>CAUVYP010000088.1:252500-1542500 GCA_963556195.1 Sepiola atlantica | reverse complement strand
AATTGTTTACTTTTTTTTTTCAAATCAAAGTTTTACTTAGTTTTACTTATTACGTTTTTTTTTAATTTCAATAAAAAGTTTGCTATTTATTTGCTGTACATAATGTTTATCAAATATTTATTTAATTCGTTTTTTTTTGTTACATTTCAAATGTTTATCAAAGTGTTATTTATTTGCTGTACATAATGTTTAATTTGTTTCAATTAATAAATGTCCATAAATTTTAACTCATCCTCAATTGTCAATTCAACAGTTATCTTCCCCCAAATCAAATTTCGGTGCTATTTTACTTATAGGCCGATCAAGTTAATTGTGTTCATGTAAAAGCATTATTTTGTACTTACTCAGTCATATTTTATCTCTCACGCCCCGAAAAAGAATTTTAAAATATCAAGCAGAACTTTAATTAGAACGATTTTTCCATTTCAATAAGGGTTATATGAAATGGCGAGTCTGCGATTTTCGGAGTGGCCGGTTAGTGGCCGGTTAGCTAACTAAGGGCAGATAAGTGTCGCGAAATTGGGTCCCCTAGGTCGCTGTTACCATGTAAATATGAAAAACAACAACAAAAAAACAATAAAGTTATATCGTGGAAAGTATCCCGGTGAACAAAGTAAAAATAATTATTTAATTTTCTATTTTTTAATTTAATAAATATATATTTTATTATTAGTGCTTATGTGTTTCTTTCTTTTTATAATCCTAACAATAAAAACGGAGTTAATGCCCTTGTCTATTCTACCGACCGCTCACAGCCCAAAATGTCGGCTCGGGCACAAATACAGGTTGAACATCGAAATGGAAAAATCGTTCTAATTAAAGTTCTGCTTGATATTTTAAAATTCTTTTTCGGGGCGTGAGAGATAAAATATGACTGAGTAAGTACAAAATAATGCTTTTACATGAAAATAATTAACTTGATCGGCCTATAAGTAAAATAGCACCCAAATTTCTTTCCGTCACTCACGTTTTTGCACGATTTCTCCCGAAGAGGAGTCGGCAGTTTCCGCCGCCATCGATCGAAACAGTGGCCCCCGTCTCTGCAGAAGCACCGTTTTTTGTTTTGTTTTTCAGGGTGTTCAGAGAAAAAAAGTAGAATGGAGTAGTGTACCATATGTTCGCTTGTCTTGATATCATCCTTCCAGGCATTACCTCTCTTTTTGGGGATAGCAGTGGGGTATATGTTTACTTGTCATGATAGCATCCTCTCAGGAAGGTGACGGTGGTTAAGTAATGACCTGGATGTTCCAAGTTCGAATCCAGTCGGTTCCACAGTACCACTTTCACTTAGGGATGTTAGCAACCTTCACGTGGTCCTTACCGATGTCTTTCTAACAATAATTCTTACTAGAAATATATCGGGGAAACCAATGCCAACAATAGAATTATCTGATTCACACGAAATAAATGAATCATCCCATGCATTACCTCCTTCCTTAGAGTAATGTAGTATATGTTCTTATGTCATGATACCATCCTCCCAGGCATTACCTTCTTGCTTGTAGGGCAGTGTAGTATATGTTCTATTGTCAAGATACTATCTTCTCAGGCATTATCTCATCCTTCGGGCAGTGTAGTATGGAGGGTTATTTAGCGGTGACCGGACAAATGCCCCCCGGACAAAATTCTGAAAGGAGGACCCTGCATTGGGAACTATTTTCAAACAAATTGCCGAATTTTACCCGGTGTAAAACTTTCATTCATTTCAAAAACTTTATTTCCCTTGTTTCATGTTTTCGCAATTTGAAATACAAAACAAAAAAGTGATTTTCAAAAAACAAATAATTTATTAAAGAAAATAAACAGAAAGTTTTTTTGCAACGAAAAACTTAACAAACGTGATTTTTTTTTCCTTTTGAGTCTCAAAAATGAATAAATGTATTTACAAATTCTTTTTGAAGAGTCAAAATAAAGGGGAGATAACTCAAAGTCTTCAATAACGGTTTTATCTTAGAATGGATTTTAACGTGACTCTAAACTTGCAGGATATTTGATATTTAATCAGAGATATGACACTGCAAATGGGAATTATTTTCAAACAATTTTACCCAGTGTAAAACTTTCATTCATTTTAAAAAGTTTATTTCCATTGTTTTATGTTTTTTTTTCTTTCCATTTACGTATTTTTCTATTTTTTCTTTCTTCTTCGATAATTAATTTATTTTTCAAAATCATTTTATTTTTCATTCATGCCGAATGCGTTGTGATTGTTTTATTCCTAAATTATCCTTTTTTTACGTATACATTTTGTTAAACTTTATTTTAAGAATAATTACAATAGTCAAATCCATTCTAAGATAAATCGGGGTTGAAACTTGAAACTAGAGTTCTCTCCCCTTTAATTTACTCTCCCAAAATTAAAGATAAATTTTGTTTCCGGTCCTACAGCAAACAAACACCATTTTTTTTTTTATAATTATCAATAAATGTTTATCAGTTTTTTTTCTTGACAAAAATGTTTTTATTTCATTTTTAAACATTTTCCCGCTACTTTGTAAATACTGCATTCTTATCAAATTATCGGTGCTTATTTTTTTTTCGCCGATTCGCAATTATAACTTTGTATTATTTTTCTGTTTACAATTACCTATCATGTCGCGAGAGAATTCCGGGGGTTTTGGAAAGAAATTTTAAAAAATTGACATTTTAAGACGTACACAGTTGTGAAAAAGGACTAAGACGAACAAGACTGATCCCCGTCTTAAAATCTCAATATTTAAAAATTTCTTTCCAAAACCCCCGGAATTCTCTCGCGACATGATAGGTAATTGTAAGCAGAAGAATAATTTTAAAAATTTGAGATGGTCAAAAAAAAGGGGGATCAGTCTACGTTGAATTTACATTGAAAACTGATCCCCCGTCTTAAAATCTAAATTTTTAAAAATTTCTTTCCAAAAACTCCGAAATTCTCTAGCAGCCTGATAGATAAGTGTACACCGAAAAAAGAAAAAAAAATGGTCAGTAAAAAGTTGTGAAAAACGGACAGTGGACAAAGACGAACATGTGCCGACTTCAATGCTCTGGACACTCGATGTAGAACGGTTGAGGTAGCAGGTCCAGTTTACAGGGAAGGCCAAGGAAAATATGGGCAGAAATGATAAAAATTGACTTGAGAGAAAGATGGATAAATAAAGACTTGGACAGAGATAGGTCAGTTTGGAAGTAGCGTAAAGTGATTTACCTGTGGTATGCCTCCGTATAGTTTGGTTCCATCTGATAAGATCCGCGGGTACAATCCGAGGTTTCTCGCATAAAAAATTACCATTTTCTCCCCATAGAAGGCATCGTCGGCATTGTCTATGATGTTGTACGCGTTAAAATTCAACTCTATTCCGAATTTCTGTCGGCATTTCTCCGAGTCTCCATTCCATACCACGGAGAAGGGGACGTCCCCAAAAAGGGTCGCCGGCAAGCAGGTCGCTATCCCGAGCAATGAGTAACACAGAAGACAACAAAAAATAAAAATTTTCATTTTGAGGCGAGTCTATTTTTTTTTTTAATTTAGAGGCGAGTCTATTTTTTTAATTTTGAGGCGAGTCTATGTTTTTTAATTTTGAGGCGAGTCTATGTTTTTTTTTTAAATTTTGAGGCGAGTCTATTTGTTTTTAAATTTTAAGGCGAGTCTATTTTTATCTTATTTTTGAGGCGAGTCTATATTTTTTTTTAATTTTGAGGTGAGTCTATTTTTTTTTAATTTTTGAGGCGAGTCTATTTTATTTATTTAATTTTGAGGCGAATCTATTTTTTGTTAATTTTGAGGCGAGTCTACTTTTTTATTTTGAGGCGAGTCTATTTTATTTTTTTAATTTTGAGGCGGGTCTATTTTTTTAAATTTCGAGGCGAGTCTATTTTTTTTCATTTTGAGGCGAGTCTTTAAGGGGATCTTTTTTTTAATTTTGAGGCGAGTCTATTTTTTTTTTAATTTTGAGGCGGGTCTTTTATTTTTAATTTTGAGGCGAATCATTTTTTTTTTAATTTTGAGACAGTCTATTTTTTTTTTCTATTTTGAGGCGAGTCTATTTTTTTTAAATTTTGAGGCGGGTCTTTTATTTTTAATTTTGAGGCGAATCTTTTTATTTTTAATTTTGAGACAGTCTATTTTTTTTCTCTATTTTGAGGCGAGTCTATTTTTTTTTTAATTTTGAGGCGGGTCTTTTATTTTTAATTTTGAGGCGAATCTTTTTTTTTAATTTTGAGACAGTCTATTTTTTTTTTCTATTTTGAGGCGAGTCTATTTTTTTTTTTAATTTTGAGGCGAGTCTATTCTTTTTTTAAATTTTGAGGCGAGTCTATTTTTTTTAATTTTGTGGCGAGTCTATTTTTTTTTAATTTTGAGGCGAGTCTATTTTTTTTTAATTTTCAGGCGAGTCTATATGTTTTTAATTTTGAGGCGAGTCTATTTTTTTTTTAATTTTGAGGCGAGTCTTTTTTTTAAATTTTGAGGCGGGTCTTTTTTTTTGTAATTTTGAGGTGGGTCTAATTTTTTTAAATTTTGAGGCGAGTCTATTTTTTTAAATTTTGAGGCGAGTCTATTTTTTTTTAATTTTGAGGCGAGTCTATTTTTTTTTAATTTTCAGGCGAGTCTATATGTTTTTAATTTTGAGGCGAGTCTATTTTTTTTTTAATTTTGAGGCGAGTCTTTTTTTTAAATTTTAAGGCGGGTCTTTTTTTGTAATTTTGAGGTGGGTCTAATTTTTTTTAATTTTGAGGTGAGTCTATTTTTTTGTTTAATTTTGAGGTGAGTTTATTTTTTTTTAATTTTGAGGTGAGTCTATTTTTTTGTAAATTTTTAGGCGGGTCTTTTTTTTTAATTTTGAGGTGGGTCTAATTTTTTTAAATTTTGAGGCGGGTTTATTTTTTTTTTTAATTTTGAGGCGGGTCTTTTTTTAAAATTTTGAGGCGAGTCTATTTTTTTTTAATTTTGAGGCGAGTCTATTTTTTTTTTAAATTTTGAGGCGAGTCTTTTTTTTTTCAAAGAAAAAACGCTGTGTTCTTTAGTGGTTGCTATTGAGACTTCTGGGGTTCTGGTCCATTTGACGGAATCTTTTTTTGTGCGACGCTGATCGTAGCGCTGCGTATGTGGCTGGAGATAATAGCGAGAGACAAGAGTGGTTGTTTCAACGAGTTGCACATGCAATTGTGCACCGAAACGTCATTGCAGCCTGAGAATAAAGTGCAACAATAAATAATTTAAATATTTGAAACAATGCTGTAATATTAGTATCAATATTTAATCATATTCATTTTTTTAAAAAAGCTGGTGAAAAAAAAACACATATTGAAAAGTTCTACCGAAATATTTCGATCGTTAAAATACAATCATCATCAATCGGTAGCAGAACTTTAATTAAAAACTGAAAAGTTTTCAAATTTATACAACGAACCCAATTTGGAAAAAAAATAGTCACGTGTAATAAACAGTAGAAAGGGAGAAAGAAAGAAATGTTAAGAAAGAAGAAGAAGAAGAAGAAGCCGAAGAAGAAAAAAATCGACAGTTAACTTATAAACGCCGATTGGAAACGCTGTAAGTTAGTACAGTGGCAAGGAAGATTAGTGGTAATTTAAAATGGATCACAACCAGGAATTAAACAAAAAAAGAGGAGGAGGAGGAGCTGAAGGAGGAGGGGGGAGGAGGAAAAGGAGGAGGTGGAAAAAGGACTAAAAAAGTTATCCGTTATCATATTGATTTAGGTTCATTTCGATTAGAATTGATCTGGCAGAAGAAGTAGAAATGTTATAGAATCCTGGACTTTGAATAATTGTGTTATTATGACGTCGGATTAAACATGATTCTATGAGACGACGGAGTTTAGTGTCGTGTATATGTTTTATTGAAATCGCCCTCTGTGTATTGAAATGATGACCAAAAGAAATCATGTGGGTGCATAACGCGTTTGAGGTGTCACAGTTTTTTATAGCATGATTATATATATATATATATATATATATATATATATATATATATATATATATATATATATATATAGTACATGTATTATATTAGTTTCTGTAGATGTAAATCCGTTGAAAATCGAGTGTTTATAAAAAGTGCTCAATAACAAGTAGAGCTGTTCTTAAGTATAAAATTTTATTTATACAAACATTATTGGTTACATATGTGCATACATGTTTCGGTTGTACTCTTCACAGAGAGTCAACCTCTTCAGACCAAAGAAGACAGAGAAGTGAGATGAATTTGGAAAACTTTCTTATTAAGTAAATCTTTTTTAGGGATGGGATATGTTTATAATTTTCACCGGTCAAGCTAAGCATTGGATTACATTCTTTTTTGAAAAATTTCGATTCCAGATTTTCCAACAGAAACAAAAATTTTATTTTCAAAAACAAAAATGGAATTAAAACATTTTTGTTTTTCTTCAAATTCGAACAATTTTTTGTTCGGAAAAGAAAAAAATATTTTCGAATCACAAAAATTTTTTTTGTCCAAATTCGTTGAAACAATAATCCAAAAATTCGTTGAAACAATTATTCAAAAATTCGTTGAAACAAAACCCCATAGAAAATTCGTTGAAAAATTCGTTGGAAAATTAATCAAAAAAGTTATTTTACCGATGTGCGTTAAAAATAATATTTAATATTTAATGTAAAATATTAATAGGTAAACGTTACTATTTTAATTTTCATTTTAGAAGAGTCAGTTGAAAGGGGAGATAACTCAAACTGTTTTTTTGTTGTTTTTATTGTTGTAACCATAGCCCATAAGGAAAAACCAGAGAATTAGTATGAAAATAAATTTAAAAAGGGTACTTATGCAGTTTACGGACCGGACTGAAATAATAACTTCATGAATATCATTGAGGTAGGCTGAAACAATTGTATGAAAATAAAAATTGTTTTTTGGTGAATTTGTGAGAATTTGTTCTCTACATTTGCTGAAGTTTTCATAATATTAAAATATTTGGTGCTTCTGTACTGTTGGGGCACATGAAATTTCATTTTCATTTTAGAAGAGTCAGTTGAAAGGGGAGATAATTCAAACTGTTTTTTGTTGTTTTTATTGTTGTAACCATAGCCCATAAGAAAAAACCATAGAATTAATAAGAAAATAAATTAAAAAGGGTACTTATGCAGTTTACGGACCGGACTGAAATAATAACGTTATAATTTAGAAAGCCATTCTTAACATGGGGAGGTGGGGAGTTGATTAACTATTCTGAATAGTTTAATAAAAATTGCCGTAACTTCATTTTCTTTGTAAGACTTTCTTTACAAACTCACAACTTACAATGAAATAAATGATTTTATCATTTCGAATTGCACCATGTTTGGTTTTTCAAAAATGTCATTTAAATACATTTTCAAAGATGTTATTAATTTACGTATTCAAAAAGCGCCACCCACCAGCGCGAAACATGGACCAGACTTCACTTTTAAACCAACGTCCCTAACAACTAGACGTGTTTTTCTGACTCTATCGTGGATTCGACCCCTCGAGGTTAATACCATTGAAATGTAGAAGATGAAGAAAAAAAACTAAAGAACAGTATCGGCTGACAAAGATGTTATTCATCGAAAGCTTGCAACAAAAAAAAAAGAAAATGAAATAAATGATTTCATAATTTAAAATTGCACCATGTTGGTTTTAAAAAAATTTCAGTTAAATAAATAAATTTTAATTTTGTCCCAACCCAAAGTGTTGCTTCTTGGGGAGCTGAGTTTTTCTCCACCTTAAAACCTGAACTTGTGCCAAATTCTAACCCTAACCGTAACCCTAATTCTAACCCCTCTGAAGGGGGACAAGTACAAAGAAATGAACAAACAGGATTGGTACTACCTACCTGCATATCCCTGTCAACCGAGTAGAAATAAACGCGTTGAATTAAATACGATAATTTTCTACTCGTTTGAGCATTTGTAATCCGACAATGGCAGACGCAGAGTTCACTTGACACTTAACGTTCAGTCGACTTTGGCCATTCACATCAAGTAATGGACGTCCTTAAAGCCGTTATCTTCGACAAACCAGATCCTGAGCCAAAACACACACACATACATGTATGTGTGTGTGTGTGTGTGTGTGTGTGTGTGTGTGTGAAGGACAGAAATCATCATCATCATCATCATCATCATCATCATCATCATCATCATCATCATCATCAGCAGCAGCAGCAGCAGCAACAGCAGCAGCAGCGGCATCATCAAGTCCGCAGACAGGGGACGACTTGATCTCCTTCCGTACTTAAAGTCAAGTCATGGATGTCCTTAAAGCTACTAATCCTGGGCCAATACACACACAAACATAAACACACACACACACATATATATATATATATATATATATATATATATATATATATATATATAAAGTGGTGAATAAATTGCCTTTTTTGCGGAATATACCTTGCTCTGAGCAATTGAATTGAATTATGATTTGACTTTTGCTTCTCTAATTCCTTTCCATTCTTCTTCATTATATATATATATATATATATAAAAGAAAGAAGCACATTGTAGTTTGCTTGAAGCATTGTGCGTAATATGTAATGTATATTGTTAGAAGGCGGTGTCAATGCGTACGTACGTACACACATATAACATGATTTCATGATTGAACTTTCTGGATCTCTGGGTTGCCTTGACAAACGATGCTGAAATTCTGCACACTTATAGAACCTATCAAATAAAAATTTTGTGAACAGTTTTAACTAATTTGGTTTATTGGTTTTTCAGTTATGATTGATCAAAGAAATGAGATTTCCAGCATAAGCTATTCGTGTGGTCTATTAAGGGATAGAGCGCTAGCCTAACCAAAATTTACAAAAGATATGGTTTACTGGATATTGCAACAAAACCCTAACCCTTACCCTAACCGAAATTTTAAAAATACAGAGTTTTCTGGATATTGCAACAAAACCCTAACCCTAAACCTAACCCTAACCCTTACCCTAACCGAAATTTAAAAAATACAGAGTTTTCTGGATATTGCAACAAAACCCTAACCCTAACCCTAACCATTATAAAAAAATACAGAGTTTTCTGGATATTGCAACAAAACCCTGACCCTAACCCTAACCAAAATAAAAAAATACAAAGTTTTCTGGATATTGCCACAAAACCCTAACCCTAACCCTAACCAAAATAAAAAAATACAGAGTTTTCTGGATATTGCAACAAAACCCTGACCCTAAACAAAAAGTGATAAAATACAGATTTCTGGATATTCCAACAAAACCCTAACCCTAATCTTTACCTTAACCAGAGTTAAAAAAATACAGAGTTTTCTGGATATTGCAACAAAACATTTACCCTAACCCTAACCAGAATTTAAAAAATACAGAGTTTTCTGGATATTGCAACAAAACATTTACCCTAACCCTAACCAGAATTTAAAAAATACAGAGTTTTCTGGATATTGCAACAAAACATTTACCCTAACCCTAACCAGAATTTAAAAAATACAGAGTTTTCTGGATATTGCAACAAAACATTTACCCTAACCCTAACCAGAATTTAAAAAATACAGAGTTTTCTGGATATTGCAACAAAACATTTACCCTAACCCTAACCAGAATTTAAAAAATACAGAGTTTTCTGGATATTGCAACAAAACATTTACCTTAACCCTAACCAGAATTTAAAAAATACAGAGTTTTCTGGATATTGCAACAAAACATTTACCCTAACCCTAACCAGAATTTAAAAAATACAGAGTTTTCTGGATATTGCAACAAAACATTTACCCTAACCCTAACCAGAATTTAAAAAATACAGAGTTTTCTGGATATTGCAACAAAACCCTAACCCTAACCAAAAGTGATAAAATACTGAGTTTTCTGGATATTGCAACAAAACATTTACCCTAACCCTAACCAGAATTTAAAAAATACAGAGTTTTCTGGATATTGCAACAAAACATTTACCCTAACCCTAACCAAAAGTGATAAAATACTGAGTTTTCTGGATATTGCAACAAAACATTTACCCTAACCCTAACCAGAATTTAAAAAATACAGAGTTTTCTGGATATTGCAACAAAACATTTACCCTAACCCTAACCAGAATTTAAAAAATACAGAGTTTTCTGGATATTGCAACAAAACATTTACCCTAACCCTAACCAGAATTTATAAAATACTGAGTTTTCTGGATATTGCAACAAAACATTTACCCTAACCCTAACCAGAATTTAAAAAATACAGAGTTTTCTGGATATTGCAACAAAACATTTACCCTAACCCTAACCAGAATTTATAAAATACTGAGTTTTCTGGATATTGCAACAAAACATTTACCCTAACCCTAACCAGAATTTAAAAAATACAGAGTTTTCTGGATATTGCAACAAAACATTTACCCTAACCCTAACCAGAATTTAAAAAATACAGAGTTTTCTGGATATTGCAACAAAACATTTACCCTAACCCTAACCAGAATTTAAAAAATACAGAGTTTTCTGGATATTGCAACAAAACATTTACCCTAACCCTAACCAGAATTTAAAAAATACAGAGTTTTCTGGATATTGCAACAAAACATTTACCCTAACCCTAACCAGAATTTAAAAAATACAGAGTTTTCTGGATATTGCAACAAAACATTTACCCTAACCCTAACCAGAATTTAAAAAATACAGAGTTTTCTGGATATTGCAACAAAACATTTACCCTAACCCTAACCAGAATTTAAAAAATACAGAGTTTTCTGGATATTGCAACAAAACATTTACCTTAACCCTAACCAGAATTTAAAAAATACAGAGTTTTCTGGATATTGCAACAAAACATTTACCCTAACCCTAACCAGAATTTAAAAAATACAGAGTTTTCTGGATATTGCAACAAAACATTTA
The DNA here is from genome assembly GCA_963556195.1 of Sepiola atlantica. Lineage (NCBI taxonomy): Eukaryota > Metazoa > Mollusca > Cephalopoda > Sepiida > Sepiolidae > Sepiola > Sepiola atlantica. The sequence continues at coordinate 1,531,690 of CAUVYP010000088.1, read as the reverse complement.
CCCTAACCCTAACCAGAATTTAAAAAATACAGAGTTTTCTGGATATTGCAACAAAACCCTAACCCTAACCAAAAGTGATAAAATACTGAGTTTTCTGGATATTGCAACAAAACATTTACCCTAACCCTAACCAGAATTTAAAAAATACAGAGTTTTCTGGATATTGCAACAAAACATTTACCCTAACCCTAACCAAAAGTGATAAAATACTGAGTTTTCTGGATATTGCAACAAAACATTTACCCTAACCCTAACCAGAATTTAAAAAATACAGAGTTTTCTGGATATTGCAACAAAACATTTACCCTAACCCTAACCAGAATTTAAAAAATACAGAGTTTTCTGGATATTGCAACAAAACATTTACCCTAACCCTAACCAGAATTTAAAAAATACAGAGTTTTCTGGATATTGCAACAAAACATTTACCCTAACCCTAACCAGAATTTAAAAAATACAGAGTTTTCTGGATATTGCAACAAAACATTTACCCTAACCCTAACCAGAATTTAAAAAATACAGAGTTTTCTGGATATTGCAACAAAACCCTAACCCTAACCAAAAGTGATAAAATACTGAGTTTTCTGGATATTGCAACAAAACATTTACCCTAACCCTAACCAGAATTTAAAAAATACAGAGTTTTCTGGATATTGCAACAAAACATTTACCCTAACCCTAACCAGAATTTAAAAAATACAGAGTTTTCTGGATATTGCAACAAAACATTTACCCTAACCCTAACCAGAATTTAAAAAATACAGAGTTTTCTGGATATTGCAACAAAACATTTACCCTAACCCTAACCAGAATTTAAAAAATACAGAGTTTTCTGGATATTGCAACAAAACATTTACCCTAACCCTAACCAGAATTTAAAAAATACAGAGTTTTCTGGATATTGCAACAAAACATTTACCCTAACCCTAACCGAAATTTAAAAAATACAGAGTTTTCTAGATATTGCAACAAAACATTTACCCTAACCCTAACCAGAATTTAAAAAATACAGAGTTTTCTGGATATTGCAACAAAAACCTAACCCTAACCAAACGTGATAAAATACTGAGTTTTCTGGATATTGCAACAAAACATTTACCCTAACCCTAACCAGAATTTAAAAAATACAGAGTTTTCTGGATATTGCAACAAAACATTTACCCTAACCCTAACCAGAATTTAAAAAATACAGAGTTTTCTGGATATTGCAACAAAACATTTACCCTAACCCTAACCAGAATTTAAAAAATACAGAGTTTTCTGGATATTGCAACAAAACATTTACCCTAACCCTAACCAGAATTTAAAAAATACAGAGTTTTCTGGATATTGCCACAAAACCCTAACCCTAACCCTAACCAGAATTTAAAAAATACAGAGTTTTCTGGATATTGCAACAAAACATTTACCCAACCCCTAACCAGAATTTAAAAAATACAGAGTTTTCTGGATATTGCAACAAAACATTTACCCTAACCCTAACCAGAATTAAAAAAATACAGAGTTTTCTGGATATTGCAACAAAACATTTACCCTAACCCTAACCAGAATTTAAAAAATACAGAGTTTTCTGGATATTGCAACAAAACATTTACCCTAACCCTAACCAGAATTGAAAAAATACAGAGTTTTCTGGATATTGCAACAAAACATTTACCCTAACCCTAACCAGAATTTAAAAAATACAGAGTTTTCTGGATATTGCAACAAAACATTTACCCTAACCCTAACCAGAATTTAAAAAATACAGAGTTTTCTGGATATTGCAACAAAACATTTACCCTAACCCTTACCAGAATTTAGAAAATACAGAGTTTTCTGGATATTGCAACAAAACATTTACCCTAACCCTAACCAGAATTTAAAAAATACAGAGTTTTCTGGATATTGCAACAAAACATTTACCCTAACCCTAACCAGAATTTAAAAAATACAGAGTTTTCTGGATATTGCAACAAAACATTTACCCTAACCCTAACCAGAATTTAAAAAATACAGAGTTTTCTGGATATTGCAACAAAACATTTACCCTAACCCTAACCAGAATTTAAAAAATACAGAGTTTTCTGGATATTGCAACAAAACCCTAACCCTAACCAAAAGTGATAAAATACTGAGTTTTCTGGATATTGCAACAAAACATTTACCCTAACCCTAACCAGAATTTAAAAAATACAGAGTTTTCTGGATATTGCAACAAAACATTTACCCTAACCCTAACCAAAAGTGATAAAATACTGAGTTTTCTGGATATTGCAACAAAACATTTACCCTAACCCTAACCAGAATTTAAAAAATACAGAGTTTTCTGGATATTGCAACAAAACATTTACCCTAACCCTAACCAGAATTTAAAAAATACAGAGTTTTCTGGATATTGCAACAAAACATTTACCCTAACCCTAACCAGAATTTAAAAAATACAGAGTTTTCTGGATATTGCAACAAAACATTTACTCTAACCCTAACCAGAATTTAAAAAATACAGAGTTTTCTGGATATTGCAACAAAACATTTACCCTAACCCTAACCAGAATTTAAAAAATACAGAGTTTTCTGGATATTGCAACAAAACATTTACCCTAACTCTAACCAGAATTTAAAAAATACAGAGTTTTCTGGATATTGCAACAAAACATTTACCCTAACCCTAACCCTAACCCTAACCCTAACCCTAACCCTAACCCTAACCAGAATTTAAAAAATACAGAGTTTTCTGGATATTGAAACAAAACATTACCCTAACCCTAACCAGAATTTAAAAAATACAGAGTTTTCTGGATATTGCAACAAAACATTTACCCTAACCCTAACCAGAATTTAAAAAATACAGAGTTTTCTGGATATTGCCACAAAACATTTACCCTAACCCTAACCAGAATTTAAAAAATACAGAGTTTTCTGGATATTGAAACAAAACATTACCCTAACCCTAACCAGAATTTAAAAAATACAGAGTTTTCTGGATATTGCAACAAAACATTTACCCTAACCCTAACCAGAATTTAAAAAATACAGAGTTTTCTGGATATTGCAACAAAACCCTAACCCTAACCAAAAGTAATAAAATACTGAGTTTTCTGGATATTGCAACAAAACATTTACCCTAACCCTAACCAGAATTTAAAAAATACAGAGTTTTCTGGATATTGAAACAAAACATTACCCTAACCCTAACCAGAATTTAAAAAATACAGAGTTTTCTGGATATTGCAACAAAACATTTACCCTAACCCTAACCAGAATTTAAAAAATACAGAGTTTTCTGGATATTGCCACAAAACATTTACCCTAACCCTAACCAGAATTTAAAAAATACAGAGTTTTCTGGATATTGAAACAAAACATTACCCTAACCCTAACCAGAATTTAAAAAATACAGAGTTTTCTGGATATTGCAACAAAACATTTACCCTAACCCTAACCAGAATTTAAAAAATACAGAGTTTTCTGGATATTGCCACAAAACATTTACCCTAACCCTAACCAGAATTTAAAAAATACAGAGTTTTCTGGATATTGAAACAAAACATTACCCTAACCCTAACCAGAATTTAAAAAATACAGAGTTTTCTGGATATTGCAACAAAACATTTACCCTAACCCTAACCAGAATTTAAAAAATACAGAGTTTTCTGGATATTGCAACAAAACCCTAACCCTAACCAAAAGTAATAAAATACTGAGTTTTCTGGATATTGCAACAAAACATTTACCCTAACCCTAACCAGAATTTAAAAAATACAGAGTTTTCTGGATATTGCAACAAAACATTTACCCTAACCCTAACCAGAATTTAAAAAATACAGAGTTTTCTGGATATTGCAACAAAACCCTAACCCTAACCAAAAGTGATAAAATACTGAGTTTTCTGGATATTGCAACAAAACATTTACCCTAACCCTAACCAGAATTTAAAAAATACAGTTTTCTGGATATTGCAACAAAACATTTACCCTAACCCTAACCAAAAGTGATAAAATACAGAGTTTTCTGGATATTGCAACAAAACATTTACCCTAACCCTAACCAGAATTTAAAAAATACAGAGTTTTCTGGATATTGCAACAAAACATTTACCCTAACCCTAACCAGAATTTAAAAAATACAGAGTTTTCTGGAAATTGCAACAAAACATTTACCCTAACCCTAACCAGAATTTAAAAAATACAGAGTTTTCTGGATATTGCAACAAAACATTTACCCTAACCCTAACCAAAAGTGATAAAATACTGAGTTTTCTGGATATTGCAACAAAACATTTACCCTAACCCTAACCAGAATTTAAAAAATACAGAGTTTTCTGGATATTGCAACAAAACATTTACCCTAACCCTAACCAGAATTTAAAAAATACAGAGTTTTCTGGATATTGCAACAAAACCCTAACCCTAACCCTAACCAGAATTTAAAAAATACAGATTTTCTGGATATTGCAACAAAACATTTACCCTAACCCTAACCAGAATTTAAAAAATACAGAGTTTTCTGGATATTGCAACAAAACATTTACCCTAACCCTAACCAGAATTTAAAAAATACAGAGTTTTCTGGATATTGCAACAAAACATTTACCCTAACCCTAACCAGAATTTAAAAAATACAGAGTTTTCTGGATATTGCAACAAAACATTTACCCTAACCCTAACCAGAATTTAAAAAATACAGAGTTTTCTGGATATTGCAACAAAACATTTACCCTAACCCTAACCAGAATTTAAAAAATACAGAGTTTTCTGGATATTGCAACAAAACATTTACCTTAACCCTAACCAGAATTTAAAAAATACAGAGTTTTCTGGATATTGCAACAAAACATTTACCCTAACCCTAACCAGAATTTAGAAAATACAGAGTTTTCTGGATATTGCAACAAAACCCTAACCCTAACCCTAACCAGAATTTAAAAAATACAGAGTTTTCTGGATATTGCAACAAAACCCTAACCCTTACCCTAACCGAAATTTAAAAAATACAGAGTTTTCTGGATATTGCAACAAAACCCTAACCCTAACCAAAAGTGATAAAATACTGAGTTTTCTGGATTTTGCAACAAAACATTTACCCTAACCCTAACCAGAATTTAAAAAATACAGAGTTTTCTGGATATTGAAACAAAACATTACCCTAACCCTAACCAGAATTTAAAAAATACAGAGTTTTCTGGATATTGCAACAAAACATTTACCCTAACCCTAACCAGAATTTAAAAAATACAGAGTTTTCTGGATATTGCAACAAAACCCTAACCCTAACCAAAAGTAATAAAATACTGAGTTTTCTGGATATTGCAACAAAACATTTACCCTAACCCTAACCAGAATTTAAAAAATACAGAGTTTTCTGGATATTGCAACAAAACATTTACCCTAACCAGAATTTAAAAAATACAGAGTTTTCTGGATATTGCAACAAAACCCTAACCCTAACCAAAAGTGATAAAATACTGAGTTTTCTGGATATTGCAACAAAACATTTACCCTAACCCTAACCAAAAGTGATAAAATACAGAGTTTTCTTGATATTGCAAAAAACATTTACCCTAACCCTAACCAGAATTTAAAAAATACAGTTTTCTGGATATTGCAACAAAACATTTACCCTAACCCTAACCAAAAGTGATAAAATACAGAGTTTTCTCGATATTGCAACAAAACATTTACCCTAACCCTAACCAGAATTTAAAAAATACAGAGTTTTCTGGATATTGCAACAAAACATTTACCCTAACCCTAACCAGAATTTAAAAAATACAGAGTTTTCTGGAAATTGCAACAAAACATTTACCCTAACCCTAACCAGAATTTAAAAAATACAGAGTTTTCTGGATATTGCAACAAAACATTTACCCTAACCCTAACCAAAAGTGATAAAATACTGAGTTTTCTGGATATTGCAACAAAACATTTACCCTAACCCTAACCAGAATTTAAAAAATACAGAGTTTTCTGGATATTGCAACAAAACATTTACCCTAACCCTAACCAGAATTTAAAAAATACAGAGTTTTCTGGATATTGCAACAAAACCCTAACCCTAACCCTAACCAGAATTTAAAAAATACAGATTTTCTGGATATTGCAACAAAACATTTACCCTAACCCTAACCAGAATTTAAAAAATACAGAGTTTTCTGGATATTGCAACAAAACATTTACCCTAACCCTAACCAGAATTTAAAAAATACAGAGTTTTCTGGATATTGCAACAAAACATTTACCCTAACCCTAACCAGAATTAAAAAAATACAGAGTTTTCTGGATATTGCAACAAAACATTTACCCTAACCCTAACCAGAATTTAAAAAATGCAGAGTTTTCTGGATATTGCAACAAAACATTTACCCTAACCCTAACCAGAATTTAAAAAATACAGAGTTTTCTGGATATTGCAACAAAACATTTACCCTAACCCTAACCAGAATTTAAAAAATACAGAGTTTTCTGGATATTGCAACAAAACCCTAACCCTAACCAAAAGTAATAAAATACTGAGTTTTCTGGATATTGCAACAAAACATTTACCCTAACCCTAACCAGAATTTAAAAAATACAGAGTTTTCTGGATATTGCAACAAAACATTTACCCTAACCCTAACCAGAATTTAAAAAATACAGAGTTTTCTGGATATTGCAACAAAACCCTAACCCTAACCAAAAGTGATAAAATACTGAGTTTTCTGGATATTGCAACAAAACATTTACCCTAACCCTAACCAGAATTTAAAAAATACAGTTTTCTGGATATTGCAACAAAACATTTACCCTAACCCTAACCAAAAGTGATAAAATACAGAGTTTTCTGGATATTGCAACAAAACATTTACCCTAACCCTAACCAGAATTTAAAAAATACAGAGTTTTCTGGATATTGCAACAAAACATTTACCCTAACCCTAACCAGAATTTAAAAAATACAGAGTTTTCTGGAAATTGCAACAAAACATTTACCCTAACCCTAACCAGAATTTAAAAAATACAGAGTTTTCTGGATATTGCAACAAAACATTTACCCTAACCCTAACCAAAAGTGATAAAATACTGAGTTTTCTGGATATTGCAACAAAACATTTACCCTAACCCTAACCAGAATTTAAAAAATACAGAGTTTTCTGGATATTGCAACAAAACATTTACCCTAACCCTAACCAGAATTTAAAAAATACAGAGTTTTCTGGATATTGCAACAAAACCCTAACCCTAACCCTAACCAGAATTTAAAAAATACAGATTTTCTGGATATTGCAACAAAACATTTACCCTAACCCTAACCAGAATTTAAAAAATACAGAGTTTTCTGGATATTGCAACAAAACATTTACCCTAACCCTAACCAGAATTTAAAAAATACAGAGTTTTCTGGATATTGCAACAAAACTTTTACCCTAACCCTAACCAGAATTTAAAAAATACAGAGTTTTCTGGATATTGCAACAAAACATTTACCCTAACCCTAACCAGAATTTAAAAAATACAGAGTTTTCTGGATATTGCAACAAAACATTTACCCTAACCCTAACCAGAATTTAAAAAATACAGAGTTTTCTGGATATTGCAACAAAACATTTACCTTAACCCTAACCAGAATTTAAAAAATACAGAGTTTTCTGGATATTGCAACAAAACATTTACCCTAACCCTAACCAGAATTTAAAAAATACAGAGTTTTCTGGATATTGCAACAAAACCCTAACCCTAACCCTAACCAGAATTTAAAAAATACAGAGTTTTCTGGATATTGCAACAAAACCCTAACCCTTACCCTAACCGAAATTTAAAAAATACAGAGTTTTCTGGATATTGCAACAAAACCCTAACCCTAACCAAAAGTGATAAAATACTGAGTTTTCTGGATTTTGCAACAAAACATTTACCCTAACCCTAACCAGAATTTAAAAAATACAGAGTTTTCTGGATATTGAAACAAAACATTACCCTAACCCTAACCAGAATTTAAAAAATACAGAGTTTTCTGGATATTGCAACAAAACATTTACCCTAACCCTAACCAGAATTTAAAAAATACAGAGTTTTCTGGATATTGCAACAAAACCCTAACCCTAACCAAAAGTAATAAAATACTGAGTTTTCTGGATATTGCAACAAAACATTTACCCTAACCCTAACCAGAATTTAAAAAATACAGAGTTTTCTGGATATTGCAACAAAACATTTACCCTAACCCTAACCAGAATTTAAAAAATACAGAGTTTTCTGGATATTGCAACAAAACCCTAACCCTAACCAAAAGTGATAAAATACTGAGTTTTCTGGATATTGCAACAAAACATTTACCCTAACCCTAACCAAAAGTGATAAAATACAGAGTTTTCTCGATATTGCAAAAAACATTTACCCTAACCCAAACCAGAATTTAAAAAATACAGTTTTCTGGATATTGCAACAAAACATTTACCCTAACCCTAACCAAAAGTGATAAAATACAGAGTTTTCTCGATATTGCAACAAAACATTTACCCTAACCCTAACCAGAATTTAAAAAATACAGAGTTTTCTGGATATTGCAACAAAACATTTACCCTAACCCTAACCAGAATTTAAAAAATACAGAGTTTTCTGGAAATTGCAACAAAACATTTACCCTAACCCTAACCAGAATTTAAAAAATACAGAGTTTTCTGGATATTGCAACAAAACATTTACCCTAACCCTAACCAAAAGTGATAAAATACTGAGTTTTCTGGATATTGCAACAAAACATTTACCCTAACCCTAACCAGAATTTAAAAAATACAGAGTTTTCTGGATATTGCAACAAAACATTTACCCTAACCCTAACCAGAATTTAAAAAATACAGAGTTTTCTGGATATTGCAACAAAACCCTAACCCTAACCCTAACCAGAATTTAAAAAATACAGATTTTCTGGATATTGCAACAAAACATTTACCCTAACCCTAACCAGAATTTAAAAAATACAGAGTTTTCTGGATATTGCAACAAAACATTTACCCTAACCCTAACCAGAATTTAAAAAATACAGAGTTTTCTGGATATTGCAACAAAACATTTACCCTAACCCTAACCAGAATTTAAAAAATACAGAGTTTTCTGGATATTGCAACAAAACATTTACCCTAACCCTAACCAGAATTTAAAAAATACAGAGTTTTCTGGATATTGCAACAAAACATTTACCCTAACCCTAACCAGAATTAAAAAAATACAGAGTTTTCTGGATATTGCAACAAAACATTTACCCTAACCCTAACCAGAATTAAAAAAATACAGAGTTTTCTGGATATTGCAACAAAACATTTACCCTAACCCTAACCAGAATTTAAAAAATACAGAGTTTTCTGGATATTGCAACAAAACATTTACCTTAACCCTAACCAGAATTTAAAAAATACAGAGTTTTCTGGATATTGCAACAAAACATTTACCCTAACCCTAACCAGAATTTAAAAAATACAGAGTTTTCTGGATATTGCAACAAAACCCTAACCCTAACCCTAACCAGAATTTAAAAAATACAGAGTTTTCTGGATATTGCAACAAAACCCTAACCCTAACCAAAAGTGATAAAATACTGAGTTTTCTGGATTTTGCAACAAAACATTTACCCTAACCTTAACCAGAATTTAAAAAATACAGAGTTTTCTGGATATTGCAACAAAACATTTACCCTAACCCTAACCAGAATTTAAAAAATACAGAGTTTTCTGGATATTGCAACAAAACATTTACCCTAACCCTAACCAGAATTTAAAAAATACAGAGTTTTCTGGATATTGCAACAAAACATTTACCCTAACCCTAACCAGAATTTAAAAAATACAGAGTTTTCTGGATATTGCAACAAAACCCTAACCCTAACCAAAAGTGAAAAAATACTGAGTTTTCTGGATATTGCAACAAAACATTTACCCTAACCCTAACCAGAATTTAAAAAATAAAGAGTTTTCTGGATATTGCAACAAAACATTTACCCTAACCCTAACCAAAAGTGATAAAATACAGAGTTTTCTGGATATTGCAACAAAACATTTACCCTAACCCTAACAAGAATTTAAAAAATACAGAGTTTTCTGGATATTGCAACAAAACATTTACCCTAACCCTAACCAAAAGTGATAAAATACTGAGTTTTCTGGATATTGCAACAAAACATTTACCCTAACCCTAACCAGAATTTAAAAAATACAGAGTTTTCTGGATATTGCAACAAAACATTTACCCTAACCCTAACCAGAATTTAAAAAATACAGAGTTTTCTGGATATTGCAACAAAACATTTACCCTAACCCTAACCAGAATTTAAAAAATACAGAGTTTTCTGGATATTGCAACAAAACATTTACCCTAACCCTAACCAGAATTTAAAAAATACAGAGTTTTCTGGATATTGCAACAAAACATTTACCCTAACCCTAACCAGAATTTTAAAAATACAGAGTTTTCTGGATATTGCAACAAAACCCTAACCCTAACCCTAACCAGAATTTAAAAAATACAGAGTTTTCTGGATATTGCAACAAAACCCTAACCCTTACCCTAACCGAAATTTAAAAAATACAGAGTTTTCTGGATATTGCAACAAAACCCTAACCCTAACCAAAAGTGATAAAATACTGAGTTTTCTGGATTTTGCAACAAAACATTTACCCTAACCCTAACCAGAATTTAAAAAATACAGAGTTTTCTGGATATTGCAACAAAACATTTACCCTAACCCTAACCAAAAGTGATAAAATACTGAGTTTTCTGGATATTGCAACAAAACATTTACCCTAACCCTAACCAGAATTTAAAAAATACAGAGTTTTCTGGATATTGCAACAAAACATTTACCCTAACCCTAACCAGAATTTAAAAAATACAGAGTTTTCTGGATATTGCAACAAAACATTTACCCTAACCCTAACCAGAATTTAAAAAATACAGAGTTTTCTGGATATTGCAACAAAACATTTACCCTAACCCTAACCAGAATTTAAAAAATACAGAGTTTTCTGGATATTGCAACAAAACATTTACCCTAACCCTAACCAGAATTTAAAAAATACAGAGTTTTCTGGATATTGCAACAAAACACTAACCCTAACCAGAATTTATAAAATACTGAGTTTTCTGGATATTGCAACAAAACATTTACCCTAACCCTAACCAGAATTTAAAAAATACAGAGTTTTCTGGATATTGCAACAAAACCCTAACCCTAACCAAAAGTGATAAAATACTGAGTTTTCTGGATATTGCAACAAAGCATTTACCCTAACCCTAAGCAGAATTTAAAAAATACAGAGTTTTCTGGATATTGCAACAAAACATTTACCCTAACCCTAACCAGAATTTAAAAAATACAGAGTTTTCTGGATATTGCAACAAAACATTTACCCTAACCCTAACCAGAATTTAAAAAATACAGAGTTTTCTGGATATTGCAACAAAACATTTACCCTAACCAGAATTTAAAAAATACAGAGTTTTCTGGATATTGCAACAAAACATTTACCCTAACCCTAACCAGAATTTAAAAAATACAGAGTTTTCTGGATATTGCAACAAAACATTTACCCTAACCCTAAGCAGAATTTAAAAAATAGAGAGTTTTCTGGATATTGCAACAAAACATTTACCCTAACCCTAACCAGAATTTAAAAAATACAGAGTTTTCTGGATATTGCCACAAAACCCTAACCCTAACCCTAATCAGAATTTAAAACATACAGAGTTTTCTGGATATTGCAACAAAACATTTACCCTAACCCTACCCAAAAGTGATAAAATACTGAGTTTTCTGGATATTGCAACAAAACATTTACCCTAACCCTAACCAGAATTTAAAAAATACAGAGTTTTCTGGATATTGCAACAAAACATTTACCCTAACCCTAACCAGAATTTAAAAAATACAAAGTTTTCTGGATATTGCAACAAAACATTTACCCTAACCCTAACCATAATTTAAAAAATACAGAGTTTTCTGGATATTGCCACAAAACCCTAACCCTAACCAAAAGTGATAAAATACTGAGTTTTCTGGATATTGCAACAAAACATTTACCCTAACCCTAACCAGAATTTAAAAAATACAGAGTTTTCTGGATATTGCAACAAAACATTTACCCTAACCAGAATTTTAAAAATACAGAGTTTTCTGGATATTGCAACAAAACATTTACCCTAACCCTAACCAGAATTTAAAAAATACAGAGTTTACTGGATATTGCAACAAAACATTTACCCTAACCCTAACCAGAATTTAAAAAATACAGAGTTTTCTGGATATTGCAACAAAACATTTACCCTAACCCTAACCAGAATTGAAAAAATACAGAGTTTTCTGGATATTGCAACAAAACATTTACCCTAACCCTAACCAGAATTTAAAAAATACAGAGTTTTCTGGATATTGCAACAAAACATTTACCCTAACCCTTACCAGGATTTTAAAAATACAGAGTTTTCTGGATATTGCAACAAAACATTTACCCTAACCCTAAGCAGAATTTAAAAAATACAGAGTTTTCTGGATATTGCAACAAAACATTTACCCTAACCCTAACCAGAATTTAAAAAATACAGAGTTTTCTGGATATTGCAACAAAACATTTACCCTAACCCTAACCAGAATTTAAAAAATACAGAGTTTTCTGGATATTGCAACAAAACATTTACCCTAATCCTAACCAGAATTTAAAAAATACAGAGTTTTCTGAATATTGCAACAAAACATTTACCCTAACCCTAACCAGAATTTAAAAAATACAGAGTTTTCTGGATATTGCCACAAAACCCTAACCCTAACCAAAAGTGATAAAATACTGAGTTTTCTGGATATTGCAACAAAACATTTACCCTAACCCTAATCAGAATTTAAAAAATACAGAGTTTTCTGGATATTGCAACAAAACATTTACCCTAACCCTAACCAGAATTTAAAAAATACAGAGTTTTCTGGATATTGCAACAAAACATTTACCCTAACCCTAACCAGAATTTAAAAAATACAGAGTTTTCTGGATATTGCAACAAAACATTTACCCTAACCCTAACCAGAATTTAAAAAATTCCGAGTTTTCTGGATATTGCAACAAAACATTTACCCTAACCCTAACCAGAATTGAAAAAATACAGAGTTTTCTGGATATTGCAACAAAACATTTACCCTAACCCTAACCAGAATTTAAAAAATACAGAGTTTTCTGGATATTGCAACAAAACATTTACCCTAACCCTAACCAGAATTTAAAAAATACAGAGTTTTCTGGATATTGCAACAAAACATTTACCCTAACCCTAACCAGAATTTAAAAAATACAGAGTTTTCTGGATATTGCAACAAAACATTTACCCTAACCCTAACCAGAATTTAAAAAATACAGAGTTTTCTGGATATTGCAACAAAACCCTAACCCTAACCAAAAGTGATAAAATACTGAGTTTTCTGGATATTGCAACAAAACATTTACCCTAACCCTAACCAGAATTTAAAAAATACAGAGTTTTCTGGATATTGCAACAAAACATTTACCCTAACCCTAACCAGAATTTAAAAAATACAGAGTTTTCTGGATATTGCAACAAAACATTTACCCTAACCCTAACCAGAATTTAAAAAATACAGAGTTTTCTGGATATTGCAACAAAACATTTACCCTAACCCTAACCAGAATTTAAAAAATACAGAGTTTTCTGGATATTGCAACAAAACATTTACCCTAACCCTAACCAGAATTTAAAAAATACAGAGTTTTCTGGATATTGCAACAAAACCCTAACCCTAACCAAAAGTGATAAAATACTGAGTTTTCTGGATATTGCAACAAAACATTTACCCTAACCCTAACCAGAATTTAAAAAATACAGAGTTTTCTGGATATTGCAACAAAACATTTACCCTAACCCTAACCAGAATTTAAAAAAATACAGAGTTTTCTGGATATTGCAACAAAACATTTACCCTAACCCTAACCAGAATTTAAAAAATACAAAGTTTTCTGGATATTGCAACAAAACATTTACCCTAACCCTAACCAGAATTTAAAAAATACAGAGTTTTCTGGATATTGCAACAAAACATTTACCCTAACCCTAACCAGAATTTAAAAAATACAGAGTTTTCTGGATATTGCAACAAAACATTTACCCTAACCCTAACCAGAATTTAAAAAATACAGAGTTTTCTGGATATTGCAACAAAACATTTACCCTAACCCTAACCAGAATTTAAAAAATACAGAGTTTTCTGGATATTGCAACAAAACCCTAACCCTAACCAAAAGTGATAAAATACTGAGTTTTCTGGATATTGCAACAAAACACTAACCCTAACCAAAAGTGATAAAATACTGAGTTTTCTGGATATTGCAACAAAACATTTACCCTAACCCTAACCAGAATTTAAAAAATACAGAGTTTTCTGGATATTGCAACAAAACATTTACCCTAACCCTAACCAGAATTTAAAAAATACAGAGTTTTCTGGATATTGCAACAAAACATTTACCCTAACCCTTACCAGGATTTTAAAAATACAGAGTTTTCTGGATATTGCAACATAACATTTACCCTAACCCTAACCAGAATTTAAAAAATACAGAGTTTTGTGGATATTGCAACAAAACATTTACCCTAACCCTAACCAGAATTTAAAAAATACAGAGTTTTCTGGATATTGCAACAAAACATTTACCCTAACCCTAACCAGATTTTAAAAAATACAGAGTTTTCTGGATATTGCAACAAAACATTTACCCTAACCCTAACCAGAATTTAAAAAATACAGAGTTTTCTGGATATTGCCACAAAACACTAACCCTAACCAAAAGTGATAAAATACTGAGTTTTCTGGATATTGCAACAAAACATTTACCCTAACCCTAACCAGAATTTAAAAAATACAGAGTTTTCTGGATATTGCAACAAAACATTTACCCTAACCTTAACCAAAAGTTATAAAATACTGAGTTTTCTGGATATTGCAACAAAACATTTACCCTAACCCTAACCAGAATTTAAAAAATACAGAGTTTTCTGGATATTGCAACAAAACATTTACCCTAACCCTAACCAGAATTTAAAAAATACAGAGTTTTCTGGATATTGCAACAAAACATTTACCCTAACCCTAACCAGAATTTAAAAAATACAGAGTTTTCTGGATATTGCAACAAAACCCTAACCCTAACCAAAAGTGATAAAATACTGAGTTTTCTGGATATTGCAACAAAACACTAACCCTAACCAAAAGTGATA
The DNA here is from genome assembly GCA_963556195.1 of Sepiola atlantica. Taxonomy (NCBI): domain Eukaryota; kingdom Metazoa; phylum Mollusca; class Cephalopoda; order Sepiida; family Sepiolidae; genus Sepiola; species Sepiola atlantica. The sequence continues at coordinate 1,516,466 of CAUVYP010000088.1, read as the reverse complement.
AAATACTGAGTTTTCTGGATATTGCAACAAAACATTTACCCTAACCCTAACCAGAATTTAAAAAATACAGAGTTTTCTGGATATTGCAACAAAACATTTACCCTAACCTTAACCAAAAGTTATAAAATACTGAGTTTTCTGGATATTGCAACAAAACATTTACCCTAACCCTAACCAGAATTTAAAAAATACAGAGTTTTCTGGATATTGCAACAAAACATTTACCCTAACCCTAACCAGAATTTAAAAAATACAGAGTTTTCTGGATATTGCAACAAAACATTTACCCTAACCCTAACCAGAATTTAAAAAATACAGAGTTTTCTGGATATTGCAACAAAACATTTACCCTAACCCTAACCAGAATTTAAAAAATACAGAGTTTTCTGGATATTGCAACAAAACCCTAACCCTAACCAAAAGTGATAAAATACTGAGTTTTCTGGATATTGCAACAAAACATTTACCCTAACCCTAACCAGAATTTAAAAAATACAGAGTTTTCTGGATATTGCAACAAAACATTTACCCTAACCCTAACCAGAATTTAAAAAATACAGAGTTTTCTGGATATTGCAACAAAACATTTACCCTAACCCTAACCAGATTTTAAAAAATACAGAGTTTTCTGGATATTGCAACAAAACATTTACCCTAACCCTAACCAGAATTTAAAAAATACAGAGTTTTCTGGATATTGCAACAAAACATTTACCCTGACCCTAACCAGAATTTAAAATATACAGAGTTTTCTGGATATTGCAACAAAACATTTACCCTAACCCTAACCAGAATTTAAAAAATACAGAGTTTTCTGGATATTGCAACAAAACATTTACCCTAACCCTAACCAGAATTGAAAAAATACAGAGTTTTCTGGATATTGCAACAAAACATTTACCCTAACCCTAACCAGAATTTAAAAAATACAGAGTTTTCTGGATATTGCAACAAAACATTTACCCTAACCCTTACCAGGATTTAAAAAATACAGAGTTTTCTGGATATTGCAACAAAACATTTACCCTAACCCTAACCAGAATTTAAAAAATACAGAGTTTTTTGGATATTGCAACAAAACATTTACCCTAACCCTAACCAGAATTTAAAAAATACAGAGTTTTCTGGATATTGAAACAAAACATTTACCCTAACCCTAACCAGAATTTAAAAAATACAGAGTTTTCTGGATATTGCAACAAAACATTTACCCTAACCCTAACCAGAATTTAAAAAATACAGAGTTTTCTGGATATTGCAACAAAACATTTACCCTAACCCTAACCAGAATTTAAAAAATACAGAGTTTTCTGGATATTGCAACAAAACATTTACCCTAACCCTAACCATAATTTAAAAAATACAGAGTTTTCTGGATATTGCAACAAAACCCTAACCCTAACCAAAAGTGATAAAATACTTAGTTTTCTGGATATTGCAACAAAACATTTACCCTAACCCTAATCAGAATTTAAAAAATACAGAGTTTTCTGGATATTGCAACAAAACATTTACCCTAACCCTAACCAGAATTTAAAAAATACAGAGTTTTCTGGATATTGCAACAAAACATTTACCCTAACCCTAACCAGAATTGAAAAAATACAGAGTTTTCTGGATATTGCAACAAAACATTTACCCTAACCCTAACCAGAATTTAAAAAATACAGAGTTTTCTGGATATTGCAACAAAACATTTACCCTAACCCTTACCAGGATTTTAAAAATACAGTGTTTTCTGGATATTGCAACAAAACATTTACCCTAACCCTAACCAGAATTTAAAAAATACAGAGTTTTCTGGATATTGCAACAAAACATTTACCCTAACCCTAACCAGAATTTAAAAAATACAGAGTTTTCTGGATATTGCAACAAAACATTTACCCTAACCCTAACCAGAATTTAAAAAATACAGAGTTTTCTGGATATTGCAACAAAACATTTACCCTAACCCTAACCAGAATTTAAAAAATACAGAGTTTTCTGGATATTGCAACAAAACATTTACCCTAACCCTAACCAGAATTTAAAAAATACAGAGTTTTCTGGATATTGCAACAAAACCCTAACCCTAACCAAAAGTGATAAAATACTGAGTTTTCTGGATATTGCAACAAAACATTTACCCTAACCCTAACCAGAATTTAAAAAATACAGAGTTTTCTGGATATTGCAACAAAACATTTACCCTAACCCTAACCAGAATTTAAAAAATACAGAGTTTTCTGGATATTGCAACAAAACATTTACCCTAACCCTAACCATCATTTAAAAAATACAGAGTTTTCTGGATATTGCCACCAAACCCTAACCCTAACCAAAACTGATAAAATACTGAGTTTTCTGGATATTGCAACAAAACATTTACCCTAACCCTAACCAGAATTTAAAAAATACAGAGTTCTCTAGATATTGCAACAAAACATTTACCCTAACCCTAACCAGAATTTAAAAAATACAGAGTTTTCTGGATATTGCAACAAAACATTTACCCTAACCCTAACCAGAATTTAAAAAATACAGAGTTTTCTGGATATTGCAACAAAACATTTACCCTAACCAAAAGTGATAAAATACTGAGTTTTCTGGATATTGCAACAAAACATTTACCCTAACCCTAACCAGAATTTAAAAAATACAGAGTTTTCTGGATATTGCAACAAAACCCTAACCCTAACCAAAAGTGATAAAATACTGAGTTTTCTGGATATTGCAACAAAACATTTACCCTAACCCTAACCAGAATTTAAAAAATACAGAGTTTTCTGGATATTGCAACAAAACATTTACCCTAACCCTAACCAGAATTTAAAAAATACAGAGTTTTCTGGATATTGCAACAAAACATTTACCCTAACCCTAACCAGAATTTAAAAAATACAGAGTTTTCTGGATATTGCAACAAAACATTTACCCTAACTCTAACCAAAAGTGATAAAATACTGAGTTTTCTGGATATTGCAACAAAACATTTACCCTAACCCTAACCAGAATTAAAAAAATACAGAGTTTTCTGGATATTGCAACAAAACATTTACCCTAACCCTAACCAGAATTTAAAAAATACAGAGTTTTCTGGATATTGCAACAAAACATTTACCCTAACCCTAACCAGAATTTAAAAAATACAGAGTTTTCTGGATATTGCAACAAAACATTTACCCTAACCCTAACCAGAATTTAAAAAATACAGAGTTTTCTGGATATTGCAACAAAACCCTAACCCTAACCAAAAGTGATAAAATACTGAGTTTTCTGGATATTGCAACAAAACATTTACCCTAACCCTAACCAGAATTTAAAAAATACAGAGTTTTCTGGATATTGCAACAAAACATTTACCCTAACCCTAACCAAAAGTGATAAAATACTGAGTTTTCTGGATATTGCAACAAAACATTTACCCTAACCCTAACCAGAATTTAAAAAATACAGAGTTTTCTGGATATTGCAACAAAACATTTACCCTAATCCTAACCAGAATTTAAAAAATACAGAGTTTTCTGGATATTGCAACAAAACATTTACCCTAACCTAACCAGAATTTAAAAAATACAGAGTTTTCTGGATATTGCAACAAAACATTTACCCTAACCCTAACCAAAAGTGATAAAATACTGAGTTTTCTGGATATTGCAACAAAACATTTACCCTAACCCTAACCAGAATTTAAAAAATACAGAGTTTTCTGGATATTGCAACAAAACATTTACCCTAACCCTAACCAGAATTTAAAAAATACAGAGTTTTCTGGATATTGCAACAAAACATTTACCCTAACCCTAACCAGAATTTAAAAAATACAGAGTTTTCTGGATATTGCAACAAAACATTTACCCTAACCCTAACCAGAATTTAAAAAATACAGAGTTTTCTGGATATTGCAACAAAACATTTACCCTAACCCTAACCAGAATTTAAAAAATACAGAGTTTTCTGGATATTGCCACAAAACCCAAACCCTAACCAAAAGTTATAAAATACTGAGTTTTCTGGATATTGCAACAAAACATTTACCCTAACCCTAATCAGAATTTAAAAAATACAGAGTTTTCTGGATATTGCAACAAAACATTTACCCTAACCCTAACCAGAATTTAAAAAATACAGAGTTTTCTGGATATTGCAACAAAACATTTACCCTAACCCTAACCAGAATTTAAAAAATACAGAGTTTTCTGGATATTGTAACAAAACATTTACCCTTACCCTAAACAGAATTTAAAAAATACAGAGTTTTCTGGATATTGCAACAAAACATTTACCCTAACCCTAACCAGAATTTAAAAAATACAGAGTTTTCTGGATATTGCAACAAAACATTTACCCTAACCCTAACCAGAATTTAAAAAATACAGAGTTTTCTGGATATTGCAACAAAACATTTACCCTAACCCTTACCAGTATTTTAAAAATACAGAGTTTTCTGGATATTGCAACAAAACATTTACCCTAACCCTAACCAGAATTTAAAAAATACAGAGTTTTCTGGATATTGCAACAAAACATTTACCCTAACCCTAACCAGAATTTAAAAAATACAGAGTTTTCTGGATATTGCAACAAAACATTTACCCTAACCCTAACCAGAATTTAAAAAATACAGAGTTTTCTGGATATTGCAACAAAACATTTACCCTAACCCTAACCAGAATTTAAAAAATACAGAGTGTTCTGGATATTGCAACAAAACCCTAACCCTAACCAAAAGTGATAAAATACTGAGTTTTCTGGATATTGCAACAAAACATTTACCCTAACCCTAACCGGAATTTAAAAAATACAGAGTTTTCTGGATATTGCAACAAAACATTTACCCTAACCCTAACCAAAAGTGATAAAATACTGAGTTTTCTGGATATTGCAACAAAACATTTACCCTAACCCTAACCAGAATTTAAAAAATACAGAGTTTTCTGGATATTGCAACAAAACATTTACCCTAACCCTAACCAGAATTTAAAAAATACAGAGTTTTCTGGATATTGCAACAAAACATTTACCCTAACCCTAACCAGAATTTAAAAAATACAGAGTTTTCTGGATATTGCAACAAAACATTTACCCTAACCCTAACCAGAATTTAAAAAATACAGAGTTTTCTGGATATTGCAACAAAACATTTACCCTAACCCTAACCAGAATTTAAAAAATACAGAGTTTTCTGGATATTGCAACAAAACCCTAACCCTAACCAAAAGTGAAAAAATACTGAGTTTTCTGGATATTGCAACAAAACATTTACCCTAACCCTAACCAGAATTTAAAAAATACAGAGTTTTCTGGATATTGCAACAAAACATTTACCCTAACCCTAACCAAAAGTGATAAAATACTGAGTTTTCTGGATATTGCAACAAAACATTTACCCTAACCCTAACCAGAATTTAAAAAATACAGAGTTTTCTGGATATTGCAACAAAACATTTACCCTAACCCTAACCAGAATTTAAAAAATACAGAGTTTTCTGGATATTGCAACAAAACATTTACCCTAACCCTAACCAGAATTTAAAAAATACAGAGTTTTCTGGATATTGCAACAAAACATTTACCCTAATCCTAACCAGAATTTAAAAAAAACAGAGTTTTCTGGATATTGCAACAAAACATTTACCCTAACCCTAACCAGAATTTAAAAAATACAGAGTTTTCTGGATATTGCAACAAAACATTTACCCTAACCCTAACCAGAATTTAAAAAATACAGAGTTTTCTGGATATTGCAACAAAACATTTACCCTAACCCTAACCATAATTTAAAAAATACAGAGTTTTCTGGATATTGCCACCAAACCCTAACCCTAACCAAAAGTGATAAAATACTGAGTTTTCTGGATATTGCAACAAAACATTTACCCTAACCCTAACCAGAATTTAAAAAATACAGAGTTTTCTGGATATTGCAACAAAACATTTACCCTAACCCTAACCAAAAGTGATAAAATACTGAGTTTTCTGGATATTGCAACAAAACATTTACCCTAACCCTAACCAGAATTTAAAAAATACAGAGTTTTCTGGATATTGCAACAAAACATTTACCCTAACCCTAACCAGAATTTAAAAAATACAGAGTTTTCTGGATATTGCAACAAAACATTTACCCTAACCCTAACCAGAATTTAAAAAATACAGAGTTTTCTGGATATTGCAACAAAACATTTACCCTAATCCTAACCAGAATTTAAAAAATACAGAGTTTTCTGGATATTGCAACAAAACATTTACCCTAACCCTAACCAGAATTTAAAAAATACAGAGTTTTCTGGATATTGCAACAAAACATTTACCCTAACCCTAACCAGAATTTAAAAAATACAGAGTTTTCTGGATATTGCAACAAAACATTTACCCTAACCCTAACCATAATTTAAAAAATACAGAGTTTTCTGGATATTGCCACCAAACCCTAACCCTAACCAAAAGTGATAAAATACTGAGTTTTCTGGATATTGCAACAAAACATTTACCCTAACCCTAACCAGAATTTAAAAAATACAGAGTTCTCTAGATATTGCAACAAAACATTTACCCTAACCCTAACCAGAATTTAAAAAATACAGAGTTTTCTGGATATTGCAACAAAACATTTACCCTAACCCTAACCAGAATTTAAAAAATACAGAGTTTTCTGGATATTGCAACAAAACCCTAACCCTAACCAAAAGTGATAAAATACTGAGTTTTCTGGATATTGCAACAAAACATTTACCCTAACCCTAACCAGAATTTAAAAAATACAGAGTTTTCTGGATATTGCAACAAAACCCTAACCCTAACCAAAAGTGATAAAATACTGAGTTTTCTGGATATTGCAACAAAACATTTACCTTAACCCTAACCAGAATTTAAAAAATACAGAGTTTTCTGGATATTGCAACAAAACATTTACAGTAACCCTAACCAGAATTTAAAAAATACAGAGTTTTCTGGATATTGCAACAAAACATTTACCCTAACCCTAACCAGAATTTAAAAAATACAGAGTTTTCTGGATATTGCAACAAAACATTTACCCTAACCCTAACCAAAAGTGATAAAATACTGAGTTTTCTGGATATTGCAACAAAACATTTACCCTAACCCTAACCAGAATTTAAAAAATACAGAGTTTTCTGGATATTGCAACAAAACATTTACCCTAACCAGAATTTAAAAAATACAGAGTTTTCTGGATATTGCAACAAAACATTTACCCTAACCCTAACCAGAATTTAAAAAATACAGAGTTTTCTGGATATTGCAACAAAACATTTACCCTAACCCTAACCAGAATTTAAAAAATACAGAGTTTTCTGGATATTGCAACAAAACCCTAACCCTAACCAAAAGTGATAAAATACTGAGTTTTCTGGATATTGCAACAAAACATTTACCCTAACCCTAACCAGAATTTAAAAAATACAGAGTTTTCTGGATATTGCAACAAAACATTTACCCTAACCCTAACCAGAATTTAAAAAATACAGAGTTTTCTGGATATTGCAACAAAACATTTACCCTAACCCTAACCAGAATTTAAAAAATACAGAGTTTTCTGGATATTGCAACAAAACCCTAACCCTAACCAAAAGTGATAAAATACTGAGTTTTCTGGATATTGCAACAAAACATTTACCCTAACCCTAACCAGAATTTAAAAAATACAGAGTTTTCTGGATATTGCAACAAAACATTTACCCTAACCCTAACCAGAATTTAAAAAATACAGAGTTTTCTGGATATTGCAACAAAACATTTACCCTAATCCTAACCAGAATTTAAAAAATACAGAGTTTTCTGGATATTGCAACAAAACATTTACCCTAACCCTAACCAGAATTTAAAAAATACAGAGTTTTCTGGATATTGCAACAAAACATTTACCCTAACCCTAACCAGAATTTAAAAAATACAGAGTTTTCTGGATATTGCAACAAAACATTTACCCTAACCCTAACCAGAATTTAAAAAATACAGAGTTTTCTGGATATTGCAACAAAACATTTACCCTAACCCTAACCAGAATTAAAAAAATACAGAGTTTTCTGGATATTGCAACAAAACATTTACCCTAACCCTAACCAGAATTTAAAAAATACAGAGTTTTCTGGATATTGCAACAAAACATTTACCCTAACCCTAACCAGGATTTAAAAAATACAGAGTTTTCTGGACATTGCAACAAAACCCTAACCCTAACCAAAAGTGATAAAATACTGAGTTTTCTGGATATTGCAACAAAACATTTACCCTAACCCTAACCAGAATTTAAAAAGTACAGAGTTTTCTGGATATTGCAACAAAACATTTACCCTAACCCTAACCAGAATTTAAAAAATACAGAGTTTTCTGGATATTGCCACAAAACCCTAACCCTAACCAAAAGTGATAAAATACTGAGTTTTCTGGATATTGCAACAAAACATTTACCCTAACCCTAATCAGAATTTAAAAAATACAGAGTTTTCTGGATATTGCAACAAAACATTTACCCTAACCCTAACCAGAATTTAAAAAATACAGAGTTTTCTGGATATTGCAACAAAACCCTAACCCTAACCAAAAGTGATAAAATACTGAGTTTTCTGGATATTGCAACAAAACATTTACCCTAACCCTAACCAGAATTTAAAAAATACAGAGTTTTCTGGATATTGCAACAAAACCCTAACCCTAACCAAAAGTGATAAAATACTGAGTTTTCTGGATATTGCAACAAAACATTTACCTTAACCCTAACCAGAATTTAAAAAATACAGAGTTTTCTGGATATTGCAACAAAACATTTACAGTAACCCTAACCAGAATTTAAAAAATACAGAGTTTTCTGGATATTGCAACAAAACATTTACCCTAACCCTAACCAGAATTTAAAAAATACAGAGTTTTCTGGATATTGCAACAAAACATTTACCCTAACCCTAACCAAAAGTGATAAAATACTGAGTTTTCTGGATATTGCAACAAAACATTTACCCTAACCCTAACCAGAATTTAAAAAATACAGAGTTTTCTGGATATTGCAACAAAACATTTACCCTAACCAGAATTTAAAAAATACAGAGTTTTCTGGATATTGCAACAAAACATTTACCCTAACCCTAACCAGAATTTAAAAAATACAGAGTTTTCTGGATATTGCAACAAAACATTTACCCTAACCCTAACCAGAATTTAAAAAATACAGAGTTTTCTGGATATTGCAACAAAACCCTAACCCTAACCAAAAGTGATAAAATACTGAGTTTTCTGGATATTGCAACAAAACATTTACCCTAACCCTAACCAGAATTTAAAAAATACAGAGTTTTCTGGATATTGCAACAAAACATTTACCCTAACCCTAACCAAAAGTGATAAAATACTGAGTTTTCTGGATATTGCAACAAAACATTTACCCTAACCCTAACCAGAATTTAAAAAATACAGAGTTTTCTGGATATTGCAACAAAACATTTACCCTAATCCTAACCAGAATTTAAAAAATACAGAGTTTTCTGGATATTGCAACAAAACATTTACCCTAACCCTAACCAGAATTTAAAAAATACAGAGTTTTCTGGATATTGCAACAAAACATTTACCCTAACCCTAACCAGAATTTAAAAAATACAGAGTTTTCTGGATATTGCAACAAAACATTTACCCTAACCCTAACCAGAATTTAAAAAATACAGAGTTTTCTGGATATTGCAACAAAACATTTACCCTAACCCTAACCAGAATTAAAAAAATACAGAGTTTTCTGGATATTGCAACAAAACATTTACCCTAACCCTAACCAGAATTTAAAAAATACAGAGTTTTCTGGATATTGCAACAAAACATTTACCCTAACCCTAACCAGGATTTAAAAAATACAGAGTTTTCTGGACATTGCAACAAAACCCTAACCCTAACCAAAAGTGATAAAATACTGAGTTTTCTGGATATTGCAACAAAACATTTACCCTAACCCTAACCAGAATTTAAAAAGTACAGAGTTTTCTGGATATTGCAACAAAACATTTACCCTAACCCTAACCAGAATTTAAAAAATACAGAGTTTTCTGGATATTGCCACAAAACCCTAACCCTAACCAAAAGTGATAAAATACTGAGTTTTCTGGATATTGCAACAAAACATTTACCCTAACCCTAATCAGAATTTAAAAAATACAGAGTTTTCTGGATATTGCAACAAAACATTTACCCTAACCCTAACCAGAATTTAAAAAATACAGAGTTTTCTGGATATTGCAACAAAACATTTACCCTAACCCTAACCAGAATTTAAAAAATACAGAGTTTTCTGGATATTGTAACAAAACATTTACCCTAACCCTAACCAGAATTTTAAAAATACAGAGTTTTCTGGATATTGCAACAAAACATTTACCCTAACCCTAACCAGAATTGAAAAAATACAGAGTTTTCTGGATATTGCAACAAAACATTTACCCTAACCCTAACCAGAATTTAAAAAATACAGAGTTTTCTGGATATTGCAACAAAACATTTACCCTAACCCTTACCAGGATTTTAAAAATACAGAGTTTTCTGGATATTGCAACAAAACATTTACCCTAACCCTAACCAGAATTTAAAAAATACAGAGTGTTCTGGATATTGCAACAAAACATTTACCCTAACCCTAACCAGAATTTAAAAAATACAGAGTTTTCTGGATATTGCAACAAAACATTTACCCTAACCCTAACCAGAATTTAAAAAATACAGAGTTTTCTGGATATTGCAACAAAACATTTACCCTAACCCTAACCAGAATTTAAAAAATACAGAGTTTTCTGGATATTGCAACAAAACATTTACCCTAACCCTAACCAGAATTTAAAAAATACAGAGTTTTCTGGATATTGCAACAAAACATTTACCCTAACCCTAACCAGAATTTAAAAAATACAGAGTTTTCTGGATATTGCAACAAAACATTTACCCTAACCCTAACCAGAATTTAAAAAATACAGAGTTTTCTGGATATTGCAACAAAACATTTACCCTAACCCTAACCAAAAGTGATAAAATACTGAGTTTTCTGGATATTGCAACAAAACATTTACCCTAACCCTAACCAGAATTTAAAAAATACAGAGTTTTCTGGATATTGCAACAAAACATTTACCCTAACCCTAACCAGAATTTAAAAAATACAGAGTTTTCTGGATATTGCAACAAAACATTTACCCTAACCCTAACCAGAATTTAAAAAATACAGAGTTTTCTGGATATTGCAACAAAACATTTACCCTAACCCTAACCAGAATTTAAAAAATACAGAGTTTTCTGGATATTGCAACAAAACATTTACCCTAACCCTAACCAGAATTTAAAAAATACAGAGTTTTCTGGATATTGCAACAAAACATTTACCCTAACCCTAACCAGAATTTAAAAAATACAGAGTTTTCTGGATATTGCAACAAAACATTTACCCTAACACTAACCAGAATTTAAAAAATAGAGAGTTTTCTGGATATTGAAACAAAACCCTAACCCTAACCAAAAGTGATAAAATACTGAGTTTTCTGGATATTGCAACAAAACATTTACCCTAACCCTAACCAGAATTTAAAAAGTACAGAGTTTTCTGGATATTGCAACAAAACATTTACCCTAACCCTAACCAGAATTTAAAAAATGCAGAGTTTTCTGAATATTGACACAAAACCCTAACCCTAACCAAAAGTGATAAAATACTGAGTTTTCTGGATATTGCAACAAAACATTTACCCTAACCCTAACCAGAATTTAAAAAATACAGAGTTTTCTGGATATTGCAACAAAACATTTACCCTAACCCTAACCAGAATTTAAAAAATACAGAGTTTTCTGGATATTGCAACAAAACATTTACCCTAACCCTAACCAGAATTTAAAAAATACAGAGTTTTCTGGATATTGTAACAAAACATTTACCCTAACCCTAACCAGAATTTTAAAAATACAGAGTTTTCTGGATATTGCAACAAAACATTTACCCTAACCCTAACCAGAATTGAAAAAATACAGAGTTTTCTGGATATTGCAACAAAACATTTACCCTAACCCTAACCAGAATTAAAAAAATACAGAGTTTTCTGGATATTGCAACAAAACATTTACCCTAACCCTTACCAGGATTTTAAAAATACAGAGTTTTCTGGATATTGCAACAAAACATTTACCCTAACCCTAACCAGAATTTAAAAAATACAGAGTTTTCTGGATATTGCAACAAAACATTTACCCTAACCCTAACCAGAATTTAAAAAATACAGAGTTTTCTGGATATTGCAACAAAACATTTACCCTAACCCTAACCAGAATTTAAAAAATACAGAGTTTTCTGGATATTGCAACAAAACATTTACCCTAACCCTAACCAGAATTTAAAAAATACAGAGTTTTCTGGATATTGCAACAAAACATTTACCCTAACCCTAACCAGAATTTAAAAAATACAGAGTTTTCTGGATATTGCAACAAAACATTTACCCTAACCCTAACCAGAATTTAAAAAATACAGAGTTTTCTGGATATTGCAACAAAACATTTACCCTAACCAGAATTTAAAATATACAGAGTTTTCTGGATATTGCAACAAAACATTTACCCTAACCCTAACCAGAATTTAAAAAATACAGAGTTTTCTGGATATTGCAACAAAACATTTACCCTAACCCTAACCAGAATTTAAAAAATACAGAGTTTTCTGGATATTGCAACAAAACATTTACCCTAACCCTAACCAGAATTTAAAAAATACAGAGTTTTCTGGATATTGCAACAAAACATTTACCCTAACACTAACCAGAATTTAAAAAATAGAGAGTTTTCTGGATATTGAAACAAAACCCTAACCCTAACCAAAAGTGATAAAATACTGAGTTTTCTGGATATTGCAACAAAACATTTACCCTAACCCTAACCAGAATTTAAAAAGTACAGAGTTTTCTGGATATTGCAACAAAACATTTACCCTAACCCTAACCAGAATTTAAAAAATGCAGAGTTTTCTGAATATTGACACAAAACCCTAACCCTAACCAAAAGTGATAAAATACTGAGTTTTCTGGATATTGCAACAAAACATTTACCCTAACCCTAACCAGAATTTAAAAAATACAGAGTTTTCTGGATATTGCAACAAAACATTTACCCTAACCCTAACCAGAATTTAAAAAATACAGAGTTTTCTGGATATTGCAACAAAACATTTACCCTAACCCTAACCAGAATTTAAAAAATACAGAGTTTTCTGGATATTGTAACAAAACATTTACCCTAACCCTAACCAGAATTTTAAAAATACAGAGTTTTCTGGATATTGCAACAAAACATTTACCCTAACCCTAACCAGAATTGAAAAAATACAGAGTTTTCTGGATATTGCAACAAAACATTTACCCTAACCCTAACCAGAATTAAAAAAATACAGAGTTTTCTGGATATTGCAACAAAACATTTACCCTAACCCTTACCAGGATTTTAAAAATACAGAGTTTTCTGGATATTGCAACAAAACATTTACCCTAACCCTAACCAGAATTTAAAAAATACAGAGTTTTCTGGATATTGCAACAAAACATTTACCCTAACCCTAACCAGAATTTAAAAAATACAGAGTTTTCTGGATATTGCAACAAAACATTTACCCTAACCCTAACCAGAATTTAAAAAATACAGAGTTTTCTGGATATTGCAACAAAACATTTACCCTAACCCTAACCAGAATTTAAAAAATACAGAGTTTTCTGGATATTGCAACAAAACATTTACCCTAACCCTAACCAGAATTTAAAAAATACAGAGTTTTCTGGATATTGCAACAAAACATTTACCCTAACCCTAACCAGAATTTAAAAAATACAGAGTTTTCTGGATATTGCAACAAAACATTTACCCTAACCAGAATTTAAAATATACAGAGTTTTCTGGATATTGCAACAAAACATTTACCCTAACCCTAACCAGAATTTAAAAAATACAGAGTTTTCTGGATATTGCAACAAAACATTTACCCTAACCCTAACCAGAATTTAAAAAATACAGAGTTTTCTGGATATTGCAACAAAACATTTACCCTAACCCTAACCAGAATTTAAAAAATACAGAGTTTTCTGGATATTGCAACAAAACATTTACCCTAACCCTAACCAGAATTGAAAAAATACAGAGTTTTCTGGATACTGCAACAAAACATTTACCCTAACCCTAACCAGAATTTAAAAAATACAGAGTTTTCTGGATATTGCAACAAAACCCTAACCCTAACCAAAAGTGATAAAATACTGAGTTTTCTGGATATTGCAACAAAACATTTACCCTAACCCTAACCAGAATTTAAAAAATACAGAGTTTTCTGGATATTGCAACAAAACATTTACCCTAACCCTAACCAAAAGTGATAAAATACTGAGTTTTCTGGATATTGCAACAAAACATTTACCCTAACCCTAACCAGAATTTAAAAAATACAGAGTTTTCTGGATATTGCAACAAAACATTTACCCTAACCCTAACCAGAATTTAAAAAATACAGAGTTTTCTGGATATTGCCACAAAACATTTACCCTAACCCTAACCAGAATTTAAAAAATACAGAGTTTTCTGGATATTGCAACAAAACATTTACCCTAACCCTAACCAGAATTTAAAAAATACAGAGTTTTCTGGATATTGCAACAAAACATTTACACTAACCCTAACCAGAATTTAAAAAATACAGAGTTTTCTGGATATTGCAACAAAACATTTACCCTAACCCTAACCAGAATTTAAAAAATACAGAGTTTTCTGGATATTGCAACAAAACATTTACCCTAACCCTAACCAGAATTTAAAAAATACAGAGTTTTCTGGATATTGCAACAAAACCCTAACCCTAACCCTAACCAGAATTTAAAAAATACAGAGTTTTCTGGATATTGCAACAAAACATTTACCCTAACCCTAACCAGAATTTAAAAAATACAGAGTTTTCTGGATATTGCAACAAAACCCTAACCCTAACCCTTACCAACATTTAAAAAATACAGAGTTTTCTGGATATTGCCACAAAACCCTAACCCTAACCCTAACCAAAATAAAAAAATACAGAGTTTTCTGGATATTGCAACAAAACCCTGACCCTAACCCTAACCAAAATAAAAAAATACAAAGTTTTCTGGATATTGCCACAAAACCCTAACCCTAACCCTAACCAAAATAAAAAAATACAGAGTTTTCTGGATATTGCAACAAAACCCTGACCCTAAACAAAAAGTGATAAAATACAGATTTCTGGATATTGCAACAAAACCCTAACCCTAATCTTTACCCTAACCAGAATTTAAAAAATACAGAGTTTTCTGGATATTGCAACAAAACATTTACCCTAACCCTAACCAGAATTTAAAAAATACAGAGTTTTCTGGATATTGCAACAAAACCCTAACCCTAACCCTAACCAGAATTTAAAAAATACAGAGTTTTCTGGATATTGCAACAAAACCCTAACCCTAACCAAAAGTGATAAAATACTGAGTTTTCTGGATTTTGCAACAAAACATTTACCCTAACCTTAACCAGAATTTAAAAAATACAGAGTTTTCTGGATATTGCAACAAAACATTTACCCTAACCCTAACCAGAATTTAAAAAATACAGAGTTTTCTGGATATTGCAACAAAACATTTACCCTAACACTAACCAGAATTTAAAAAATACAGAGTTTTCTGGATATTGCAACAAAACATTTACCCTAACCCTAACCAGAATTTAAAAAATACAGAGTTTTCTGGATATTGCAACAAAACATTTACCCTAACCCTAACCAGAATTTAAAAAATACAGAGTTTTCTGGATATTGCAACAAAACATTTACCCTAACCCTAACCAGAATTTAAAAAATACAGAGTTTTCTGGATATTGCAACAAAACATTTACCCTAACCCTAACCAGAATTTAAAAAATACGGAGTTTTCTGGATATTGCAACAAAACATTTACCCTAACCCTAACCAGAATTTAAAAAATACAGAGTTTTCTGGATATTGCAACAAAACATTTACCCTAACCCTAACCAGAATTTAAAAAATACAGAGTTTTCTGGATATTGAAACAAAACATTACCCTAACCCTAACCAGAATTTAAAAAATACAGAGTTTTCTGGATATTGCAACAAAACATTTACCCTAACCCTAACCAGAATTTAAAAAATACAGAGTTTTCTGGATATTGCAACAAAACCCTAACCCTAACCAAAAGTAATAAAATACTGAGTTTTCTGGATATTGCAACAAAACATTTACCCTAACCCTAACCAGAATTTAAAAAATACAGAGTTTTCTGGATATTGCAACAAAACATTTACCCTAACCCTAACCAGAATTTAAAAAATACAGAGTTTTCTGGATATTGCAACAAAACCCTAACCCTAACCAAAAGTGATAAAATACTGAGTTTTCTGGATATTGCAACAAAACATTTACCCTAACCCTAACCAGAATTTAAAAAATACAGAGTTTTCTGGATATTGCAACAAAACATTTACCCTAACCCTAACCAGAATTTAAAAAATACAGAGTTTTCTGGATATTGCAACAAAACATTTACCCTAACCCTAACCAGAATTTAAAAAATACAGAGTTTTCTGGAAATTGCAACAAAACATTTACCTTAACCCTAACCAGAATTTAAAAAATACAGAGTTTTCTGGATATTGCAACAAAACATTTACCCTAACCCTAACCAAAAGTGATAAAATACTGAGTTTTCTGGATATTGCAACAAAACATTTACCCTAACCCTAACCAGAATTTAAAAAATACAGAGTTTTCTGGATATTGCAACAAAACATTTACCCTAACCCTAACCAGAATTTAAAAAATACAGAGTTTTCTGGATATTGCAACAAAACCCTAACCCTAACCCTAACGAGAATTTAAAAAATACAGATTTTCTGGATATTGCAACAAAACATTTACCCTAACCCTAACCAGAATTTAAAAAATACAGAGTTTTCTGGATATTGCAACAAAACATTTACCCTAACCCTAACCAGAATTTAAAAAATACAGAGTTTTCTGGATATTGCAACAAAACATTTACCCTAACCCTAACCAGAATTTAAAAAATACAGAGTTTTCTGGATATTGCAACAAAACCCTAACCCTAACCCTAACCAGAATTTAAAAAATACAGAGTTTTCTGGATATTGCAACAAAACCCTAACCCTTACCCTAACCGAAATTTAAAAAATACAGAGTTTTCTGGATATTGCAACAAAACCCTAACCCTAACCAAAAGTGATAAAATACTGAGTTTTCTGGATTTTGCAACAAAAAATTTACCCTAACCTTAACCAGAATTTAAAAAATACAGAGTTTTCTGGATATTGCAACAAAACATTTACCCTAACCCTAACCAGAATTTAAAAAATACAGAGTTTTCTGGATATTGAAACAAAACATTTATCTAACCCTAACCAGAATTTAAAAAATACAGAGTTTTCTGGATATTGCAACAAAACATTTACCCTAACCCTAACCAGAATTTAAAAAATACAGAGATTTCTGGATATTGCAACAAAACCCTAACCCTAACCAAAAGTGATAAAATACAGAGTTTTCTGGATATTGCAACAAAACATTTACCCTAACCCTAACCAGAATTTAAAAAATACAGAGTTTTCTGGATATTGAAACAAAACATTTATCTAACCCTAACCAGAATTTAAAAAATACAGAGTTTTCTGGATATTGCAACAAAACATTTACCCTAACCCTAACCAGAATTTAAAAAATACAGAGTTTTCTGGATATTGCAACAAAACCCTAACCCTAACCAAAAGTGATAAAATACAGAGTTTTCTGGATATTGCAACAAAACATTTACCCTAACCCTAACCAGAATTTAAAAAATACAGAGTTTTCTGGATATTGCAACAAATCCCTAACCCTAACCAAAAGTGATAAAATAATGAGTTTTCTGGATATTGCAACAAAACATTTACCCTAACCCTAACCAAAAGTGATAAAATACAGAGTTTTCTGGATATTGCAACAAAACATTTACCCTAACCCTAACCAGAATTTAAAAAATACAGTTTTCTGGATATTGCAACAAAACATTTACCCTAACCCTAACCAAAAGTGATAAAATACAGAGTTTTCTCGATATTGCAACAAAACATTTACCCTAACCGTAACCAGAATTTAAAAAATACAGAGTTTTCTGGATATTGCAACAAAACCCTAACCCTAACCAAAAGTAATAAAATACTGAGTTTTCTGGATATTGCAACAAAACATTTACCCTAACCCTAACCAGAATTTAAAAAATACAGAGTTTTCTGGATATTGCAACAAAACATTTACCCTAACCCTAACCAGAATTTAAAAAATACAGAGTTTTCTGGATATTGCAACAAAACCCTAACCCTAACCAAAAGTGATAAAATACTGAGTTTTCTGGATATTGCAACAAAACATTTACCCTAACCCTAACCAAAAGTGATAAAATACAGTTTTCTGGATATTGCAACAAAACATTTACCCTAACCCTAACCAAAAGTGATAAAATACAGAGTTTTCTCGATATTGCAACAAAACATTTACCCTAACCCTAACCAGAATTTAAAAAATACAGAGTTTTCTGGATATTGCAACAAAACATTTACCCTAACCCTAACCAGAATTTAAAAAATACAGAGTTTTCTGGAAATTGCAACAAAACATTTACCCTAACCCTAACCAGAATTTAAAAAATACAGAGTTTTCTGGATATTGCAACAAAACATTTACCCTAACCCTAACCAAAAGTGATAAAATACTGAGTTTTCTGGATATTGCAACAAAACATTTACCCTAACCCTAACCAGAATTTAAAAAATACAGAGTTTTCTGGATATTGCAACAAAACATTTACCCTAACCCTAACCAGAATTTAAAAAATACAGAGTTTTCTGGATATTGCAACAAAACCCTAACCCTAACCCTAACCAGAATTTAAAAAATACAGATTTTCTGGATATTGCAACAAAACATTTACCCTAACCCTAACCAGAATTTAAAAAATACAGAGTTTTCTGGATATTGCAACAAAACATTTACCCTAACCCTAACCAGAATTTAAAAAATACAGAGTTTTCTGGATATTGCAACAAAACATTTACCCTAACCCTAACCAGAATTAAAAAAATACAGAGTTTTCTGGATATTGCAACAAAACATTTACCCTAACCCTAACCAGAATTTAAAAAATACAGAGTTTTCTGGATATTGCAACAAAACCCTAACCCTTACCCTAACCAGAATTTAAAAAATACAGAGTTTTCTGGATATTGCAACAAAACCCTAACCCTTACCCTAACCGAAATTTAAAAAATACAGAGTTTTCTGGATATTGCAACAAAACCCTAACCCTAACCAAAAGTGATAAAATACTGAGTTTTCTGGATTTTGCAACAAAACATTTACCCTAACCTTAACCAGAATTTAAAAAATACAGAGTTTTCTGGATATTGCAACAAAACATTTACCCTAACCCTAACCAGAATTTAAAAAATACAGAGTTTTCTGGATATTGCAACAAAACATTTACCCTAACCCTAACCAGAATTTAAAAAATACAGAGTTTTCTGGATATTGCAACAAAACCCTAACCCTAACCAAAAGTGAAAAAATACTGAGTTTTCTGGATATTGCAACAAAACATTTACCCTAACCCTAACCAGAATTTAAAAAATACAGAGTTTTCTGGATATTGCAACAAAACATTTACCCTAACCCTAACCAAAAGTGATAAAATACAGAGTTTTCTGGATATTGCAACAAAACATTTACCCTAACCCTAACCAGAATTTAAAAAATACAGAGTTTTCTGGATATTGCAACAAAACATTTACCCTAACCCTAACCAGAATTTAAAAAATACAGAGTTTTCTGGATATTGCAACAAAACATTTACCCTAACCCTAACCAAAAGTGATAAAATACTGAGTTTTCTGGATATTGCAACAAAACATTTACCCTAACCCTAACGAGAATTTTAAAAATACAGAGTTTTCTGGATATTGCAACAAAACAATTTACCCTAACCCTAACCAGAATTTAAAAAATACAGAGTTTTCTGGATATTGCAACAAAACATTTACCCTAACCCTAACCAGAATTTAAAAAATACAGCGTTTTCTGGATATTGCAACAAAACATTTACCCTAACCCTAACCAGAATTTAAAAAATACAGAGTTTTCTGGATATTGCAACAAAACATTTACCCTAACCCTAACCAGAATTTAAAAAATACAGAGTTTTCTGGATATTGCAACAAAACCCTAACCCTAACCCTAACCAGAATTTAAAAAATACAGAGTTTTCTGGATATTGCAACAAAACCCTAACCCTTACCCTAACCGAAATTTAAAAAATACAGAGTTTTCTGGATATTGCAACAAAACCCTAACCCTAACCAAAAGTGATAAAATACTGAGTTTTCTGGATTTTGCAACAAAACATTTACCCTAACCCTAACCAGAATTTAAAAAATACAGAGTTTTCTGGATATTGCAACAAAACATTTACCCTAACCCTAACCAAAAGTGATAAAATACTGAGTTTTCTGGATATTGCAACAAAACATTTACCCTAACCCTAACCAGAATTTAAAAAATACAGAGTTTTCTGGATATTGCAACAAAACATTTACCCTAACCCTAACCAGAATTTAAAAAATACAGAGTTTTCTGGATATTGCAACAAAACATTTACCCTAACCCTAACCAGAATTTAAAAAATACAGAGTTTTCTGGATATTGCAACAAAACACTAACCCTAACCAGAATTTATAAAATACTGAGTTTTCTGGATATTGCAACAAAACATTTACCCTAACCCTAACCAGAATTTAAAAAATACAGAGTTTTCTGGATATTGCAACAAAACCCTAACCCTAACCAAAAGTGATAAAATACTGAGTTTTCTGGATATTGCAACAAAGCATTTACCCTAACCCTAAGCAGAATTTAAAAAATACAGAGTTTTCTGGATATTGCAACAAAACATTTACCCTAACCCTAACCAGAATTTAAAAAATACAGAGTTTTCTGGATATTGCAACAAAACATTTACCCTAACCCTAACCAGAATTTAAAAAATACAGAGTTTTCTGGATATTGCAACAAAACATTTACCCTAACCAGAATTTAAAAAATACAGAGTTTTCTGGATATTGCAACAAAACATTTACCCTAACCCTAACCAGAATTTAAAAAATACAGAGTTTTCTGGATATTGCAACAAAACATTTACCCTAACCCTAAGCAGAATTTAAAAAATAGAGAGTTTTCTGGATATTGCAACAAAACATTTACCCTAACCCTAACCAGAATTTAAAAAATACAGAGTTTTCTGGATATTGCCACAAAACCCTAACCCTAACCCTAATCAGAATTTAAAACATACAGAGTTTTCTGGATATTGCAACAAAACATTTACCCTAACCCTAACCAGAATTTAAAAAATACAGAGTTTTCTGGATATTGCAACAAAACATTTACCCTAACCCTAACCAGAATTTAAAAAATACAAAGTTTTCTGGATATTGCAACAAAACATTTACCCTAACCCTAACCATAATTTAAAAAATACAGAGTTTTCTGGATATTGCCACAAAACCCTAACCCTAACCAAAAGTGATAAAATACTGAGTTTTCTGGATATTGCAACAAAACATTTACCCTAACCCTAACCAGAATTTAAAAAATACAGAGTTTTCTGGATATTGCAACAAAACATTTACCCTAACCAGAATTTTAAAAATACAGAGTTTTCTGGATATTGCAACAAAACATTTACCCTAACCCTAACCAGAATTTAAAAAATACAGAGTTTACTGGATATTGCAACAAAACATTTACCCTAACCCTAACCAGAATTTAAAAAATACAGAGTTTTCTGGATATTGCAACAAAACATTTACCCTAACCCTAACCAGAATTGAAAAAATACAGAGTTTTCTGGATATTGCAACAAAACATTTACCCTAACCCTAACCAGAATTTAAAAAATACAGAGTTTTCTGGATATTGCAACAAAACATTTACCCTAACCCTTACCAGGATTTTAAAAATACAGAGGTTTCTGGATATTGCAACAAAACATTTACCCTAACCCTAAGCAGAATTTAAAAAATACAGAGTTTTCTGGATATTGCAACAAAACATTTACCCTAACCCTAACCAGAATTTAAAAAATACAGAGTTTTCTGGATATTGCAACAAAACATTTACCCTAACCCTAACCAGAATTTAAAAAATACAGAGTTTTCTGGATATTGCAACAAAACATTTACCCTAATCCTAACCAGAATTTAAAAAATACAGAGTTTTCTGAATATTGCAACAAAACATTTACCCTAACCCTAACCAGAATTTAAAAAATACAGAGTTTTCTGGATATTGCCACAAAACCCTAACCCTAACCAAAAGTGATAAAATACTGAGTTTTCTGGATATTGCAACAAAACATTTACCCTAACCCTAATCAGAATTTAAAAAATACAGAGTTTTCTGGATATTGCAACAAAACATTTACCCTAACCCTAACCAGAATTTAAAAAATACAGAGTTTTCTGGATATTGCAACAAAACATTTACCCTAACCCTAACCAGAATTTAAAAAATACAGAGTTTTCTGGATATTGCAACAAAACATTTACCCTAACCCTAACCAGAATTTAAAAAATACAGAGTTTTCTGGATATTGCAACAAAACATTTACCCTAACCCTAACCAGAATTTAAAAAATACAGAGTTTTCTGGATATTGCAACAAAACATTTACCCTAACCCTAACCAGAATTTAAAAAATACAGAGTTTTCTGGATATTGCAACAAAACATTTACCCTAACCCTAACCAGAATTTAAAAAATACAGAGTTTTCTGGATATTGCAACAAAACATTTACCCTAACCCTAACCAGAATTAAAAAAATACAGAGTTTTCTGGATATTGCAACAAAACATTTACCCTAACCCTAACCAGAATTTAAAAAATACATGGTTTTCTGGATATTGCAACAAAACATTTACCCTAACCCTAACCAAAAGTGATAAAATACTGAGTTTTCTGGATATTGCAACAAAACATTTACCCTAACCCTAACCAGAATTTAAAAAATACAGAGTTTTCTGGATATTGCAACAAATCATTTACCCTAACCCTAACCAGAATTTAAAAAATACAGAGTTTTCTGGATATTGCAACAAAACATTTACCCTAACCCTAACCAGAATTTAAAAAATACAGAGTTTTCTGGATATTGCAACAAAACATTTACCCTAACCCTAACCAGAATTTAAAAAATACAGAGTTTTCTGGATATTGCAACAAAACATTTACCCTAACCCTAACCAGAATTTAAAAAATACAGAGTTTTCTGGATATTGCAACAAAACCCTAACCCTAACCAAAAGTGATAAAATACTGAGTTTTCTGGATATTGCAACAAAACATTTACCCTAACCCTAACCAGAATTTAAAAAATACAGAGTTTTCTGGATATTGCAACAAAACCCTAACCCTAACCAAAAGTGATAAAATACTGAGTTTTCTGGATATTGCAACAAAACACTAACCCTAACCAAAAGTGATAAAATACTGAGTTTTCTGGATATTGCAACAAAACATTTACCCTAACCCTAACCAGAATTTAAAAAATACAGAGTTTTCTGGATATTGCAACAAAACATTTACCCTAACCTTAACCAAAAGTTATAAAATACTGAGTTTTCTGGATATTGCAACAAAACATTTACCCTAACCCTAACCAGAATTTAAAAAATACAGAGTTTTCTGGATATTGCAACAAAACATTTACCCTAACCCTAACCAGAATTTAAAAAATACAGAGTTTTCTGGATATTGCAACAAAACATTTACCCTAACCCTAACCAGAATTTAAAAAATACAGAGTTTTCTGGATATTGCAACAAAACATTTACCCTAACCCTAACCAGAATTTAAAAAATACAGAGTTTTCTGGATATTGCAACAAAACCCTAACCCTAACCAAAAGTGATAAAATACTGAGTTTTCTGGATATTGCAACAAAACATTTACCCTAACCCTAACCAGAATTTAAAAAATACAGAGTTTTCTGGATATTGCAACAAAACATTTACCCTAACCCTAACCAGAATTTAAAAAATACAGAGTTTTCTGGATATTGCAACAAAACATTTACCCTAACCCTAACCAGATTTTAAAAAATACAGAGTTATCTGGATATTGCAACAAAACATTTACCCTAACCCTAACCAGAATTTAAAAAATACAGAGTTTTCTGGATATTGCAACAAAACATTTACCCTAACCCTAACCAGAATTTAAAAAATACAGAGTTTTCTGGATATTGCAACAAAACATTTACCCTAACCCTAACCAGAATTTAAAAAATACAGAGTTTTCTGGATATTGCAACAAAACATTTACCCTAACCCTAACCAGAATTTAAAAAATACAGAGTTTTCTGGATATTGCAACAAAACATTTACCCTAACCCTAACCAGAATTTAAAAAATACAGAGTTTTCTGGATATTGCAACAAAACATTTACCCTAACCTTAACCAGGATTTAAAAAATACAGAGTTTTCTGGATATTGCAACAAAACATTTACCCTAACCCTAACCAGAATTTAAAAAATACAGAGTTTTTTGGATATTGCAACAAAACATTTACCCTAACCCTAACCAGAATTTAAAAAATACAGAGTTTTCTGGATATTGCAACAAAACATTTACCCTAACCCTAACCAGAATTTAAAAAATACAGAGTTTTCTGGATATTGCAACAAAACATTTACCCTAACCCTAACCAGAATTTAAAAAATACAGAGTTTTCTGGATATTGCAACAAAACCCTAACCCTAACCAAAAGTGATAAAATACTGAGTTTTCTGGATATTGCAACAAAACACTAACCCTAACCAAAAGTGATAAAATACTGAGTTTTCTGGGTATTGCAACAAAACATTTACCCTAACCCTAACCAGAATTTAAAAAATACAGAGTTTTCTGGATATTGCAACAAAACATTTACCCTAACCCTAACCAGAATTTAAAAAATACAGAGTTTTCTGGATATTGCAACAAAACATTTACCCTAACCCTTACCAGGATTTTAAAAATACAGAGTTTTCTGGATATTGCAACAAAACATTTACCCTAACCCTAACCAGAATTTAAAAAATACAGAGTTTTCTGGATATTGCAACAAAACATTTACCCTAACCCTAACCAGAATTTAAAAAATACAGAGTTTTCTGGATATTGCAACAAAACATTTACCCTAACCCTAACCAGATTTTAAAAAATACAGAGTTTTCTGGATATTGCAACAAAACATTTACCCTAACCCTAACCAGAATTTAAAAAATACAGAGTTTTCTGGATATTGCAACAAAACACTAACCCTAACCAAAAGTGATAAAATACTGAGTTTTCTGGATATTGCATCAAAACATTTACCCTAACCCTAACCAGAATTTAAAAAATACAGAGTTTTCTGGATATTGCAACAAAACATTTACCCTAACCTTAACCAAAAGTTATAAAATACTGAGTTTTCTGGATATTGCAACAAAACATTTACCCTAACCCTAACCAGAATTTAAAAAATACAGAGTTTTCTGGATATTGCAACAAAACATTTACCCTAACCCTAACCAGAATTTAAAAAATACAGAGTTTTCTGGATATTGCAACAAAACATTTACCCTAACCCTAACCAGAATTTAAAAAATACAGAGTTTTCTGGATATTGCAACAAAACATTTACCCTAACCTTAACCAAAAGTTATAAAATACTGAGTTTTCTGGATATTGCAACAAAACATTTACCCTAACCCTAACCAGAATTTAAAAAATACAGAGTTTTCTGGATATTGCAACAAAACATTTACCCTAACCCTAACCAGAATTTAAAAAATACAGAGTTTTCTGGATATTGCAACAAAACATTTACCCTAACCCTTACCAGGATTTTAAAAATACAGAGTTTTCTGGATATTGCAACAAAACATTTACCCTAACCCTAACCAGAATTTAAAAAATACAGAGTTTTCTGGATATTGCAACAAAACATTTACCCTAACCCTAACCAGAATTTAAAAAATACAGAGTTTTCTGGATATTGCAACAAAACATTTACCCTAACCCTAACCAGATTTTAAAAAATACAGAGTTTTCTGGATATTGCAACAAAACATTTACCCTAACCCTAACCAGAATTTAAAAAATACAGAGTTTTCTGGATATTGCAACAAAACACTAACCCTAACCAAAAGTGATAAAATACTGAGTTTTCTGGATATTGCATCAAAACATTTACCCTAACCCTAACCAGAATTTAAAAAATACAGAGTTTTCTGGATATTGCAACAAAACATTTACCCTAACCCTAACCAAAAGTGATAAAATACTGAGTTTTCTGGATATTGCAACAAAACATTTACCCTAACCCTAACCAGAATTTAAAAAATACAGAGTTTTCTGGATATTGCAACAAAACATTTACCCTAACCCTAACCAGAATTTAAAAAATACAGAGTTTTCTGGATATTGCAACAAAACATTTACCCTAACCCTAACCAGAATTTAAAAAATACAGAGTTTTCTGGATATTGCAACAAAACATTTACCCTAACCCTAACCAGAATTTAAAAAATACAGAGTTTTCTGGATATTGCAACAAAACCCTAACCCTAACCAAAAGTGATAAAATACTGAGTTTTCTGGATATTGCAACAAAACACTAACCCTAACCAAAAGTGATAAAATACTGAGTTTTCTGGATATTGCAACAAAACATTTACCCTAACCCTAACCAGAATTTAAAAAATACAGAGTTTTCTGGATATTGCAACAAAACATTTACCCTAACCTTAACCAAAAGTTATAAAATACTGAGTTTTCTGGATATTGCAACAAAACATTTACCCTAACCCTAACCAGAATTTAAAAAATACAGAGTTTTCTGGATATTGCAACAAAACATTTACCCTAACCCTAACCAGAATTTAAAAAATACAGAGTTTTCTGGATATTGCAACAAAACATTTACCCTAACCCTAACCAGAATTTAAAAAATACAGAGTTTTCTGGATATTGCAACAAAACATTTACCCTAACCCTAACCAGAATTTAAAAAATACAGAGTTTTCTGGATATTGCAACAAAACCCTAACCCTAACCAAAAGTGATAAAATACTGAGTTTTCTGGATATTGCAACAAAACATTTACCCTAACCCTAACCAGAATTTAAAAAATACAGAGTTTTCTGGATATTGCAACAAAACATTTACCCTAACCCTAACCAGAATTTAAAAAATACAGAGTTTTCTGGATATTGCAACAAAACATTTACCCTAACCCTAACCAGATTTTAAAAAATACAGAGTTTTCTGGATATTGCAACAAAACATTTACCCTAACCCTAACCAGAATTTAAAAAATACAGAGTTTTCTGGATATTGCAACAAAACATTTACCCTAACCCTAACCAGAATTTAAAAAATACAGAGTTTTCTGGATATTGCAACAAAACATTTACCCTAACCCTAACCAGAATTTAAAAAATACAGAGTTTTCTGGATATTGCAACAAAACATTTACCCTAACCCTAACCAGAATTTAAAAAATACAGAGTTTTCTGGATATTGCAACAAAACATTTACCCTAACCCTAACCAGAATTTAAAAAATACAGAGTTTTCTGGATATTGCAACAAAACATTTACCCTAACCCTTACCAGGATTTAAAAAATACAGAGTTTTCTGGATATTGCAACAAAACATTTACCCTAACCCTAACCAGAATTTAAAAAATACAGAGTTTTTTGGATATTGCAACAAAACATTTACCCTAACCCTAACCAGAATTTAAAAAATACAGAGTTTTCTGGATATTGCAACAAAACATTTACCCTAACCCTAACCAGAATTTAAAAAATACAGAGTTTTCTGGATATTGCAACAAAACATTTACCCTAACCCTAACCAGAATTTAAAAAATACAGAGTTTTCTGGATATTGCAACAAAACATTTACCCTAACCCTAACCAGAATTTAAAAAATACAGAGTTTTCTGGATATTGCAACAAAACATTTACCCTAACCCTAACCATAATTTAAAAAATACAGAGTTTTCTGGATATTGCAACAAAACCCTAACCCTAACCAAAAGTGATAAAATACTTAGTTTTCTGGATATTGCAACAAAACATTTACCCTAACCCTAATCAGAATTTAAAAAATACAGAGTTTTCTGGATATTGCAACAAAACATTTACCCTAACCCTAACCAGAATTTAAAAAATACAGAGTTTTCTGGATATTGCAACAAAACATTTACCCTAACCCTAACCAGAATTTAAAAAATACAGAGTTTTCTGGATATTGCAACAAAACATTTACCCTAACCCTAACCAGAATTTAAAAAATACAGAGTTTTCTGGATATTGCAACAAAACATTTACCCTAACCCTTACCAGGATTTTAAAAATACCGTGTTTTCTGGATATTGCAACAAAACATTTACCCTAACCCTAACCAGAATTAAAAAAATACAGAGTTTTCTGGATATTGCAACAAAACATTTACCCTAACCCTAACCAGAATTTAAAAAATACAGAGTTTTCTGGATATTGCAACAAAACATTTACCCTAACCCTAACCAGAATTTAAAAAATACAGAGTTTTCTGGATATTGCAACAAAACATTTACCCTAACCCTAACCAGAATTTAAAAAATACAGAGTTTTCTGGATATTGCAACAAAACATTTACCCTAACCCTAACCAGAATTTAAAAAATACAGAGTTTTCTGGATATTGCAACAAAACCCTAACCCTAACCAAAAGTGATAAAATACTGAGTTTTCTGGATATTGCAACAAAACATTTACCCTAACCCTAACCAGAATTTAAAAAATACAAAGTTTTCTGGATATTGCAACAAAACATTTACCCTAACCCTAACCAGAATTTAAAAAATACAGAGTTTTCTGGATATTGCAACAAAACATTTACCCTAACCCTAACCAGAATTTAAAAAATACAGAGTTTTCTGGATATTGCAACAAAACATTTACCCTAACCCTAACCAGAATTTAAAAAATACAGAGTTTTCTGGATATTGCAACAAAACCCTAACCCTAACCAAAAGTGATAAAATACTGAGTTTTCTGGATATTGCAACAAAACATTTACCCTAACCCTAACCAGAATTTAAAAAATACAGAGTTTTCTGGATATTGCAACAAAACATTTACCCTAACCCTAACCAAAAGTGATAAAATACTGAGTTTTCTGGATATTGCAACAAAACATTTACCCTAACCCTAACCAGAATTTAAAAAATACAGAGTTTTCTGGATATTGCAACAAAACATTTACCCTAACCTTAACCAGAATTTAAAAAATACAGAGTTTTCTGGATATTGCAACAAAACATTTACCCTAACCCTAACCAGAATTTAAAAAAATACAGAGTTTTCTGGATATTGCCACCAAACCCTAACCCTAACCAAAAGTGATAAAATACTGAGTTTTCTGGATATTGCAACAAAACATTTACCCTAACCCTAACCAGAATTTAAAAAATACAGAGTTCTCTAGATATTGCAACAAAACATTTACCCTAACCCTAACCAGAATTTAAAAAATACAGAGTTTTCTGGATATTGCAACAAAACATTTACCCTAACCCTAACCAGAATTTAAAAAATACAGAGTTTTCTGGATATTGCAACAAAACATTTACCCTAACCAAAAGTGATAAAATACTGAGTTTTCTGGATATTGCAACAAAACATTTACCCTAACCCTAACCAGAATTTAAAAAATACAGAGTTTTCTTGATATTGCAACAAAACCCTAACCCTAACCAAAAGTGATAAAATACTGAGTTTTCTGGATATTGCAACAAAACATTTACCCTAACCCTAACCAGAATTTAAAAAATACAGAGTTTTCTGGATATTGCAACAAAACATTTACCCAAACCCTAACCAGAATTTAAAAAATACAGAGTTTTCTGGATATTGCAACAAAACATTTACCCTAACCCTAACCAGAATTTAAAAAATACAGAGTTTTCTGGATATTGCAACAAAACCCTAACCCTAACCAAAAGTGATAAAATACTGAGTTTTCTGGATATTGCAACAAAACATTTACCCTAACCCTAACCAGAATTTAAAAAATACAGAGTTTTCTGGATATTGCAACAAAACATTTACCCTAACCCTAACCAGAATTTAAAAAATACAGAGTTTTCTGGATATTGCAACAAAACATTTACCCTAACCCTAACCAGATTTTAAAAAATACAGAGTTTTCTGGATATTGCAACAAAACATTTACCCTAACCCTAACCAGAATTTAAAAAATACAGAGTTTTCTGGATATTGCAACAAAACATTTACCCTAACCCTAACCAGAATTTAAAAAATACAGAGTTTTCTGGATATGGCAACAAAACATTTACCCTAACCCTAACCAGAATTTAAAAAATACAGAGTTTTCTGGATATTGCAACAAAACATTTACCCTAACCCTAACCAGAATTTAAAAAATACAGAGTTTTCTGGATATTGCAACAAAACATTTACCCTAACCCTAACCAGAATTTAAAAAATACAGAGTTTTCTGGATATTGCAACAAAACATTTACCCTAACCCTTACCAGGATTTAAAAAATACAGAGTTTTCTGGATATTGCAACAAAACATTTACCCTAACCCTAACCAGAATTTAAAAAATACAGAGTTTTTTGGATATTGCAACAAAACATTTACCCTAACCCTAACCAGAATTTAAAAAATACAGAGTTTTCTGGATATTGCAACAAAACATTTACCCTAACCCTAACCAGAATTTAAAAAATACAGAGTTTTCTGGATATTGCAACAAAACATTTACCCTAACCCTAACTAGAATTTAAAAAATACAGAGTTTTCTTGATATTGCAACAAAACATTTACCCTAACCCTAACCAGAATTTAAAAAATACAGAGTTTTCTGGATATTGCAACAAAACATTTACCCTAACCCTAACCATAATTTAAAAAATACAGAGTTTTCTGGATATTGCAACAAAACCCTAACCCTAACCAAAAGTGATAAAATACTTAGTTTTCTGGATATTGCAACAAAACATTTACCCTAACCCTAATCAGAATTTAAAAAATACAGAGTTTTCTGGATATTGCAACAAAACATTTACCCTAACCCTAATCAGAATTTAAAAAATACAGAGTTTTCTGGATATTGCAACAAAACATTTACCCTAACCCTAACCAGAATTTAAAAAATACAGAGTTTTCTGGATATTGCAACAAAACATTTACCCTAACCTTAACCAGAATTTAAAAAATACAGAGTTTTCTGGATATTGCAACAAAACATTTACCCTAACCCTAACCAGAATTTAAAAAATACAGAGTTTTCTGGATATTGCAACAAAACATTTACCCTAACCCTTACCAGGATTTTAAAAATACCGTGTTTTCTGGATATTGCAACAAAACATTTACCCTAACCCTAACCAGAATTAAAAAAATACAGAGTTTTCTGGATATTGCAACAAAACATTTACCCTAACCCTAACCAGAATTTAAAAAATACAGAGTTTTCTGGATATTGCAACAAAACATTTACCCTAACCCTAACCAGAATTTAAAAAATACAGAGTTTTCTGGATATTGCAACAAAACATTTACCCTAACCCTAACCAGAATTTAAAAAATACAGAGTTTTCTGGATATTGCAACAAAACATTTACCCTAACCCTAACCAGAATTTAAAAAATACAGAGTTTTCTGGATATTGCAACAAAACCCTAACCCTAACCAAAAGTGATAAAATACTGAGTTTTCTGGATATTGCAACAAAACATTTACCCTAACCCTAACCAGAATTTAAAAAATACAGAGTTTTCTGGATATTGCAACAAAACATTTACCCTAACCCTAACCAGAATTTAAAAAATACAGAGTTTTCTGGATATTGCAACAAAACATTTACCCTAACCCTAACCAGAATTTAAAAAATACAGAGTTTTCTGGATATTGCAACAAAACATTTACCCTAACCCTAACCAGAATTTAAAAAATACAGAGTTTTCTGGATATTGCAACAAAACCCTAACCCTAACCAAAAGTGATAAAATACTGAGTTTTCTGGATATTGCAACAAAACATTTACCCTAACCCTAACCAGAATTTAAAAAATACAGAGTTTTCTGGATATTGCAACAAAACATTTACCCTAACCCTAACCAAAAGTGATAAAATACTGAGTTTTCTGGATATTGCAACAAAACATTTACCCTAACCCTAACCAGAATTTAAAAAATACAGAGTTTTCTGGATATTGCAACAAAACATTTACCCTAACCTTAACCAGAATTTAAAAAATACAGAGTTTTCTGGATATTGCAACAAAACATTTACCCTAACCCTAACCAGAATTTAAAAAAATACAGAGTTTTCTGGATATTGCCACCAAACCCTAACCCTAACCAAAAGTGATAAAATACTGAGTTTTCTGGATATTGCAACAAAACATTTACCCTAACCCTAACCAGAATTTAAAAAATACAGAGTTCTCTAGATATTGCAACAAAACATTTACCCTAACCCTAACCAGAATTTAAAAAATACAGAGTTTTCTGGATATTGCAACAAAACATTTACCCTAACCCTAACCAGAATTTAAAAAATACAGAGTTTTCTGGATATTGCAACAAAACATTTACCCTAACCAAAAGTGATAAAATACTGAGTTTTCTGGATATTGCAACAAAACATTTACCCTAACCCTAACCAGAATTTAAAAAATACAGAGTTTTCTTGATATTGCAACAAAACCCTAACCCTAACCAAAAGTGATAAAATACTGAGTTTTCTGGATATTGCAACAAAACATTTACCCTAACCCTAACCAGAATTTAAAAAATACAGAGTTTTCTGGATATTGCAACAAAACATTTACCCTAACCCTAACCAGAATTTAAAAAATACAGAGTTTTCTGGATATTGCAACAAAACATTTACCCTAACCCTAACCAGAATTTAAAAAATACAGAGTTTTCTGGATATTGCAACAAAACATTTACCCTAACCCTAACCAAAAGTGATAAAATACTGAGTTTTCTGGATATTGCAACAAAACATTTACCCTAACCCTAACCAGAATTTAAAAAATACAGAGTTTTCTGGATATTGCAACAAAACCCTAACCCTAACCAAAAGTGATAAAATACTGAGTTTTCTGGATATTGCAACAAAACATTTACCCTAACCCTAACCAGAATTTAAAAAATACAGAGTTTTCTGGATATTGCAACAAAACATTTACCCTAACCCTAACCAGAATTTAAAAAATACAGAGTTTTCTGGATATTGCAACAAAACATTTACCCTAACCCTAACCAGATTTTAAAAAATACAGAGTTTTCTGGATATTGCAACAAAACATTTACCCTAACCCTAACCAGAATTTAAAAAATACAGAGTTTTCTGGATATTGCAACAAAACATTTACCCTAACCCTAACCAGAATTTAAAAAATACAGAGTTTTCTGGATATTGCAACAAAACATTTACCCTAACCCTAACCAGAATTTAAAAAATACAGAGTTTTCTGGATATTGCAACAAAACATTTACCCTAACCCTAACCAGAATTTAAAAAATACAGAGTTTTCTGGATATTGCAACAAAACATTTACCCTAACCCTAACCAGAATTTAAAAAATACAGAGTTTTCTGGATATTGCAACAAAACATTTACCCTAACCCTTACCAGGATTTAAAAAATACAGAGTTTTCTGGATATTGCAACAAAACATTTACCCTAACCCTAACCAGAATTTAAAAAATACAGAGTTTTTTGGATATTGCAACAAAACATTTACCCTAACCCTAACCAGAATTTAAAAAATACAGAGTTTTCTGGATATTGCAACAAAACATTTACCCTAACCCTAACCAGAATTTAAAAAATACAGAGTTTTCTGGATATTGCAACAAAACATTTACCCTAACCCTAACCAGAATTTAAAAAATACAGAGTTTTCTGGATATTGCAACAAAACATTTACCCTAACCCTAACCAGAATTTAAAAAATACAGAGTTTTCTGGATATTGCAACAAAACATTTACCCTAACCCTAACCATAATTTAAAAAATACAGAGTTTTCTGGATATTGCAACAAAACCCTAACCCTAACCAAAAGTGATAAAATACTTAGTTTTCTGGATATTGCAACAAAACATTTACCCTAACCCTAATCAGAATTTAAAAAATACAGAGTTTTCTGGATATTGCAACAAAACATTTACCCTAACCCTAACCAGAATTTAAAAAATACAGAGTTTTCTGGATATTGCAACAAAACATTTACCCTAACCTTAACCAGAATTTAAAAAATACAGAGTTTTTTGGATATTGCAACAAAACATTTACCCTAACCCTAACCAGAATTTAAAAAATACAGAGTTTTCTGGATATTGCAACAAAACATTTACCCTAACCCTTACCAGGATTTTAAAAATACCGTGTTTTCTGGATATTGCAACAAAACATTTACCCTAACCCTAACCAGAATTAAAAAAATACAGAGTTTTCTGGATATTGCAACAAAACATTTACCCTAACCCTAACCAGAATTTAAAAAATACAGAGTTTTCTGGATATTGCAACAAAACATTTACCCTAACCCTAACCAGAATTTAAAAAATACAGAGTTTTCTGGATATTGCAACAAAACATTTACCCTAACCCTAACCAGAATTTAAAAAATACAGAGTTTTCTGGATATTGCAACAAAACATTTACCCTAACCCTAACCAGAATTTAAAAAATACAGAGTTTTCTGGATATTGCAACAAAACCCAAACCCTAACCAAAAGTGATAAAATACTGAGTTTTCTGGATATTGCAACAAAACATTTACCCTAACCCTAACCAGAATTTAAAAAATACAGAGTTTTCTGGATATTGCAACAAAACATTTACCCTAACCCTAACCAGAATTTAAAAAATACAGAGTTTTCTGGATATTGCAACAAAACATTTACCCTAACCCTAACCAGAATTTAAAAAATACAGAGTTTTCTGGATATTGCAACAAAACATTTACCCTAACCCTAACCAGAATTTAAAAAATACAGAGTTTTCTGGATATTGCAACAAAACCCTAACCCTAACCAAAAGTGATAAAATACTGAGTTTTCTGGATATTGCAACAAAACATTTACCCTAACCCTAACCAGAATTTTAAAAATACAGAGTTTTCTGGATATTGCAACAAAACATTTACCCTAACCCTAACCAAAAGTGATAAAATACTGAGTTTTCTGGATATTGCAACAAAACATTTACCCTAACCCTAACCAGAATTTAAAAAATACAGAGTTTTCTGGATATTGCAACAAAACATTTACCCTAACCTTAACCAGAATTTAAAAAATACAGAGTTTTCTGGATATTGCAACAAAACATTTACCCTAACCCTAACCAGAATTTAAAAAAATACAGAGTTTTCTGGATATTGCCACCAAACCCTAACCCTAACCAAAAGTGATAAAATACTGAGTTTTCTGGATATTGCAACAAAACATTTACCCTAACCCTAACCAGAATTTAAAAAATACAGAGTTCTCTAGATATTGCAACAAAACATTTACCCTAACCCTAACCAGAATTTAAAAAATACAGAGTTTTCTGGATATTGCAACAAAACATTTACCCTAACCCTAACCAGAATTTAAAAAATACAGAGTTTTCTGGATATTGCAACAAAACATTTACCCTAACCAAAAGTGATAAAATACTGAGTTTTCTGGATATTGCAACAAAACATTTACCCTAACCCTAACCAGAATTTAAAAAATACAGAGTTTTCTTGATATTGCAACAAAACCCTAACCCTAACCAAAAGTGATAAAATACTGAGTTTTCTGGATATTGCAACAAAACATTTACCCTAACCCTAACCAGAATTTAAAAAATACAGAGTTTTCTGGATATTGCAACAAAACATTTACCCTAACCCTAACCAGAATTTAAAAAATACAGAGTTTTCTGGATATTGCAACAAAACATTTACCCTAACCCTAACCAGAATTTAAAAAATACAGAGTTTTCTGGATATTGCAACAAAACATTTACCCTAACCCTAACCAAAAGTGATAAAATACTGAGTTTTCTGGATATTGCAACAAAACATTTACCCTAACCCTAACCAGGATTGTAAAAATACAGAGTTTTCTGGATATTGCAACAAAACATTTACCCTAACCCTAACCAGAATTTAAAAAATACAGAGTTTTCTGGATATTGCAACAAAACATTTACCCTAACCCTAACCAGAATTTAAAAAATACAGAGTTTTCTGGATATTGCAACAAAACATTTACCCTAACCCTAACCAGAATTTAAAAAATACAGAGTTTTCTGGATATTGCAACAAAACCCTAACCCTAACCCTAACCAGAATTTAAAAAATACAGAGTTTTCTGGATATTGCAACAAAACATTTACCCTAACCCTAACCAGAATTTAAAAAATACAGAGTTTTCTGGATATTGCAACAAAACATTTACCCTAACCCTAACCAGAATTTAAAAAATACAGAGTTTTCTGGATATTGCAACAAAACATTTACCCTAACCCTAACCATAATTTAAAAAATACAGAGTTTTCTGGATATTGCAACAAAACCCTAACCCTAACCAAAAGTGATAAAATACTTAGTTTTCTGGATATTGCAACAAAACATTTACCCTAACCCTAACCAGAATTTAAAAAATACAGAGTTTTCTGGATATTGCAACAAAACATTTACCCTAACCCTAACCAGAATTTAAAAAATACAGAGTTTTCTGGATATTGCAACAAAACATTTACCCTAACCCTAACCAGAATTGAAAAAATACAGAGTTTTCTGGATATTGCAACAAAACATTTACCCTAACCCTAACCAGAATTTAAAAAATACAGAGTTTTCTGGATATTGCAACAAAACATTTACCCTAACCCTTACCAGGATTTTAAAAATACAGTGTTTTCTGGATATTGCAACAAAACATTTACCCTAACCCTAACCAGAATTTAAAAAATACAGAGTTTTCTGGATATTGCAACAAAACATTTACCCTAACCCTAACCAGAATTTAAAAAATACAGAGTTTTCTGGATATTGCAACAAAACATTTACCCTAACCCTAACCAGAATTTAAAAAATACAGAGTTTTCTGGATATTGCAACAAAACATTTACCCTAACCCTAACCAGAATTTAAAAAATACAGAGTTTTCTGGATATTGCAACAAAACATTTACCCTAACCCTAACCAGAATTTAAAAAATACAGAGTTTTCTGGATATTGCAACAAAACCCTAACCCTAACCAAAAGTGATAAAATACTGAGTTTTCTGGATATTGCAACAAAACATTTACCCTAACCCTAACCAAAATTTAAAAAATACAGAGTTTTCTGGATATTGCAACAAAACATTTACCCTAACCCTAACCAGAATTTAAAAAATACAGAGTTTTCTGGATATTGCAACAAAACATTTACCCTAACCCTAACCAGAATTTAAAAAATACAGAGTTTTCTGGATATTGCAACAAAACATTTACCCTAACCCCAACCAGAATTTAAAAAATACAGAGTTTTCTGGATATTGCAACAAAACCCTAACCCTAACCAAAAGTGATAAAATACTGAGTTTTCTGGATATTGCAACAAAACATTTACCCTAACCCTAACCAGAATTTAAAAAATACAGAGTTTTCTGGATATTGCAACAAAACATTTACCCTAACCCTAACCAAAAGTGATAAAATACTGAGTTTTCTGGATATTGCAACAAAACATTTACCCTAACCCTAACCAGAATTTAAAAAATACAGAGTTTTCTGGATATTGCAACAAAACATTTACCCTAACCCTAACCAGAATTTAAAAAATACAGAGTTTTCTGGATATTGCAACAAAACATTTACCCTAACCCTAACCATAATTTAAAAAATACAGAGTTTTCTGGATATTGCCACCAAACCCTAACCCTAACCAAAAGTGATAAAATACTGAGTTTTCTGGATATTGCAACAAAACATTTACCCTAACCCTAACCAGAATTTAAAAAATACAGAGTTCTCTAGATATTGCAACAAAACATTTACCATAACCCTAACCAGAATTTAAAAAATACAGAGTTTTCTGGATATTGCAACAAAACATTTACCCTAACCCTAACCAGAATTTAAAAAATACAGAGTTTTCTGGATATTGCAACAAAACATTTACCCTAACCAAAAGTGATAAAATACTGAGTTTTCTGGATATTGCAACAAAACATTTACCCTAACCCTACCCAGAATTTAAAAAATACAGAGTTTTCTGGATATTGCAACAAAACCCTAACCCTAACCAAAAGTGATAAAATACTGAGTTTTCTGGATATTGCAACAAAACATTTACCCTAACCCTAACCAGAATTTAAAAAATACAGAGTTTTCTGGATATTGCAACAAAACATTTACCCTAACCCTAACCAGAATTTAAAAAATACAGAGTTTTCTGGATATTGCAACAAAACATTTACCCTAACCCTAACCAAAAGTGATAAAATACTGAGTTTTCTGGATATTGCAACAAAACATTTACCCTAACCCTAACCAGGATTGTAAAAATACAGAGTTTTCTGGATATTGCAACAAAACATTTACCCTAACCCTAACCAGAATTTAAAAAATACAGAGTTTTCTGGATATTGCAACAAAACATTTACCCTAACCCTAACCAGAATTTAAAAAATACAGAGTTTTCTGGATATTGCAACAAAACATTTACCCTAACCCTAACCAGAATTTAAAAAATACAGAGTTTTCTGGATATTGCAACAAAACATTTACCCTAACCCTAACCAGAATTTAAAAAATACAGAGTTTTCTGGATATTGCAACAAAACATTTACCCTAACCCTAACCAGAATTTAAAAAATACAGGGTTTTCTGGATATTGCAACAAAACATTTACCCTAACCCTAACCAGAATTTAAAAAATACAGAGTTTTCTGGATATTGCAACAAAACATTTACCCTAACCCTAACCATAATTTAAAAAATACAGAGTTTTCTGGATATTGCAACAAAACCCTAACCCTAACCAAAAGTGATAAAATACTTAGTTTTCTGGATATTGCAACAAAACATTTACCCTAACCCTAACCAGAATTTAAAAAATACAGAGTTTTCTGGATATTGCAACAAAACATTTACCCTAACCCTAACCAGAATTTAAAAAATACAGAGTTTTCTGGATATTGCAACAAAACATTTACCCTAACCCTAACCAGAATTGAAAAAATACAGAGTTTTCTGGATATTGCAACAAAACATTTACCCTAACCCTAACCAGAATTTAAAAAATACAGAGTTTTCTGGATATTGCAACAAAACATTTACCCTAACCCTTACCAGGATTTTAAAAATACAGTGTTTTCTGGATATTGCAACAAAACATTTACCCTAACCCTAACCAGAATTTAAAAAATACAGAGTTTTCTGGATATTGCAACAAAACATTTACCCTAACCCTAACCAGAATTTAAAAAATACAGAGTTTTCTGGATATTGCAACAAAACATTTACCCTAACCCTAACCAGAATTTAAAAAATACAGAGTTTTCTGGATATTGCAACAAAACATTTACCCTAACCCTAACCAGAATTTAAAAAATACAGAGTTTTCTGGATATTGCAACAAAACATTTACCCTAACCCTAACCAGAATTTAAAAAATACAGAGTTTTCTGGATATTGCAACAAAACCCTAACCCTAACCAAAAGTGATAAAATACTGAGTTTTCTGGATATTGCAACAAAACATTTACCCTAACCCTAACCAAAATTTAAAAAATACAGAGTTTTCTGGATATTGCAACAAAACATTTACCCTAACCCTAACCAGAATTTAAAAAATACAGAGTTTTCTGGATATTGCAACAAAACATTTACCCTAACCCTAACCAGAATTTAAAAAATACAGAGTTTTCTGGATATTGCAACAAAACCCTAACCCTAACCAAAAGTGATAAAATACTGAGTTTTCTGGATATTGCAACAAAACATTTACCCTAACCCTAACCAGAATTTAAAAAATACAGAGTTTTCTGGATATTGCAACAAAACATTTACCCTAACCCTAACCAAAAGTGATAAAATACTGAGTTTTCTGGATATTGCAACAAAACATTTACCCTAACCCTAACCAGAATTTAAAAAATACAGAGTTTTCTGGATATTGCAACAAAACATTTACCCTAACCCTAACCAGAATTTAAAAAATACAGAGTTTTCTGGATATTGCAACAAAACATTTACCCTAACCCTAACCATAATTTAAAAAATACAGAGTTTTCTGGATATTGCCACCAAACCCTAACCCTAACCAAAAGTGATAAAATACTGAGTTTTCTGGATATTGCAACAAAACATTTACCCTACCCCTAACCAGAATTTAAAAAATACAGAGTTCTCTAGATATTGCAACAAAACATTTACCCTAACCCTAACCAGAATTTAAAAAATACAGAGTTTTCTGGATATTGCAACAAAACATTTACCCTAACCCTAACCAGAATTTAAAAAATACAGAGTTTTCTGGATATTGCAACAAAACATTTACCCTAACCAAAAGTGATAAAATACTGAGTTTTCTGGATATTGCAACAAAACATTTACCCTAACCCTACCCAGAATTTAAAAAATACAGAGTTTTCTGGATATTGCAACAAAACCCTAACCCTAACCAAAAGTGATAAAATACTGAGTTTTCTGGATATTGCAACAAAACATTTACCCTAACCCTAACCAGAATTTAAAAAATACAGAGTTCTCTAGATATTGCAACAAAACATTTACCCTAACCCTAACCAGAATTTAAAAAATACAGAGTTTTCTGGATATTGCAACAAAACATTTACCCTAACCCTAACCAGAATTTAAAAAATACAGAGTTTTCTGGATATTGCAACAAAACATTTACCCTAACCAAAAGTGATAAAATACTGAGTTTTCTGGA
Source organism: Sepiola atlantica (assembly GCA_963556195.1). Lineage (NCBI taxonomy): Eukaryota > Metazoa > Mollusca > Cephalopoda > Sepiida > Sepiolidae > Sepiola > Sepiola atlantica. Next base: position 1,475,357 of record CAUVYP010000088.1, on the reverse strand, counting down.
TATTGCAACAAAACATTTACCCTAACCCTAACCAGAATTTAAAAAATACAGAGTTTTCTTGATATTGCAACAAAACCATAACCCTAACCAAAAGTGATAAAATACTGAGTTTTCTGGATATTGCAACAAAACATTTACCCTAACCCTAACCAGAATTTAAAAAATACAGAGTTTTCTGGATATTGCAACAAAACATTTACCCTAACCCTAACCAGAATTTAAAAAATACAGAGTTTTCTGGATATTGCAACAAAACATTTACCCTAACCCTAACCAGAATTTAAAAAATACAGAGTTTTCTGGATATTGCAACAAAACATTTACCCTAACCCTAACCAAAAGTGATAAAATACTGAGTTTTCTGGATATTGCAACAAAACATTTACCCTAACCCTAACCAGGATTGTAAAAATACAGAGTTTTCTGGATATTGCAACAAAACATTTACCCTAACCCTAACCAGAATTTAAAAAATACAGAGTTTTCTGGATATTGCAACAAAACATTTACCCTAACCCTAACCAGAATTTAAAAAATACAGAGTTTTCTGGATATTGCAACAAAACATTTACCCTAACCCTAACCAGAATTTAAAAAATACAGAGTTTTCTGGATATTGCAACAAAACATTTACCCTAACCCTAACCAGAATTTAAAAAATACAGAGTTTTCTGGATATTGCAACAAAACATTTACCCTAACCCTAACCAGAATTTAAAAAATACAGAGTTTTCTGGATATTGCAACAAAACATTTACCCTAACCCTAACCAGAATTTAAAAAATACAGAGTTTTCTGGATATTGCAACAAAACATTTACCCTAACCCTAACCATAATTTAAAAAATACAGAGTTTTCTGGATATTGCAACAAAACCCTAACCCTAACCAAAAGTGATAAAATACTTAGTTTTCTGGATATTGCAACAAAACATTTACCCTAACCCTAACCAGAATTTAAAAAATACAGAGTTTTCTGGATATTGCAACAAAACATTTACCCTAACCCTAACCAGAATTTAAAAAATACAGAGTTTTCTGGATATTGCAACAAAACATTTACCCTAACCCTAACCAGAATTGAAAAAATACAGAGTTTTCTGGATATTGCAACAAAACATTTACCCTAACCCTAACCAGAATTTAAAAAATACAGAGTTTTCTGGATATTGCAACAAAACATTTACCCTAACCCTTACCAGGATTTTAAAAATACAGTGTTTTCTGGATATTGCAACAAAACATTTACCCTAACCCTAACCAGAATTTAAAAAATACAGAGTTTTCTGGATATTGCAACAAAACATTTACCCTAACCCTAACCAGAATTTAAAAAATACAGAGTTTTCTGGATATTGCAACAAAACATTTACCCTAACCCTAACCAGAATTTAAAAAATACAGAGTTTTCTGGATATTGCAACAAAACATTTACCCTAACCCTAACCAGAATTTAAAAAATACAGAGTTTTCTGGATATTGCAACAAAACATTTACCCTAACCCTAACCAGAATTTAAAAAATACAGAGTTTTCTGGATATTGCAACAAAACCCTAACCCTAACCAAAAGTGATAAAATACTGAGTTTTCTGGATATTGCAACAAAACATTTACCCTAACCCTAACCAAAATTTAAAAAATACAGAGTTTTCTGGATATTGCAACAAAACATTTACCCTAACCCTAACCAGAATTTAAAAAATACAGAGTTTTCTGGATATTGCAACAAAACATTTACCCTAACCCTTACCAGAATTTAAAAAATACAGAGTTTTCTGGATATTGCAACAAAACATTTACCCTAACCCTAACCAGAATTTAAAAAATACAGAGTTTTCTGGATATTGCAACAAAACCCTAACCCTAACCAAAAGTGATAAAATACTGAGTTTTCTGGATATTGCAACAAAACATTTACCCTAACCCTAACCAGAATTTAAAAAATACAGAGTTTTCTGGATATTGCAACAAAACATTTACCCTAACCCTAACCAAAAGTGATAAAATACTGAGTTTTCTGGATATTGCAACAAAACATTTAGCCTAACCCTAACCAGAATTTAAAAAATACAGAGTTTTCTGGATATTGCAACAAAACATTTACCCTAACCCTAACCAGAATTTAAAAAATACAGAGTTTTCTGGATATTGCAACAAAACATTTACCCTAACCCTAACCATAATTTAAAAAATACAGAGTTTTCTGGATATTGCCACCAAACCCTAACCCTAACCAAAAGTGATAAAATACTGAGTTTTCTGGATATTGCAACAAAACATTTACCCTAACCCTAACCAGAATTTAAAAAATACAGAGTTCTCTAGATATTGCAACAAAACATTTACCCTAACCCTAACCAGAATTTAAAAAATACAGAGTTTTCTGGATATTGCAACAAAACATTTACCCTAACCCTAACCAGAATTTAAAAAATACAGAGTTTTCTGGATATTGCAACAAAACATTTACCCTAACCAAAAGTGATAAAATACTGAGTTTTCTGGATATTGCAACAAAACATTTACCCTAACCCTAACCAGAATTTAAAAAATACAGAGTTTTCTGGATATTGCAACAAAACCCTAACCCTAACCAAAAGTGATAAAATACTGAGTTTTCTGGATATTGCAGCAAAACATTTACCCTAACCCTAACCAGAATTTAAAAAATACAGAGTTTTCTGGATATTGCAACAAAACATTAACCCTAACCCTAACCAGAATTTAAAAAATACAGAGTTTTCTGGATATTGCAACAAAACATTTACCCTAACCCTAACCAGAATTTAAAAAATACAGAGTTTTCTGGATATTGCAACAAAACATTTACCCTAACCCTAACCAAAAGTGATAAAATACTGAGTTTTCTGGATATTGCAACAAAACATTTACCCTAACCCTAACCAGAATTTAAAAAATACAGAGTTTTCTGGATATTGCAACAAAACATTTACCCTAACCCTAACCAGAATTTAAAAAATACAGAGTTTTCTGGATATTGCAACAAAACATTTACCCTAACCCTAACCAGAATTTTAAAAATACAGAGTTTTCTGGATATTGCAACAAAACATTTACCCTAACCCTAACCAGAATTTAAAAAATACAGAGTTTTCTGGATATTGCAACAAAACCCTAACCCTAACCAAAAGTGATAAAATACTGAGTTTTCTGGATATTGCAACAAAACATTTACCCTAACCCTAACCAGAATTTAAAAAATACAGAGTTTTCTGGATATTGCAACAAAACATTTACCCTAACCCTAACCAAAAGTGATAAAATACTGAGTTTTCTGGATATTGCAACAAAACATTTACCCTAACCCTAACCAGAATTTAAAAAATACAGAGTTTTCTGGATATTGCAACAAAACATTAACCCTAATCCTAACCAGAATTTAAAAAATACAGAGTTTTCTGGATATTGCAACAAAACATTTACCCTAACCTAACCAGAATTTAAAAAATACAGAGTTTTCTGGATATTGCAACAAAACATTTACCCTAACCCTAACCAGAATTTAAAAAATACAGAGTTTTCTGGATATTGCAACAAAACATTTACCCTAACCCTAACCAGAATTTAAAAAATACAGAGTTTTCTGGATATTGCAACAAAACATTTACCCTAACCCTAACCAGAATTAAAAAAATACAGAGTTTTCTGGATATTGCAACAAAACATTTACCCTAACCCTAACCAGAATTTAAAAAATACAGAGTTTTCTGGATATTGCAACAAAACATTTACCCTAACCCTAACCAGAATTTAAAAAATACAGAGTTTTCTGGATATTGCCACAAAACCCTAACCCTAACCAAAAGTTATAAAATACTGAGTTTTCTGGATATTGCAACAAAACATTTACCCTAACCCTAATCAGAATTTAAAAAATACAGAGTTTTCTGGATATTGCAACAAAACATTTACCCTAACCCTAACCAGAATTTAAAAAATACAGAGTTTTCTGGATATTGCAACAAAACATTTACCCTAACCCTAACCAGAATTTAAAAAATACAGAGTTTTCTGGATATTGTAACAAAACATTTACCCTTACCCTAAACAGAATTTAAAAAATACAGAGTTTTCTGGATATTGCAACAAAACATTTACCCTAACCCTAACCAGAATTTAAAAAATACAGAGTTTTCTGGATATTGCAACAAAACATTTACCCTAACCCTAACCAGAATTTAAAAAATACAGAGTTTTCTGGATATTGCAACAAAACCCTAACCCTAACCAAAAGTGATAAAATACTGAGTTTTCTGGATATTGCAACAAAACATTTACCCTAACCCTAACCAGAATTTAAAAAATACAGAGTTTTCTGGATATTGCAACAAAACATTTACCCTAACCCTAACCAAAAGTGATAAAATACTGAGTTTTCTGGATATTGCAACAAAACATTTACCCTAACCCTAACCAGAATTTAAAAAATACAGAGTTTTCTGGATATTGCAACAAAACATTTACCCTAACCCTAACCAGAATTTAAAAAATACAGAGTTTTCTGGATATTGCAACAAAACATTTACCCTAACCCTAACCAGAATTTAAAAAATACAGAGTTTTCTGGATATTGCAACAAAACATTTACCCTAACCCTAACCAGAATTTAAAAAATACAGAGTTTTCTGGATATTGCAACAAAACATTTACCCTAACACTAACCAGAATTTAAAAAATACAGAGTTTTCTGGATATTGCAACAAAACATTTACCCTAACCCTAACCAGAATTTAAAAAATACAGAGTTTTCTGGATATTGCAACAAAACATTTACCCTAACCCTAACCAGAATTTAAAAAATACAGAGTTTTCTGGATATTGCAACAAAACCCTAACCCTAACCAAAAGTGATAAAATACTGAGTTTTCTGGATATTGCAACAAAACATTTACCCTAACCCTAACCAGAATTTAAAAAATACAGAGTTTTCTGGATATTGCAACAAAACATTTACCCTAACCCTAACCAAAAGTGATAAAATACTGAGTTTTCTGGATATTGCAACAAAACATTTACCCTAACCCTAACCAGAATTTAAAAAATACAGAGTTTTCTGGATATTGCAACAAAACATTTACCCTAACCCTAACCAGAATTTAAAAAATACAGAGTTTTCTGGATATTGCTACAAAACCCTAACCCTAACCAAAAGTGATAAAATACTGAGTTTTCTGGATATTGCAACAAAACATTTACCCTAACCCTAACCAGAATTTAAAAAATACAGAGTTTTCTGGATATTGCAACAAAACATTTACCCTAACCCTAACCAGAATTTAAAAAATACAGAGTTTTCTGGATATTGCAACAAAACATTTACCCTAACCCTAACCAGAATTTAAAAAATACAGAGTTTTCTGGATATTGCAACAAAACATTTACTCTAATCTTAACCAGAATTTAAAAAATACAGAGTTTTCTGGATATTGCAACAAAACATTTACCCTAACCCTAACCAGAATTTAAAAAATACAGAGTTTTCTGGATATTGCAACAAAACATTTACCCTAACCCTAACCAGAATTTAAAAAATACAGAGTTTTCTGGATATTGCAACAAAACATTTACCCTAACCCTAACCATAATTTAAAAAATACAGAGTTTTCTGGATATTGCCACCAAACCCTAACCCTAACCAAAAGTGATAAAATACTGAGTTTTCTGGATATTGCAACAAAACATTTACCCTAACCCTAACCAGAAGTTAAAAAATACAGAGTTCTCTAGATATTGCAACAAAACATTTACCCTAACCCTAACCAGAATTTAAAAAATACAGAGTTTTCTGGATATTGCAACAAAACATTTACCCTAACCCTAACCAGAATTTAAAAAATACAGAGTTTTCTGGATATTGCAACAAAACCCTAACCCTAACCAAAAGTGATAAAATACTGAGTTTTCTGGATATTGCAACAAAACATTTACCCTAACCCTAACCAGAATTTAAAAAATACAGAGTTTTCTGGATATTGCAACAAAACCCTAACCCTAACCAAAAGTGATAAAATACTGAGTTTTCTGGATATTGCAACAAAACATTTACCCTAACCCTAACCAGAATTTAAAAAATACAGAGTTTTCTGGATATTGCAACAAAACATTTACCCTAACCCTAACCAGAATTTAAAAAATACAGAGTTTTCTGGATATTGCAACAAAACATTTACCCTAACCCTAACCAGAATTTAAAAAATACAGAGTTTTCTGGATATTGCATCAAAACATTTACCCTAACCCTAACCAAAAGTGATAAAATACTGAGTTTTCTGGATATTGCAACAAAACATTTACCCTAACCCTAACCAGAATTTAAAAAATACAGAGTTTTCTGGATATTGCAACAAAACATTTACCCTAACCAGAATTTAAAAAATACAGAGTTTTCTGGATATTGCAACAAAACATTTACCCTAACCCTAACCAGAATTTAAAAAATACAGAGTTTTCTGGATATTGCAACAAAACATTTACCCTAACCCTAACCAGAATTTAAAAAATACAGAGTTTTCTGGATATTGCAACAAAACCCTAACCCTAACCAAAAGTGATAAAATACTGAGTTTTCTGGATATTGCAACAAAACATTTACCCTAACCCTAACCAGAATTTAAAAAATACAGAGTTTTCTGGATATTGCAACAAAACATTTACCCTAACCCTAACCAAAAGTGATAAAATACTGAGTTTTCTGGATATTGCAACAAAACATTTACCCTAACCCTAACCAGAATTTAAAAAATACAGAGTTTTCTGGATATTGCAACAAAACATTTACCCTAATCCTAACCAGAATTTTAAAAATACAGAGTTTTCTGGATATTGCAACAAAACATTTACCCTAACCCTAACCAGAATTTAAAAAATACAGAGTTTTCTGGATATTGCAACAAAACATTTACCCTAACCCTAACCAGAATTTAAAAAATACAGAGTTTTCTGGATATTGCAACAAAACATTTACCCTAACCCTAACCAGAATTTAAAAAATACAGAGTTTTCTGGATATTGCAACAAAACATTTACCCTAACCCTAACCAGAATTTGAAAAATACAGAGTTTTCTGGATATTGCAACAAAACATTTACCCTAACCCTAACCAGAATTTAAAAAATACAGAGTTTTCTGGATATTGCAACAAAACATTTACCCTAACCCTAACCAGAATTTAAAAAATACAGAGTTTTCTGGACATTGCAACAAAACCCTAACCCTAACCAAAAGTGATAAAATACTGAGTTTTCTGGATATTGCAACAAAACATTTACCCTAACCCTAACCAGAATTTAAAAAGTACAGAGTTTTCTGGATATTGCAACAAAACATTTACCCTAACCCTAACCAGAATTTAAAAAATACAGAGTTTTCTGGATATTGCAACAAAACATTTACCCTAACCCTAACCAGAATTTAAAAAATACAGAGTTTTCTGGATATTGTAACAAAACATTTACCCTAACCCTAACCAGAATTTTAAAAATACAGAGTTTTCTGGATATTGCAACAAAACATTTACCCTAACCCTAACCAGAATTGAAAAAATACAGAGTTTTCTGGATATTGCAACAAAACATTTACCCTAACCCTAACCAGAATTTAAAAAATACAGAGTTTTCTGGATATTGCAACAAAACATTTACCCTAACCCTTACCAGGATTTTAAAAATACAGAGTTTTCTGGATATTGCAACAAAACATTTACCCTAACCCTAACCAGAATTTAAAAAATACAGAGTTTTCTGGATATTGCAACAAAACATTTACCCTAACCCTACCCAGAATTTAAAAAATACAGAGTTTTCTGGATATTGCAACAAAACATTTACCCTAACCCTAACCAGAATTTAAAAAATACAGAGTTTTCTGGATATTGCAACAAAACATTTACCCTAACCCTAACCAGAATTTAAAAAATACAGAGTTTTCTGGATATTGCAACAAAACATTTACCCTAACCCTAACCAGAATTTAAAAAATACAGAGTTTTCTGGATATTGCAACAAAACATTTACCCTAACCCTAACCAGAATTTAAAAAATACAGAGTTTTCTGGATATTGCAACAAAACATTTACCCTAACCCTAACCAGAATTTAAAAAATACAGAGTTTTCTGGATATTGCAACAAAACATTTACCCTAACCCTAACCAGAATTTAAAAAATACAGAGTTTTCTGGATATTGCAACAAAACATTTACCCTAACCCTAACCAGAATTTAAAAAATACAGAGTTTTCTGGATATTGCAACAAAACATTTACCCTAACCCTAACCAGAATTTAAAAAATACAGAGTTTTCTGGATATTGCAACAAAACATTTACCCTAACCCTAACCAGAATTTAAAAAATACAGAGTTTTCTGGATATTGAAACAAAACCCTAACCCTAACCAAAAGTGATAAAATACTGAGTTTTCTGGATATTGCAACAAAACATTTACCCTAACCCTAACCAGAATTTAAAAAGTACAGAGTTTTCTGGATATTGCAACAAAACATTTACCCTAACCCTAACCAGAATTTAAAAAATACAGAGTTTTCTGGATATTGCCACAAAACCCTAACCCTAACCAAAAGTGATAAAATACTGAGTTTTCTGGATATTGCAACAAAACATTTACCCTAACCCTAACCAGAATTTAAAAAATACAGAGTTTTCTGGATATTGCAACAAAACATTTACCCTAACCCTAACCAAAAGTGATAAAATACTGAGTTTTCTGGATATTGCAACAAAACATTTACCCTAACCCTAATCAGAATTTAAAAAATACAGAGTTTTCTGGATATTGCAACAAAACATTTACCCTAACCCTAACCAGAATTTAAAAAATACAGAGTTTTCTGGATATTGCAACAAAACATTTACCCTAACCCTAACCAGAATTTAAAAAATACAGAGTTTTCTGGATATTGCAACAAAACATTTACCCTAACCCTAACCAGAATTTAAAAAATACAGAGTTTTCTGGATATTGCAACAAAACATTTACCCTAACCCTAACCAGAATTTAAAAAATACAGAGTTTTCTGGATATTGCAACAAAACATTTACCCTAACCCTAACCAGAATTTAAAAAATACAGAGTTTTCTGGATATTGCAACAAAACATTTACCCTAACCCTAACCAGAATTTAAAAATACAGAGTTTTCTGGATATTGCAACAAAACATTTACCCTAACCCTAACCAGAATTTAAAAAATACAGAGTTTTCTGGATATTGCAACAAAACATTTACCCTAACCCTAACCAGAATTTAAAAAATACAGAGTTTTCTGGATATTGCAACAAAACATTTACCCTAACCCTAACCAGAATTTAAAAAATACAGAGTTTTCTGGATATTGCAACAAAACATTTACCCTAACCCTAACCAGAATTTAAAAAATACAGAGTTTTCTGGATATTGCAACAAAACATTTACCCTAACCCTAACCAGAATTTAAAAAATACAGAGTTTTCTGGATATTGCAACAAAACATTTACCTTAACCCTAACCAGAATTTAAAAAATACAGAGTTTTCTGGATATTGCAACAAAACATTTACCCTAACCCTAACCAGAATTTAAAAAATACAGAGTTTTCTGGATATTGCAACAAAACATTTACCCTAACCCTAACCAGAATTTAAAAAATACAGAGTTTTCTGGATATTGCAACAAAACCCTAACCCTAACCAAAAGTGATAAAATACTGAGTTTTCTGGATATTGCAACAAAACATTTACCCTAACCCTAACCAGAATTTAAAAAATACAGAGTTTTCTGGATATTGCAACAAAACATTTACCCTAACCCTAACCAAAAGTGATAAAATACTGAGTTTTCTGGATATTGCAACAAAACATTTACCCTAACCCTAACCAGAATTTAAAAAATACAGAGTTTTCTGGATATTGCAACAAAACATTTACCCTAACCCTAACCAGAATTTAAAAAATACAGAGTTTTCTGGATATTGCAACAAAACATTTACCCTAACCCTAACCAGAATTTAAAAAATACAGAGTTTTCTGGATATTGCAACAAAACATTTACCCTAACCCTAACCAGAATTTAAAAAATACAGAGTTTTCTGGATATTGCAACAAAACATTTACCCTAACCCTAACCAGAATTTAAAAAATACAGAGTTTTCTGGATATTGCAACAAAACCCTAACCCTAACCAAAAGTGATAAAATACTGAGTTTTCTGGATATTGCAACAAAACATTTACCCTAACCCTAACCAGAATTTAAAAAATACAGAGTTTTCTGGATATTGCAACAAAACATTTACCCTAACCCTAACCAGAATTTAAAAAATACAGAGTTTTCTGGATATTGCAACAAAACATTTACCCTAACCCTAACCAGAATTTAAAAAATACAGAGTTTTCTGGATATTGCAACAAAACATTTACCCTAACCCTAACCAGAATTTAAAAAATACAGAGTTTTCTGGATATTGCAACAAAACATTTACCCTAACCCTAACCAGAATTTAAAAAATACAGAGTTTTCTGGATATTGCAACAAAACATTTACCCTAACCCTAACCGAAATTTAAAAAATACAGAGTTTTCTAGATATTGCAACAAAACATTTACCCTAACCCTAACCAGAATTTAAAAAATACAGAGTTTTCTGGATATTGCAACAAAAACCTAACCCTAACCAAACGTGATAAAATACTGAGTTTTCTGGATATTGCAACAAAACATTTACCCTAACCCTAACCAGAATTTAAAAAATACAGAGTTTTCTGGATATTGCAACAAAACATTTACCCTAACCCTAACCAGAATTTAAAAAATACAGAGTTTTCTGGATATTGCAACAAAACATTTACCCTAACCCTAACCAGAATTTAAAAAATACAGAGTTTTCTGGATATTGCAACAAAACATTTACCCTAACCCTAACCAGAATTTAAAAAATACAGAGTTTTCTGGATATTGCCACAAAACCCTAACCCTAACCCTAACCAGAATTTAAAAAATACAGAGTTTTCTGGATATTGCAACAAAACATTTACCCAACCCCTAACCAGAATTTAAAAAATACAGAGTTTTCTGGATATTGCAACAAAACATTTACCCTAACCCTAACCAGAATTAAAAAAATACAGAGTTTTCTGGATATTGCAACAAAACATTTACCCTAACCCTAACCAGAATTTAAAAAATACAGAGTTTTCTGGATATTGCAACAAAACATTTACCCTAACCCTAACCAGAATTGAAAAAATACAGAGTTTTCTGGATATTGCAACAAAACATTTACCCTAACCCTAACCAGAATTTAAAAAATACAGAGTTTTCTGGATATTGCAACAAAACATTTACCCTAACCCTAACCAGAATTTAAAAAATACAGAGTTTTCTGGATATTGCAACAAAACATTTACCCTAACCCTTACCAGAATTTAGAAAATACAGAGTTTTCTGGATATTGCAACAAAACATTTACCCTAACCCTAACCAGAATTTAAAAAATACAGAGTTTTCTGGATATTGCAACAAAACATTTACCCTAACCCTAACCAGAATTTAAAAAATACAGAGTTTTCTGGATATTGCAACAAAACATTTACCCTAACCCTAACCAGAATTTAAAAAATACAGAGTTTTCTGGATATTGCAACAAAACATTTACCCTAACCCTAACCAGAATTTAAAAAATACAGAGTTTTCTGGATATTGCAACAAAACCCTAACCCTAACCAAAAGTGATAAAATACTGAGTTTTCTGGATATTGCAACAAAACATTTACCCTAACCCTAACCAGAATTTAAAAAATACAGAGTTTTCTGGATATTGCAACAAAACATTTACCCTAACCCTAACCAAAAGTGATAAAATACTGAGTTTTCTGGATATTGCAACAAAACATTTACCCTAACCCTAACCAGAATTTAAAAAATACAGAGTTTTCTGGATATTGCAACAAAACATTTACCCTAACCCTAACCAGAATTTAAAAAATACAGAGTTTTCTGGATATTGCAACAAAACATTTACCCTAACCCTAACCAGAATTTAAAAAATACAGAGTTTTCTGGATATTGCAACAAAACATTTACTCTAACCCTAACCAGAATTTAAAAAATACAGAGTTTTCTGGATATTGCAACAAAACATTTACCCTAACCCTAACCAGAATTTAAAAAATACAGAGTTTTCTGGATATTGCAACAAAACATTTACCCTAACTCTAACCAGAATTTAAAAAATACAGAGTTTTCTGGATATTGCAACAAAACATTTACCCTAACCCTAACCAGAATTTAAAAAATACAGAGTTTTCTGGATATTGCAACAAAACCCTAACCCTAACCAAAAGTGATAAAATACTGAGTTTTCTGGATATTGCAACAAAACATTTACCCTAACCCTAACCAGAATTTAAAAAATACAGAGTTTTCTGGATATTGCAACAAAACATTTACCCTAACCCTAACCAAAAGTGATAAAATACTGAGTTTTCTGGATATTGCAACAAAACATTTACCCTAACCCTAACCAGAATTTAAAAAATACAGAGTTTTCTGGATATTGCAACAAAACATTTACCCTAACCCTAACCAGAATTTAAAAAATACAGAGTTTTCTGGATATTGCAACAAAACATTTACCCTAACCCTAACCAGAATTTAAAAAATACAGAGTTTTCTGGATATTGCAACAAAACATTTACCCTAACCCTAACCAGAATTGAAAAAATACAGAGTTTTCTGGATATTGCAACAAAACATTTACCCTAACCCTAACCAGAATTTAAAAAATACAGAGTTTTCTGGATATTGCAACAAAACATTTACCCTAACCCTAACCAGAATTTAAAAAATACAGAGTTTTCTGGATATTGCAACAAAACATTTACCCTAACCCTTACCAGAATTTAGAAAATACAGAGTTTTCTGGATATTGCAACAAAACATTTACCCTAACCCTAACCAGAATTTAAAAAATACAGAGTTTTCTGGATATTGCAACAAAACATTTACCCTAACCCTAACCAGAATTTAAAAAATACAGAGTTTTCTGGATATTGCAACAAAACATTTACCCTAACCCTAACCAGAATTTAAAAAATACAGAGTTTTCTGGATATTGCAACAAAACATTTACCCTAACCCTAACCAGAATTTAAAAAATACAGAGTTTTCTGGATATTGCAACAAAACATTTACCCTAACCCTAACCAGAATTTAAAAAATACAGAGTTTTCTGGATATTGCAACAAAACATTTACCCTAACCCTTACCAGAATTTAGAAAATACAGAGTTTTCTGGATATTGCAACAAAACATTTACCCTAACCCTAACCAGAATTTAAAAAATACAGAGTTTTCTGGATATTGCAACAAAACATTTACCCTAACCCTAACCAGAATTTAAAAAATACAGAGTTTTCTGGATATTGCAACAAAACATTTACCCTAACCCTAACCAGAATTTAAAAAATACAGAGTTTTCTGGATATTGCAACAAAACATTTACCCTAACCCTAACCAGAATTTAAAAAATACAGAGTTTTCTGGATATTGCAACAAAACATTTACCCTAACCCTAACCAGAATTTAAAAAATACAGAGTTTTCTGGATATTGCAACAAAACCCTAACCCTAACCAAAAGTGATAAAATACTGAGTTTTCTGGATATTGCAACAAAACATTTACCCTAACCCTAACCAGAATTTAAAAAATACAGAGTTTTCTGGATATTGCAACAAAACATTTACCCTAACCCTAACCAAAAGTGATAAAATACTGAGTTTTCTGGATATTGCAACAAAACATTTACCCTAACCCTAACCAGAATTTTAAAAATACAGAGTTTTCTGGATATTGCAACAAAACATTTACCCTAACCCTAACCAGAATTTAAAAAATACAGAGTTTTCTGGATATTGCAACAAAACATTTACCCTAACCCTAACCAGAATTTAAAAAATACAGAGTTTTCTGGATATTGCAACAAAACATTTACCCTAACCCTAACCAGAATTTAAAAAATACAGAGTTTTCTGGATATTGCAACAAAACATTTACCCTAACCCTAACCAGAATTTAAAAAATACAGAGTTTTCTGGATATTGCAACAAAACATTTACCCTAACCCTAACCAGAATTTAAAAAATACAGAGTTTTCTGGATATTGCAACAAAACATTTACTCTAACCCTAACCAGAATTTAAAAAATACAGAGTTTTCTGGATATTGCAACAAAACATTTACCCTAACCCTAACCAGAATTTAAAAAATACAGAGTTTTCTGGATATTGCAACAAAACATTTACCCTAACTCTAACCAGAATTTAAAAAATACAGAGTTTTCTGGATATTGCAACAAAACATTTACCCTAACCCTAACCAGAATTTAAAAAATACAGAGTTTTCTGGATATTGCAACAAAACCCTAACCCTAACCAAAAGTGATAAAATACTGAGTTTTCTGGATATTGCAACAAAACATTTACCCTAACCCTAACCAGAATTTAAAAAATACAGAGTTTTCTGGATATTGCAACAAAACATTTACCCTAACCCTAACCAAAAGTGATAAAATACTGAGTTTTCTGGATATTGCAACAAAACATTTACCCTAACCCTAACCAGAATTTAAAAAATACAGAGTTTTCTGGATATTGCAACAAAACATTTACCCTAACCCTAACCAGAATTTAAAAAATACAGAGTTTTCTGGATATTGCAACAAAACATTTACCCTAACCCTAACCAGAATTTAAAAAATACAGAGTTTTCTGGATATTGCAACAAAACATTTACCCTAACCCTAACCAGAATTGAAAAAATACAGAGTTTTCTGGATATTGCAACAAAACATTTACCCTAACCCTAACCAGAATTTAAAAAATACAGAGTTTTCTGGATATTGCAACAAAACATTTACCCTAACCCTAACCAGAATTTAAAAAATACAGAGTTTTCTGGATATTGCAACAAAACATTTACCCTAACCCTTACCAGAATTTAGAAAATACAGAGTTTTCTGGATATTGCAACAAAACATTTACCCTAACCCTAACCAGAATTTAAAAAATACAGAGTTTTCTGGATATTGCAACAAAACATTTACCCTAACCCTAACCAGAATTTAAAAAATACAGAGTTTTCTGGATATTGCAACAAAACATTTACCCTAACCCTAACCAGAATTTAAAAAATACAGAGTTTTCTGGATATTGCAACAAAACATTTACCCTAACCCTAACCAGAATTTAAAAAATACAGAGTTTTCTGGATATTGCAACAAAACATTTACCCTAACCCTAACCAGAATTTAAAAAATACAGAGTTTTCTGGATATTGCAACAAAACATTTACCCTAACCCTTACCAGAATTTAGAAAATACAGAGTTTTCTGGATATTGCAACAAAACATTTACCCTAACCCTAACCAGAATTTAAAAAATACAGAGTTTTCTGGATATTGCAACAAAACATTTACCCTAACCCTAACCAGAATTTAAAAAATACAGAGTTTTCTGGATATTGCAACAAAACATTTACCCTAACCCTAACCAGAATTTAAAAAATACAGAGTTTTCTGGATATTGCAACAAAACATTTACCCTAACCCTAACCAGAATTTAAAAAATACAGAGTTTTCTGGATATTGCAACAAAACATTTACCCTAACCCTAACCAGAATTTAAAAAATACAGAGTTTTCTGGATATTGCAACAAAACCCTAACCCTAACCAAAAGTGATAAAATACTGAGTTTTCTGGATATTGCAACAAAACATTTACCCTAACCCTAACCAGAATTTAAAAAATACAGAGTTTTCTGGATATTGCAACAAAACATTTACCCTAACCCTAACCAAAAGTGATAAAATACTGAGTTTTCTGGATATTGCAACAAAACATTTACCCTAACCCTAACCAGAATTTTAAAAATACAGAGTTTTCTGGATATTGCAACAAAACATTTACCCTAACCCTAACCAGAATTTAAAAAATACAGAGTTTTCTGGATATTGCAACAAAACATTTACCCTAACCCTAACCAGAATTTAAAAAATACAGAGTTTTCTGGATATTGCAACAAAACATTTACCCTAACCCTAACCAGAATTTAAAAAATACAGAGTTTTCTGGATATTGCAACAAAACATTTACCCTAACCCTAACCAGAATTTAAAAAATACAGAGTTTTCTGGATATTGCAACAAAACATTTACCCTAACCCTAACCAGAATTTAAAAAATACAGAGTTTTCTGGATATTGCAACAAAACATTTACCCTAACCCTAACCAGAATTTAAAAAATACAGAGTTTTCTGGATATTGCAACAAAACATTTACCCTAACCCTAACCAGAATTTAGAAAATACAGAGTTTTCTGGATATTGCAACAAAACATTTACCCTAACCCTAACCAGAATTTAAAAAATACAGAGTTTTCTGGATATTGCAACAAAACATTTACCCTAACCCTAACCAGAATTTAAAAAATACAGAGTTTTCTGGATATTGCAACAAAACATTTACCCTAACCCTAACCAGAATTTAAAAAATACAGAGTTTTCTGGATATTGCAACAAAACATTTACCCTAACCCTAACCAGAATTTAAAAAATACAGAGTTTTCTGGATATTGCAACAAAACATTTACCCTAACCCTAACCAGAATTTAAAAAATACAGAGTTTTCTGGATATTGCAACAAAACATTTACCCTAACCCTAACCAGAATTTAAAAAATACAGAGTTTTCTGGATATTGCAACAAAACATTTACCCTAACCCTAACCAGAATTTAAAAAATACAGAGTTTTCTGGATATTGCAACAAAACCCTAACCCTAACCAAAAGTGATAAAATACTGAGTTTTCTGGATATTGCAACAAAACATTTACCCTAACCCTAACCAGAATTTAAAAAATACAGAGTTTTCTGGATATTGCAACAAAACATTTACCCTAACCCTAACCAAAAGTGATAAAATACTGAGTTTTCTGGATATTGCAACAAAACATTTACCCTAACCCTAACCAGAATTTAAAAAATACAGAGTTTTCTGGATATTGCAACAAAACATTTACCCTAACCCTAACCAGAATTTAAAAAATACAGAGTTTTCTGGATATTGCAACAAAACATTTACCCTAACCCTAACCAGAATTTAAAAAATACAGAGTTTTCTGGATATTGCAACAAAACATTTACCCTAACCCTAACCAGAATTGAAAAAATACAGAGTTTTCTGGATATTGCAACAAAACATTTACCCTAACCCTAACCAGAATTTAAAAAATACAGAGTTTTCTGGATATTGCAACAAAACATTTACCCTAACCCTAACCAGAATTAAAAAAATACAGAGTTTTCTGGATATTGCAACAAAACATTTACCCTAACCCTTACCAGAATTTAGAAAATACAGAGTTTTCTGGATATTGCAACAAAACATTTACCCTAACCCTAACCAGAATTTAAAAAATACAGAGTTTTCTGGATATTGCAACAAAACATTTACCCTAACCCTAACCAGAATTTAAAAAATACAGAGTTTTCTGGATATTGCAACAAAACATTTACCCTAACCCTAACCAGAATTTAAAAAATACAGAGTTTTCTGGATATTGCAACAAAACATTTACCCTAACCCTAACCAGAATTTAAAAAATACAGAGTTTTCTGGATATTGCAACAAAACCCTAACCCTAACCAAAAGTGATAAAATACTGAGTTTTCTGGATATTGCAACAAAACATTTACCCTAACCCTAACCAGAATTTAAAAAATACAGAGTTTTCTGGATATTGCAACAAAACATTTACCCTAACCCTAACCAAAAGTGATAAAATACTGAGTTTTCTGGATATTGCAACAAAACATTTACCCTAACCCTAACCAGAATTTAAAAAATACAGAGTTTTCTGGATATTGCAACAAAACATTTACCCTAACCCTAACCAGAATTTAAAAAATACAGAGTTTTCTGGATATTGCAACAAAACATTTACCCTAACCCTAACCAGAATTTAAAAAATACAGAGTTTTCTGGATATTGCAACAAAACATTTACCCTAACCCTAACCAGAATTTAAAAAATACAGAGTTTTCTGGATATTGCAACAAAACATTTACCCTAACCCTAACCAGAATTTAAAAAATACAGAGTTTTCTGGATATTGCAACAAAACATTTACCCTAACCCTAACCAGAATTTAAAAAATACAGAGTTTTCTGGATATTGCAACAAAACATTTACCCTAACCCTAACCAGAATTTAAAAAATACAGAGTTTTCTGGATATTGCAACAAAACCCTAACCCTTACCAAAAGTGATAAAATACTGAGTTTTCTGGATATTGCAACAAAACATTTACCCAAACCCTAACCAGAATTTAAAAAATACAGAGTTTTCTGGATATTGCAACAAAACATTTACCCTAACCCTAACCAGAATTTAAAAAATACAGAGTTTTCTGGATATTGCAACAAAATATTTACCCTAACCCTAACCAAAAGTGATAAAATACTGAGTTTTCTGGATATTGCAACAAATTATTTACCCTAACCCTAACCAGAATTTAAAAAATACAGAGTTTTCTGGATATTGCAACAAAACATTTACCCTAACCCTAACCAGAATTTAAAAAATACAGAGTTTTCTGGATATTGCAACAAAACATTTACCCTAACCCTAACCAAAAGTGATAAAATACTGAGTTTTCTGGATATTGCAACAAAACATTTACCCTAACCCTAACCAGAATTTAAAAAATACAGAGTTTTCTGGATATTGCAACAAAACATTTACCCTAACCCTAACCAGAATTTAAAAAATACAGAGTTTTCTGGATATTGCAACAAAACATTTACCCTAACCCTAACCAGAATTTAAAAAATACAGAGTTTTCTGGATATTGCAACAAAACATTTACCCTAACCCTAACCAGAATTAAAAAAATACAGAGTTTTCTGGATATTGCAACAAAACATTTACCCTAACCCTAACCAGAATTTAAAAAATACAGAGTTTTCTGGATATTGCAACAAAACATTTACCCTAACCCTAACCAGAATTTAAAAAATACAGAGTTTTCTGGATATTGCAACAAAACATTTACCCTAACCCTAACCAGAATTTAAAAAATACAGAGTTTTCTGGATATTGCAACAAAACATTTACCCTAACCCTAACCAGAATTTAAAAAATACAGAGTTTTCTGGATATTGCAACAAAACATTTACCCTAACCCTAACCAGAATTTAAAAAATACAGAGTTTTCTGGATATTGCAACAAAACATTTACCCTAACCCTAACCAGAATTTAAAAAATACAGAGTTTTCTGGATATTGCAACAAAACATTTACCCTAACCCTAACCAGAATTTAAAAAATACAGAGTTTTCTGGATATTGCAACAAAACATTTACCCTAACCCTAACCAGAATTTAAAAAATACAGAGTTTTCTGGATATTGCAACAAAACATTTACCCTAACCCTAACCAGAATTTAAAAAATACAGAGTTTTCTGGATATTGCAACAAAACATTTACCCTAACCCTAACCAGAATTTAAAAAATACAGAGTTTTCTGGATATTGCAACAAAACCCTAACCCTAACCAAAAGTGATACAATACTGAGTTTTCTGGATATTGCAACAAAACATTTACCCTAACCCTAACCAGAATTTAAAAAATACAGAGTTTTCTGGATATTGCAACAAAACATTTACCCTAACCCTAACCAGAATTTAAAAAATACAGAGTTTTCTGGATATTGCAACAAAACATTTACCCTAACCCTAACCAAAAGTGATAAAATACTGAGTTTTCTGGATATTGCAACAAAACATTTACCTTAACCCTAACCAGAATTTAAAAAATACAGAGTTTTCTGGATATTGCAACAAAACATTTACCCTAACCCTAACCAGAATTTAAAAAATACAGAGTTTTCTGGATATTGCAACAAAACATTTACCCTAACCCTAACCAAAAGTGATAAAATACTGAGTTTTCTGGATATTGCAACAAAACATTTACCCTAACCCTAACCAGAATTTAAAAAATACAGAGTTTTCTGGATATTGCAACAAAACATTTACCCTAATCCTAACCAGAATTTAAAAAATACAGAGTTTTCTGGATATTGCAACAAAACATTTACCCTAACCCTAACCATAATTTAAAAAATACAGAGTTTTCTGGATATTGCAACAAAACATTTACCCTAACCCTAACCAGAATTTAAAAAATACAGAGTTTTCTGGATATTGCAACAAAACATTTACCCTAACCCTAACCAGAATTTAAAAAATACAGAGTTTTCTGGATATTGCCACAAAACCCTAACCCTAACCAAAAGTGATAAAATACTGAGTTTTCTGGATATTGCAACAAAACATTTACCCTAACCCTAACCAGAATTTTAAAAATACAGAGTTTTCTGGATATTGCAACAAAACATTTACCCTAACCCTAACCAGAATTTAAAAAATACAGAGTTTTCTGGATATTGCAACAAAACATTTACCCTAACCCTAACCAGAATTTAAAAAATACAGAGTTTTCTGGATATTGCAACAAAACATTTACCCTAACCCTAACCAGAATTTAAAAAATACAGAGTTTTCTGGATATTGCAACAAAACATTTACCCTAACCCTAACCAGAATTTAAAAAATACAGAGTTTTCTGGATATTGCAACAAAACATTTACCCTAACCCTAACCAGAATTTAAAAAATACAGAGTTTTCTGGATATTGCAACAAAACATTTACCCTAACCCTTACCAGGATTTTAAAAATACAGAGTTTTCTGGATATTGCAACAAAACATTTACCCTAACCCTAACCAGAATTTAAAAAATACAGAGTTTTCTGGATATTGCAACAAAACATTTACCCTAACCCTAACCAGAATTTAAAAAATACAGAGTTTTCTGGATATTGCAACAAAACATTTACCCTAACCCTAACCAGAATTTAAAAAATACAGAGTTTACTGGATATTGCAACAAAACATTTACCCTAACCCTAACCAGAATTTAAAAAATACAGAGTTTTCTGGATATTGCAACAAAACCCTAACCCTAACCAAAAGTGATAAAATACTGAGTTTTCTGGATATTGCAACAAAACATTTACCCTAACCCTAACCAGAATTTAAAAAATACAGAGTTTTCTGGATATTGCAACAAAACATTTACCCTAACCCTAACCAGAATTTAAAAAATACAGAGTTTTCTGGATATTGCAACAAAACATTTACCCTAACCCTAACCAGAATTTAAAAAATACAGAGTTTTCTGGATATTGCAACAAAACATTTACCCTAACCCTAACCAGAATTTAAAAAATACAGAGTTTTCTGGATATTGCAACAAAACCCTAACCCTAACCAAGAGTGATAAAATACTGAGTTTTCTGGATATTGCAACAAAACATTTACCCTAACACTAACCAGAATTTAAAAAATACAGAGTTTTCTGGATATTGCAACAAAACATTTACCCTAACCCTAACCAGAATTTAAAAAATACAGAGTTTTCTGGATATTGCAACAAAACATTTACCCTAACCCTAACCAGAATTTAAAAAATACAGAGTTTTCTGGATATTGCAACAAAACATTTACCCTAACCCTAACCAGAATTTAAAAAATACAGAGTTTTCTGGATATTGCAACAAAACATTTACCCTAACCCTAACCAGAATTTAAAAAATACAGAGTTTTCTGGATATTGCAACAAAACATTTACCCTAACCCTAACCAGAATTTAAAAAATACAGAGTTTTCTGGATATTGCCACAAAACCCTAACCCTAACCCTTACCAGGATTTTAAAAATACAGAGTTTTCTGGATATTGCAACAAAACATTTACCCTAACCCTAACCAGAATTTAAAAAATACAGAGTTTTCTGGATATTGCAACAAAACATTTACCCTAACCCTAACCAGAATTTAAAAAATACAGAGTTTTCTGGATATTGCAACAAAACATTTACCCTAACCCTAACCAGAATTTAAAAAATACAGAGTTTTCTGGATATTGCAACAAAACATTTACCCTAACCCTAACCAGAATTAAAAAAATACAGAGTTTTCTGGATATTGCAACAAAACATTTACCCTAACCCTAACCAGAATTTAAAAAATACAGAGTTTTCTGGATATTGCAACAAAACATTTACCCTAACCCTAACCAGAATTTAAAAAATACAGAGTTTTCTGGATATTGCAACAAAACATTTACCCTAACCCTAACCAGAATTTAAAAAATACAGAGTTTTCTGGATATTGCAACAAAACATTTACCCTAACCCTAACCAGAATTTAAAAAATACAGAGTTTTCTGGATATTGCAACAAAACATTTACCCTAACCCTAACCAGAATTTAAAAAATACAGAGTTTTCTGGATATTGCAACAAAACATTTACCCTAACCCTAACCAGAATTTAAAAAATACAGAGTTTTCTGGATATTGCAACAAAACATTTACCCTAACCCTAACCAGAATTTAAAAAATACAGAGTTTTCTGGATATTGCCACAAAACCCTAACCCTAACCAAAAGTGATAAAATACTGAGTTTTCTGGATATTGCAACAAAATATTTACCCTAACCCTAACCAGAATTTAAAAAATACAGAGTTTTCTGGATATTGCAACAAAACATTTACCCTAACCCTAACCAGAATTTAAAAAATACAGAGTTTTCTGGATATTGCAACAAAACATTTACCCTAACCCTAACCAGAATTTTAAAAATACAGAGTTTTCTGGATATTGCAACAAAACATTTACCCTAACCCTAACCAGAATTTAAAAAATACAGAGTTTTCTGGATATTGCAACAAAACATTTACCCTAACCCTAACCAGAATTTAAAAAATACAGAGTTTTCTGGATATTGCAACAAAACATTTACCCTAACCCTAACCAGAATTTAAAAAATACAGAGTTTTCTGGATATTGCAACAAAACATTTACCCTAACCCTTACCAGGATTTTAAAAATACAGAGTTTTCTGGATATTGCAACAAAACATTTACCCTAACCCTAACCAGAATTTAAAAAATACAGAGTTTTCTGGATATTGCAACAAAACATTTACCCTAACCCTAACCATAATTTAAAAAATACAGAGTTTTCTGGATATTGCAACAAAACATTTACCCTAACCCTAACCAGAATTTAAAAAATACAGAGTTTTCTGGATATTGCAACAAAACATTTACCCTAACCCTAACCAGAATTTAAAAAATACAGAGTTTTCTGGATATTGCCACAAAACCCTAACCCTAACCAAAAGTGATAAAATACTGAGTTTTCTGGATATTGCAACAAAACATTTACCCTAACCCTAACCAGAATTTAAAAAATACAGAGTTTTCTGGATATTGCAACAAAACATTTACCCTAACCCTAACCAGAATTTAAAAAATACAGAGTTTTCTGGATATTGCAACAAAACATTTACCCTAACCCTAACCAGAATTTAAAAAATACAGAGTTTTCTGGATATTGCAACAAAACATTTACCCTAACCCTAACCAGAATTTAAAAAATACAGAGTTTTCTGGATATTGCAACAAAACATTTACCCTAACCCTTACCAGGATTTTAAAAATACAGAGTTTTCTGGATATTGCAACAAAACATTTACCCTAACCCTAACCAGAATTTAAAAAATACAGAGTTTTCTGGATATTGCAACAAAACATTTACCCTAACCCTAACCAGAATTTAAAAAATACAGAGTTTTCTGGATATTGCAACAAAACATTTACCCTAACCCTAACCAGAATTTAAAAAATACAGAGTTTACTGGATATTGCAACAAAACATTTACCCTAACCCTAACCAGAATTTAAAAAATACAGAGTTTTCTGGATATTGCAACAAAACCCTAACCCTAACCAAAAGTGATAAAATACTGAGTTTTCTGGATATTGCAACAAAACATTTACCCTAACCCTAACCAGAATTTAAAAAATACAGAGTTTTCTGGATATTGCAACAAAACATTTACCCTAACCCTAACCAGAATTTAAAAAATACAGAGTTTTCTGGATATTGCAACAAAACCCTAACCCTAACCAAGAGTGATAAAATACTGAGTTTTCTGGATATTGCAACAAAACATTTACCCTAACACTAACCAGAATTTAAAAAATACAGAGTTTTCTGGATATTGCAACAAAACATTTACCCTAACCCTAACCAGAATTTAAAAAATACAGAGTTTTCTGGATATTGCAACAAAACATTTACCCTAACCCTAACCAGAATTTAAAAAATACAGAGTTTTCTGGATATTGCAACAAAACATTTACCCTAACCCTAACCAGAATTTAAAAAATACAGAGTTTTCTGGATATTGCAACAAAACATTTACCCTAACCCTAACCAGAATTTAAAAAATACAGAGTTTTCTGGATATTGCAACAAAACATTTACCCTAACCCTAACCAGAATTTAAAAAATACAGAGTTTTCTGGATATTGCAACAAAACATTTACCCTAACCCTTACCAGGATTTTAAAAATACAGAGTTTTCTGGATATTGCAACAAAACATTTACCCTAACCCTAACCAGAATTTAAAAAATACAGAGTTTTCTGGATATTGCAACAAAACATTTACCCTAACCCTAACCAGAATTTAAAAAATACAGAGTTTTCTGGATATTGCAACAAAACATTTACCCTAACCCTAACCAGAATTTAAAAAATACAGAGTTTTCTGGATATTGCAACAAAACATTTACCCTAACCCTAACCAGAATTAAAAAAATACAGAATTTTCTGGATATTGCAACAAAACATTTACCCTAACCCTAACCAGAATTTAAAAAATACAGAGTTTTCTGGATATTGCAACAAAACATTTACCCTAACCCTAACCAGAATTTAAAAAATACAGAGTTTTCTGGATATTGCAACAAAACATTTACCCTAACCCTAACCAGAATTTAAAAAATACAGAGTTTTCTGGATATTGCAACAAAACATTTACCCTAACCCTAACCAGAATTTAAAAAATACAGAGTTTTCTGGATATTGCAACAAAACATTTACCCTAACCCTAACCAGAATTTAAAAAATACAGAGTTTTCTGGATATTGCAACAAAACATTTACCCTAACCCTAACCAGAATTTAAAAAATACAGAGTTTTCTGGATATTGCAACAAAACATTTACCCTAACCCTAACCAGAATTTAAAAAATACAGAGTTTTCTGGATATTGCAACAAAACCCTAACCCTAACCAAAAGTGATAAAATACTGAGTTTTCTGGATATTGCAACAAAACATTTACCCTAACCCTAACCAGAATTTAAAAAATACAGAGTTTTCTGGATATTGCAACAAAACATTTACCCTAACCCTAACCAGAATTTAAAAAATACAGAGTTTTCTGGATATTGCAACAAAACATTTACCCTAACCCTAACCAAAAGTGATAAAATACTGAGTTTTCTGGATATTGCAACAAAACATTTACCCTAACCCTAACCAGAATTTAAAAAATACAGAGTTTTCTGGATATTGCAACAAAACATTTACCCTAACCCTAACCAGAATTTAAAAAATACAGAGTTTTCTGGATATTGCAACAAAACATTTACCCTAACCCTAACCAAAAGTGATAAAATACTGAGTTTTCTGGATATTGCAACAAAACATTTACCCTAACCCTAACCAGAATTTAAAAAATACAGAGTTTTCTGGATATTGCAACAAAACATTTACCCTAATCCTAACCAGAATTTACAAAATACAGAGTTTTCTGGATATTGCAACAAAACATTTACCCTAACCCTAACCATAATTTAAAAAATACAGAGTTTTCTGGATATTGCAACAAAACATTTACCCTAACCCTAACCAGAATTTAAAAAATACAGAGTTTTCTGGATATTGCAACAAAACATTTACCCTAACCCTAACCAGAATTTAAAAAATACAGAGTTTTCTGGATATTGCCACAAAACCCTAACCCTAACCAAAAGTGATAAAATACTGAGTTTTCTGGATATTGCAACAAAACATTTACCCTAACCCTAACCAGAATTTAAAAAATACAGAGTTTTCTGGATATTGCAACAAAACATTTACCCTAACCCTAACCAGAATTTAAAAAATACAGAGTTTTCTGGATATTGCAACAAAACATTTACCCTAACCCTAACCAGAATTTAAAAAATACAGAGTTTTCTGGATATTGCAACAAAACATTTACCCTAACCCTAACCAGAATTTAAAAAATACAGAGTTTTCTGGATATTGCAACAAAACATTTACCCTAACCCTAACCAGAATTTAAAAAATACAGAGTTTTCTGGATATTGCAACAAAACCCTAACCCTAACCAAAAGTGATAAAATACTGAGTTTTCTGGATATTGCAACAAAACATTTACCCTAACCCTAACCAGAATTTAAAAAATACAGAGTTTTCTGGATATTGCAACAAAACATTTACCCTAACCCTAACCAGAATTTAAAAAATACAGAGTTTTCTGGATATTGCAACAAAACATTTACCCTAACCCTAACCAAAAGTGATAAAATACTGAGTTTTCTGGATATTGCAACAAAACATTTACCCTAACCCTAACCAGAATTTAAAAAATACAGAGTTTTCTGGATATTGCAACAAAACATTTACCCTAACCCTAACCAGAATTTAAAAACTACAGAGTTTTCTGGATATTGCAACAAAACATTTACCCTAACCCTAACCAAAAGTGATAAAATACTGAGTTTTCTGGATATTGCAACAAAACATTTACCCTAACCCTAACCAGAATTTAAAAAATACAGAGTTTTCTGGATATTGCAACAAAACATTTACCCTAATCCTAACCAGAATTTACAAAATACAGAGTTTTCTGGATATTGCAACAAAACCCTAACCCTAACCAAAAGTGATAAAATACTGAGTTTTCTGGATATTGCAACAAAACATTTACCCTAACCCTAACCAGAATTTAAAAAATACAGAGTTTTCTGGATATTGCAACAAAACATTTACCCTAACCCTAACCAGAATTTAAAAAATACAGAGTTTTCTGGATATTGCAACAAAACATTTACCCTAACCCTAACCAGAATTTAAAAAATACAGAGTTTTCTGGATATTGCAACAAAACATTTACCCTAACCCTAACCAGAATTTAAAAAATACAGAGTTTTCTGGATATTGCAACAAAACATTTACCCTAACCCTAACCAGAATTTAAAAAATACAGAGTTTTCTGGATATTGCAACAAAACATTTACCCTAACCCTAACCAGAATTTAAAAAATACAGAGTTTTCTGGATATTGCAACAAAACATTTACCCTAACCCTTACCAGGATTTTAAAAATACAGAGTTTTCTGGATATTGCAACAAAACATTTACCCTAACCCTAACCAGAATTTAAAAAATACAGAGTTTTCTGGATATTGCAACAAAACATTTACCCTAACCCTAACCAGAATTTAAAAAATACAGAGTTTTCTGGATATTGCAACAAAACATTTACCCTAACCCTAACCAGAATTTAAAAAATACAGAGTTTACTGGATATTGCAACAAAACATTTACCCTAACCCTAACCAGAATTTAAAAAATACAGAGTTTTCTGGATATTGCAACAAAACCCTAACCCTAACCAAAAGTGATAAAATACTGAGTTTTCTGGATATTGCAACAAAACATTTACCCTAACCCTAACCAGAATTTAAAAAATACAGAGTTTTCTGGATATTGCAACAAAACATTTACCCTAACCCTAACCAGAATTTAAAAAATACAGAGTTTTCTGGATATTGCAACAAAACATTTACCCTAACCCTAACCAGAATTTAAAAAATACAGAGTTTTCTGGATATTGCAACAAAACATTTACCCTAACCCTAACCAGAATTTAAAAAATACAGAGTTTTCTGGATATTGCAACAAAACATTTACCCTAACCCTAACCAGAATTTAAAAAATACAGAGTTTTCTGGATATTGCAACAAAACCCTAACCCTAACCAAGAGTGATAAAATACTGAGTTTTCTGGATATTGCAACAAAACATTTACCCTAACCCTAACCAGAATTTAAAAAATACAGAGTTTTCTGGATATTGCAACAAAACATTTACCCTAACCCTAACCAGAATTTAAAAAATACAGAGTTTTCTGGATATTGCAACAAAACATTTACCCTAACCCTAACCAGAATTTAAAAAATACAGAGTTTTCTGGATATTGCAACAAAACATTTACCCTAACCCTAACCAGAATTTAAAAAGTACAGAGTTTTCTGGATATTGCAACAAAACATTTACCCTAACCCTAACCAGAATTTAAAAAATACAGAGTTTTCTGGATATTGCAACAAAACATTTACCCTAACCCTAACCAGAATTTAAAAAATACAGAGTTTTCTGGATATTGCAACAAAACATTTACCCTAACCCTAACCAGAATTTAAAAAATACAGAGTTTTCTGGATATTGCAACAAAACATTTACCCTAACCCTAACCAGAATTTAAAAAATACAGAGTTTTCTGGATATTGCAACAAAACCCTAACCCTAACCAAGAGTGATAAAATACTGAGTTTTCTGGATATTGCAACAAAACATTTACCCTAACACTAACCAGAATTTAAAAAATACAGAGTTTTCTGGATATTGCAACAAAACATTTACCCTAACCCTAACCAGAATTTAAAAAATACAGAGTTTTCTGGATATTGCAACAAAACATTTACCCTAACCCTAACCAGAATTTAAAAAATACAGAGTTTTCTGGATATTGCAACAAAACATTTACCCTAACCCTAACCAGAATTTAAAAAATACAGAGTTTTCTGGATATTGCAACAAAACATTTACCCTAACCCTAACCAGAATTTAAAAAATACAGAGTTTTCTGGATATTGCAACAAAACATTTACCCTAACCCTAACCAGAATTTAAAAAATACAGAGTTTTCTGGATATTGCCACAAAACCCTAACCCTAACCCTTACCAGGATTTTAAAAATACAGAGTTTTCTGGATATTGCAACAAAACATTTACCCTAACCCTAACCAGAATTTAAAAAATACAGAGTTTTCTGGATATTGCAACAAAACATTTACCCTAACCCTAACCAGAATTTAAAAAATACAGAGTTTTCTGGATATTGCAACAAAACATTTACCCTAACCCTAACCAGAATTTAAAAAATACAGAGTTTTCTGGATATTGCAACAAAACATTTACCCTAACCCTAACCAGAATTAAAAAAATACAGAGTTTTCTGGATATTGCAACAAAACATTTACCCTAACCCTAACCAGAATTTAAAAAATACAGAGTTTTCTGGATATTGCAACAAAACATTTACCCTAACCCTAACCAGAATTTAAAAAATACAGAGTTTTCTGGATATTGCAACAAAACATTTACCCTAACCCTAACCAGAATTTAAAAAATACAGAGTTTTCTGGATATTGCAACAAAACATTTACCCTAACCCTAACCAGAATTTAAAAAATACAGAGTTTTCTGGATATTGCAACAAAACATTTACCCTAACCCTAACCAGAATTTAAAAAATACAGAGTTTTCTGGATATTGCAACAAAACATTTACCCTAACCCTAACCAGAATTTAAAAAATACAGAGTTTTCTGGATATTGCAACAAAACATTTACCCTAACCCTAACCAGAATTTAAAAAATACAGAGTTTTCTGGATATTGCAACAAAACATTTACCCTAACCCTAACCAGAATTTAAAAAATACAGAGTTTTCTGGATATTGCAACAAAACATTTACCCTAACCCTAACCAGAATTTAAAAAATACAGAGTTTTCTGGATATTGCAACAAAACATTTACCCTAACCCTAACCAGAATTTAAAAAATACAGAGTTTTCTGGATATTGCCACAAAACCCTAACCCTAACCAAAAGTGATAAAATACTGAGTTTTCTGGATATTGCAACAAAATATTTACCCTAACCCTAACCAGAATTTAAAAAATACAGAGTTTTCTGGATATTGCAACAAAACATTTACCCTAACCCTAACCAGAATTTAAAAAATACAGAGTTTTCTGGATATTGCAACAAAACATTTACCCTAACCCTAACCAGAATTTTAAAAATACAGAGTTTTCTGGATATTGCAACAAAACATTTACCCTAACCCTAACCAGAATTTAAAAAATACAGAGTTTTCTGGATATTGCAACAAAACATTTACCCTAACCCTAACCAGAATTTAAAAAATACAGAGTTTTCTGGATATTGCAACAAAACATTTACCCTAACCCTAACCAGAATTTAAAAAATACAGAGTTTTCTGGATATTGCAACAAAACATTTACCCTAACCCTTACCAGGATTTTAAAAATACAGAGTTTTCTGGATATTGCAACAAAACATTTACCCTAACCCTAACCAGAATTTAAAAAATACAGAGTTTTCTGGATATTGCAACAAAACATTTACCCTAACCCTAACCATAATTTAAAAAATACAGAGTTTTCTGGATATTGCAACAAAACATTTACCCTAACCCTAACCAGAATTTAAAAAATACAGAGTTTTCTGGATATTGCAACAAAACATTTACCCTAACCCTAACCAGAATTTAAAAAATACAGAGTTTTCTGGATATTGCCACAAAACCCTAACCCTAACCAAAAGTGATAAAATACTGAGTTTTCTGGATATTGCAACAAAACATTTACCCTAACCCTAACCAGAATTTAAAAAATACAGAGTTTTCTGGATATTGCAACAAAACATTTACCCTAACCCTAACCAGAATTTAAAAAATACAGAGTTTTCTGGATATTGCAACAAAACATTTACCCTAACCCTAACCAGAATTTAAAAAATACAGAGTTTTCTGGATATTGCAACAAAACATTTACCCTAACCCTAACCAGAATTTAAAAAATACAGAGTTTTCTGGATATTGCAACAAAACATTTACCCTAACCCTTACCAGGATTTTAAAAATACAGAGTTTTCTGGATATTGCAACAAAACATTTACCCTAACCCTAACCAGAATTTAAAAAATACAGAGTTTTCTGGATATTGCAACAAAACATTTACCCTAACCCTAACCAGAATTTAAAAAATACAGAGTTTTCTGGATATTGCAACAAAACATTTACCCTAACCCTAACCAGAATTTAAAAAATACAGAGTTTACTGGATATTGCAACAAAACATTTACCCTAACCCTAACCAGAATTTAAAAAATACAGAGTTTTCTGGATATTGCAACAAAACCCTAACCCTAACCAAAAGTGATAAAATACTGAGTTTTCTGGATATTGCAACAAAACATTTACCCTAACCCTAACCAGAATTTAAAAAATACAGAGTTTTCTGGATATTGCAACAAAACATTTACCCTAACCCTAACCAGAATTTAAAAAATACAGAGTTTTCTGGATATTGCAACAAAACCCTAACCCTAACCAAGAGTGATAAAATACTGAGTTTTCTGGATATTGCAACAAAACATTTACCCTAACACTAACCAGAATTTAAAAAATACAGAGTTTTCTGGATATTGCAACAAAACATTTACCCTAACCCTAACCAGAATTTAAAAAATACAGAGTTTTCTGGATATTGCAACAAAACATTTACCCTAACCCTAACCAGAATTTAAAAAATACAGAGTTTTCTGGATATTGCAACAAAACATTTACCCTAACCCTAACCAGAATTTAAAAAATACAGAGTTTTCTGGATATTGCAACAAAACATTTACCCTAACCCTAACCAGAATTTAAAAAATACAGAGTTTTCTGGATATTGCAACAAAACATTTACCCTAACCCTAACCAGAATTTAAAAAATACAGAGTTTTCTGGATATTGCAACAAAACATTTACCCTAACCCTTACCAGGATTTTAAAAATACAGAGTTTTCTGGATATTGCAACAAAACATTTACCCTAACCCTAACCAGAATTTAAAAAATACAGAGTTTTCTGGATATTGCAACAAAACATTTACCCTAACCCTAACCAGAATTTAAAAAATACAGAGTTTTCTGGATATTGCAACAAAACATTTACCCTAACCCTAACCAGAATTTAAAAAATACAGAGTTTTCTGGATATTGCAACAAAACATTTACCCTAACCCTAACCAGAATTAAAAAAATACAGAATTTTCTGGATATTGCAACAAAACATTTACCCTAACCCTAACCAGAATTTAAAAAATACAGAGTTTTCTGGATATTGCAACAAAACATTTACCCTAACCCTAACCAGAATTTAAAAAATACAGAGTTTTCTGGATATTGCAACAAAACATTTACCCTAACCCTAACCAGAATTTAAAAAATACAGAGTTTTCTGGATATTGCAACAAAACATTTACCCTAACCCTAACCAGAATTTAAAAAATACAGAGTTTTCTGGATATTGCAACAAAACATTTACCCTAACCCTAACCAGAATTTAAAAAATACAGAGTTTTCTGGATATTGCAACAAAACATTTACCCTAACCCTAACCAGAATTTAAAAAATACAGAGTTTTCTGGATATTGCAACAAAACATTTACCCTAACCCTAACCAGAATTTAAAAAATACAGAGTTTTCTGGATATTGCAACAAAACCCTAACCCTAACCAAAAGTGATAAAATACTGAGTTTTCTGGATATTGCAACAAAACATTTACCCTAACCCTAACCAGAATTTAAAAAATACAGAGTTTTCTGGATATTGCAACAAAACATTTACCCTAACCCTAACCAGAATTTAAAAAATACAGAGTTTTCTGGATATTGCAACAAAACATTTACCCTAACCCTAACCAAAAGTGATAAAATACTGAGTTTTCTGGATATTGCAACAAAACATTTACCCTAACCCTAACCAGAATTTAAAAAATACAGAGTTTTCTGGATATTGCAACAAAACATTTACCCTAACCCTAACCAGAATTTAAAAAATACAGAGTTTTCTGGATATTGCAACAAAACATTTACCCTAACCCTAACCAAAAGTGATAAAATACTGAGTTTTCTGGATATTGCAACAAAACATTTACCCTAACCCTAACCAGAATTTAAAAAATACAGAGTTTTCTGGATATTGCAACAAAACATTTACCCTAATCCTAACCAGAATTTACAAAATACAGAGTTTTCTGGATATTGCAACAAAACATTTACCCTAACCCTAACCATAATTTAAAAAATACAGAGTTTTCTGGATATTGCAACAAAACATTTACCCTAACCCTAACCAGAATTTAAAAAATACAGAGTTTTCTGGATATTGCAACAAAACATTTACCCTAACCCTAACCAGAATTTAAAAAATACAGAGTTTTCTGGATATTGCCACAAAACCCTAACCCTAACCAAAAGTGATAAAATACTGAGTTTTCTGGATATTGCAACAAAACATTTACCCTAACCCTAACCAGAATTTAAAAAATACAGAGTTTTCTGGATATTGCAACAAAACATTTACCCTAACCCTAACCAGAATTTAAAAAATACAGAGTTTTCTGGATATTGCAACAAAACATTTACCCTAACCCTAACCAGAATTTAAAAAATACAGAGTTTTCTGGATATTGCAACAAAACATTTACCCTAACCCTAACCAGAATTTAAAAAATACAGAGTTTTCTGGATATTGCAACAAAACATTTACCCTAACCCTAACCAGAATTTAAAAAATACAGAGTTTTCTGGATATTGCAACAAAACATTTACCCTAACCCTAACCAGAATTTAAAAAATACAGAGTTTTCTGGATATTGCAACAAAACATTTACCCTAACCCTAACCAGAATTTAAAAAATACAGAGTTTTCTGGATATTGCAACAAAACATTTACCCTAACCCTAACCAAAAGTGATAAAATACTGAGTTTTCTGGATATTGCAACAAAACATTTACCCTAACCCTAACCAGAATTTAAAAAATACAGAGTTTTCTGGATATTGCAACAAAACATTTACCCTAACCCTAACCAGAATTTAAAAACTACAGAGTTTTCTGGATATTGCAACAAAACATTTACCCTAACCCTAACCAAAAGTGATAAAATACTGAGTTTTCTGGATATTGCAACAAAACATTTACCCTAACCCTAACCAGAATTTAAAAAATACAGAGTTTTCTGGATATTGCAACAAAACATTTACCCTAATCCTAACCAGAATTTACAAAATACAGAGTTTTCTGGATATTGCAACAAAACATTTACCCTAACCCTAACCATAATTTAAAAAATACAGAGTTTTCTGGATATTGCAACAAAACATTTACCCTAACCCTAACCAGAATTTAAAAAACACAGAGTTTTCTGGATATTGCAACAAAACATTTACCCTAACCCTAACCAGAATTTAAAAAATACAGAGTTTTCTGGATATTGCCACAAAACCCTAACCCTAACCAAAAGTGATAAAATACTGAGTTTTCTGGATATTGCAACAAAACATTTACCCTAACCCTAACCAGAATTTAAAAAATACAGAGTTTTCTGGATATTGCAACAAAACATTTACCCTAACCCTAACCAGAATTTAAAAAATACAGAGTTTTCTGGATATTGCAACAAAACATTTACCCTAACCCTAACCAGAATTTAAAAAATACAGAGTTTTCTGGATATTGCAACAAAACATTTACCCTAACCCTAACCAGAATTTAAAAAATACAGAGTTTTCTGGATATTGCAACAAAACATTTACCCTAACCCTAACCAGAATTTAAAAAATACAGAGTTTTCTGGATATTGCAACAAAACATTTACCCTAACCCTAACCAGAATTTAAAAAATACAGAGTTTTCTGGATATTGCAACAAAACATTTACCCTAACCCTAACCAGAATTTTAAAAATACAGAGTTTTCTGGATATTGCAACAAAACATTTACCCTAACCCTAACCAGAATTTAAAAAATACAGAGTTTTCTGGATATTGCAACAAAACATTTACCCTAACCCTAACCAGAATTTTAAAAATACAGAGTTTTCTGGATATTGCAACAAAACATTTACCCTAACCCTAACCAGAATTTAAAAAATACAGAGTTTTCTGGATATTGCAACAAAACATTTACCCTAACCCTAACCAGAATTTAAAAAATACAGAGTTTTCTGGATATTGCAACAAAACCCTAACCCTAACCAAGAGTGATAAAATACTGAGTTTTCTGGATATTGCAACAAAACATTTACCCTAACCCTAACCAGAATTTAAAAAATACAGAGTTTTCTGGATATTGCAACAAAACATTTACCCTAACCCTAACCAGAATTTAAAAAATACAGAGTTTTCTGGATATTGCAACAAAACATTTACCCTAACCCTAACCAGAATTTAAAAAATACAGAGTTTTCTGGATATTGCAACAAAACATTTACCCTAACCCTAACCAGAATTTAAAAAGTACAGAGTTTTCTGGATATTGCAACAAAACATTTACCCTAACCCTAACCAGAATTTAAAAAATACAGAGTTTTCTGGATATTGCAACAAAACATTTACCCTAACCCTAACCAGAATTTAAAAAATACAGAGTTTTCTGGATATTGCAACAAAACATTTACCCTAACCCTAACCAGAATTTAAAAAATACAGAGTTTTCTGGATATTGCAACAAAACCCTAACCCTAACCAAAAGTGATAAAATACTGAGTTTTCTGGATATTGCAACAAAACATTTACCCTAACACTAACCAGAATTTAAAAAATACAGAGTTTTCTGGATATTGCAACAAAACATTTACCCTAACCCTAACCAGAATTTAAAAAATACAGAGTTTTCTGGATATTGCAACAAAACATTTACCCTAACCCTAACCAGAATTTAAAAAATACAGAGTTTTCTGGATATTGCAACAAAACCCTAACCCTAACCAAGAGTGATAAAATACTGAGTTTTCTGGATATTGCAACAAAACATTTACCCTAACCCTAACCAGAATTTAAAAAATACAGAGTTTTCTGGATATTGCAACAAAACATTTACCCTAACCCTAACCAGAATTTAAAAAATACAGAGTTTTCTGGATATTGCAACAAAACATTTACCCTAACCCTAACCAGAATTTAAAAAATACAGAGTTTTCTGGATATTGCAACAAAACATTTACCCTAACCCTAACCAGAATTTAAAAAATACAGAGTTTTCTGGATATTGCAACACAACCTTTACCCTAACCCTAACCAGAATTTAAAAAATACAGAGTTTTCTGGATATTGCAACAAAACCCTAACCCTAACCAAGAGTGATAAAATACTGAGTTTTCTGGATATTGCAACAAAACATTTACCCTAACCCTAACCAGAATTTAAAAAATACAGAGTTTTCTGGATATTGCAACAAAACATTTACCCTAACCCTAACCAGAATTTAAAAAATACAGAGTTTTCTGGATATTGCAACAAAACATTTACCCTAACCCTAACCAGAATTTAAAAAATACAGAGTTTTCTGGATATTGCAACAAAACATTTACCCTAACCCTAACCAGAATTTAAAAAGTACAGAGTTTTCTGGATATTGCAACAAAACATTTACCCTAACCCTAACCAGAATTTAAAAAATACAGAGTTTTCTGGATATTGCAACAAAACATTTACCCTAACCCTAACCAGAATTCAAAAAATACAGAGTTTTCTGGATATTGCAACAAAACATTTACCCTAACCCTAACCAGAATTTAAAAAATACAGAGTTTTCTGGATATTGCAACAAAACATTTACCCTAACCCTAACCAGAATTTAAAAAATACAGAGTTTTCTGGATATTGCAACAAAACCCTAACCCTAACAAAAAGTGATAAAATACTGAGTTTTCTGGATATTGCAACAAAACATTTACCCTAACCCTAACCAGAATTTAAAAAATACAGAGTTTTCTGGATATTGCAACAAAACATTTACCCTAACCCTAACCAGAATTTAAAAAATACAGAGTTTTCTGGATATTGCAACAAAACATTTACCCTAACCCTAACCAGAATTTAAAAAATACAGAGTTTTCTGGATATTGCAACAAAACATTTACCCTAACCCTAACCAGAATTTAAAAAATACAGAGTTTTCTGGATATTGCAACACAACCCTAACCCTAACCAGAATTTAAAAAATACAGAGTTTTCTGGATATTGCAACAAAACATTTACCCTAACCCTAACCAGAATTTAAAAAATACAGAGTTTTCTGGATATTGCAACAAAACATTTACCCTAACCCTAACCAGAATTTAAAAAATACAGAGTTTTCTGGATATTGCAACAAAACATTTAGCCTAACCCTAACCGAAATTTAAAAAATACAGAGTTTTCTGGATATTGCAACAAAATATTTACCCTAACCCTAACCAGAATTTAAAAAATACAGAGTTTTCTGGATATTGCAACAAAACCCTAACCCTAACCAAAAGTGATAAAATACTGAGTTTTCTGGATATTGCAACAAAACATTTACCTTAACCCTAACCAGAATTAAAAAAATACAGAGTTTTCTGGATATTGCAACAAAACATTTACCCTAACCCTAACCAGAATTTAAAAAATACAGAGTTTTCTGGATATTGCAACAAAACATTTACCCTAACCCTAACCAGAATTTAAAAAATACAGAGTTTTCTGGATATTGCAACAAAACATTTACCCTAACCCTAACCAGAATTTAAAAAATACAGAGTTTACTGGATATTGCAACAAAACATTTACCTTAACCCTAACCAGAATTTAAAAAATACAGAGTTTTCTGGATATTGCAACAAAACCCTAACCCTAACCAAAAGTGATAAAATACTGAGTTTTCTGGATATTGCAACAAAACATTTACCCTAACCCTAACCAGAATTTAAAAAATACAGAGTTTTCTGGATATTGCAACAAAACATTTACCCTAACCCTAACCAGAATTTAAAAAATACAGAGTTTTCTGGATATTGCAACAAAACATTTACCCTAACCCTAACCAGAATTTAAAAAATACAGAGTTTTCTGGATATTGCAACAAAACATTTACCCTAACCCTAACCAGAATTTAAAAAATACAGAGTTTTCTGGATATTGCAACAAAACATTTACCCTAACCCTAACCGAAATTAAAAAATACAGAGTTTTCTGGATATTGCAACAAAATATTTACCCTAACCCTAACCAGAATTTAAAAAATACAGAGTTTTCTGGATATTGCAACAAAACCCTAACCCTAACCAAAAGTGATAAAATACTGAGTTTTCTGGATATTGCAACAAAACATTTACCTTAACCCTAACCAGAATTAAAAAAATACAGAGTTTTCTGGATATTGCAACAAAACATTTACCCTAACCCTAACCAGAATTTAAAAAATACAGAGTTTTCTGGATATTGCAACAAAACATTTACCCTAACCCTAACCAGAATTTAAAAAATACAGAGTTTTCTGGATATTGCAACAAAACATTTACCCTAACCCTAACCAGAATTTAAAAAATACAGAGTTTTCTGGATATTGCAACAAAACATTTACCCTAACCCTAACCAGAATTTAAAAAATACAGAGTTTTCTGGATATTGCAACAAAACATTTACCCTAACCCTAACCAGAATTTAAAAAATACAGAGTTTTCTGGATATTGCAACAAAACATTTACCCTAACCCTAACCAGAATTTAAAAAATACAGAGTTTTCTGGATATTGCAACAAAACATTTACCCTAACCCTAACCAGAATTTAAAAAATACAGAGTTTTCTGGATATTGCAACAAAACCCTAACCCTAACCAAGAGTGATAAAATACTGAGTTTTCTGGATATTGCAACAAAACATTTACCCTAACCCTAACCAGAATTTTAAAAATACAGAGTTTTCTGGATATTGCAACAAAACATTTACCCTAACCCTAACCAGAATTTAAAAAATACAGAGTTTTCTGGATATTGCAACAAAACATTTACCCTAACCCTAACCAGAATTTAAAAAATACAGAGTTTTCTGGATATTGCAACAAAACCCTAACCCTAACCAAAAGTGATAAAATACAGAGTTTTCTGGATATTGCAACAAAACATTTACCCTAACCCTAACCAGAATTTAAAAAATACAGAGTTTACTGGATATTGCAACAAAACATTTACCCTAACCCTAACCAGAATTTAAAAAATACAGAGTTTTCTGGATATTGCAACAAAACCCTAACCCTAACCAAAAGTGATAAAATACTGAGTTTTCTGGATATTGCAACAAAACATTTACCCTAACCCTAACCAGAATTTAAAAAATACAGAGTTTTCTGGATATTGCAACAAAACATTTACCCTAACCCTAACCAGAATTTAAAAAATACAGAGTTTTCTGGATATTGCAACAAAACATTTACCCTAACCCTAACCAGAATTTAAAAAATACAGAGTTTTCTGGATATTGCAACAAAACATTTACCCTAACCCTAACCAGAATTTAAAAAATACAGAGTTTTCTGGATATTGCAACAAAACATTTACCCTAACCCTAACCAGAATTTAAAAAATACAGAGTTTTCTGGATATTGCAACAAAACCCTAACCCTAACCAAGAGTGATAAAATACTGAGTTTTCTGGATATTGCAACAAAACATTTACCCTAACCCTAACCAGAATTTAAAAAATACAGAGTTTTCTGGATATTGCAACAAAACATTTACCCTAACCCTAACCAGAATTTAAAAAATACAGAGTTTTCTGGATATTGCAACAAAACATTTACCCTAACCCTAACCAGAATTTAAAAAATACAGAGTTTTCTGGATATTGCAACAAAACATTTACCCTAACCCTAACCAGAATTTAAAAAATACAGAGTTTTCTGGATATTGCAACACAACCCTAACCCTAACCAGAATTTAAAAAATACAGAGTTTTCTGGATATTGCAACAAAACATTTACCCTAACCCTAACCATAATTTAAAAAATACAGAGTTTTCTGGATATTGCAACAAAACATTTACCCTAACCCTAACCAGAATTTAAAAAATACAGAGTTTTCTGGATATTGCAACAAAACATTTAGCCTAACCCTAACCGAAATTTAAAAAATACAGAGTTTTCTGGATATTGCAACAAAATATTTACCCTAACCCTAACCAGAATTTAAAAAATACAGAGTTTTCTGGATATTGCAACAAAACCCTAACCCTAACCAAAAGTGATAAAATACTGAGTTTTCTGGATATTGCAACAAAACATTTACCTTAACCCTAACCAGAATTAAAAAAATACAGAGTTTTCTGGATATTGCAACAAAACATTTACCCTAACCCTAACCAGAATTTAAAAAATACAGAGTTTTCTGGATATTGCAACAAAACATTTACCCTAACCCTAACCAGAATTTAAAAAATACAGAGTTTTCTGGATATTGCAACAAAACATTTACCCTAACCCTAACCAGAATTTAAAAAATACAGAGTTTACTGGATATTGCAACAAAACATTTACCTTAACCCTAACCAGAATTTAAAAAATACAGAGTTTTCTGGATATTGCAACAAAACCCTAACCCTAACCAAAAGTGATAAAATACTGAGTTTTCTGGATATTGCAACAAAACATTTACCCTAACCCTAACCAGAATTTAAAAAATACAGAGTTTTCTGGATATTGCAACAAAACATTTACCCTAACCCTAACCAGAATTTAAAAAATACAGAGTTTTCTGGATATTGCAACAAAACATTTACCCTAACCCTAACCAGAATTTAAAAAATACAGAGTTTTCTGGATATTGCAACAAAACATTTACCCTAACCCTAACCAGAATTTAAAAAATACAGAGTTTTCTGGATATTGCAACAAAACATTTACCCTAACCCTAACCGAAATTAAAAAATACAGAGTTTTCTGGATATTGCAACAAAATATTTACCCTAACCCTAACCAGAATTTAAAAAATACAGAGTTTTCTGGATATTGCAACAAAACCCTAACCCTAACCAAAAGTGATAAAATACTGAGTTTTCTGGATATTGCAACAAAACATTTACCTTAACCCTAACCAGAATTAAAAAAATACAGAGTTTTCTGGATATTGCAACAAAACATTTACCCTAACCCTAACCAGAATTTAAAAAATACAGAGTTTTCTGGATATTGCAACAAAACATTTACCCTAACCCTAACCAGAATTTAAAAAATACAGAGTTTTCTGGATATTGCAACAAAACATTTACCCTAACCCTAACCAGAATTTAAAAAATACAGAGTTTTCTGGATATTGCAACAAAACATTTACCCTAACCCTAACCAGAATTTAAAAAATACAGAGTTTTCTGGATATTGCAACAAAACATTTACCCTAACCCTAACCAGAATTTAAAAAATACAGAGTTTTCTGGATATTGCAACAAAACATTTACCCTAACCCTAACCAGAATTTAAAAAATACAGAGTTTTCTGGATATTGCAACAAAACATTTACCCTAACCCTAACCAGAATTTAAAAAATACAGAGTTTTCTGGATATTGCAACAAAACCCTAACCCTAACCAAGAGTGATAAAATACTGAGTTTTCTGGATATTGCAACAAAACATTTACCCTAACCCTAACCAGAATTTAAAAAATACAGAGTTTTCTGGATATTGCAACAAAACATTTACCCTAACCCTAACCAGAATTTAAAAAATACAGAGTTTTCTGGATATTGCAACAAAACATTTACCCTAACCCTAACCAGAATTTAAAAAATACAGAGTTTTCTGGATATTGCAACAAAACCCTAACCCTAACCAAAAGTGATAAAATACAGAGTTTTCTGGATATTGCAACAAAACATTTACCCTAACCCTAACCAGAATTTAAAAAATACAGAGTTTACTGGATATTGCAACAAAACATTTACCCTAACCCTAACCAGAATTTAAAAAATACAGAGTTTTCTGGATATTGCAACAAAACCCTAACCCTAACCAAAAGTGATAAAATACTGAGTTTTCTGGATATTGCAACAAAACATTTACCCTAACCCTAACCAGAATTTAAAAAATACAGAGTTTTCTGGATATTGCAACAAAACATTTACCCTAACCCTAACCAGAATTTAAAAAATACAGAGTTTTCTGGATATTGCAACAAAACATTTACCCTAACCCTAACCAGAATTTAAAAAATACAGAGTTTTCTGGATATTGCAACAAAACATTTACCCTAACCCTAACCAGAATTTAAAAAATACAGAGTTTTCTGGATATTGCAACAAAACATTTACCCTAACCCTAACCAGAATTTAAAAAATACAGAGTTTTCTGGATATTGCAACAAAACCCTAACCCTAACCAAGAGTGATAAAATACTGAGTTTTCTGGATATTGCAACAAAACATTTACCCTAACCCTAACCAGAATTTAAAAAATACAGAGTTTTCTGGATATTGCAACAAAACATTTACCCTAACCCTAACCAGAATTTAAAAAATACAGAGTTTTCTGGATATTGCAACAAAACATTTACCCTAACCCTAACCAGAATTTAAAAAATACAGAGTTTTCTGGATATTGCAACAAAACATTTACCCTAACCCTAACCAGAATTTAAAAAGTACAGAGTTTTCTGGATATTGCAACAAAACATTTACCCTAACCC
This sequence comes from Sepiola atlantica, assembly GCA_963556195.1. Taxonomy (NCBI): domain Eukaryota; kingdom Metazoa; phylum Mollusca; class Cephalopoda; order Sepiida; family Sepiolidae; genus Sepiola; species Sepiola atlantica. Next base: position 1,432,749 of record CAUVYP010000088.1, on the reverse strand, counting down.
TAACCAGAATTTAAAAAATACAGAGTTTTCTGGATATTGCAACAAAACATTTACCCTAACCCTAACCAGAATTTAAAAAATACAGAGTTTTCTGGATATTGCAACAAAACATTTACCCTAACCCTAACCAGAATTTAAAAAATACAGAGTTTTCTGGATATTGCAACAAAACCCTAACCCTAACCAAAAGTGATAAAATACTGAGTTTTCTGGATATTGCAACAAAACATTTACCCTAACACTAACCAGAATTTAAAAAATACAGAGTTTTCTGGATATTGCAACAAAACATTTACCCTAACCCTAACCAGAATTTAAAAAATACAGAGTTTTCTGGATATTGCAACAAAACATTTACCCTAACCCTAACCAGAATTTAAAAAATACAGAGTTTTCTGGATATTGCAACAAAACATTTACCCTAACCCTAACCAGAATTTAAAAAATACAGAGTTTTCTGGATATTGCAACAAAACATTTACCCTAACCCTAACCAGAATTTAAAAAATACAGAGTTTTCTGGATATTGCAACAAAACCCTAACCCTAACCAAGAGTGATAAAATACTGAGTTTTCTGGATATTGCAACAAAACATTTACCCTAACCCTAACCAGAATTTAAAAAATACAGAGTTTTCTGGATATTGCAACAAAACATTTACCCTAACCCTAACCAGAATTTAAAAAATACAGAGTTTTCTGGATATTGCAACAAAACATTTACCCTAACCCTAACCAGAATTTAAAAAATACAGAGTTTTCTGGATATTGCAACAAAACATTTACCCTAACCCTAACCAGAATTTAAAAAATACAGAGTTTTCTGGATATTGCAACACAACCTTTACCCTAACCCTAACCAGAATTTAAAAAATACAGAGTTTTCTGGATATTGCAACAAAACCCTAACCCTAACCAAGAGTGATAAAATACTGAGTTTTCTGGATATTGCAACAAAACATTTACCCTAACCCTAACCAGAATTTAAAAAATACAGAGTTTTCTGGATATTGCAACAAAACATTTACCCTAACCCTAACCAGAATTTAAAAAATACAGAGTTTTCTGGATATTGCAACAAAACATTTACCCTAACCCTAACCAGAATTTAAAAAATACAGAGTTTTCTGGATATTGCAACAAAACATTTACCCTAACCCTAACCAGAATTTAAAAAGTACAGAGTTTTCTGGATATTGCAACAAAACATTTACCCTAACCCTAACCAGAATTTAAAAAATACAGAGTTTTCTGGATATTGCAACAAAACATTTACCCTAACCCTAACCAGAATTTAAAAAATACAGAGTTTTCTGGATATTGCAACAAAACATTTACCCTAACCCTAACCAGAATTTAAAAAATACAGAGTTTTCTGGATATTGCAACAAAACATTTACCCTAACCCTAACCAGAATTTAAAAAATACAGAGTTTTCTGGATATTGCAACAAAACCCTAACCCTAACAAAAAGTGATAAAATACTGAGTTTTCTGGATATTGCAACAAAACATTTACCCTAACCCTAACCAGAATTTAAAAAATACAGAGTTTTCTGGATATTGCAACAAAACATTTACCCTAACCCTAACCAGAATTTAAAAAATACAGAGTTTTCTGGATATTGCAACAAAACATTTACCCTAACCCTAACCAGAATTTAAAAAATACAGAGTTTTCTGGATATTGCAACAAAACATTTACCCTAACCCTAACCAGAATTTAAAAAATACAGAGTTTTCTGGATATTGCAACACAACCCTCACCCTAACCAAAAGTGATAAAATACTGAGTTTTCTGGATATTGCAACAAAACATTTACCCTAACCCTAACCAGAATTTAAAAAATACAGAGTTTTCTGGATATTGCAACAAAACATTTACCCTAACCCTAACCAGAATTTAAAAAATACAGAGTTTTCTGGATATTGCAACAAAACATTTACCCTAACCCTAACCAGAATTTAAAAAATACAGAGTTTTCTGGATATTGCAACAACACATTTACCCTAACCCTAACCAGAATTTAAAAAATACAGAGTTTTCTGGATATTGCAACAAAACATTTACCCTAACCCTAACCAGAATTTAAAAAATACAGAGTTTTCTGGATATTGCAACAAAACATTTAGCCTAACCCTAACCGAAATTTAAAAAATACAGAGTTTTCTGGATATTGCAACAAAATATTTACCCTAACCCTAACCAGAATTTAAAAAATACAGAGTTTTCTGGATATTGCAACAAAACCCTAACCCTAACCAAAAGTGATAAAATACTGAGTTTTCTGGATATTGCAACAAAACATTTACCTTAACCCTAACCAGAATTAAAAAAATACAGAGTTTTCTGGATATTGCAACAAAACATTTACCCTAACCCTAACCAGAATTTAAAAAATACAGAGTTTTCTGGATATTGCAACAAAACATTTACCCTAACCCTAACCAGAATTTAAAAAATACAGAGTTTTCTGGATATTGCAACAAAACATTTACCCTAACCCTAACCAGAATTTAAAAAATACAGAGTTTACTGGATATTGCAACAAAACATTTACCTTAACCCTAACCAGAATTTAAAAAATACAGAGTTTTCTGGATATTGCAACAAAACCCTAACCCTAACCAAAAGTGATAAAATACTGAGTTTTCTGGATATTGCAACAAAACATTTACCCTAACCCTAACCAGAATTTAAAAAATACAGAGTTTTCTGGATATTGCAACAAAACATTTACCCTAACCCTAACCAGAATTTAAAAAATACAGAGTTTTCTGGATATTGCAACAAAACATTTACCCTAACCCTAACCAGAATTTAAAAAATACAGAGTTTTCTGGATATTGCAACAAAACATTTACCCTAACCCTAACCAGAATTTAAAAAATACAGAGTTTTCTGGATATTGCAACAAAACATTTACCCTAACCCTAACCAGAATTTAAAAAATACAGAGTTTTCTGGATATTGCAACAAAACCCTAACCCTAACCAAGAGTGATAAAATACTGAGTTTTCTGGATATTGCAACAAAACATTTACCCTAACCCTAACCAGAATTTAAAAAATACAGAGTTTTCTGGATATTGCAACAAAACATTTACCCTAACCCTAACCAGAATTCAAAAAATACAGAGTTTTCTGGATATTGCAACAAAACATTTACCCTAACCCTAACCAGAATTTAAAAAATACAGAGTTTTCTGGATATTGCAACAAAACATTTACCCTAACCCTAACCAGAATTTAAAAAATACAGAGTGTTCTGGATATTGCAACAAAACATTTACCCTAACCCTAACCAGAATTTAAAAAATACAGAGTTTTCTGGATATTGCAACAAAACATTTACCCTAACCCTAACCAGAATTTAAAAAATACAGAGTTTTCTGGATATTGCAACAAAACATTTACCCTAACCCTAACCAGAATTTAAAAAATACAGAGTTTTCTGGATATTGCAACACAACCCTCACCCTAACCAAAAGTGATAAAATACTGAGTTTTCTGGATATTGCAACAAAACATTTACCCTAACCCTAACCAGAATTTAAAAAATACAGAGTTTTCTGGATATTGCAACAAAACATTTACCCTAACCCTAACCAGAATTTAAAAAATACAGAGTTTTCTGGATATTGCAACAAAACATTTACCCTAACCCTAACCAGAATTTAAAAAATACAGAGTTTTCTGGATATTGCAACAAAACACTTACCCTAACCCTAACCAGAATTTAAAAAATACAGAGTTTTCTGGATATTGCAACAAAACATTTACCCTAACCCTAACCGAAATTTAAAAAATACAGAGTTTTCTGGATATTGCAACAAAATATTTACCCTAACCCTAACCAGAATTTAAAAAATACAGAGTTTTCTGGATATTGCAACAAAACCCTAACCCTAACCAAAAGTGATAAAATACTGAGTTTTCTGGATATTGCAACAAAACATTTACCTTAACCCTAACCAGAATTCAAAAAATACAGAGTTTTCTGGATATTGCAACAAAACATTTACCCTAACCCTAACCAGAATTTAAAAAATACAGAGTTTTCTGGATGTTGCAACAAAACATTTACCCTAACCCTAACCAGAATTTAAAAAATACAGAGTTTTCTGGATATTGCAACAAAACATTTACCCTAACCCTAACCGAAATTTAAAAAATACAGAGTTTTCTGGATATTGCAACAAAACATTTACCCTAACCCTAACCAGAATTTAAAAAATACAGAGTTTTCTGGATATTGCAACAAAACCCTAACCCTAACCAAAAGTGATAAAATACTGAGTTTTCTGGATATTGCAACAAAACATTTACCCTAACCCTAACCAGAATTAAAAAAAATACAGAGTTTTCTGGATATTGCAACAAAACATTTACCCTAACCCTAACCAGAATAAAAAAAATACAGAGTTTTCTGGATGTTGCAACAAAACATTTACCCTAACCCTAACCAGAATTAAAAAAATACAGAGTTTTCTGGATATTGCAACAAAACATTTACCCTAACCCTAACCAGAATTTAAAAAATACAGAGTTTTCTGGATATTGCAACAAAACATTTACCCTAACCCTAACCAGAATTTAAAAAATACAGAGTTTTCTGGATATTGCAACAAAACATTTACCCTAACCCTAACCAGAATTTAAAAAATACAGAGTTTTCTGGATATTGCAACAAAACATTTACCCTAACCCTAACCAGAATTTAAAAAATACAGAGTTTTCTGGATATTGCAACAAAACATTTACCCTAACCCTAACCAGAATTAAAAAAAATACAGAGTTTTCTGGATATTGCAACAAAACATTTACCCTAACCCTAACCAGAATAAAAAAAATACAGAGTTTTCTGGATGTTGCAACAAAACATTTACCCTAACCCTAACCAGAATTAAAAAAATACAGAGTTTTCTGGATATTGCAACAAAACATTTACCCTAACCCTAACCAGAATTTAAAAAATACAGAGTTTTCTGGATATTGCAACAAAACATTTACCCTAACCCTAACCAGAATTTAAAAAATACAGAGTTTTCTGGATATTGCAACAAAACATTTACCCTAACCCTAACCAGAATTTAAAAAATACAGAGTTTTCTGGATATTGCAACAAAACATTTACCCTAACCCTAACCAGAATTTAAAAAATACAGAGTTTTCTGGATATTGCAACAAAACCCTAACCCTAACCAAAAGTGATAAAATACTGAGTTTTCTGGATATTGCAACAAAACATTTACCCTAACCCTAACCAGAATTTAAAAAATACAGAGTTTTCTGGATATTGCAACACAACCCTAACCCTAACCAAAAGTGATAAAATACTGAGTTTTCTGGATATTGCAACAAAACATTTACCCTAACCCTAGCCAGAATTTAAAAAATACAGAGTTTTCTGGATATTGCAACAAAACATTTACCCTAACCCTAACCAGAATTTAAAAAATACAGAGTTTTCTGGATATTGCAACAAAACATTTACCCTAACCCTAACCAGAATTTAAAAAATACAGAGTTTTCTGGATATTGCAACAAAACATTTACCCTAACCCTAACCAGAATTTAAAAAATACAGAGTTTTCTGGATATTGCAACAAAACATTTACCCTAACCCTAACCAGAATTTAAAAAATACAGAGTTTTCTGGATATTGCAACAAAACCCTAACCCTAACCAAAAGTGATAAAATACTGAGTTTTCTGGATATTGCAACAAAACATTTACCCTAACCCTAACCAGAATTAAAAAAATACAGAGTTTTCTGGATATTGCAACAAAACATTTACCCTAACCCTAACCAGAATTTAAAAAATACAGAGTTTTCTGGATGTTGCAACAAAACATTTACCCTAACCCTAACCAGAATTTAAAAAATACAGAGTTTTCTGGATATTGCAACAAAACATTTACCCTAACCCTAACCAGAATTTAAAAAATACAGAGTTTTCTGGATATTGCCACAAAACCCTAACCCTAACCCTAACCAGAATTTAAAAAATACAGAGTTTTCTGGATATTGCAACAAAACATTTACCCTAACCCTAACCGAAATTTAAAAAATACAGAGTTTTCTGGATATTGCAACAAAACATTTACCCTAACCCTAACCAAAAGTGATAAAATACTGAGTTTTCTGGATATTGCAACAAAACATTTACCCTAACCCTAACCAGAATTTAAAAAATACAGAGTTTTCTGGATATTGCAACAAAACATTTACCCTAACCCTAACCAGAATTTAAAAAATACTGAGTTTTCTGGATATTGCAACAAAACATTTACCCTAACCCTAACCAGAATTAAAAAAATACAGAGTTTTCTGGATATTGCAACAAAACATTTACCCTAACCCTAAACATAATTTAAAAAATACAGAGTTTTCTGGATGTTGCAACAAAACATTTACCCTAACCCTAACCAGAATTTAAAAAATACAGAGTTTTCTGGATATTGCAACAAAACCCTAACCCTAACCAAAAGTGATAAAATACTGAGTTTTCTGGATATTGCAACAAAACATTTACCCTAACCCTAACCAGAATTAAAAAAATACAGAGTTTTCTGGATATTGCAACAAAACATTTACCCTAACTCTAACCAGAATTTAAAAAATACAGAGTTTTCTGGATGTTGCAACAAAACATTTACCCTAACCCTAACCAGAATTTAAAAAATACAGAGTTTTCTGGATATTGCAACAAAACATTTACCCTAACCCTAACCAGAATTTAAAAAATACAGAGTTTTCTGGATATTGCAACAAAACATTTACCCTAACACTAACCAGAATTTAAAAAATACAGAGTTTTCTGGATATTGCAACAAAACATTTACCCTAACCCTAACCAGAATTTAAAAAATACAGAGTTTTCTGGATATTGCAACAAAACATTTACCCTAACCCTAACCGAAATTTAAAAAATACAGAGTTTTCTGGATATTGCAACAAAACATTTACCCTAACCCTAACCAGAATTTAAAAAATACAGAGTTTTCTGGATATTGCAACAAAACCCTAACCCTAACAAAAAGTGATAAAATACTGAGTTTTCTGGATATTGCAACAAAACATTTACCCTAACCCTAACCAGAATTAAAAAAATACAGAGTTTTCTGGATATTGCAACAAAATATTTACCCTAACCATAACCAGAATTAAAAAAATACAGAGTTTTCTGGATGTTGCAACAAAACAATTACCCTAACCCTAACCAGAATTTAAAAAATACAGAGTTTTCTGGATATTGCAACAAAACATTTACCCTAACCCTAACCAGAATTTAAAAAATACAGAGTTTTCTGGATATTGCAACAAAACATTTACCCTAACCCTAACCAGAATTTAAAAAATACAGAGTTTTCTGGATATTGCAACAAAACATTTACCCTAACCCTAACCAGAATTTTAAAAATACAGAGTTTTCTGGATATTGCAACAAAACATTTACCCTAACCCTAACCAGAATTTAAAAAATACAGAGTTTTCTGGATATTGCAACAAAACATTTACCCTAACCCTAACCAGAATTTAAAAAATACAGAGTTTTCTGGATATTGCAACACAACCCTAACCCTAACCAAAAGTGATAAAATACTGAGTTTTCTGGATATTGCAACAAAACATTTACCCTAACCCTAGCCAGAATTTAAAAAATACAGAGTTTTCTGGATATTGCAACAAAACATTTACCCTAACCCTAACCAGAATTTAAAAAATACAGAGTTTTCTGGATATTGCAACAAAACATTTACCCTAACCCTAACCAGAATTTAAAAAATACAGAGTTTTCTGGATATTGCAACAAAACATTTACCCTAACCCTAACCAGAATTTAAAAAATACAGAGTTTTCTGGATATTGCAACAAAACATTTACCCTAACCCTAACCAGAATTTAAAAAATACAGAGTTTTCTGGATATTGCAACAAAACCTTAACCCTAACCAAAAGTGATGATATACTGAGTTTTCTGGATATTGCAACAAAACATTTACCCTAACCCTAACCAGAATTAAAAAAATACAGAGTTTTCTGGATATTGCAACAAAACATTTACCCTAACCCTAACAAGAATTTAAAAAATACAGAGTTTTCTGGATATTGCAACAAAACATTTACCCTAACCCTAACCAGAATTTAAAAAATACAGAGTTTTCTGGATATTGCAACAAAACATTTACCCTAACCCTAACCAGAATTTAAAAAATACAGAGTTTTCTGGATATTGCCACAAAACCCTAACCCTAACCCTAACCAGAATTTAAAAAATACAGAGTTTTCTGGATATTGCAACAAAACCCTAACCCTAACCAAAAGTGATAAAATACTGAGTTTTCTGGATATTGCAACAAAACATTTACCCTAACCCTAACCAGAATTAAAAAAATAATGAGTTTTCTGGATATTGCAACAAAACATTTACCCTAACTCTAACCAGAATTTAAAAAATACAGAGTTTTCTGGATGTTGCAACAAAACATTTACCCTAACCCTAACCAGAATTTAAAAAATACAGAGTTTTCTGGATATTGCAACAAAACATTTACCCTAACCCTAACCAGAATTTAAAAAATACAGAGTTTTCTGGATATTGCAACAAAACATTTACCCTAACCCTAACCAGAATTTAAAAAATATAGAGTTTTCTGGATATTGCAACAAAACATTTACCCTAACCCTAACCAGAATTTAAAAAATACAGAGTTTTCTGGATATTGCAACAAAACATTTACCCTAACCCTAACCGAAATTTAAAAAATACAGAGTTTTCTGGATATTGCAACAAAACATTTACCCTAACCCTAACCAGAATTTAAAAAATACAGAGTTTTCTGGATATTGCAACAAAACCCTAACCCTAACCAAAAGTGATAAAATACTGAGTTTTCTGGATGTTGCAACAAAACATTTACCCTAACCCTAACCAGAATTTAAAAAATACAGAGTTTTCTGGATATTGCAACAAAACATTTACCCTAACCCTAACCAGAATTAAAAAAATACAGAGTTTTCTGGATATTGCAACGAAACATTTACCCTAACCCTAACCAGAATTTAAAAAAATACAGAGTTTTCTGGATATTGCAACAAAACATTTACCCTAACCCTAACCAGAATTTAAAAAATACAGAGTTTTCTGGATATTGCAACAAAACATTTACCCTAACCCTAACCAGAATTAAAAAAATACAGAGTTTTCTGGATATTGCAACAAAACATTTACCCTAACCCTAACCAGAATTAAAAAAATACAGAGTTTTCTGGATATTGCAACAAAACATTTACCCTAACCCTAACCAGAATTTAAAAAATACAGAGTTTTCTGGATGTTGCAACAAAACATTTACCCTAACCCTAACCAGAATTTAAAAAATACAGAGTTTTCTGGATATTGCAACAAAACATTTACCCTAACCCTAACCAGAATTTAAAAAATACAGAGTTTTCTGGATATTGCCACAAAACCCTAACCCTAACCCTAACCAGAATTTAAAAAATACAGAGTTTTCTGGATATTGCAACAAAACATTTACCCTAACCCTAACCGAAATTTAAAAAATACAGAGTTTTCTGGATATTGCAACAAAACATTTACCCTAACCCTAACCAAAATGATAAAATACTGAGTTTTCTGGATATTGCAACAAAACATTTACCCTAACCCTAACCAGAATTTAAAAAATACAGAGTTTTCTGGATATTGCAACAAAACATTTACCCTAATCCTAACCAGAATTTAAAAAATACAGAGTTTTCTGGATATTGCAACAAAACATTTACCCTAACCCTAACCAGAATTTAAAAAATACAGAGTTTTCTGGATATTGCAACAAAACATTTACCCTAACCCTAACCAGAATTTAAAAAATACAGAGTTTTCTGGATATTGCAACAAAACATTTACCCTAACCCTAACCAGAATTTAAAAAATACAGAGTTTTCTGGATATTGCAACAAAACATTTACCCTAACCCTAACCAGAATTTAAAAAATACAGAGTTTTCTGGATATTGCAACACAACCCTAACCCTAACCAAAGTGATAAAATACTGAGTTTTCTGGATATTGCAACAAAACATTTACCCTAACCCTAGCCAGAATTTAAAAAATACAGAGTTTTCTGGATATTGCAACAAAACATTTACCCTAACCCTAACCAGAATTTAAAAAATACAGAGTTTTCTGGATATTGCAACAAAACATTTACCCTAACCCTAACCAGAATTTAAAAAATACAGAGTTTTCTGGATATTGCAACAAAACATTTACCCTAACCCTAACAAGAATTTAAAAAATACAGAGTTTTCTGGATATTGCAACAAAACATTTACCCTAACCCTAACCAGAATTAAAAAAATACAGAGTTTTCTGGATATTGCAACAAAACATTTACCCTAACCCTAACCAGAATTTAAAAAATACAGAGTTTTCTGGATATTGCCACAAAACCCTAACCCTAACCCTAACCAGAATTTAAAAAATACAGAGTTTTCTGGATATTGCAACAAAACATTTACCTTACCCTAACCAGAATTTAAAAAATACAGAGTTTTCTGGATATTGCAACAAAACATTTACCCTAACCCTAACCAGAATTAAAAAAATAATGAGTTTTCTGGATATTGCAACAAAACATTTACCCTAACTCTAACCAGAATTTAAAAAATACAGAGTTTTCTGGATGTTGCAACAAAACATTTACCCTAACCCTAACCAGAATTTAAAAAATACAGAGTTTTCTGGATATTGCAACAAAACATTTACCCTAACCCTAACCAGAATTTAAAAAATACAGAGTTTTCTGGATATTGCAACAAAACATTTACCCTAACCCTAACCAGAATTTAAAAAATACAGAGTTTTCTGGATATTGCAACAAAACATTTACCCTAACTCTAACAAGAATTTAAAAAATACAGAGTTTTCTGGATATTGCAACAAAACATTTACCCTAACCCTAACCAGAATTTAAAAAATACAGAGTTTTCTGGATATTGCAACAAAACATTTACCCTAACCCTAACCAGAATTTAAAAAATACAGAGTTTTCTGGATATTGCTACAAAACATTTACCCTAACCCTAACCAGAATTTAAAAAATACAGAGTTTTCTGGATATTGCAACAAAACATTTACCCTAACCCTAACCAGAATTTAAAAAATACAGAGTTTTCTGGATATTGCAACAAAACATTTACCCTAACCCTAACCAGAATTTAAAAAATACAGAGTTTTCTGGATATTGCAACAAAACATTTACCCTAACCCTAACCAGAATTTAAAAAATACAGAGTTTTCTGGATATTGCAACACAACCCTAACCCTAACCAAAAGTGATAAAATACTGAGTTTTCTGGATATTGCAACAAAACATTTACCCTAACCCTAGCCAGAATTTAAAAAATACAGAGTTTTCTGGATATTGCAACAAAACATTTACCCTAACCCTAACCAGAATTTAAAAAATACAGAGTTTTCTGGATATTGCAACAAAACATTTACCCTAACCCTAACCAGAATTTAAAAAATACAGAGTTTTCTGGATATTGCAACAAAACATTTACCCTAACCCTAACCAGAATTTAAAAAATACAGAGTTTTCTGGATATTGCAACAAAACATTTACCCTAACTCTAACCAGAATTTAAAAAATACAGAGTTTTCTGGATGTTGCAACAAAACATTTACCCTAACCCTAACCAGAATTTAAAAAATACAGAGTTTTCTGGATATTGCAACAAAACATTTACCCTAACCCTAACCAGAATTTAAAAAATACAGAGTTTTCTGGATATTGCAACAAAACATTTACCCTAACCCTAACCAGAATTTAAAAAATACAGAGTTTTCTGGATATTGCAACAAAACATTTACCCTAACCCTAACCAGAATTTAAAAAATACAGAGTTTTCTGGATATTGCAACAAAACATTTACCCTAACTCTAACAAGAATTTAAAAAATACAGAGTTTTCTGGATATTGCAACAAAACATTTACCCTAACCCTAACCAGAATTTAAAAAATACAGAGTTTTCTGGATATTGCAACAAAACATTTACCCTAACCCTAACCAGAATTTAAAAAATACAGAGTTTTCTGGATATTGCTACAAAACATTTACCCTAACCCTAACCAGAATTTAAAAAATACAGAGTTTTCTGGATATTGCAACAAAACATTTACCCTAACCCTAACCAGAATTTAAAAAATACAGAGTTTTCTGGATATTGCAACAAAACATTTACCCTAACCCTAACCAGAATTTAAAAAATACAGAGTTTTCTGGATATTGCAACAAAACATTTACCCTAACCCTAACCAGAATTTAAAAAATACAGAGTTTTCTGGATATTGCAACACAACCCTAACCCTAACCAAAAGTGATAAAATACTGAGTTTTCTGGATATTGCAACAAAACATTTACCCTAACCCTAGCCAGAATTTAAAAAATACAGAGTTTTCTGGATATTGCAACAAAACATTTACCCTAACCCTAACCAGAATTTAAAAAATACAGAGTTTTCTGGATATTGCAACAAAACATTTACCCTAACCCTAACCAGAATTTAAAAAATACAGAGTTTTCTGGATATTGCAACAAAACATTTACCCTAACCCTAACCAGAATTAAAAAAATACAGAGTTTTCTGGATATTGCAACAAAACATTTACCCTAACCCTAACAAGAATTTAAAAAATACAGAGTTTTCTGGATATTGCAACACAACATTTACCCTAACCCTAACCAGAATTTAAAAAATACAGAGTTTTCTGGATATTGCAACAAAACATTTACCCTAACCCTAACCAGAATTTAAAAAATACAGAGTTTTCTGGATATTGCCACAAAACCCTAACCCTAACCCTAACCAGAATTTAAAAAATACAGAGTTTTCTGGATATTGCAACAAAACATTTACCTTACCCTAACCAGAATTTAAAAAATACAGAGTTTTCTGGATATTGCAACAAAACCCTAACCCTAACCAAAAGTGATAAAATACTGAGTTTTCTGGATATTGCAACAAAACATTTACCCTAACCCTAACCAGAATTAAAAAAATAATGAGTTTTCTGGATATTGCAACAAAACATTTACCCTAACTCTAACCAGAATTTAAAAAATACAGAGTTTTCTGGATGTTGCAACAAAACATTTACCCTAACCCTAACCAGAATTTAAAAAATACAGAGTTTTCTGGATATTGCAACAAAACATTTACCCTAACCCTAACCAGAATTTAAAAAATACAGAGTTTTCTGGATATTGCAACAAAACATTTACCCTAACCCTAACCAGAATTTAAAAAATACAGAGTTTTCTGGATATTGCAACAAAACATTTACCCTAACCCTAACCAGAATTTAAAAAATACAGAGTTTTCTGGATATTGCAACAAAACATTTACCCTAACTCTAACAAGAATTTAAAAAATACAGAGTTTTCTGGATATTGCAACAAAACATTTACCCTAACCCTAACCAGAATTTAAAAAATACAGAGTTTTCTGGATATTGCAACAAAACATTTACCCTAACCCTAACCAGAATTTAAAAAATACAGAGTTTTCTGGATATTGCTACAAAACATTTACCCTAACCCTAACCAGAATTTAAAAAATACAGAGTTTTCTGGATATTGCAACAAAACATTTACCCTAACTCTAACAAGAATTTAAAAAATACAGAGTTTTCTGGATATTGCAACAAAACATTTACCCTAACTCTAACAAGAATTTAAAAAATACAGAGTTTTCTGGATATTGCAACAAAACATTTACCCTAACCCTAACAAGAATTTAAAAAATACAGAGTTTTCTGGATATTGCAACAAAACATTTACCCTAACCCTAACCAGAATTTAAAAAATACAGAGTTTTCTGGATATTGCAACAAAACATTTACCCTAACCCTAACCAGAATTTAAAAAATACAGAGTTTTCTGGATATTGCAACAAAACATTTACCCTAACCCTAACCAGAATTTAAAAAATACAGAGTTTTCTGGATATTGCAACAAAACATTTACCCTAACCCTAACCAGAATTTAAAAAATACAGAGTTTTCTGGATATTGCAACAAAACATTTACCCTAACCCTAACAAGAATTTAAAAAATACAGAGTTTTCTGGATATTGCAACAAAACATTTACCCTAACCCTAACCAGAATTTAAAAAATACTGAGTTTTCTGGATATTGCAACAAAACTATAACCCTAACTCTAACAAGAATTTAAAAAATACAGAGTTTTCTGGATATTGCAACAAAACATTTACCCTAACTCAAACAAGAATTTAAAAAATACAGAGTTTTCTGGATATTGCAACAAAACATTTACCCTAACCCTAACAAGAATTTAAAAAATACAGAGTTTTCTGGATATTGCAACAAAACATTTACCCTAACCCTAACCAGAATTTAAAAAATACAGAGTTTTCTGGATATTGCAACAAAACATTTACCCTGTAGCAGTTACCTCCTCCTTTCAAAACATAACTACACCGGTTTGCCGGTAGGTGGCGCTTTTTCACCGACAGGTGGCGCTGTAAGGCGACACCAGAGTTATCTGCCCTTCGGACTATAAAACCCGCTGCAAAACAAAAATTCTCTCTCTCCTTCACAGACCAGCATCGGAGAACAACGCTGACACCAGCGCTCCGTTTCACTCGCCTTTTGGCCTCGACAGGATGACGCTGACACTAGCGTTCCGTCTCACTCTTCTCTGGTCGACAGAACGACGCTAATACACTAGCGTTTCGTCTCACGCTTTTCTTCTCAATCGGAAAAACAACAACCAACACACTTTTCTTCCGTCAACACGTGGGCAAACAACGGTAAGAGTTCTCAACTCGTTTTCTTTGTGTACGGCTTTTAAAGACTTTCTACACGCCGGATTCATTTCTTCTTATACTTTTTCAAGAACTGTTTTTCCATCGACACACATGCATACATCACACACTTCACCATTCCACGTACACACACGTTCAATAAACGTTATTTGAACTACTTCATTTTGTTTATTAATTATTACTCTGCCTTTGCATGCAACAATTGCTTGATTTACTGAACACGTCTATAATCGGCGGAACACCACTCGGCACCGGAACAATTGGTGACCCGACGTGCAAGCTTTGTTGTATCTGACGGAGTAATTAATTTCGTACAAGAACAAAAAAAATATATATATATAACATTTCTCGTTTTTTCTTCCGTGGTGAAACGAATTACGCACCCATCTTTTTCCTTTTTTTTCTACCCACGTGGTAGAAATATACAAACAAAAGAAAAGAGGCCGCCATTATTTTTTTTCCTGGCAACGTGGAAATACCCAAACAAAACAAAAACATTTCTCGGCTTCTTCGAGTATAAAACAAGTTACAATTTCATTTTTTCTTCTTCCCTTTCTTCACCCACGTGTCGGAAAATTATATACAAAGAAAAAGACAAACTTTTGCCAATCCTTTTTTATTCTTCTTTTTCGACGAACAATAGGACCTTACAAGACGCCATTTTCTTTTGTTTTGAACACGTGGAGATAAAAAGAAAACAAAAGAAACCAAACGCTCACGCTGCCCATCTTTTTCGTGACCGCGTGTTGATAAAAAAATTTAAAAAAAACAAAAAAAAACGCAATTTTTATTTCTCTCACCACGTGGAAATGAAAATTCAAACACAAAAAAAAAAAAGAAGAAAATACGAATTTTTTTTTTCTTTCTTTTCAACAACAAAGGAAAGAGAAGCCGCCATTCTTTCTCTACGTGGAAACTAACATTCAAACAAACTAAAACGAAAACAAAAAACGTCATTTCTCGTGTGAAACAAATTATGACTCCATTTTTTTTTTCTTCTTTTTCCTTTCTACCCACGTGTTGGAAATATATATATAAAGGAAAAGAAAACTACAAAACGACCAGCACACGACGACAAACACGAACAACATCACCCTTCAAGGCCTACCAACAATCTTCAACACAAGATGAACAACCACATTTTCCCGGACATTCATCAAGCACCAAACATTTCCGGACTTCACTGACGACACTATGGAAGAAATCACACCAGTTCAAAATGAGTACAACTGCACAAGCACGACTAAAACACTCAACAACTGGACGTTCGTTGATCAACTGGGGACACATCAACTCGAACGACGCGCACCAACACCAGTACAGACCCACTTGTACCTGGACCTGCTAACTCACTTGCAGACATTTGTGCATCTGATTTTGACCATAGTGTACCACCAATCTCAACAACTAGATGTTTGTTCATCAGCTCCACAACACGGACTAATTAACATGAACACCATCAACACCTGCACAGACTCACTTGTGCTCATTCATCAACACCGCACAGACTCACTTGTGCTCATTCATCAACACCTGCACAGACTCACTTGTGCTCATTCATCAACACCGCACAGACTCACTTGTGCTCATTCATCAACACCGCACAGACTCACTTGTGCTCATTCATCAACACCTGCACAGACTCACTTGTGCTCATTCATCAACACCGCACAGATTCACTTGTGCTCATTCATCAACAACTGCACAGACTCACTTGTGCTCACTCATCAACACTGCACAGACTCACTTGTGCTCGCTCATCAACACTGCACAGATTCACTTGTGCTCACTCATCAACAACTGCACAGACTCACTTGTGCTCACTCATCAACAACTGCACAGATTCACTTGTGCTCACTCATCAACACTGCACAGATTCACTTGTGCTCATTCATCAACAACTGCACAGACTCACTTGTGCTCACTCATCAATACCGCACAGATTCACTTGTGCTCACTCATCAACAACCGCGCAGACCCAAGCACCAAACATTCCCGGACAACACTGACAATTCAACGTTTGTTCATCAGCTCCGCATCACGCAGACTAATCAACATAAACAACGCCACCAACAAGTGCAAATTCACTTGCACTCAAACTTGATGCAGACCCAAACAACACGCAGATCCACATGCGTAACAAACACTCAATTCCGCAGACGCACTTGCGATCAATCATTCAATACAGATGCAGAAACAGAAATAAGTAGCGTGCACACTACTTTTTCTAATCTTCAACAGCAAAACAGACATACCCACAAAGAATGCTTCTCATCTACAACTGTACATATTGAATAATATTTTCATATTTTTCAATCTGGGGGGGAGTCCTTGTAGCAGTTACCTCCTCCTTTCAAAACATAACTACACCGGTTTGCCGGTAGGTGGCGCTTTTTCACCGACAGGTGGCGCTGTAAGGCGACACCAGAGTTATCTGCCCTTCGGACTATAAAACCCGCTGCAAAACAAAAATTCTCTCTCTCCTTCACAGACCAGCATCGGAGAACAACGCTGACACCAGCGCTCCGTTTCACTCGCCTTTTGGCCTCGACAGGATGACGCTGACACTAGCGTTCCGTCTCACTCTTCTCTGGTCGACAGAACGACGCTAATACACTAGCGTTTCGTCTCACGCTTTTCTTCTCAATCGGAAAAACAACAACCAACACACTTTTCTTCCGTCAACACGTGGGCAAACAACGGTAAGAGTTCTCAACTCGTTTTCTTTGTGTACGGCTTTTAAAGACTTTCTACACGCCGGATTCATTTCTTCTTATACTTTTTCAAGAACTGTTTTTCCATCGACACACATGCATACATCACACACTTCACCATTCCACGTACACACACGTTCAATAAACGTTATTTGAACTACTTCATTTTGTTTATTAATTATTACTCTGCCTTTGCATGCAACAATTGCTTGATTTACTGAACACGTTTATAATCGGGGGAACACGACCCTCGATCCGAACAACCCTAACCCTAACAAGAATTTAAAAAATACAGAGTTTTCTGGATATTGCAACAAAACATTTACCCTAACCCTAACCAGAATTTAAAAAATACTGAGTTTTCTGGATATTGCAACAAAACTATAACCCTAACTCTAACAAGAATTTAAAAAATACAGAGTTTTCTGGATATTGCAACAAAACATTTACCCTAACTCTAACAAGAATTTAAAAAATACAGAGTTTTCTGGATATTGCAACAAAACATTTACCCTAACCCTAACCAGAATTTAAAAAATACTGAGTTTTCTGGATATTGCAACAAAACTATAACCCTAACTCTAACAAGAATTTAAAAAATACTGAGTTTTCTGGATATTGCAACAAAACATTTACCCTAACCCTAACAAGAATTTAAAAAATACAGAGTTTTCTGGATATTGCAACAAAACATTTACCCTAACCCTAACCAGAATTTAAAAAATACAGAGTTTTCTGGATATTGCAACAAAACATTTACCCTAACCCTAACCAGAATTTAAAAAATACAGAGTTTTCTGGATATTGCAACAAAACATTTACCCTAACCCTAACCAGAATTTAAAAAATACAGAGTTTTCTGGATATTGCAACAAAACATTTACCCTAACCCTAACCAGAATTTAAAAAATACAGAGTTTTCTGGATATTGCAACAAAACATTTACCCTAACCCTAACCAGAATTTAAAAAATACAGAGTTTTCTGGATATTGCAACAAAACATTTACCCTAACCCTAACCAGAATTTAAAAAATACAGAGTTTTCTGGATATTGCAACACAACCCTAACCCTAACCAAAAGTGATAAAATACTGAGTTTTCTGGATATTGCAACAAAACATTTACCCTAACCCTAGCCAGAATTTAAAAAATACAGAGTTTTCTGGATATTGCAACAAAACATTTACCCTAACCCTAACCAGAATTTAAAAAATACAGAGTTTTCTGGATATTGCAACAAAACATTTACCCTAACCCTAACCAGAATTTAAAAAATACAGAGTTTTCTGGATATTGCAACAAAACATTTACCCTAACCCTAACCAGAATTAAAAAAATACAGAGTTTTCTGGATATTGCAACAAAACATTTACCCTAACCCTAACAAGAATTTAAAAAATACAGAGTTTTCTGGATATTGCAACAAAACATTTACCCTAACCCTAACCAGAATTTAAAAAATACAGAGTTTTCTGGATATTGCAACAAAACATTTACCCTAACCCTAACCAGAATTTAAAAAATACAGAGTTTTCTGGATATTGCCACAAAACCCTAACCCTAACCCTAACCAGAATTTAAAAAATACAGAGTTTTCTGGATATTGCAACAAAACATTTACCTTACCCTAACCAGAATTTAAAAAATACAGAGTTTTCTGGATATTGCAACAAAACCCTAACCCTAACCAAAAGTGATAAAATACTGAGTTTTCTGGATATTGCAACAAAACATTTACCCTAACCCTAACCAGAATTAAAAAAATAATGAGTTTTCTGGATATTGCAACAAAACATTTACCCTAACCCTAACCAGAATTTAAAAAATACAGAGTTTTCTGGATGTTGCAACAAAACATTTACCCTAACCCTAACCAGAATTTAAAAAATACAGAGTTTTCTGGATATTGCAACAAAACATTTACCCTAACCCTAACCAGAATTTAAAAAATACAGAGTTTTCTGGATATTGCAACAAAACATTTACCCTAACCCTAACCAGAATTTAAAAAATACAGAGTTTTCTGGATATTGCAACAAAACATTTACCCTAACCCTAACCAGAATTTAAAAAATACAGAGTTTTCTGGATATTGCAACAAAACATTTACCCTAACTCTAACAAGAATTTAAAAAATACAGAGTTTTCTGGATATTGCAACAAAACATTTACCCTAACCCTAACCAGAATTTAAAAAATACAGAGTTTTCTGGATATTGCAACAAAACATTTACCCTAACCCTAACCAGAATTTAAAAAATCAGAGTTTTCTGGATATTGCAACAACACATTTACCCTAACCTTAACCAGAATTTAAAAAAAAAAGAGTTTTCTGGATATTGCAACAAAACATTTACCCTAACCTTAACCAGAATTTAAAAAATCAGAGTTTTCTGGATATTGCAACAACACATTTACCCTAACCTTAACCAGAATTTAAAAAAAAAAGAGTTTTCTGGATATTGCAACAACACATTTACCCTAACCTTAACCAGAATTTAAAAAATCAGAGTTTTCTGGATATTGCAACAACACATTTACCCTAACCTTAACCAGAATTTAAAAAAAAAAGAGTTTTCTGGATATTGCAACAACACATTTACCCTAACCTTAACCAGAATTTAAAAAAAAAAGAGTTTTCTGGATATTGCAACAACACATTTACCCTAACCTTAACCAGAATTTAAAAAATCAGAGTTTTCTGGATATTGCAACAACACATTTACCCTAACCCTAACCAGTATTTAAAAAAAAAAGAGTTTTCTGGATATTGCAACAACACATTTACCCTAACCTTAACCAGAATTTAAAAAAAAAAGAGTTTTCTGGATATTGCAACAACACATTTACCCTAACCTTAACCAGAATTTAAAAAAAAAAGAGTTTTCTGGATATTGCAACAACACATTTACCCTAACCTTAACCAGAATTTAAAAAAAAAAGAGTTTTCTGGATATTGCAACAACACATTTACCCTAACCTTAACCAGAATTTAAAAAAAAAAGAGTTTTCTGGATATTGCAACAACACATTTACCCTAACCCTAACCAGTATTTAAAAAAAAAAGAGTTTTCTGGATATTGCAACAACACATTTACCCTAACCTTAACCAGAATTTAAAAAAAAAAGAGTTTTCTGGATATTGCAACAACACATTTACCCTAACCTTAACCAGAATTTAAAAAAAAAAGAGTTTTCTGGATATTGCAACAACACATTTACCCTAACCTTAACCAGAATTTAAAAAAAAAAGAGTTTTCTGGATATTGCAACAACACATTTACCCTAACCTTAACCAGAATTTAAAAAAAAAAGAGTTTTCTGGATATTGCAACAACACATTTACCCTAACCTTAACCAGAATTTAAAAAAAAAAGAGTTTTCTGGATATTGCAACAACACATTTACCCTAACCTTAACCAGAATTTAAAAAAAAAAGAGTTTTCTGGATATTGCAACAACACATTTACCCTAACCTTAACCAGAATTTAAAAAAAAAAGAGTTTTCTGGATATTGCAACAACACATTTACCCTAACCTTAACCAGAATTTAAAAAAAAAAGAGTTTTCTGGATATTGCAACAACACATTTACCCTAACCTTAACCAGAATTTAAAAAAAAAAGAGTTTTCTGGATATTGCAACAACACATTTACCCTAACCTTAACCAGAATTTAAAAAAAAAAGAGTTTTCTGGATATTGCAACAACACATTTACCCTAACCTTAACCAGAATTTAAAAAAAAAAGAGTTTTCTGGATATTGCAACAACACATTTACCCTAACCTTAACCAGAATTTAAAAAAAAAAGAGTTTTCTGGATATTGCAACAACACATTTACCCTAACCTTAACCAGAATTTAAAAAATCAGAGTTTTCTGGATATTGCAACAACACATTTACCCTAACCCTAACCAGTATTTAAAAAAAAAAGAGTTTTCTGGATATTGCAACAACACATTTACCCTAACCTTAACCAGAATTTAAAAAAAAAAGAGTTTTCTGGATATTGCAACAACACATTTACCCTAACCTTAACCAGAATTTAAAAAAAAAAGAGTTTTCTGGATATTGCAACAACACATTTACCCTAACCTTAACCAGAATTTAAAAAAAAAAGAGTTTTCTGGATATTGCAACAACACATTTACCCTAACCTTAACCAGAATTTAAAAAAAAAAGAGTTTTCTGGATATTGCAACAACACATTTACCCTAACCCTAACCAGTATTTAAAAAAAAAAGAGTTTTCTGGATATTGCAACAACACATTTACCCTAACCTTAACCAGAATTTAAAAAAAAAAGAGTTTTCTGGATATTGCAACAACACATTTACCCTAACCTTAACCAGAATTTAAAAAAAAAAGAGTTTTCTGGATATTGCAACAACACATTTACCCTAACCTTAACCAGAATTTAAAAAAAAAAGAGTTTTCTGGATATTGCAACAACACATTTACCCTAACCTTAACCAGAATTTAAAAAAAAAAGAGTTTTCTGGATATTGCAACAACACATTTACCCTAACCTTAACCAGAATTTAAAAAATCAGAGTTTTCTGGATATTGCAACAACACATTTACCCTAACCCTAACCAGTATTTAAAAAAAAAAGAGTTTTCTGGATATTGCAACAACACATTTACCCTAACCTTAACCAGAATTTAAAAAAAAAAGAGTTTTCTGGATATTGCAACAACACATTTACCCTAACCTTAACCAGAATTTAAAAAAAAAAGAGTTTTCTGGATATTGCAACAACACATTTACCCTAACCTTAACCAGAATTTAAAAAATACAGAGTTTTCTGGATATTGCAACAACACATTTACCCTAACCTTAACCAGAATTTAAAAAATACTGAGTTTTCTGGATATTGCAACAAAACATTTACCCTAACCCTAACCAGAATTTAAAAAATCAGAGTTTTCTGGATATTGCAACAACACATTTACCCTAACCTTAACCAGAATTTAAAAAAAAAAGAGTTTTCTGGATATTGCAACAAAACATTTACCCTAACCTTAACCAGAATTTAAAAAATCAGAGTTTTCTGGATATTGCAACAACACATTTACCCTAACCTTAACCAGAATTTAAAAAAAAAAGAGTTTTCTGGATATTGCAACAACACATTTACCCTAACCTTAACCAGAATTTAAAAAAAAAAGAGTTTTCTGGATATTGCAACAACACATTTACCCTAACCTTAACCAGAATTTAAAAAATCAGAGTTTTCTGGATATTGCAACAACACATTTACCCTAACCTTAACCAGAATTTAAAAAAAAAAGAGTTTTCTGGATATTGCAACAACACATTTACCCTAACCCTAACCAGAATTTAAAAAAAAAAGAGTTTTCTGGATATTGCAACAAAACATTTACCCTAACCTTAACCAGAATTTAAAAAATACAGAGTTTTCTGGATAATGCAACAAAACATTTACCCTAACCCTAACCAGAATTTAAAAAATCAGAGTTTTCTGGATATTGCAACAAAACATTTACCCTAACCCTAACCAGAATTTAAAAAATACAGAGTTTTCTGGATAATGCAACAACACATTTACCCTAACCTTAACCAGAATTTAAAAAATCAGAGTTTTCTGGATAATGCAACAACACATTTACCCTAACCCTAACCAGAATTTAAAAAATACAGAGTTTTCTGGATATTGCAACAAAACATTTACCCTAACCCTAACCAGAATTTAAAAAATACAGAGTTTTCTGGATAATGCAACAAAACATTTACCCTAACCCTAACCAGAATTTAAAAAATCAGAGTTTTCTGGATAATGCAACAACACATTTACCCTAACCCTAACCAGAATTTAAAAAATCAGAGTTTTCTGGATAATGCAACAACACATTTACCCTAACCCTAACCAGAATTTAAAAAATCAGAGTTTTCTGGATAATGCAACAAAACATTTACCCTAACCCTAACCAGAATTTAAAAAATCAGAGTTTTCTGGATAATGCAACAACACATTTACCCTAACCCTAACCAGAATTTAAAAAATCAGAGTTTTCTGGATAATGCAACAACACATTTACCCTAACCCTAACCAGAATTTAAAAAATCAGAGTTTTCTGGATAATGCAACAAAACATTTACCCTAACCCTAACCAGAATTTAAAAAATCAGAGTTTTCTGGATAATGCAACAACACATTTACCCTAACCCTAACCAGAATTTAAAAAATCAGAGTTTTCTGGATATTGCAACAAAACATTTACCCTAACCCTAACCAGAATTTAAAAAATACAGAGTTTTCTGGATATTGCAACAAAACATTTACCCTAACCCTAACCAGAATTTAAAAAATACAGAGTTTTCTGGATAATGCAACAAAACATTTACCCTAACCCTAACCAGAATTTAAAAAATCAGAGTTTTCTGGATAATGCAACAAAACATTTACCCTAACCCTAACCAGAATTTAAAAAATCAGAGTTTTCTGGATAATGCAACAACACATTTACCCTAACCCTAACCAGAATTTAAAAAATCAGAGTTTTCTGGATAATGCAACAAAACATTTACCCTAACCCTAACCAGAATTTAAAAAATCAGAGTTTTCTGGATAATGCAACAAAACATTTACCCTAACCCTAACCAGAATTTAAAAAATCAGAGTTTTCTGGATAATGCAACAACACATTTACCCTAACCCTAACCAGAATTTAAAAAATCAGAGTTTTCTGGATATTGCAACAAAACCCTAACCCTAACCAAAAGTGATAAAATACTGAGTTTTCTGGATATTGCAACAACACATTTACCCTAACCCTAACCAGAATTTAAAAAATCAGAGTTTTCTGGATAATGCAACAAAACATTTACCCTAACCCTAACCAGAATTTAAAAAATCAGAGTTTTCTGGATAATGCAACAACACATTTACCCTAACCCTAACCAGAATTTAAAAAATCAGAGTTTTCTGGATAATGCAACAAAACATTTACCCTAACCCTAACCAGAATTTAAAAAATCAGAGTTTTCTGGATAATGCAACAAAACATTTACCCTAACCCTAACCAGAATTTAAAAAATCAGAGTTTTCTGGATAATGCAACAACACATTTACCCTAACCCTAACCAGAATTTAAAAAATCAGAGTTTTCTGGATATTGCAACAAAACCCTAACCCTAACCAAAAGTGATAAAATACTGAGTTTTCTGGATATTGCAACAACACATTTACCCTAACCCTAACCAGAATTTAAAAAATCAGAGTTTTCTGGATAATGCAACAAAACATTTACCCTAACCCTAACCAGAATTTAAAAAATCAGAGTTTTCTGGATAATGCAACAACACATTTACCCTAACCCTAACCAGAATTTAAAAAATCAGAGTTTTCTGGATAATGCAACAAAACATTTACCCTAACCCTAACCAGAATTTAAAAAATCAGAGTTTTCTGGATAATGCAACAACACATTTACCCTAACCCTAACCAGAATTTAAAAAATCAGAGTTTTCTGGATAATGCAACAAAACATTTACCCTAACCCTAACCAGAATTTAAAAAATCAGAGTTTTCTGGATAATGCAACAACACATTTACCCTAACCCTAACCAGAATTTAAAAAATCAGAGTTTTCTGGATAATGCAACAAAACATTTACCCTAACCCTAACCAGAATTTAAAAAATCAGAGTTTTCTGGATAATGCAACAACACATTTACCCTAACCCTAACCAGAATTTAAAAAATCAGAGTTTTCTGGATAATGCAACAAAACATTTACCCTAACCCTAACCAGAATTTAAAAAATCAGAGTTTTCTGGATAATGCAACAACACATTTACCCTAACCCTAACCAGAATTTAAAAAATCAGAGTTTTCTGGATAATGCAACAAAACATTTACCCTAACCCTAACCAGAATTTAAAAAATCAGAGTTTTCTGGATAATGCAACAAAACATTTACCCTAACCCTAACCAGAATTTAAAAAATCAGAGTTTTCTGGATAATGCAACAACACATTTACCCTAACCCTAACCAGAATTTAAAAAATCAGAGTTTTCTGGATATTGCAACAAAACCCTAACCCTAACCAAAAGTGATAAAATACTGAGTTTTCTGGATATTGCAACAACACATTTACCCTAACCCTAACCAGAATTTAAAAAATCAGAGTTTTCTGGATAATGCAACAAAACATTTACCCTAACCCTAACCAGAATTTAAAAAATCAGAGTTTTCTGGATAATGCAACAAAACATTTACCCTAACCCTAACCAGAATTTAAAAAATCAGAGTTTTCTGGATAATGCAACAAAACATTTACCCTAACCCTAACCAGAATTTAAAAAATCAGAGTTTTCTGGATAATGCAACAAAACATTTACCCTAACCCTAACCAGAATTTAAAAAATCAGAGTTTTCTGGATAATGCAACAACACATTTACCCTAACCCTAACCAGAATTTAAAAAATCAGAGTTTTCTGGATAATGCAACAAAACATTTACCCTAACCCTAACCAGAATTTAAAAAATCAGAGTTTTCTGGATAATGCAACAAAACATTTACCCTAACCCTAACCAGAATTTAAAAAATCAGAGTTTTCTGGATAATGCAACAAAACATTTACCCTAACCCTAACCAGAATTTAAAAAATCAGAGTTTTCTGGATAATGCAACAACACATTTACCCTAACCCTAACCAGAATTTAAAAAATCAGAGTTTTCTGGATAATGCAACAAAACATTTACCCTAACCCTAACCAGAATTTAAAAAATCAGAGTTTTCTGGATAATGCAACAAAACATTTACCCTAACCCTAACCAGAATTTAAAAAATCAGAGTTTTCTGGATAATGCAACAACACATTTACCCTAACCCTAACCAGAATTTAAAAAATCAGAGTTTTCTGGATAATGCAACAAAACATTTACCCTAACCCTAACCAGAATTTAAAAAATCAGAGTTTTCTGGATAATGCAACAAAACATTTACCCTAACCCTAACCAGAATTTAAAAAATCAGAGTTTTCTGGATAATGCAACAAAACATTTACCCTAACCCTAACCAGAATTTAAAAAATCAGAGTTTTCTGGATAATGCAACAAAACATTTACCCTAACCCTAACCAGAATTTAAAAAATCAGAGTTTTCTGGATAATGCAACAACACATTTACCCTAACCCTAACCAGAATTTAAAAAATCAGAGTTTTCTGGATAATGCAACAAAACATTTACCCTAACCCTAACCAGAATTTAAAAAATCAGAGTTTTCTGGATAATGCAACAAAACATTTACCCTAACCCTAACCAGAATTTAAAAAATCAGAGTTTTCTGGATAATGCAACAAAACATTTACCCTAACCCTAACCAGAATTTAAAAAATCAGAGTTTTCTGGATAATGCAACAACACATTTACCCTAACCCTAACCAGAATTTAAAAAATCAGAGTTTTCTGGATAATGCAACAAAACATTTACCCTAACCCTAACCAGAATTTAAAAAATCAGAGTTTTCTGGATAATGCAACAAAACATTTACCCTAACCCTAACCAGAATTTAAAAAATCAGAGTTTTCTGGATAATGCAACAACACATTTACCCTAACCCTAACCAGAATTTAAAAAATCAGAGTTTTCTGGATAATGCAACAACACATTTACCCTAACCCTAACCAGAATTTAAAAAATCAGAGTTTTCTGGATAATGCAACAAAACATTTACCCTAACCCTAACCAGAATTTAAAAAATCAGAGTTTTCTGGATAATGCAACAACACATTTACCCTAACCCTAACCAGAATTTAAAAAATCAGAGTTTTCTGGATAATGCAACAAAACATTTACCCTAACCTTAACCAGAATTTAAAAAAAAAAGAGTTTTCTGGATATTGCAACAACACATTTACCCTAACCTTAACCAGAATTTAAAAAAAAAAGAGTTTTCTGGATATTGCAACAAAACATTTACCCTAACCTTAACCAGAATTTAAAAAATCAGAGTTTTCTGGATATTGCAACAAAACATTTACCCTAACCTTAACCAGAATTTAAAAAATCAGAGTTTTCTGGATAATGCAACAAAACATTTACCCTAACCCTAACCAGAATTTAAAAAAAAAAGAGTTTTCTGGATATTGCAACAAAACATTTACCCTAACCTTAACCAGAATTTAAAAAATCAGAGTTTTCTGGATATTGCAACAAAACATTTACCCTAACCTTAACCAGAATTTAAAAAATCAGAGTTTTCTGGATAATGCAACAAAACATTTACCCTAACCTTAACCAGAATTTAAAAAAAAAAGAGTTTTCTGGATATTGCAACAACACATTTACCCTAACCTTAACCAGAATTTAAAAAAAAAAGAGTTTTCTGGATATTGCAACAACACATTTACCCTAACCTTAACCAGAATTTAAAAAATCAGAGTTTTCTGGATAATGCAACAAAACATTTACCCTAACCCTAACCAGAATTTAAAAAATACAGAGTTTTCTGGATATTGCAACAAAACATTTACCCTAACCCTAACCAGAATTTAAAAAATCAGAGTTTTCTGGATAATGCAACAACACATTTACCCTAACCCTAACCAGAATTTAAAAAATACAGAGTTTTCTGGATATTGCAACAAAACATTTACCCTAACCCTAACCAGAATTTAAAAAATCAGAGTTTTCTGGATATTGCAACAAAACATTTACCCTAACCCTAACCAGAATTTAAAAAATCAGAGTTTTCTGGATAATGCAACAACACATTTACCCTAACCCTAACCAGAATTTAAAAAATCAGAGTTTTCTGGATAATGCAACAACACATTTACCCTAACACTAACCAGAATTTAAAAAATCAGAGTTTTCTGGATAATGCAACAAAACATTTACCCTAACCTTAACCAGAATTTAAAAAAAAAAGAGTTTTCTGGATATTGCAACAACACATTTACCCTAACCTTAACCAGAATTTAAAAAATACAGAGTTTTCTGGATATTGCAACAAAACATTTACCCTAACCTTAACCAGAATTTAAAAAAAAAAGAGTTTTCTGGATATTGCAACAACACATTTACCCTAACCTTAACCAGAATTTAAAAAATACAGAGTTTTCTGGATATTGCAACAAAACATTTACCCTAACCTTAACCAGAATTTAAAAAATCAGAGTTTTCTGGATAATGCAACAACACATTTACCCTAACCCTAACCAGAATTTAAAAAATCAGAGTTTTCTGGATATTGCAACAAAACATTTACCCTAACCCTAACCAGAATTTAAAAAATCAGAGTTTTCTGGATAATGCAACAACACATTTACCCTAACCCTAACCAGAATTTAAAAAATACAGAGTTTTCTGGATATTGCAACAAAACATTTACCCTAACCCTAACCAGAATTTAAAAAATACAGAGTTTTCTGGATAATGCAACAAAACATTTACCCTAACCCTAACCAGAATTTAAAAAATCAGAGTTTTCTGGATAATGCAACAACACATTTACCCTAACCCTAACCAGAATTTAAAAAATCAGAGTTTTCTGGATATTGCAACAAAACATTTACCCTAACCCTAACCAGAATTTAAAAAATCAGAGTTTTCTGGATAATGCAACAACACATTTACCCTAACACTAACCAGAATTTAAAAAATCAGAGTTTTCTGGATAATGCAACAAAACATTTACCCTAACCTTAACCAGAATTTAAAAAAAAAAGAGTTTTCTGGATATTGCAACAACACATTTACCCTAACCTTAACCAGAATTTAAAAAAAAAAGAGTTTTCTGGATATTGCAACAAAACATTTACCCTAACCCTAACCAGAATTTAAAAAATCAGAGTTTTCTGGATATTGCAACAAAACATTTACCCTAACCCTAACCAGAATTTAAAAAAATACAGAGTTTTCTGGATAATGCAACAAAACATTTACCCTAACCCTAACCAGAATTTAAAAAATACTGAGTTTTCTGGATATTGCAACAAAACATTTACCCTAACCCTAACCAGAATTTAAAAAATCAGAGTTTTCTGGATAATGCAACAAAACATTTACCCTAACCCTAACCAGAATTTAAAAAATACAGAGTTTTCTGGATAATGCAACAAAACATTTACCCTAACCTTAACCAGAATTTAAAAAATACAGAGTTTTCTGGATATTGCAACAAAACATTTAACTTAACCCTAACCAGAATTTAAAAAATACAGAGTTTTCTGGATATTGCAACAAAACATTTACCCTAACCCTAACCAGAATTTAAAAAATACAGAGTTTTCTGGATATTGCAACAAAACATTTACCCTAACCCTAACCAGAATTTAAAAAATCAGAGTTTTCTGGATAATGCAACAACACATTTACCCTAACCTTAACCAGAATTTAAAAAATACAGAGTTTTCTGGATATTGCAACAAAACATTTACCCTAACCCTAACCAGAATTTAAAAAATCAGAGTTTTCTGGATATTGCAACAAAACATTTACCCTAACCCTAACCAGAATTTAAAAAATCAGAGTTTTCTGGATATTGCAACAACACATTTACCCTAACCTTAACCAGAATTTAAAAAATACAGAGTTTTCTGGATATTGCAACAAAACATTTACCCTAACCCTAACCAGAATTTAAAAAATACAGAGTTTTCTGGATATTGCAACAAAACATTTACCCTAACCCTAACCAGAATTTAAAAAATACAGAGTTTTCTGAATATTGCAACAAAACATTTACCCTAACCCTAACCAGAATTTAAAAAATCAGAGTTTTCTGGATATTGCAACAAAACCCTAACCCTAACCAAAAGTGATAAAATACTGAGTTTTCTGGATATTGCAACAAAACATTTACCCTAACCCTAACCAGAATTTAAAAAAATACAGAGTTTTCTGGATAATGCAACAAAACATTTACCCTAACCCTAACCAGAATTTAAAAAATACTGAGTTTTCTGGATATTGCAACAAAACATTTACGCTAACCCTAACCAGAATTTAAAAAATCAGAGTTTTATGGATAATGCAACAAAACATTTACCCTAACCCTAACCAGAATTTAAAAAATACTGAGTTTTCTGGATATTGCAACAAAACATTTACGCTAACCCTAACCAGAATTTAAAAAAATACAGAGTTTTCTGGATAATGCAACAAAACATTTACCCTAACCCTAACCAGAATTTAAAAAATACAGAGTTTTATGGATATTGCAACAAAACATTTACCCTAACCCTAACCAGAATTTAAAAAATCAGAGTTTTCTGGATAATGCAACAAAACATTTACCCTAACCCTAACCAGAATTTAAAAAATACAGAGTTTTCTGGATAATGCAACAAAACATTTACCCTAACCTTAACCAGAATTTAAAAAATACAGAGTTTTCTGGATATTGCAACAAAACATTTACCCTAACCCTAACCAGAATTTAAAAAATCAGAGTTTTCTGGATATTGCAACAACACATTTACCCTAACCTTAACCAGAATTTAAAAAAAAAAGAGTTTTCTGGATATTGCAACAAAACATTTACCCTAACCTTAACCAGAATTTAAAAAATACAGAGTTTTCTGGATATTGCAACAACACATTTACCCTAACCCTAACCAGAATTTAAAAAATACAGAGTTTTCTGGATATTGCAACAACACATTTACCCTAACCTTAACCAGAATTTAAAAAAAAAAGAGTTTTCTGGATATTGCAACAAAACATTTACCCTAACCTTAACCAGAATTTAAAAAATACAGAGTTTTCTGGATAATGCAACAAAACATTTACCCTAACCCTAACCAGAATTTAAAAAATCAGAGTTTTCTGGATATTGCAACAAAGCCCTAACCCTAACCAAAAGTGATAAAATACTGAGTTTTCTGGATATTGCAACAAAACATTTCCCCTAACCCTATCCAGAATTTAAAAAATACAGAGTTTTCTGGATATTGCAACAAAGCCCTAACCCTAACCAAAAGTGATAAAATACTGAGTTTTCTGGATATTGCAACAAAACATTTACCCTAACCCTAACCAGAATTTAAAAAATACAGAGTTTTCTGGATAATGCAACAAAACATTTACCCTAACCCTAACCAGAATTTAAAAAATACAGAGTTTTCTGGATAATGCAACAAAACATTTACCCTAACCTTAACCAGAATTTAAAAAATACAGAGTTTTCTGGATATTGCAACAAAACATTTACCCTAACCCTAACCAGAATTTAAAAAATCAGAGTTTTCTGGATATTGCAACAAAACATTTACCCTAACCCTAACCAGAATTTAAAAAATCAGAGTTTTCTGGATATTGCAACAAAACATTTACCCTAACCAGAATTTAAAAAATACAGAGTTTTCTGGATATTGCAACAAAACCCTAACCCTTACCCTAACCGAAATTTAAAAAATACAGAGTTTTCTGGATATTGCAACAAAACCCTAACCCTTACCCTAACCGAAATTTAAAAAATACAGAGTTTTCTGGATATTGCAACAAAACATTTACCCTAACCCTAACCAGAATTTAAAAAATACAGAGTTTTCTGGATATTGCAACAAAACATTTACCCTAACCCTAACCAGAATTTAAAAAATACAGAGTTTTCTGGATATTGCAACAAAACATTTACCCTAACCCTAACCAGAATTTAAAAAATACAGAGTTTTCTGGATATTGCAACAAAACATTTACCCTAACCCTAACCAGAATTTAAAAAATACAGAGTTTTCTGGATATTGTCACAAAACATTTACCCTAACCCTAACCAGAATTTAAAAAATACAGAGTTTTCTGGATATTGCAACAAAACATTTACCCTAACCCTAACCAGAATTTAAAAAATACAGAGTTTTCTGGATATTGCAACAAAACATTTACCCTAACCCTAACCAGAATTTAAAAAATACAGAGTTTTCTGGATATTGCAACAAAACATTTACCCTAACCCTAACCAAAAGTGATAAAATATTGAGTTTTCTGGATATTGCAACAAAACATTTACCCTAACCCTAACCAGAATTTAAAAAATACAGAGTTTTCTGGATATTGCAACAAAACATTTACCCTAACCCTAACCAGAATTTAAAAAATACAGAGTTTTCTGGATATTGCAACAAAACATTTACCCTAACCCTAACCAAAAGTGATAAAATATTGAGTTTTCTGGATATTGCAACAAAACATTTACCCTAACCCTAACCAGAATTTAAAAAATACAGAGTTTTCTGGATATTGCAACAAAACATTTACCCTAACCCTAACCAGAATTTAAAAAATACAGAGTTTTCTGGATATTGCAACAAAACATTTACCCTAACCCTAACCAGAATTTAAAAAATACAGAGTTTTCTGGATATTGCAACAAAACATTTACCCTAACCCTAACCAGAATTTAAAAAATACAGAGTTTTCTGGATATTGCAACAAAACATTTACCCTAACCCTAACCAGAATTTAAAAAATACAGAGTTTTCTGGATATTGCCACAAAACCCTAACCCTAACCAGAATTTAAAAAATACAGAGTTTTCTGGATATTGCAACAAAACCCTAACCCTTACCCTAACCGAAATTTAAAAAATACAGAGTTTTCTGGATATTGCAACAAAACCCTAACCCTTACCCTAACCGAAATTTAAAAAATACAGAGTTTTCTGGATATTGCAACAAAACATTTACCCTAACCCTAACCAGAATTTAAAAAATACAGAGTTTTCTGGATATTGCAACAAAACATTTACCCTAACCCTAACCAGAATTTAAAAAATACAGAGTTTTCTGGATATTGCAACAAAACATTTACCCTAACCCTAACCAGAATTTAAAAAATACAGAGTTTTCTGGATATTGCAACAAAACATTTACCCTAACCCTAACCAAAAGTGATAAAATATTGAGTTTTCTGGATATTGCAACAAAACATTTACCCTAACCCTAACCAGAATTTAAAAAATACAGAGTTTTCTGGATATTGCAACAAAACATTTACCCTAACCCTAACCAGAATTTAAAAAATACAGAGTTTTCTGGATATTGCAACAAAACATTTACCCTAACCCTAACCAGAATTTAAAAAATACAGAGTTTTCTGGATATTGCAACAAAACATTTACCCTAACCCTAACCAGAATTTAAAAAATACAGAGTTTTCTGGATATTGCAACAAAACATTTACCCTAACCCTAACCAGAATTTAAAAAATACAGAGTTTTCTGGATATTGCCACAAAACCCTAACCCTAACCAGAATTTAAAAAATACAGAGTTTTCTGGATATTGCAACAAAACCCTAACCCTTACCCTAACCGAAATTTAAAAAATACAGAGTTTTCTGGATATTGCAACAAAACCCTAACCCTTACCCTAACCGAAATTTAAAAAATACAGAGTTTTCTGGATATTGCAACAAAACATTTACCCTAACCCTAACCAGAATTTAAAAAATACAGAGTTTTCTGGATATTGCAACAAAACATTTATCCTAACCCTAACCAGAATTTAAAAAATACAGAGTTTTCTGGATATTGCAACAAAACCCTAACCCTAACCAAAAGTGATAAAATACTGAGTTTTCTGGATATTGCAACAAAACATTTACCCTAACCCTAACCAAAAGTGATAAAATACTGAGTTTTCCGGATATTGCAACAAAACATTTACCCTTACCCTAACCAGAATTTAAAAAATACAGAGTTTTCTGGATATTGCAACAAAACATTTACCCTAACCCTAACCAGAATTTAAAAAATACAGAGTTTTCTGGATATTGCAACAAAACATTTACCCTAACCCTAACCAGAATTTAAAAAATACAGAGTTTTCTGGATATTGCAACAAAACATTTACCCTAACCCTAACCAGAATTTAAAAAATACAGAGTTTTCTGGATATTGCAACAAAACCCTAACCATAACCCTAACCAGAATTTAAAAAATACAGAGTTTTCTGGATATTGCAACAAAACCCTAACCCTAACCAAAAGTGATAAAATACTGAGTTTTCTGGATATTGCAACAAAACATTTACCCTAACCCTAACCAGAATTTAAAAAATACAGAGTTTTCTGGATATTGCAACAAAACATTTACCCTAACCCTAACCAGAATTTAAAAAATACAGAGTTTTCTGGATATTGCAACAAAACATTTACCCTAACCCTAACCAGAATTTAAAAAATACAGAGTTTTCTGGATATTGCAACAAAACATTTACCCTAACCCTAACCAGAATTTAAAAAATACAGAGTTTTCTGGATATTGCAACAAAACATTTACCCTAACCCTAACCAGAATTTAAAAAATACAGAGTTTTCTGGATATTGCAACAAAACATTTACCCTAACCCTAACCAGAATTTAAAAAATACAGAGTTTTCTGGATATTGCAACAAAACATTTACCCTAACCCTAACCAGAATTTAAAAAATACAGAGTTTTCTGGATATTGCAACAAAACATTTACCCTAACCCTAACCAGAATTTAAAAAATACAGAGTTTTCTGGATATTGCAACAAAACATTTACCCTAACCCTAACCAGAATTTAAAAAATACAGAGTTTTCTGGATATTGCAACAAAACATTTACCCTAACCCTAACCAGAATTTAAAAAATACAGAGTTTTCTGGATATTGCAACAAAACATTTACCCTAACCCTAACCAGAATTTAAAAAATACAGAGTTTTCTGGATATTGCAACAAAACATTTACCCTAACCCTAACCAGAATTTAAAAAATACAGAGTTTTCTGGATATTGCAACAAAACATTTACCCTAACCCTAACCAGAATTTAAAAAATACAGAGTTTTCTGGATATTGCAACAAAACATTTACCCTAACCTTAACCAGAATTTAAAAAATACAGAGTTTTCTGGATATTGCAACAAAACCCTAACCCTAACCAAAAGTGATAAAATACTGAGTTTTCTGGATATTGCAACAAAACATTTACCCTAACCCTAACCAGAATTTAAAAAATACAGAGTTTTCTGGATATTGCAACAAAACATTTACCCTAACCCTAACCAGAATTAAAAAAATACAGAGTTTTCTGGATATTGCAACAAAACATATACCCTAACCCTAACCAGAATTTAAAAAATACAGAGTTTTCTGGA
Source organism: Sepiola atlantica (assembly GCA_963556195.1). Taxonomy (NCBI): domain Eukaryota; kingdom Metazoa; phylum Mollusca; class Cephalopoda; order Sepiida; family Sepiolidae; genus Sepiola; species Sepiola atlantica. Next base: position 1,397,067 of record CAUVYP010000088.1, on the reverse strand, counting down.
TATTGCAACAAAACCCTAACCCTAACCAAAAGTGATCAAATACTGAGTTTTCTGGATATTGCAACAAAACATTTACCCTAACCCTAACCAGAATTTAAAAAATACAGAGTTTTCTGGATATTGCAACAAAACATTTACCCTAACCCTAACCAGAATTTAAAAAATACAGAGTTTTCTGGATATTGCAACAAAACATTTACCCTAACCCTAACCAGAATTTAAAAAATACAGAGTTTTCTGGATATTGCAACAAAACATTTACCCTAACCCTAACCAGAATTTAAAAAATACAGAGTTTTCTGGATATTGCAACAAAACATTTACCCTAACCCTAACCAGAATTTAAAAAATACAGAGTTTTCTGGATATTGCAACAAAACATTTACCCTAACCCTAACCAGAATTTAAAAAATACAGAGTTTTCTGGATATTGCAACAAAACATTTACCCTAACCCTAACCAGAATTTAAAAAATACAGAGTTTTCTGGATATTGCAACAAAACATTTACCCTAACCCTAACCAGAATTTAAAAAATACAGAGTTTTCTGGATATTGCAACAAAACATTTACCCTAACCCTAACCAGAATTTAAAAAATACAGAGTTTTCTGGATATTGCAACAAAACATTTACCCTAACCTTAACCAGAATTTAAAAAATACAGAGTTTTCTGGATATTGCAACAAAACCCTAACCCTAACCAAAAGTGATAAAATACTGAGTTTTCTGGATATTGCAACAAAACATTTACCCTAACCCTAACCAGAATTTAAAAAATACAGAGTTTTCTGGATATTGCAACAAAACATTTACCCTAACCCTAACCAGAATTTAAAAAATACAGAGTTTTCTGGATATTGCAACAAAACATATACCCTAACCCTAACCAGAATTTCAAAAATACAGAGTTTTCTGGATATTGCAACAAAACATATACCCTATCTTAACCAGAATTTAAAAAATACAGAGTTTTCTGAATATTGCAACAAAACCCTAACCCTAACCAAAAGTGATAAAATACTGAGTTTTCTGGATATTGCAACAAAACATTTACCCTAACCCTAACCAGAATTTACAAAATACAGAGTTTTCTGGATATTGCAACAAAACCCTAACCCTAACCAAAAGTGATCAAATACTGAGTTTTCTGGATATTGCAACAAAACATTTACCCTAACCCTAACCAGAATTTAAAAAATACAGAGTTTTCTGGATATTGCAACAAAACATTTACCCTAACCCTAACCAGAATTTAAAAAATACAGAGTTTTCTGGATATTGCAACAAAACATTTACCCTAACCCTAACCAGAATTTAAAAAATACAGAGTTTTCTGGATATTGCAACAAAACATTTACCCTAACCCTAACCAGAATTTAAAAAATACAGAGTTTTCTGGATATTGCAACAAAACATTTACCCTAACCCTAACCAGAATTTAAAAAATACAGAGTTTTCTGGATATTGCAACAAAACATTTACCCTAACCTTAACCAGAATTTAAAAAATACAGAGTTTTCTGGATATTGCAACAAAACCCTAACCCTAACCAAAAGTGATAAAATACTGAGTTTTCTGGATATTGCAACAAAACATTTACCCTAACCCTAACCAGAATTTAAAAAATACAGAGTTTTCTGGATATTGCAACAAAACATTTACCCTAACCCTAACCAGAATTTAAAAAAGACAGAGTTTTCTGGATATTGCAACAAAACATTTACCCTAACCCTAACCAGAATTTAAAAAATACAGAGTTTTCTGGATATTGCAACAAAACATTTACCCTAACCCTAACCAGAATTTAAAAAATACAGAGTTTTCTGGATATTGCAACAAAACATTTACCCTAACCCTAACCAGAATTGAAAAAATACAGAGTTTTCTGGATATTGCAACAAAACATTTACCCTAACCCTAACCAGAATTTAAAAAATACAGAGTTTTCTGGATATTGCAACAAAACATTTACCCTAACCCTAACCAGAATTTAAAAAATACAGAGTTTTCTGGATATTGCAACAAAACATTTACCCTAACCCTAACCAGAATTTAAAAAATACAGAGTTTTCTGGATATTGCAACAAAACATTTACCCTAACCCTAACCAGAATTTAAAAAATACAGAGTTTTCTGGATATTGCAACAAAACATTTACCCTTACCCTAACCAGAATTTAAAAAATACAGAGTTTTCTGGATATTGCAACAAAACATTTACCCTAACCCTAACCAAAATTTGAAAAATACAGAGTTTTCTGGATATTGCAACAAAACCCTAACCCTAACCAAAAGTGATAAAATACTGAGTTTTCTGGATATTGCAACAAAACATTTACCCTAACCCTAACCAGAATTTAAAAAATACAGAGTTTTCTGGATATTGCAACAAAACATTTACCCTAACCCTAACCAGAATTTAAAAAATACAGAGTTTTCTGGATATTGCAACAAAACATTTACCCTAACCCTAACCAGAATTTAAAAAATACAGAGTTTTCTGGATATTGCAACAAAACATTTACCCTAACCCTAACCAGAATTTAAAAAATACAGAGTTTTCTAGATATTGCAACAAAACATTTACCCTAACCCTAACCAGAATTTAAAAAATACAGAGTTTTCTGGATATTGCAACAAAACATTTACCCTAACCCTAACCAGAATTTAAAAAATACAGAGTTTTCTGGATATTGCAACAAAACATTTACCCTTACCCTAACCAGAATTTAAAAAATACAGAGTTTTCTGGATATTGCAACAAAACATTTACCCTAACCCTAACCAGAATTTGAAAAATACAGAGTTTTCTGGATATTGCAACAAAACCCTAACCCTAACCAAAAGTGATAAAATACTGAGTTTTCTGGATATTGCAACAAAACATTTACCCTAACCCTAACCAGAATTTAAAAAATACAGAGTTTTCTGGATATTGCAACAAAACATTTACCCTAACCCTAACCAGAATTTAAAAAATACAGAGTTTTCTGGATATTGCAACAAAACATTTAACCTAACCCTAACCAGAATTTAAAAAATACAGAGTTTTCTGGATATTGCAACAAAACATTCACCCTAACCCTAACCAGAATTTAAAAAATACAGAGTTTTCTGGATATTGCAACAAAACCCTAACCCTAACCAAAAGTGATAAAATACTGAGTTTTCTGGATATTGCAACAAAACATTTACCCTAACCCTAACCAGAATTTAAAAAATACAGAGTTTTCTGGATATTGCAACAAAACATTTACCCTAACCCTAACCAGAATTTAAAAAATACAGAGTTTTCTGGATATTGCAACAAAACATTTACCCTAACCCTAACCAGAATTTAAAAAATACAGAGTTTTCTGGATATTGCAACAAAACATTTACCCTAACCCTAACCAGAATTTAAAAAATACAGAGTTTTCTGGATATTGCAACAAAACCCTAACCCTAACCAAAAGTGATAAAATACTGAGTTTTCTGGATATTGCAACAAAACATTTACCCTAACCCTAACCAGAATTTAAAAAATACAGAGTTTTCTGGATATTGCAACAAAACATTTACCCTAACCCTAACCAGAATTTAAAAAATACAGAGTTTTCTGGATATTGCAACAAAACATTTACCCTAACCCTAACCAGAATTTAAAAAATACAGAGTTTTCTGGATATTGCAACAAAACATTTACCCTAACCCTAACCAGAATTTAAAAAATACAGAGTTTTCTGGATATTGCAACAAAACCCTAACCCTAACCAAAAGTGATCAAATACTGAGTTTTCTGGATATTGCAACAAAACATTTACCCTAACCCTAACCAGAATTTAAAAAATACAGAGTTTTCTGGATATTGCAACAAAACATTTACCCTAACCCTAACCAGAATTTAAAAAATACAGAGTTTTCTGGATATTGCAACAAAACATTTACCCTAACCCTAACCAGAATTTAAAAAATACAGAGTTTTCTGGATATTGCAACAAAACATTTACCCTAACCCTTACCAGAATTTAAAAAATACAGAGTTTTCTGGATATTGCAACAAAACCTTAACCCTAACCAAAAGTGATAAAATACTGAGTTTTCTGGATATTGCAACAAAACATTTACCCTAACCCTAACCAGAATTTAAAAAATACAGAGTTTTCTGGATATTGCCACAAAACATTTACCCTAACCCTAACCAGAATTTAAAAAATACAGAGTTTTCTGGATATTGCAACAAAACATTTACCCTAACCCTAACCAGAATTGAAAAAATACAGAGTTTTCTGGATATTGCAACAAAACATTTACCCTAACCCTAACCTAAAAGTGATAAAATACTGAGTTTTCTGGATATTGCAACAAAACATTTACCCTAACCCTAACCAGAATTTAAAAAATACAGAGTTTTCTGGATATTGCAACAAAACATTTACCCTAACCTTAACCAGAATTTAAAAAATACAGAGTTTTCTGGATATTGCAACAAAACATTTACCCTAACCCTAACCAGAATTTAAAAAATACAGAGTTTTCTGGATATTGCAACAAAACATTTACCCTAACCCTAACCAAAAGTGATAAAATACTGAGTTTTCTGGATATTGCAACAAAACATTTACCCTAACCCTAACCAGAATTTAAAAAATACAGAGTTTTCTGGATATTGCAACAAAACATTTACCCTAACCCTAACCAGAATTAAAAAAATACAGAGTTTTCTGGATATTGCAACAAAACATTTACCCTAACCCTAACCAGAATTTAAAAAATACAGAGTTTTCTGGATATTGCAACAAAACATTTACCCTAACCCTAACCAGAATTTAAAAAATACAAGGTTTTCTGGATATTGTAACAAAACATTTACCCTAACCCTAACCAGACATTAAAAAATACAGAGTTTTCTGGATATTGCAACAAAACATTTACCCTAACCCTAACCAGAATTTAAAAAATACAAGGTTTTCTGGATATTGTAACAAAACATTTACCCTAACCCTAACCAGAATTTAAAAAATACAGAGTTTTCTGGATATTGCAACAAAACATTTACCCTAACCCTAACCAGAATTTAAAAAATACAGAGTTTTCTGGATATTGCAACAAAACATTTACCCTAACCCTAACCAGAATTCAAAAAATACAGAGTTTTCTGGATATTGCAACAAAACATTTACCCTAACCCTAACCAGAATTAAAAAAATACAGAGTTTTCTGGATATTGCAACAAAACCCTAAACCTAACAAAAAGTGATCAAATACTGAGTTTTCTGGATATTGCAACAAAACATTTACCCTAACCCTAACCAGAATTTAAAAAATACAGAGTTTTCTGGATATTGCAACAAAACATTTACCCTAACCCTAACCAGAATTTAAAAAATACAGAGTTTTCTGGATATTGCAACAAAACATTTACCCTAACCCTTACCAGAATTTAAAAAATACAGAGTTTTCTGGATATTGCAACAAAACCCTAACCCTAACCAAAAGTGATAAAATACTGAGTTTTCTGGATATTGCAACAAAACATTTACCCTAACCCTAACCAGAATTTAAAAAATACAGAGTTTTCTGGATATTGCAACAAAACATTTACCCTAACCCTAACCAAAAGTGATAAAATACTGAGTTTTCTGGATATTGCAACAAAACATTTACCCTAACCCTAACCAGAATTTAAAAAATACAGAGTTTTCTGGATATTGCAACAAAACATTTACCCTAACCCTGACCAGAATTAAAAAAATACAGAGTTTTCTGGATATTGCAACAAAACATTTACCCTAACCCTAACCAGAATTTAAAAAATACAGAGTTTTCTGGATATTGCAACAAAACATATACCCTAACCCTAACCAGAATTTAAAAAATACAGAGTTTTCTGGATATTGCAACAAAACATATACCCTAACCTTAACCAGAATTTAAAAAATACAGAGTTTTCTGAATATTGCAACAAAACCCTAACCCTAACCAAAAGTGATAAAATACTGAGTTTTCTGGATATTGCAACAAAACATTTACCCTAACCCTTACCAGAACTTAAAAAATACAGAGTTTTCTGGATATTGCAACAAAACATTTACCCTAACCCTAACCAGAATTTAAAAAATACAGAGTTTTCTGGATATTGCAACAAAACCCTAACCCTAACCAAAAGTGATAAAATACTGAGTTTTCTGGATATTGCAACAAAACATTTACCCTAACCCTAACCAGAATTTAAAAAATACAGAGTTTTCTGGATATTGCAACAAAACATTTACCCTAACCCTAACCAGAATTTAAAAAATACAGAGTTTTCTGGATATTGCAACAAAACATTTACCCTAACCCTAACCAGAATTTAAAAAATACAGAGTTTTCTGGATATTGCAACAAAACATTTACCCTAACCCTAACCAGAATTTAAAAAATACAGAGTTTTCTGGATATTGCAACAAAACCCTAACCCTAACCAAAAGTGATAAAATACTGAGTTTTCTGGATATTACAACAAAACATTTACCCTAACCCTAACCAGAATTTAAAAAATACAGAGTTTTCTGGATATTGCAACAAAACATTTACCCTAACCCTAACCAGAATTTAAAAAATACAGAGTTTTCTGGATATTGCAACAAAACATTTACCCTAACCCTAACCAGAATTTAAAAAATACAGAGTTTTCTGGATATTGCAACAAAACATTTACCCTAACCCTAACCAGAATTTAAAAAATACAGAGTTTTCTGGATATTGCAACAAAACATTTACCCTAACCCTAACCAGAATTTAAAAAATACAAGGTTTTCTGGATATTGCAACAAAACATTTACCCTAACCCTAACCAGAATTTAAAAAATACAGAGTTTTCTGGATATTGCAACAAAACATTTACCCTAACCCTAACCAGAATTTAAAAAATACAGAGTTTTCTGGATATTGCAACAAAACATTTACCCTAACCCTAACCAGAATTTAAAAAATACAGAGTTTTCTGGATATTGCAACAAAACCCTAACCCTAACCAAAAGTGATAAAATACTGAGTTTTCTGGATATTGCAACAAAACATTTACCTAACCCTAACCAGAATTTAAAAAATACAGAGTTTTCTGGATATTGCAACAAAACATATACCCTAACCCTAACCAGAATTTAAAAAATACAGAGTTTTCTGGATATTGCAACAAAACATATACCCTAACCTTAACCAGAATTTAAAAAATACAGAGTTTTCTGAATATTGCAACAAAACCCTAACCCTAACCAAAAGTGATAAAATACTGAGTTTTCTGGATATTGCAACAAAACATTTACCCTAACCCTAACCAGAATTTAAAAAATACAGAGTTTTCTGGATATTGCAACAAAACATTTACCCTAACCCTAACCAGAATTTAAAAAATACAGAGTTTTCTGGATATTGCAACAAAACCCTTACCTTAACCAAAAGTGATAAAATACTGAGTTTTCTGGATATTACAACAAAACATTTACCCTAACCCTAACCAGAATTTAAAAAATACAGAGTTTTCTGGATATTGCAACAAAACATTTACCCTAACCCTAACCAGAATTTAAAAAATACAGAGTTTTCTGGATATTGCAACAAAACATTTACCCTAACCCTAACCAGAATTTAAAAAATACAGAGTTTTCTGGATATTGCAACAAAACATTTACCCTAACCCTAACCAGAATTTTAAAAATACAGAGTTTTCTGGATATTGCAACAAAACATTTACCCTAACCCTAACCAGAATTTAAAAAATACAGAGTTTTGTGGATATTGCAACAAAACATTTACCCTAACCCTAACCAGAATTTAAAAAATACAGAGTTTTCTGGATATTGCAACAAAACATTTACCCTAACCCTAACCAGAATTTAAAAAATACAGAGTTTTCTGGATATTGCAACAAAACATTTACCCTAACCCTAACCAGAATTTAAAAAATACAGAGTTTTCTGGATATTGCAACAAAACATTTACCCTAACCCTAACCAGAATTTAAAAAATACAAGGTTTTCTGGATATTGCAACAAAACATTTACCCTAACCCTAACCAGAATTTAAAATATACATAGTTTTCTGGATATTGCAACAAAACCCTAACCCTAACCAAAAGTGATAAAATACTGAGTTTTCTGGATATTGCAACAAAACATTTACCTAACCCTAACCAGAATTTAAAAAATACAGAGTTTTCTGGATATTGCAACAAAACATATACCCTAACCCTAACCAGAATTTAAAAAATACAGAGTTTTCTGGATATTGCAACAAAACATATACCCTAACCTTAACAAGAATTTAAAAAATACAGAGTTTTCTGAATATTGCAACAAAACCCTAACCCTAACCAAAAGTGATAAAATACTGAGTTTTCTGGATATTGCAACAAAACATTTACCCTAACCCTAACCAGAACTTAAAAAATACAGAGTTTTCTGGATATTGCAACAAAACATTTACCCTAACCCTAACCAGAATTTAAAAAATACAGAGTTTTCTGGATATTGCAACAAAACCCTAACCCTAACCAAAAGTGATAAAATACTGAGTTTTCTGGATATTGCAACAAAACATTTACCCTAACCCTAACCAGAATTTAAAAAATACAGAGTTTTCTGGATATTGCAACAAAACATTTACCCTAACCCTAACCAGAATTTAAAAAATACAGAGTTTACTGGATATTGCAACAAAACATTTACCCTAACCCTAACCAGAATTTAAAAAATACAGAGTTTTCTGGATATTGCAACAAAACATTTACCCTAACCCTAACCAGAATTTAAAAAATACAGAGTTTTATGGATATTGCAACAAAACATTTACCCTAACCCTAACCAGAATTTAAAAAATACAGAGTTTTCTGGATATTGCAACAAAACATTTACCCTAACCCTAACCAGAATTTAAAAAATACAGAGTTTTCTGGATATTGCAACAAAACATTTACCCTAACCCTAACCAGAATTTAAAAAATACAGAGTTTTCTGGATATTGCAACAAAACATTTACCCTAACCCTAACCAGAATTTAAAAAATACAAGGTTTTCTGGATATTGCAACAAAACATTTACCCTAACCCTAACCAGAATTTAAAAAATACAGAGTTTTCTGGATATTGCAACAAAACCCTAACCCTAACCAAAAGTGATAAAATACTGAGTTTTCTGGATATTGCAACAAAACATTTACCCTAACCCTAACCAGAATTAAAAAAATACAGAGTTTTCTGGATATTGCAACAAAACATTTACCCTAACCCTAACCAGAATTTAAAAAATACAGAGTTTTCTGGATATTGCAACAAAACCCTAACCCTAACCAAAAGTGATAAAATACTGAGTTTTCTGGATATTGCAACAAAACATTTACCCTAACCCTAACCAGAATTTAAAAAATACAGAGTTTTCTGGATATTGCAACAAAACATTAGCCCTAACCCTAACCAGAATTTAAAAAATACAGAGTTTTCTGGATATTGCAACCAAACCCTAACCCTAACCAAAAGTGATAAAATACTGAGTTTTCTGGATATTACAACAAAACATTTACCCTAACCCTAACCAGAATTTAAAAAATACAGAGTTTTCTGGATATTGCAACAACACATTTACCCTAACCCTAACCAGAATTTAAAAAATACAGAGTTTTCTGGATATTGCAACAAAACATTTACCCTAACCCTAACCAGAATTTAAAAAATACAGAGTTTTCTGGATATTGCAACAAAACATTTACCCTAACCCTAACCAGAATTTAAAAAATACAGAGTTTTCTGGATATTGCAACAAAACATTTACCCTAACCCTAACCAGAATTTAAAAAATACAGAGTTTTCTGGATATTGCAACAAAACATTTACCCTAACCCTAACCAGAATTTAAAAAATACAGAGTTTTCTGGATATTGCAACAAAACATTTACCCTAACCCTAACCAGAATTTAAAAAATACAGAGTTTTCTGGATATTGCAACAAAACATTTACCCTAACCCTAACCAGAATTTAAAAAATACAGAGTTTTCTGGATATTGCAACAAAACATTTACCCTAACCCTAACCAGAATTTAAAAAATACAGAGTTTTCTGGATATTGCAACAAAACATTTACCCTAACCCTAACCAGAATTTATAAAATACAGAGTTTTCTGGATATTGCAACAAAACATTTACCCTAACCCTAACCAGAATTTAAAAAATACAGAGTTTTCTGGATATTGCAACAAAACCCTAACCCTAACCAAAAGTTATAAAATACTGAGTTTTCTGGATATTGCAACAAAACATTTACCCTAACCCTAACCAGAATTTAAAAAATACAGAGTTTTCTGGATATTGCAACAAAACATTTACCCTAACCCTAACCAGAATTTAAAAAATACAGAGTTTTCTGGATATTGCAACAAAACATTTACCCTAACCCTAACCAGAATTTAAAAAATACAGAGTTTTCTGGATATTGCAACAAAACATTTACCCTAACCCTAACCAGAATTTAAAAAATACAGAGTTTTCTGGATATTGCAACAAAACATTTACCCTAACCCTAACCAGAATTTAAAAAATACAGAGTTTTCTGGATATTGCAACAAAACATTTACCCTAACCCTAACCAGAATTTAAAAAATACAGAGTTTTCTGGATATTGCAACAAAACATTTACCCTAACCCTAACTAGAATTTAAAAAATACAGAGTTTTCTGGATATTGCAACAAAACATTTACCCTAACCCTAACCAGAATTTAAAAAATACAGAGTTTTCTGGATATTGCAACAAAACCCTAACCCTAACCAAAAGTGATCAAATACTGAGTTTTCTGGATATTGCAACAAAACATTTACCCTAACCCTAACCATAATTTAAAAAATACAGAGTTTTCTGGATATTGCAACAAAACATTTACCCTAACCCTAACCAGAATTTAAAAAATACAGAGTTTTCTGGATATTGCAACAAAACATTTACCCTAACCCTAACTAGAATTTAAAAAATACAGAGTTTTCTGGATATTGCAACAAAACCCTAACCCTAACCAAAAGTGATAAAATACTGAGTTTTCTGGATATTGCAACAAAACATTTACCCTAACCCTAACCAGAATTTAAAAAATACAGAGTTTTCTGGATATTGCAACAAAACATTTACCCTAACCCTAACCAGAATTTAAAAAATACAGAGTTTTCTGGATATTGCAACAAAACCCTAACCCTAACCAAAAGTGATCAAATACTGAGTTTTCTGGATATTGCAACAAAACATTTACCCTAACCCTAACCATAATTTAAAAAATACAGAGTTTTCTGGATATTGCAACAAAACATTTACCCTAACCCTAACTAGAATTTAAAAAATACAGAGTTTTCTGGATATTGCAACAAAACATTTACCCTAACCCTAACTAGAATTTAAAAAATACAGAGTTTTCTGGATATTGCAACAAAACCCTAACCCTAACCAAAAGTGATAAAATACTGAGTTTTCTGGATATTGCAACAAAACATTTACCTTAACCCTTACCAGAATTTAAAAAAATACAGAGTTTTCTGGATATTGCAACAAAACATTTACCCTAACCCTAACCAGAATTTAAAAAATACAGAGTTTTCTGGATATTGCAACAAAACATTTACCTAACCCTAACCAGAATTTAAAAAATACAGAGTTTTCTGGATATTGCAACAAAACATATACCCTAACCCTAACCAGAATTTAAAAAATACAGAGTTTTCTGGATATTGCAACAAAACATATACCCTAACCTTAACCAGAATTTAAAAAATACAGAGTTTTCTGAATATTGCAACAAAACCCTTACCCTAACCAAAAGTGATAAAATACTGAGTTTTCTGGATATTGCAACAAAACATTTACCCTAACCCTAACCAGAATTTAAAAAATACAGAGTTTTCTGGATATTGCAACAAAACATTTACCCTAACCCTAACCAGAATTTAAAAAATACAGAGTTTTCTGGATATTGCAACAAAACCCTAACCCTAACCAAAAGTGATAAAATACTGAGTTTTCTGGATATTGCAACAAAACATTTACCCTAACCCTAACCAGAATTTAAAAAATACAGAGTTTTCTGGATATTGCAACAAAACATTTACCCTAACCCTAACCAGAATTTAAAAAATACAGAGTTTTCTGGATATTGCAACCAAACCCTAACCCTAACCAAAAGTGATAAAATACTGAGTTTTCTGGATATTACAACAAAACATTTACCCTAACCCTAACCAGAATTTAAAAAATACAGAGTTTTCTGGATATTGCAACAAAACATTTACCCTAACCCTAACCAGAATTTAAAAAATACAGAGTTTTCTGGATATTGCAACAAAACATTTACCCTAACCCTAACCAGAATTTAAAAAATACAGAGTTTTCTGGATATTGCAACAAAACATTTACCCTAACCCTAACCAGAATTTAAAAAATACAGAGTTTTCTGGATATTGCAACAAAACATTTACCCTAACCCTAACCAGAATTTAAAAAATACAGAGTTTTCTGGATATTGCAACAAAACATTTACCCTAACCCTAACCAGAATTTAAAAAATACAGAGTTTTCTGGATATTGCAACAAAACATTTACCCTAACCCTAACCAGAATTTAAAAAATACAGAGTTTTCTGGATATTGCAACAAAACATTTACCCTAACCCTAACCAGAATTTAAAAAATACAGAGTTTTCTGGATATTGCAACAAAACATTTACCCTAACCCTAACCAGAATTTAAAAAATACAGAGTTTTCTGGATATTGCAACAAAACATTTACCCTAACCCTAACCAGAATTTAAAAAATACAGAGTTTTCTGGATATTGCAACAAAACATTTACCCTAACCCTAACCAGAATTTAAAAAATACAGAGTTTTCTGGATATTGCAACAAAACCCTAACCCTAACCAAAAGTTATAAAATACTGAGTTTTCTGGATATTGCAACAAAACATTTACCCTAACCCTAACCAGAATTTAAAAAATACAGAGTTTTCTGGATATTGCAACAAAACATTTACCCTAACCCTAACCAGAATTTAAAAAATACAGAGTTTTCTGGATATTGCAACAAAACATTTACCCTAACCCTAACCAGAATTTAAAAAATACAGAGTTTTCTGGATATTGCAACAAAAAATTTACCCTAACCCTAACCAGAATTTAAAAAATACAGAGTTTTCTGGATATTGCAACAAAACATTTACCCTAACCCTAACCAGAATTTAAAAAATACAGAGTTTTCTGGATATTGCAACAAAACATTTACCCTAACCCTAACCAGAATTTAAAAAATACAGAGTTTTCTGGATATTGCAACAAAACATTTACCCTAACCCTAACTAGAATTTAAAAAATACAGAGTTTTCTGGATATTGCAACAAAACATTTACCCTAACCCTAACCAGAATTTAAAAAATACAGAGTTTTCTGGATATTGCAACAAAACCCTAACCCTAACCAAAAGTGATCAAATACTGAGTTTTCTGGATATTGCAACAAAACATTTACCCTAACCCTAACCATAATTTAAAAAATACAGAGTTTTCTGGATATTGCAACAAAACATTTACCCTAACCCTAACCAGAATTTAAAAAATACAGAGTTTTCTGGATATTGCAACAAAACATTTACCCTAACCCTAACTAGAATTTAAAATATACAGAGTTTTCTGGATATTGCAACAAAACCCTAACCCTAACCAAAAGTGATAAAATACTGAGTTTTCTGGATATTGCAACAAAACATTTACCCTAACTCTAACCAGAATTTAAAAAATACAGAGTTTTCTGGATATTGCAACAAAACATTTACCCTAACCCTAACCAGAATTTAAAAAATACAGAGTTTTCTGGATATTGCAACAAAACCCTAACCCTAACCAAAAGTGATCAAATACTGAGTTTTCTGGATATTGCAACAAAACATTTACCCTAACCCTAACCATAATTTAAAAAATACAGAGTTTTCTGGATATTGCAACAAAACATTTACCCTAACCCTAACCAGAATTTAAAAAATACAGAGTTTTCTGGATATTGCAACAAAACATTTACCCTAACCCTAACTAGAATTTAAAAAATACAGAGTTTTCTGGATATTGCAACAAAACCCTAACCCTAACCAAAAGTGATAAAATACTGAGTTTTCTGGATATTGCAACAAAACATTTACCTTAACCCTTACCAGAATTTAAAAAAATACAGAGTTTTCTGGATATTGCAACAAAACATTTACCCTAACCCTAACCAGAATTTAAAAAATACAGAGTTTTCTGGATATTGCAACAAAACATTTACCCTAACCCTAACCATAATTTAAAAAATACAGAGTTTTCTGGATATTGCAACAAAACATTTACCCTAACCCTAACCAGAATTTAAAAAATACAGAGTTTTCTGGATATTGCAACAAAACATTTACCCTAACCCTAACTAGAATTTAAAAAATACAGAGTTTTCTGGATATTGCAACAAAACCCTAACCCTAACCAGAATTTAAAAAATACTGAGTTTTCTGGATATTGCAACAAAACATTTACCCTAACCCTAACTAGAATTTAAAAAATACAGAGTTTTCTGGATATTGCAACAAAACATTTACCTTAACCCTTACCAGAATTTAAAAAAAATAAAGAGTTTTCTGGATATTGCAACAAAACCCTAACCCTAACCACAAGTGATAAAATACTGAGTTTTCTGGATATTGCAACAAAACATTTACCTTAACCCTTACCAGAATTTAAAAAAATACAGAGTTTTCTGGATATTGCAACAAAACATTTACCCTAACCCTAACCAGAATTTAAAAAATACAGAGTTTTCTGGATATTGCAACAAAACATTTACCCTAACCCTAACCAGAATTTAAAAAATACAGAGTTTTCTGGATATTGCAACAAAACATTTACCCTAACCCTAACCAGAATTTAAAAAATACAGAGTTTTCTGGATATTGCAACAAAACCCTAACCCTAACCACAAGTGATAAAATACTGAGTTTTCTGGATATTGCAACAAAACATTTACCTTAACCCTAACCAGAATTTAAAAAATACAGAGTTTTCTGGATATTGCAACAAAACCCTAACCCTAACCACAAGTGATAAAATACTGAGTTTTCTGGATATTGCAACAAAACATTTACCCTAACCCTAACCAGAATTTAAAAAATACAGAGTTTTCTGGATATTGCAACAAAACCCTAACCCTAACCACAAGTGATAAAATACTGAGTTTTCTGGATATTGCAACAAAACATTTACCTTAACCCTAACCAGAATTTAAAAAATACAGAGTTTTCTGGATATTGCAACAAAACCCTAACCCTAACCACAAGTGATAAAATACTGAGTTTTCTGGATATTGCAACAAAACATTTACCCTAACCCTAACCAGAATTTAAAAAATACAGAGTTTTCTGGATATTGCAACAAAACCCTAACCCTAACCACAAGTGATAAAATACTGAGTTTTCTGGATATTGCAACAAAACATTTACCTTAACCCTAACCAGAATTTAAAAAATACAGAGTTTTCGTGATATTGCAACAAAACCCTAACCCTAACCACAAGTGATAAAATACTGAGTTTTCTGGATATTGCAACAAAACATTTACCCTAACCCTAACCAGAATTTAAAAAATACAGAGTTTTCTGGATATTGCAACAAAACCCTAACCCTAACCACAAGTGATAAAATACTGAGTTTTCTGGATATTGCAACAAAACATTTACCCTAACCCTAACCAGAATTTAAAAAATACAGAGTTTTCTGGATATTGCAACAAAACATTTACCCTAACCCTAACCAGAATTTAAAAAATACAGAGTTTTCTGGATATTGCAACAAAACATTTACCCTAACCCTAACCAGAATTTAAAAAATACAGAGTTTTCTGGATATTGCAACAAAACATTTACCCTAATCCTAACCAGAATTTAAAAAATACAGAGTTTTCTGGATATTGCAACAGAACATTTACCCTAACCCTAACCAGAATTTAAAAAATACAGAGTTTTCTGGATATTGCAACAAAACCCTAACCCTAACCACAAGTGATAAAATACTGAGTTTTCTGGATATTGCAACAAAACATTTACCTTAACCCTTACCAGAATTTAAAAAAATACAGAGTTTTCTGGATATTGCAACAAAACATTTACCCCAACCCTAACCAGAATTTAAAAAAATACAGAGTTTTCTGGATATTGCAACAAAACATTTACCCTAACCCTAACCAGAATTTAAAAAATACAGAGTTTTCTGGATATTGCAACAAAACATTTACCCTAACCCTAACCAGAATTTAAAAAATACAGAGTTTTCTGGATATTGCAACAAAACCCTAACCCTAACCAAATGTGATAAAATACTGAGTTTTCTGGATATTGCAACAAAACATTTACCCTAACCCTAACCAGAATTTAAAAAATACAGAGTTTTCTGGATATTGCAACAAAACATTTACCCTAACCCTAACCAGAATTTAAAAAATACAGAGTTTTCTGGATATTGCAACAAAACATTTACCTTAACCCTAACCAGAATTTAAAAAATACAGAGTTTTCTGGATATTGCAACAAAACATTTAATCTAATCCTAACCAGAATTTAAAAAATACAGAGTTTTCTGGATATTGCAACAGAACATTTACCCTAACCCTAACCAGAATTTAAAAAATACAGAGTTTTCTGGATATTGCAACAAAACCCTAACCCTAACCACAAGTGATAAAATACTGAGTTTTCTGGATATTGCAACAAAACATTTACCTTAACCCTTACCAGAATTTAAAAAAATACAGAGTTTTCTGGATATTGCAACAAAACATTTACCCTAACCCTAACCAGAATTTAAACTATACAGAGTTTTCTGGATATTGCAACAAAACATTTACCCTAACCCTAACCAGAATTTAAAAAATACAGAGTTTTCTGGATATTGCAACAAAACATTTACCCTAACCCTAACCAGAATTTAAAAAATACAGAGTTTTCTGGATATTGCAACAAAACATTTACATTAACCCTTACCAGAATTTAAAAAATACAGAGTTTTCTGGATATTGCAACAAAACCCTAACCCTAACCACAAGTGATAAAATACTGAGTTTTCTGGATATTGCAACAAAACATTTACCCTAACCCTAACCAGAATTTAAAAAATACAGAGTTTTCTGGATATTGCAACAAAACATTTACCCTAACCCTAACCAGAATTTAAAAAATACTGAGTTTTCTGGATATTGCAACAAAACATTTACCTTAACCCTTACCAGAATTTAAAAAAATACAGAGTTTTCTGGATATTGCAACAAAACATTTACCCTAACCCTAACCAGAATTTAAAAAATACAGAGTTTTCTGGATATTGCAACAAAACATTTACCCTAACCCTAACCAGAATTTAAAAAATACAGAGTTTTCTGGATATTGCAACAAAACATTTACCCTAACCCTAACACGAATTTAAAAAATACAGAGTTTTCTGGATATTGCAACAAAACATTTACCCTAACCCTAACCAGAATTTAAAAAATACAGAGTTTTCTGGATATTGCAACAAAACATTTACCTTAACCCTTACCAGAATTTAAAAAATACAGAGTTTTCTGGATATTGCAACAAAACATTTACCCTAACCCTAACCAGAATTTAAAAAATACAGAGTTTTCTGGATATTGCAACAAAACCCTAACCCTAACCACAAGTGATAAAATACTGAGTTTTCTGGATATTTCAACAAAACATTTACCTTAACCCTTACCAGAATTTAAAAAAATACAGAGTTTTCTGGATATTGCAACAAAACATTTACCCTAACCCTAACCAGAATTTAAAAAATACAGAGTTTTCTGGATATTGCAACAAAACATTTACCTTAACCCTAACCAGAATTTAAAAAATACAGAGTTTTCTGGATATTGCAACAAAACCCTAACCCTAACCACAAGTGATAAAATACTGAGTTTTCTGGATATTGCAACAAAACATTTACCCTAACCCTAACCAGAATTTAAAAAATACAGAGTTTTCTGGATATTGCAACAAAACCCTAACCCTAACCACAAGTGATAAAATACTGAGTTTTCTGGATATTGCAACAAAACATTTACCTTAACCCTAACCAGAATTTAAAAAATACAGAGTTTTCTGGATATTGCAACAAAACCCTAACCCTAACCACAAGTGATAAAATACTGAGTTTTCTGGATATTGCAACAAAACATTTACCCTAACCCTAACCAGAATTTAAAAAATACAGAGTTTTCTGGATATTGCAACAAAACCCTAACCCTAACCACAAGTGATAAAATACTGAGTTTTCTGGATATTGCAACAAAACATTTACCTTAACCCTAACCAGAATTTAAAAAATACAGAGTTTTCTGGATATTGCAACAAAACCCTAACCCTAACCACAAGTGATAAAATACTGAGTTTTCTGGATATTGCAACAAAACATTTACCCTAACCCTAACCAGAATTTAAAAAATACAGAGTTTTCTGGATATTGCAACAAAACCCTAACCCTAACCACAAGTGATAAAATACTGAGTTTTCTGGATATTGCAACAAAACATTTACCCTAACCCTAACCAGAATTTAAAAAATACAGAGTTTTCTGGATATTGCAACAAAACATTTACCCTAACCCTAACCAGAATTTAAAAAATACAGAGTTTTCTGGATATTGCAACAAAACATTTACCCTAACCCTAACCAGAATTTAAAAAATACAGAGTTTTCTGGATATTGCAACAAAACATTTACCCTAATCCTAACCAGAATTTAAAAAATACAGAGTTTTCTGGATATTGCAACAGAACATTTACCCTAACCCTAACCAGAATTTAAAAAATACAGAGTTTTCTGGATATTGCAACAAAACCCTAACCCTAACCACAAGTGATAAAATACTGAGTTTTCTGGATATTGCAACAAAACTTTTACCTTAACCCTTACCAGAATTTAAAAAAATACAGAGTTTTCTGGATATTGCAACAAAACATTTACCCTAACCCTAACCAGAATTTAAAAAATACAGAGTTTTCTGGATATTGCAACAAAACATTTACCCTAACCCTAACCAGAATTTAAAAAATACAGAGTTTTCTGGATATTGCAACAAAACATTTACCCTAACCCTAACCAGAATTTAAAAAATACAGAGTTTTCTGGATATTGCAACAAAACCCTAACCCTAACCACAAGTGATAAAATACTGAGTTTTCTGGATATTGCAACAAAACATTTACCTTAACCCTTACCAGAATTTAAAAAAATACAGAGTTTTCTGGATATTGCAACAAAACATTTACCCTAACCCTAACCAGAATTTAAAAAATACAGAGTTTTCTGGATATTGCAACAAAACATTTACCCTAACCCTAACCAGAATTTAAAAAATACAGAGTTTTCTGGATATTGCAACAAAACATTTACATTAACCCTTACCAGAATTTAAAAAATACAGAGTTTTCTGGATATTGCAACAAAACCCTAACCCTAACCACACGTGATAAAATACTGAGTTTTCTGGATATTGCAAAAAAACATTTACCCTAACCCTAACCAGAATTTAAAAAATACAGAGTTTTCTGGATATTGCAACAAAACATTTACCCTAACCCTAACCAGAATTTAAAAAATACAGAGTTTTCTGGATATTGCAACAAAACCCTAACCCTAACCACAAGTGATAAAATACTGAGTTTTCTGGATATTGCAACAAAACATTTACCTTAACCCTTACCAGAATTTTAAAAAATACAGAGTTTTCTGGATATTGCAACAAAACATTTACCCTAACCCTAACCAGAATTTAAAAAATACAGAGTTTTCTGGATATTGCAACAAAACATTTACCCTAACCCTAACCAGAATTTAAAAAATACAGAGTTTTCTGGATATTGCAACAAAACATTTATTCTAACCCTAACCAGAATTTAAAAAATACAGAGTTTTCTGGATATTGCAACAAAACCCTAACCCTAACCAAATGTGATAAAATACTGAGTTTTCTGGATATTGCAACAAAACATTTACCCTAACCCTAACCAGAATTTAAAAAATACAGAGTTTTCTGGATATTGCAACAAAACATTTACCCTAACCCTAACCAGAATTTAAAAAATACAGAATTTTCTGGATATTGCAACAAAACATTTACCTTAACCCTAACCAGAATTTAAAAAATACAGAGTTTTCTGGATTATGCAACAAAACATTTACCCTAATCCTAACCAGAATTTAAAAAATACAGAGTTTTCTGGATATTGCAACAGAACATTTACCCTAACCCTAACCAGAATTTAAAAAATACAGAGTTTTCTGGATATTGCAACAAAACCCTAACCTTAACCACAAGTGATAAAATACTGAGTTTTCTGGATATTGCAACAAAACATTTACCTTAACCCTTACCAGAATTTAAAAAAATACAGAGTTTTCTGGATATTGCAACAAAACATTTACCCTAACCCTAACCAGAATTTAAAAAATACAGAGTTTTCTGGATATTGCAACAAAACATTTACCCTAACCCTAACCAGAATTTAAAAAATACAGAGTTTTCTGGATATTGCAACAAAACATTTACCCTAACCCTAACCAGAATTTAAAAAATACAGAGTTTTCTGGATATTGCAACAAAACATTTACATTAACCCTTACCAGAATTTAAAAAATACAGAGTTTTCTGGATATTGCAACAAAACCCTAACCCTAACCACAAGTGATAAAATACTGAGTTTTCTGGATATTGCAACAAAACATTTACCCTAACCCTAACCAGAATTTAAAAAATACAGAGTTTTCTGGATATTGCAACAAAACATTTACCCTAACCCTAACCAGAATTTAAAAAATACTGAGTTTTCTGGATATTGCAACAAAACATTTACCTTAACCCTTACCAGAATTTAAAAAAATACAGAGTTTTCTGGATATTGCAACAAAACATTTACCCTAACCCTAACCAGAATTTAAAAAATACAGAGTTTTCTGGATATTGCAACAAAACATTTACCCTAACCCTAACCAGAATTTAAAAAATACAGAGTTTTCTGGATATTGCAACAAAACATTTACCCTAACCCTAACACGAATTTAAAAAATACAGAGTTTTCTGGATATTGCAACAAAACATTTACCCTAACCCTAACCAGAATTTAAAAAATACAGAGTTTTCTGGATATTGCAACAAAACATTTACCTTAACCCTTACCAGAATTTAAAAAATACAGAGTTTTCTGGATATTGCAACAAAACATTTACCCTAACCCTAACCAGAATTTAAAAAATACAGAGTTTTCTGGATATTGCAACAAAACCCTAACCCTAACCACAAGTGATAAAATACTGAGTTTTCTGGATATTTCAACAAAACATTTACCTTAACCCTTACCAGAATTTAAAAAAATACAGAGTTTTCTGGATATTGCAACAAAACATTTACCCTAACCCTAACCAGAATTTAAAAAATACAGAGTTTTCTGGATATTGCAACAAAACATTTACCTTAACCCTAACCAGAATTTAAAAAATACAGAGTTTTCTGGATATTGCAACAAAACCCTAACCCTAACCACAAGTGATAAAATACTGAGTTTTCTGGATATTGCAACAAAACATTTACCCTAACCCTAACCAGAATTAAAAAAATACAGAGTTTTCTGGATATTGCAACAAAACATTTACCCTAACCCTAACCAGAATTTAAAAAATACAGAGTTTTCTGGATATTGCAACAAAACCCTAACCCTAACCACAAGTGATAAAATACTGAGTTTTCTGGATATTTCAACAAAACATTTACCTTAACCCTTACCAGAATTTAAAAAAATACAGAGTTTTCTGGATATTGCAACAAAACATTTACCCTAACCCTAACCAGAATTTAAAAAATACAGAGTTTTCTGGATATTGCAACAAAACATTTACCTTAACCCTAACCAGAATTTAAAAAATACAGAGTTTTCTGGATATTGCAACAAAACCCTAACCCTAACCACAAGTGATAAAATACTGAGTTTTCTGGATATTGCAACAAAACATTTACCTTAACCCTAACCAGAATTTAAAAAATACAGAGTTTTCTGGATATTGCAACAAAACCCTAACCCTAACCACAAGTGATAAAATACTGAGTTTTCTGGATATTGCAACAAAACATTTACCCTAACCCTAACCAGAATTTAAAAAATACAGAGTTTTCTGGATATTGCAACAAAACCCTAACCCTAACCACAAGTGATAAAATACTGAGTTTTCTGGATATTGCAACAAAACATTTACCTTAACCCTAACCAGAATTTAAAAAATACAGAGTTTTCTGGATATTGCAACAAAACCCTAACCCTAACCACAAGTGATAAAATACTGAGTTTTCTGGATATTGCAACAAAACATTTACCCTAACCCTAACCAGAATTTAAAAAATACAGAGTTTTCTGGATATTGCAACAAAACCCTAACCCTAACCACAAGTGATAAAATACTGAGTTTTCTGGATATTGCAACAAAACATTTACCCTAACCCTAACCAGAATTTAAAAAATACAGAGTTTTCTGGATATTGCAACAAAACATTTACCCTAACCCTAACCAGAATTTAAAAAATACAGAGTTTTCTGGATATTGCAACAAAACATTTACCCTAACCCTAACCAGAATTTAAAAAATACAGAGTTTTCTGGATATTGCAACAAAACATTTACCCTAATCCTAACCAGAATTTAAAAAATACAGAGTTTTCTGGATATTGCAACAGAACATTTACCCTAACCCTAACCAGAATTTAAAAAATACAGAGTTTTCTGGATATTGCAACAAAACCCTAACCCTAACCACAAGTGATAAAATACTGAGTTTTCTGGATATTGCAACAAAACATTTACCTTAACCCTTACCAGAATTTAAAAAAATACAGAGTTTTCTGGATATTGCAACAAAACATTTACCCTAACCCTAACCAGAATTTAAAAAATACAGAGTTTTCTGGATATTGCAACAAAACATTTACCCTAACCCTAACCAGAATTTAAAAAATACAGAGTTTTCTGGATATTGCAACAAAACATTTACCCTAACCCTAACCAGAATTTAAAAAATACAGAGTTTTCTGGATATTGCAACAAAACCCTAACCCTAACCACAAGTGATAAAATACTGAGTTTTCTGGATATTGCAACAAAACATTTACCTTAACCCTTACCAGAATTTAAAAAAATACAGAGTTTTCTGGATATTGCAACAAAACATTTACCCTAACCCTAACCAGAATTTAAAAAATACAGAGTTTTCTGGATATTGCAACAAAACATTTACCCTAACCCTAACCAGAATTTAAAAAATACAGAGTTTTCTGGATATTGCAACAAAACATTTACCCTAACCCTAACCAGAATTTAAAAAATACAGAGTTTTCTGGATATTGCAACAAAACATTTACATTAACCCTTACCAGAATTTAAAAAATACAGAGTTTTCTGGATATTGCAACAAAACCCTAACCCTAACCACACGTGATAAAATACTGAGTTTTCTGGATATTGCAAAAAAACATTTACCCTAACCCTAACCAGAATTTAAAAAATACAGAGTTTTCTGGATATTGCAACAAAACATTTACCCTAACCCTAACCAGAATTTAAAAAATACTGAGTTTTCTGGATATTGCAACAAAACCCTAACCCTAACCACAAGTGATAAAATACTGAGTTTTCTGGATATTGCAACAAAACATTTACCTTAACCCTAACCAGAATTTAAAAAATACAGAGTTTTCTGGATATTGCAACAAAACCCTAACCCTAACCACAAGTGATAAAATACTGAGTTTTCTGGATATTGCAACAAAACATTTACCCTAACCCTAACCAGAATTTAAAAAATACAGACTTTTCTGGATATTGCAACAAAACCCTAACCCTAACCACAAGTGATAAAATACTGAGTTTTCTGGATATTGCAACAAAACATTTACCCTAACCCTAACCAGAATTTAAAAAATACAGAGTTTTCTGGATATTGCAACAAAACATTTACCCTAACCCTAACCAGAATTTAAAAAATACAGAGTTTTCTGGATATTGCAACAAAACATTTACCCTAACCCTAACCAGAATTTAAAAAATACAGAGTTTTCTGGATATTGCAACAAAACATTTACCCTAACCCTAACCAGAATTTAAAAAATACAGAGTTTTCTGGATATTGCAACAAAACATTTACCCTAACCCTAACCAGAATTTAAAAAATACAGAGTTTTCTGGATATTGCAACAAAACCCTAACCCTAACCACAAGTGATAAAATACTGAGTTTTCTGGATATTGCAACAAAACATTTACCTTAACCCTTACCAGAATTTAAAAAAATACAGAGTTTTCTGGATATTGCAACAAAACATTTACCCTAACCCTAACCAGAATTTAAAAAATACAGAGTTTTCTGGATATTGCAACAAAACATTTACCCTAACCCGAACCAGAATTTAAAAAATACAGAGTTTTCTGGATATTGCAACAAAACATTTACCCTAACCCTAACCAGAATTTAAAAAATACAGAGTTTTCTGGATATTGCAACAAAACATTTACATTAACCCTTACCAGAATTTAAAAAATACAGAGTTTTCTGGATATTGCAACAAAACCCTAACCCTAACCACACGTGATAAAATACTGAGTTTTCTGGATATTGCAACAAAACATTTACCCTAACCCTAACCAGAATTTAAAAAATACAGAGTTTTCTGGATATTGCAACAAAACATTTACCCTAACCCTAACCAGAATTTAAAAAATACTGCGTTTTCTGGATATTGCAACAAAACATTTACCTTAACCCTTACCAGAATTTAAAAAAATACAGAGTTTTCTGGATATTGCAACAAAACATTTACCCTAACCCTAACCAGAATTTAAAAAATACAGAGTTTTCTGGATATTGCAACAAAACATTTACCCTAACCCTAACCAGAATTTAAAAAATACAGAGTTTTCTGGATATTGCAACAAAACCCTAACCCTAACCACACGTGATAAAATACTGAGTTTTCTGGATATTGCAACAAAACATTTACCCTAACCCTAACCAGAATTTAAAAAATACAGAGTTTTCTGGATATTGCAACAAAACATTTACCCTAACCCTAACCAGAATTTAAAAAATACAGAGTTTTCTGGATATTGCAACAAAACATTTACCCTGACCCTAACCAGAATTTAAAAAATACAGAGTTTTCTGGATATTGCAACAAAACATTTACCCTAACCCTAACCAGAATTTAAAAAATACAGAGTTTTCTGGATATTGCAACAAAACATTTACCTTAACCCTTACCAGAATTTAAAAAATACAGAGTTTTCTGGATATTGCAACAAAACATTTACCCTAACCCTAACCAGAATTTAAAAAATACAGAGTTTTCTGGATATTGCAACAAAACATTTACCTTAACCCTTACCAGAATTTAAAAAAATACAGAGTTTTCTGGATATTGCAACAAAACATTTACCCTAACCCTAACCAGAATTTAAAAAATACAGAGTGTTCTGGATATTGCAACAAAACATTTACCTTAACCCTTACCAGAATTTAAAAAAATACAGAGTTTTCTGGATATTGCAACAAAACATTTACCCTAACCCTAACCAGAATTTAAAAAATACAGAGTTTTCTGGATATTGCAACAAAACATTTACCCTAACCCTAACCAGAATTTAAAAAATACAGAGTTTTCTGGATATTGCAACAAAACATTTACCCTAACCCTAACCAGAATTTAAAAAATACAGAGTTTTCTGGATATTGCAACAAAACATTTACCCTAACCCTAACCAGAATTAAAAAAATACAGAGTTTTCTGGATATTGCAACAAAACCCTAACCCTAACCACATATGATAAAATACTGAGTTTTCTGGATATTGCAACAAAACATTTACCTTAACCCTTACCAGAATTTAAAAAAATACAGAGTTTTCTGGATATTGCAACAAAACATTTACCCTAACCCTAACCAGAATTTAAAAAATACAGAGTTTTCTGGATATTGCAACAAAACATTTACCCTAACCCTAACCAGAATTTAAAAAATACAGAGTTTTCTGGATATTGCAACAAAACATTTACCCTAACCCTAACCAGAATTTAAAAAATACAGAGTTTTCTGGATATTGCAACAAAACCCTAACCCTAACCACAAGTGATAAAATACTGAGTTTTCTGGATATTGCAACAAAACATTTACCTTAACCCTTACCAGAATTTAAAAAAATACAGAGTTTTCTGGATATTGCAACAAAACATTTACCCTAACCCTAACCAGAATTTAAAAAATACAGAGTTTTCTGGATATTGCAACAAAACATTTACCCTAACCCTAACCAGAATTTAAAAAATACAGAGTTTTCTGGATATTGCAACAAAACATTTACCCTAACCCTAACCAGAATTAAAAAAATACAGAGTTTTCTGGATATTGCAACAAAACCCTAACCCTAACCACAAGTGATAAAATACTGAGTTTTCTGGATATTGCAACAAAACATTTACCTTAACCCTTACCAGAATTTAAAAAAATACAGAGTTTTCTGGATATTGCAACAAAACATTTACCCTAACCCTAACCAGAATTTAAAAAATACAGAGTTTTATGGATATTGCAACAAAACATTTACCCTAACCCTAACCAGAATTTAAAAAATACAGAGTTTTCTGGATATTGCAACAAAACATTTACCCTAACCCTAACCAGAATTAAAAAAATACAGAGTTTTCTGGATATTGCAACAAAACCCTAACCCTAACCACAAGTGATAAAATACTGAGTTTTCTGGATATTGCAACAAAACATTTACCTTAACCCTTACCAGAATTTTAAAAAATACAGAGTTTTCTGGATATTGCAACAAAACATTTACCCTAACCCTAACCAGAATTTAAAAAATACAGAGTTTTCTGGATATTGCAACAAAACATTTACCCTAACCCTAACCAGAATTTAAAAAATACAGAGTTTTCTGGATATTGCAACAAAACATTTACCCTAACCCTAACCAGAATTTAAAAAATACACAGTTTTCTGGATATTGCAACAAAACATTTACCCTAACCCTAACCAGAATTTAAAAAATACAGAGTTTTCTGGATATTGCAACAAAACATTTACCCTAACCCTAACCAGAATTAAAAAAATACAGAGTTTTCTGGATATTGCAACAAAACCCTAACCCTAACCACAAGTTATAAAATACTGAGTTTTCTGGATATTGCAACAAAACATTTACCTTAACCCTTACCAGAATTTAAAAAAAATACAGAGTTTTCTGGATATTGCAACAAAACATTTACCCTAACCCTAACCAGAATTTAAAAAATACAGAGTTTTCTGGATATTGCAACAAAACATTTACCCTAACCCTAACCAGAATTTAAAAAATACAGAGTTTTCTGGATATTGCAACAAAACATTTACCCTAACCCTAACCAGAATTTAAAAAATACAGAGTTTTCTGGATATTGCAACAAAACATTTACCCTAACCCTAACCAGAATTTAAAAAATACAGAGTTTTCTGGATATTGCAACAAAACCCTAACCCTAACCACAAGTGATAAAATACTGAGTTTTCTGGATATTGCAACAAAACATTTACCCTAACCCTAACCAGAATTTAAAAAATACAGAGTTTTCTGGATATTGCAACAAAACATTTACCCTAACCCTAACCAGAATTAAAAAAATACAGAGTTTTCTGGATATTGCAACAAAACCCTAACCCTAACCACAAGTGATAAAATAC
Source organism: Sepiola atlantica (assembly GCA_963556195.1). Classification (NCBI taxonomy): domain Eukaryota; kingdom Metazoa; phylum Mollusca; class Cephalopoda; order Sepiida; family Sepiolidae; genus Sepiola; species Sepiola atlantica. Next base: position 1,369,254 of record CAUVYP010000088.1, on the reverse strand, counting down.
TGAGTTTTCTGGATATTGCAACAAAACATTTACCTTAACCCTTACCAGAATTTAAAAAAATACAGAGTTTTCTGGATATTGCAACAAAACATTTACCCTAACCCTAACCAGAATTTAAAAAATACAGAGTTTTCTGGATATTGCAACAAAACATTTACCCTAACCCTAACCAGAATTTAAAAAATACAGAGTTTTCTGGATATTGCAACAAAACATTTACCCTAACCCTAACCAGAATTTAAAAAATACAGAGTTTTCTGGATATTGCAACAAAACATTTACCCTAACCCTAACCAGAATTAAAAAAATACAGAGTTTTCTGGATATTGCAACAAAACCCTAACCCTAACCACAAGTGATAAAATACTGAGTTTTCTGGATATTGCAACAAAACATTTACCTTAACCCTTACCAGAATTTAAAAAAATACAGAGTTTTCTGGATATTGCAACAAAACATTTACCCTAACCCTAACCAGAATTTAAAAAATACAGAGTTTTCTGGATATTGCAACAAAACATTTACCCTAACCCTAACCAGAATTTAAAAAATACAGAGTTTTCTGGATATTGCAACAAAACATTTACCCTAACCCTAACCAGAATTTAAAAAATACAGAGTTTTCTGGATATTGCAACAAAACATTTACCCTAACCCTAACCAGAATTAAAAAAATACAGAGTTTTCTGGATATTGCAACAAAACCCTAACCCTAACCACAAGTGATAAAATACTGAGTTTTCTGGATATTGCAACAAAACATTTACCTTAACCCTTACCAGAATTTAAAAAAATACAGAGTTTTCTGGATATTGCAACAAAAAATTTACCCTAACCCTAACCAGAATTTAAAAAATACAGAGTTTTCTGGATATTGCAACAAAACATTTACCCTAACCCTAACCAGAATTTAAAAAATACAGAGTTTTCTGGATATTGCAACAAAACATTTACCCTAACCCTAACCAGAATTTAAAAAATACAGAGTTTTCTGGATATTGCAACAAAACCCTAACCCTAACCACAAGTGATAAAATACTGAGTTTTCTGGATATTGCAACAAAACATTTACCTTAACCCTTACCAGAATTTAAAAAAATACAGAGTTTTCTGGATATTGCAACAAAACATTTACCCTAACCCTAACCAGAATTTAAAAAATACAGAGTTTTCTGGATATTGCAACAAAACATTTACCCTAACCCTAACCAGAATTTAAAAAATACAGAGTTTTCTGGATATTGCAACAAAACATTTACCCTAACCCTAACCAGAATTTAAAAAATACAGAGTTTTCTGGATATTGCAACAAAACATTTACCCTAACCCTAACCAGAATTAAAAAAATACAGAGTTTTCTGGATATTGCAACAAAACCCTAACCCTAACCAAAAGTGATCAAATACTGAGTTTTCTGGATATTGCAACAAAACATTTACCCTAACCCTAACCATAATTTAAAAAATACAGAGTTTTCTGGATATTGCAACAAAACATTTACCCTAACCCTAACCAGAATTTAAAAAATACAGAGTTTTCTGGGGGTTGCAACAAAACATTTACCCTAACCCTAACTAGAATTTAAAAAATACAGAGTTTTCTGGATATTGCAACAAAACCCTAACCCTAACCAAAAGTGATAAAATACTGAGTTTTCTGGATATTGCAACAAAACATTTACCCTAACCCTAACCAGAATTTAAAAAATACAGAGTTTTCTGGATATTGCAACAAAACATTTACCCTAACCCTAACCAGAATTTAAAAAATACAGAGTTTTCTGGATATTGCAACAAAACCCTAACCCTAACCAAAAGTGATAAAATACAGTATTTTCTGGATATTGCAACAAAACATTTACCCTAACCCTAACCAGAATTTAAAAAATACAGAGTTTTCTGGATATTGCAACAAAACATTTACCCTAACCCTAACCAGAATTTAAAAAATACAGAGTTTTCTGGATATTGCAACAAAACATATACCCTAACCCTAACCAGAATTCAAAAAATACTGAGTTTTCTGGATATTGCAACAAAACATTTACCCTAACCCTAACCAGAATTTAAAAAATACAGAGTTTTCTGGATATTGCAACAAAACATATACCCTAACCCTAACCAGAATTTAAAAAATACAGAGTTTTCTGGATATTGCAACAAAACATTTACCCTAACCCTTACCAGAATTTAAAAAATACAGAGTTTTCTGGATATTGCAACAAAACCCTAACCCTAACCAAAAGTGATAAAATACTGAGTTTTCTGGATATTGCAACAAAACATTTACCCTAACCCTAACCAGAATTTAAAAAATACAGAGTTTTCTGGATATTGCCACAAAACATTTACCCTAACCCTAACCAGAATTTAAAAAATACAGAGTTTTCTGGATATTGCAACAAAACATTTACCCTAACCCTAACCAGAATTTAAAAAATACAGAGTTTTCTGGATATTGCAACAAAACCCTAACCCTAACCAAAAGTGATAAAATACTGAGTTTTCTGGATATTGCAACAAAACATTTACCCTAACCCTAACCAGAATTTAAAAAATACAGAGTTTTCTGGATATTGCAACAAAACATTTACCCTAACCCTAACCAGAATTTAAAAAATACAGAGTTTTCTGGATATTGCAACAAAACCCTAACCCTAACCAAAAGTGATAAAATACTGAGTTTTCTGGATATTACAACAAAACATTTACCCTAACCCTAACCAGAATTTAAAAAATACAGAGTTTTCTGGATATTGCAACAAAACATTTACCCTAACCCTAACCAGAATTTAAAAAATACAGAGTTTTGTGGATATTGCAACAAAACATTTACCCTAACCCTAACCAGAATTTAAAAAATACAATGTTTTGTGGATATTGCAACAAAACATTTACCCTAACCCTAACCAGAATTTAAAAAATACAGAGTTTTGTGGATATTGCAACAAAACATTTACCCTAACCCTAACCAGAATTTAAAAAATACAGAGTTTTCTGGATATTGCAACAAAACATTTACCCTAACCCTAACCAGAATTTAAAAAATACAGAGTTTTCTGGATATTGCAACAAAACATTTACCCTAACCCTAACCAGAATTTAAAAAATACAGAGTTTTCTGGATATTGCAACAAAACATTTACCCTAACCCTAACCAGAATTTAAAAAATACAGAGTTTTCTGGATATTGCAACAAAACATTTACCCTAACCCTAACCAGAATTTAAAAAATACAGAGTTTTCTGGATATTGCAACAAAACATTTACCCTAACCCTAACCAGAATTTAAAAAATACAGAGTTTTCTGGATATTGCAACAAAACATTTACCCTAACCCTAACCAGAATTTTAAAAATACAGAGTTTTCTGGATATTGCAACAAAACATTTACCCTAACCCTAACCAGAATTTAAAAAATACAGAGTTTTCTGGATATTGCAACAAAACATTTACCCTAACCCTAACCAGAATTTAAAAAATACAGAGTTTTCTGGATATTGCAACAAAACCCTAACCCTAACCAAAAGTGATCAAATACTGAGTTTTCTGGATATTGCAACAAAACATTTACCCTAACCCTAACCAGAATTTAAAAAATACAGAGTTTTCTGGATATTGCAACAAAACATTTACCCTAACCCTAACCAGAATTTAAAAAATACAGAGTTTTCTGGATATTGCAACAAAACATTTACCCTAACCCTAACCAGAATTTAAAAAATACAGAGTTTTCTGGATATTGCAACAAAACCCTAACCCTAACCAAAAGTGATAAAATACTGAGTTTTCTGGATATTGCAACAAAACATTTACCCTAACCCTAACCAGAATTTAAAAAATACAGAGTTTTCTGGATATTGCAACAAAACATTTACCCTAACCCTAACCAGAATTTAAAAAATACAGAGTTTTCTGGATATTGCAACAAAACATTTACCCTAACCCTAACCAGAATTTAAAAAATACAGAGTTTTCTGGATATTGCAACAAAACCCTAACCCTAACCAAAAGTGATAAAATACTGTATTTTCTGGATATTGCAACAAAACATTTACCCTAACCCTAACCAGAATTTAAAAAATACAGAGTTTTCTGGATATTGCAACAAAACATTTACCCTAACCCTAACCAGAATTTAAAAAATACAGAGTTTTCTGGATATTGCAACAAAACATATACCCAAACCCTAACCAGAATTCAAAAAATACTGAGTTTTCTGGATATTGCAACAAAACATTTACCCTAACCCTAACCAGAATTTAAAAAATACAGAGTTTTCTGGATATTGCAACAAAACATATACCCTAACCCTAACCAGAATTTAAAAAATACAGAGTTTTCTGGATATTGCAACAAAACATTTACCCTAACCCTTACCAGAATTTAAAAAATACAGAGTTTTCTGGATATTGCAACAAAACCCTAACCCTAACCAAAAGTGATAAAATACTGAGTTTTCTGGATATTGCAACAAAACATTTACCCTAACCCTAACCAGAATTTAAAAAATACAGAGTTTTCTGGATATTGCCACAAAACATTTACCCTAACCCTAACCAGAATTTAAAAAATACAGAGTTTTCTGGATATTGCAACAAAACATTTACCCTAACCCTAACCAGAATTTAAAAAATACAGAGTTTTCTGGATATTGCAACAAAACATTTACCCTAACCCTAACCAAAAGTGATAAAATACTGAGTTTTCTGGATATTGCAACAAAACATTTACCCTAACCCTAACCAAAATTTTAAAAATACAGAGTTTTCTGGATATTGCAACAAAACATTTACCCTAACCCTAACCAGAATTTAAAAAATACAGAGTTTTCTGGATATTGCAACAAAACCCTAACCCTAACCAAAAGTGATCAAATACTGAGTTTTCTGGATATTGCAACAAAACATTTACCCTAACCCTAACCAGAATTTAAAAAATACAGAGTTTTCTGGATATTGCAACAAAACATTTACCCTAACCCTAACCAGAATTTAAAAAATACAGAGTTTTCTGGATATTGCAACAAAACATTTACCTAACCCTAACCAAAAGTGATAAAATACTGAGTTTTCTGGATATTGCAACAAAACATTTACCCTAACCCTAACCAGAATTTAAAAAATACAGAGTTTTCTGGATATTGCAACAAAACATTTACCCTAACTCAAACCAGAATTTAAAAAATACAGAGTTTTCTGGATATTGCAACAAAACATTTTCCCTAACCCTAACCAGAATTTAAAAAATACAGAGTTTTCTGGATATTGCAACAAAACATTTACCCTTACCCTAACCAGAATTTAAAAAATACAGAGTTTTCTGGATATTGCAACAAAACATTTATCCTAACCCTAACCAGAATTTAAAAAATACAAGGTTTTCTGGATATTGCAACAAAACATTTACCCTAACCCTAACCAAAAGTGATAAAATACTGAGTTTTCTGGATATTGCAACAAAACATTTACCCTAACCTTAACCAGAATTTAAAAAATACAGAGTTTTCTGGATATTGCAACAAAACCCTAACCCTAACCAAAAGTGATAAAATACTGAGTTTTCTGGATATTGCAACAAAACATTTACCCTAACCCTAACCAGAATTAAAAAAATACAGAGTTTTCTGGATATTGCAACAAAACATATACCCTAACCCTAACCAGAATTTAAAAAATACAGAGTTTTCTGGATATTGCAACAAAACATATACCCTAACCTTAACCAGAATTTAAAAAATACAGAGTTTTCTGGATATTGCAACAAAACCCTAACCCTAACCAAAAGTGATAAAATACTGAGTTTTCTGGATATTGCAACAAAACATTTACCCTAACTCTAACCAGAATTTAAAAATACAGAGTTTTCTGGATATTGCAACAAAATATTTACCTTCACCCTAACCAGAATTTAAAAAATACAGAGTTTTCTGGATATTGCAACAAAACATTTACCCTAACCCTAACCAGAATTTAAAAAATACAGAGTTTTCTGGATATTGCAACAAAACCCTAACCCTAACCAAAAGTGATTAAATACTGAGTTTTCTGGATATTGCAACAAAACATTTACCCTAACCCTAACCAGAATTGAAAAAATACAGAGTTTTCTGGATATTGCAACAAAACCCTAACCCTAACCAAAAGTGATAAAATACTGAGTTTTCTGGATATTGCAACAAAACATTTACCCTAACCCTAACCAGAATTTAAAAAATACAGAGTTTTCTGGATATTGCAACAAAACATTTACCCTAACCCTAACCAGAATTTAAAAAATACAGAGTTTTCTGGATATTGCAACAAAACCCTAACCCTAACCCTAACCAGAATTTAAAAAATACAGAGTTTTCTGGATATTGCAACAAAACATTTACCCTAACCCTAACCAGAATTTAAAAAATACAGAGTTTTCTGGATATTGCAACAAAACCCTAACCCTAACCAAAAGTGATAAAATACTGAGTTTTCTGGATATTGCAACAAAACATTTACCCTAACCCTAACCAGAATTTAAAAAATACAGAGTTTTCTGGATATTGCAACAAAACATTTACCCTAACCCTAACCAGAATTTAAAAAATACAGAGTTTTCTGTATATTGCAACAAAACATATACCCTAACCCTAACCAGAATTTAAAAAATACAGAGTTTTCTGGATATTGCAACAAAACCCTAACCCTAACCAAAAGTGATAAAATACTGAGTTTTCTGGATATTGCAACAAAACATTTACCCTAACCCTAACCAGAATTTAAAAAATACAGAGTTTTCTGGATATTGCAACAAAAAATTTACCCTAAATCTAACCAGAATTTAAAAAATACAGAGTTTTCTGGATATTGCAACAAAACATTTACCCTAACCCTAACCAGAATTTAAAAAATACAGAGTTTTCTGGATATTGCAACAAAACCCTAACCCTAACCCTAACCAGAATTTAAAAAATACAGAGTTTTCTGGATATTGCAACAAAACCCTAACCCTAACCAAAAGTGATCAAATACTGAGTTTTCTAGATATTGCAACAAAACATTTACCCTAACCCTAACCAGAATTTAAAAAATACAGAGTTTTCTGGATATTGCAACAAAACATTTACCCTAACCCTAACCAGAATTTAAAAAATACAGAGTTTTCTGGATATTGCAACAAAACATTTACCCTAACCCTAACCAGAATTTAAAAAATACAGAGTTTTCTGGATATTGCAACAAAACATTTACCCTAACCCGAACCAGAATTTAAAAAATACAGAGTTTTCTGGATATTGCAACAAAACCCTAACCCTAACCAAAAGTGATAAAATACTGAGTTTTCTGGATATTGCAACAAAACATTTACCCTAACCCTAACCAGAATTTAAAAAATACAGAGTTTTCTGGATATTGCAACAAAACCCTAACCCTAACACCAAGTGATAAAATACTGAGTTTTCTGGATATTGCAACAAAACATTTACCCTAACCCTAACCAGAATTTAAAAAATACAGAGTTTTCTGGATATTGCAACAAAACATTTACCCTAACCCTAACCAGAATTTAAAAAATACAGAGTTTTCTGGATATTGCAACAAAACCCTAACCCTAACCCTAACCAGAATTTAAAAAATACAGAGTTTTCTGGATATTGCAACAAAACATTTACCCTAACCCTAACCAGAATTTAAAAAATACAGAGTTTTCTAGATATTGCAACAAAACCCTCACCCTAACCAAAAGTGATAAAATACTGAGTTTTCTGGATATTGCAACAAAACATTTACCCTAACCCTAACCAGAATTTAAAAAATACAGAGTTTTCTGGATATTGCAACAAAATATTTACCCTAACCCTAACCAGAATTTAAAAAATACAGAGTTTTCTGGATATTGCAACAAAACATTTACCCTAACCCTAACCAGAATTTAAAAAATACAGAGTTTTCTGGATATTGCAACAAAACCCTAACCCTAACCAAAAGTGATCAAATACTGAGTTTTCTGGATATTGCAACAAAACATTTACCCTAACCCTCACCAGAATTTAAAAAATACAGAGTTTTCTGGATATTGCAACAAAACATTTACCCTAACTGTAACCAGAATTTAAAAAATACAGAGTTTTCTGGATATTGCAACAAAAAATTTACCCTAAATCTAACCAGAATTTAAAAAATACAGAGTTTTCTGGATATTGCAACAAAACATTTACCCTAACCCTAACCAGAATTTAAAAAATACAGAGTTTTCTGGATATTGCAACAAAACCCTAACCCTAACCAAAAGTGATAAAATACTGTATTTTCTGGATATTGCAACAAAACATTTACCCTAACCCTAACCAGAATTTAAAAAATACAGAGTTTTCTGGATATTGCAACAAAACATTTACCCTAACCCTAACCAGAATTTAAAAAATACAGAGTTTTCTGGATATTGCAACAAAACATTTACCCTAACCCTAACCAAAAGTGATAAAATACTGAGTTTTCTGGATATTGCAACAAAACATTTACCCTAACCCTAACCAGAATTTAAAAAATACAGAGTTTTCTGGATATTGCAACAAAACATTTACCCTAACCCTAACCAGAATTTAAAAAATACAGAGTTTTCTGGATATTGCAACAAAACATTTACCCTAACCCTAACCAGAATTTAAAAAATACAGAGTTTTCTGGATATTGCAACAAAACATTTACCCTAACCCTAACCAGAATTTAAAAAATACAGAGTTTTCTGGATATTGCAACAAAACCCTAACCCTAACCAAAAGTGATCAAATACTGAGTTTTCTGGATATTGCAACAAAACATTTACCCTAACCCTAACCAGAATTTAAAAAATACAGAGTTTTCTGGATATTGCAACAAAACATTTACCCTAACCCTAACCAGAATTTAAAAAATACAGAGTTTTCTGGATATTGCAACAAAACATTTACCTAACCCTAACCAAAAGTGATAAAATACTGAGTTTTCTGGATATTGCAACAAAACATTTACCCTAACCCTAACCAGAATTTAAAAAATACAGAGTTTTCTGGATATTGCAACAAAACATTTACCCTAACCCTAACCAGAATTTAAAAAATACAGAGTTTTCTGGATATTGCAACAAAACATTTACCCTAACCCTAACCAGAATTTAAAAAATACAGAGTTTTCTGGATATTGCAACAAAACATTTACCCTAACCCTAACCAGAATTTAAAAAATACAGAGTTTTCTGGATATTGCAACAAAACCCTAACCCTAACCCTAACCAGAATTTAAAAAATACAGAGTTTTCTGGATATTGCAACAAAACATTTACCCTAACCCTAACCAGAATTTAAAAAATACAGAGTTTTCTGGATATTGCAACAAAACCCTAACCCTAACCAAAAGTGATAAAATACTGAGTTTTCTGGATATTGCAACAAAACATTTACCCTAACCCTAACCAGAATTTAAAAAATACAGAGTTTTCTGGATATTGCAACAAAACATTTACCCTAACCCTAACCAGAATTTAAAAAATACAGAGTTTTCTGTATATTGCAACAAAACATATACCCTAACCCTAACCAGAATTTAAAAAATACAGAGTTTTCTGGATATTGCAACAAAACCCTAACCCTAACCAAAAGTGATAAAATACTGAGTTTTCTGGATATTGCAACAAAACATTTACCCTAACCCTAACCAGAATTTAAAAAATACAGAGTTTTCTGGATATTGCAACAAAAAATTTACCCTAAATCTAACCAGAATTTAAAAAATACAGAGTTTTCTGGATATTGCAACAAAACATTTACCCTAACCCTAACCAGAATTTAAAAAATACAGAGTTTTCTGGATATTGCAACAAAACCCTAACCCTAACCCTAACCAGAATTTAAAAAATACAGAGTTTTCTGGATATTGCAACAAAACCCTAACCCTAACCAAAAGTGATCAAATACTGAGTTTTCTAGATATTGCAACAAAACATTTACCCTAACCCTAACCAGAATTTAAAAAATACAGAGTTTTCTGGATATTGCAACAAAACATTTACCCTAACCCTAACCAGAATTTAAAAAATACAGAGTTTTCTGGATATTGCAACAAAACCCTAACCCTAACCAAAAGTGATAAAATACTGAGTTTTCTGGATATTGCAACAAAACATTTACCCTAACCCTAACCAGGATTTAAAAAATACAGAGTTTTCTGGATATTGCAACAAAACATTTACCCTAACCCTAACCAGAATTTAAAAAATACAGAGTTTTCTGGATATTGCAACAAAACATTTACCTAACCCTAACCAAAAGTGATAAAATACTGAGTTTTCTGGATATTGCAACAAAACATTTACCCTAACCCTAACCAGAATTTAAAAAATACAGAGTTTTCTGGATATTGCAACAAAACATTTACCCTAACCCTAACCAGAATTTAAAAAATACAGAGTTTTCTGGATATTGCAACAAAACATTTACCCTATCCCTAACCAGAATTTAAAAAATACAGAGTTTTCTGGATATTGCAACAAAACATTTACCCTAACCCTAACCAGAATTTAAAAAATACAGAGTTTTCTGGATATTGCAACAAAACCCTAACCCTAACCCTAACCAGAATTTAAAAAATACAGAGTTTTCTGGATATTGCAACAAAACATTTACCCTAACCCTAACCAGAATTTAAAAAATACAGAGTTTTCTGGATATTGCAACAAAACCCTAACCCTAACCAAAAGTGATAAAATACTGAGTTTTCTGGATATTGCAACAAAACATTTACCCTAACCCTAACCAGAATTTAAAAAATACAGAGTTTTCTGGATATTGCAACAAAACATTTACCCTAACCCTAACCAGAATTTAAAAAATACAGAGTTTTCTGTATATTGCAACAAAACATATACCCTAACCCTAACCAGAATTTAAAAAATACAGAGTTTTCTGGATATTGCAACAAAACCCTAACCCTAACCAAAAGTGATAAAATACTGAGTTTTCTGGATATTGCAACAAAACATTTACCCTAACCCTAACCAGAATTTAAAAAATACAGAGTTTTCTGGATATTGCAACAAAACATTTACCCTAACCCTAACCAGAATTTAAAAAATACAGAGTTTTCTGGATATTGCAACAAAACCCTAACCCTAACCCTAACCAGAATTTAAAAAATACAGAGTTTTCTGGATATTGCAACAAAACCCTAACCCTAACCAAAAGTGATCAAATACTGAGTTTTCTAGATATTGCAACAAAACATTTACCCTAACCCTAACCAGAATTTAAAAAATACAGAGTTTTCTGGATATTGCAACAAAACATTTACCCTAACCCTAACCAGAATTTAAAAAATACAGAGTTTTCTGGATATTGCAACAAAACATTTACCCTAACCCTAACCAGAATTTAAAAAATACAGAGTTTTCTGGATATTGCAACAAAACATTTACCCTAACCCGAACCAGAATTTAAAAAATACAGAGTTTTCTGAATATTGCAACAAAACATTTACCCTAACCCTAACCAGAATTTAAAAAATACAGAGTTTTCTGGATATTGCAACAAAACATTTACCCTAACCCTAACCAGAATTTAAAAAATACAGAGTTTTCTGGATATTGCAACAAAACATTTACCTAACCCTAACCAAAAGTGATAAAATACTGAGTTTTCTGGATATTGCAACAAAACATTTACCCTAACCCTAACCAGAATTTAAAAAATACAGAGTTTTCTGGATATTGCAACAAAACATTTACCCTAACCCTAACCAGAATTTAAAAAATACAGAGTTTTCTGGATATTGCAACAAAACATTTACCCTAACCCTAACCAGAATTTAAAAAATACAGAGTTTTCTGGATATTGCAACAAAACATTTACCCTAACCCTAACCAGAATTTAAAAAATACAGAGTTTTCTGGATATTGCAACAAAACCCTAACCCTAACCCTAACCAGAATTTAAAAAATACAGAGTTTTCTGGATATTGCAACAAAACATTTACCCTAACCCTAACCAGAATTTAAAAAATACAGAGTTTTCTGGATATTGCAACAAACCCCTAACCCTAACCAAAAGTGATAAAATACTGAGTTTTCTGGATATTGCAACAAAACATTAACCCTAACCCTAACCAGAATTTAAAAAATACAGAGTTTTCTGGATATTGCAACAAAACATTTACCCTAACCCTAACCAGAATTTAAAAAATACAGAGTTTTCTGTATATTGCAACAAAACATATACCCTAACCCTAACCAGAATTTAAAAAATACAGAGTTTTCTGGATATTGCAACAAAACCCTAACCCTAACCAAAAGTGATAAAATACTGAGTTTTCTGGATATTGCAACAAAACATTTACCCTAACCCTAACCAGAATTTAAAAAATACAGAGTTTTCTGGATATTGCAACAAAAAATTTACCCTAAATCTAACCAGAATTTAAAAAATACAGAGTTTTCTGGATATTGCAACAAAACATTTACCCTAACCCTAACCAGAATTTAAAAAATACAGAGTTTTCTGGATATTGCAACAAAACCCTAACCCTAACCCTAACCAGAATTTAAAAAATACAGAGTTTTCTGGATATTGCAACAAAACATTTACCCTAACCCTAACCAGAATTTAAAAAATACAGAGTTTTCTGGATATTGCAACAAAACATTTACCCTAACCCTAACCAGAATTTAAAAAATACAGAGTTTTCTGGATATTGCAACAAAACCCTAACCCTAACCCTAACCAGAATTTAAAAAATACAGAGTTTTCTGGATATTGCAACAAAACATTTACCCTAACCCTAACCAGAATTTAAAAAATACAGAGTTTTCTGGATATTGCAACAAAACCCTAACCCTAACCAAAAGTGATAAAATACTGAGTTTTCTGGATATTGCAACAAAACATTTACCCTAACCCTAACCAGAATTTAAAAAATACAGAGTTTTCTGGATATTGCAACAAAACATTTACCCTAACCCTAACCAGAATTTAAAAAATACAGAGTTTTCTGTATATTGCAACAAAACATATACCCTAACCCTAACCAGAATTTAAAAAATACAGAGTTTTCTGGATATTGCAACAAAACCCTAACCCTAACCAAAAGTGATAAAATACTGAGTTTTCTGGATATTGCAACAAAACATTTACCCTAACCCTAACCAGAATTTAAAAAATACAGAGTTTTCTGGATATTGCAACAAAAAATTTACCCTAAATCTAACCAGAATTTAAAAAATACAGAGTTTTCTGGATATTGCAACAAAACATTTACCCTAACCCTAACCAGAATTTAAAAAATACAGAGTTTTCTGGATATTGCAACAAAACCCTAACCCTAACCCTAACCAGAATTTAAAAAATACAGAGTTTTCTGGATATTGCAACAAAACCCTAACCCTAACCAAAAGTGATCAAATACTGAGTTTTCTAGATATTGCAACAAAACATTTACCCTAACCCTAACCAGAATTTAAAAAAAACAGAGTTTTCTGGATATTGCAACAAAACATTTACCCTAACCCTAACCAGAATTTAAAAAATACAGAGTTTTCTGGATATTGCAACAAAACATTTACCCTAACCCGAACCAGAATTTAAAAAATACAGAGTTTTCTGAATATTGCAACAAAACATTTACCCTAACCCTAACCAGAATTTAAAAAATACAGAGTTTTCTGGATATTGCAACAAAACATTTACCCTAACCCTAACCAGAATTTAAAAAATACAGAGTTTTCTGGATATTGCAACAAAACCCTAACCCTAACCAAAAGTGATAAAATACTGAGTTTTCTGGATATTGCAACAAAACATTTACCCTAACCCTAACCAGAATTTAAAAAATACAGAGTTTTCTGGATATTGCAACAAAACATTTACCCTAACCCTAACCAGAATTTAAAAAATACAGAGTTTTCTAGATATTGCAACAAAACCCTCACCCTAACCAAAAGTGATAAAATACTGAGTTTTCTGGATATTGCAACAAAACATTTACCCTAACCCTAACCAGAATTTAAAAAATACAGAGTTTTCTGGATATTGCAACAAAATATTTACCCTAACCCTAACCAGAATTTAAAAAATACAGAGTTTTCTGGATATTGCAACAAAACATTTACCCTAACCCTAACCAGAATTTAAAAAATACAGAGTTTTCTGGATATTGCAACAAAACCCTAACCCTAACCAAAAGTGATTAAATACTGAGTTTTCTGGATATTGCAACAAAACATTTACCCTAACCCTCACCAGAATTTAAAAAATACAGAGTTTTCTGGATATTGCAACAAAACATTTACCCTAACTGTAACCAGAATTTAAAAAATACAGAGTTTTCTGGATATTGCAACAAAAAATTTACCCTAAATCTAACCAGAATTTAAAAAATACAGAGTTTTCTGGATATTGCAACAAAACATTTACCCTAACCCTAACCAGAATTTAAAAAATACAGAGTTTTCTGGATATTGCAACAAAACCCTAACCCTAACCAAAAGTGATAAAATACTGTATTTTCTGGATATTGCAACAAAACATTTACCCTAACCCTAACCAGAATTTAAAAAATACAGAGTTTTCTGGATATTGCAACAAAACATTTACCCTAACCCTAACCAGAATTTAAAAAATACAGAGTTTTCTGGATATTGCAACAAAACATTTACCCTAACCCTAACCAAAAGTGATAAAATACTGAGTTTTCTGGATATTGCAACAAAACATTTACCCTAACCCTAACCAGAATTTAAAAAATACAGAGTTTTCTGGATATTGCAACAAAACATTTACCCTAACCCTAACCAGAATTTAAAAAATACAGAGTTTTCTGGATATTGCAACAAAACATTTACCCTAACCCTAACCAGAATTTAAAAAATACAGAGTTTTCTGGATATTGCAACAAAACATTTACCCTAACCCTAACCAGAATTTAAAAAATACAGAGTTTTCTGGATATTGCAACAAAACCCTAACCCTAACCAAAAGTGATCAAATACTGAGTTTTCTGGATATTGCAACAAAACATTTACCCTAACCCTAACCAGAATTTAAAAAATACAGAGTTTTCTGGATATTGCAACAAAACATTTACCCTAACCCTAACCAGAATTTAAAAAATACAGAGTTTTCTGGATATTGCAACAAAACATTTACCTAACCCTAACCAAAAGTGATAAAATACTGAGTTTTCTGGATATTGCAACAAAACATTTACCCTAACCCTAACCAGAATTTAAAAAATACAGAGTTTTCTGGATATTGCAACAAAACATTTACCCTAACCCTAACCAGAATTTAAAAAATACAGAGTTTTCTGAATATTGCAACAAAACATTTACCCTAACCCTAACCAGAATTTAAAAAATACAGAGTTTTCTGGATATTGCAACAAAACATTTACCCTAACCCTAACCAGAATTTAAAAAATACAGAGTTTTCTGGATATTGCAACAAAACATTTATCCTAACCCTAACCAGAATTTAAAAAATACAAGGTTTTCTGGATATTGCAACAAAACATTTACCCTAACCCTAACCAAAAGTGATAAAATACTGAGTTTTCTGGATATTGCAACAAAACATTTACCCTAACCCTAACCAGAATTTAAAAAATACAGAGTTTTCTGGATATTGCAACAAAACCCTAACCCTAACCAAAAGTGATAAAATACTGAGTTTTCTGGATATTGCAACAAAACATTTACCCTAACCCTAACCAGAATTGAAAAAATACAGAGTTTTCTGGATATTGCAACAAAACATATACCCTAACCCTAACCAGAATTTAAAAAATACAGAGTTTTCTGGATATTGCAACAAAACATATACCCTAACCTTAACCAGAATTTAAAAAATACAGAGTTTTCTGGATATTGCAACAAAACCCTAACCCTAACCAAAAGTGATAAAATACTGAGTTTTCTGGATATTGCAACAAAACATTTACCCTAACCCTAACCAGAATTTAAAAAATACAGAGTTTTCTGGATATTGCAACAAAATATTTACCTTAACCCTAACCAGAATTTAAAAAATACAGAGTTTTCTGGATATTGCAACAAAACATTTACCCTAACCCTAACCAGAATTTTAAAAATACAGAGTTTTCTGGATATTGCAACAAAACATTTACCCTAACCCTAACCAGAATTTAAAAAATACAGAGTTTTCTGGATATTGCAACAAAACCCTAACCCTAACCAAAAGTGATAAAATACTGAGTTTTCTGGATATTGCAACAAAACATTTACCCTAACCCTAACCAGAATTTAAAAAATACAGAGTTTTCTGGATATTGCAACAAAACCCTAACCCTAACCAAAAGTGATAAAATACTGAGTTTGCTGGATATTGCAACAAAACATTTACCCTAACCCTAACCAGAATTTAAAAAATACAGAGTTTTCTGGATATTGCAACAAAACATTTACCCTAACCCTAACCAGAATTTAAAAAATACAGAGTTTTCTGGATATTGCAACAAAACCCTAACCCTAACCAGAATTTAAAAAATACAGAGTTTTCTGGATATTGCAACAAAACATTTACCCTAACCCTAACCAGAATTTAAAAAATACAGAGTTTTCTGGATATTGCAACAAAACCCTAACCCTAACCAAAAGTGATAAAATACTGAGTTTTCTGGATATTGCAACAAAACATTTACCCTAACCCTAACCAGAATTTAAAAAATACAGAGTTTTCTGGATATTGCAACAAAACATTTACCCTAACCCTAACCAGAATTTAAAAAATACAGAGTTTTCTGTATATTGCAACAAAACATATACCCTAACCCTAACCAGAATTTAAAAAATACAGAGTTTTCTGGATATTGCAACAAAACCCTAACCCTAACCAAAAGTGATAAAATACTGAGTTTTCTGGATATTGCAACAAAACATTTACCCTAACCCTAACCAGAATTTAAAAAATACAGAGTTTTCTGGATATTGCAACAAAAAATTTACCCTAAATCTAACCAGAATTTAAAAAATACAGAGTTTTCTGGATATTGCAACAAAACATTTACCCTAACCCTAACCAGAATTTAAAAAATACAGAGTTTTCTGGATATTGCAACAAAACCCTAACCCTAACCAAAAGTGATAAAATACTGTATTTTCTGGATATTGCAACAAAACATTTACCCTAACCCTAACCAGAATTTAAAAAATACAGAGTTTTCTGGATATTGCAACAAAACATTTACCCTAACCCTAACCAGAATTTAAAAAATACAGAGTTTTCTGGATATTGCAACAAAACATTTACCCTAACCCTAACCAGAATTTAAAAAATACAGAGTTTTCTGGATATTGCAACAAAACATTTACCCTAACCCTAACCAGAATTTAAAAAATACAGAGTTTTCTGGATATTGCAACAAAACATTTACCCTAACCCGAACCAGAATTTAAAAAATACAGAGTTTTCTGGATATTGCAACAAAACATTTACCCTAACCCTAACCAGAATTTAAAAAATACAGAGTTTTCTGGATATTGCAACAAAACATTTACCCTAACCCTAACCAGAATTTAAAAAATACAGAGTTTTCTGGATATTGCAACAAAACACTAACCCTAACCAAAAGTGATAAAATACTGAGTTTTCTGGATATTGCAACAAAACATTTACCCTAACCCTAACCAGAATTTAAAAAATACAGAGTTTTCTGGATATTGCAACAAAATATTTACCCTAACCCTAACCAGAATTTAAAAAATACAGAGTTTTCTGGATATTGCAACAAAACATTTACCCTAACCCTAACCAGAATTTAAAAAATACAGAGTTTTCTGGATATTGCAACAAAACATTTATCCTAACCCTAACCAGAATTTAAAAAATACAGAGTTTTCTGGATATTGCAACAAAACCCTAACCCTAACCAAAAGTGATCAAATACTGAGTTTTCTGGATATTGCAACAAAACATTTACCCTAACCCTAACCAGAATTTAAAAAATACAGAGTTTTCTGGATATTGCAACAAAATATTTACCCTAACCCTAACCAGAATTTAAAAAATACAGAGTTTTCTGGATATTGCAACAAAACATTTACCCTAACCCTAACCAGAATTTAAAAAATACAGAGTTTTCTGGATATTGCAACAAAACCCTAACCCTAACCAAAAGTGATAAAATACTGTATTTTCTGGATATTGCAACAAAACATTTACCCTAACCCTAACCAGAATTTAAAAAATACAGAGTTTTCTGGATATTGCAACAAAACATTTACCCTAACCCTAACCAGAATTTAAAAAATACAGAGTTTTCTGGATATGGCAACAAAACATTTACCCTAACCCTAACCAGAATTTAAAAAATACAGAGTTTTCTGGATATTGCAACAAAACATTTACCCTAACCCTAACCAGAATTTAAAAAATACAGAGTTTTCTAGATATTGCAACAAAACCCTAACCCTAACCAAAAGTGATAAAATACTGAGTTTTCTGGATATTGCAACAAAACATTTACCCTAACCCTAACCAGAATTTAAAAAATACAGAGTTTTCTGGATATTGCAACAAAATATTTACCCTAACCCTAACCAGAATTTAAAAAATACAGAGTTTTCTGGATATTGCAACAAAACATTTACCCTAACCCTAACCAGAATTTAAAAAATACAGAGTTTTCTGGATATTGCAACAAAACCCTAACCCTAACCAAAAGTGATCAAATACTGAGTTTTCTGGATATTGCAACAAAACATTTACCCTAACCCTCACCAGAATTTAAAAAATACAGAGTTTTCTGGATATTGCAACAAAACATTTACCCTAACTGTAACCAGAATTTAAAAAATACAGAGTTTTCTGGATATTGCAACAAAAAATTTACCCTAAATCTAACCAGAATTTAAAAAATACAGAGTTTTCTGGATATTGCAACAAAACATTTACCCTAACCCTAACCAGAATTTAAAAAATACAGAGTTTTCTAGATATTGCAACAAAACATTTACCCTAACCCTAACCAAAAGTGATAAAATACTGAGTTTTCTGGATATTGCAACAAAACATTTACCCTAACCCTAACCAGAATTTAAAAAATACAGAGTTTTCTGGATATTGCAACAAAACATTTACCCTAACCCTAACCAGAATTTAAAAAATACAGAGTTTTCTGGATATTGCAACAAAACATTTACCCTAACCCTAACCAGAATTTAAAAAATACAGAGTTTTCTGGATATTGCAACAAAACCCTAACCCTAACCAAAAGTGATCAAATACTGAGTTTTCTGGATATTGCAACAAAACATTTACCCTAACCCTAACCAGAATTTAAAAAATACAGAGTTTTCTAGATATTGCAACAAAACCCTAACCCTAACCCTAACCAGAATTTAAAAAATACAGAGTTTTCTGGATATTGCAACAAAACATTTACCTAACCCTAACCAAAAGTGATAAAATACTGAGTTTTCTGGATATTGCAACAAAACATTTACCCTAACCCTAACCAGAATTTAAAAAATACAGAGTTTTCTGGATATTGCAACAAAACATTTACCCTAACCCTAACCAAAATTTAAAAAATACAGAGTTTTCTGGATATTGCAACAAAACATTTACCCTAACCCTAACCAGAATTTAAAAAATACAGAGTTTTCTGGATATTGCAACAAAACATTTACCCTAACCCTAACCAGAATTTAAAAAATACAGAGTTTTCTGGATATTGCAACAAAACATTTATCCTAACCCTAACCAGAATTTAAAAAATACAAGGTTTTCTGGATATTGCAACAAAACATTTACCCTAACCCTAACCAAAAGTGATAAAATACTGAGTTTTCTGGATATTGCAACAAAACATTTACCCTAACCCTAACCAGAATTTAAAAAATACAGAGTTTTCTGGATATTGCAACAAAACCCTAACCCTAACCAAAAGTGATAAAATACTGAGTTTTCTGGATATTGCAACAAAACATTTACCCTAACCCTAACCAGAATTGAAAAAATACAGAGTTTTCTGGATATTGCAACAAAACATATACCCTAACCCTAACCAGAATTTTAAAAATACAGAGTTTTCTGGATATTGCAACAAAACATATACCCTAACCTTAACCAGAATTTAAAAAATACAGAGTTTTCTGGATATTGCAACAAAACCCTAACCCTAACCAAAAGTGATAAAATACTGAGTTTTCTGGATATTGCAACAAAACATTTACCCTAACCCTAACCAGAATTTAAAAAATACAGAGTTTTCTGGATATTGCAACAAAATATTTACCTTAACCCTAACCAGAATTTAAAAAATACAGAGTTTTCTGGATATTGCAACAAAACATTTACCCTAACCCTAACCAGAATTTAAAAAATACAGAGTTTTCTGGATATTGCAACAAAACATTTACCCTAACCCTAACCAGAATTTAAAAAATACAGAGTTTTCTGGATATTGCAACAAAACCCTAACCCTAACCAAAAGTGATAAAATACTGAGTTTTCTGGATATTGCAACAAAACATTTACCCTAACCCTAACCAGAATTTAAAAAATACAGAGTTTTCTGGATATTGCAACAAAACCCTAACCCTAACCAAAAGTGATAAAATACTGAGTTTGCTGGATATTGCAACAAAACATTTACCCTAACCCTAACCAGAATTTAAAAAATACAGAGTTTTCTGGATATTGCAACAAAACATTTACCCTAACCCTAACCAGAATTTAAAAAATACAGAGTTTTCTGGATATTGCAACAAAACCCTAACCCTTACCCTAACCAGAATTTAAAAAATACAGAGTTTTCTGGATATTGCAACAAAACATTTACCCTAACCCTAACCAGAATTTAAAAAATACAGAGTTTTCTGGATATTGCAACAAAACCCTAACCCTAACCAAAAGTGATAAAATACTGAGTTTTCTGGATATTGCAACAAAACATTTACCCTAACCCTAACCAGAATTTAAAAAATACAGAGTTTTCTGGATATTGCAACAAAACATTTACCCTAACCCTAACCAGAATTTAAAAAATACAGAGTTTTCTGTATATTGCAACAAAACATATACCCTAACCCTAACCAGAATTTAAAAAATACAGAGTTTTCTGGATATTGCAACAAAACCCTAACCCTAACCAAAAGTGATAAAATACTGAGTTTTCTGGATATTGCAACAAAACATTTACCCTAACCCTAACCAGAATTTAAAAAATACAGAGTTTTCTGGATATTGCAACAAAAAATTTACCCTAAATCTAACCAGAATTTAAAAAATACAGAGTTTTCTGGATATTGCAACAAAACATTTACCCTAACCCTAACCAGAATTTAAAAAATACAGAGTTTTCTGGATATTGCAACAAAACCCTAACCCTAACCAAAAGTGATAAAATACTGTATTTTCTGGATATTGCAACAAAACATTTACCCTAACCCTAACCAGAATTTAAAAAATACAGAGTTTTCTGGATATTGCAACAAAACATTTACCCTAACCCTAACCAGAATTTAAAAAATACAGAGTTTTCTGGATATTGCAACAAAACATTTACCCTAACCCTAACCAGAATTTAAAAAATACAGAGTTTTCTGGATATTGCAACAAAACCCTCACCCTAACCAAAAGTGATCAAATACTGAGTTTTCTAGATATTGCAACAAAACATTTACCCTAACCCTAACCAGAATTTAAAAAATACAGAGTTTTCTGGATATTGCAACAAAACATTTACCCTAACCCTAACCAGAATTTAAAAAATACAGAGTTTTCTGGATATTGCAACAAAACATTTACCCTAACCCGAACCAGAATTTAAAAAATACAGAGTTTTCTGGATATTGCAACAAAACATTTACCCTAACCCTAACCAGAATTTAAAAAATACAGAGTTTTCTGGATATTGCAACAAAACATTTACCCTAACCCTAACCAGAATTTAAAAAATACAGAGTTTTCTGGATATTGCAACAAAACACTAACCCTAACCAAAAGTGATAAAATACTGAGTTTTCTGGATATTGCAACAAAACATTTACCCTAACCCTAACCATAATTTAAAAAATACAGAGTTTTCTGGATATTGCAACAAAACCCTAACCCTAACCAAAAGTGATAAAATACTGAGTTTTCTGGATATTGCAACAAAACATTTACCCTAACCCTAACCAGAATTTAAAAAATACAGAGTTTTCTGGATATTGCAACAAAACATTTACCCTAACCCTAACCAGAATTTAAAAAATACAGAGTTTTCTGGATATTGCAACAAAACCCTAACCCTAACCAAAAGTGATCAAATACTGAGTTTTCTGGATATTGCAACAAAACATTTACCCTAACCCTAACCAGAATTTAAAAAATACAGAGTTTTCTAGATATTGCAACAAAACCCTAACCCTAACCCTAACCAGAATTTAAAAAATACAGAGTTTTCTGGATATTGCAACAAAACATTTACCTAACCCTAACCAAAAGTGATAAAATACTGAGTTTTCTGGATATTGCAACAAAACATTTACCCTAACCCTAACCAGAATTTAAAAAATACAGAGTTTTCTGGATATTGCAACAAAACATTTACCCTAACCCTAACCAAAATTTAAAAAATACAGAGTTTTCTGGATATTGCAACAAAACATTTACCCTAACCCTAACCAGAATTTAAAAAATACAGAGTTTTCTGGATATTGCAACAAAACATTTACCCTAACTCTAACCAGAATTTAAAAAATACAGAGTTTTCTGGATATTGCAACAAAACATTTATCCTAACCCTAACCAGAATTTAAAAAATACAAGGTTTTCTGGATATTGCAACAAAACATTTACCCTAACCCTAACCAAAAGTGATAAAATACTGAGTTTTCTGGATATTGCAACAAAACATTTACCCTAACCCTAACCAGAATTTAAAAAATACAGAGTTTTCTGGATATTGCAACAAAACCCTAACCCTAACCAAAAGTGATAAAATACTGAGTTTTCTGGATATTGCAACAAAACATTTACCCTAACCCTAACCAGAATTGAAAAAATACAGAGTTTTCTGGATATTGCAACAAAACATATACCCTAACCCTAACCAGAATTTAAAAAATACAGAGTTTTCTGGATATTGCAACAAAACATATACCCTAACCTTAACCAGAATTTAAAAAATACAGAGTTTTCTGGATATTGCAACAAAACCCTAACCCTAACCAAAAGTGATAAAATACTGAGTTTTCTGGATATTGCAACAAAACATTTACCCTAACCCTAACCAGAATTTAAAAAATACAGAGTTTTCTGGATATTGCAACAAAATATTTACCTTAACCCTAACCAGAATTTAAAAAATACAGAGTTTTCTGGATATTGCAACAAAACATTTACCCTAACCCTAACCAGAATTTAAAAAATACAGAGTTTTCTGGATATTGCAACAAAACATTTACCCTAACCCTAACCAGAATTTAAAAAATACAGAGTTTTCTGGATATTGCAACAAAACCCTAACCCTAACCAAAAGTGATAAAATACTGAGTTTTCTGGATATTGCAACAAAACATTTACCCTAACCCTAACCAGAATTGAAAAAATACAGAGTTTTCTGGATATTGCAACAAAACCCTAACCCTAACCAAAAGTGATAAAATACTGAGTTTGCTGGATATTGCAACAAAACATTTACCCTAACCCTAACCAGAATTTAAAAAATACAGAGTTTTCTGGATATTGCAACAAAACATTTACCCTAACCCTAACCAGAATTTAAAAAATACAGAGTTTTCTGGATATTGCAACAAAACCCTAACCCTTACCCTAACCAGAATTTAAAAAATACAGAGTTTTCTGGATATTGCAACAAAACATTTACCCTAACCCTAACCAGAATTTAAAAAATACAGAGTTTTCTGGATATTGCAACAAAACCCTAACCCTAACCAAAAGTGATAAAATACTGAGTTTTCTGGATATTGCAACAAAACATTTACCCTAACCCTAACCAGAATTTAAAAAATACAGAGTTTTCTGGATATTGCAACAAAACATTTACCCTAACCCTAACCAGAATTTAAAAAATACAGAGTTTTCTGTATATTGCAACAAAACATATACCCTAACCCTAACCAGAATTTAAAAAATACAGAGTTTTCTGGATATTGCAACAAAACCCTAACCCTAACCAAAAGTGATAAAATACTGAGTTTTCTGGATATTGCAACAAAACATTTACCCTAACCCTAACCAGAATTTAAAAAATACAGAGTTTTCTGGATATTGCAACAAAAAATTTACCCTAAATCTAACCAGAATTTAAAAAATACAGAGTTTTCTGGATATTGCAACAAAACATTTACCCTAACCCTAACCAGAATTTAAAAAATACAGAGTTTTCTGGATATTGCAACAAAACCCTAACCCTAACCAAAAGTGATAAAATACTGTATTTTCTGGATATTGCAACAAAACATTTACCCTAACCCTAACCAGAATTTAAAAAATACAGAGTTTTCTGGATATTGCAACAAAACATTTACCCTAACCCTAACCAGAATTTAAAAAATACAGAGTTTTCTGGATATTGCAACAAAACATTTACCCTAACCCTAACCAGAATTTAAAAAATACAGAGTTTTCTGGATATTGCAACAAAACCCTCACCCTAACCAAAAGTGATCAAATACTGAGTTTTCTAGATATTGCAACAAAACATTTACCCTAACCCTAACCAGAATTTAAAAAATACAGAGTTTTCTGGATATTGCAACAAAACATTTACCCTAACCCTAACCAGAATTTAAAAAATACAGAGTTTTCTGGATATTGCAACAAAACATTTACCCTAACCCGAACCAGAATTTAAAAAATACAGAGTTTTCTGGATATTGCAACAAAACATTTACCCTAACCCTAACCAGAATTTAAAAAATACAGAGTTTTCTGGATATTGCAACAAAACATTTACCCTAACCCTAACCAGAATTTAAAAAATACAGAGTTTTCTGGATATTGCAACAAAACCCTAAGCCTAACCCTAACCAGAATTTAAAAAATACAGAGTTTTCTGGATATTGCAACAAAACATTTACCTTAACCCTAACCAGAATTAAAAAAATACAGAGTTTTCTGGATATTGCAACAAAACCCTAACCCTAACCAAAAGTGATAAAATACTGAGTTTTCTGGATATTGCAACAAAACATTTACCCTAACCCTAACCAGAATTTAAAAAATACAGAGTTTTCTGGATATTGCAACAAAACATTTACCCTAACCCTAACCAGAATTTAAAAAATACAGAGTTTTCTGGATATTGCAACAAAACATTTACCCTAACCCTAACCAGAATTTAAAAAATACAGAGTTTTCTGGATATTGCAACAAAACACTAACCCTAACCAAAAGTGATAAAATACTGAGTTTTCTGGATATTGCAACAAAACATTTACCCTAACCCTAACCATAATTTAAAAAATACAGAGTTTTCTGGATATTGCAACAAAACCCTAACCCTAACCAAAAGTGATAAAATACTGAGTTTTCTGGATATTGCAACAAAACATTTACCCTAACCCTAACCAGAATTTAAAAAATACAGAGTTTTCTGGATATTGCAACAAAACATTTACCCTAACCCTAACCAGAATTTAAAAAATACAGAGTTTTCTGGATATTGCAACAAAACCCTAACCCTAACCAAAAGTGATCAAATACTGAGTTTTCTGGATATTGCAACAAAACATTTACCCTAACCCTAACCAGAATTTAAAAAATACAGAGTTTTCTAGATATTGCAACAAAACCCTAACCCTAACCCTAACCAGAATTTAAAAAATACAGAGTTTTCTGGATATTGCAACAAAACATTTACCTAACCCTAACCAAAAGTGATAAAATACTGAGTTTTCTGGATATTGCAACAAAACATTTACCCTAACCCTAACCAGAATTTAAAAAATACAGAGTTTTCTGTATATTGCAACAAAACATATACCCTAACCCTAACCAGAATTTAAAAAATACAGAGTTTTCTGGATATTGCAACAAAACCCTAACCCTAACCAAAAGTGATAAAATACTGAGTTTTCTGGATATTGCAACAAAACATTTACCCTAACCCTAACCAGAATTTAAAAAATACAGAGTTTTCTGGATATTGCAACAAAAAATTTACCCTAAATCTAACCAGAATTTAAAAAATACAGAGTTTTCTGGATATTGCAACAAAACATTTACCCTAACCCTAACCAGAATTTAAAAAATACAGAGTTTTCTGGATATTGCAACAAAACCCTAACCCTAACCAAAAGTGATAAAATACTGTATTTTCTGGATATTGCAACAAAACATTTACCCTAACCCTAACCAGAATTTAAAAAATTCAGAGTTTTCTGGATATTGCAACAAAACATTTACCCTAACCCTAACCAGAATTTAAAAAATACAGAGTTTTCTGGATATTGCAACAAAACATTTACCCTAACCCTAACCAGAATTTAAAAAATACAGAGTTTTCTGGATATTGCAACAAAACCCTCACCCTAACCAAAAGTGATCAAATACTGAGTTTTCTAGATATTGCAACAAAACATTTACCCTAACCCTAACCAGAATTTAAAAAATACAGAGTTTTCTGGATATTGCAACAAAACATTTACCCTAACCCTAACCAGAATTTAAAAAATACAGAGTTTTCTGGATATTGCAACAAAACATTTACCCTAACCCGAACCAGAATTTAAAAAATACAGAGTTTTCTGGATATTGCAACAAAACATTTACCCTAACCCTAACCAGAATTTAAAAAATACAGAGTTTTCTGGATATTGCAACAAAACATTTACCCTAACCCTAACCAGAATATAAAAAATACAGAGTTTTCTGGATATTGCAACAAAACACTAACCCTAACCAAAAGTGATAAAATACTGAGTTTTCTGGATATTGCAACAAAACATTTACCCTAACCCTAACCAGAATTTAAAAAATACAGAGTTTTCTGGATATTGCAACAAAACCCTAACCCTAACCAAAAGTGATAAAATACTGAGTTTTCTGGATATTGCAACAAAACATTTACCCTAACCCTAACCAGAATTTAAAAAATACAGAGTTTTCTGGATATTGCAACAAAACATTTACCCTAACCCTAACCAGAATTTAAAAAATACAGAGTTTTCTGGATATTGCAACAAAACCCTAAGCCTAACCCTAACCAGAATTTAAAAAATACAGAGTTTTCTGGATATTGCAACAAAACATTTACCTTAACCCTAACCAGAATTTAAAAAATACAGAGTTTTCTGGATATTGCAACAAAACCCTAACCCTAACCAAAAGTGATAAAATACTGAGTTTTCTGGATATTGCAACAAAACATTTACCCTAACCCTAACCAGAATTTAAAAAATACAGAGTTTTCTGGATATTGCAACAAAATATTTACCCTAACCCTAACCAGAATTTAAAAAATACAGAGTTTTCTGGATATTGCAACAAAACATTTACCCTAACCCTAACCAGAATTTAAAAAATACAGAGTTTTCTGGATATTGCAACAAAACATTTATCCTAACCCTAACCAGAATTTAAAAAATACAGAGTTTTCTGGATATTGCAACAAAACCCTAACCCTAACCAAAAGTGATCAAATACTGAGTTTTCTGGATATTGCAACAAAACATTTACCCTAACCCTAACCAGAATTTAAAAAATACAGAGTTTTCTGGATATTGCAACAAAATATTTACCCTAACCCTAACCAGAATTTAAAAAATACAGAGTTTTCTGGATATTGCAACAAAACATTTACCCTAACCCTAACCAGAATTTAAAAAATACAGAGTTTTCTGGATATTGCAACAAAACCCTAACCCTAACCAAAAGTGATAAAATACTGTATTTTCTGGATATTGCAACAAAACATTTACCCTAACCCTAACCAGAATTTAAAAAATACAGAGTTTTCTGGATATTGCAACAAAACATTTACCCTAACCCTAACCAGAATTTAAAAAATACAGAGTTTTCTGGATATGGCAACAAAACATTTACCCTAACCCTAACCAGAATTTAAAAAATACAGAGTTTTCTGGATATTGCAACAAAACATTTACCCTAACCCTAACCAGAATTTAAAAAATACAGAGTTTTCTGGATATTGCAACAAAACTCTAACCCTAACCAAAAGTGATCAAATACTGAGTTTTCTGGATATTGCAACAAAACATTTACCCTAACCCTAACCAGAATTTAAAAAATACAGAGTTTTCTGGATATTGCAACAAAACCCTAACCCTAACCAAAAGTGATAAAATACTGAGTTTTCTAGATATTGCAACAAAACCCT
This sequence comes from Sepiola atlantica, assembly GCA_963556195.1. Classification (NCBI taxonomy): domain Eukaryota; kingdom Metazoa; phylum Mollusca; class Cephalopoda; order Sepiida; family Sepiolidae; genus Sepiola; species Sepiola atlantica. Next base: position 1,340,945 of record CAUVYP010000088.1, on the reverse strand, counting down.
AACTCTAAGCAAAAGTGATCAAATACTGAGTTTTCTGGATATTGCAACAAAACATTTACCCTAACCCTAACCAGAATTTAAAAAATACAGAGTTTTCTGGATATTGCAACAAAACCCTAACCCTAACCAAAAGTGATAAAATACTGAGTTTTCTGGATATTGCAACAAAACATTTACCCTAACCCTAACCAGAATTAAAAAATACAGAGTTTTCTGGATATTGCAACAAAACATTTACCCTAACCCTAACCAGAATTTAAAAAATACAGAGTTTTCTGGATATTGCAACAAAACCCTAACCCTAACCAAAAGTGATAAAATACTGAGTTTTCTAGATATTGCAACAAAACCCTAACTCTAAGCAAAAGTGATCAAATACTGAGTTTTCTGGATATTGCAACAAAACATTTACCCTAACCCTAACCAGAATTTAAAAAATACAGAGTTTTCTGGATATTGCAACAAAACCCTAACCCTAACCAAAAGTGATAAAATACTGAGTTTTCTGGATATTGCAACAAAACATTTACCCTAACCCTAACCAGAATTGAAAAAATACAGAGTTTTCTGGATATTGCAACAAAACCCTCACCCTAACCAAAAGTGATAAAATACTGAGTTTTCTGGATATTGCAACAAAACATTTACCCTAACCCTAACCAGAATTTAAAAAATACAGAGTTTTCTGGATATTGCAACAAAACATTTACCCTAACTGTAACCAGAATTTAAAAAATACAGAGTTTTCTGGATATTGCAACAAAACATATACCCTAACCCTAACCAGAATTTAAAAAATACAGAGTTTTCTGGATATTGCAACAAAACCCTAACCCTAACCAAAAGTGATAAAATACTGTATTTTCTGGATATTGCAACAAAACATTTACCCTAACCCTAACCAGAATTTAAAAAATACAGAGTTTTCTGGATATTGCAACAAAACATTTACCCTAACCCTAACCAGAATTTAAAAAATACAGAGTTTTCTGGATATTGCAACAAAACATTTACCCTAACCCTAACCGGAATTTAAAAAATACAGAGTTTTCTGGATATTGCAACAAAACATTTACCCTAACCCTAACCAGAATTTAAAAAATACAGAGTTTTCTGGATATTGCAACAAAACCTTAACCCTAACCAAAAGTGATAAAATACTGACTTTTCTAGATATTGCAACAAAACCCTAACTCTAAGCAAAAGTGATAAAATACTGAGTTTTCTGGATATTGCAACAAAACATTTACCCTAACCCTAACCAGAATTTAAAAAATACAGAGTTTTCTGGATATTGCAACAAAACATTTACCCTAACCCTAACCAGAATTTAAAAAATACAGAGTTTTCTGGATATTGCAACAAAACCCTAACCCTAACCAAAAGTGATAAAATACTGAGTTTTCTGGATATTGCAACAAAACATTTACCCTGACCCTAACCAGAATTGAAAAAATACAGAGTTTTCTGGATATTGCAACAAAACCCTAACCCTAACCAAAAGTGATAAAATACTGAGTTTTCTGGATATTGCAACAAAACATTTACCCTAACCCTAACCAGAATTTAAAAAATACAGAGTTTTCTGGATATTGCAACAAACCATTTACCCTAACCCTAACCAGAATTTAAAAAATACAGAGTTTTTTGGATATTGCAACAAAACCCTAACCCTAACCAAAAGTGATAAAATACTGAGTTTTCTAGATATTGCAACAAAACCCTAACTCTAAGCAAAAGTGATAAAATACTGAGTTTTCTGGATATTGCAACAAAACATTTACCCTAACCCTAACCAGAATTTAAAAAATACAGAGTTTTCTGGGTATTGCAACAAAACATTTACCCTAACCCTAACCAGAATTTAAAAAATACAGAGTTTTCTGGATATTGCAACAAAAATTTACCCTAACCCTAACCAGAATTTAAAAAATACAGAGTTTTCTGGATATTGCAACAAAACATTTACCCTAACCCTAACCAGAATTTAAAAAATACAGAGTTTTCTGGATATTGCAACAAAACCCTAACCCTAACCAAAAGTGATCAAATACTGAGTTTTCTGGATATTGCAACAAAACATTTACCCTAACCCTAACCAGAATTTAAAAAATACAGAGTTTTCTGGATATTGCAACAAAATATTTACCCTAACCCTAACCAGAATTTAAAAAATACAGAGTTTTCTGGATATTGCAACAAAACATTTACCCTAACCCTAACCAGAATTTAAAAAATACAGAGTTTTCTGGATATTGCAACAAAACCCTAACCCTAACCAAAAGTGATAAAATACTGTATTTTCTGGATATTGCAACAAAACATTTACCCTAACCCTAACCAGAATTTAAAAAATACAGAGTTTTCTGGATATTGCAACAAAACATTTACCCTAACCCTAACCAGAATTTAAAAAATACAGAGTTTTCTGGATATTGCAACAAAACTCTAACCCTAACCAAAAGTGATCAAATACTGAGTTTTCTGGATATTGCAACAAAACATTTACCCTAACCCTAACCAGAATTTAAAAAATACAGAGTTTTCTGGATATTGCAACAAAACATTTACCCTAACCCTAACCAGAATTTAAAAAATACAGAGTTTTCTGGATATTGCAACAAAACATTTACCCTAACCCTAACCAGAATTTAAAAAATACAGAGTTTTCTGGATATTGCAACAAAACCCTAACCCTAACCAAAAGTGATAAAATACTGAGTTTTCTAGATATTGCAACAAAACCCTAACTCTAAGCAAAAGTGATCAAATACTGAGTTTTCTGGATATTGCAACAAAACATTTACCCTAACTCTAACCAGAATTTAAAAAATACAGAGTTTTCTGGATATTGCAACAAAACCCTAACCCTAACCAAAAGTGATAAAATACTGAGTTTTCTGGATATTGCAACAAAACATTTACCCTAACCCTAACCAGAATTTAAAAAATACAGAGTTTTCTGGATATTGCAACAAAACATTTACCCTAACCCTAACCAGAATTTAAAAAATACAGAGTTTTCTGGATATTGCAACAAAACCCTAACCCTAACCAAAAGTGATAAAATACTGAGTTTTCTAGATATTGCAACAAAACCCTAACTCTAAGCAAAAGTGATAAAATACTGAGTTTTCTGGATATTGCAACAAAACATTTACCCTAACCCTAACCAGAATTTAAAAAATACAGAGTTTTCTGGATATTGCAACAAAACATTTACCCTAACCCTAACCAGAATTTAAAAAATACAGAGTTTTCTGGATATTGCAACAAAACCCTAACCCTAACCAAAAGTGATAAAATACTGAGTTTTCTAGATATTGCAACAAAACCCTAACTCTAAGCAAAAGTGATAAAATACTGAGTTTTCTGGATATTGCAACAAAACATTTACCCTAACCCTAACCAGAATTTAAAAAATACAGAGTTTTCTGGATATTGCAACAAAACCCTAACCCTAACCAAAAGTGATAAAATACTGAGTTTTCTAGATATTGCAACAAAACCCTAACTCTAAGCAAAAGTGATCAAATACTGAGTTTTCTGGATATTGCAACAAAACATTTACCCTAACCCTAACCAGAATTTAAAAAATACAGAGTTTTCTGGATATTGCAACAAAACATTTACCCTAACCCTAACCAGAATTGAAAAAATACAGAGTTTTCTGGATATTGCAACAAAACCCTCACCCTAACCAAAAGTGATAAAATACTGAGTTTTCTGGATATTGCAACAAAACATTTACCCTAACCCTAACCAGAATTTAAAAAATACAGAGTTTTCTGGATATTGCAACAAAACATTTACCCTAACTGTAACCAGAATTTAAAAAATACAGAGTTTTCTGGATATTGCAACAAAACCCTAACCCTAACCAAAAGTGATAAAATACTGTATTTTCTGGATATTGCAACAAAACATTTACCCTAACCCTAACCAGAATTTAAAAAATACAGAGTTTTCTGGATATTGCAACAAAACATTTACGCTAACCCTAACCAGAATTTAAAAAATACAGAGTTTTCTGGATATTGCAACAAAACATTTACCCTAACCCTAACCAGAATTTAAAAAATACAGAGTTTTCTGGATATTGCAACAAAACATTTACCCTAACCCTAACCAGAATTTAAAAAATACAGAGTTTTCTGGATATTGCAACAAAACCCTAACCCTAACCAAAAGTGATAAAATACTGAGTTTTCTAGATATTGCAACAAAACCCTAACTCTAAGCAAAAGTGATAAAATACTGAGTTTTCTGGATATTGCAACAAAACATTTACCCTAACCCTAACCAGAATTTAAAAAATACAGAGTTTTCTGGATATTGCAACAAAACATTTACCCTAACCCTAACCAGAATTTAAAAAATACAGAGTTTTCTGGATATTGCAACAAAACCCTAACCCTAACCAAAAGTGATAAAATACTGAGTTTTCTGGATATTGCAACAAAACATTTACCCTGACCCTGACCAGAATTGAAAAAATACAGAGTTTTCTGGATATTGCAACAAAACCCTAACCCTAACCAAAAGTGATAAAATACTGAGTTTTCTGGATATGGCAACAAAACATTTACCCTAACCCTAACCAGAATTTAAAAAATACAGAGTTTTCTGGATATTGCAACAAAACATTTACCCTAACTGTAACCAGAATTTAAAAAATACAGAGTTTTCTGGATATTGCAACAAAACCCTAACCCTAACCAAAAGTGATAAAATACTGTATTTTCTGGATATTGCAACAAAACATTTACCCTAACCCTAACCAGAATTTAAAAAATACAGAGTTTTCTGGATATTGCAACAAAACATTTACGCTTACCCTAACCAGAATTTAAAAAATACAGAGTTTTCTGGATATTGCAACAAAACATTTACCCTAACCCTAACCAGAATTTAAAAAATACAGAGTTTTCTGGATATTGCAACAAAACATTTACCCTAACCCTAACCAGAATTTAAAAAATACAGAGTTTTCTGGATATTGCAACAAAACCCTAACCCTAACCAAAAGTGATAAAATACTGAGTTTTCTAGATATTGCAACAAAACCCTAACTCTAAGCAAAAGTGATAAAATACTGAGTTTTCTGGATATTGCAACAAAACATTTACCCTAACCCTAACCAGAATTTAAAAAATACAGAGTTTTCTGGATATTGCAACAAAACATTTACCCTAACCCTAACCAGAATTTAAAAAATACAGAGTTTTCTGGATATTGCAACAAAACCCTAACCCTAACCAAAAGTGATAAAATACTGAGTTTTCTGGATATTGCAACAAAACATTTACCCTGACCCTGACCAGAATTGAAAAAATACAGAGTTTTCTGGATATTGCAACAAAACCCTAACCCTAACCAAAAGTGATAAAATACTGAGTTTTCTGGATATGGCAACAAAACATTTACCCTAACCCTAACCAGAATTTAAAAAATACAGAGTTTTCTGGATATTGCAACAAACCATTTACCCTAACCCTAACCAGAATTTAAAAAATACAGAGTTTTTTGGATATTGCAACAAAACCCTAACCCTAACCAAAAGTGATAAAATACAGAGTTTTCTAGATATTGCAACAAAACCCTAACTCTAAGCAAAAGTGATAAAATACTGAGTTTTCTGGATATTGCAACAAAACCCTAACCCTAACCCTTACCCTAACCAGAATTTAAAAAATACAGAGTTTTCTGGATATTGCAACAAAACCCTAACTTTAACCAAATGTGATAAAATACTGAGTTTTCTGGATATTGCAACAAAACATTTACCCTAACCCTAACCAGAATTTAAAAAATACAGAGTTTTCTGGATATTGCAACAAAATATTTACCCTAACCCTAACCAGAATTTAAAAAATACAGAGTTTTCTGGATATTGCAACAAAACATTTACCCTAACCCTAACCAGAATTTAAAAAATACAGAGTTTTCTGGATATTGCAACAAAACCCTAACCCTAACCAAAAGTGATCAAATACTGAGTTTTCTGGATATTGCAACAAAACATTTACCCTAACCCTAACCAGAATTTAAAAAATACAGAGTTTTCTGGATATTGCAACAAAATATTTACCCTAACCCTAACCAGAATTTAAAAAATACAGAGTTTTCTGGATATTGCAACAAAACATTTACCCTAACCCTAACCAGAATTTAAAAAATACAGAGTTTTCTGGATATTGCAACAAAACCCTAACCCTAACCAAAAGTGATAAAATACTGTATTTTCTGGATATTGCAACAAAACATTTACCCTAACCCTAACCAGAATTTAAAAAATACAGAGTTTTCTGGATATTGCAACAAAACATTTACCCTAACCCTAACCAGAATTTAAAAAATACAGAGTTTTCTGGATATGGCAACAAAACATTTACCCTAACCCTAACCAGAATTTAAAAAATACAGAGTTTTCTGGATATTGCAACAAAACATTTACCCTAACCCTAACCAGAATTTAAAAAATACAGAGTTTTCTGGATATTGCAACAAAACTCTAACCCTAACCAAAAGTGATCAAATACTGAGTTTTCTGGATATTGCAACAAAACATTTACCCTAACCCTAACCAGAATTTAAAAAATACAGAGTTTTCTGGATATTGCAACAAAACATTTACCCTAACCCTAACCAGAATTTAAAAAATACAGAGTTTTCTGGATATTGCAACAAAACATTTACCCTAACCCTAACCAGAATTTAAAAAATACAGAGTTTTCTGGATATTGCAACAAAACCCTAACCCTAACCAAAAGTGATAAAATACTGAGTTTTCTAGATATTGCAACAAAACCCTAACTCTAAGCAAAAGTGATAAAATACTGAGTTTTCTGGATATTGCAACAAAACATTTACCCTAACCCTAACCAGAATTTAAAAAATACAGAGTTTTCTGGATATTGCAACAAAACATTTACCCTAACCCTAACCAGAATTTAAAAAATACAGAGTTTTCTGGATATTGCAACAAAACCCTAACCCTAACCAAAAGTGATAAAATACTGAGTTTTCTAGATATTGCAACAAAACCCTAACTCTAAGCAAAAGTGATCAAATACTGAGTTTTCTGGATATTGCAACAAAACATTTACCCTAACCCTAACCAGAATTTAAAAAATACAGAGTTTTCTGGATATTGCAACAAAACCCTAACCCTAACCAAAAGTGATAAAATACTGAGTTTTCTGGATATTGCAACAAAACATTTACCCTAACCCTAACCAGAATTTAAAAAATACAGAGTTTTCTGGATATTGCAACAAAACATTTACCCTAACCCTAACCAGAATTTAAAAAATACAGAGTTTTCTGGATATTGCAACAAAACCCTAACCCTAACCAAAAGTGATAAAATACTGAGTTTTCTAGATATTGCAACAAAACCCTAACTCTAAGCAAAAGTGATAAAATACTGAGTTTTCTGGATATTGCAACAAAACATTTACCCTAACCCTAACCAGAGTTTAAAAAATACAGAGTTTTCTGGATATTGCAACAAAACATTTACCCTAACCCTAACCAGAATTTAAAAAATACAGAGTTTTCTGGATATTGCAACAAAACCCTAACCCTAACCAAAAGTGATAAAATACTGAGTTTTCTAGATATTGCAACAAAACCCTAACTCTAAGCAAAAGTGATAAAATACTGAGTTTTCTGGATATTGCAACAAAACATTTACCCTAACCCTAACCAGAATTTAAAAAATACAGAGTTTTCTGGATATTGCAACAAAACCCTAACCCTAACCAAAAGTGATAAAATACTGAGTTTTCTAGATATTGCAACAAAACCCTAACTCTAAGCAAAAGTGATCAAATACTGAGTTTTCTGGATATTGCAACAAAACATTTACCCTAACCCTAACCAGAATTTAAAAAATACAGAGTTTTCTGGATATTGCAACAAAACATTTACCCTAACCCTAACCAGAATTGAAAAAATACAGAGTTTTCTGGATATTGCAACAAAACCCTCACCCTAACCAAAAGTGATAAAATACTGAGTTTTCTGGATATTGCAACAAAACATTTACCCTAACCCTAACCAGAATTTAAAAAATACAGAGTTTTCTGGATATTGCAACAAAACATTTACCCTAACTGTAACCAGAATTTAAAAAATACAGAGTTTTCTGGATATTGCAACAAAACATATACCCTAACCCTAACCAGAATTTAAAAAATACAGAGTTTTCTGGATATTGCAACAAAACCCTAACCCTAACCAAAAGTGATAAAATACTGTATTTTCTGGATATTGCAACAAAACATTTACCCTAACCCTAACCAGAATTGAAAAAATACAGAGTTTTCTGGATATTGCAACAAAACCCTCACCCTAACCAAAAGTGATAAAATACTGAGTTTTCTGGATATTGCAACAAAACATTTACCCTAACCCTAACCAGAATTTAAAAAATACAGAGTTTTCTGGATATTGCAACAAAACATTTACCCTAACCCTAACCAGAATTTAAAAAATACAGAGTTTTCTGGATATTGCAACAAAACATTTACCCTAACCCTAACCAGAATTTAAAAAATACAGAGTTTTCTGGATATTGCAACAAAACATTTACCCTAACCCTAACCAGAATTTAAAAAATACAGAGTTTTCTGGATATTGCAACAAAACCCTAACCCTAACCAAAAGTGATAAAATACTGAGATTTCTAGATATTGCAACAAAACCCTAACTCTAAGCAAAAGTGATAAAATACTGAGTTTTCTGGATATTGCAACAAAACATTTACCCTAACCCTAACCAGAATTTAAAAAATACAGAGTTTTCTGGATATTGCAACAAAACATTTACCCTAACCCTAACCAGAATTTAAAAAATACAGAGTTTTCTGGATATTGCAACAAAACCCTAACCCTAACCAAAAGTGATAAAATACTGAGTTTTCTGGATATTGCAACAAAACATTTACCCTGACCCTGACCAGAATTGAAAAAATACAGAGTTTTCTGGATATTGCAACAAAACCCTAACCCTAACCAAAAGTGATAAAATACTGAGTTTTCTGGATATTGCAACAAAACATTTACCCTAACCCTAACCAGAATTTAAAAAATACAGAGTTTTCTGGATATTGCAACAAACCATTTACCCTAACCCTAACCAGAATTTAAAAAATACAGAGTTTTTTGGATATTGCAACAAAACCCTAACCCTAACCAAAAGTGATAAAATACGGAGTTTTCTAGATATTGCAACAAAACCCTAACTCTAAGCAAAAGTGATAAAATACTGAGTTTTCTGGATATTGCAACAAAACCCTAACCCTAACCCTTACCCTAACCAGAATTTAAAAAATACAGAGTTTTCTGGATATTGCAACAAAACCCTAACTTTAACCAAATGTGATAAAATACTGAGTTTTCTGGATATTGCAACAAAACATTTACCCTAACCCTAACCAGAATTTTAAAAATACAGAGTTTTCTGGATATTGCAACAAAACATTTACCCTAACCCTAACCAGAATTTAAAAAATACAGAGTTTTCTGGATATTGCAACAAAACATTTACCCTAACCCTAACCAGAATTTAAAAAATACAGAGTTTTCTGGATATTGCAACAAAACCCTAACCCTAACCAAAAGTGATCAAATACTGAGTTTTCTGGATATTGCAACAAAACATTTACCCTAACCCTAACCAGAATTTAAAAAATACAGAGTTTTCTGGATATTGCAACAAAATATTTACCCTAACCCTAACCAGAATTTAAAAAATACAGATTTTTCTGGATATTGCAACAAAACATTTACCCTAACCCTAACCAGAATTTAAAAAATACAGAGTTTTCTGGATATTGCAACAAAACCCTAACCCTAACCAAAAGTGATAAAATACTGTATTTTCTGGATATTGCAACAAAACATTTACCCTAACCCTAACCAGAATTTAAAAAATACAGAGTTTTCTGGATATTGCAACAAAACATTTACCCTAACCCTAACCAGAATTTAAAAAATACAGAGTTTTCTGGATATGGCAACAAAACATTTACCCTAACCCTAACCAGAATTTAAAAAATACAGAGTTTTCTGGATATTGCAACAAAACATTTACCCTAACCCTAACCAGAATTTAAAAAATACAGAGTTTTCTGGATATTGCAACAAAACTCTAACCCTAACCAAAAGTGATCAAATACTGAGTTTTCTGGATATTGCAACAAAACATTTACCCTAACCCTAACCAGAATTTAAAAAATACAGAGTTTTCTGGATATTGCAACAAAACATTTACCCTAACCCTAACCAGAATTTAAAAAATACAGAGTTTTCTGGATATTGCAACAAAACATTTACCCTAACCCTAACCAGAATTTAAAAAATACAGAGTTTTCTGGATATTGCAACAAAACCCTAACCCTAACCAAAAGTGATAAAATACTGAGTTTTCTAGATATTGCAACAAAACCCTAACTCTAAGCAAAAGTGATAAAATACTGAGTTTTCTGGATATTGCAACAAAACATTTACCCTAACCCTAACCAGAATTTAAAAAATACAGAGTTTTCTGGATATTGCAACAAAACCCTAACCCTAACCAAAAGTGATAAAATACTGAGTTTTCTGGATATTGCAACAAAACATTTACCCTAACCCTAACCAGAATTTAAAAAATACAGAGTTTTCTGGATATTGCAACAAAACATTTACCCTAACCCTAACCAGAATTTAAAAAATACAGAGTTTTCTGGATATTGCAACAAAACCCTAACCCTAACCAAAAGTGATAAAATACTGAGTTTTCTAGATATTGCAACAAAACCCTAACTCTAAGCAAAAGTGATAAAATACTGAGTTTTCTGGATATTGCAACAAAACATTTACCCTAACCCTAACCAGAATTTAAAAAATACAGAGTTTTCTGGATATTGCAACAAAACATTTACCCTAACCCTTACCAGAATTTAAAAAATACAGAGTTTTCTGGATATTGCAACAAAACCCTAACCCTAACCAAAAGTGATAAAATACTGAGTTTTCTAGATATTGCAACAAAACCCTAACTCTAAGCAAAAGTGATCAAATACTGAGTTTTCTGGATATTGCAACAAAACATTTACCCTAACCCTAACCAGAATTTAAAAAATACAGAGTTTTCTGGATATTGCAACAAAACCCTAACCCTAACCAAAAGTGATAAAATACTGAGTTTTCTGGATATTGCAACAAAACATTTACCCTAACCCTAACCAGAATTTAAAAAATACAGAGTTTTCTGGATATTGCAACAAAACATTTACCCTAACCCTAACCAGAATTTAAAAAATACAGAGTTTTCTGGATATTGCAACAAAACATTTACCCTAACCCTAACCAGAATTTAAAAAATACAGAGTTTTCTGGATATTGCAACAAAACCCTAACCCTAACCAAAAGTGATAAAATACTGAGTTTTCTGGATATTGCAACAAAACATTTACCCTAACCCTAACCAGAATTTAAAAAATACAGAGTTTTCTGGATATTGCAACAAAACATTTACCCTAACCCTAACCAGAATTTAAAAAATACAGAGTTTTCTGGATATTGCAACAAAACCCTAACCCTAACCAAAAGTGATAAAATACTGAGTTTTCTGGATATTGCAACAAAACATTTACCCTAACCCTAACCAGAATTGAAAAAATACAGAGTTTTCTGGATATTGCAACAAAACCCTCACCCTAACCAAAAGTGATAAAATACTGAGATTTCTGGATATTGCAACAAAACATTTACCCTAACCCTAACCAGAATTTAAAAAATACAGAGTTTTTTGGATATTGCAACAAAACCCTAACCCTAACCAAAAGTGATAAAATACTGAGTTTTCTAGATATTGCAACAAAACCCTAACTCTAAGCAAAAGTGATAAAATACTGAGTTTTCTGGATATTGCAACAAAACATTTACCCTAACCCTAACCAGAATTTAAAAAATACAGAGTTTTCTGGGTATTGCAACAAAACATTTACCCTAACCCTAACCAGAATTTAAAAAATACAGAGTTTTCTGGATATTGCAACAAAATATTTACCTTAACCCTAACCAGAATTTAAAAAATGCAGAGTTTTCTGGATATTGCAACAAAACATTTACCCTAACCCTAACCAGAATTTAAAAAATACAGAGTTTTCTGGATATTGCAACAAAACCCTAACCCTAACCAAAAGTGATCAAATACTGAGTTTTCTGGATATTGCAACAAAACATTTACCCTAACCCTAACCAGAATTTAAAAAATACAGAGTTTTCTGGATATTGCAACAAAATATTTACCCTAACCCTAACCAGAATTTAAAAAATACAGAGTTTTCTGGATATTGCAACAAAACATTTACCCTAACCCTAACCAGAATTTAAAAAATACAGAGTTTTCTGGATATTGCAACAAAACCCTAACCCTAACCAAAAGTGATAAAATACTGTATTTTCTGGATATTGCAACAAAACATTTACCCTAACCCTAACCAGAATTTAAAAAATACAGAGTTTTCTGGATATTGCAACAAAACATTTACCCTAACCCTAACCAGAATTTAAAAAATACAGAGTTTTCTGGATATGGCAACAAAACATTTACCCTAACCCTAACCAGAATTTAAAAAATACAGAGTTTTCTGGATATTGCAACAAAACATTTACCCTAACCCTAACCAGAATTTAAAAAATACAGAGTTTTCTGGATATTGCAACAAAACTCTAACCCTAACCAAAAGTGATCATATACTGAGTTTTCTGGATATTGCAACAAAACATTTACCCTAACCCTAACCAGAATTTAAAAAATACAGAGTTTTCTGGATATTGCAACAAAACATTTACCCTAACCCTAACCAGAATTTAAAAAATACAGAGTTTTCTGGATATTGCAACAAAACCCTAACCCTAACCAAAAGTGATAAAATACTGAGTTTTCTGGATATTGCAACAAAACCCTAACTCTAAGCAAAAGTGATAAAATACTGAGTTTTCTGGATATTGCAACAAAACATTTACCCTAACCCTAACCAGAATTTAAAAAATACAGAGTTTTCTGGATATTGCCACAAAACATTTACCCTAACCCTAACCAGAATTTAAAAAATACAGAGTTTTCTGGATATTGCAACAAAACCCTAACCCTAACCAAAAGTGATAAAATACTGAGTTTTCTAGATATTGCAACAAAACCCTAACTCTAAGCAAAAGTGATCAAATACTGAGTTTTCTGGATATTGCAACAAAACATTTACCCTAACCCTAACCAGAATTTAAAAAATACAGAGTTTTCTGGATATTGCAACAAAACCCTAACCCTAACCAAAAGTGATAAAATACTGAGTTTTCTGGATATTGCAACAAAACATTTACCCTAACCCTAACCAGAATTTAAAAAATACAGAGTTTTCTGGATATTGCAACAAAACATTTACCCTAACCCTAACCAGAATTTAAAAAATACAGAGTTTTCTGGATATTGCAACAAAACCCTAACCCTAACCAAAAGTGATAAAATACTGAGTTTTCTAGATATTGCAACAAAACCCTAACTCTAAGCAAAAGTGATAAAATACTGAGTTTTCTGGATATTGCAACAAAACATTTACCCTAACCCTAACCAGAATTTAAAAAATACAGAGTTTTCTGGATATTGCAACAAAACATTTACCCTAACCCTAACCAGAATTTAAAAAATACAGAGTTTTCTGGATATTGCAACAAAACCCTAACCCTAACCAAAAGTGATAAAATACTGAGTTTTCTAGATATTGCAACAAAACCCTAACTCTAAGCAAAAGTGATCAAATACTGAGTTTTCTGGATATTGCAACAAAACATTTACCCTAACCCTAACCAGAATTTAAAAAATACAGAGTTTTCTGGATATTGCAACAAAACATTTACCCTAACCCTAACCAGAATTTAAAAAATACAGAGTTTTCTGGATATTGCAACAAAACATTTACCCTAACCCTAACCAGAATTTAAAAAATACAGAGTTTTCTGGATATTGCAACAAAACATTTACCCTAACCCTAACCAGAATTTAAAAAATACAGAGTTTTCTGGATATTGCAACAAAACCCTAACCCTAACCAAAAGTGATAAAATACTGAGTTTTCTGGATATTGCAACAAAACATTTACCCTAACCCTAACCAGAATTTAAAAAATACAGAGTTTTCTGGATATTGCAACAAAACATTTACCCTAACCCTAACCAGAATTTAAAAAATACAGAGTTTTCTGGATATTGCAACAAAACCCTAACCCTAACCAAAAGTGATAAAATACTGAGTTTTCTGGATATTGCAACAAAACATTTACCCTAACCCTAACCAGAATTGAAAAAATACAGAGTTTTCTGGATATTGCAACAAAACCCTCACCCTAACCAAAAGTGATAAAATACTGAGTTTTCTGGATATTGCAACAAAACATTTACCCTAACCCTAACCAGAATTTAAAAAATACAGAGTTTTTTGGATATTGCAACAAAACCCTAACCCTAACCAAAAGTGATAAAATACTGAGTTTTCTAGATATTGCAACAAAACCCTAACTCTAAGCAAAAGTGATAAAATACTGAGTTTTCTGGATATTGCAACAAAACATTTACCCTAACCCTAACCAGAATTTAAAAAATACAGAGTTTTCTGGGTATTGCAACAAAACATTTACCCTAACCCTAACCAGAATTTAAAAAATACAGAGTTTTCTGGATATTGCAACAAAATATTTACCCTAACCCTAACCAGAATTTAAAAAATACAGAGTTTTCTGGATATTGCAACAAAACATTTACCCTAACCCTAACCAGAATTTAAAAAATACAGAGTTTTCTGGATATTGCAACAAAACCCTAACCCTAACCAAAAGTGATCAAATACTGAGTTTTCTGGATATTGCAACAAAACATTTACCCTAACCCTAACCAGAATTTAAAAAATACAGAGTTTTCTGGATATTGCAACAAAATATTTACCCTAACCCTAACCAGAATTTAAAAAATACAGAGTTTTCTGGATATTGCAACAAAACATTTACCCTAACCCTAACCAGAATTTAAAAAATACAGAGTTTTCTGGATATTGCAACAAAACCCTAACCCTAACCAAAAGTGATAAAATACTGTATTTTCTGGATATTGCAACAAAACATTTACCCTAACCCTAACCAGAATTTAAAAAATACAGAGTTTTCTGGATATTGCAACAAAACATTTACCCTAACCCTAACCAGAATTTAAAAAATACAGAGTTTTCTGGATATGGCAACAAAACATTTACCCTAACCCTAACCAGAATTTAAAAAATACAGAGTTTTCTGGATATTGCAACAAAACATTTACCCTAACCCTAACCAGAATTTAAAAAATACAGAGTTTTCTGGATATTGCAACAAAACTCTAACCCTAACCAAAAGTGATCAAATACTGAGTTTTCTGGATATTGCAACAAAACATTTACCCTAACCCTAACCAGAATTTAAAAAATACAGAGTTTTCTGGATATTGCAACAAAACATTTACCCTAACCCTAACCAGAATTTAAAAAATACAGAGTTTTCTGGATATTGCAACAAAACATTTACCCTAACCCTAACCAGAATTTAAAAAATACAGAGTTTTCTGGATATTGCAACAAAACCCTAACCCTAACCAAAAGTGATAAAATACTGAGTTTTCTGGATATTGCAACAAAACCCTAACTCTAAGCAAAAGTGATAAAATACTGAGTTTTCTGGATATTGCAACAAAACATTTACCCTAACCCTAACCAGAATTTAAAAAATACAGAGTTTTCTGGATATTGCAACAAAACATTTACCCTAACCCTAACCAGAATTTAAAAAATACAGAGTTTTCTGGATATTGCAACAAAACCCTAACCCTAACCAAAAGTGATAAAATACTGAGTTTTCTAGATATTGCAACAAAACCCTAACTCTAAGCAAAAGTGATCAAATACTGAGTTTTCTGGATATTGCAACAAAACATTTACCCTAACCCTAACCAGAATTTAAAAAATACAGAGTTTTCTGGATATTGCAACAAAACCCTAACCCTAACCAAAAGTGATAAAATACTGAGTTTTCTGGATATTGCAACAAAACATTTACCCTAACCCTAACCAGAATTTAAAAAATACAGAGTTTTCTGGATATTGCAACAAAACATTTACCCTAACCCTAACCAGAATTTAAAAAATACAGAGTTTTCTGGATATTGCAACAAAACCCTAACCCTAACCAAAAGTGATAAAATACTGAGTTTTCTAGATATTGCAACAAAACCCTAACTCTAAGCAAAAGTGATAAAATACTGAGTTTTCTGGATATTGCAACAAAACATTTACCCTAACCCTAACCAGAATTTAAAAAATACAGAGTTTTCTGGATATTGCAACAAAACATTTACCCTAACCCTAACCAGAATTTAAAAAATACAGAGTTTTCTGGATATTGCAACAAAACCCTAACCCTAACCAAAAGTGATAAAATACTGAGTTTTCTAGATATTGCAACAAAACCCTAACTCTAAGCAAAAGTGATCAAATACTGAGTTTTCTGGATATTGCAACAAAACATTTACCCTAACCCTAACCAGAATTTAAAAAATACAGAGTTTTCTGGATATTGCAACAAAACATTTACCCTAACCCTAACCAGAATTTAAAAAATACAGAGTTTTCTGGATATTGCAACAAAACATTTACCCTAACCCTAACCAGAATTTAAAAAATACAGAGTTTTCTGGATATTGCAACAAAACATTTACCCTAACCCTAACCAGAATTTAAAAAATACAGAGTTTTCTGGATATTGCAACAAAACCCTAACCCTAACCAAAAGTGATAAAACACTGAGTTTTCTAGATATTGCAACAAAACCCTAACTCTAAGCAAAAGTGATAAAATACTGAGTTTTCTGGATATTGCAACAAAACATTTACCCTAACCCTAACCAGAATTTAAAAAATACAGAGTTTTCTGGATATTGCAACAAAACATTTACCCTAACCCTAACCAGAATTTAAAAAATACAGAGTTTTCTGGATATTGCAACAAAACCCTAACCCTAACCAAAAGTGATAAAATACTGAGTTTTCTGGATATTGCAACAAAACATTTACCCTAACCCTAACCAGAATTGAAAAAATACAGAGTTTTCTGGATATTGCAACAAAACCCTAACCCTAACCAAAAGTGATACAATACTGAGTTTTCTGGATATTGCAACAAAACATTTACCCTAACCCTAACCAGAATTTAAAAAATACAGAGTTTTCTGGATATTGCAACAAAACATTTACCCTAACCCTAACCAGAATTTAAAAAATACAGAGTTTTCTGGATATTGCAACAAAACCCTAACCCTAACCAAAAGTGATAAAATACTGAGTTTTCTAGATATTGCAACAAAACCCTAACTCTAAGCAAAAGTGATAAAATACTGAGTTTTCTGGATATTGCAACAAAACATTTACCCTAACCCTAACCAGAATTTAAAAAATACAGAGTTTTCTGGATATTGCAACAAAACATTTACCCTAACCCTAACCAGAATTTAAAAAATACAGAGTTTTCTGGATATTGCAACAAAACCCTAACCCTAACCAAAAGTGATAAAATACTGAGTTTTCTAGATATTGCAACAAAACCCTAACTCTAAGCAAAAGTGATCAAATACTGAGTTTTCTGGATATTGCAACAAAACATTTACCCTAACCCTAACCAGAATTTAAAAAATACAGAGTTTTCTGGATATTGCAACAAAACCCTAACCCTAACCAAAAGTGATAAAATACTGAGTTTTCTGGATATTGCAACAAAACATTTACCCTAACCCTAACCAGAATTGAAAAAATACAGAGTTTTCTGGATATTGCAACAAAACCCTAACCCTAACCAAAAGTGATAAAATACTGAGTTTTCTGGATATTGCAACAAAACATTTACCCTAACCCTAACCAGAATTTAAAAAATACAGAGTTTTCTGGATATTGCAACAAAACATTTACCCTAACTGTAACCAGAATTTAAAAAATACAGAGTTTTCTGGATATTGCAACAAAACATATACCCTAACCCTAACCAGAATTTAAAAAATACAGAGTTTTCTGGATATTGCAACAAAACCCTAACCCTAACCAAAAGTGATAAAATACTGTATTTTCTGGATATTGAAACAAAACATTTACCCTAACCCTAACCAGAATTTAAAAAATACAGAGTTTTCTGGATATTGCAACAAAACATTTACCCTAACCCTAACCAGAATTTAAAAAATACAGAGTTTTCTGGATATTGCAACAAAACATTTACCCTAACCCTAACCAGAATTTAAAAAATACAGAGTTTTCTGGATATTGCAACAAAACATTTACCCTAACCCTAACCAGAATTTAAAAAATACAGAGTTTTCTGGATATTGCAACAAAACCCTAACCCTAACCAAAAGTGATCAAATACTGAGTTTTCTGGATATTGCAACAAAACATTTACCCTAACCCTAACCAGAATTTAAAAAATACAGAGTTTTCTGGATATTGCAACAAAACATTTACCCTAACCCTAACCAGAATTTAAAAAATACAGAGTTTTCTGGATATTGCAACAAAACATTTACCCTAACCCTAACCAGAATTTAAAAAATACAGAGTTTTCTGGATATTGCAACAAAACCCTAACCCTAACCAAAAGTGATAAAATACTGAGTTTTCTAGATATTGCAACAAAACCCTAACTCTAAGCAAAAGTGATAAAATACTGAGTTTTCTGGATATTGCAACAAAACATTTACCCTAACCCTAACCAGAATTTAAAAAATACAGAGTTTTCTGGATATTGCAACAAAACATTTACCCTAACCCTAACCAGAATTTAAAAAATACAGAGTTTTCTGGATATTGCAACAAAACCCTAACCCTAACCAAAAGTGATAAAATACTGAGTTTTCTAGATATTGCAACAAAACCCTAACTCTAAGCAAAAGTGATCAAATACTGAGTTTTCTGGATATTGCAACAAAACATTTACCCTAACCCTAACCAGAATTTAAAAAATACAGAGTTTTCTGGATATTGCAACAAAACCCTAACCCTAACCAAAAGTGATAAAATACTGAGTTTTCTGGATATTGCAACAAAACATTTACCCTAACCCTAACCAGAATTGAAAAAATACAGAGTTTTCTGGATATTGCAACAAAACCCTAACCCTAACCAAAAGTGATAAAATACTGAGTTTTCTGGATATTGCAACAAAACATTTACCCTAACCCTAACCAGAATTCAAAAAATACAGAGTTTTCTGGATATTGCAACAAAACATTTACCCTAACCCTAACCAGAATTTAAAAAATACAGAGTTTTCTGGATATTGCAACAAAACCCTAACCCTAACCCTAACCAGAATTTAAAAAATACAGAGTTTTCTGGATATTGCAACAAAACATTTACCCTAACCCTAACCAGAATTTAAAAAATACAGAGTTTTCTGGATATTGCAACAAAACCCTAACCCTAACCAAAAGTGATAAAATACTGAGTTTTCTGGATATTGCAACAAAACATTTACCCTAACCCTAACCAGAATTTAAAAAATACAGAGTTTTCTGGATATTGCAACAAAACATTTACCCTAACCCTAACCAGAATTTAAAAAATACAGAGTTTTCTGGATATTGCAACAAAACATTTACCCTAACCCTAACCAGAATTTAAAAAATACAGAGTTTTCTGGATATTGCAACAAAACCCTAACCCTAACCAAAAGTGATAAAATACTGAGTTTTCTGGATATTGCAACAAAACATTTACCCTAACCCTAACCAGAATTTAAAAAATACAGAGTTTTCTGGATATTGCAACAAAAAATTTACCCTAAATCTAACCAGAATTTAAAAAATACAGAGTTTTCTGGATATTGCAACAAAACATTTACCCTAACCCTAACCAGAATTTAAAAAATACAGAGTTTTCTGGATATTGCAACAAAACCCTAACCCTAACCAAAAGTGATAAAATACTGTATTTTCTGGATATTGCAACAAAACATTTACCCTAACCCTAACCAGAATTAAAAAAATTCAGAGTTTTCTGGATATTGCAACAAAACATTTACCCTAACCCTAACCAGAATTTAAAAAATACCGAGTTTTCTGGATATTGCAACAAAACATTTACCCTAACCCTAACCAGAATTTAAAAAATACAGAGTTTTCTGGATATTGCAACAAAACATTTACCCTAACCCTAACCAGAATTTAAAAAATACAGAGTTTTCTGGAAATTGCAACAAAACCCTAACCCTAACCAAAAGTGATCAAATACTGAGTTTTCTAGATATTGCAACAAAACATTTACCCTAACCTAACCAGAATTTAAAAAATACAGAGTTTTCTGGATATTGCAACAAAACATTTACCCTAACCCTAACCAGAATTTAAAAAATACAGAGTTTTCTGGATATTGCAACAAAACATTTACCCTAACCCGAACCAGAATTTAAAAAATACAGAGTTTTCTGGATATTGCAACAAAACATTTACCCTAACCCTAACCAGAATTTAAAAAATACAGAGTTTTCTGGATATTGCAACAAAACATTTACCCTAACCCTAACCAGAATTTAAAAAATACAGAGTTTTCTGGATATTGCAACAAAACCCTAACCCTAACCAAAAGTAATAAAATACTGAGTTTTCTGGATATTGCAACAAAACATTTACCCTAACCCTAACCAGAATTTAAAAAATACAGAGTTTTCTGGATATTGCAACAAAACATTTACCCTAACCCTAACCAGAATTTAAAAAATACAGAGTTTTCTGGATATTGCAACAAAACCCTAACCCTAACCAAAAGTGATAAAATACTGAGTTTTCTGGATATTGCAACAAAACATTTACCCTAACCCTAACCAGAATTTAAAAAATACAGAGTTTTCTGGATATTGCAACAAAAAATTTACCCTAAATCTAACCAGAATTTAAAAAATACAGAGTTTTCTGGATATTGCAACAAAACATTTACCCTAACCCTAACCAGAATTTAAAAAATACAGAGTTTTCTGGATATTGCAACAAAACATTTACCCTAACCCTAACCAGAATTTAAAAAATACAGAGTTTTCTGGATATTGCAACAAAACATTTACCCTAACCCTAACCAGAATTTAAAAAATACAGAGTTTTCTGGATATTGCAACAAAACCCTAACCCTAACCAAAAGTGATAAAATACTGAGTTTTCTAGATATTGCAACAAAATGCTAACTCTAAGCAAAAGTGATAAAATACTGAGTTTTCTGGATATTGCAACAAAACATTTACCCTAACCCTAACCAGAATTTAAAAAATACAGAGTTTTCTGGATATTGCAACAAAACCCTAACCCTAACCAAATGTGATAAAATACTGAGTTTTCTAGATATTGCAACAAAACCCTAACTCTAAGCAAAAGTGATCAAATACTGAGTTTTCTGGATATTGCAACAAAACATATACCCTAACCCTAACCAGAATTTAAAAAATACAGAGTTTTCTGGATATTGCAACAAAACCCTAACCCTAACCAAAAGTGATAAAATACTGTATTTTCTGGATATTGCAACAAAACATTTACCCTAACCCTAACCAGAATTTAAAAAATACAGAGTTTTCTGGATATTGCAACAAAACATTTACCCTAACCCTAACCAGAATTTAAAAAATACAGAGTTTTCTGGATATTGCAACAAAACATTTACCCTAACCCTAACCAGAATTTAAAAAATACAGAGTTTTCTGGATATTGCAACAAAACATTTACCCTAACCCTAACCAGAATTTAAAAAATACAGAGTTTTCTGGATATTGCAACAAAACCCTAACCCTAACCAAAAGTGATAAAATACTGTATTTTCTGGATATTGCAACAAAACATTTACCCTAACCCTAACCAGAATTTAAAAAATACAGAGTTTTCTGGAAATTGCAACAAAACCCTAACCCTAACCAAAAGTGATCAAATACTGAGTTTTCTAGATATTGCAACAAAAC
Organism: Sepiola atlantica; assembly: GCA_963556195.1. Taxonomy (NCBI): domain Eukaryota; kingdom Metazoa; phylum Mollusca; class Cephalopoda; order Sepiida; family Sepiolidae; genus Sepiola; species Sepiola atlantica. The sequence goes on along the minus strand of CAUVYP010000088.1, from coordinate 1,318,895 downwards.
ATTTACCCTAACCCTAACCAGAATTTAAAAAATACAGAGTTTTCTGGATATTGCAACAAAACATTTACCCTAACCCTAACCAGAATTTAAAAAATACAGAGTTTTCTGGATATTGCAACAAAACATTTACCCTAACCCGAACCAGAATTTAAAAAATACAGAGTTTTCTGGATATTGCAACAAAACATTTACCCTAACCCTAACCAGAATTTAAAAAATACAGAGTTTTCTGGATATTGCAACAAAACATTTACCCTAACCCTAACCAGAATTTAAAAAATACAGAGTTTTCTGGATATTGCAACAAAACCCTAACCCTAACCAAAAGTAATAAAATACTGAGTTTTCTGGATATTGCAACAAAACATTTACCCTAACCCTAACCAGAATTTAAAAAATACAGAGTTTTATGGATATTGCAACAAAACATTTACCCTAACCCTAACCAGAATTTAAAAAATACAGAGTTTTCTGGATATTGCAACAAAACCCTAACCCTAACCAAAAGTGATAAAATACTGAGTTTTCTGGATATTGCAACAAAACATTTACCCTAACCCTAACCAGAATTTAAAAAATACAGAGTTTTCTGGATATTGCAACAAAAAATTTACCCTAAATCTAACCAGAATTTAAAAAATACAGAGTTTTCTGGATATTGCAACAAAACATTTACCCTAACCCTAACCAGAATTTAAAAAATACAGAGTTTTCTGGATATTGCAACAAAACATTTACCCTAACCCTAACCAGAATTTAAAAAATACAGAGTTTTCTGGATATTGCAACAAAACCCTAACCCTAACCAAAAGTGATAAAATACTGAGTTTTCTAGATATTGCAACAAAACCCTAACTCTAAGCAAAAGTGATAAAATACTGAGTTTTCTGGATATTGCAACAAAACATTTACCCTAACCCTAACCAGAATTTAAAAAATACAGAGTTTTCTGGATATTGCAACAAAACCCTAACCCTAACCAAATGTGATAAAATACTGAGTTTTCTAGATATTGCAACAAAACCCTAACTCTAAGCAAAAGTGATCAAATACTGAGTTTTCTGGATATTGCAACAAAACATATACCCTAACCCTAACCAGAATTTAAAAAATACAGAGTTTTCTGGATATTGCAACAAAACCCTAACCCTAACCAAAAGTGATAAAATACTGTATTTTCTGGATATTGCAACAAAACATTTACCCTAACCCTAACCAGAATTTAAAAAATACAGAGTTTTCTGGATATTGCAACAAAACATTTACCCTAACCCTAACCAGAATTTAAAAAATACAGAGTTTTCTGGATATTGCAACAAAACATTTACCCTAACCCTAACCAGAATTTAAAAAATACAGAGTTTTCTGGATATTGCAACAAAACATTTACCCTAACCCTAACCAGAATTTAAAAAATACAGAGTTTTCTGGATATTGCAACAAAACCCTAAGCCTAACCAAAAGTGATAAAATACTGAGTTTTCTAGATATTGCAACAAAACCCTAACTCTAAGCAAAAGTGATAAAATACTGAGTTTTCTAGATATTGCAACAAAACATTTACCCTAACCCTAACCAGAATTTAAAAAATACAGAGTTTTCTGGATATTGCAACAAAACATTTACCCTAACCCTAACCAGAATTTAAAAAATACAGAGTTTTCTGGATATTGCAACAAAACCCTAACCCTAACCAAAAGTGATAAAATACTGTATTTTCTGGATATTGCAACAAAACATTTACCCTAACCCTAACCAGAATTTAAAAAATACAGAGTTTTCTGGATATTGCAACAAAACATTTACCCTAACCCTAACCAGAATTTAAAAAATACAGAGTTTTCTGGATATTGCAACAAAACATTTACTCTAACCCTAACCAGAATTTAAAAAATACAGAGTTTTCTGGATATTGCAACAAAACATTTACCCTAACCCTAACCAGAATTTAAAAAATACAGAGTTTTCTGGATATTGCAACAAAACCCTAACCCTAACCAAAAGTGATAAAATACTGAGTTTTCTGGATATTGCAACAAAACATTTACCCTAACCCTAACCAGAATTGAAAAAATACAGAGTTTTCTGGATATTGCAACAAAACCCTAACCCTAACCAAAAGTGATAAAATACTGAGTTTTCTGGATATTGCAACAAAACATTTACCCTAACCCTAACCAGAATTTAAAAAATACAGAGTTTTCTGGATATTGCAACAAAACCCTAACCCTAACCAAAAGTAATAAAATACTGAGTTTTCTGGATATTGCAACAAAACATTTACCCTAACCCTAACCAGAATTTAAAAAATACAGAGTTTTATGGATATTGCAACAAAACATTTACCCTAACCCTAACCAGAATTTAAAAAATACAGAGTTTTCTGGATATTGCAACAAAACCCTAACCCTAACCAAAAGTGATAAAATACTGAGTTTTCTGGATATTGCAACAAAACATTTACCCTAACCCTAACCAGAATTTAAAAAATACAGAGTTTTCTGGATATTGCAACAAAAAATTTACCCTAAATCTAACCAGAATTTAAAAAATACAGAGTTTTCTGGATATTGCAACAAAACATTTACCCTAACCCTAACCAGAATTTTAAAAATACAGAGTTTTCTGGATATTGCAACAAAACATTTACCCTAACCCTAACCAGAATTTAAAAAATACAGAGTTTTCTGGATATTGCAACAAAACCCTAACCCTAACCAAAAGTGATAAAATACTGAGTTTTCTAGATATTGCAACAAAACCCTAACTCTAAGCAAAAGTGATAAAATACTGAGTTTTCTGGATATTGCAACAAAACATTTACCCTAACCCTAACCAGAATTTAAAAAATACAGAGTTTTCTGGATATTGCAACAAAACCCTAACCCTAACCAAATGTGATAAAATACTGAGTTTTCTAGATATTGCAACAAAACCCTAACTCTAAGCAAAAGTGATCAAATACTGAGTTTTCTGGATATTGCAACAAAACATATACCCTAACCCTAACCAGAATTTAAAAAATACAGAGTTTTCTGGATATTGCAACAAAACCCTAACCCTAACCAAAAGTGATAAAATACTGTATTTTCTGGATATTGCAACAAAACATTTACCCTAACCCTAACCAGAATTTAAAAAATACAGAGTTTTCTGGATATTGCAACAAAACATTTACCCTAACCCTAACCAGAATTTAAAAAATACAGAGTTTTCTGGATATTGCAACAAAACATTTACCCTAACCCTAACCAGAATTTAAAAAATACAGAGTTTTCTGGATATTGCAACAAAACATTTACCCTAACCCTAACCAGAATTTAAAAAATACAGAGTTTTCTGGATATTGCAACAAAACCCTAACCCTAACCAAAAGTGATAAAATACTGTATTTTCTGGATATTGCAACAAAACATTTACCCTAACCCTAACCAGAATTTAAAAAATACAGAGTTTTCTGGATATTGCAACAAAACATTTACCCTAACCCTAACCAGAATTTAAAAAATACAGAGTTTTCTGGATATTGCAACAAAACATTTACTCTAACCCTAACCAGAATTTAAAAAATACAGAGTTTTCTGGATATTGCAACAAAACATTTACCCTAACCCTAACCAGAATTTAAAAAATACAGAGTTTTCTGGATATTGCAACAAAACCCTAACCCTAACCAAAAGTGATAAAATACTGAGTTTTCTGGATATTGCAACAAAACATTTACCCTAACCCTAACCAGAATTGAAAAAATACAGAGTTTTCTGGATATTGCAACAAAACCCTAACCCTAACCAAAAGTGATAAAATACTGAGTTTGCTGGATATTGCAACAAAACATTTACCCTAACCCTAACCAGAATTTAAAAAATACAGAGTTTTCTGGATATTGCAACAAAACATTTACCCTAACCCTAACCAGAATTTAAAAAATACAGAGTTTTCTGTATATTGCAACAAAACCCTAACCCTAACCCTAACCAGAATTTAAAAAATACAGAGTTTTCTGGATATTGCAACAAAACATTTACCCTAACCCTAACCAGAATTTAAAAAATACAGAGTTTTCTGGATATTGCAACAAAACCCTAACCCTAACCAAAAGTGATAAAATACTGAGTTTTCTGGATATTGCAACAAAACATTTACCCTAACCCTAACCAGAATTTAAAAAATACAGAGTTTTCTGGATACTGCAACAAAACATTTACCCTAACCCTAACCAGAATTTAAAAAATACAGAGTTTTCTGTATATTGCAACAAAACATATACCCTAACCCTAACCAGAATTTAAAAAATACAGAGTTTTCTGGATATTGCAACAAAACCCTAACCCTAACCAAAAGTGATAAAATACTGAGTTTTCTGGATATTGCAACAAAACATTTACCCTAACCCTAACCAGAATTTAAAAAATACAGAGTTTTCTGGATATTGCAACAAAAAATTTACCCTAAATCTAACCAGAATTTAAAAAATACAGAGTTTTCTGGATATTGCAACAAAACATTTACCCTAACCCTAACCAGAATTTAAAAAATACAGAGTTTTCTGGATATTGCAACAAAACCCTAACCCTAACCAAAAGTGATAAAATACTGTATTTTCTGGATATTGCAACAAAACATTTACCCTAACCCTAACCAGAATTTAAAAAATACAGAGTTTTCTGGATATTGCAACAAAACATTTACCCTAACCCTAACCAGAATTTAAAAAATACAGAGTTTTCTGGATATTGCAACAAAACATTTACCCTAACCCTAACCAGAATTTAAAAAATACAGAGTTTTCTGGATATTGCAACAAAACCCTAACCCTAACCAAAAGTGATCAAATACTGAGTTTTCTAGATATTGCAACAAAACATTTACCCTAACCCTAACCAGAATTTAAAAAATACAGAGTTTTCTGGATATTGCAACAAAACATTTACCCTAACCCGAACCAGAATTTAAAAAATACAGAGTTTTCTGGATATTGCAACAAAACATTTACCCTAACCCTAACCAGAATTTAAAAAATACAGAGTTTTCTGGATATTGCAACAAAACATTTACCCTAACCCTAACCAGAATTTAAAAAATACAGAGTTTTCTGGATATTGCAACAAAACACTAACCCTAACCAAAAGTGATAAAATACTGAGTTTTCTGGATATTGCAACAAAACATTTACCCTAACCCTAACCAGAATTTAAAAAATACAGAGTTTTCTGGATATTGCAACAAAACCCTAACCCTAACCAAAAGTGATAAAATACTGAGTTTTCTGGATATTGCAACAAAACATTTACCCTAACCCTAACCAGAATTTAAAAAATACAGAGTTTTCTGGATATTGCAACAAAACATTTACCCTAACCCTAACCAGAGGTTAAAAAATACAGAGTTTTCTGGATATTGCAACAAAACCCTAACCCTAACCCTAACCAGAATTTAAAAAATACAGAGTTTTCTGGATATTGCAACAAAACATTTACCTTAACCCTAACCAGAATTTAAAAAATACAGAGTTTTCTGAATATTGCAACAAAACCCTAACCCTAACCAAAAGTGATAAAATACTGAGTTTTCTGGATATTGCAACAAAACATTTACCCTAACCCTAACCAGAATTTAAAAAATACAGAGTTTTCTGGATATTGCAACAAAATATTTACCCTAACCCTAACCAGAATTTAAAAAATACAGAGTTTTCTGGATATTGCAACAAAACATTTACCCTAACCCTAACCAGAATTTAAAAAATACAGAGTTTTCTGGATATTGCAACAAAACCCTAACCCTAACCAAAAGTGATCAAATACTGAGTTTTCTGGATATTGCAACAAAACATTTACCCTAACCCTAACCAGAATTTAAAAAATACAGAGTTTTCTGGATATTGCAACAAAATATTTACCCTAACCCTAACCAGAATTTAAAAAATACAGAGTTTTCTGGATATTGCAACAAAACATTTACCCTAACCCTAACCAGAATTTAAAAAATACAGAGTTTTCTGGATATTGCAACAAAACCCTAACCCTAACCAAAAGTGATAAAATACTGTATTTTCTGGATATTGCAACAAAACATTTACCCTAACCCTAACCAGAATTTAAAAAATACAGAGTTTTCTGGATATTGCAACAAAACATTTACCCTAACCCTAACCAGAATTTAAAAAATACAGAGTTTTCTGGATATTGCAACAAAACATTTACCCTAACCCTAACCAGAATTTAAAAAATACAGAGTTTTCTGGATATTGCAACAAAACCCTAACCCTAACCAAAAGTGATCAAATACTGAGTTTTCTAGATATTGCAACAAAACATTTACCCTAACCCTAACCAGAATTTAAAAAATACAGAGTTTTCTGGATATTGCAACAAAACATTTACCCTAACCCGAACCAGAATTTAAAAAATACAGAGTTTTCTGGATATTGCAACAAAACATTTACCCTAACCCTAACCAGAATTTAAAAAATACAGAGTTTTCTGGATATTGCAACAAAACATTTACCCTAACCCTAACCAGAATTTAAAAAATACAGAGTTTTCTGGATATTGCAACAAAACACTAACCCTAACCAAAAGTGATAAAATACTGAGTTTTCTGGATATTGCAACAAAACATTTACCCTAACCCTAACCAGAATTTAAAAAATACAGAGTTTTCTGGATATTGCAACAAAACCCTAACCCTAACCAAAAGTGATAAAATACTGAGTTTTCTGGATATTGCAACAAAACATTTACCCTAACCCTAACCAGAATTTAAAAAATACAGAGTTTTCTGGATATTGCAACAAAACATTTACCCTAATCCTAACCAGAGGTTAAAAAATACAGAGTTTTCTGGATATTGCAACAAAACCCTAACCCTAACCCTAACCAGAATTTAAAAAATACAGAGTTTTCTGGATATTGCAACAAAACATTTACCTTAACCCTAACCAGAATTTAAAAAATACAGAGTTTTCTGAATATTGCAACAAAACCCTAACCCTAACCAAAAGTGATAAAATACTGAGTTTTCTGGATATTGCAACAAAACATTTACCCTAACCCTAACCAGAATTTAAAATATACAGAGTTTTCTGGATATTGCAACAAAATATTTACCCTAACCCTAACCAGAATTTAAAAAATACAGAGTTTTCTGGATATTGCAACAAAACATTTACCCTAACCCTAACCAGAATTTAAAAAATACAGAGTTTTCTGGATATTGCAACAAAACATTTACCATAACCAAAAGTGATCAAATACTGAGTTTTCTGGATATTGCAACAAAACATTTACCCTAACCCTAACCAGAATTTAAAAAATACAGAGTTTTCTGGATATTGCAACAAAATATTTACCCTAACCCTAACCAGAATTTAAAAAATACAGAGTTTTCTGGATATTGCAACAAAACATTTACCCTAACCCTAACCAGAATTTAAAAAATACAGAGTTTTCTGGATATTGCAACAAAACCCTAACCCTAACCAAAAGTGATAAAATACTGAGTTTTCTGGATATTGCAACAAAACATTTACCCTAACCCTAACCAGAATTTAAAAAAATACAGAGTTTTCTGGATATTGCAACAAAATATTTACCCTAACCCTAACCAGAATTTAAAAAATACAGAGTTTTCTGGATATTGCAACAAAACATTTACCCTAACCCTAACCAGAATTTAAAAAATACAGAGTTTTCTGGATATTGCAACAAAATATTTACCCTAACCCTAACCAGAATTTAAAAAATACAGAGTTTTCTGGATATTGCAACAAAACATTTACCCTAACCCTAACCAGAATTTAAAAAATACAGAGTTTTCTGGATATTGCAACAAAACCCTAACCCTAACCAAAAGTGATAAAATACTGAGTTTTCTGGATATTGCAACAAAACATTTACCCTAACCCTAACCAGAATTTAAAAAATACAGAGTTTTCTGGATATTGCAACAAAATATTTACCCTAACCCTAACCAGAATTTAAAAAATACAGAGTTTTCTGGATATTGCAACAAAACATTTACCCTAACCCTAACCAGAATTTAAAAAATACAGAGTTTTCTGGATATTGCAACAAAACCCTAACCCTAACCAAAAGTGATAAAATACTGTATTTTCTGGATATTGCAACAAAACATTTACCCTAACCCTAACCAGAATTTAAAAAATACAGAGTTTTCTGGATATTGCAACAAAACATTTACCCTAACCCTAACCAGAATTTAAAAAATACAGAGTTTTCTGGATATTGCAACAAAACATTTACCCTAACCCTAACCAGAATTTAAAAAATACAGAGTTTTCTGGATATTGCAACAAAACCCTAACCCTAACCAAAAGTGATCAAATACTGAGTTTTCTAGATATTGCAACAAAACATTTACCCTAACCCTAACCAGAATTTAAAAAATACAGAGTTTTCTGGATATTGCAACAAAACATTTACCCTAACCCGAACCAGAATTTAAAAAATACAGAGTTTTCTGGATATTGCAACAAAACATTTACCCTAACCCTAACCAGAATTTAAAAAATACAGAGTTTTCTGGATATTGCAACAAAACATTTACCCTAACCCTAACCAGAATTTAAAAAATACAGAGTTTTCTGGATATTGCAACAAAACACTAACCCTAACCAAAAGTGATAAAATACTGAGTTTTCTGGATATTGCAACAAAACATTTACCCTAACCCTAACCAGAATTTAAAAAATACAGAGTTTTCTGGATATTGCAACAAAACCCTAACCCTAACCAAAAGTGATAAAATACTGAGTTTTCTGGATATTGCAACAAAACATTTACCCTAACCCTAACCAGAATTTAAAAAATACAGAGTTTTCTGGATATTGCAACAAAACATTTACCCTAATCCTAACCAGAGGTTAAAAAATACAGAGTTTTCTGGATATTGCAACAAAACCCTAACCCTAACCCTAACCAGAATTTAAAAAATACAGAGTTTTCTGGATATTGCAACAAAACATTTACCTTAACCCTAACCAGAATTTAAAAAATACAGAGTTTTCTGAATATTGCAACAAAACCCTAACCCTAACCAAAAGTGATAAAATACTGAGTTTTCTGGATATTGCAACAAAACATTTACCCTAACCCTAACCAGAATTTAAAAAATACAGAGTTTTCTGGATATTGCAACAAAATATTTACCCTAACCCTAACCAGAATTTAAAAAATACAGAGTTTTCTGGATATTGCAACAAAACATTTACCCTAACCCTAACCAGAATTTAAAAAATACAGAGTTTTCTGGATATTGCAACAAAACATTTACCCTAACCAAAAGTGATCAAATACTGAGTTTTCTGGATATTGCAACAAAACATTTACCCTAACCCTAACCAGAATTTAAAAAATACAGAGTTTTCTGGATATTGCAACAAAATATTTACCCTAACCCTAACCAGAATTTAAAAAATACAGAGTTTTCTGGATATTGCAACAAAACATTTACCCTAACCCTAACCAGAATTTAAAAAATACAGAGTTTTCTGGATATTGCAACAAAACCCTAACCCTAACCAAAAGTGATAAAATACTGAGTTTTCTGGATATTGCAACAAAACATTTACCCTAACCCTAACCAGAATTTAAAAAAATACAGAGTTTTCTGGATATTGCAACAAAATATTTACCCTAACCCTAACCAGAATTTAAAAAATACAGAGTTTTCTGGATATTGCAACAAAACATTTACCCTAACCCTAACCAGAATTTAAAAAATACAGAGTTTTCTGGATATTGCAACAAAATATTTACCCTAACCCTAACCAGAATTTAAAAAATACAGAGTTTTCTGGATATTGCAACAAAACATTTACCCTAACCCTAACCAGAATTTAAAAAATACAGAGTTTTCTGGATATTGCAACAAAACCCTAACCCTAACCAAAAGTGATAAAATACTGAGTTTTCTGGATATTGCAACAAAACATTTACCCTAACCCTAACCAGAATTTAAAAAATACAGAGTTTTCTGGATATTGCAACAAAATATTTACCCTAACCCTAACCAGAATTTAAAAAATACAGAGTTTTCTGGATATTGCAACAAAACATTTACCCTAACCCTAACCAGAATTTAAAAAATACAGAGTTTTCTGGATATTGCAACAAAACCCTAACCCTAACCAAAAGTGATAAAATACTGAGTTTTCTGGATATTGCAACAAAACATTTACCCTAACCCTAACCAGAATTTAAAAAATACAGAGTTTTCTGGATATTGCAACAAAATATTTACCCTAACCCTAACCAGAATTTAAAAAATACAGAGTTTTCTGGATATTGCAACAAAACATTTACCCTAACCCTAACCAGAATTTAAAAAATACAGAGTTTTCTGGATATTGCAACAAAACCCTAACCCTAACCAAAAGTGATAAAATACTGAGTTTTCTGGATATTGCAACAAAACATTTACCCTAACCCTAACCAGAATTTAAAAAATACAGAGTTTTCTGGATATTGCAACAAAATATTTACCCTAACCCTAACCAGAATTTAAAAAATACAGAGTTTTCTGGATATTGCAACAAAACATTTACCCTAACCCTAACCAGAATTTAAAAAATACAGAGTTTTCTGGATATTGCAACAAAATATTTACCCTAACCCTAACCAGAATTTAAAAAATACAGAGTTTTCTGGATATTGCAACAAAACATTTACCCTAACCCTAACCAGAATTTAAAAAATACAGAGTTTTCTGGATATTGCAACAAAACCCTAACCCTAACCAAAAGTGATAAAATACTGTATTTTCTGGATATTGCAACAAAACATTTACCCTAACCCTAACCAGAATTTAAAAAATACAGAGTTTTCTGGATATTGCAACAAAACATTTACCCTAACCCTAACCAGAATTTAAAAAATACAGAGTTTTCTGGATATGGCAACAAAACATTTACCCTAACCCTAACCAGAATTTAAAAAATACAGAGTTTTCTGGATATTGCAACAAAACATTTACCCTAACCCTAACCAGAATTTTAAAAATACAGAGTTTTCTGGATATTGCAACAAAACTCTAACCCTTACCAAAAGTGATCAAATACTGAGTTTTCTGGATATTGCAACAAAACATTTACCCTAACCCTAACCAGAATTTAAAAAATACAGAGTTTTCTGGATATTGCAACAAAACATTTACCCTAACCCTAACCAGAATTTAAAAAATACAGAGTTTTCTGGATATTGCAACAAAACATTTACCCTAACCCTAACCAGAATTTAAAAAATACAGAGTTTTCTGGATATTGCAACAAAACCCTAACCCTAACCAAAAGTGATAAAATACTGAGTTTTCTAGATATTGCAACAAAACCCTAACTCTAAGCAAAAGTGATAAAATACTGAGTTTTCTGGATATTGCAACAAAACATTTACCCTAACCCTAACCAGAATTTAAAAAATACAGAGTTTTCTGGATATTGCAACAAAACCCTAACCCTAACCAAAAGTGATAAAATACTGAGTTTTCTAGATATTGCAACAAAACCCTAACTCTAAGCAAAAGTGATCAAATACTGAGTTTTCTGGATATTGCAACAAAACATTTACCCTAACCCTAACCAGAATTGAAAAAATACAGAGTTTTCTGGATATTGCAACAAAACCCTAACCCTAACCAAAAGTGATAAAATACTGAGTTTTCTGGATATTGCAACAAAACATTTACCCTAACCCTAACCAGAATTTAAAAAATACAGAGTTTTCTGGATATTGCAACAAAACATTTACCCTAACCCTAACCAGAATTTAAAAAATACAGAGTTTTCTGGATATTGCAACAAAACCCTAACCCTAACCAAAAGTGATAAAATACTGAGTTTTCTAGATATTGCAACAAAACCCTAACTCTAAGCAAAAGTGATAAAATACTGAGTTTTCTGGATATTGCAACAAAACATTTACCCTAACCCTAACCAGAATTTAAAAAATACAGAGTTTTCTGGATATTGCAACAAAACATTTACCCTAACCCTAACCAGAATTTAAAAAATACAGAGTTTTCTGGATATTGCAACAAAACCCTAACTCTAAGCAAAAGTGATCAAATACTGAGTTTTCTGGATATTGCAACAAAACATTTACCCTAACCCTAACCAGAATTTAAAAAATACAGAGTTTTCTGGATATTGCAACAAAACCCTAACCCTAACCAAAAGTGATAAAATACTGAGTTTTCTGGATATTGCAACAAAACATTTACCCTAACCCTAACCAGAATTGAAAAAATACAGAGTTTTCTGGATATTGCAACAAAACCCTCACCCTAACCAAAAGTGATAAAATACTGAGTTTTCTGGATATTGCAACAAAACATTTACCCTAACCCTAACCAGAATTTAAAAAATACAGAGTTTTCTGGATATTGAAACAAAACATTTACCCTAACCCTAACCAGAATTTAAAAAATACAGAGTTTTCTGGATATTGCAACAAAACATTTACCCTAACCCTAACCAGAATTTAAAAAATACAGAGTTTTCTGGATATTGCAACAAAACATTTACCCTAACCCTAACCAGAATTTAAAAAATACAGAGTTTTCTGGATATTGCAACAAAACCCTAACCCTAACCAAAAGTGATAAAATACTGAGTTTTCTAGATATTGCAACAAAACCCTAACTCTAAGCAAAAGTGATAAAATACTGAGTTTTCTGGATATTGCAACAAAACATTTACCCTAACCCTAACCAGAATTTAAAAAATACAGAGTTTTCTGGATATTGCAACAAAACATTTACCCTAACCCTAACCAGAATTTAAAAAATACAGAGTTTTCTGGATATTGCAACAAAACCCTAACCCTAACCAAAAGTGATAAAATACTGAGTTTTCTGGATATTGCAACAAAACATTTACCCTAACCCTAACCAGAATTGAAAAAATACAGAGTTTTCTGGATATTGCAACAAAACCCTAACCCTAACCAAAAGTGATAAAATACTGAGTTTTCTGGATATTGCAACAAAACATTTACCCTAACCCTAACCAGAATTTAAAAAATACAGAGTTTTCTGGATATTGCAACAAAACCCTAACCCTAACCAAAAGTGATAAAATACTGAGTTTTCTGGATATTGCAACAAAACATTTACCCTAACCCTAACCAGAATTTAAAAAATACAGAGTTTTCTGGATATTGCAACAAAACATTTACCCTAACCCTAACCAGAATTTAAAAAATACAGAGTTTTCTGGATATTGCAACAAAACATTTACCCTAACCGTAACCAGAATTTAAAAAATACAGAGTTTTCTGGATATTGCAACAAAACCCTAACCCTAACCAAAAGTGATAAAATACTGAGTTTTCTAGATATTGCAACAAAACCCTAACTCTAAGCAAAAGTGATAAAATACTGAGTTTTCTGGATATTGCAACAAAACATTTACCCTAACTGTAACCAGAATTTAAAAAATACAGAGTTTTCTGGATATTGCAACAAAACATATACCCTAACCCTAACCAGAATTTAAAAAATACAGAGTTTTCTGGATATTGCAACAAAACCCTAACCCTAACCAAAAGTGATAAAATACTGTATTTTCTGGATATTGCAACAAAACATTTACCCTAACCCTAACCAGAATTTAAAAAATACAGAGTTTTCTGGATATTGAAACAAAACATTTACCCTAACCCTAACCAGAATTTAAAAAATACAGAGTTTTCTGGATATTGCAACAAAACATTTACCCTAACCCTAACCAGAATTTAAAAAATACAGAGTTTTCTGGATATTGCAACAAAACATTTACCCTAACCCTAACCAGAATTTAAAAAATACAGAGTTTTCTGGATATTGCAACAAAACCCTAACCCTAACCAAAAGTGATAAAATACTGAGTTTTCTAGATATTGCAACAAAACCCTAACTCTAAGCAAAAGTGATAAAATACTGAGTTTTCTGGATATTGCAACAAAACATTTACCCTAACCAGAATTTAAAAAATACAGAGTTTTCTGGATATTGCAACAAAACATTTACCGTAACCCTAACCAGAATTTAAAAAATACAGAGTTTTCTGGATATTGCAACAAAACCCTAACCCTAACCAAAAGTGATAAAATACTGAGTTTTCTGGATATTGCAACAAAACATTTACCCTAACCCTAACCAGAATTGAAAAAATACAGAGTTTTCTGGATATTGCAACAAAACCCTAACCCTAACCAAAAGTGATAAAATACTGAGTTTTCTGGATATTGCAACAAAACATTTACCCTAACCCTAACCAGAATTTAAAAAATACAGAGTTTTCTGGATATTGCAACAAAACATTTACCCTAACCCTAACCAGAATTTAAAAAATACAGAGTTTTCTGGATATTGCAACAAAACCCTAACCCTAACCAAAAGTGATAAAATACTGAGTTTTCTAGATATTGCAACAAAACCCTAACTCTGAGCAAAAGTGATAAAATACTGAGTTTTCTGGATATTGCAACAAAACATTTACCCTAACCCTAACCAGAATTTAAAAAATACAGAGTTTTCTGGATATTGCAACAAAACCCTAACCCTAACCAAAAGTGATAAAATACTGAGTTTTCTGGATATTGCAACAAAACATTTACCCTAACCCTAACCAGAATTGAAAAAATACAGAGTTTTCTGGATATTGCAACAAAACCCTAACCCTAACCAAAAGTGATAAAATACTGAGTTTTCTGGATATTGCAACAAAACATTTACCCTAACCCTAACCAGAATTTAAAAAATACAGAGTTTTCTGGATATTGCAACAAAACATTTACCCTAACTGTAACCAGAATTTAAAAAATACAGAGTTTTCTGGATATTGCAACAAAACATATACCCTAACCCTAACCAGAATTTAAAAAATACAGAGTTTTCTGGATATTGCAACAAAACCCTAACCCTAACCAAAAGTGATAAAATACTGAGTTTTCTGGATATTGCAACAAAACATTTACCCTAACCCTAACCAGAATTGAAAAAATACAGAGTTTTCTGGATATTGCAACAAAACCCTAACCCTAACCAAAAGTGATAAAATACTGAGTTTTCTGGATATTGCAACAAAACATTTACCCTAACCCTAACCAGAATTTAAAAAATACAGAGTTTTCTGGATATTGCAACAAAACATTTACCCTAACTGTAACCAGAATTTAAAAAATACAGAGTTTTCTGGATATTGCAACAAAACATATACCCTAACCCTAACCAGAATTTAAAAAATACAGAGTTTTCTGGATATTGCAACAAAACCCTAACCCTAACCAAAAGTGATAAAATACTGTATTTTCTGGATATTGAAACAAAACATTTACCCTAACCCTAACCAGAATTTAAAAAATACAGAGTTTTCTGGATATTGCAACAAAACATTTACCCTAACCCTAACCAGAATTTAAAAAATACAGAGTTTTCTGGATATTGCAACAAAACATTTACCCTAACCCTAACAAGAATTTAAAAAATACAGAGTTTTCTGGATATTGCAACAAAACATTTACCCTAACCCTAACCAGAATTTAAAAAATACAGAGTTTTCTGGATATTGCAACAAAACCCTAACCCTAACCAAAAGTGATCAAATACTGAGTTTTCTGGATATTGCAACAAAACATTTACCCTAACCCTAACCAGAATTTAAAAAATACAGAGTTTTCTGGATATTGCAACAAAACATTTACCCTAACCCTAACCAGAATTTAAAAAATACAGAGTTTTCTGGATATTGCAACAAAACATTTACCCTAACCCTAACCAGAATTAAAAAAATACAGAGTTTTCTGGATATTGCAACAAAACCCTAACCCTAACCAAAAGTGATAAAATACTGAGTTTTCTAGATATTGCAACAAAACCCTAACTCTAAGCAAAAGTGATAAAATACTGAGTTTTCTGGATATTGCAACAAAACATTTACCCTAACCCTAACCAGAATTTAAAAAATACAGAGTTTTCTGGATATTGCAACAAAACATTTACCCTAACCCTAACCAGAATTTAAAAAATACAGAGTTTTCTGGATATTGCAACAAAACCCTAACCCTAACCAAAAGTGATAAAATACTGAGTTTTCTAGATATTGCAACAAAACCCTAACTCTAAGCAAAAGTGATCAAATACTGAGTTTTCTGGATATTGCAACAAAACCCTAACCCTAACCAAAAGTGATAAAATACTGAGTTTTCTGGATATTGCAACAAAACATTTACCCTAACCCTAACCAGAATTGAAAAAATACAGAGTTTTCTGGATATTGCAACAAAACCCTAACCCTAACCAAAAGTGATAAAATACTGAGTTTTCTGGATATTGCAACAAAACATTTACCCTAACCCTAACCAGAATTCAAAAAATACAGAGTTTTCTGGATATTGCAACAAAACATTTACCCTAACCCTAACCAGAATTTAAAAAATACAGAGTTTTCTGGATATTGCAACAAAACCCTAACCCTAACCAAAAGTGATAAAATACTGAGTTTTCTAGATATTGCAACAAAACCCTAACTCTAAGCAAAAGTGATAAAATACTGAGTTTTCTGGATATTGCAACAAAACATTTACCCTAACCAAAAGTGATAAAATACTGAGTTTTCTGGATATTGCAACAAAACATTTACCCTAACCCTAACCAGAATTTAAAAAATACAGAGTTTTCTGGATATTGCAACAAAACCCTAACCCTAACTAAAAGTGATAAAATACTGAGTTTTCTGGATATTGCAACAAAACATTTACCCTAACCCTAACCAGAATTTAAAAAATACAGAGTTTTCTGGATATTGCAACAAAACATTTACCCTAACCCTAACCAGAATTTAAAAAATACAGAGTTTTCTGGATATTGCAACAAAACATTTACCCTAACCCTAACCAGAATTTAAAAAATACAGAGTTTTCTGGATATTGCAACAAAACCCTAACCCTAACCAAAAGTGATAAAATACTGAGTTTTCTGGATATTGCAACAAAACATTTACCCTAACCCTAACCAGAATTTAAAAAATACAGAGTTTTCTGGATATTGCAACAAAAAATTTACCCTAAATCTAACCAGAATTTAAAAAATACAGAGTTTTCTGGATATTGCAACAAAACATTTACCCTAACCCTAACCAGAATTTAAAAAATACAGAGTTTTCTGGATATTGCAACAAAACCCTAACCCTAACCAAAAGTGATAAAATACTGTATTTTCTGGATATTGCAACAAAACATTTACCCTAACCCTAACCAGAATTTAAAAAATACAGAGTTTTCTGGATATTGCAACAAAACATTTACCCTAACCCTAACCAGAATTTAAAAAATACAGAGTTTTCTGGATATTGCAACAAAACATTTACCCTAACCCTAACCAGAATTTAAAAAATACAGAGTTTTCTGGATATTGCAACAAAACATTTACCCTAACCCTAACCAGAATTTAAAAAATACAGAGTTTTCTGGATATTGCAACAAAACATTTACCCTAACCCTAACCAGAATTGATCAAATACTGAGTTTTCTAGATATTGAAACAAAACATTTACCCTAACCCTAACCAGAATTTAAAAAATACAGAGTTTTCTGGATATTGCAACAAAACATTTACCCTAACCCTAACCAGAATTTAAAAAATACAGAGTTTTCTGGATATTGCAACAAAACATTTACCCTTACCCGAACCAGAATTTAAAAAATACAGAGTTTTCTGGATATTGCAACAAAACATTTACCTTAACCCTAACCAGAATTTAAAAAATACAGAGTTTTCTGGATATTGCAACAAAACATTTACCCTAACCCTAACCAGAATTTAAAAAATACAGAGTTTTCTGGATATTGCAACAAAACCCTAACCCTAACCAAAAGTGATAAAATACTGAGTTTTCTGGATATTGCAACAAAACATTTACCTTAACCCTAACCAGAATTAAAAAAATACAGAGTTTTCTGGATATTGCAACAAAACATTTACCCTAACCCTAACCAGAATTTAAAAAATACAGAGTTTTCTGGATATTGCAACAAAACCCTAACCCTAACCCTAACCAGAATTTAAAAAATACAGAGTTTTCTGGATATTGCAACAAAACATTTACCCTAACCCTAACCAGAATTTAAAAAATACAGAGTTTTCTGGATATTGCAACAAAACCCTAACCCTAACCAAAAGTGATAAAATACTGAGTTTTCTGGATATTGCAACAAAACATTTACCCTAACCCTAACCAGAATTTAAAAAATACAGAGTTTTCTGGATATTGCAACAAAACATTTACCCTAACCCTAACCAGAATTTAAAAAATACAGAGTTTTCTGGATATTGCAACAAAACATTTACCCTAACCCTAATCAGAATTTAAAAAATACAGAGTTTTCTGGATATTGCAACAAAACATTTACCCTAACCCTAACCAGAATTTAAAAAATACAGAGTTTTCTGGATATTGCAACAAAACCCTAACCCTAACCAAAAGTGATAAAATACTGAGTTTTCTAGATATTGCAACAAAACCCTAACTCTAAGCAAAAGTGATAAAATACTGAGTTTTCTGGATATTGCAACAAAACATTTACCCTAACCCTAACCAGAATTTAAAAAATACAGAGTTTTCTGGATATTGCAACAAAACATTTACCCTAACCCTAACCAGAATTTAAAAAATACAGAGTTTTCTGGATATTGCAACAAAACCCTAACCCTAACCAAAAGTGATAAAATACTGAGTTTTCTAGATATTGCAACAAAACCCTAACTCTAAGTAAAAGTGATCAAATACTGAGTTTTCTGGATATTGCAACAAAACATATACCCTAACCCTAACCAGAATTTAAAAAATACAGAGTTTTCTGGATATTGCAACAAAACCCTAACCCGAACCAAAAGTGATAAAATACTGTATTTTCTGGATATTGCAACAAAACATTTACCCTAACCCTAACCAGAATTTAAAAAATACAGAGTTTTCTGGATATTGCAACAAAACATTTACCCTAACCCTAACCAGAATTTAAAAAATACAGAGTTTTCTGGATATTGCAACAAAACATTTACCCTAACCCTAACCAGAATTTAAAAAATACAGAGTTTTCTGGATATTGCAACAAAACATTTACCCTAACCCTAACCAGAATTTAAAAAATACAGAGTTTTCTGGATATTGCAACAAAACCCTAACCCTAACCAAAAGTGATAAAATACTGAGTTTTCTAGATATTGCAACAAAACCCTAACTCTAAGCAAAAGTGATAAAATACTGAGTTTTCTGGATATTGCAACAAAACATTTACCCTAACCCTAACCAGAATTTAAAAAATACAGAGTTTTCTGGATATTGCAACAAAACATTTACCCTAACCCTAACCAGAATTTCAAAAATACAGAGTTTTCTGGATATTGCAACAAAACCCTAACCCTAACCAAAAGTGATAAAATACTGAGTTTTCTAGATATTGCAACAAAACCCTAACTCTAAGCAAAAGTGATCAAATACTGAGTTTTCTGGATATTGCAACAAAACATTTACCCTAACCCTAACCAGAATTTAAAAAATACAGAGTTTTCTGGATATTGCAACAAAACCCTAACCCTAACCAAAAGTGATAAAATACTGAGTTTTCTGGATATTGCAACAAAACATTTACCCTAACCCTAACCAGAATTTAAAAAATACAGAGTTTTCTGGATATTGCAACAAAACATTTACCCTAACCCTAACCAGAATTTAAAAAATACAGAGTTTTCTGGATATTGCAACAAAACCCTAACCCTAACCAAAAGTGATAAAATACTGAGTTTTCTAGATATTGCAACAAAACCCTAACTCTAAGCAAAAGTGATAAAATACTGAGTTTTCTGGATATTGCAACAAAACATTTACCCTAACCCTAACCAGAATTTAAAAAATACAGAGTTTTCTGGATATTGCAACAAAACATTTACCCTAACCCTAACCAGAATTTAAAAAATACAGAGTTTTCTGGATATTGCAACAAAACCCTAACCCTAACCAAAAGTGATAAAATACTGAGTTTTCTAGATATTGCAACAAAACCCTAACTCTAAGCAAAAGTGATCAAATACTGAGTTTTCTGGATATTGCAACAAAACATTTACCCTAACCCTAACCAGAATTTAAAAAATACAGAGTTTTCTGGATATTGCAACAAAACCCTAACCCTAACCAAAAGTGATAAAATACTGAGTTTTCTGGATATTGCAACAAAACATTTACCCTAACCCTAACCAGAATTGAAAAAATACAGAGTTTTCTGGATATTGCAACAAAACCCTAACCCTAACCAAAAGTGATAAAATACTGAGTTTTCTGGATATTGCAACAAAACATTTACCCTAACCCTAACCAGAATTTAAAAAATACAGAGTTTTCTGGATATTGCAACAAAACATTTACCCTAACTGTAACCAGAATTTAAAAAATACAGAGTTTTCTGGATATTGCAACAAAACATATACCCTAACCCTAACCAGAATTTAAAAAATACAGAGTTTTCTGGATATTGCAACAAAACCCTAACCCTAACCAAAAGTGATAAAATACTGTATTTTCTGGATATTGCAACAAAACATTTACCCTAACCCTAACCAGAATTTAAAAAATACAGAGTTTTCTGGATATTGCAACAAAACATTTACCCTAACCCTAACCAGAATTTAAAAAATACAGAGTTTTCTGGATATTGCAACAAAACATTTACCCTAACCCTAACCAGAATTTAAAAAATACAGAGTTTTCTGGATATTGCAACAAAACATTTACCCTAACCCTAACCAGAATTTAAAAAATACAGAGTTTTCTGGATATTGCAACAAAACCCTAACCCTAACCAAAAGTGATCAAATACTGAGTTTTCTGGATATTGCAACAAAACATTTACCCTAACCCTAACCAGAATTTAAAAAATACAGAGTTTTCTGGATATTGCAACAAAACATTTACCCTAACCCTAACCAGAATTTAAAAAATACAGAGTTTTCTGGATATTGCAACAAAACATTTACCCTAACCCTAACCAGAATTTAAAAAATACAGAGTTTTCTGGATATTGCAACAAAACCCTAACCCTAACCAAAAGTGATAAAATACTGAGTTTTCTAGATATTGCAACAAAACCCTAACTCTAAGCAAAAGTGATAAAATACTGAGTTTTCTGGATATTGCAACAAAACATTTACCCTAACCCTAACCAGAATTTAAAAAATACAGAGTTTTCTGGATATTGCAACAAAACATTTACCCTAACCCTAACCAGAATTTAAAAAATACAGAGTTTTCTGGATATTGCAACAAAACCCTAACCCTAACCAAAAGTGATAAAATACTGAGTTTTCTAGATATTGCAACAAAACCCTAACTCTAAGCAAAAGTGATCAAATACTGAGTTTTCTGGATATTGCAACAAAACATTTACCCTAACCCTAACCAGAATTTAAAAAATACAGAGTTTTCTGGATATTGCAACAAAACCCTAACCCTAACCAAAAGTGATAAAATACTGAGTTTTCTGGATATTGCAACAAAACATTTACCCTAACCGTAACCAGAATTTAAAAAATACAGAGTTTTCTGGATATTGCAACAAAACCCTAACCCTAACCAAAAGTGATAAAATACTGAGTTTTCTGGATATTGCAACAAAACATTTACCCTAACCCTAACCAGAATTTAAAAAATACAGAGTTTTCTGGATATTGCAACAAAACATTTACCCTAACCCTAACCAGAATTTAAAAAATACAGAGTTTTCTGGATATTGCAACAAAACCCTAACCCTAACCCTAACCAGAATTTAAAAAATACAGAGTTTTCTGGATATTGCAACAAAACATTTACCCTAACCCTAACCAGAATTTAAAAAATACAGAGTTTTCTGGATATTGCAACAAAACCCTAACCCTAACCAAAAGTGATAAAATACTGAGTTTTCTGGATATTGCAACAAAACATTTACCCTAACCCTAACCAGAATTTAAAAAATACAGAGTTTTCTGGATATTGCAACAAAACATTTACCCTAACCCTAACCAGAATTTAAAAAATACAGAGTTTTCTGGATATTGCAACAAAACATTTACCCTAACCCTAACCAGAATTTAAAAAATACAGAGTTTTCTGGATATTGCAACAAAACCCTAACCCTAACCAAAAGTGATAAAATACTGAGTTTTCTGGATATTGCAACAAAACATTTACCCTAACCCTAACCAGAATTTAAAAAATACAGAGTTTTCTGGATATTGCAACAAAACATTTACCCTAACCCTAACCAGAATTTAAAAAATACAGAGTTTTCTGGATATTGCAACAAAACCCTAACCCTAACCCTAACCAGAATTTAAAAAATACAGAGTTTTCTGGATATTGCAACAAAACATTTACCCTAACCCTAACCAGAATTTAAAAAATACAGAGTTTTCTGGATATTGCAACAAAACCCTAACCCTAACCAAAAGTGATAAAATACTGAGTTTTCTGGATATTGCAACAAAACATTTACCCTAACCCTAACCAGAATTTAAAAAATACAGAGTTTTCTGGATATTGCAACAAAACATTTACCCTAACCCTAACCAGAATTTAAAAAATACAGAGTTTTCTGGATATTGCAACAAAACATTTACCCTAACCCTAACCAGAATTTAAAAAATACAGAGTTTTCTGGATATTGCAACAAAACCCTAACCCTAACCAAAAGTGATAAAATACTGTATTTTCTGGATATTGCAACAAAACATTTACCCTAACCCTAACCAGAATTTAAAAAATACAGAGTTTTCTGGATATTGCAACAAAACATTTACCCTAACCCTAACCAGAATTTAAAAAATACAGAGTTTTCTGGATATTGCAACAAAACATTTACCCTAACCCTAACCAGATTTTAAAAAATACAGAGTTTTCTGGATATTGCAACAAAACATTTACCCTAACCCTAACCAGAATTTAAAAAATACAGAGTTTTCTGGAAATTGCAACAAAACCCTAACCCTAACCAAAAGTGATCAAATACTGAGTTTTCTAGATATTGCAACAAAACATTTACCCTAACCCTAACCAGAATTTAAAAAATACAGAGTTTTCTGGATATTGCAACAAAACATTTACCCTAACCCTAACCAGAATTTAAAAAATACAGAGTTTTCTGGATATTGCAACAAAACATTTACCCTAACCCGAACCAGAATTTAAAAAATACAGAGTTTTCTGGATATTGCAACAAAACATTTACCCTAACCCTAACCAGAATTTAAAAAATACAGAGTTTTCTGGATATTGCAACAAAACATTTACCCTAACCCTAACCAGAATTTAAAAAATACAGAGTTTTCTGGATATTGCAACAAAACCCTAACCCTAACCAAAAGTGATAAAATACTGAGTTTTCTGGATATTGCAACAAAACATTTACCCTAACCCTAACCAGAATTTAAAAAATACAGAGTTTTCTGGATATTGCAACAAAACATTTACCCTAACCCTAACCAGAATTTAAAAAATACAGAGTTTTCTGGATATTGCAACAAAACCCTAACCCTAACCCTAACCAGAATTTAAAAAATACAGAGTTTTCTGGATATTGCAACAAAACATTTACCCTAACCCTAACCAGAATTTAAAAAAATACAGAGTTTTCTGGATATTGCAACAAAACCCTAACCCTAACCAAAAGTGATAAAATACTGAGTTTTCTGGATATTGCAACAAAACATTTACCCTAACCCTAACCAGAATTTAAAAAATACAGAGTTTTCTGGATATTGCAACAAAACATTTACCCTAACCCTAACCAGAATTTAAAAAATACAGAGTTTTCTGGATATTGCAACAAAACATTTACCCTAACCCTAACCAGAATTTAAAAAATACAGAGTTTTCTGGATATTGCAACAAAACCCTAACCCTAACCAAAAGTGATAAAATACTGTATTTTCTGGATATTGCAACAAAACATTTACCCTAACCCTAACCAGAATGTAAAAAATACAGAGTTTTCTGGATATTGCAACAAAACATTTACCCTAACCCTAACCAGAATTTAAAAAATACAGAGTTTTCTGGATATTGCAACAAAACATTTACCCTAACCCTAACCAGAATTTAAAAAATACAGAGTTTTCTGGATATTGCAACAAAACATTTACCCTAACCCTAACCAGAATTTAAAAAATACAGAGTTTTCTGGATATTGCAACAAAACCCTAACCCTAACCCTAAAAAATACAGAGTTTTCTGGATATTGCAACAAAACCCTAACCCTAACCAAAAGTGATCAAATACTGAGTTTTCTAGATATTGCAACAAAACATTTACCCTAACCCTAACCAGAATTTAAAAAATACAGAGTTTTCTGGATATTGCAACAAAACATTTACCCTAACCCTAACCAGAATTTAAAAAATACAGAGTTTTCTGGATATTGCAACAAAACATTTACCCTAACCCGAACCAGAATTTAAAAAATACAGAGTTTTCTGGATATTGCAACAAAACATTTACCCTAACCCTAACCAGAATTTAAAAAATACAGAGTTTTCTGGATATTGCAACAAAACATTTACCCTAACCCTAACCAGAATTTAAAAAATACAGAGTGTTCTGGATATTGCAACAAAACCCTAACCCTAACCAAAAGTGATAAAATACTGAGTTTTCTGGATATTGCAACAAAACATTTACCCTAACCCTAACCAGAATTTAAAAAATACAGAGTTTTCTGGATATTGCAACAAAACCCTAACCCTAACCAAAAGTGATAAAATACTGAGTTTTCTGGATATTGCAACAAAACATTTACCCTAACCCTAACCAGAATTTAAAAAATACAGAGTTTTCTGGATATTGCAACAAAACATTTACCCTAACCCTAACCAGAATTTAAAAAATACAGAGTTTTCTGGATATTGCAACAAAACCCTAACCCTAACCCTAACCAGAATTTAAAAAATACATAGTTTTCTGGATATTGCAACAAAACATTTACCCTAACCCTAACCAGAATTTAAAAAATACAGAGTTTTCTGGATATTGCAACAAAACATTTACCCTAACCCTAACCAGAATTTAAAAAATACAGAGTTTTCTGGATATTGCAACAAAACCCTAACCCTAACCAAAAGTGATCAAATACTGAGTTTTCTAGATATTGCAACAAAACATTTACCCTAACCCTAACCAGAATTTAAAAAATACAGAGTTTTCTGGATATTGCAACAAAAAATTTACCCTAACCCTAACCAGAATTTAAAAAATACAGAGTTTTCTGGATATTGCAACAAAACATTTACCCTAACCCTAACCAGAATTTAAAAAATACAGAGTTTTCTGGATATTGCAACAAAACATTTACCCTAACCCTAACCAGAATTTAAAAAATACAGAGTTTTCTGGATATTGCAACAAAACATTTACCCTAACCCTAACCAGAATTTAAAAAATACAGAGTTTTCTGGATATTGCAACAAAACCCTAACCCTAACCAAAAGTGATAAAATACTGAGTTTTCTGGATATTGCAACAAAACATTTACCCTAACCCTAACCAGAATTTAAAAAATACAGAGTTTTCTGGATATTGCAACAAAACATTTACCCTAACCCTAACCAGAATTTAAAAAATACAGAGTTTTCTGGATATTGCAACAAAACCCTAACCCTAACCCTAACCCTAACCAGAATTTAAAAAATACAGAGTTTTCTGGATATTGCAACAAAACATTTACCCTAACCCTAACCAGAATTTAAAAAATACAGAGTTTTCTGGATATTGCAACAAAACCCTAACCCTAACAAAAAGTGATAAAATACTGAGTTTTCTGGATATTGCAACAAAACATTTACCCTAACCCTAACCAGAATTTAAAAAATACAGAGTTTTCTGGATATTGCAACAAAATATTTACCCTAACCCTAACCAGAATTTAAAAAATACAGAGTTTTCTGGATATTGCAACAAAACATTTACCCTAACCCTAACCAGAATTATAAAAAAAAAATAGTTTTCTGGATATTGCAACAAAACCCTAACCCTAACCAAAAGTGATCAAATACTGAGTTTTCTAGATATTGCAACAAAACATTTACCCTAACCCTAACCAGAATTTAAAAAATACAGAGTTTTCTGGATATTGCAACAAAACATTTACCCTAACCCTAACCAGAATTTAAAAAATACAGAGTTTTCTGGATATTGCAACAAAACATTTACCCTAACCCTAACCAGAATTTAAAAAATACAGAGTTTTCTGGATATTGCAACAAAACATTTACCCTAACCCTAACCAGAATTTAAAAAATACAGAGTTTTCTGGATATTGCAACAAAACATTTACCCTAACCCTAACCAGAATTAAAAAAATACAGAGTTTTCTGGATATTGCAACAAAACCCTAACCCTAACCAAAAGTGATAAAATACTGAGTTTTCTGGATATTGCAACAAAACATTTACCCTAACCCTAACCAGAATTTAAAAAATACAGAGTTTTCTGGATATTGCAACAAAACCCTAACCCTAACCAAAAGTGATAAAATACTGAGTTTTGTGGATATTGCAACAAAACATTTACCCTAACCCTAACCAGAATTTAAAAAATACAGAGTTTTCTGGATATTGCAACAAAATATTTACCCTAACCCTAACCAGAATTTAAAAAATACAGAGTTTTCTGGATATTGCAACAAAACATTTACCCTAACCCTAACCAGAATTTAAAAAATACAGAGTTTTCTGGATATTGCAACAAAACCCTAACCCTAACCAAAAGTGATAAAATACTGAGTTTTCTGGATATTGCAACAAAACATTTACCCTAACCCTAACCAGAATTTAAAAAATACAGAGTTTTCTGGATATTGCAACAAAACATTTACCCTAACTGTAACCAGAATTTAAAAAATACAGAGTTTTCTGGATATTGCAACAAAACATATACCCTAACCCTAACCAGAATTTAAAAAATACAGAGTTTTCTGGATATTGCAACAAAACCCTAACCCTAACCAAAAGTGATCAAATACTGAGTTTTCTAGATATTGCAACAAAACATTTACCCTAACCCTAACCAGAATTTAAAAAATACAGAGTTTTCTGGATATTGCAACAAAACATTTACCCTAACCCTAACCAGAATTTAAAAAATACAGAGTTTTCTGGATATTGCAACAAAACCCTAACCCTAACCAAAAGTGATAAAATACTGAGTTTTCTGGATATTGCAACAAAACATTTACCCTAACCCTAACCAGAATTTAAAAAATACAGAGTTTTCTGGATATTGCAACAAAACCCTAACCCTAACCAAAAGTGATAAAATACTGAGTTTTCTGGATATTGCAACAAAACATTTACCCTAACCCTAACCAGAATTTAAAAAATACAGAGTTTTCTGGATATTGCAACAAAACCCTAACCCTAACCAAAAGTGATCAAATACTGAGTTTTCTAGATATTGCAACAAAACATTTACCCTAACCCTAACCAGAATTTAAAAAATACAGAGTTTTCTGGATATTGCAACAAAACATTTACCCTAACCCTAACCAGAATTTAAAAAATACAGAGTTTTCTGGATATTGCAACAAAACATTTACCCTAACCCGAACCAGAATTTAAAAAATACAGAGTTTTCTGGATATTGCAACAAAACATTTACCCTAACCCTAACCAGAATTTAAAAAATACAGAGTTTTCTGGATATTGCAACAAAACATTTACCCTAACCCTAACCAGAATTTAAAAAATACAGAGTGTTCTGGATATTGCAACAAAACCCTAACCCTAACCAAAAGTGATAAAATACTGAGTTTTCTGGATATTGCAACAAAACATTTACCCTAACCCTAACCAGAATTTAAAAAATACAGAGTTTTCTGGATATTGCAACAAAACCCTAACCCTAACCAAAAGTGATAAAATACTGAGTTTTCTGGAT
Source organism: Sepiola atlantica (assembly GCA_963556195.1). Taxonomy (NCBI): domain Eukaryota; kingdom Metazoa; phylum Mollusca; class Cephalopoda; order Sepiida; family Sepiolidae; genus Sepiola; species Sepiola atlantica. The sequence goes on along the minus strand of CAUVYP010000088.1, from coordinate 1,290,937 downwards.
ATTGCAACAAAACATTTACCCTAACCCTAACCAGAATTTAAAAAATACAGAGTTTTCTGGATATTGCAACAAAACATTTACCCTAACCCTAACCAGAATTTAAAAAATACAGAGTTTTCTGGATATTGCAACAAAACCCTAACCCTAACCCTAACCAGAATTTAAAAAATACATAGTTTTCTGGATATTGCAACAAAACATTTACCCTAACCCTAACCAGAATTTAAAAAATACAGAGTTTTCTGGATATTGCAACAAAACATTTACCCTAACCCTAACCAGAATTTAAAAAATACAGAGTTTTCTGGATATTGCAACAAAACCCTAACCCTAACCAAAAGTGATCAAATACTGAGTTTTCTAGATATTGCAACAAAACATTTACCCTAACCCTAACCAGAATTTAAAAAATACAGAGTTTTCTGGATATTGCAACAAAAAATTTACCCTAACCCTAACCAGAATTTAAAAAATACAGAGTTTTCTGGATATTGCAACAAAACATTTACCCTAACCCTAACCAGAATTTAAAAAATACAGAGTTTTCTGGATATTGCAACAAAACATTTACCCTAACCCTAACCAGAATTTAAAAAATACAGAGTTTTCTGGATATTGCAACAAAACATTTACCCTAACCCTAACCAGAATTTAAAAAATACAGAGTTTTCTGGATATTGCAACAAAACCCTAACCCTAACCAAAAGTGATAAAATACTGAGTTTTCTGGATATTGCAACAAAACATTTACCCTAACCCTAACCAGAATTTAAAAAATACAGAGTTTTCTGGATATTGCAACAAAACATTTACCCTAACCCTAACCAGAATTTAAAAAATACAGAGTTTTCTGGATATTGCAACAAAACCCTAACCCTAACCCTAACCAGAATTTAAAAAATACAGAGTTTTCTGGATATTGCAACAAAACATTTACCCTAACCCTAACCAGAATTTAAAAAATACAGAGTTTTCTGGATATTGCAACAAAACCCTAACCCTAACAAAAAGTGATAAAATACTGAGTTTTCTGGATATTGCAACAAAACATTTACCCTAACCCTAACCAGAATTTAAAAAATACAGAGTTTTCTGGATATTGCAACAAAATATTTACCCTAACCCTAACCAGAATTTAAAAAATACAGAGTTTTCTGGATATTGCAACAAAACATTTACCCTAACCCTAACCAGAATTATAAAAAAAAAATAGTTTTCTGGATATTGCAACAAAACCCTAACCCTAACCAAAAGTGATCAAATACTGAGTTTTCTAGATATTGCAACAAAACATTTACCCTAACCCTAACCAGAATTTAAAAAATACAGAGTTTTCTGGATATTGCAACAAAACATTTACCCTAACCCTAACCAGAATTTAAAAAATACAGAGTTTTCTGGATATTGCAACAAAACATTTACCCTAACCCTAACCAGAATTTAAAAAATACAGAGTTTTCTGGATATTGCAACAAAACATTTACCCTAACCCTAACCAGAATTTAAAAAATACAGAGTTTTCTGGATATTGCAACAAAACATTTACCCTAACCCTAACCAGAATTAAAAAAATACAGAGTTTTCTGGATATTGCAACAAAACCCTAACCCTAACCAAAAGTGATAAAATACTGAGTTTTCTGGATATTGCAACAAAACATTTACCCTAACCCTAACCAGAATTTAAAAAATACAGAGTTTTCTGGATATTGCAACAAAACCCTAACCCTAACCAAAAGTGATAAAATACTGAGTTTTGTGGATATTGCAACAAAACATTTACCCTAACCCTAACCAGAATTTAAAAAATACAGAGTTTTCTGGATATTGCAACAAAATATTTACCCTAACCCTAACCAGAATTTAAAAAATACAGAGTTTTCTGGATATTGCAACAAAACATTTACCCTAACCCTAACCAGAATTTAAAAAATACAGAGTTTTCTGGATATTGCAACAAAACCCTAACCCTAACCAAAAGTGATAAAATACTGAGTTTTCTGGATATTGCAACAAAACATTTACCCTAACCCTAACCAGAATTTAAAAAATACAGAGTTTTCTGGATATTGCAACAAAACATTTACCCTAACTGTAACCAGAATTTAAAAAATACAGAGTTTTCTGGATATTGCAACAAAACATATACCCTAACCCTAACCAGAATTTAAAAAATACAGAGTTTTCTGGATATTGCAACAAAACCCTAACCCTAACCAAAAGTGATCAAATACTGAGTTTTCTAGATATTGCAACAAAACATTTACCCTAACCCTAACCAGAATTTAAAAAATACAGAGTTTTCTGGATATTGCAACAAAACATTTACCCTAACCCTAACCAGAATTTAAAAAATACAGAGTTTTCTGGATATTGCAACAAAACATTTACCCTAACCCTAACCAGAATTTAAAAAATACAGAGTTTTCTGGATATTGCAACAAAACATTTACCCTAACCCTAACCAGAATTTAAAAAATACAGAGTTTTCTGGATATTGCAACAAAACATTTACCCTAACCCTAACCAGAATTTAAAAAATACAGAGTTTTCTGGATATTGCAACAAAACCCTAACCCTAACCAAAAGTGATAAAATACTGAGTTTTCTGGATATTGCAACAAAACATTTACCCTAACCCTAACCAGAATTTAAAAAATACAGAGTTTTCTGGATATTGCAACAAAACCCTAACCCTAACCAAAAGTGATAAAATACTGAGTTTTCTGGATATTGCAACAAAACATTTACCCTAACCCTAACCAGAATTTAAAAAATACAGAGTTTTCTGGATATTGCAACAAAATATTAACCCTAACCCTAACCAGAATTTAAAAAATACAGAGTTTTCTGGATATTGCAACAAAACATTTACACTAACCCTAACCAGAATTTAAAAAATACAGAGTTTTCTGGATATTGCAACAAAACCCTAACCCTAACCAAAAGTGATAAAATACTGAGTTTTCTGGATATTGCAACAAAACATTTACCCTAACCCTAACCAGAATTTAAAAAATACAGAGTTTTCTGGATATTGCAACAAAACATTTACCCTAACTGTAACCAGAATTTAAAAAATACAGAGTTTTCTGGATATTGCAACAAAACATTTACCCTAACCCTAACCAGAATTTAAAAAATACAGAGTTTTCTGGATATTGCAACAAAACATATACCCTAACCCTAACCAGAATTTAAAAAATACAGAGTTTTCTGGATATTGCAACAAAACCCTAACCCTAACCAAAAGTGATAAAATACTGTATTTTCTGGATATTGCAACAAAACATTTACCCTAACCCTAACCAGAATTTAAAAAATACAGAGTTTTCTGGATATTGCCACAAAACATTTACCCTAACCCTAACCAGAATTTAAAAAATACAGAGTTTTCTGGATATTGCAACAAAACATTTACCCTAACCCTAACCAGAATTTAAAAAATACAGAGTTTTCTGGATATTGCAACAAAACATTTACCCTAACCCTAACCAGAATTTAAAAAATACAGAGTTTTCTGGATATTGCAACAAAACCCTAACCCTAATCAAATGTGATAAAATACTGAGTTTTCTGGATATTGCAACAAAACATTTACCCTAACCCTAACCAGAATTTAAAAAATACAGAGTTTTCTGGATATTGCAACAAAACATTTACCCTAGCCCTAACCAGAATTTAAAAAATACAGAGTTTTCTGGATATTGCAACAAAACATTTACCCTAACCCTAACCAGAATTTAAAAAATACAGAATTTTCTGGATATTGCAACAAAACCCTAACCCTAACCAAAAGTGATAAAATACTGAGTTTTCTAGATATTGCAACAAAACCCTAACTCTAAGCAAAAGTGATAAAATACTAAGTTTTCTGGATATTGCAACAAAACATTTACCCTAACCCTAACCAGAATTTAAAAAATACAGAGTTTTCTGGATATTGCAACAAAACATTTACCCTAACCCTAACCAGAATTTAAAAAATACAGAGTTTTCTGGATATTGCAACAAAACCCTAACCCTAACCAAAAGTGATCAAATACTGAGTTTTCTGGATATTGCAACAAAACATTTACCCTAACCCTAACCAGAATTTAAAAAATACAGAGTTTTCTGGATATTGCAACAAAACATTTACCCTAACTCTAACAAGAATTTAAAAAATACAGAGTTTTCTGGATATTGCAACAAAACATTTACCCTTACCCTTACCAGAATTTAAAAAATACAGAGTTTTCTGGATATTGCAACAAAACATTTACCCTAACCCTAAGTGATAAAATACTGAGTTTTCTGGATATGGCAACAAAACATTTACCCTAACCCTAACCAGAATTTAAAAAATACAGAGTTTTCTGGACATTGCAACAAAACATTTACCCTAACCCTAACCAGAATTTAAAAAATACAGAGTTTTCTGGATATTGCAACAAAACATTTACCCTAACCCTAACCAGAATTTAAAAAATACAGAGTTTTCTGGATATTGCAACAAAACCCTAACCCTAACCAAAAGTGATAAAATACTGAGTTTTCTGGATATTGCAACAAAACATTTACCCTAACCCTAACCAGAATTTAAAAAATACAGAGTTTTCTGGATATTGCAACAAAACATTTACCCTAACCCTAACCAGAATTTAAAAAATACAGAGTTTTCTGGATATTGCAACAAAACATTTACCCTAACCCTAACCAGAATTTAAAAAATACAGAGTTTTCTGGATATTGCAACAAAACCCTTACCCTAACCAAAAGTGATAAAATACTGAGTTTTCTGGATATTGCAACAAAACATTTACCCTAACTCTAACCAGAATTTAAAAAATACAGAGTTTTCTGGATATTGCAACAAAACATTTACCCTAACCCTAACCAGAATTTAAAAAATACAGAGTTTTCTGGATATTGCAACAAAACATTTACCCTAACCCTAACCAGAATTTAAAAAATACAGAGTTTTCTGGATATTGCAATGAAACATTTACCCTAACCCTAACCAGAATTTAAAAAATACAGAGTTTTCTGGATATTGCAACAAAACCCTAACCCTAACAAAAAGTGATAAAATACTGAGTTTTCTGGATATTGCAACAAAACATTTACCCTAACCCTAATTAGAATTTAAAAAATACAGAGTTTTCTGGATATTGCAACAAAACATATACCCTAACCCTAACCAGAATTTAAAAAATACAGAGTTTTCTGGATATTGCAACAAAACCCTAACCCTAACCAAAAGTGATCAAATACTGAGTTTTCTAGATATTGCAACAAAACATTTACCCTAACCCTAACCAGAATTTAAAAAATACAGAGTTTTCTGGATATTGCAACAAAACATTTACCCTAACCCTAACCATAATTTAAAAAATACAGAGTTTTCTGGATATTGCAACAAAACATTTACCCTAACCCTAACCAGAATTTAAAAAATACAGAGTTTTCTGGATATTGCAACAAAACATTTACCCTAACCCTAACCAGAATTTAAAAAATACAGAGTTTTCTGGATATTGCAACAAAACATTTACCCTAACCCTAACCAGAATTTAAAAAATACAGAGTTTTCTGGATATTGCAACAAAACCCTAACCCTAACCAAAAGTGATAAAATACTGAGTTTTCTGGATATTGCAACAAAACATTTACCCTAACCCTAACCAGAATTTTAAAAATACAGAGTTTTCTGGATATTGCAACAAAACCCTAACCCTAACCAAAAGTGATAAAATACTGAGTTTTCTGGATATTTCAACAAAACATTTACCCTAACCCTAACCAGAATTTAAAAAATACAGAGTTTTCTGGATATTGCAACAAAACATTTACCCTAACCCTAACCAGAATTTAAAAAATACAGAGTTTTCTGGATATTGCAACAAAACATTTACACTAACCCTAACCAGAATTTAAAAAATACAGAGTTTTCTGGATATTGCAACAAAACCCTAACCCTAACCAAAAGTGATAAAATGCTGAGTTTTCTGGATATTGCAACAAAACATTTACCCTAACCCTAACCAGAATTTAAAAAAATACAGAGTTTTCTGGATATTGCAACAAAACATTTACCCTAACTGTAACCAGAATTTAAAAAATACAGAGTTTTCTGGATATTGCAACAAAACATTTACCCTACCTCTAACCAGAATTTAAAAAATACAGAGTTTTCTGGATATTGCAACAAAACATTTACCCTAACCCTAACCAGAATTTAAAAAATACAGAGTTTTCTGGATATTGCAACAAAACCCTAACCCTAACCAAAAGTGATAAAATACAGAGTTTTCTGGATATTGCAACAAAACATTTACCCTACCTCTAACCAGAATTTAAAAAATACAGAGTTTTCTGGATATTGCCACAAAACATTTACCCTAACCCTAACCAGAATTTAAAAAATACAGAGTTTTCTGGATATTGCAACAAAACATTTACCCTAACCCTAACCAGAATTTAAAAAATACAGAGTTTTCTGGATATTGCAACAAAACATTTACCCTAACCCTAACCAGAATTTAAAAAATACAGAGTTTTCTGGATATTGCAACAAAACCCTAACCCTAATCAAAAGTGATAAAATACTGAGTTTTCTGGATATTGCAACAAAACATTTACCCTAACCCTAACCAGAATTTAAAAAATACAGAGTTTTCTGGATATTGCAACAAAACATTTACCCTAGCCCTAACCAGAATTTAAAAAATACAGAGTTTTCTGGATATTGCAACAAAACATTTACCCTAACCCTAACCAGAATTTAAAAAATACAGAGTTTTCTGGATATTGCAACAAAACATTTACCCTAACCCTAACCAGAATTTAAAAAATACAGAGTTTTCTGGATATTGCAACAAAACATTTACACTAACCCTAACCAGAATTTAAAAAATACAGAGTTTTCTGGATATTGCAACAAAACCCTAACCCTAACCAAAAGTGATAAAATGCTGAGTTTTCTGGATATTGCAACAAAACATTTACCCTAACCCTAACCAGAATTTAAAAAAATACAGAGTTTTCTGGATATTGCAACAAAACATTTACCCTAACTGTAACCAGAATTTAAAAAATACAGAGTTTTCTGGATATTGCAACAAAACATTTACCCTACCTCTAACCAGAATTTAAAAAATACAGAGTTTTCTGGATATTGCAACAAAACATTTACCCTAACCCTAACCAGAATTTAAAAAATACAGAGTTTTCTGGATATTGCAACAAAACCCTAACCCTAACCAAAAGTGATAAAATACAGAGTTTTCTGGATATTGCAACAAAACATTTACCCTACCTCTAACCAGAATTTAAAAAATACAGAGTTTTCTGGATATTGCCACAAAACATTTACCCTAACCCTAACCAGAATTTAAAAAATACAGAGTTTTCTGGATATTGCAACAAAACATTTACCCTAACCCTAACCAGAATTTAAAAAATACAGAGTTTTCTGGATATTGCAACAAAACATTTACCCTAACCCTAACCAGAATTTAAAAAATACAGAGTTTTCTGGATATTGCAACAAAACCCTAACCCTAATCAAAAGTGATAAAATACTGAGTTTTCTGGATATTGCAACAAAACATTTACCCTAACCCTAACCAGAATTTAAAAAATACAGAGTTTTCTGGATATTGCAACAAAACATTTACCCTAGCCCTAACCAGAATTTAAAAAATACAGAGTTTTCTGGATATTGCAACAAAACATTTACCCTAACCCTAACCAGAATTTAAAAAATACAGAATTTTCTGGATATTGCAACAAAACCCTAACCCTAACCAAAAGTGATAAAATACTGAGTTTTCTAGATATTGCAACAAAACCCTAACTCTAAGCAAAAGTGATAAAATACTAAGTTTTCTGGATATTGCAACAAAACATTTACCCTAACCCTAACCAGAATTTAAAAAATACAGAGTTTTCTGGATATTGCAACAAAACATTTACCCTAACCCTAACCAGAATTTAAAAAATACAGAGTTTTCTGGATATTGCAACAAAACCCTAACCCTAACCAAAAGTGATCAAATACTGAGTTTTCTGGATATTGCAACAAAACATTTACCCTAACCCTAACCAGAATTTAAAAAATACAGAGTTTTCTGGATATTGCAACAAAACATTTACCCTAACTCTAACAAGAATTTAAAAAATACAGAGTTTTCTGGATATTGCAACAAAACATTTACCCTTACCCTTACCAGAATTTAAAAAATACAGAGTTTTCTGGATATTGCAACAAAACATTTACCCTAACCCTAAGTGATAAAATACTGAGTTTTCTGGATATTGCAACAAAACATTTACCCTAACCCTAACCAGAATTTAAAAAATACAGAGTTTTCTGGACATTGCAACAAAACATTTACCCTAACCCTAACCAGAATTTAAAAAATACAGAGTTTTCTGGATATTGCAACAAAACATTTACCCTAACCCTAACCAGAATTTAAAAAATACAGAGTTTTCTGGATATTGCAACAAAACCCTAACCCTAACCAAAAGTGATAAAATACTGAGTTTTCTGGATATTGCAACAAAACATTTACCCTAACCCTAACCAGAATTTAAAAAATACAGAGTTTTCTGGATATTGCAACAAAACATTTACCCTAACCCTAACCAGAATTTAAAAAATACAGAGTTTTCTGGATATTGCAACAAAACATTTACCCTAACCCTAACCAGAATTTAAAAAATACAGAGTTTTCTGGATATTGCAACAAAACCCTTACCCTAACCAAAAGTGATAAAATACTGAGTTTTCTGGATATTGCAACAAAACATTTACCCTAACTCTAACCAGAATTTAAAAAATACAGAGTTTTCTGGATATTGCAACAAAACATTTACCCTAACCCTAACCAGAATTTAAAAAATACAGAGTTTTCTGGATATTGCAACAAAACATTTACCCTAACCCTAACCAGAATTTAAAAAATACAGAGTTTTCTGGATATTGCAATGAAACATTTACCCTAACCCTAACCAGAATTTAAAAAATACAGAGTTTTCTGGATATTGCAACAAAACCCTAACCCTAACAAAAAGTGATAAAATACTGAGTTTTCTGGATATTGCAACAAAACATTTACCCTAACCCTAACCAGAATTTAAAAAATACAGAGTTTTCTGGATATTGCAACAAAACATTTACCCTAACCCTAATTAGAATTTAAAAAATACAGAGTTTTCTGGATATTGCAACAAAACATTTACCCTAACCCTAACCAGAATTTAAAAAATACAGAGTTTTCTGGATATTGCAACAAAACCCTAACCCTAACCAAAAGTGATAAAATACTGAGTTTTCTGGATATTGCAACAAAACATTTACCCTAACCCTAACCAGAATTTAAAAAATACAGAGTTTTCTGGATATTGCAACAAAACCCTAACCCTAACCAAAAGTGATAAAATACTGAGTTTTCTGGATATTGCAACAAAACATTTACCCTAACCCTAACCAGAATTTAAAAAATACAGAGTTTTCTGGATATTGCAACAAAATATTTACCCTAACCCTAACCAGAATTTAAAAAATACAGAGTTTTCTGGATATTGCAACAAAACATTTACCCTAACCCTAACCAGAATTTAAAAAATACAGAGTTTTCTGGATATTGCAACAAAACCCTAACCCTAACCAAAAGTGATAAAATACTGAGTTTTCTGGATATTGCAACAAAACATTTACCCTAACCCTAACCAGAATTTAAAAAATACAGAGTTTTCTGGATATTGCAACAAAACATTTACCCTAACTGTAACCAGAATTTAAAAAATACAGAGTTTTCTGGATATTGCAACAAAACATATACCCTAACCCTAACCAGAATTTAAAAAATACAGAGTTTTCTGGATATTGCAACAAAACCCTAACCCTAACCAAAAGTGATAAAATACTGTATTTTCTGGATATTGCAACAAAACATTTACCCTAACCCTAACCAGAATTTAAAAAATACAGAGTTTTTTGGATATTGCAACAAAACATTTACCCTAACCCTAACCAGAATTTAAAAAATACAGAGTTTTCTGGATATTGCAACAAAACATTTACCCTAACCCTAACCAGAATTTAAAAAATACAGAGTTTTCTGGATATTGCAACAAAACATTTACCCTAACCCTAACCAGAATTTAAAAAATACAGAGTTTTCTGGATATTGCAACAAAACCCTGACCCTAACCAAAAGTGATAAAATACTGAGTTTTCTAGATATTGCAACAAAACCCTAACCCTAATCAAAAGTGATCAAATACTGAGTTTTCTGGATATTGCAACAAAACATTTACCCTAACCCTAACCAGAATTTAAAAAATACAGAGTTTTCTGGATATTGCAACAAAACCCTGACCCTAACCAAAAGTGATAAAATACTGAGTTTTCTAGATATTGCAACAAAACCCTAACCCTAATCAAAAGTGATCAAATACTGAGTTTTCTGGATATTGCAACAAAACATTTACCCTAACCCTAACCAGAATTTAAAAAATACAGAGTTTTCTGGATATTGCAACAAAACATTTACCCTAACCCTAACCAGAATTTAAAAAATACTGAGTTTTCTGGATATTGCAACAAAACATTTACCCTAACCCTAACCAGAATTTAAAAAATACAGAGTTTTCTGGATATTGCAACAAAACATTTACCCTAGCCCTAACCAGAATTAAAAAAATACAGAGTTTTCTGGATATTGCAACAAAACATTTACCCTAACCCTAACCAGAATTTAAAAAATACAGAGTTTTCTGGATATTGCAACAAAACCCTGACCCTAACCAAAAGTGATAAAATACTGAGTTTTCTAGATATTGCAACAAAACCCTAACCCTAATCAAAAGTGATCAAATACTGAGTTTTCTGGATATTGCAACAAAACATTTACCCTAACCCTAACCAGAATTTAAAAAATACAGAGTTTTCTGGATATTGCAACAAAACCCTGACCCTAACCAAAAGTGATAAAATACTGAGTTTTCTAGATATTGCAACAAAACCCTAACCCTAATCAAAAGTGATCAAATACTGAGTTTTCTGGATATTGCAACAAAACATTTACCCTAACCCTAACCAGAATTTAAAAAATACAGAGTTTTCTGGATATTGCAACAAAACATTTACCCTAACCCTAACCAGAATTTAAAAAATACAGAGTTTTCTGGATATTGCAACAAAACATTTACCCTAACCCTAACCAGAATTAAAAAAATACAGAGTTTTCTGGATATTGCAACAAAACATTTACCCTAACCCTAACCAGAATTTAAAAAATACAGAGTTTTCTGGATATTGCAACAAAACCCTGACCCTAACCAAAAGTGATAAAATACTGAGTTTTCTAGATATTGCAACAAAACCCTAACCCTAATCAAAAGTGATCAAATACTGAGTTTTCTGGATATTGCAACAAAACATTTACCCTAACCCTAACCAGAATTTAAAAAATACAGAGTTTTCTGGATATTGCAACAAAACCCTGACCCTAACCAAAAGTGATAAAATACTGAGTTTTCTAGATATTGCAACAAAACCCTAACCCTAATCAAAAGTGATCAAATACTGAGTTTTCTGGATATTGCAACAAAACATTTACCCTAACCCTAACCAGAATTTAAAAAATACAGAGTTTTCTGGATATTGCAACAAAACATTTACCCTAGCCCTAACCAGAATTAAAAAAATACAGAGTTTTCTGGATATTGCAACAAAACATTTACCCTAACCCTAACCAGAATTTAAAAAATACAGAGTTTTCTGGATATTGCAACAAAACCTTAACCCTAACCAAAAGTGATAAAATACTGAGTTTTCTAGATATTGCAACAAAACCCTAACTCTAAGCAAAAGTGATAAAATACTAAGTTTTCTGGATATTGCAACAACACATTTACCCTAACTGTAACCAGAATTTAAAAAATACAGAGTTTTCTGGATATTGCAACAAAACATATACCCTAACCCTAACCAGAATTTAAAAAATACAGAGTTTTCTGGATATTGCAACAAAACCCTAACCCTAACCAAAAGTGATAAAATACTGTATTTTCTGGATATTGCAACAAAACATTTACCCTAACCCTAACCAGAATTTAAAAAATACAGAGTTTTTTGAATATTGCAACAAAACATTTACCCTAACCCTAACCAGAATTTAAAAAATACAGAGTTTTCTGGATATTGCAACAAAACATTTACCCTAACCCTAACCAGAATTTAAAAAATACAGAGTTTTCTGGATATTGCAACAAAACATTTACCCTAACCCTAACCAGAATTTAAAAAATACAGAGTTTTCTGGATATTGCAACAAAACCCTAACCCTAATCAAAAGTGATCAAATACTGAGTTTTCTGGATATTGCAACAAAACATTTACCCTAACCCTAACCAGAATTGAAAAAATACAGAGTTTTCTGGATATTGCAACAAAACATTTACCCTAACCCTAACCAGAATTAAAAAAATACAGAGTTTTCTGGATATTGCAACAAAACATTTACCCTAACCCTAACCAGAATTTAAAAAATACAGAGTTTTCTGGATATTGCAACAAAACCCTAACCCTAACCAAAAGTGATAAAATACTGAGTTTTCTAGATATTGCAACAAAACCCTAACTCTAAGCAAAAGTGATAAAATACTAAGTTTTCTGGATATTGCAACAAAACATTTACCCTAACCCTAACCAGAATTTAAAAAATACAGAGTTTTCTGGATATTGCAACAAAACATTTACCCTAACCCTAACCAGAATTTAAAAAATACAGAGTTTTCTGGATATTGCAACAAAACCCTAACCCTAACCAAAAGTGATCAAATACTGAGTTTTCTGGATATTGCAACAAAACATTTACCCTAACCCTAACCAGAATTTAAAAAATACAGAGTTTTCTGGATATTGCAACAAAACATTTACCCTAACCCTAACCAGAATTTAAAAAATACAGAGTTTTCTGGATATTGCAACAAAACATTTACCCTAACCCTAACCAGAATTTAAAAAATACATAGTTTTCTGGATATTGCAACAAAACATTTACCCTAACCCTAACCAGAATTTAAAAAATACAGAGTTTTCTGGATATTGCAACAAAACATTTACCCTTACCCTTACCAGAATTTAAAAAATACAGAGTTTTCTGGATATTGCAACAAAACATTTACCCTAACCCTATGTGATAAAATACTGAGTTTTCTGGATATTGCAACAAAACATTTACCCTAACCCTAACCAGAATTTAAAAAATACAGAGTTTTATGGATATTGCAACAAAACATTTACCCTAACCCTAACGAGAATTTAAAAAATACAGAGTTTTCTGGATATTGCAACAAAACATTTACCCTAACCCTAACCAGAATTTAAAAAATACAGAGTTTTCTGGATATTGCAACAAAACCCTAACCCTAACCAGAATTTAAAAAATACAGAGTTTTCTGGATATTGCAACAAAACATTTACCCTAACCCTAACCAGAATTTAAAAAATACAGAGTTTTCTGGATATTGCAACAAAACATTTACCCTAACCCTAACCAGAATTTAAAAAATACAGAGTTTTCTGGATATTGCAACAAAACATTTACCCTAACCCTAACCAGAATTTAAAAAATACAGAGTTTTCTGGATATTGCAACAAAACCCTTACCCTAACCAAAAGTGATAAAATACTGAGTTTTCTGGATATTGCAACAAAACATTTACCCTAACCCTAACCAGAATTTAAAAAATACAGAGTTTTCTGGATATTGTAACAAAACATTTACCCTAACCCTAACCAGAATTTAAAAAATACAGAGTTTTCTGGATATTGCAACAAAACATTTACCCTAACCCTAACCAGAATTTAAAAAATACAGAGTTTTCTGGATATTGCAACGAAACATTTACCCTAACCCTAAGCAGAATTTAAAAAATACAGAGTTTTCTGGATATTGCAACGAAACATTTACCCTAACCCTAACCAGAATTTAAAAAATACAGAGTTTTCTGGATATTGCAACAAAACCCTAACCCTAACCAAAAGTGATAAAATACTGAGTTTTCTAGATATTGCAACAAAACCCTAACTCTAAGCAAAAGTGATAAAATACTAAGTTTTCTGGATATTGCAACAACACATTTACCCTAACTGTAACCAGAATTTAAAAAATACAGAGTTTTCTGGATATTGCAACAAAACATATACCCTAACCCTAACCAGAATTTAAAAAATACAGAGTTTTCTGGATATTGCAACAAAACCCTAACCCTAACCAAAAGTGATAAAATACTGTATTTTCTGGATATTGCAACAAAACATTTACCCTAACCCTAACCAGAATTTAAAAAATACAGAGTTTTTTGAATATTGCAACAAAACATTTACCCTAACCCTAACCAGAATTTAAAAAATACAGAGTTTTCTGGATATTGCAACAAAACATTTACCCTAACCCTAACCAGAATTTAAAAAATACAGAGTTTTCTGGATATTGCAACAAAACATTTACCCTAACCCTAACCAGAATTTAAAAAATACAGAGTTTTCTGGATATTGCAACAAAACCCTAACCCTAATCAAAAGTGATCAAATACTGAGTTTTCTGGATATTGCAACAAAACATTTACCCTAACCCTAACCAGAATTGAAAAAATACAGAGTTTTCTGGATATTGCAACAAAACATTTACCCTAACCCTAACCAGAATTAAAAAAATACAGAGTTTTCTGGATATTGCAACAAAACATTTACCCTAACCCTAACCAGAATTTAAAAAATACAGAGTTTTCTGGATATTGCAACAAAACCCTAACCCTAACCAAAAGTGATAAAATACTGAGTTTTCTAGATATTGCAACAAAACCCTAACTCTAAGCAAAAGTGATAAAATACTAAGTTTTCTGGATATTGCAACAAAACATTTACCCTAACCCTAACCAGAATTTAAAAAATACAGAGTTTTCTGGATATTGCAACAAAACATTTACCCTAACCCTAACCAGAATTTAAAAAATACAGAGTTTTCTGGATATTGCAACAAAACCCTAACCCTAACCAAAAGTGATCAAATACTGAGTTTTCTGGATATTGCAACAAAACATTTACCCTAACCCTAACCAGAATTTAAAAAATACAGAGTTTTCTGGATATTGCAACAAAACATTTACCCTAACTCTAACCAGAATTTAAAAAATACAGAGTTTTCTGGATATTGCAACAAAACATTTACCCTAACCCTAACCAGAATTTAAAAAATACATAGTTTTCTGGATATTGCAACAAAACATTTACCCTAACCCTAACCAGAATTTAAAAAATACAGAGTTTTCTGGATATTGCAACAAAACATTTACCCTTACCCTTACCAGAATTTAAAAAATACAGAGTTTTCTGGATATTGCAACAAAACATTTACCCTAACCCTATGTGATAAAATACTGAGTTTTCTGGATATTGCAACAAAACATTTACCCTAACCCTAACCAGAATTTAAAAAATACAGAGTTTTATGGATATTGCAACAAAACATTTACCCTAACCCTAACGAGAATTTAAAAAATACAGAGTTTTCTGGATATTGCAACAAAACATTTACCCTAACCCTAACCAGAATTTAAAAAATACAGAGTTTTCTGGATATTGCAACAAAACCCTAACCCTAACCAGAATTTAAAAAATACAGAGTTTTCTGGATATTGCAACAAAACATTTACCCTAACCCTAACCAGAATTTAAAAAATACAGAGTTTTCTGGATATTGCAACAAAACATTTACCCTAACCCTAACCAGAATTTAAAAAATACAGAGTTTTCTGGATATTGCAACAAAACATTTACCCTAACCCTAACCAGAATTTAAAAAATACAGAGTTTTCTGGATATTGCAACAAAACCCTTACCCTAACCAAAAGTGATAAAATACTGAGTTTTCTGGATATTGCAACAAAACATTTACCCTAACCCTAACCAGAATTTAAAAAATACAGAGTTTTCTGGATATTGTAACAAAACATTTACCCTAACCCTAACCAGAATTTAAAAAATACAGAGTTTTCTGGATATTGCAACAAAACATTTACCCTAACCCTAACCAGAATTTAAAAAATACAGAGTTTTCTGGATATTGCAACAAAACCCTAACCCTAACCAAAAGTGATAAAATACTGAGTTTTCTGGATATTGCAACAAAACATTTACCCTAACCCTAATTAGAATTTAAAAAATACAGAGTTTTCTGGATATTGCAACAAAACATTTACCCTAACCCTAACCAGAATTTAAAAAAATACAGAGTTTTCTGGATATTGCAACAAAACCCTAACCCTAACCAAAAGTGATAAAATACTGAGTTTTCTGGATATTGCAACAAAACATTTACCCTAACCCTAACCAGAATTTTAAAAATACAGTGTTTTCTGGATATTGCAACAAAACATTTACCCTAACCCTAACCAGAATTTAAAAAATACAGAGTTTTCTGGATATTGCAACAAAACCCTAACCCTAACCAAAAGTGATAAAATACTGAGTTTTCTAGATATTGCAACAAAACCCTAACTCTAACCAAAAGTGATAAAATACTGAGTTTTCTGGATATTGCAACAAAACATTTACCCTAACCCTAACCAGAATTTAAAAAATACAGAGTTTTCTGGATATTGCAACAAAACATTTACCCTAACCCTAACCAGAATTTAAAAAATACAGAGTTTTCTGGATATTGCAACGAAACATTTACCCTAACCCTAAGCAGAATTTAAAAAATACAGAGTTTTCTGGATATTGCAACGAAACATTTACCCTAACCCTAACCAGAATTTAAAAAATACAGAGTTTTCTGGATATTGCAACAAAACCCTAACCCTAACCAAAAGTGATAAAATACTGAGTTTTCTAGATATTGCAACAAAACCCTAACTCTAAGCAAAAGTGATAAAATACTAAGTTTTCTGGATATTGCAACAACACATTTACCCTAACTGTAACCAGAATTTAAAAAATACAGAGTTTTCTGGATATTGCAACAAAACATATACCCTAACCCTAACCAGAATTTAAAAAATACAGAGTTTTCTGGATATTGCAACAAAACCCTAACCCTAACCAAAAGTGATAAAATACTGTATTTTCTGGATATTGCAACAAAACATTTACCCTAACCCTAACCAGAATTTAAAAAATACAGAGTTTTTTGAATATTGCAACAAAACATTTACCCTAACCCTAACCAGAATTTAAAAAATACAGAGTTTTCTGGATATTGCAACAAAACATTTACCCTAACCCTAACCAGAATTTAAAAAATACAGAGTTTTCTGGATATTGCAACAAAACATTTACCCTAACCCTAACCAGAATTTAAAAAATACAGAGTTTTCTGGATATTGCAACAAAACCCTAACCCTAATCAAAAGTGATCAAATACTGAGTTTTCTGGATATTGCAACAAAACATTTACCCTAACCCTAACCAGAATTGAAAAAATACAGAGTTTTCTGGATATTGCAACAAAACATTTACCCTAACCCTAACCAGAATTAAAAAAATACAGAGTTTTCTGGATATTGCAACAAAACATTTACCCTAACCCTAACCAGAATTTAAAAAATACAGAGTTTTCTGGATATTGCAACAAAACCCTAACCCTAACCAAAAGTGATAAAATACTGAGTTTTCTAGATATTGCAACAAAACCCTAACTCTAAGCAAAAGTGATAAAATACTAAGTTTTCTGGATATTGCAACAAAACATTTACCCTAACCCTAACCAGAATTTAAAAAATACAGAGTTTTCTGGATATTGCAACAAAACATTTACCCTAACCCTAACCAGAATTTAAAAAATACAGAGTTTTCTGGATATTGCAACAAAACCCTAACCCTAACCAAAAGTGATCAAATACTGAGTTTTCTGGATATTGCAACAAAACATTTACCCTAACCCTAACCAGAATTTAAAAAATACAGAGTTTTCTGGATATTGCAACAAAACATTTACCCTAACTCTAACCAGAATTTAAAAAATACAGAGTTTTCTGGATATTGCAACAAAACATTTACCCTAACCCTAACCAGAATTTAAAAAATACATAGTTTTCTGGATATTGCAACAAAACATTTACCCTAACCCTAACCAGAATTTAAAAAATACAGAGTTTTCTGGATATTGCAACAAAACATTTACCCTTACCCTTACCAGAATTTAAAAAATACAGAGTTTTCTGGATATTGCAACAAAACATTTACCCTAACCCTATGTGATAAAATACTGAGTTTTCTGGATATTGCAACAAAACATTTACCCTAACCCTAACCAGAATTTAAAAAATACAGAGTTTTATGGATATTGCAACAAAACATTTACCCTAACCCTAACGAGAATTTAAAAAATACAGAGTTTTCTGGATATTGCAACAAAACATTTACCCTAACCCTAACCAGAATTTAAAAAATACAGAGTTTTCTGGATATTGCAACAAAACCCTAACCCTAACCAGAATTTAAAAAATACAGAGTTTTCTGGATATTGCAACAAAACATTTACCCTAACCCTAACCAGAATTTAAAAAATACAGAGTTTTCTGGATATTGCAACAAAACATTTACCCTAACCCTAACCAGAATTTAAAAAATACAGAGTTTTCTGGATATTGCAACAAAACATTTACCCTAACCCTAACCAGAATTTAAAAAATACAGAGTTTTCTGGATATTGCAACAAAACCCTTACCCTAACCAAAAGTGATAAAATACTGAGTTTTCTGGATATTGCAACAAAACATTTACCCTAACCCTAACCAGAATTTAAAAAATACAGAGTTTTCTGGATATTGTAACAAAACATTTACCCTAACCCTAACCAGAATTTAAAAAATACAGAGTTTTCTGGATATTGCAACAAAACATTTACCCTAACCCTAACCAGAATTTAAAAAATACAGAGTTTTCTGGATATTGCAACGAAACATTTACCCTAACCCTAAGCAGAATTTAAAAAATACAGAGTTTTCTGGATATTGCAACGAAACATTTACCCTAACCCTAACCAGAATTTAAAAAATACAGAGTTTTCTGGATATTGCAACAAAACCCTAACCCTAACCAAAAGTGATAAAATACTGAGTTTTCTGGATATTGCAACAAAACATTTACCCTAACCCTAATTAGAATTTAAAAAATACAGAGTTTTCTGGATATTGCAACAAAACATTTACCCTAACCCTAACCAGAATTTAAAAAAATACAGAGTTTTCTGGATATTGCAACAAAACCCTAACCCTAACCAAAAGTGATAAAATACTGAGTTTTCTGGATATTGCAACAAAACATTTACCCTAACCCTAACCAGAATTTTAAAAATACAGTGTTTTCTGGATATTGCAACAAAACATTTACCCTAACCCTAACCAGAATTTAAAAAATACAGAGTTTTCTGGATATTGCAACAAAACCCTAACCCTAACCAAAAGTGATAAAATACTGAGTTTTCTAGATATTGCAACAAAACCCTAACTCTAACCAAAAGTGATAAAATACTGAGTTTTCTGGATATTGCAACAAAACATTTACCCTAACCCTAACCAGAATTTAAAAAATACAGAGTTTTCTGGATATTGCAACAAAACATTTACCCTAACCAAAAGTGATAAAATACTGAGTTTTCTGGATATTGCAACAAAACATTTACCCTAACCCTAACCAGAATTTAAAAAATACAGAGTTTTCTGGATATTGCAACAAAACATTTACCCTAACCCTAACCAGAATTTAAAAAATACAGAGTTTTCTGGATATTGCAACAAAACATTTACCCTAAATCTAACCAGAATTTAAAAAATACAGAGTTTTCTGGATATTGCAACAAAACATTTACCCTAACCCTAACCAGAATTTAAAAAATACAGAGTTTTCTGGATATTGCAACAAAACATTTACCCTAACCCTAACCAGAATTTAAAAAATACAGAGTTTTCAGGATATTGAAACAAAACATTTACCCTAACCCTAACCAGAATTTAAAAAATACAGAGTTTTCTGGATATTGCAACAAAACATTTACCCTAACCCTAACCAGAATTTAAAAAATACAGAGTTTTCTGGATATTGCAACAAAACATTTACCCTAACCCTAACCAGAATTTAAAAATTACAGAGTTTTCTGGATATTGCAACAAAACATTTACCCTAACCCTAACCAGAATTTAAAAAATACAGAGTTTTCTAGATATTGCAACAAAACCCTTACCCTAACCAAAAGTGATAAAATACTGAGTTTTCTGGATATTGCAACAAAACATTTACCCTAACCCTAACCAGAATTTAAAAAATACAGAGTTTTCTGGATATTGTAACAAAACATTTACCCTAACTCTAACCAGAATTTAAAAAATACAGAGTTTTCTGGATATTGCAACAAAACATTTACCCTAACCCTAACCAGAATTTAAAAAATACAGAGTTTTCTGGATATTGCAACGAAACATTTACCCTAACCCTAACCAGAATTTAAAAAATACAGAGTTTTCTGGATATTGCAACGAAACATTTACCCTAACCCTAACCAGAATTTAAAAAATACAGAGTTTTCTGGATATTGCAACAAAACCCTAACCCTAACCAAAAGTGATAAAATACTGAGTTTTCTGGATATTGCAACAAAACATTTACCCTAACCCTAATTAGAATTTAAAAAATACAGAGTTTTCTGGATATTGCAACAAAACATTTACCCTAACCCTAACCAGAATTTAAAAAAATACAGAGTTTTCTGGATATTGCAACAAAACCCTAACCCTAACCAAAAGTGATAAAATACTGAGTTTTCTGGATATTGCAACAAAACATTTACCCTAACCCTAACCAGAATTTTAAAAATACAGTGTTTTCTGGATATTGCAACAAAACATTTACCCTAACCCTAACCAGAATTTAAAAAATACAGAGTTTTCTGGATATTGCAACAAAACCCTAACCCTAACCAAAAGTGATAAAATACTGAGTTTTCTAGATATTGCAACAAAACCCTAACTCTAACCAAAAGTGATAAAATACTGAGTTTTCTGGATATTGCAACAAAACATTTACCCTAACCCTAACCAGAATTTAAAAAATACAGAGTTTTCTGGATATTGCAACAAAACATTTACCCTAACCAAAAGTGATAAAATACTGAGTTTTCTGGATATTGCAACAAAACATTTACCCTAACCCTAACCAGAATTTAAAAAATACAGAGTTTTCTGGATATTGCAACAAAACATTTACCCTAACCCTAACCAGAATTTAAAAAATACAGAGTTTTCTGGATATTGCAACAAAACATTTACCCTAACCCTAACCAGAATTTAAAAAATACAGAGTTTTCTGGATATTGCAACAAAACATTTACCCTAAATCTAACCAGAATTTAAAAAATACAGAGTTTTCTGGATATTGCAACAAAACATTTACCCTAACCCTAACCAGAATTTAAAAAATACAGAGTTTTCTGGATATTGCAACAAAACATTTACCTTAACCCTAACCAGAATTTAAAAAATACAGAGTTTTCAGGATATTGAAACAAAACATTTACCCTAACCCTAACCAGAATTTAAAAAATACAGAGTTTTCTGGATATTGTAACAAAACATTTACCCTAACCCTAACCAGAATTTAAAAAATACAGAGTTTTCTGGATATTGCAACAAAACATTTACCCTAACCCTAACCAGAATTTAAAAAATACAGAGTTTTCTGGATATTGCAACGAAACATTTACCCTAACCCTAACCAGAATTTAAAAAATACAGAGTTTTCTGGATATTGCAACGAAACATTTACCCTAACCCTAACCAGAATTTAAAAAATACAGAGTTTTCTGGATATTGCAACAAAACCCTAACCCTAACCAAAAGTGATAAAATACTGAGTTTTCTGGATATTGCAACAAAACATTTACCCTAACCCTAATTAGAATTTAAAAAATACAGAGTTTTCTGGATATTGCAACAAAACATTTACCCTAACCCTAACCAGAATTTAAAAAAATACAGAGTTTTCTGGATATTGCAACAAAACCCTAACCCTAACCAAAAGTGATAAAATACTGAGTTTTCTGGATATTGCAACAAAACATTTACCCTAACCCTAACCAGAATTTTAAAAATACAGTGTTTTCTGGATATTGCAACAAAACATTTACCCTAACCCTAACCAGAATTTAAAAAATACAGAGTTTTCTGGATATTGCAACAAAACCCTAACCCTAACCAAAAGTGATAAAATACTGAGTTTTCTAGATATTGCAACAAAACCCTAACTCTAACCAAAAGTGATAAAATACTGAGTTTTCTGGATATTGCAACAAAACATTTACCCTAACCCTAACCAGAATTTAAAAAATACAGAGTTTTCTGGATATTGCAACAAAACATTTACCCTAACCAAAAGTGATAAAATACTGAGTTTTCTGGATATTGCAACAAAACATTTACCCTAACCCTAACCAGAATTTAAAAAATACAGAGTTTTCTGGATATTGCAACAAAACATTTACCCTAACCCTAACCAGAATTTAAAAAATACAGAGTTTTCTGGATATTGCAACAAAACATTTACCCTAACCCTAACCAGAATTTAAAAAATACAGAGTTTTCTGGATATTGCAACAAAACATTTACCCTAACCCTAACCAGAATTTAAAAAATACAGAGTTTTCTGGATATTGCAACAAAACATTTACCCTAAATCTAACCAGAATTTAAAAAATACAGAGTTTTCTGGATATTGCAACAAAACATTTACCCTAACCCTAACCAGAATTTAAAAAATACAGAGTTTTCTGGATATTGCAACAAAACATTTACCCTAACCCTAACCAGAATTTAAAAAATACAGAGTTTTCAGGATATTGAAACAAAACATTTACCCTAACCCTAACCAGAATTTAAAAAATACAGAGTTTTCTGGATATTGCAACAAAACATTTACCCTAACCCTAACCAGAATTTAAAAAATACAGAGTTTTCTGGATATTGCAACAAAACATTTACCCTAACCCTAACCAGAATTTAAAAAATACAGAGTTTTCTGGATATTGCAACAAAACATTTACCCTAACCCTAACCAGAATTTAAAAAATACAGAGTTTTCTGGGTATTGCAACAAAACATTTACCCTAACCCTAACCAGAATTTAAAAAATACAGAGTTTTCTGGATATTGCAACAAAACATTTACCCTAACCCTAACCAGAATTTAAAAAATACAGAGTTTTCTGGATATTGCAACAAAACATTTACCCTAACCCTAACCAGAATTTTAAAAATACAGAGTTTTCTGGATATTGCAACAATTCATTTACCCTAACCCTAACCAGAATTTAAAAAATACAGAGTTTTCTGGATATTGCAACAAAACATTTACCCTAACCCTAACCAGAATTTAAAAAATACAGAGTTTTCTGGACATTGCAACAAAACATTTACCCTAACCCTAACCAGAATTTAAAAAATACAGAGTTTTCTGGATATTGCAACAAAACATTTACCCTAACCCTTACCAGAATTTAAAAAATACAGAGTTTTCTGGATATTGCAACAAAACATTTACCCTAACCCTAACCAGAATTTAAAAAATACAGAGTTTTCTGGATATTGCAACAACACCCTAACCCTAACCAAAAGTGATAAAATACTGAGTTTTCTGGATATTGCAACAAAACATTTACCCTAACCCTAACCAGAATTTAAAAAATACAGAGTTTTCTGGATATTGCAACAAAACCCTAACCCTAACCAAAAGTGATAAAATACTGAGTTTTCTGGATATTGCAACAAAACATTTACCCTAACCCTAACCAGAATTTAAAAAATACAGAGTTTTCTGGATATTGCAACAAAACATTTACCCTAACCCTAACCAGAATTTAAAAAATACAGAGTTTTCTGGATATTGCAACAAAACATTTACCCTAACCCTAACCAGAATTTAAAAAATACAGAGTTTTCTGGATATTGCAACAAAACCCTAACCCTAACCAAAAGTGATAAAATACTGAGTTTTCTGGATATTGCAACAAAACATTTACCCTAACCCTAACCAGAATTTAAAAAATACAGAGTTTTCTGGATATTGTAACAAAACATTTACCCTAACCCTAACCAGAATTTAAAAAATACAGAGTTTTCTGGATATTGCAACAAAACATTTACCCTAACCCTAACCAGAATTTAAAAAATACAGAGTTTTCTGGATATTGCAACAAAACCCTAACCCTAACCAAAAGTGATAAAATACTGAGTTTTCTGGATATTGCAACAAAACATTTACCCTAACCCTAACCAGAATTTAAAAAATACAGAGTTTTCTGGATATTGCAACAAAACATTTACCCTAACCCTAATTAGAATTTAAAAAATACAGAGTTTTCTGGATATTGCAACAAAACATTTACCCTAACCCTAACCAGAATTTAAAAAATACAGAGTTTTCTGGATATTGTAACAAAACATTTACCCTAACCCTAACCAGAATTTAAAAAATACAGAGTTTTCTGGATATTGCAACAAAACATTTACCCTAACCCTAACCAGAATTTAAAAAATACAGAGTTTTCTGGATATTGCAACGAAACATTTACCCTAACCCTAACCAGAATTTAAAAAATACAGAGTTTTCTGGATATTGCAACGAAACATTTACCCTAACCCTAACCAGAATTTAAAAAATACAGAGTTTTCTGGATATTGCAACAAAACCCTAACCCTAACCAAAAGTGATAAAATACTGAGTTTTCTGGATATTGCAACAAAACATTTACCCTAACCCTAATTAGAATTTAAAAAATACAGAGTTTTCTGGATATTGCAACAAAACATTTACCCTAACCCTAACCAGAATTTAAAAAAATACAGAGTTTTCTGGATATTGCAACAAAACCCTAACCCTAACCAAAAGTGATAAAATACTGAGTTTTCTGGATATTGCAACAAAACATTTACCCTAACCCTAACCAGAATTTTAAAAATACAGTGTTTTCTGGATATTGCAACAAAACATTTACCCTAACCCTAACCAGAATTAAAAAAATACAGAGTTTTCTGGATATTGCAACAAAACCCTAACCCTAACCAAAAGTGATAAAATACTGAGTTTTCTAGATATTGCAACAAAACCCTAACTCTAACCAAAAGTGATAAAATACTGAGTTTTCTGGATATTGCAACAAAACATTTACCCTAACCCTAACCAGAATTTAAAAAATACAGAGTTTTCTGGATATTGCAACAAAACATTTACCCTAACCAAAAGTGATAAAATACTGAGTTTTCTGGATATTGCAACAAAACATTTACCCTAACCCTAACCAGAATTTAAAAAATACAGAGTTTTCTGGATATTGCAACAAAACATTTACCCTAACCCTAACCAGAATTTAAAAAATACAGAGTTTTCTGGATATTGCAACAAAACATTTACCCTAACCCTAACCAGAATTTAAAAAATACAGAGTTTTCTGGATATTGCAACAAAACATTTACCCTAACCCTAACCAGAATTTAAAAAATACAGAGTTTTCTGGATATTGCAACAAAACATTTACCCTAAATCTAACCAGAATTTAAAAAATACAGAGTTTTCTGGATATTGCAACAAAACATTTACCCTAACCCTAACCAGAATTTAAAAAATACAGAGTTTTCTGGATATTGCAACAAAACATTTACCCTAACCCTAACCAGAATTTAAAAAATACAGAGTTTTCAGGATATTGAAACAAAACATTTACCCTAACCCGAACCAGAATTTAAAAAATACAGAGTTTTCTGGATATTGCAACAAAACATTTACCCTAACCCTAACCAGAATTTAAAAATTACAGAGTTTTCTGGATATTGCAACAACACCCTAACCCTAACCAAAAGTGATAAAATACTGAGTTTTCTGGATATTGCAACAAAACATTTACCCTAACCCTAACCAGAATTTAAAAAATACAGAGTTTTCTGGATATTGCAACAAAACCCTAACCCTAACCAAAAGTGATAAAATACTGAGTTTTCTGGATATTGCAACAAAACATTTACCCTAACCCTAACCAGAATTTAAAAAATACAGAGTTTTCTGGATATTGCAACAAAACATTTACCCTAACCCTAACCAGAATTTAAAAAATACAGAGTTTTCTGGATATTGCAACAAAACATTTACCCTAACCCTAACCAGAATTTAAAAAATACAGAGTTTTCTGGATATTGCAACAAAACCCTAACCCTAACCAAAAGTGATAAAATACTGAGTTTTCTGGATATTGCAACAAAACATTTACCCTAACCCTAACCAGAATTTAAAAAATACAGAGTTTTCTGGATATTGTAACAAAACATTTACCCTAACCCTAACCAGAATTTAAAAAATACAGAGTTTTCTGGATATTGCAACAAAACATTTACCCTAACCCTAACCAGAATTTAAAAAATACAGAGTTTTCTGGATATTGCAACAAAACCCTAACCCTAACCAAAAGTGATAAAATACTGAGTTTTCTGGATATTGCAACAAAACATTTACCCTAACCCTAACCAGAATTTAAAGAATACAGAGTTTTCTGGATATTGCAACAAAACATTTACCCTAACCCTAATTAGAATTTAAAAAATACAGAGTTTTCTGGATATTGCAACAAAACATTTACCCTAACCCTAACCAGAATTTAAAAAATACAGAGTTTTCTGGATATTGTAACAAAACATTTACCCTAACCCTAACCAGAATTTAAAAAATACAGAGTTTTCTGGATATTGCAACAAAACATTTACCCTAACCCTAACCAGAATTTAAAAAATACAGAGTTTTCTGGATATTGCAACGAAACATTTACCCTAACCCTAACCAGAATTTAAAAAATACAGAGTTTTCTGGATATTGCAACGAAACATTTACCCTAACCCTAACCAGAATTTAAAAAATACAGAGTTTTCTGGATATTGCAACAAAACCCTAACCCTAACCAAAAGTGATAAAATACTGAGTTTTCTGGATATTGCAACAAAACATTTACCCAAACCCTAATTAGAATTTAAAAAATACAGAGTTTTCTGGATATTGCAACAAAACATTTACCCTAACCCTAACCAGAATTTAAAAAAATACAGAGTTTTCTGGATATTGCAACAAAACCCTAACCCTAACCAAAAGTGATAAAATACTGAGTTTTCTGGATATTGCAACAAAACATTTACCCTAACCCTAACCAGAATTTTAAAAATACAGTGTTTTCTGGATATTGCAACAAAACATTTACCCTAACCCTAACCAGAATTTAAAAAATACAGAGTTTTCTGGATATTGCAACCAACCCTAACCCTAACCAAAAGTGATAAAATACTGAGTTTTCTAGATATTGCAACAAAACCCTAACTCTAACCAAAAGTGATAAAATACTGAGTTTTCTGGATATTGCAACAAAACATTTACCCTAACCCTAACCAGAATTTAAAAAATACAGAGTTTTCTGGATATTGCAACAAAACATTTACCCTAACCAAAAGTGATAAAATACTGAGTTTTCTGGATATTGCAACAAAACATTTACCCTAACCCTAACCAGAATTTAAAAAATACAGAGTTTTCTGGATATTGCAAAAAAACATTTACCCTAACCCTAACCAGAATTTAAAAAATACAGAGTTTTCTGGATATTGCAACAAAACATTTACCCTAACCCTAACCAGAATTTAAAAAATACAGAGTTTTCTGGATATTGCAACAAAACATTTACCCTAACCCTAACCAGAATTTAAAAAATACAGAGTTTTCTGGATATTGCAACAAAACATTTACCCTAAATCTAACCAGAATTTAAAAAATACAGAGTTTTCTGGATATTGCAACAAAACATTTACCCTAACCCTAACCAGAATTTAAAAAATACAGAGTTTTCTGGATATTGCAACAAAACATTTACCCTAACCCTAACCAGAATTTAAAAAATACAGAGTTTTCAGGATATTGAAACAAAACATTTACCCTAACCCTAACCAGAATTTAAAAAATACAGAGTTTTCTGGATATTGCAACAAAACATTTACCCTAACCCTAACCAGAATTTAAAAAATACAGAGTT
The DNA here is from genome assembly GCA_963556195.1 of Sepiola atlantica. Lineage (NCBI taxonomy): Eukaryota > Metazoa > Mollusca > Cephalopoda > Sepiida > Sepiolidae > Sepiola > Sepiola atlantica. The sequence goes on along the minus strand of CAUVYP010000088.1, from coordinate 1,262,827 downwards.
TTCTGGATATTGCAACAAAACATTTACCCTAACCCTAACCAGAATTTAAAAATTACAGAGTTTTCTGGATATTGCAACAAAACATTTACCCTAACCCTAACCAGAATTTACAAAATACAGAGTTTTCTAGATATTGCAACAAAACCCTTACCCTAACCAAAAGTGATAAAATACTGAGTTTTCTGGATATTGCAACAAAACATTTACCCTAACCCTAACCAGAATTTAAAAAATACAGAGTTTTCTGGATATTGTAACAAAACATTTACCCTAACCCTAACCAGAATTTAAAAAATACAGAGTTTTCTGGATATTGCAACAAAACATTTACCCTAACCCTAACCAGAATTTAAAAAATACAGAGTTTTCTGGATATTGCAACGAAACATTTACCCTAACCCTAACCAGAATTTAAAAAATACAGAGTTTTCTGGATATTGCAACGAAACATTTACCCTAACCCTAACCAGAATTTAAAAAATACAGAGTTTTCTGGATATTGCAACAAAACCCTAACCCTAACCAAAAGTGATAAAATACTGAGTTTTCTGGATATTGCAACAAAACATTTACCCTAACCCTAATTAGAATTTAAAAAATACAGAGTTTTCTGGATATTGCAACAAAACATTTACCCTAACCCTAACCAGAATTTAAAAAAATACAGAGTTTTCTGGATATTGCAACAAAACCCTAACCCTAACCAAAAGTGATAAAATACTGAGTTTTCTGGATATTGCAACAAAACATTTACCCTAACCCTAACCAGAATTTTAAAAATACAGTGTTTTCTGGATATTGCAACAAAACATTTACCCTAACCCTAACCAGAATTTAAAAAATACAGAGTTTTCTGGATATTGCAACAAAACCCTAACCCTAACCAAAAGTGATAAAATACTGAGTTTTCTAGATATTGCAACAAAACCCTAACTCTAACCAAAAGTGATAAAATACTGAGTTTTCTGGATATTGCAACAAAACATTTACCCTAACCCTAACCAGAATTTAAAAAATACAGAGTTTTCTGGATATTGCAACAAAACATTTACCCTAACCAAAAGTGATAAAATACTGAGTTTTCTGGATATTGCAACAAAACATTTACCCTAACCTTAACCAGAATTTAAAAAATACAGAGTTTTCTGGATATTGCAACAAAACATTTACCCTAACCCTAACCAGAATTTAAAAAATACAGAGTTTTCTGGATATTGCAACAAAACATTTACCCTAACCCTAACCAGAATTTAAAAAATACAGAGTTTTCTGGATATTGCAACAAAACATTTACCCTAACCCTAACCAGAATTTAAAAAATACAGAGTTTTCTGGATATTGCAACAAAACCCTAACCCTAACCAAAAGTGATAAAATACTGAGTTTTCTGGATATTGCAACAAAACATTTACCCTAACCCTAACCAGAATTTAAAAAATACAGAGTTTTCTGGATATTGTAACAAAACATTTACCCTAACCCTAACCAGAATTTAAAAAATACAGAGTTTTCTGGATATTGCAACAAAACATTTACCCTAACCCTAACCAGAATTTAAAAAATACAGAGTTTTCTGGATATTGCAACAAAACCCTAACCCTAACCAAAAGTGATAAAATACTGAGTTTTCTGGATATTGCAACAAAACATTTACCCTAACCCTAACCAGAATTTAAAGAATACAGAGTTTTCTGGATATTGCAACAAAACATTTACCCTAACCCTAATTAGAATTTAAAAAATACAGAGTTTTCTGGATATTGCAACAAAACATTTACCCTAACCCTAACCAGAATTTAAAAAATACAGAGTTTTCTGGATATTGTAACAAAACATTTACCCTAACCCTAACCAGAATTTAAAAAATACAGAGTTTTCTGGATATTGCAACAAAACATTTACCCTAACCCTAACCAGAATTTAAAAAATACAGAGTTTTCTGGATATTGCAACGAAACATTTACCCTAACCCTAACCAGAATTTAAAAAATACAGAGTTTTCTGGATATTGCAACGAAACATTTACCCTAACCCTAACCAGAATTTAAAAAATACAGAGTTTTCTGGATATTGCAACAAAACCCTAACCCTAACCAAAAGTGATAAAATACTGAGTTTTCTGGATATTGCAACAAAACATTTACCCAAACCCTAACCAGAATTTAAAAAATACAGAGTTTTCTGGATATTGCAACAAAACATTTACCCTAACCCTAACCAGAATTTAAAAAAATACAGAGTTTTCTGGATATTGCAACAAAACCCTAACCCTAACCAAAAGTGATAAAATACTGAGTTTTCTGGATATTGCAACAAAACATTTACCCTAACCCTAACCAGAATTTTAAAAATACAGTGTTTTCTGGATATTGCAACAAAACATTTACCCTAACCCTAACCAGAATTTAAAAAATACAGAGTTTTCTGGATATTGCAACCAACCCTAACCCTAACCAAAAGTGATAAAATACTGAGTTTTCTAGATATTGCAACAAAACCCTAACTCTAACCAAAAGTGATAAAATACTGAGTTTTCTGGATATTGCAACAAAACATTTACCCTAACCCTAACCAGAATTTAAAAAATACAGAGTTTTCTGGATATTGCAACAAAACATTTACCCTAACCAAAAGTGATAAAATACTGAGTTTTCTGGATATTGCAACAAAACATTTACCCTAACCCTAACCAGAATTTAAAAAATACAGAGTTTTCTGGATATTGCAACAAAACATTTACCCTAACCCTAACCAGAATTTAAAAAATACAGAGTTTTCTGGATATTGCAACAAAACATTTACCCTAACCCTAACCAGAATTTAAAAAATACAGAGTTTTCTGGATATTGCAACAAAACATTTACCCTAACCCTAACCAGAATTTAAAAAATACAGAGTTTTCTGGATATTGCAACAAAACATTTACCCTAAATCTAACCAGAATTTAAAAAATACAGAGTTTTCTGGATATTGCAACAAAACATTTACCCTAACCCTAACCAGAATTTAAAAAATACAGAGTTTTCTGGATATTGCAACAAAACATTTACCCTAACCCTAACCAGAATTTAAAAAATACAGAGTTTTCAGGATATTGAAACAAAACATTTACCCTAACCCTAACCAGAATTTAAAAAATACAGAGTTTTCTGGATATTGCAACAAAACATTTACCCTAACCCTAACCAGAATTTAAAAAATACAGAGTTTTCTGGATATTGCAACAAAACATTTACCCTAACCCTAACCAGAATTTAAAAATTACAGAGTTTTCTGGATATTGCAACAAAACATTTACCCTAACCCTAACCAGAATTTACAAAATACAGAGTTTTCTAGATATTGCAACAAAACCCTTACCCTAACCAAAAGTGATAAAATACTGAGTTTTCTGGATATTGCAACAAAACATTTACCCTAACCCTAACCAGAATTTAAAAAATACAGAGTTTTCTGGATATTGTAACAAAACATTTACCCTAACCCTAACCAGAATTTAAAAAATACAGAGTTTTCTGGATATTGCAACAAAACATTTACCCTAACCCTAACCAGAATTTAAAAAATACAGAGTTTTCTGGATATTGCAACGAAACATTTACCCTAACCCTAACCAGAATTTAAAAAATACAGAGTTTTCTGGATATTGCAACAAAACCCTAACCCTAACCAAAAGTGATAAAATACTGAGTTTTCTGGATATTGCAACAAAACATTTACCCTAACCCTAATTAGAATTTAAAAAATACAGAGTTTTCTGGATATTGCAACAAAACATTTACCCTAACCCTAACCAGAATTTAAAAAAATACAGAGTTTTCTGGATATTGCAACAAAACCCTAACCCTAACCAAAAGTGATAAAATACTGAGTTTTCTGGATATTGCAACAAAACATTTACCCTAACCCTAACCAGAATTTTAAAAATACAGTGTTTTCTGGATATTGCAACAAAACATTTACCCTAACCCTAACCAGAATTTAAAAAATACAGAGTTTTCTGGATATTGCAACAAAACATTTACCCTAACCCTAACCAGAATTTAAAAAATACAGAGTTTTCTGGATATTGCAACGAAACATTTACCCTAACCCTAACCAGAATTTAAAAAATACAGAGTTTTCTGGATATTGCAACAAAACCCTAACCCTAACCAAAAGTGATAAAATACTGAGTTTTCTGGATATTGCAACAAAACATTTACCCTAACCCTAATTAGAATTTAAAAAATACAGAGTTTTCTGGATATTGCAACAAAACATTTACCCTAACCCTAACCAGAATTTAAAAAAATACAGAGTTTTCTGGATATTGCAACAAAACCCTAACCCTAACCAAAAGTGATAAAATACTGAGTTTTCTGGATATTGCAACAAAACATTTACCCTAACCCTAACCAGAATTTTAAAAATACAGTGTTTTCTGGATATTGCAACAAAACATTTACCCTAACCCTAACCAGAATTTAAAAAATACAGAGTTTTCTGGATATTGCAACAAAACCCTAACCCTAACCAAAAGTGATAAAATACTGAGTTTTCTAGATATTGCAACAAAACCCTAACTCTAACCAAAAGTGATAAAATACTGAGTTTTCTGGATATTGCAACAAAACATTTACCCTAACCCTAACCAGAATTTAAAAAATACAGAGTTTTCTGGATATTGCAACAAAACATTTACCCTAACCAAAAGTGATAAAATACTGAGTTTTCTGGATATTGCAACAAAACATTTACCCTAACCTTAACCAGAATTTAAAAAATACAGAGTTTTCTGGATATTGCAACAAAACATTTACCCTAACCCTAACCAGAATTTAAAAAATACAGAGTTTTCTGGATATTGCAACAAAACATTTACCCTAACCCTAACCAGAATTTAAAAAATACAGAGTTTTCTGGATATTGCAACAAAACATTTACCCTAACCCTTACCAGAATTTAAAAAATACAGAGTTTTCTGGATATTGCAACAAAACATTTACCCTAAATCTAACCAGAATTTAAAAAATACAGAGTTTTCTGGATATTGCAACAAAACATTTACCCTAACCCTAACCAGAATTTAAAAAATACAGAGTTTTCTGGATATTGCAACAAAACATTTACCCTAACCCTAACCAGAATTTAAAAAATACAGAGTTTTCAGGATATTGAAACAAAACATTTACCCTAACCCTAACCAGAATTTAAAAAATACAGAGTTTTCTGGATATTGCAACAAAACATTTACCCTAACCCTAACCAGAATTTAAAAAATACAGAGTTTTCTGGATATTGCAACAAAACATTTACCCTAACCCTAACCAGAATTTAAAAAATACAGAGTTTTCTGGATATTGCAACAAAACATTTACCCTAACCCTAACCAGAATTTAAAAAATACAGAGTTTTCTGGATATTGCAACAAAACATTTACCCTAACCCTAACCAGAATTTAAAAAATACAGAGTTTTCTGGATATTGCAACAAAACATTTACCCTAACCCTAACCAGAATTTAAAAAATACAGAGTTTTCTGGATATTGCAACAAAACATTTACCCTAACCCTAACCAGAATTTTAAAAATACAGAGTTTTCTGGATATTGCAACAAAACATTTACCCTAACCCTAACCAGAATTTAAAAAATACAGAGTTTTCTGGATATTGCAACAAAACATTTACCCTAACCCTAACCAGAATTTAAAAAATACAGAGTTTTCTGGATATTGCAACAAAACATTTACCCTAACCCTAACCAGAATTTTAAAAATACAGAGTTTTCTGGATATTGCAACAAAACATTTACCCTAACCCTAACCAGAATTTAAAAAATACAGAGTTTTCTGGATATTGCAACAAAACATTTACCCTAACCCTAACCAGAATTTAAAAAATACAGAGTTTTCAGGATATTGAAACAAAACATTTACCCTAACCCTAACCAGAATTTAAAAAATACAGAGTTTTCTGGATATTGCAACAAAACATTTACCCTAACCCTAACCAGAATTTAAAAAATACAGAGTTTTCTGGATATTGCAACAAAACATTTACCCTAACCCTAACCAGAATTTAAAAATTACAGAGTTTTCTGGATATTGCAACAACACCCTAACCCTAACCAAAAGTGATAAAATACTGAGTTTTCTGGATATTGCAACAAAACATTTACCCTAACCCTAACCAGAATTTAAAAAATACAGAGTTTTCTGGATATTGCAACAAAACCCTAACCCTAACCAAAAGTGATAAAATACTGAGTTTTCTGGATATTGCAACAAAACATTTACCCTAACCCTAACCAGAATTTAAAAAATACAGAGTTTTCTGGATATTGCAACAAAACATTTACCCTAACCCTAACCAGAATTTAAAAAATACAGAGTTTTCTGGATATTGCAACAAAACATTTACCCTAACCCTAACCAGAATTTAAAAAATACAGAGTTTTCTGGATATTGCAACAAAACCCTAACCCTAACCAAAAGTGATAAAATACTGAGTTTTCTGGATATTGCAACAAAACATTTACCCTAACCCTAACCAGAATTTAAAAAATACAGAGTTTTCTGGATATTGTAACAAAACATTTACCCTAACCCTAACCAGAATTTAAAAAATACAGAGTTTTCTGGATATTGCAACAAAACATTTACCCTAACCCTAACCAGAATTTAAAAAATACAGAGTTTTCTGGATATTGCAACAAAACCCTAACCCTAACCAAAAGTGATAAAATACTGAGTTTTCTGGATATTGCAACAAAACATTTACCCTAACCCTAACCAGAATTTAAAAAATACAGAGTTTTCTGGATATTGCAACAAAACATTTACCCTAACCCTAATTAGAATTTAAAAAATACAGAGTTTTCTGGATATTGCAACAAAACATTTACCCTAACCCTAACCAGAATTTAAAAAATACAGAGTTTTCTGGATATTGTAACAAAACATTTACCCTAACCCTAACCAGAATTTAAAAAATACAGAGTTTTCTGGATATTGCAACAAAACATTTACCCTAACCCTAACCAGAATTTAAAAAATACAGAGTTTTCTGGATATTGCAACGAAACATTTACCCTAACCCTAACCAGAATTTAAAAAATACAGAGTTTTCTGGATATTGCAACAAAACATTTACCCTAACCCTAACCAGAATTTAAAAAATACAGAGTTTTCTGGATATTGCAACAAAACCCTAACCCTAACCAAAAGTGATAAAATACTGAGTTTTCTGGATATTGCAACAAAACATTTACCCAAACCCTAATTAGAATTTAAAAAATACAGAGTTTTCTGGATATTGCAACAAAACATTTACCCTAACCCTAACCAGAATTTAAAAAAATACAGAGTTTTCTGGATATTGCAACAAAACCCTAACCCTAACCAAAAGTGATAAAATACTGAGTTTTCTGGATATTGCAACAAAACATTTACCCTAACCCTAACCAGAATTTTAAAAATACAGTGTTTTCTGGATATTGCAACAAAACATTTACCCTAACCCTAACCAGAATTTAAAAAATACAGAGTTTTCTGGATATTGCAACCAACCCTAACCCTAACCAAAAGTGATAAAATACTGAGTTTTCTAGATATTGCAACAAAACCCTAACTCTAACCAAAAGTGATAAAATACTGAGTTTTCTGGATATTGCAACAAAACATTTACCCTAACCCTAACCAGAATTTAAAAAATACAGAGTTTTCTGGATATTGCAACAAAACATTTACCCTAACCAAAAGTGATAAAATACTGAGTTTTCTGGATATTGCAACAAAACATTTACCCTAACCCTAACCAGAATTTAAAAAATACAGAGTTTTCTGGATATTGCAACAAAACATTTACCCTAACCCTAACCAGAATTTAAAAAATACAGAGTTTTCTGGATATTGCAACAAAACATTTACCCTAACCCTAACCAGAATTTAAAAAATACAGAGTTTTCTGGATATTGCAACAAAACATTTACCCTAACCCTAACCAGAATTTAAAAAATACAGAGTTTTCTGGATATTGCAACAAAACATTTACCTTAAATCTAACCAGAATTTAAAAAATACAGAGTTTTCTGGATATTGCAACAAAACATTTACCCTAACCCTAACCAGAATTTAAAAAATACAGAGTTTTCTGGATATTGCAACAAAACATTTACCCTAACCCTAACCAGAATTTAAAAAATACAGAGTTTTCAGGATATTGAAACAAAACATTTACCCTAACCCTAACCAGAATTTAAAAAATACAGAGTTTTCTGGATATTGCAACAAAACATTTACCCTAACCCTAACCAGAATTTAAAAAATACAGAGTTTTCTGGATATTGCAACAAAACATTTACCCTAACCCTAACCAGAATTTAAAAATTACAGAGTTTTCTGGATATTGCAACAAAACATTTACCCTAACCCTAACCAGAATTTACAAAATACAGAGTTTTCTAGATATTGCAACAAAACCCTTACCCTAACCAAAAGTGATAAAATACTGAGTTTTCTGGATATTGCAACAAAACATTTACCCTAACCCTAACCAGAATTTAAAAAATACAGAGTTTTCTGGATATTGTAACAAAACATTTACCCTAACCCTAACCAGAATTTAAAAAATACAGAGTTTTCTGGATATTGCAACAAAACATTTACCCTAACCCTAACCAGAATTTAAAAAATACAGAGTTTTCTGGATATTGCAACGAAACATTTACCCTAACCCTAACCAGAATTTAAAAAATACAGAGTTTTCTGGATATTGCAACGAAACATTTACCCTAACCCTAACCAGAATTTAAAAAATACAGAGTTTTCTGGATATTGCAACAAAACCCTAACCCTAACCAAAAGTGATAAAATACTGAGTTTTCTGGATATTGCAACAAAACATTTACCCTAACCCTAATTAGAATTTAAAAAATACAGAGTTTTCTGGATATTGCAACAAAACATTTACCCTAACCCTAACCAGAATTTAAAAAAATACAGAGTTTTCTGGATATTGCAACAAAACCCTAACCCTAACCAAAAGTGATAAAATACTGAGTTTTCTGGATATTGCAACAAAACATTTACCCTAACCCTAACCAGAATTTTAAAAATACAGTGTTTTCTGGATATTGCAACAAAACATTTACCCTAACCCTAACCAGAATTTAAAAAATACAGAGTTTTCTGGATATTGCAACAAAACCCTAACCCTAACCAAAAGTGATAAAATACTGAGTTTTCTAGATATTGCAACAAAACCCTAACTCTAACCAAAAGTGATAAAATACTGAGTTTTCTGGATATTGCAACAAAACATTTACCCTAACCCTAACCAGAATTTAAAAAATACAGAGTTTTCTGGATATTGCAACAAAACATTTACCCTAACCAAAAGTGATAAAATACTGAGTTTTCTGGATATTGCAACAAAACATTTACCCTAACCTTAACCAGAATTTAAAAAATACAGAGTTTTCTGGATATTGCAACAAAACATTTACCCTAACCCTAACCAGAATTTAAAAAATACAGAGTTTTCTGGATATTGCAACAAAACATTTACCCTAACCCTAACCAGAATTTAAAAAATACAGAGTTTTCTGGATATTGCAACAAAACATTTACCCTAACCCTTACCAGAATTTAAAAAATACAGAGTTTTCTGGATATTGCAACAAAACATTTACCCTAAATCTAACCAGAATTTAAAAAATACAGAGTTTTCTGGATATTGCAACAAAACATTTACCCTAACCCTAACCAGAATTTAAAAAATACAGAGTTTTCTGGATATTGCAACAAAACATTTACCCTAACCCTAACCAGAATTTAAAAAATACAGAGTTTTCAGGATATTGAAACAAAACATTTACCCTAACCCTAACCAGAATTTAAAAAATACAGAGTTTTCTGGATATTGCAACAAAACATTTACCCTAACCCTAACCAGAATTTAAAAAATACAGAGTTTTCTGGATATTGCAACAAAACATTTACCCTAACCCTAACCAGAATTTAAAAAATACAGAGTTTTCTGGATATTGCAACAAAACATTTACCCTAACCCTAACCAGAATTTAAAAAATACAGAGTTTTCTGGATATTGCAACAAAACATTTACCCTAACCCTAACCAGAATTTAAAAAATACAGAGTTTTCTGGATATTGCAACAAAACATTTACCCTAACCCTAACCAGAATTTAAAAAATACAGAGTTTTCTGGATATTGCAACAAAACATTTACCCTAACCCTAACCAGAATTTTAAAAATACAGAGTTTTCTGGATATTGCAACAAAACATTTACCCTAACCCTAACCAGAATTTAAAAAATACAGAGTTTTCTGGATATTGCAACAAAACATTTACCCTAACCCTAACCAGAATTTAAAAAATACAGAGTTTTCTGGACATTGCAACAAAACATTTACCCTAACCCTAACCAGAATTTAAAAAATACAGAGTTTTCTGGATATTGCAACAAAATATTTACCCTAACCCTTACCAGAATTTAAAAAATACAGAGTTTTCTGGATATTGCAACAAAACATTTACCCTAACCCTAACCAGAATTTAAAAAATACAGAGTTTTCTGGATATTGCAACAACACCCTAACCCTAACCAAAAGTGATAAAATACTGAGTTTTCTGGATATTGCAACAAAACATTTACCCTAACCCTAACCAGAATTTAAAAAATACAGAGTTTTCTGGATATTGCAACAAAACATTTACCCTAACCCTAACCAGAATTTAAAAAATACAGAGTTTTCTGGATATTGCAACAAAACATTTACCCTAACCCTAACCAGAATTTAAAAAATACAGAGTTTTCTGGATATTGCAACAAAACCCTAACCCTAACCAAAAGTGATAAAATACTGAGTTTTCTGGATATTGCAACAAAACATTTACCCTAACCCTAACCAGAATTTAAAAAATACAGAGTTTTCTGGATATTGCAACAAAACATTTACCCTAACCCTAATTAGAATTTAAAAAATACAGAGTTTTCTGGATATTGCAACAAAACATTTACCCTAACCCTAACCAGAATTTAAAAAATACAGAGTTTTCTGGATATTGCAACAAAACCCTAACACTAACCAAAAGTGATAAAATACTGAGTTTTCTGGATATTGCAACAAAACATTTACCCTAACCCTAACCAGAATTTAAAAAATACAGAGTTTTCTTGATATTGCAACAAAACATTTACCCTAACCCTAACCAGAATTTAAAAAATACAGAGTTTTCTGGATATTGCAACAAAACATTTACCCTAACCCTAACCAGAATTTAAAAAATACAGAGTTTTCTGGATATTGCAACAAAACCCTAACCCTAACCAAAAGTGATAAAATACTGAGTTTTCTGGATATTGCAACAAAACATTTACCCTAACCCTAACCAGAATTTAAAAAATACAGAGTTTTCTGGATATTGCAACAAAACATTTACCCTAACCCTAACCCTAACCAGAATTTAAAAAATACAGAGTTTTATGGATATTGCAACAAAACATTTACCCTAACCCTAACGAGAATTTAAAAAATACAGAGTTTTATGGATATTGCAACAAAACATTTACCCTAACCCTAACCAGAATTTAAAAAATACAGAGTTTTATAGATATTGCAACAAAACATTTACCCTAACCCTAACCAGAATTTAAAAAATACAGAGTTTTCTGGATATTGCAACAAAACATTTACCCTAACCCTAACCAGAATTTTAAAAATACAGAGTTTTCTGGATATTGCAACAAAACATTTACCCTAACCCTAACCAGAATTTAAAAAATACAGAGTTTTCTGGACATTGCAACAAAACATTTACCCTAACCCTAACCAGAATTTAAAAAATACAGAGTTTTCTGGATATTGCAACAAAACATTTACCCTAACCCTAACCAGAATTTAAAAAATACAGAGTTTTCTGCATATTGCAACAAAACCCTAACCCTAACCAAAAGTGATAAAATACTGAGTTTTCTGGATATTGCAACAAAACATTTACCCTAACCCTAACCAGAATTTAAAAAATACAGAGTTTTCTGGATATTGCAACAACACCCTAACCCTAACCAAAAGTGATAAAATACTGAGTTTTCTGGATATTGCAACAAAACATTTACCCTAACCCTAACCAGAATTTAAAAAATACAGAGTTTTCTGGATATTGCAACAAAACCCTAACCCTAACCAAAAGTGATAAAATACTGAGTTTTCTGGATATTGCAACAAAACATTTACCCTAACCCTAACCAGAATTTAAAAAATACAGAGTTTTCTGGATATTGCAACAAAACATTTACCCTAACCCTAACCAGAATTTAAAAAATACAGAGTTTTCTGGATATTGCAACAAAACATTTACCCTAACCCTAACCAGAATTTAAAAAATACAGAGTTTTCTGGATATTGCAACAAAACCCTAACCCTAACCAAAAGTGATAAAATACTGAGTTTTCTGGATATTGCAACAAAACCCTAACTCTAACCAAAAGTGATAAAATACTGAGTTTTCTGGATATTGCAACAAAACATTTACCCTAACCCTAACCAGAATTTAAAAAATACAGAGTTTTCTGGATATTGCAACAAAACATTTACCCTAACCCTAACCAGAATTTAAAAAATACAGAGTTTTCTGGATATTGCAACAAAACATTTACCCTAACCCTAACCAGAATTTAAAAAATACAGAGTTTTCTGGATATTGCAACAAAACATTTACCCTAACCCTAACCAGAATTTAAAAAATACAGAGTTTTCTGGATATTGCAACAAAACATTTACCCTAACCCTAACCAGAATTTAAAAAATACAGAGTTTTCTGGATATTGCAACAAAACATTTACCCTAACCCTAACCAGAATTTAAAAAATACAGAGTTTTCTGGATATTGCAACAAAACATTTACCCTAACCCTAACCAGAATTTAAAAAATACAGAGTTTTCTGGATATTGCAACAAAACATTTACCCTAACCCTAACCAGAATTTAAAAAATACAGAGTTTTCTGGATATTGCAACAAAACATTTACCCTAACCCTAACCAGAATTTAAAAAATACAGAGTTTTCTGGACATTGCAACAAAACATTTATCCTAACCCTAACCAGAATTTAAAAAATACAGAGTTTTCTGGATATTGCAACAAAACATTTACCCTAACCCTAACCAGAATTTAAAAAATACAGAGTTTTCTGGATATTGCAACAACACCCTAACCCTAACCAAAAGTGATAAAATACTGAGTTTTCTGGATATTGCAACAAAACATTTACCCTAACCCTAACCAGAATTTAAAAAATACAGAGTTTTCTTGATATTGCAACAAAACATTTACCCTAACCCTAACCAGAATTTAAAAAATACAGAGTTTTCTGGATATTGCAACAAAACATTTACCCTAACCCTAACCAGAATTAAAAAAATACAGAGTTTTCTGGATATTACAACAAAACCCTAACCCTAACCAGAATTTAAAAAATACAGAGTTTTCTGGATATTGCAACAAAACATTTACCCTAACCCTAACCAGAATTTAAAAAATACAGAGTTTTCTGGATATTGCAACAAAACATTTACCCTAACCCTAACGAGAATTTAAAAAATACAGAGTTTTATGGATATTGCAACAAAACATTTACCCTAACCCTAACCAGAATTTAAAAAATACAGAGTTTTATGGATATTGCAACAAAACATTTACCATAACCCTAACCAGAATTTAAAAAATACAGAGTTTTCTGGATATTGCAACAAAATCCTAACCCTAACCAAAAGTGATAAAATACTGAGTTTTCTAGATATTGCAACAAAACCCTAACTCTAACCAAAAGTGATAAAATACTGAGTTTTCTGGATATTGCAACAAAACATTTACCCTAACCCTAACCAGAATTTAAAAAATACAGAGTTTTCTGGATATTGCAACAAAACATTTACCCTAACCCTAACCAGAATTTAAAAAATACAGAGTTTTCTGGATATTGCAACAAAACATTTACCCTAACCCTAACCAGAATTTAAAAAATACAGAGTTTTCTGGATATTGCAACAAAACATTTACCCTAACCCTAACCAGAATTTAAAAAATACAGAGTTTTCTGGACATTGCAACAAAACATTTACCCTAACCCTAACCAGAATTTAAAAAATACAGAGTTTTCTGGATATTGCAACAAAACATTTACCCTAACCCTAACCAGAATTTAAAAAATACAGAGTTTTCTGGATATTGCAACAAAACATTTACCCTAACCCTAACTAGAATTTAAAAAATACAGAGTTTTCTGGACATTGCAACAAAACATTTACCCTAACCCCAACCAGAATTTAAAAAATACAGAGTTTTATGGATATTGCAACAAAACATTTACCCTAACCCTAACCAGAATTTAAAAAATACAGAGTTTTATGGATATTGCAACAAAACATTTACCCTAACCCTAACCAGAATTTAAAAAATACAGAGTTTTCTGGATATTGCAACAAAACATTTACCCTAACCCTAACCAGAATTTAAAAAATACAGAGTTTTCTGGATATTGCAACAAAACATTTACCCTAACCCTAACCAGAATTTAAAAAATACAGAGTTTTCTGGATATTGCAACAAAACATTTACCCTAACCCTAACCAGAATTTAAAAAATACAGAGTTTTCTGGACATTGCAACAAAACATTTACCCTAACCCTAACCAGAATTTAAAAAATACAGAGTTTTCTGGATATTGCAACAAAACATTTACCCTAACCCTAACCAGAATTTTAAAAATACAGAGTTTTCTGGATATTGCAACAAAACCCTAACCCTAACCAAAAGTGATAAAATACTGAGTTTTCTGGATATTGCAACAAAACATTTACCCTAACCCTAACCAGAATTTAAAAAATACAGAGTTTTCTGGATATTGCAACAAAACATTTACCCTAACCCTAACCAGAATTTAAAAAATACAGAGTTTTCTGGATATTGCAACAAAACATTTACCCTAACGCTAACCAGAATTTAAAAAATACAGAGTTTTCTGGATATTGCAACAAAACCCTAACCCTAACCAAAAGTGATAAAATACTGAGTTTTCTGGATATTGCAACAAAACATTTACCCTAACCCTAACCAGAATTTAAAAAATACAGAGTTTTCTGGATATTGCAACAAAACATTTACCCTAACCCTAATTAGAATTTAAAAAATACAGAGTTTTCTGGATATTGCAACAAAACATTTACCCTAACCCTAACCAGAATTTAAAAAATACAGAGTTTTCTGGATATTGCAACAAAACCCTAACCCTAACCAAAAGTGATAAAATACTGAGTTTTCTGGATATTGCAACAAAACATTTACCCTAACCCTAACCAGAATTTAAAAAATACAGAGTTTTCTGGATATTGCAACAAAACATTTACCCTAACCCTAACCAGAATTTAAAAAATACAGAGTTTTCTGGATATTGCAACAAAACATTTACCCTAACCCTAACTAGAATTTAAAAAATACAGAGTTTTCTGGACATTGCAACAAAACATTTACCCTAACCCCAACCAGAATTTAAAAAATACAGAGTTTTATGGATATTGCAACAAAACATTTACCCTAACCCTAACCAGAATTTAAAAAATACAGAGTTTTATGGATATTGCAACAAAACATTTACCCTAACCCTAACCAGAATTTAAAAAATACAGAGTTTTCTGGATATTGCAACAAAACATTTACCCTAACCCTAACCAGAATTTAAAAAATACAGAGTTTTCTGGATATTGCAACAAAACATTTACCCTAACCCTAACCAGAATTTAAAAAATACAGAGTTTTCTGGATATTGCAACAAAACATTTACCCTAACCCTAACCAGAATTTAAAAAATACAGAGTTTTCTGGACATTGCAACAAAACATTTACCCTAACCCTAACCAGAATTTAAAAAATACAGAGTTTTCTGGATATTGCAACAAAACATTTACCCTAACCCTAACCAGAATTTAAAAAATACAGAGTTTTCTGGATATTGCAACAAAACCCTAACCCTAACCAAAAGTGATAAAATACTGAGTTTTCTGGATATTGCAACAAAACATTTACCCTAACCCTAACCAGAATTTTAAAAATACAGAGTTTTCTGGATATTGCAACAAAACATTTACCCTAACCCTAACCAGAATTTAAAAAATACAGAGTTTTCTGGATATTGCAACAAAACATTTACCCTAACGCTAACCAGAATTTAAAAAATACAGAGTTTTCTGGATATTGCAACAAAACATTTACCCTAACCCTAACCAGAATTTAAAAAATACAGAGTTTTCTGGATATTGCAACAAAACCCTAACCCTAACCAAAAGTGATAAAATACTGAGTTTTCTGGATATTGCAACAAAACATTTACCCTAACCCTAACCAGAATTTAAAAAATACAGAGTTTTCTGGATATTGCAACAAAACATTTACCCTAACCCTAACCAGAATTTAAAAAATACAGAGTTTTCTGGATATTGCAACAAAACATTTACCCTAACCCTAACCAGAATTTAAAAAATACAGAGTTTTCTGGATATTGCAACAAAACCCTAACCCTAACCAAAAGTGATAAAATACTGAGTTTTCTGGATATTGCAACAAAACATTTACCCTAACCCTAACCAGAATTTAAAAAATACAGAGTTTTCTGGATATTGCAACAAAACATTTACCCTAACCCTAATTAGAATTTAAAAAATACAGAGTTTTCTGGATATTGCAACAAAACATTTACCCTAACCCTAACCAGAATTTAAAAAATACAGAGTTTTCTGGATATTGCAACAAAACCCTAACACTAACCAAAAGTGATAAAATACTGAGTTTTCTGGATATTGCAACAAAACATTTACCCTAACCCTAACCAGAATTTAAAAAATACAGAGTTTTCTTGATATTGCAACAAAACATTTACCCTAACCCTAACCAGAATTTAAAAAATACAGAGTTTTCTGGATATTGCAACAAAACATTTACCCTAACCCTAACCAGAATTTAAAAAATACAGAGTTTTCTGGATATTGCAACAAAACCCTAACCCTAACCAAAAGTGATAAAATACTGAGTTTTCTGGATATTGCAACAAAACATTTACCCTAACCCTAACCAGAATTTAAAAAATACAGAGTTTTCTGGATATTGCAACAAAACATTTACCCTAACCCTAACCCTAACCAGAATTTAAAAAATACAGAGTTTTATGGATATTGCAACAAAACATTTACCCTAACCCTAACGAGAATTTAAAAAATACAGAGTTTTATGGATATTGCAACAAAACATTTACCCTAACCCTAACCAGAATTTAAAAAATACAGAGTTTTATAGATATTGCAACAAAACATTTACCCTAACCCTAACCAGAATTTAAAAAATACAGAGTTTTCTGGATATTGCAACAAAACATTTACCCTAACCCTAACCAGAATTTTAAAAATACAGAGTTTTCTGGATATTGCAACAAAACATTTACCCTAACCCTAACCAGAATTTAAAAAATACAGAGTTTTCTGGACATTGCAACAAAACATTTACCCTAACCCTAACCAGAATTTAAAAAATACAGAGTTTTCTGGATATTGCAACAAAACATTTACCCTAACCCTAACCAGGATTTAAAAAATACAGAGTTTTCTGCATATTGCAACAAAACCCTAACCCTAACCAAAAGTGATAAAATACTGAGTTTTCTGGATATTGCAACAAAACATTTACCCTAACCCTAACCAGAATTTAAAAAATACAGAGTTTTCTGGATATTGCAACAACACCCTAACCCTAACCAAAAGTGATAAAATACTGAGTTTTCTGGATATTGCAACAAAACATTTACCCTAACCCTAACCAGAATTTAAAAAATACAGAGTTTTCTGGATATTGCAACAAAACCCTAACCCTAACCAAAAGTGATAAAATACTGAGTTTTCTGGATATTGCAACAAAACATTTACCCTAACCCTAACCAGAATTTAAAAAATACAGAGTTTTCTGGATATTGCAACAAAACATTTACCCTAACCCTAACCAGAATTTAAAAAATACAGAGTTTTCTGGATATTGCAACAAAACATTTACCCTAACCCTAACCAGAATTTAAAAAATACAGAGTTTTCTGGATATTGCAACAAAACCCTAACCCTAACCAAAAGTGATAAAATACTGAGTTTTCTGGATATTGCAACAAAACCCTAACTCTAACCAAAAGTGATAAAATACTGAGTTTTCTGGATATTGCAACAAAACATTTACCCTAACCCTAACCAGAATTTAAAAAATACAGAGTTTTCTGGATATTGCAACAAAACATTTACCCTAACCCTAACCAGAATTTAAAAAATACAGAGTTTTCTGGATATTGCAACAAAACATTTACCCTAACCCTAACCAGAATTTAAAAAATACAGAGTTTTCTGGATATTGCAACAAAACATTTACCCTAACCCTAACCAGAATTTAAAAAATACAGAGTTTTCTGGATATTGCAACAAAACATTTACCCTAACCCTAACCAGAATTTAAAAAATACAGAGTTTTCTGGATATTGCAACAAAACATTTACCCTAACCCTAACCAGAATTTAAAAAATACAGAGTTTTCTGGATATTGCAACAAAACATTTACCCTAACCCTAACCAGAATTTAAAAAATACAGAGTTTTCTGGATATTGCAACAAAACATTTACCCTAACCCTAACCAGAATTTAAAAAATACAGAGTTTTCTGGATATTGCAACAAAACATTTACCCTAACCCTAACCAGAATTTAAAAAATACAGAGTTTTCTGGACATTGCAACAAAACATTTATCCTAACCCTAACCAGAATTTAAAAAATACAGAGTTTTCTGGATATTGCAACAAAACATTTACCCTAACCCTAACCAGAATTTAAAAAATACAGAGTTTTCTGGATATTGCAACAACACCCTAACCCTAACCAAAAGTGATAAAATACTGAGTTTTCTGGATATTGCAACAAAACATTTACCCTAACCCTAACCAGAATTTAAAAAATACAGAGTTTTCTGGATATTGCAACAAAACATTTACCCTAACCCTAACCAGAATTAAAAAAATACAGAGTTTTCTGGATATTACAACAAAACCCTAACCCTAACCAGAATTTAAAAAATACAGAGTTTTCTGGATATTGCAACAAAACATTTACCCTAACCCTAACCAGAATTTAAAAAATACAGAGTTTTCTGGATATTGCAACAAAACATTTACCCTAACCCTAACGAGAATTTAAAAAATACAGAGTTTTATGGATATTGCAACAAAACATTTACCCTAACCCTAACCAGAATTTAAAAAATACAGAGTTTTATGGATATTGCAACAAAACATTTACCATAACCCTAACCAGAATTTAAAAAATACAGAGTTTTCTGGATATTGCAACAAAATCCTAACCCTAACCAAAAGTGATAAAATACTGAGTTTTCTAGATATTGCAACAAAACCCTAACTCTAACCAAAAGTGATAAAATACTGAGTTTTCTGGATATTGCAACAAAACATTTACCCTAACCCTAACCAGAATTTAAAAAATACAGAGTTTTCTGGATATTGCAACAAAACATTTACCCTAACCCTAACCAGAATTTAAAAAATACAGAGTTTTCTGGATATTGCAACAAAACATTTACCCTAACCCTAACCAGAATTTAAAAAATACAGAGTTTTCTGGATATTGCAACAAAACATTTACCCTAACCCTAACCAGAATTTAAAAAATACAGAGTTTTCTGGACATTGCAACAAAACATTTACCCTAACCCTAACCAGAATTTAAAAAATACAGAGTTTTCTGGATATTGCAACAAAACATTTACCCTAACCCTAACCAGAATTTAAAAAATACAGAGTTTTCTGGATATTGCAACAAAACATTTACCCTAACCCTAACTAGAATTTAAAAAATACAGAGTTTTCTGGACATTGCAACAAAACATTTACCCTAACCCCAACCAGAATTTAAAAAATACAGAGTTTTATGGATATTGCAACAAAACATTTACCCTAACCCTAACCAGAATTTAAAAAATACAGAGTTTTATGGATATTGCAACAAAACATTTACCCTAACCCTAACCAGAATTTAAAAAATACAGAGTTTTCTGGATATTGCAACAAAACATTTACCCTAACCCTAACCAGAATTTAAAAAATACAGAGTTTTCTGGATATTGCAACAAAACATTTACCCTAACCCTAACCAGAATTTAAAAAATACAGAGTTTTCTGGATATTGCAACAAAACATTTACCCTAACCCTAACCAGAATTTAAAAAATACAGAGTTTTCTGGACATTGCAACAAAACATTTACCCTAACCCTAACCAGAATTTAAAAAATACAGAGTTTTCTGGATATTGCAACAAAACATTTACCCTAACCCTAACCAGAATTTTAAAAATACAGAGTTTTCTGGATATTGCAACAAAACCCTAACCCTAACCAAAAGTGATAAAATACTGAGTTTTCTGGATATTGCAACAAAACATTTACCCTAACCCTAACCAGAATTTAAAAAATACAGAGTTTTCTGGATATTGCAACAAAACATTTACCCTAACCCTAACCAGAATTTAAAAAATACAGAGTTTTCTGGATATTGCAACAAAACATTTACCCTAACGCTAACCAGAATTTAAAAAATACAGAGTTTTCTGGATATTGCAACAAAACCCTAACCCTAACCAAAAGTGATAAAATACTGAGTTTTCTGGATATTGCAACAAAACATTTACCCTAACCCTAACCAGAATTTAAAAAATACAGAGTTTTCTGGATATTGCAACAAAACATTTACCCTAACCCTAATTAGAATTTAAAAAATACAGAGTTTTCTGGATATTGCAACAAAACATTTACCCTAACCCTAACCAGAATTTAAAAAATACAGAGTTTTCTGGATATTGCAACAAAACCCTAACCCTAACCAAAAGTGATAAAATACTGAGTTTTCTGGATATTGCAACAAAACATTTACCCTAACCCTAACCAGAATTTAAAAAATACAGAGTTTTCTGGATATTGCAACAAAACATTTACCCTAACCCTAACCAGAATTTAAAAAATACAGAGTTTTCTGGATATTGCAACAAAACATTTACCCTAACCCTAACTAGAATTTAAAAAATACAGAGTTTTCTGGACATTGCAACAAAACATTTACCCTAACCCCAACCAGAATTTAAAAAATACAGAGTTTTATGGATATTGCAACAAAACATTTACCCTAACCCTAACCAGAATTTAAAAAATACAGAGTTTTATGGATATTGCAACAAAACATTTACCCTAACCCTAACCAGAATTTAAAAAATACAGAGTTTTCTGGATATTGCAACAAAACATTTACCCTAACCCTAACCAGAATTTAAAAAATACAGAGTTTTCTGGATATTGCAACAAAACATTTACCCTAACCCTAACCAGAATTTAAAAAATACAGAGTTTTCTGGATATTGCAACAAAACATTTACCCTAACCCTAACCAGAATTTAAAAAATACAGAGTTTTCTGGACATTGCAACAAAACATTTACCCTAACCCTAACCAGAATTTAAAAAATACAGAGTTTTCTGGATATTGCAACAAAACATTTACCCTAACCCTAACCAGAATTTAAAAAATACAGAGTTTTCTGGATATTGCAACAAAACCCTAACCCTAACCAAAAGAGATAAAATACTGAGTTTTCTGGATATTGCAACAAAACATTTACCCTAACCCTAACCAGAATTTTAAAAATACAGAGTTTTCTGGATATTGCAACAAAACATTTACCCTAACCCTAACCAGAATTTAAAAAATACAGAGTTTTCTGGATATTGCAACAAAACATTTACCCTAACGCTAACCAGAATTTAAAAAATACAGAGTTTTCTGGATATTGCAACAAAACCCTAACCCTAACCAAAAGTGATAAAATACTGAGTTTTCTGGATATTGCAACAAAACATTTACCCTAACCCTAACCAGAATTTAAAAAATACAGAGTTTTCTGGATATTGCAACAAAACATTTACCCTAACCCTAATTAGAATTTAAAAAATACAGAGTTTTCTGGATATTGCAACAAAACATTTACCCTAACCCTAACCAGAATTTAAAAAATACAGAGTTTTCTGGATATTGCAACAAAACCCTAACCCTAACCAAAAGTGATAAAATACTGAGTTTTCTGGATATTGCAACAAAACATTTACCCTAACCCTAACCAGAATTTAAAAAATACAGAGTTTTCTTGATATTGCAACAAAACATTTACCCTAACCCTAACCAGAATTTAAAAAATACAGAGTTTTCTGGATATTGCAACAAAACATTTACCCTAACCCTAACCAGAATTTAAAAAATACAGAGTTTTCTGGATATTACAACAAAACCCTAACCCTAACCAGAATTTAAAAAATACAGAGTTTTCTGGATATTGCAACAAAACATTTACCCTAACCCTAACCAGAATTTAAAAAATACAGAGTTTTCTGGATATTGCAACAAAACATTTACCCTAACCCTAACTCTAACCAGAATTTTAAAAATACAGAGTTTTATGGATATTGCAACAAAACATTTACCCTAACCCTAACGAGAATTTAAAAAATACAGAGTTTTATGGATATTGCAACAAAACATTTACCCTAACCCTAACCAGAATTTAAAAAATACAGAGTTTTATAGATATTGCAACAAAACATTTACCCTAACCCTAACCAGAATTTAAAAAATACAGAGTTTTCTGGATATTGCAACAAAATCCTAACCCTAACCAAAAGTGATAAAATACTGAGTTTTCTAGATATTGCAACAAAACCCTAACTCTAACCAAAAGTGATAAAATACTGAGTTTTCTGGATATTGCAACAAAACATTTACCCTAACCCTAACCAGAATTTAAAAAATACAGAGTTTTCTGGATATTGCAACAAAACATTTACCCTAACCCTAACCAGAATTTAAAAAATACAGAGTTTTCTGGATATTGCAACAAAACATTTACCCTAACCCTAACCAGAATTTAAAAAATACAGAGTTTTCTGGATATTGCAACAAAACATTTACCCTAACCCTAACCAGAATTTAAAAAATACAGAGTTTTCTGGATATTGCAACAAAACATTTACCCTAACCCTAACCAGAATTTAAAAAATACAGAGTTTTCTGGATATTGCAACAAAACATTTACCCTAACCCTAACCAGAATTTAAAAAATACAGAGTTTTCTGGATATTGCAACAAAACATTTACCCTAACCCTAACCAGAATTTAAAAAATACAGAGTTTTCTGGATATTGCAACAAAACATTTACCCTAACCCTAACCAGAATTTAAAAAATACAGAGTTTTCTGGATATTGCAACAAAACATTTACCCTAACCCTAACCAGAATTTAAAAAATACAGAGTTTTCTGGACATTGCAACAAAACATTTATCCTAACCCTAACCAGAATTTAAAAAATACAGAGTTTTCTGGATATTGCAACAAAACATTTACCCTAACCCTAACCAGAATTTAAAAAATACAGAGTTTTCTGGATATTGCAACAACACCCTAACCCTAACCAAAAGTGATAAAATACTGAGTTTTCTGGATATTGCAACAAAACATTTACCCTAACCCTAACCAGAATTTAAAAAATACAGAGTTTTCTGGATATTGCAACAACACCCTAACCCTAACCAAAAGTGATAAAATACTGAGTTTTCTGGATATTGCAACAAAACATTTACCCTAACCTTAACCAGAATTTAAAAAATACAGAGTTTTCTGGATATTGCAACAAAACCCTAACCCTAACCAAAAGTGATAAAATACTGAGTTTTCTGGATATTGCAACAAAACATTTACCCTAACCCTAACCAGAATTTAAAAAATACAGAGTTTACTGGATATTGCAACAAAACATTTACCCTAACCCTAACCAGAATTTAAAAAATACAGAGTTTTCTGGATATTGCAACAAAACATTTACCCTAACCCTAACCAGAATTTAAAAAATACAGAGTTTTCTGGATATTGCAACAAAACCCTAACCCTAACCAAAAGTGATAAAATACTGAGTTTTCTGGATATTGCAACAAAACATTTACCCTAACCCTAACCAGAATTTAAAAAATACAGAGTTTTCTGGATATTGTAACAAAACATTTACCTTAACCCTAACCAGAATTTAAAAAATACAGAGTTTTCTTGATATTGCAACAAAACATTTACCCTAACCCTAACCAGAATTTAAAAAATACAGAGTTTTCTGGATATTGCAACAAAACATTTACCCTAACCCTAACCAGAATTTAAAAAATACAGAGTTTTCTGGATATTGCAACAAAACCCTAACCCTAACCAAAAGTGATAAAATACTGAGTTTTCTGGATATTGCAACAAAACATTTACCCTAACCCTAACCAGAATTTAAAAAATACAGAGTTTTCTGGATATTGCAACAAAAAATTTACCCTAACCCTAATTAGAATTTAAAAAATACAGAGTTTTCTGGATATTGCAACAAAACATTTACCCTAACCCTAACCAGAATTTAAAAAATACAGAGTTTTCTGGATATTGCAACAAAACCCTAACCCTAACCAAAAGTGATAAAATACTGAGTTTTCTGGATATTGCAACAAAACATTTACCCTAACCCTAACCAGAATTTAAAAAATACAGAGTTTTCTTGATATTGCAACAAAACATTTACCCTAACCCTAACCAGAATTTAAAAAATACAGAGTTTTCTGGATATTGCAACAAGACATTTACCCTAACCCTAACCAGAATTTAAAAAATACAGAGTTTTCTGGATATTACAACAAAACCCTAACCCTAACCAGAATTTAAAAAATACAGAGTTTTCTGGATATTGCAACAAAACATTTACCCTAACCCTAACCAGAATTTAAAAAATACAGAGTTTTCTGGATATTGCAACAAAACATTTACCCTAACCCTAACCCTAACCAGAATTTAAAAAATACAGAGTTTTATGGATATTGCAACAAAACATTTACCCTAACCCTAACGAGAATTTAAAAAATACAGAGTTTTATGGATATTGCAACAAAACATTTACCCTAACCCTAACCAGAATTTAAAAAATACAGAGTTTTATGGATATTGCAACAAAACATTTACCCTAACCCTAACCAGAATTTAAAAAATACAGAGTTTTCTGGATATTGCAACAAAATCCTAACCCTAACCAAAAGTGATAAAATACTGAGTTTTCTAGATATTGCAACAAAACCCTAACTCTAACCAAAAGTGATAAAATACTGAGTTTTCTGGATATTGCAACAAAACATTTACCCTAACCCTAACCAGAATTTAAAAAATACAGAGTTTTCTGGATATTGCAACAAAACATTTACCCTAACCCTAACCAGAATTTAAAAAATACAGAGTTTTCTGGATATTGCAACAAAACATTTACCCTAACCCTAACCAGAATTTAAAAAATACAGAGTTTTCTGGATATTGCAACAAAACATTCACCCTAACCCTAACCAGAATTTAAAAAATACAGAGTTTTCTGGACATTGCAACAAAACATTTACCCTAACCCTAACCAGAATTTAAAAAATACAGAGTTTTCTGGATATTGCAACAAAACATTTACCCTAACCCTAACCAGAATTTAAAAAATACAGAGTTTTCTGGATATTGCAACAAAACATTTACCCTAACCCTAACCAGAATTTAAAAAATACAGAGTTTTCTGGATATTGCAACAAAACCCTAACCCTAACCAAAAGTGATAAAATACTGAGTTTTCTGGATATTGCAACAAAACATTTACCCTAACCCTAACCAGAATTTAAAAAATACAGAGTTTTCTGGATATTGCAACAAAACATTTACCCTAACCCTAATTAGAATTTAAAAAATACAGAGTTTTCTGGATATTGCAACAAAACATTTACCCTAACCCTAAACAGAATTTAAAAAATACAGAGTTTTCTGGATATTGCAACAAAACCCTAACCCTAACCAAAAGTGATAAAATACTGAGTTTTCTGGATATTGCAACAAAACATTTACCCTAACCCTAACCAGAATTTTAAAAATACAGTGTTTTCTGGATATTGCAACAAAACATTTACCCTAACCCTAACCAGAATTTAAAAAATACAGAGTTTTCTGGATATTGCAACAAAACCCTAACCCTAACCAAAAGTGATAAAATACTGAGTTTTCTGGATATTGCAACAAAACATTTACCCTAACCCTAACCAGAATTTAAAAAATACAGAGTTTTCTGGATATTGCAACAAAACATTTACCCTAACCAAAAGTGATAAAATACTGAGTTTTCTGGATATTGCAACAAAACATTTACCCTAACCCTAACCAGAATTTAAAAAATACAGAGTTTTCTGGATATTGCAACAAAACATTTACCCTAACCCTAACCAGAATTTAAAAAATACAGAGTTTTCTTGATATTGCAACAAAACATTTACCCTAACCCTAACCAGAATTTAAAAAATACAGAGTTTTCTGGATATTGCAACAAAACATTTACCCTAACCCTAACCAGAATTTAAAAAATACAGAGTTTTCTGGATATTGCAACAAAACATTTACCCTAACCCTAACCAGAATTTAAAAAATAAAGAGTTTTCTGGATATTGCAACAAAACATTTACCCTAACCCTAACCAGAATTTAAAAAATACAGAGTTTTCTGGATATTGAAACAAAACATTTACCCTAACCCTAACCAGAATTTAAAAAATACAGAGTTTTCTGGATATTGCAACAAAACATTTACCCTAACCCTAACCAGAATTTAAAAAATACAGAGTTTTCTGGATATTGCAACAAAACATTTACCCTAACCCTAACCAGAATTTAAAAAATACAGAGTTTTCTGGATATTGAAACAAAACATTTACCCTAACCCTAACCAGAATTTAAAAAATACAGAGTTTTATGGATATTGCAACAAAACATTTACCCTAACCCTAACCAGAAATTAAAAAATACAGAGTTTTCTGGATATTGAAACAAAACATTTACCCTAACCCTAACCAGAATTTAAAAAATACAGAGTTTTCTGGATATTGCAACAAAACATTTACCCTAACCCTAACTAGAATTTAAAAAATACAGAGTTTTCTGGATATTGCAACAAAACATTTACCCTAACCCTAACCAGATTTTAAAAAATACAGAGTTTTCTGGATATTGCAACAAAACATTTACCCTAACCCTAACCAGAATTTAAAAAATACAGAGTTTTCTGGATATTGCAACAAAACATTTACCCTAACCCTAACCAGAATTTAAAAAATACAGAGTTTTCAGGATATTGAAACAAAACATTTACCCTAACCCTAACCAGAATTTAAAAAATACAGAGTTTTCTGGATATTGCAACAAAACATTTACCCTAACCCTAACCAGAATTTAAAAAATACAGAGTTTTCTGGATATTGCAACAAAACATTTACCCTAACCCTAACCAGAATTTAAAAAATACAGAGTTTTCTGGATATTGCAACAAAACATTTACCCTAACCCTAACCAGAATTTAAAAAATACAGAGTTTTCTGGACATTGCAACAAAACATTTACCCTAACCCTAACCAGAATTTAAAAAATACAGAGTTTTCTGGATATTGCAACAAAACATTTACCCTAACCCTAACCAGAATTTAAAAAATACAGAGTTTTCTGGATATTGCAACAAGACATTTACCCTAACCCTAACCAGAATTTAAAAAATACAGAGTTTTCTGGATATTACAACAAAACCCTAACCCTAACCAGAATTTAAAAAATACAGAGTTTTCTGGATATTGCAACAAAACATTTACCCTAACCCTAACCAGAATTTAAAAAATACAGAGTTTTCTGGATATTGCAACAAAACATTTACCCTAACCCTAACCCTAACCAGAATTTAAAAAATACAGAGTTTTATGGATATTGCAACAAAACATTTACCCTAACCCTAACGAGAATTTAAAAAATACAGAGTTTTATGGATATTGCAACAAAACATTTACCCTAACCCTAACCAGAATTTAAAAAATACAGAGTTTTATGGATATTGCAACAAAACATTTACCCTAACCCTAACCAGAATTTAAAAAATACAGAGTTTTCTGGATATTGCAACAAAATCCTAACCCTAACCAAAAGTGATAAAATACTGAGTTTTCTAGATATTGCAACAAAACCCTAACTCTAACCAAAAGTGATAAAATACTGAGTTTTCTGGATATTGCAACAAAACATTTACCCTAACCCTAACCAGAATTTAAAAAATACAGAGTTTTCTGGATATTGCAACAAAACATTTACCCTAACCCTAACCAGAATTTAAAAAATACAGAGTTTTCTGGATATTGCAACAAAACATTTACCCTAACCCTAACCAGAATTTAAAAAATACAGAGTTTTCTGGATATTGCAACAAAACATTCACCCTAACCCTAACCAGAATTTAAAAAATACAGAGTTTTCTGGACATTGCAACAAAACATTTACCCTAACCCTAACCAGAATTTAAAAAATACAGAGTTTTCTGGATATTGCAACAAAACATTTACCCTAACCCTAACCAGAATTTAAAAAATACAGAGTTTTCTGGATATTGCAACAAAACATTTACCCTAACCCTAACCAGAATTTAAAAAATACAGAGTTTTCTGGATATTGCAACAAAACCCTAACCCTAACCAAAAGTGATAAAATACTGAGTTTTCTGGATATTGCAACAAAACATTTACCCTAACCCTAACCAGAATTTAAAAAATACAGAGTTTTCTGGATATTGCAACAAAACATTTACCCTAACCCTAACCAGAATTTAAAAAAATACAGAGTTTTCTGGATATTGCAACAAAACATTTACCCTAACCCTAAACAGAATTTAAAAAATACAGAGTTTTCTGGATATTGCAACAAAACCCTAACCCTAACCAAAAGTGATAAAATACTGAGTTTTCTGGATATTGCAACAAAACATTTACCCTAACCCTAACCAGAATTTTAAAAATACAGTGTTTTCTGGATATTGCAACAAAACATTTACCCTAACCCTAACCAGAATTTAAAAAATACAGAGTTTTCTGGATATTGAAACAAAACATTTACCCTAACCCTAACCAGAATTTAAAAAATACAGAGTTTTCTGGATATTGCAACAAAACATTTACCCTAACCCTAACCAGAATTTAAAAAATACAGAGTTTTCTGGATATTGCAACAAAACATTTACCCTAACCCTAACCAGAATTTAAAAAATACAGAGTTTTCTGGATATTGAAACAAAACATTTACCCTAACCCTAACCAGAATTTAAAAAATACAGAGTTTTATGGATATTGCAACAAAACATTTACCCTAACCCTAACCAGAATTTAAAAAATACAGAGTTTTCTGGATATTGAAACAAAACATTTACCCTAACCCTAACCAGAATTTAAAAAATACAGAGTTTTCTGGATATTGCAACAAAACATTTACCCTAACCCTAACCAGAATTTAAAAAATACAGAGTTTTCTGGATATTGCAACAAAACATTTACCCTAACCCTAACCAGAATTTAAAAAATACAGAGTTTTCTGGATATTGCAACAAAACATTTACCCTAACCCTAACCAGAATTTAAAAAATACAGAGTTTTCAGGATATTGAAACAAAACATTTACCCTAACCCTAACCAGAATTTAAAAAATACAGAGTTTTCTGGATATTGCAACAAAACATTTACCCTAACCCTAACCAGAATTTAAAAAATACAGAGTTTTCTGGATATTGCAACAAAACATTTACCCTAACCCTAACCAGAATTTAAAAAATACAGAGTTTTCTGGATATTGCAACAAAACATTTACCCTAACCCTAACCAGAATTTAAAAAATACAGAGTTTTCTGGACATTGCAACAAAACATTTACCCTAACCCTAACCAGAATTTAAAAAATACAGAGTTTTCTGGATATTGCAACAAAACATTTACCCTAACCCTAACCAGAATTTAAAAAATACAGAGTTTTCTGGACATTGCAACAAAACATTTACCCTAACCCTAAACAGAATTTAAAAAATACAGAGTTTTCTGGATATTGCAACAAAACCCTAACCCTAACCAAAAGTGATAAAATACTGAGTTTTCTGGATATTGCAACAAAACATTTACCCTAACCCTAACCAGAATTTTAAAAATACAGTGTTTTCTGGATATTGCAACAAAACATTTACCCTAACCCTAACCAGAATTTAAAAAATACAGAGTTTTCTGGATATTGCAACAAAACATTTACCCTAACCCTAACCAGAATTTAAAAAATACAGAGTTTTCTGGATATTGCAACAAAACATTTACCCTAACCCTAACCAGAATTTAAAAAATACAGAGTTTTCTGGATATTGCAACAAAACATTTACCCTAACCCTAACCAGAATTTAAAAAATACAGAGTTTTCTGGATATTGCAACAAAACATTTACCCTAACCCTAACCAGAATTTAAAAAATACAGAGTTTTCTGGATATTGCAACAAAACATTTACCCTAACCCTAACCAGAATTTAAAAAATACAGAGTTTTCTGGATATTGCAACAAAACATTTACCCTAACCCTAACCAGAATTTAAAAAATACAGAGTTTTCTGGATATTGCAACAAAACATTTACCCTAACCCTAACCAGAATTTAAAAAATACAGAGTTTTCTGGATATTGAAACAAAACATTTACCCTAACCCTAACCAGAATTTAAAAAATACAGAGTTTTATGGATATTGCAACAAAACATTTACCCTAACCCTAACCAGAATTTAAAAAATACAGAGTTTTCTGGATATTGAAACAAAACATTTACCCTAACCCTAACCAGAATTTAAAAAATACAGAGTTTTCTGGATATTGCAACAAAACATTTACCCTAACCCTAACCAGAATTTAAAAAATACAGAGTTTTCTGGATATTGCAACAAAACATTTACCCTAACCCTAACCAGAATTTAAAAAATACAGAGTTTTCTGGATATTGCAACAAAACATTTACCCTAACCCTAACCAGAATTTAAAAAATACAGAGTTTTCAGGATATTGAAACAAAACATTTACCCTAACCCTAACCAGAATTTAAAAAATACAGAGTTTTCTGGATATTGCAACAAAACATTTACCCTAACCCTAACCAGAATTTAAAAAATACAGAGTTTTCTGGATATTGCAACAAAACATTTACCCTAACCCTAACCAGAATTTAAAAAATACAGAGTTTTCTGGATATTGCAACAAAACATTTACCCTAACCCTAACCAGAATTTAAAAAATACAGAGTTTTCTGGATATTGCAACAAAACATTTACCCTAACCCTAACCAGAATTTAAAAAATACAGAGTTTTCTGGATATTGCAACAAAACATTTACCCTAACCCTAACCAGAATTTAAAAAATACAGAGTTTTCTGGACATTGCAACAAAACATTTACCCTAACCCTAACCATAATTTAAAAAATACAGAGTTTTCTGGATATTGCAACAAAACATTTACCCTAACCCTAACCAGAATTTAAAAAATACAGAGTTTTATGGATATTGCAACAAAACATTTACCCTAACCCTAACCAGAATTTAAAAAATACAGAGTTTTATGGATATTGCAACAAAACATTTACCCTAACCCTAACCAGAATTTAAAAAATACAGAGTTTTCTGGATATTGCAACAAAACATTTACCCTAACCCTAACCAGAATTTAAAAAATACAGAGTTTTCTGGATATTGCAACAAAACCCTAACCCTAACCAAAAGTGATAAAATACTGAGTTTTCTGGATATTGCAACAAAACATTTACCCTAACCCTAACCAGAATTTAAAAAATACAGAGTTTTCTGGATATTGCAACAAAACATTTACCCTAACCCTAACTAGAATTTAAAAAATACAGAGTTTTCTGGATATTGCAACAAAACATTTACCCTAACCCTAACCAGAATTTAAAAAATACAGAGTTTTCTGGATATTGCAACAAAACATTTACCCTAACCCTAACCAGAATTTAAAAAATACAGAGTTTTCTGGATATTGCAACAAAACATTTACCCTAACCCTAACCAGAATTTAAAAAATACAGAGTTTTCAGGATATTGAAACAAAACATTTACCCTAACCCTAACCAGAATTTAAAAAATACAGAGTTTTCTGGATATTGCAACAAAACATTTACCCTAACCCTAACCAGAATTTAAAAAATACAGAGTTTTCTGGATATTGCAACAAAACATTTACCCTAACCCTAACCAGAATTTAAAAAATACAGAGTTTTCTGGATATTGCAACAAAACATTTACCCTAACCCTAACCAGAATTTAAAAAATACAGAGTTTTCTGGACATTGCAACAAAACATTTACCCTAACCCTAACCAGAATTTAAAAAATACAGAGTTTTCTGGATATTGCAACAAAACATTTACCCTAACCCTAACCAGAATTTAAAAAATACAGAGTTTTCTGGATATTGCAACAAGACATTTACCCTAACCCTAACCAGAATTTAAAAAATACAGAGTTTTCTGGATATTACAACAAAACCCTAACCCTAACCAGAATTTAAAAAATACAGAGTTTTCTGGATATTGCAACAAAACATTTACCCTAACCCTAACCAGAATTTAAAAAATACAGAGTTTTCTGGATATTGCAACAAAACATTTACCCTAACCCTAACCCTAACCAGAATTTAAAAAATACAGAGTTTTATGGATATTGCAACAAAACATTTACCCTAACCCTAACGAGAATTTAAAAAATACAGAGTTTTATGGATATTGCAACAAAACATTTACCCTAACCCTAACCAGAATTTAAAAAATACAGAGTTTTATGGATATTGCAACAAAACATTTACCCTAACCCTAACCAGAATTTAAAAAATACAGAGTTTTCTGGATATTGCAACAAAATCCTAACCCTAACCAAAAGTGATAAAATACTGAGTTTTCTAGATATTGCAACAAAACCCTAACTCTAACCAAAAGTGATAAAATACTGAGTTTTCTGGATATTGCAACAAAACATTTACCCTAACCCTAACCAGAATTTAAAAAATACAGAGTTTTCTGGATATTGCAACAAAACATTTACCCTAACCCTAACCAGAATTTAAAAAATACAGAGTTTTCTGGATATTGCAACAAAACATTTACCCTAACCCTAACCAGAATTTAAAAAATACAGAGTTTTCTGGATATTGCAACAAAACATTCACCCTAACCCTAACCAGAATTTAAAAAATACAGAGTTTTCTGGACATTGCAACAAAACATTTACCCTAACCCTAACCAGAATTTAAAAAATACAGAGTTTTCTGGATATTGCAACAAAACATTTACCCTAACCCTAACCAGAATTTAAAAAATACAGAGTTTTCTGGATATTGCAACAAAACATTTACCCTAACCCTAACCAGAATTTAAAAAATACAGAGTTTTCTGGATATTGCAACAAAACCCTAACCCTAACCAAAAGTGATAAAATACTGAGTTTTCTGGATATTGCAACAAAACATTTACCCTAACCCTAACCAGAATTTAAAAAATACAGAGTTTTCTGGATATTGCAACAAAACATTTACCCTAACCCTAACCAGAATTTAAAAAATACAGAGTTTTCTGGATATTGCAACAAAACATTTACCCTAACCCTAAACAGAATTTAAAAAATACAGAGTTTTCTGGATATTGCAACAAAACCCTAACCCTAACCAAAAGTGATAAAATACTGAGTTTTCTGGATATTGCAACAAAACATTTACCCTAACCCTAACCAGAATTTTAAAAATACAGTGTTTTCTGGATATTGCAACAAAACATTTACCCTAACCCTAACCAGAATTTAAAAAATACAGAGTTTTCTGGATATTGAAACAAAACATTTACCCTAACCCTAACCAGAATTTAAAAAATACAGAGTTTTCTGGATATTGCAACAAAACATTTACCCTAACCCTAACCAGAATTTAAAAAATACAGAGTTTTCTGGATATTGCAACAAAACATTTACCCTAACCCTAACCAGAATTTAAAAAATACAGAGTTTTCTGGATATTGAAACAAAACATTTACCCTAACCCTAACCAGAATTTAAAAAATACAGAGTTTTATGGATATTGCAACAAAACATTTACCCTAACCCTAACCAGAATTTAAAAAATACAGAGTTTTCTGGATATTGAAACAAAACATTTACCCTAACCCTAACCAGAATTTAAAAAATACAGAGTTTTCTGGATATTGCAACAAAACATTTACCCTAACCCTAACCAGAATTTAAAAAATACAGAGTTTTCTGGATATTGCAACAAAACATTTACCCTAACCCTAACCAGAATTTAAAAAATACAGAGTTTTCTGGATATTGCAACAAAACATTTACCCTAACCCTAACCAGAATTTAAAAAATACAGAGTTTTCAGGATATTGAAACAAAACATTTACCCTAACCCTAACCAGAATTTAAAAAATACAGAGTTTTCTGGATATTGCAACAAAACATTTACCCTAACCCTAACCAGAATTTAAAAAATACAGAGTTTTCTGGATATTGCAACAAAACATTTACCCTAACCCTAACCAGAATTTAAAAAATACAGAGTTTTCTGGATATTGCAACAAAACATTTACCCTAACCCTAACCAGAATTTAAAAAATACAGAGTTTTCTGGACATTGCAACAAAACATTTACCCTAACCCTAACCAGAATTTAAAAAATACAGAGTTTTCTGGATATTGCAACAAAACATTTACCCTAACCCTAACCAGAATTTAAAAAATACAGAGTTTTCTGGACATTGCAACAAAACATTTACCCTAACCCTAACCAGAATTTAAAAAATACAGAGTTTTCTGGACATTGCAACAAAACATTTACCCTAACCCTAACCAGAATTTAAAAAATACAGAGTTTTCTGGATATTGCAACAAAACATTTACCCTAACCCTAACCAGAATTTAAAAAATACAGAGTTTTCTGGACATTGCAACAAAACATTTACCCTAACCCTAAACAGAATTTAAAAAATACAGAGTTTTCTGGATATTGCAACAAAACCCTAACCCTAACCAAAAGTGATAAAATACTGAGTTTTCTGGATATTGCAACAAAACATTTACCCTAACCCTAACCAGAATTTTAAAAATACAGTGTTTTCTGGATATTGCAACAAAACATTTACCCTAACCCTAACCAGAATTTAAAAAATACAGAGTTTTCTGGATATTGCAACAAAACATTTACCCTAACCCTAACCAGAATTTAAAAAATACAGAGTTTTCTGGATATTGCAACAAAACATTTACCCTAACCCTAACCAGAATTTAAAAAATACAGAGTTTTCTGGATATTGCAACAAAACATTTACCCTAACCCTAACCAGAATTTAAAAAATACAGAGTTTTCTGGATATTGCAACAAAACATTTACCCTAACCCTAACCAGAATTTAAAAAATACAGAGTTTTCTGGATATTGCAACAAAACATTTACCCTAACCCTAACCAGAATTTAAAAAATACAGAGTTTTCTGGATATTGCAACAAAACATTTACCCTAACCCTAACCAGAATTTAAAAAATACAGAGTTTTCTGGATATTGCAACAAAACATTTACCCTAACCCTAACCAGAATTTAAAAAATACAGAGTTTTCTGGATATTGAAACAAAACATTTACCCTAACCCTAACCAGAATTTAAAAAATACAGAGTTTTATGGATATTGCAACAAAACATTTACCCTAACCCTAACCAGAATTTAAAAAATACAGAGTTTTCTGGATATTGAAACAAAACATTTACCCTAACCCTAACCAGAATTTAAAAAATACAGAGTTTTCTGGATATTGCAACAAAACATTTACCCTAACCCTAACCAGAATTTAAAAAATACAGAGTTTTCTGGATATTGCAACAAAACATTTACCCTAACCCTAACCAGAATTTAAAAAATACAGAGTTTTCTGGATATTGCAACAAAACATTTACCCTAACCCTAACCAGAATTTAAAAAATACAGAGTTTTCAGGATATTGAAACAAAACATTTACCCTAACCCTAACCAGAATTTAAAAAATACAGAGTTTTCTGGATATTGCAACAAAACATTTACCCTAACCCTAACCAGAATTTAAAAAATACAGAGTTTTCTGGATATTGCAACAAAACATTTACCCTAACCCTAACCAGAATTTAAAAAATACAGAGTTTTCTGGATATTGCAACAAAACATTTACCCTAACCCTAACCAGAATTTAAAAAATACAGAGTTTTCTGGATATTGCAACAAAACATTTACCCTAACCCTAACCAGAATTTAAAAAATACAGAGTTTTCTGGATATTGCAACAAAACATTTACCCTAACCCTAACCAGAATTTAAAAAATACAGAGTTTTCTGGACATTGCAACAAAACATTTACCCTAACCCTAACCATAATTTAAAAAATACAGAGTTTTCTGGATATTGCAACAAAACATTTACCCTAACCCTAACCAGAATTTAAAAAATACAGAGTTTTATGGATATTGCAACAAAACATTTACCCTAACCCTAACCAGAATTTAAAAAATACAGAGTTTTATGGATATTGCAACAAAACATTTACCCTAACCCTAACCAGAATTTAAAAAATACAGAGTTTTCTGGATATTGCAACAAAACATTTACCCTAACCCTAACCAGAATTTAAAAAATACAGAGTTTTCTGGATATTGCAACAAAACCCTAACCCTAACCAAAAGTGATAAAATACTGAGTTTTCTGGATATTGCAACAAAACATTTACCCTAACCCTAACCAGAATTTAAAAAATACAGAGTTTTCTGGATATTGCAACAAAACATTTACCCTAACCCTAATTAGAATTTAAAAAATACAGAGTTTTCTGGATATTGCAACAAAACATTTACCCTAACCCTAAACAGAATTTAAAAAATACAGAGTTTTCTGGATATTGCAACAAAACCCTAACCCTAACCAAAAGTGATAAAATACTGAGTTTTCTGGATATTGCAACAAAACATTTACCCTAACCCTAACCAGAATTTTAAAAATACAGTGTTTTCTGGATATTGCAACAAAACATTTACCCTAACCCTAACCAGAATTTAAAAAATACAGAGTTTTCTGGATATTGCAACAAAACCCTAACCCTAACCAAAAGTGATAAAATACT
Organism: Sepiola atlantica; assembly: GCA_963556195.1. Lineage (NCBI taxonomy): Eukaryota > Metazoa > Mollusca > Cephalopoda > Sepiida > Sepiolidae > Sepiola > Sepiola atlantica. Next base: position 1,225,595 of record CAUVYP010000088.1, on the reverse strand, counting down.
GAGTTTTCTGGATATTGCAACAAAACATTTACCCTAACCCTAACCAGAATTTAAAAAATACAGAGTTTTCTGGATATTGCAACAAAACATTTACCCTAACCAAAAGTGATAAAATACTGAGTTTTCTGGATATTGCAACAAAACATTTACCCTAACCCTAACCAGAATTTAAAAAATACAGAGTTTTCTGGATATTGCAACAAAACATTTACCCTAACCCTAACCAGAATTTAAAAAATACAGAGTTTTCTGGATATTGCAACAAAACATTTACCCTAACCCTAACCAGAATTTAAAAAATACAGAGTTTTCTGGATATTGCAACAAAACATTTACCCTAACCCTAACCAGAATTTAAAAAATACAGAGTTTTCTGGATATTGCAACAAAACATTTACCCTAACCCTAACCAGAATTTAAAAAATAAAGAGTTTTCTGGATATTGCAACAAAACATTTACCCTAACCCTAACCAGAATTTAAAAAATACAGAGTTTTCTGGATATTGAAACAAAACATTTACCCTAACCCTAACCAGAATTTAAAAAATACAGAGTTTTCTGGATATTGCAACAAAACATTTACCCTAACCCTAACCAGAATTTAAAAAATACAGAGTTTTCTGGATATTGCAACAAAACATTTACCCTAACCCTAACCAGAATTTAAAAAATACAGAGTTTTCTGGATATTGCAACAAAACATTTACCCTAACCCTAACCAGAATTTAAAAAATACAGAGTTTTCTGGATATTGAAACAAAACATTTACCCTAACCCTAACCAGAATTTAAAAAATACAGAGTTTTATGGATATTGCAACAAAACATTTACCCTAACCCTAACCAGAATTTAAAAAATACAGAGTTTTCTGGATATTGAAACAAAACATTTACCCTAACCCTAACCAGAATTTAAAAAATACAGAGTTTTCTGGATATTGCAACAAAACATTTACCCTAACCCTAACCAGAATTTAAAAAATACAGAGTTTTCTGGATATTGCAACAAAACATTTACCCTAACCCTAACCAGAATTTAAAAAATACAGAGTTTTCTGGATATTGCAACAAAACATTTACCCTAACCCTAACCAGAATTTAAAAAATACAGAGTTTTCAGGATATTGAAACAAAACATTTACCCTAACCCTAACCAGAATTTAAAAAATACAGAGTTTTCTGGATATTGCAACAAAACATTTACCCTAACCCTAACCAGAATTTAAAAAATACAGAGTTTTCTGGATATTGCAACAAAACATTTACCCTAACCCTAACCAGAATTTAAAAAATACAGAGTTTTCTGGATATTGCAACAAAACATTTACCCTAACCCTAACCAGAATTTAAAAAATACAGAGTTTTCTGGATATTGCAACAAAACATTTACCCTAACCCTAACCAGAATTTAAAAAATACAGAGTTTTCTGGATATTGCAACAAAACATTTACCCTAACCCTAACCAGAATTTAAAAAATACAGAGTTTTCTGGACATTGCAACAAAACATTTACCCTAACCCTAACCATAATTTAAAAAATACAGAGTTTTCTGGATATTGCAACAAAACATTTACCCTAACCCTAACCAGAATTTAAAAAATACAGAGTTTTATGGATATTGCAACAAAACATTTACCCTAACCCTAACCAGAATTTAAAAAATACAGAGTTTTATGGATATTGCAACAAAACATTTACCCTAACCCTAACCAGAATTTAAAAAATACAGAGTTTTCTGGATATTGCAACAAAACATTTACCCTAACCCTAACCAGAATTTAAAAAATACAGAGTTTTCTGGATATTGCAACAAAACCCTAACCCTAACCAAAAGTGATAAAATACTGAGTTTTCTGGATATTGCAACAAAACATTTACCCTAACCCTAACCAGAATTTAAAAAATACAGAGTTTTCTGGATATTGCAACAAAACATTTACCCTAACCCTAATTAGAATTTAAAAAATACAGAGTTTTCTGGATATTGCAACAAAACATTTACCCTAACCCTAAACAGAATTTAAAAAATACAGAGTTTTCTGGATATTGCAACAAAACCCTAACCCTAACCAAAAGTGATAAAATACTGAGTTTTCTGGATATTGCAACAAAACATTTACCCTAACCCTAACCAGAATTTTAAAAATACAGTGTTTTCTGGATATTGCAACAAAACATTTACCCTAACCCTAACCAGAATTTAAAAAATACAGAGTTTTCTGGATATTGCAACAAAACCCTAACCCTAACCAAAAGTGATAAAATACTGAGTTTTCTGGATATTGCAACAAAACATTTACCCTAACCCTAACCAGAATTTAAAAAATACAGAGTTTTCTGGATATTGCAACAAAACATTTACCCTAACCAAAAGTGATAAAATACTGAGTTTTCTGGATATTGCAACAAAACATTTACCCTAACCCTAACCAGAATTTAAAAAATACAGAGTTTTCTGGATATTGCAACAAAACATTTACCCTAACCCTAACCAGAATTTAAAAAATACAGAGTTTTCTGGATATTGCAACAAAACATTTACCCTAACCCTAACCAGAATTTAAAAAATACAGAGTTTTCTGGATATTGCAACAAAACATTTACCCTAACCCTAACCAGAATTTAAAAAATACAGAGTTTTCTGGATATTGCAACAAAACATTTACCCTAACCCTAACCAGAATTTAAAAAATAAAGAGTTTTCTGGATATTGCAACAAAACATTTACCCTAACCCTAACCAGAATTTAAAAAATACAGAGTTTTCTGGATATTGAAACAAAACATTTACCCTAACCCTAACCAGAATTTAAAAAATAAAGAGTTTTCTGGATATTGCAACAAAACATTTACCCTAACCCTAACCAGAATTTAAAAAATACAGAGTTTTCTGGATATTGCAACAAAACATTTACCCTAACCCTAACCAGAATTTAAAAAATACAGAGTTTTCTGGATATTGCAACAAAACATTTACCCTAACCCTAACCAGAATTTAAAAAATACAGAGTTTTCTGGATATTGAAACAAAACATTTACCCTAACCCTAACCAGAATTTAAAAAATACAGAGTTTTATGGATATTGCAACAAAACATTTACCCTAACCCTAACCAGAATTTAAAAAATACAGAGTTTTCTGGATATTGAAACAAAACATTTACCCTAACCCTAACCAGAATTTAAAAAATACAGAGTTTTCTGGATATTGCAACAAAACATTTACCCTAACCCTAACCAGAATTTAAAAAATACAGAGTTTTCTGGATATTGCAACAAAACATTTACCCTAACCCTAACCAGAATTTAAAAAATACAGAGTTTTCTGGATATTGCAACAAAACATTTACCCTAACCCTAACCAGAATTTAAAAAATACAGAGTTTTCAGGATATTGAAACAAAACATTTACCCTAACCCTAACCAGAATTTAAAAAATACAGAGTTTTCTGGATATTGCAACAAAACATTTACCCTAACCCTAACCAGAATTTAAAAAATACAGAGTTTTCTGGATATTGCAACAAAACATTTACCCTAACCCTAACCAGAATTTAAAAAATACAGAGTTTTCTGGATATTGCAACAAAACATTTACCCTAACCCTAACCAGAATTTAAAAAATACAGAGTTTTCTGGATATTGCAACAAAACATTTACCCTAACCCTAACCAGAATTTAAAAAATACAGAGTTTTCTGGATATTGCAACAAAACATTTACCCTAACCCTAACCAGAATTTAAAAAATACAGAGTTTTCTGGACATTGCAACAAAACATTTACCCTAACCCTAACCATAATTTAAAAAATACAGAGTTTTCTGGATATTGCAACAAAACATTTACCCTAACCCTAACCAGAATTTAAAAAATACAGAGTTTTATGGATATTGCAACAAAACATTTACCCTAACCCTAACCAGAATTTAAAAAATACAGAGTTTTATGGATATTGCAACAAAACATTTACCCTAACCCTAACCAGAATTTAAAAAATACAGAGTTTTCTGGATATTGCAACAAAATCCTAACCCTAACCAAAAGTGATAAAATACTGAGTTTTCTAGATATTGCAACAAAACCCTAACTCTAACCAAAAGTTATAAAATACTGAGTTTTCTGGATATTGCAACAAAACATTTACCCTAACACTAACCAGAATTTAAAAAATACAGAGTTTTCTGGATATTGCAACGAAACATTTACCCTAACCCTAACCAGAATTTAAAAAATACAGAGTTTTCTGGATATTGCAACAAAACATTTACCCTAACCCTAACCAGAATTTAAAAAATACAGAGTTTTCTGGATATTGCAACAAAACATTTACCCTAACCCTAACCAGAATTTAAAAAATACAGAGTTTTCTGGATATTGCAACAAAACATTTACCCTAACCCTAACCAGAATTTAAAAAATACAGAGTTTTCTGGATATTGCAACAAAACATTTACCCTAACCCTAACCAGAATTTAAAAAATACAGAGTTTTCTGGATATTGCAACAAAACATTTACCCTAACCCTAACCAGAATTTAAAAAATACAGAGTTTTCTGGATATTGCAACAAAACATTTACCCTAACCCTAACCAGAATTTAAAAAATACAGAGTTTTCTGGATATTGCAACAAAACATTTACCCTAACCCTAACCAGAATTTAAAAAATACAGAGTTTTCTGGACATTGCAACAAAACATTTACCCTAACCCTAACCAGAATTTAAAAAATACAGAGTTTTCTGGATATTGCAACAAAACATTTACCCTAACCCTAACCAGAATTTAAAAAATACAGAGTTTTCTGGATATTGCAACAAAACCCTAACCCTAACCAAAAGTGATAAAATACTGAGTTTTCTGGATATTGCAACAAAACATTTACCCTAACCCTAACCAGAATTTAAAAAATACAGAGTTTTCTGGATATTGCAACAACACCCTAACCCTAACCAAAAGTGATAAAATACTGAGTTTTCTGGATATTGCAACAAAACATTTACCCTAACCCTAACCAGAATTTAAAAAATACAGAGTTTTCTGGATATTGCAACAAACCCCTAACCCTAACCAAAAGTGATAAAATACTGAGTTTTCTGGATATTGCAACAAAACATTTACCCTAACCCTAACCAGAATTTAAAAAATACAGAGTTTTCTGGATATTGCAACAAAACCCTAACCCTAACCAAAAGTGATAAAATACTGAGTTTTCTGGATATTGCAACAAAACATTTACCCTAACCCTAACCAGAATTAAAAAAATACAGAGTTTTCTGGATATTGCAGCAAAACATTTACCCTAACCCTAACCAGAATTTAAAAAATACAGAGTTTTCTGGATATTGCAACAAAACATTTACCCTAACCCTAACCAGAATTTAAAAAATACAGAGTTTTCTGGATATTGCAACAAAACCCTAACCCTAACCAAAAGTGATAAAATACTGAGTTTTCTGGATATTGCAACAAAACATTTACCCTAACCCTAACCAGAATTTAAAAAACACAGAGTTTTCTGGATATTGTAACAAAACATTTACCCTAACCCTAACCAGAATTTTAAAAATACAGAGTTTTCTGGATATTGCAACAAAACATTTACCCTAACCCTAACCAGAATTTAAAAAATACAGAGTTTTCTGGATATTGCAACAAAACATTTACCCTAACCCTAACCAGAATTCACAAAATACAGAGTTTTCTGGATATTGCAACAAAACCCTAACTCTAACCAAAAGTGATAAAATACTGAGTTTTCTGGATATTGCAACAAAACATTTACCCTAACCCTAACCAGAATTTAAAAAATACAGAGTTTTCTGGATATTGCAACAAAACCCTAACCCTAACCAAAAGTGATAAAATACTGAGTTTTCTGGATATTGCAACAAAACATTTACCCTAACCCTAACCAGAATTTAAAAAATACAGAGTTTTCTGGATATTGCAACAAAACATTTACCCTAACCCTAACCAGAATTTAAAAAATACAGAGTTTTCTGGATATTGCAACAAAACATTTACCCTAACCCTAACCAGAATTTAAAAAATACAGAGTTTTCTGGATATTGCAACAAAACCCTAACCCTAACCAAAAGTGATAAAATACTGAGTTTTCTGGATATTGCAACAAAACATTTACCCTAACCCTAACCAGAATTTAAAAAACACAGAGTTTTCTGGATATTGTAACAAAACATTTACCCTAACCCTAACCAGAATTTTAAAAATACAGAGTTTTCTGGATATTGCAACAAAACATTTACCCTAACCCTAACCAGAATTTAAAAAATACAGAGTTTTCTGGATATTGCAACAAAACATTTACCCTAACCCTAACCAGAATTTACAAAATACAGAGTTTTCTGGATATTGCAACAAAACCCTAACTCTAACCAAAAGTGATAAAATACTGAGTTTTCTGGATATTGCAACAAAACATTTACCCTAACCCTAACCAGAATTTAAAAAATACAGAGTTTTCTGGATATTGCAACAAAACATTTACCCTAACCCTAATTAGAATTTAAAAAATACAGAGTTTTCTGGATATTGCAACAAAACATTTACCCTAACCCTAACCAGAATTTAAAAAATACAGAGTTTTCTGGATATTGCAACAAAACATTTACCCTAACCCTAATTAGAATTTAAAAAATACAGAGTTTTCTGGATATTGCAACAAAACATTTACCCTAACCCTAACCAGAATTTAAAAAATACAGAGTTTTCTGGATATTGCAACAAAACATTTACCCTAACCAAAAGTGATAAAATACTGAGTTTTCTGGATATTGCAACAAAACATTTACCCTAACCCTAACCAGAATTTAAAAAATACAGAGTTTTCTGGATATTGCAACAAAACATTTACCCTAACCCTAACGAGAATTTAAAAAATACAGAGTTTTCTGGATATTGCAACAAAACATTTACCCTAACCCTAACCAGAATTTAAAAAATACAGAGTTTTCTGGATATTGCAACAAAACATTTACCCTAACCCTAACCAGAATTTAAAAAATACAGAGTTTTCTGGATATTGCAACAAAACATTTACCCTAACCCTAACCAGAATTTAAAAAATACAGAGTTTTCTGGATATTGCAACAAAAAATTTACCCTAACCCTAACCAGAATTTAAAAAATACAGAGTTTTCTGGATATTGCAACAAAACATTTACCCTAACCCTAACCAGAATTTAAAAAATACAGAGTTTTCAGGATATTGAAACAAAACATTTACCCTAACCCTAACCAGAATTTAAAAAATACAGAGTTTTCTGGATATTGCAACAAAACATTTACCCTAACCCTAACCAGAATTTAAAAAATACAGAGTTTTCTGGATATTGCAACAAAACATTTACCCTAACCCTAACCAGAATTTAAAAAATACAGAGTTTTCTGGATATTGCAACAAAACATTTACCCTAACCCTAACCAGAATTTAAAAAATACAGAGTTTTCTGGATATTGCAACAAAACATTTACCCTAACCCTAACCAGAATTTAAAAAATACAGAGTTTTCTGGATATTGCAACAAAACATTTACCCTAACCCTAACCAGAATTTAAAAAATACAGAGTTTTCTGGACATTGCAACAAAACATTTACCCTAACCCTAACCATAATTTAAAAAATACAGAGTTTTCTGGATATTGCAACAAAACATTTACCTTAACCCTAACCAGAATTTAAAAAATACAGAGTTTTATGGATATTGCAACAAAACATTTACCCTAACCCTAACCAGAATTTAAAAAATACAGAGTTTTATGGATATTGCAACAAAACATTTACCCTAACCCTAACCAGAATTTAAAAAATACAGAGTTTTCTGGATATTGCAACAAAATCCTAACCCTAACCAAAAGTGATAAAATACTTAGTTTTCTAGATATTGCAACAAAACCCTAACTCTAACCAAAAGTGATAAAATACTGAGTTTTCTGGATATTGCAACAAAACATTTACCCTAACCCTAACCAGAATTTAAAAAATACAGAGTTTTCTGGATATTGCAACAAAACATTTACCCTAACCCTAACCAGAATTTAAAAAATACAGAGTTTTCTGGATATTGCAACAAAACATTTACCCTAACCCTAACCAGAATTTAAAAAATACAGAGTTTTCTGGATATTGCAACAAAACATTTACCCTAACCCTAACCAGAATTTAAAAAATACAGAGTTTTCTGGATATTGCAACAAAACCCTAACTCTTACCAAAAGTGATAAAATACTGAGTTTTCTGGATATTGCAACAAAACATTTACCCTAACCCTAACCAGAATTTAAAAAATACAGAGTTTTCTGGATATTGCAACAAAACATTTACCCTAACCCTAATTAGAATTTAAAAAATACAGAGTTTTCTGGATATTGCAACAAAACATTTACCCTAACCCTAACCAGAATTTAAAAAATACAGAGTTTTCTGGATATTGCAACAAAACATTTACCCTAACCCTAATTAGAATTTAAAAAATACAGAGTTTTCTGGATATTGCAACAAAACATTTACCCTAACCCTAACCAGAATTTAAAAAATACAGAGTTTTCTGGATATTGCAACAAAACCCTAACCCTAACCAAAAGTGATAAAATACTGAGTTTTCTGGATATTGCAACAAAACATTTACCCTAACCCTAACCAGAATTTAAAAAATACAGAGTTTTCTGGATATTGCAACAAAACATTTACCCTAACCCTTACCAGAATTTAAAAAATACAGAGTTTTCTGGATATTGCAACAAAACATTTACCCTAACCCTAACCAGAATTTAAAAAATACAGAGTTTTCTGGATATTGCAACAAAACATTTACCCTAACCCTAACCAGAATTTAAAAAATACAGAGTTTTCTGGATATTGCAACAAAACATTTACCCTAACCCTAACCAGAATTTAAAAAATACAGAGTTTTCTGGATATTGCAACAAAACATTTACCCTAACCCTAACCAGAATTTAAAAAATACAGAGTTTTCAGGATATTGAAACAAAACATTTACCCTAACCCTAACCAGAATTTAAAAAATACAGAGTTTTCTGGATATTGACACAAAACATTTACCCTAACCCTAACCAGAATTTAAAAAATACAGAGTTTTCTGGATATTGCAACAAAACATTTACCCTAACCCTAACCAGAATTTAAAAAATACTAAGTTTTCTGGATATTGCAACAAAACATTTACCCTAACCCTAACCAGAATTTAAAAAATACAGAGTTTTCTGGATATTGCAACAAAACATTTACCCTAACCTTAACCAGAATTTAAAAAATACAGAGTTTTCTGGATATTGCAACAAAACATTTACCCTAACCCTAACCAGAATTTAAAAAATACAGAGTTTTCTGGACATTGCAACAAAACATTTACCCTAACCCTAACCATAATTTAAAAAATACAGAGTTTTCTGGATATTGCAACAAAACATTACCCCAAACCCTAACCAGAATTTAAAAAATACAGAGTTTTATGGATATTGCAACAAAACATTTACCTTAACCCTAACCAGAATTTAAAAAATACAGAGTTTTATGGATATTGCAACAAAACATTTACCCTAACCCTAACCAGAATTTAAAAAATACAGAGTTTTCTGGATATTGCAACAAAATCCTAACCCTAACCAAAAGTGATAAAATACTGAGTTTTCTAGATATTGCAACAAAACCCTAACTCTAACCAAAAGTGATAAAATACTGAGTTTTCTGGATATTGCAACAAAACATTTACCCTAACCCTAACCAGAATTTAAAAAATACAGAGTTTTCTGGATATTGCAACAAAACATTTACCCTAACCCTAACCAGAATTTAAAAAATACAGAGTTTTCTGGATATTGCAACAAAACATTTACCCTAACCCTAACCAGAATTTAAAAAATACAGAGTTTTCTGGATATTGCAACAAAACATTTACCCTAACCCTAACCAGAATTTAAAAAATACAGAGTTTTCTGGATATTGCAACAAAACATTTACCCTAACCCTAACCAGAATTTAAAAAATATAGAGTTTTCTGGATATTGCAACAAAACATTTACCCTAACCCTAACCAGAATTTAAAAAATACAGAGTTTTCTGGATATTGCAACAAAACATTTACCCTAACCCTAACCAGAATTTAAAAAATACAGAGTTTTCTGGATATTGCAACAAAACATTTACCCTAACCCTAACCAGAATTTAAAAAATACAGAGTTTTCTGGATATTGCAACAAAACATTTACCCTAACCCTAACCAGAATTTAAAAAATACAGAGTTTTCTGGACATTGCAACAAAACATTTACCCTAACCCTAACCAGAATTTAAAAAATACAGAGTTTTCTGGATATTGCAACAAAACATTTACCCTAACCCTAACCAGAATTTAAAAAATACAGAGTTTTCTGGATATTGCAACAAAACCCTAACCCTAACCAAAAGTGATAAAATACTGAGTTTTCTGGATATTGCAACAAAACATTTACCCTAACCCTAACCAGAATTTAAAAAATACAGAGTTTTCTGGATATTGCAACAACACCCTAACCCTAACCAAAAGTGATAAAATACTGAGTTTTCTGGATATTGCAACAAAACATTTACCCTAACCCTAACCAGAATTTAAAAAATACAGAGTTTTCTGGATATTGCAACAAAACCCTAACCCTAACCAAAAGTGATAAAATACTGAGTTTTCTGGATATTGCAACAAAACATTTACCCTAACCCTAACCAGAATTAAAAAAATACAGAGTTTTCTGGATATTGCAACAAAACATTTACCCTAACCCTAACCAGAATTTAAAAAATACAGAGTTTTCTGGATATTGCAACAAAACATTTACCCTAACCCTAACCAGAATTTAAAAAATACAGAGTTTTCTGGATATTGCAACAAAACCCTAACCCTAACCAAAAGTGATAAAATACTGAGGTTTCTGGATATTGCAACAAAACATTTACCCTAACCCTAACCAGAATTTAAAAAATACAGAGTTTTCTGGATATTGTAACAAAACATTTACCCTAACCCTAACCAGAATTTAAAAAATACAGAGTTTTCTGGATATTGCAACAAAACATTTACCCTAACCCTAACCAGAATTTAAAAAATACAGAGTTTTCTGGATATTGCAACAAAACATTTACCCTAACCCTAACCAGAATTTAAAAAATACAGAGTTTTCTGGATATTGCAACAAAACCCTAACTCTAACCAAAAGTGATAAAATACTGAGTTTTCTGGATATTGCAACAAAACATTTACCCTAACCCTAACCAGAATTTAAAAAATACAGAGTTTTCTGGATATTGCAACAAAACATTTACCCTAACCCTAATTAGAATTTAAAAAATACAGAGTTTTCTGGATATTGCAACAAAACATTTACCCTAACCCTAACCAGAATTTAAAAAATACAGAGTTTTCTGGATATTGCAACAAAACCCTAACCCTAACCAAAAGTGATAAAATACTGAGTTTTCTGGATATTGCAACAAAACATTTACCCTAACCCTAACCAGAATTTAAAAAATACAGAGTTTTCTTGATATTGCAACAAAACATTTACCCTAACCCTAACCAGAATTTAAAAAATACAGAGTTTTCTGGATATTGCAACAAAACATTTACCCTAACCCTAACCAGAATTTAAAAAATACAGAGTTTTCTGGATATTACAACAAAACCCTAACCCTAACCAGAATTTAAAAAAAAAAGAGTTTTCTGGATATTGCAACAAAACATTTACCCAAACCCTAACCAGAATTTAAAAAATACAGAGTTTTCTGGATATTGCAACAAAACATTTACCCTAACCCTAACCAGAATTTTAAAAATACAGAGTTTTATGGATATTGCAACAAAACATTTACCCTAACCCTAACGAGAATTTAAAAAATACAGAGTTTTCTGGATATTGCAACAAAACATTTACCCTAACCCTAACCAGAATTTAAAAAATACAGAGTTTTCTGGATATTACAACAAAACCCTAACCCTAACCAGAATTTTAAAAAAAAAGAGTTTTCTGGATATTGCAACAAAACATTTACCCAAACCCTAACCAGAATTTAAAAAATACAGAGTTTTCTGGATATTGCAACAAAACATTTACCCTAACCCTAACCCTAACCAGAATTTAAAAAATACAGAGTTTTATGGATATTGCAACAAAACATTTACCCTAACCCTAACGAGAATTTAAAAAATACAGAGTTTTCTGGATATTGCAACAAAACATTTACCCTAGCCCTAACCAGAATTTAAAAAATACAGAGTTTTCTGGATATTGCAACAAAATCCTAACCCTAACCAAAAGTGATAAAATACTGAATTTTTTAGATATTGCAACAAAACCCTAACTCTAACCAAAAGTGATAAAATACTGAGTTTTCTGGATATTGCAACAAAACATTTACCCTAACCCTAACCAGAATTTAAAAAATACAGAGTTTTCTGGATATTGCAACAAAACATTTACCCTAACCCTAACCAGAATTTAAAAAATACAGAGTTTTCTGGATATTGCAACAAAACATTTACCCTAACCCTAACCAGAATTTAAAAAATACAGAGTTTTCTGGATATTGCAACAAAACATTTACCCTAACCATAACCAGAATTTAAAAAATACAGAGTTTTCTGGATATTGCAACAAAACCCTAACCCTAACCAAAAGTGATAAAATACTGAGTTTTCTGGATATTGCAACAAAACATTTACCCTAACCCTAACCAGAATTTAAAAAATACAGAGTTTTCTGGATATTGCAACAAAACATTTACCCTAACCCTAATTAGAATTTAAAAAATACAGAGTTTTCTGGATATTGCAACAAAACATTTACCCTAACCCTAACCAGAATTTAAAAAATACAGAGTTTTCTGGATATTGCAACAAAACCCTAACCCTAACCAAAAGTGATAAAATACTGAGTTTTCTGGATATTGCAACAAAACATTTACCCTAACCCTAACCAGAATTTAAAAAATACAGAGTTTTCTTGATATTGCAACAAAACATTTACCCTAACCCTAACCAGAATTTAAAAAATACAGAGTTTTCTGGATATTGCAACAAAACATTTACCCTAACCCTAACCAGAATTTAAAAAATACAGAGTTTTCTGGATATTGCAACAAAACATTTACCCTAACCCTAACCAGAATTTAAAAAATACAGAGTTTTATGGATATTGCAACAAAACATTTACCCTAACCCTAACCAGAATTTAAAAAATACAGAGTTTTATGGATATTGCAACAAAACATTTACCCTAACCCTAACGAGAATTTAAAAAATACAGAGTTTTATGGATATTGCAACAAAACATTTACCCTAACCCTAACCAGAATTTAAAAAATACAGAGTTTTCTGGATATTGCAACAAAACATTTACCCTAACCCTAACCAGAATTTAAAAAATACAGAGTTTTCTGGATATTGCAACAAAATCCTAACCCTAACCAAAAGTGATAAAATACTGAGTTTTCTAGATATTGCAACAAAACCCTAACTCTAACCAAAAGTGATAAAATACTGAGTTTTCTGGATATTGCAAAAAAACATTTACCCTAACCCTAACCAGAATTTAAAAAATACAGAGTTTTCTGGATATTGCAACAAAACATTTACCCTAACCCTAACCAGAATTTAAAAAATACAGAGTTTTCTGGATATTACAACAAAACCCTAACCCTAACCAGAATTTAAAAAATACAGAGTTTTCTGGATATTGCAACAAAACATTTACCCTAACCCTAACCAGAATTTAAAAAATACAGAGTTTTCTGGATATTACAACAAAACCCTAACCCTAACCAGAATTTAAAAAATACAGAGTTTTCTGGATATTACAACAAAACCCTAACCCTAACCAGAATTTAAAAAATACAGAGTTTTCTGGATATTGCAACAAAACATTTACCCTAACCCTAACCAGAATTTAAAAAATACAGAGTTTTCTGGATATTGCAACAAAACATTTACCCTAACCCTAACCCTAACCAGAATTTAAAAAATACAGAGTTTTATGGATATTGCAACAAAACATTTACCCTAACCCTAACGAGAATTTAAAAAATACAGAGTTTTATGGATATTGCAACAAAACATTTACCCTAACCCTAACCAGAATTTAAAAAATACAGAGTTTTCTGGATATTGCAACAAAACATTTACCCTAACCCTAACCAGAATTTAAAAAATACAGAGTTTTCTGGATATTGCAACAAAATCCTAACCCTAACCAAAAGTGATAAAATACTGAGTTTTCTAGATATTGCAACAAAACCCTAACTCTAACCAAAAGTGATAAAATACTGAGTTTTCTGGATATTGCAAAAAAACATTTACCCTAACCCTAACCAGAATTTAAAAAATACAGTTTTCTGGATATTGCAACAAAACATTTACCCTAACCCTAACCAGAATTTAAAAAATACAGAGTTTTCTGGATATTGCAACAAAACATTTACCCTAACCCTAACCAGAATTTAAAAAATACAGAGTTTTCTGGATATTACAACAAAACCCTAACCCTAACCAGAATTTAAAAAATACAGAGTTTTCTGGATATTGCAACAAAACATTTACCCTAACCCTAACCAGAATTTAAAAAATACAGAGTTTTCTGGATATTGCAACAAAACATTTACCCTCACCCTAACCCTAACCAGAATTTAAAAAATACAGAGTTTTATGGATATTGCAACAAAACATTTACCCTAACCCTAACGAGAATTTAAAAAATACAGAGTTTTATGGATATTGCAACAAAATATTTACCCTAACCCTAACCAGAATTTAAAAAATACAGAGTTTTCTGGATATTGCAACAAAACATTTACCCTAACCCTAACCAGAATTTAAAAAATACAGAGTTTTCTGGATATTGCAACAAAATCCTAACCCTAACCAAAAGTGATAAAATACTGAGTTTTCTAGATATTGCAACAAAACCCTAACTCTAACCAAAAGTGATAAAATACTGAGTTTTCTGGATATTGCAAAAAAACATTTACCCTAACCCTAACCAGAATTTAAAAAATACAGTTTTCTGGATATTGCAACAAAACATTTACCCTAACCCTAACCAGAATTTAAAAAATACAGAGTTTTCTGGATATTGCAACAAAACATTTACCCTAACCCTAACCAGAATTTAAAAAATACAGAGTTTTCTGGATATTACAACAAAACCCTAACCCTAACCAGAATTTAAAAAATACAGAGTTTTCTGGATATTGCAACAAAACATTTACCCTAACCCTAACCAGAATTTAAAAAATACAGAGTTTTCTGGATATTGCAACAAAACATTTACCCTCACCCTAACCCTAACCAGAATTTAAAAAATACAGAGTTTTATGGATATTGCAACAAAACATTTACCCTAACCCTAACGAGAATTTAAAAAATACAGAGTTTTATGGATATTGCAACAAAATATTTACCCTAACCCTAACCAGAATTTAAAAAATACAGAGTTTTCTGGATATTGCAACAAAACATTTACCCTAACCCTAACCAGAATTTAAAAAATACAGAGTTTTCTGGATATTGCAACAAAATCCTAACCCTAACCAAAAGTGATAAAATACTGAGTTTTCTAGATATTGCAACAAAACCCTAACTCTAACCAAAAGTGATAAAATACTGAGTTTTCTGGATATTGCAAAAAAACATTTACCCTAACCCTAACCGGAATTTAAAAAATACAGAGTTTTCTGGATATTGCAACAAAACATTTACCCTAACCCTAACCAGAATTTAAAAAATACAGAGTTTTATGGATATTGCAACAAAACATTTACCCTAACCCTAACCAGAATTTAAAAAATACAGAGTTTTCTGGATATTGCAACAAAACATTTACCCTAACCCTAACCAGAATTTAAAAAATACAGAGTTTTCTGGATATTGCAACAAAACATTTACCCTAACCCTAACCAAAAGTGATAAAATACTGAGTTTTCTGGATATTGCAACAAAACATTTACCCTAACCCTAACCAGATTTTACAAATACAGAGTTTTCTGGATATTGCAACAAAACATTTACCCTAACCCTAACCAGAATTTAAAAAATACAGAGTTTTCTGGATATTGCAACAAAACATTTACCCTAACCCTAACCAGAATTTAAAAAATACAGAGTTTTCTGGATATTGCAACAAAACATTTACCTAACCCTAACCAGAATTTAAAAAATACAGAGTTTTCTGGACATTGCAACAAAACATTTACCCTAACCCTAACCAGAATTTAAAAAATACAGAGTTTTCTGGATATTGCAACAAAACATTTACCCTAACCCTAACCAGAATTTAAAAAAATACAGAGTTTTCTGGATATTGCAACAAAACATTTACCCTAACCCTAACCAGAATTTAAAAAATACAGAGTTTTCTGGATATTGCAACAAAACCCAAACCCTAACCAAAAGTGATAAAATACTGAGTTTTCTGGATATTGCAACAAAACATTTACCCTAACCCTAACCAGAATTTAAAAAATACAGAGTTTTCTGGATATTGCAACAAAACATTTACCCTAACCCTAACCAGAATTTAAAAAATACAGAGTTTTCTGGATATTGCAACAAAACCCTAACCCTAACCAAAAGTGATAAAATACTGAGTGTTCTGGATATTGCAACAAAACATTTACCCTAACCCTAACCAGAATTTAAAAAATACAGAGTTTTCTGGATATTGCAACAAAACCCTAACCCTAACCAAAAGTGATAAAATACTGAGTTTTCTGGATATTGCAACAAAACATTTACCCTAACCCTAACCAGAATTTAAAAAATACAGAGTTTTCTGGATATTGCAACAAAACCCTAACCCTAACCAAAAGTGATAAAATACTGAGTTTTCTGGATATTGCAACAAAACATTTACCCTAACCCTAACCAGAATTTAAAAAATACAGAGTTTTCTGGATATTGCAACAAAACATTTACCCTAACCCTAACCAGAATTTAAAAAATACAGAGTTTTCTGGATATTGCAACAAAACATTTACCCTAACCCTAACCAAAAGTGATAAAATACTGAGTTTTCTGGATATTGCAACAAAACATTTACCCTAACCCTAACCAGAATTTAAAAAATACAGAGTTTTCTGGACATTGCAACAAAACATTTACCCTAACCCTAACCAGAATTTAAAAAATACAGAGTTTTCTGGATATTGCAACAAAACATTTACCCTAACCCTAACCAGAATTTAAAAAATACAGAGTTTTCTGGATATTGCAACAAAACCCTAACCCTAACCAAAAGTGATAAAATACTGAGTTTTCTGGATATATTGCAACAAAACAATTACCCTAACCCTAACCAGAATTTAAAAAATACAGAGTTTTCTGGATATTGCAACAAAACATTTACCCTAACCCTAACCAGAATTTAAAAAATACAGAGTTTTCTGGATATTGCAACAAAACATTTACTCTAACCCTAACCAGAATTTAAAAAATACAGAGTTTTCTGGATATTGCAACAAAACATTTACCCTAACCCTAACCAGAATTTAAAAAATACAGAGTTTTCTGGATATTGCAACAAAACCCTAACCCTAACCAAAAGTGATAAAATACTGAGTGTTCTGGATATTGCAACAAAACATTTACCCTAACCCTAACCAGAATTTAAAAAATACAGAGTTTTCTGGATATTGCAACAAAACCCTAACCCTAACCAAAAGTGATAAAATACTGAGTTTTCTGGATATTGCAACAAAACATTTACCCTAACCCTAACCAGAATTTAAAAAATACAGAGTTTTCTGGATATTGCAACAAAACCCTAACGCTAACCAAAAGTGATAAAATACTGAGTTTTCTGGATATTGCAACAAAACATTTACCCTAACCCTAACCAGAATTTAAAAAATACAGAGTTTTCTGGACATTGCAACAAAACATTTACCCTAACCCTAACCAGAATTTAAAAAATACAGAGTTTTCTGGATATTGCAACAAAACATTTACCCTAACCCTAACCAGAATTTAAAAAATACAGAGTTTTCTGGATATTGCAACAAAACCCTAACCCTAACCAAAAGTGATAAAATACTGAGTTTTCTGGATATTGCAACAAAACATTTACCCTAACCCTAACCAGAATTTAAAAAATACAGAGTTTTCTGGATATTGCAACAAAACATTTACCCTAACCCTAACCAGAATTTAAAAAATACAGAGTTTTCTGGATATTGCAACAAAACATTTACCCTAACCCTAACCAGAATTTAAAAAATACAGAGTTTTCTGGATATTGCAACAAAACATTTACCCTAACCAAAAGTGATAAAATACTGAGTTTTCTGGATATTGCAACAAAACATTTACCCTAACCCTAACCAGAATTTAAAAAATACAGAGTTTTCTGGATATTGCAACAAAACATTTATCCTAACCCTAACCAGAATTTAAAAAATACAGAGTTTTCTGGATATTGCAACAAAACCCTAACCCTAACCAAAAGTGATAAAATACTGAGTTTTCTGGATATTGCAACAAAACATTTACCCTAACCAGAATTTAAAAAATACAGAGTTTTCTGGATATTGCAACAAAACATTTACCCTAACCCTAATTAGAATTTAAAAAATACAGAGTTTTCTGGATATTGCAACAAAACATTTACCCTAACCCTAACCAGAATTTAAAAAATACAGAGTTTTCTGGATATTGCAACAAAACCCTAACCCTAACCAAATGTGATAAAATACTGAGTTTTCTGGATATTGCAACAAAACATTTACCCTAACCCTAACCAGAATTTAAAAAATACAGAGTTTTCTGGATATTGCAACAAAACATTTACCCTAACCCTAACCAGAATTTAAAAAATACAGAGTTTTCTGGATATTGCAACAAAACATTTACATTAACCCTAACCAGAATTTTAAAAATACAGAGTTTTCTGGATATTGCAACAAAACCCTAACCCTAACCAGAATTTAAAAAATACAGAGTTTTCTGGATATTGCAACAAAACATTTACCCTAACCCTAACCAGAATTTAAAAAATACAGAGTTTTCTGGATATTGCAACAAAACATTTACCCTAACCCTAACCAGAATTTTAAAAATACAGAGTTTTCTGGATATTGCAACAAAACATTTACCCTAACCCTAACCATAATTTAAAAAATACAGAGTTTTCTGGATATTGCAACAAAACCCTAACCTTAACCAAAAGTGATAAAATACTGAGTTTTCTGGATATTGCAACAAAACATTTACCCTAACCCTAACCAGAATTTAAAAAATACAGAGTTTTCTGGATATTGCAACAAAACATTTACCCTAACCCTAACCAGAATTTAAAAAATACAGAGTTTTCTGGATATTGCAACAAAACATTTACTCTAACCCTAACCAGAATTTAAAAAATACAGAGTTTTCTGGATATTGCAACAAAACATTTACCCTAACCCTAACCAGAATTTAAAAAATACAGAGTTTTCTGGATATTGCAACAAAACCCTAACCCTAACCAAAAGTGATAAAATACTGAGTGTTCTGGATATTGCAACAAAACATTTACCCTAACCCTAACCATAATTTAAAAAATACAGAGTTTTCTGGATATTGCAACAAAACCCTAACCCTAACCAAAAGTGATAAAATACTGAGTTTTCTGGATATTGCAACAAAACATTTACCCTAACCCTAACCAGAATTTAAAAAATACAGAGTTTTCTGGATATTGCAACAAAACCCTAACCCTAACCAAAAGTGATAAAATACTGAGTTTTCTGGATATTGCAACAAAACATTTACCCTAACCCTAACCAGAATTTAAAAAATACAGAGTTTTCTGGACATTGCAACAAAACATTTACCCTAACCCTAACCAGAATTTAAAAAATACAGAGTTTTCTGGATATTGCAACAAAATATTTACCCTAACCCTAACCAGAATTTAAAAAATACAGAGTTTTCTGGATATTGCAACAAAACCCTAACCCTAACCAAAAGTGATAAAATACTGAGTTTTCTGGATATTGCAACAAAACATTTACCCTAACCCTAACCAGAATTTAAAAAATACAGAGTTTTCTGGATATTGCAACAAAACATTTACCCTAACCCTAACCAGAATTTAAAAAATACAGAGTTTTCTGGATATTGCAACAAAACATTTACCCTAACCCTAACCAGAATTTAAAAAATACAGAGTTTTCTGGATATTGCAACAAAACATTTACCCTAACCAAAAGTGATAAAATACTGAGTTTTCTGGATATTGCAACAAAACATTTACCCTAACCCTAACCAGAATTTAAAAAATACAGAGTTTTATGGATATTGCAACAAAACATTTATCCTAACCCTAACCAGAATTTAAAAAATACAGAGTTTTCTGGATATTGCAACAAAACCCTAACCCTAACCAAAAGTGATAAAATACTGAGTTTTCTGGATATTGCAACAAAACATTTACCCTAACCAGAATTTAAAAAATACAGAGTTTTCTGGATATTGCAACAAAACATTTACCCTAACCCTAATTAGAATTTAAAAAATACAGAGTTTTCTGGATATTGCAACAAAACATTTACCCTAACCCTAACCAGAATTTAAAAAATACAGAGTTTTATGGATATTGCAACAAAACCCTAACCCTAACCAAATGTGATAAAATACTGAGTTTTCTGGATATTGCAACAAAACATTTACCCTAACCCTAACCAGAATTTAAAAAATACAGAGTTTTCTGGATATTGCAACAAAACATTTACCCTAACCCTAACCAGAATTTAAAAAATACAGAGTTTTCTGGATATTGCAACAAAACATTTACATTAACCCTAACCAGAATTTTTAAAATACAGAGTTTTCTGGATATTGCAACAAAACCCTAACCCTAACCAGAATTTAAAAAATACAGAGTTTTCTGGATATTGCAACAAAACATTTACCCTAACCCTAACCAGAATTTAAAAAATACAGAGTTTTCTGGATATTGCAACAAAACATTTACCCTAACCCTAACCAGAATTTTAAAAATACAGAGTTTTCTGGATATTGCAACAAAACATTTACCCTAACCCTAACCATAATTTAAAAAATACAGAGTTTTCTGGATATTGCAACAAAACCCTAACCTTAACCAAAAGTGATAAAATACTGAGTTTTCTGGATATTGCAACAAAACATTTACCCTAACCCTAACCAGAATTTAAAAAATACAGAGTTTTCTGGATATTGCAACAAAACCCTATCCCTAACCCTAACCAGAATTTAAAAAATACAGAGTTTTCTGGATATTGCAACAAAACCCTAACCCTAACCAAAAGTGATAAAATACTGAGTTTTCTGGATATTGCAACAAAACATTTACCCTAACCCTAACCAGAATTTAAAAAATACAGAGTTTTCTGGATATTGCAACAAAACATTTACCCTAACCCTATCCAGAATTTAAAAAATACAGAGTTTTCTGGATATTGCAACAAAACATTTACCCTAACCCTAACCAGAATTTAAAAAATACAGAGTTTTCTGGATATTGCAACAAAACATTTACCCTAACCCTAACCAGAATTTAAAAAATACAGAGTTTTCTGGATATTGCAACAAAACCCTAACCCTAACCAAAAGTGATCAAATACTGAGTTTTCTGGATATTGCAACAAAACATTTACCCTAACCCTAACCAGAATTTAAAAAATACAGAGTTTTCTGGATATTGCAACAAAACCCTAACCTTAACCAAAAGTGATAAAATACTGAGTTTTCTGGATATTGCAACAAAACATTTACCCAAACCCTAACCAGAATTTAAAAAATACAGAGTTTTCTGGATATTGCAACAAAACATTTACCCTAACCCTAACCAGAATTTAAAACATACACAGTTTTCTGGATATTGCAACAAAACCCTAACCCTAACCAAATGTGATAAAATACTGAGTTTTCTGGATATTGCAACAAAACATTTACCCTAACCCTAACCAGAATTTAAAAAATACAGAGTTTTCTGGATATTGCAACAAAACATTTATCCTAACCCT
This sequence comes from Sepiola atlantica, assembly GCA_963556195.1. Taxonomy (NCBI): domain Eukaryota; kingdom Metazoa; phylum Mollusca; class Cephalopoda; order Sepiida; family Sepiolidae; genus Sepiola; species Sepiola atlantica. The sequence goes on along the minus strand of CAUVYP010000088.1, from coordinate 1,203,551 downwards.
AACCAGAATTTAAAAAATACAGAGTTTTCTGGATATTGCAACAAAACCCTAACCCTAACCAAAAGTGATAAAATACTGAGTTTTCTGGATATTGCAACAAAACATTTACCCTAACCAGAATTTAAAAAATACAGAGTTTTCTGGATATTGCAACAAAACATTTACCCTAACCCTAATTAGAATTTAAAAAATACAGAGTTTTCTGGATATTGCAACAAAACATTTACCCTAACCCTAACCAGAATTTAAAAAATACAGAGTTTTCTGGATATTGCAACAAAACCCTAACCCTAACCAAATGTGATAAAATACTGAGTTTTCTGGATATTGCAACAAAACATTTACCCTAACCCTAACCAGAATTTAAAAAATACAGAGTTTTCTGGATATTGCAACAAAACATTTACCCTAACCCTAACCAGAATTAAAAAAATACAGAGTTTTCTGGATATTGCAACAAAACATTTACATTAACCCTAACCAGAATTTAAAAAATACAGAGTTTTCTGGATATTGCAACAAAACCCTAACCCTAACCAGAATTTAAAAAATACAGAGTTTTCTGGATATTGCAACAAAACATTTACCCTAACCCTAACCAGAATTTAAAAAATACAGAGTTTTCTGGATATTGCAACAAAACATTTACCCTAACCCTAACCAGAATTTAAAAAATACAGAGTTTTCTGGATATTGCAACAAAACATTTACCCTAACCCTAACCATAATTTAAAAAATACAGAGTTTTCTGGATATTGCAACAAAACCCTAACCTTAACCAAAAGTTATAAAATACTGAGTTTTCTGGATATTGCAACAAAACATTTACCCTAACCCTAACCAGAATTTAAAAAATACAGAGTTTTCTGGATATTGCAACAAAACCCTAACCTTAACCAAAAGTGATAAAATACTGAGTTTTCTGGATATTGCAACAAAACATTTACCCAAACCCTAACCAGAATTTAAAACATACACAGTTTTCTGGATATTGCAACAAAACCCTAACCCTAACCAAATGTGATAAAATACTGAGTTTTCTGGATATTGCAACAAAACATTTACCCTAACCCTAACCAGAATTTAAAAAATACAGAGTTTTCTGGATATTGCAACAAAACATTTATCCTAACCCTAACCAGAATTTAAAAAATACAGAGTTTTCTGGATATTGCAACAAAACCCTAACCCTAACCAAAAGTGATAAAATACTGAGTTTTCTGGATATTGCAACAAAACATTTACCCTAACCAGAATTTAAAAAATACAGAGTTTTCTGGATATTGCAACAAAACATTTACCCTAACCCTAATTAGAATTTAAAAAATACAGAGTTTTCTGGATATTGCAACAAAACATTTACCCTAACCCTAACCAGAATTTAAAAAATACAGAGTTTTCTGGATATTGCAACAAAACCCTAACCCTAACCAAATGTGATAAAATACTGAGTTTTCTGGATATTGCAACAAAACATTTACCCTAACCCTAACCAGAATTTAAAAAATACAGAGTTTTCTGGATATTGCAACAAAACATTTACCCTAACCCTAACCAGAATTTAAAAAATACAGAGTTTTCTGGATATTGCAACAAAACATTTACATTAACCCTAACCAGAATTTAAAAAATACAGAGTTTTCTGGATATTGCAACAAAACCCTAACCCTAACCAGAATTTAAAAAATACAGAGTTTTCTGGATATTGCAACAAAACATTTACCCTAACCCTAACCAGAATTTAAAAAATACAGAGTTTTCTGGATATTGCAACAAAACATTTACCCTAACCCTAACCAGAATTTTAAAAATACAGAGTTTTCTGGATATTGCAACAAAACATTTACCCTAACCCTAACCATAATTTAAAAAATACAGAGTTTTCTGGATATTGCAACAAAACCCTAACCTTAACCAAAAGTTATAAAATACTGAGTTTTCTGGATATTGCAACAAAACATTTACCCTAACCCTAACCAGAATTTAAAAAATACAGAGTTTTCTGGATATTGCAACAAAACATTTACCCTAACCCTAACCAGAATTTAAAAAATACAGAGTTTTCTGGATATTGCAACAAAACCCTAACCCTAACCAAAAGTGATAAAATACTGACTTTTCTGGATATTGCAACAAAACATTTACCCTAACCCTAACCAGAATTTAAAAAATACAGAGTTTTCTGGATATTGCAACAAAACATTTACCCTAACCCTAACCAGAATTTAAAAAATACAGAGTTTTCTGGATATTGCAACAAAACATTTACCCTAACCCTAACCAGAATTTAAAAAATACAGAGTTTTCTGGATATTGCAACAAAACATTTACCCTAACCCTAACCAGAATTTAAAAAAGACAGAGTTTTCTGGATATTGCAACAAAACCCTAACCTTAACCAAAAGTGATAAAATACTGAGTTTTCTGGATATTGCAACAAAACATTTACCCAAACCCTAACCAGATTTTACAAATACAGAGTTTTCTGGATATTGCAACAAAACATTTACCCTAACCCTAACCAGAATTTAAAAAATACAGAGTTTTCTGGATATTGCAACAAAACATTTACCCTAACCCTAACCAGAATTTAAAAAATACAGAGTTTTCTGGATATTGCAACAAAACATTTACCTAACCCTAACCAGAATTTAAAAAATACAGAGTTTTCTGGACATTGCAACAAAACATTTACCCTAACCCTAACCAGAATTTAAAAAATACAGAGTTTTCTGGATATTGCAACAAAACATTTACCCTAACCCTAACCAGAATTTAAAAAAATACAGAGTTTTCTGGATATTGCAACAAAACATTTACCCTAACCCTAACCAGAATTTAAAAAATACAGAGTTTTCTGGATATTGCAACAAAACCCAAACCCTAACCAAAAGTGATAAAATACTGAGTTTTCTGGATATTGCAACAAAACATTTACCCTAACCCTAACCAGAATTTAAAAAATACAGAGTTTTCTGGATATTGCAACAAAACATTTACCCTAACCCTAACCAGAATTTAAAAAATACAGAGTTTTCTGGATATTGCAACAAAACCCTAACCCTAACCAAAAGTGATAAAATACTGAGTGTTCTGGATATTGCAACAAAACATTTACCCTAACCCTAACCAGAATTTAAAAAATACAGAGTTTTCTGGATATTGCAACAAAACCCTAACCTTAACCAAAAGTGATAAAATACTGAGTTTTCTGGATATTGCAACAAAACATTTACCCAAACCCTAACCAGAATTTAAAAAATACAGAGTTTTCTGGATATTGCAACAAAACATTTACCATAACCCTAACCAGAATTTAAAAAATACAGAGTTTTCTGGATATTGCAACAAAACCCTAACCTTAACCAAAAGTGATAAAATACTGAGTTTTCTGGATATTGAAACAAAACATTTACCCAAACCCTAACCAGAATTTAAAACATACACAGTTTTCTGGATATTGCAACAAAACCCTAACCCTAACCAAATGTGATAAAATACTGAGTTTTCTGGATATTGCAACAAAACATTTACCCTAACCCTAACCAGAATTTAAAAAATACAGAGTTTTCTGGATATTGCAACAAAACATTTATCCTAACCCTAACCAGAATTTAAAAAATACAGAGTTTTCTGGATATTGCAACAAAACCCTAACCCTAACCAAAAGTGATAAAATACTGAGTTTTCTGGATATTGCAACAAAACATTTACCCTAACCAGAATTTAAAAAATACAGAGTTTTCTGGATATTGCAACAAAACATTTACCCTAACCCTAATTAGAATTTAAAAAATACAGAGTTTTCTGGATATTGCAACAAAACATTTACCCTAACCCTAACCAGAATTTAAAAAAATACAGAGTTTTCTGGATATTGCAACAAAACATTTACCCTAACCCTAACCAGAATTTAAAAAATACAGAGTTTTCTGGATATTGCAACAAAACCCAAACCCTAACCAAAAGTGATAAAATACTGAGTTTTCTGGATATTGCAACAAAACATTTACCCTAACCCTAACCAGAATTTAAAAAATACAGAGTTTTCTGGATATTGCAACAAAACATTTACCCTAACCCTAACCAGAATTTAAAAAATACAGAGTTTTCTGGATATTGCAACAAAACCCTAACCCTAACCAAAAGTGATAAAATACTGAGTGTTCTGGATATTGCAACAAAACATTTACCCTAACCCTAACCAGAATTTAAAAAATACAGAGTTTTCTGGATATTGCAACAAAACCCTAACCTTAACCAAAAGTGATAAAATACTGAGTTTTCTGGATATTGCAACAAAACATTTACCCAAACCCTAACCAGAATTTAAAAAATACAGAGTTTTCTGGATATTGCAACAAAACATTTACCATAACCCTAACCAGAATTTAAAACATACACAGTTTTCTGGATATTGCAACAAAACATTTATCCTAACCCTAACCAGAATTTAAAAAATACAGAGTTTTCTGGATATTGCAACAAAACCCTAACCCTAACCAAATGTGATAAAATACTGAGTTTTCTGGATATTGCAACAAAACATTTACCCTAACCCTATCCAGAATTTAAAAAATACAGAGTTTTCTGGATATTGCAACAAAACATTTATCCTAACCCTAACCAGAATTTAAAAAATACAGAGTTTTCTGGATATTGCAACAAAACCCTAACCCTAACCAAAAGTGATAAAATACTGAGTTTTCTGGATATTGCAACAAAACATTTACCCTAACCAGAATTTAAAAAATACAGAGTTTTCTGGATATTGCAACAAAACATTTACCCTAACCCTAATTAGAATTTAAAAAATACAGAGTTTTCTGGATATTGCAACAAAACATTTACCCTAACCCTAACCAGAATTTAAAAAATACAGAGTTTTCTGGATATTGCAACAAAACCCTAACCCTAACCAAATGTGATAAAATACTGAGTTTTCTGGATATTGCAACAAAACATTTACCCTAACCCTAACCAGAATTTAAAAAATACAGAGTTTTCTGGATATTGCAACAAAACATTTACCCTAACCCTAACCAGAATTTAAAAAATACAGAGTTTTCTGGATATTGCAACAAAACATTTACATTAACCCTAACCAGAATTTAAAAAATACAGAGTTTTCTGGATATTGCAACAAAACATTTACCCTAACCAGAATTTAAAAAATACAGAGTTTTCTGGATATTGCAACAAAACATTTACCCTAACCCTAACCAGAATTTAAAAAATACAGAGTTTTCTGGATATTGCAACAAAACATTTACCCTAACCCTAACCAGAATTTTAAAAATACAGAGTTTTCTGGATATTGCAACAAAACATTTACCCTAACCCTAACCATAATTTAAAAAATACAGAGTTTTCTGGATATTGCAACAAAACCCTAACCTTAACCAAAAGTTATAAAATACTGAGTTTTCTGGATATTGCAACAAAACATTTACCCTAACCCTAACCAGAATTTAAAAAATACAGAGTTTTCTGGATATTGCAACAAAACATTTACCCTAACCCTAACCAGAATTTAAAAAATACAGAGTTTTCTGGATATTGCAACAAAACCCTAACCCTAACCAAAAGTGATAAAATACTGAGTTTTCTGGATATTGCAACAAAACATTTACCCTAACCCTAACCAGAATTTAAAAAATACAGAGTTTTCTGGATATTGCAACAAAACATTTACCCTAACCCTAACCAGAATTTAAAAAATACAGAGTTTTCTTGATATTGCAACAAAACATTTACCCTAACCCTAACCAGAATTTAAAAAATACAGAGTTTTCTGGATATTGCAACAAAACATTTACCCTAACCCTAACCAGAATTTAAAAAATACAGAGTTTTCTGGATATTGCAACAAAACCCTAACCTTAACCAAAAGTGATAAAATACTGAGTTTTCTGGATATTGCAACAAAACATTTACCCAAACCCTAACCAGATTTTACAAATACAGAGTTTTCTGGATATTGCAACAAAACATTTACCCTAACCCTAACCAGAATTTAAAAAATACAGAGTTTTCTGGATATTGCAACAAAACATTTACCCTAACCCTAACCAGAATTTAAAAAATACAGAGTTTTCTGGATATTGCAACAAAACATTTACCTAACCCTAACCAGAATTTAAAAAATACAGAGTTTTCTGGACATTGCAACAAAACATTTACCCTAACCCTAACCAGAATTTAAAAAATACAGAGTTTTCTGGATATTGCAACAAAACATTTACCCTAACCCTAACCAGAATTTAAAAAAATACAGAGTTTTCTGGATATTGCAACAAAACATTTACCCTAACCCTAACCAGAATTTAAAAAATACAGAGTTTTCTGGATATTGCAACAAAACCCAAACCCTAACCAAAAGTGATAAAATACTGAGTTTTCTGGATATTGCAACAAAACATTTACCCTAACCCTAACCAGAATTTAAAAAATACAGAGTTTTCTGGATATTGCAACAAAACATTTACCCTAACCCTAACCAGAATTTAAAAAATACAGAGTTTTCTGGATATTGCAACAAAACCCTAACCCTAACCAAAAGTGATAAAATACTGAGTGTTCTGGATATTGCAACAAAACATTTACCCTAACCCTAACCAGAATTTAAAAAATACAGAGTTTTCTGGATATTGCAACAAAACCCTAACCCTAACCAAAAGTGATAAAATACTGAGTTTTCTGGATATTGCAACAAAACATTTACCCTAACCCTAACCAGAATTTAAAAAATACAGAGTTTTCTGGATATTGCAACAAAACATTTACATTAACCCTAACCAGAATTTAAAAAATACAGAGTTTTCTGGATATTGCAACAAAACATTTACCCTAACCAGAATTTAAAAAATACAGAGTTTTCTGGATATTGCAACAAAACATTTACCCTAACCCTAACCAGAATTTAAAAAATACAGAGTTTTCTGGATATTGCAACAAAACATTTACCCTAACCCTAACCAGAATTTTAAAAATACAGAGTTTTCTGGATATTGCAACAAAACATTTACCCTAACCCTAACCAGAATTTAAAAAATACAGAGTTTTCTGGATATTGCAACAAAACCCTAACCCTAACCAAAAGTGATAAAATACTGAGTGTTCTGGATATTGCAACAAAACATTTACCCTAACCCTAACCAGAATTTAAAAAATACAGAGTTTTCTGGATATTGCAACAAAACCCTAACCTTAACCAAAAGTGATAAAATACTGAGTTTTCTGGATATTGCAACAAAACATTTACCCAAACCCTAACCAGAATTTAAAAAATACAGAGTTTTCTGGATATTGCAACAAAACATTTACCATAACCCTAACCAGAATTTAAAAAATACAGAGTTTTCTGGATATTGCAACAAAACCCTAACCTTAACCAAAAGTGATAAAATACTGAGTTTTCTGGATATTGCAACAAAACATTTACCCAAACCCTAACCAGAATTTAAAACATACACAGTTTTCTGGATATTGCAACAAAACCCTAACCCTAACCAAATGTGATAAAATACTGAGTTTTCTGGATATTGCAACAAAACATTTACCCTAACCCTAACCAGAATTTAAAAAATACAGAGTTTTCTGGATATTGCAACAAAACATTTATCCTAACCCTAACCAGAATTTAAAAAATACAGAGTTTTCTGGATATTGCAACAAAACCCTAACCCTAACCAAAAGTGATAAAATACTGAGTTTTCTGGATATTGCAACAAAACATTTACCCTAACCAGAATTTAAAAAATACAGAGTTTTCTGGATATTGCAACAAAACATTTACCCTAACCCTAATTAGAATTTAAAAAATACAGAGTTTTCTGGATATTGCAACAAAACATTTACCCTAACCCTAACCAGAATTTAAAAAAATACAGAGTTTTCTGGATATTGCAACAAAACATTTACCCTAACCCTAACCAGAATTTAAAAAATACAGAGTTTTCTGGATATTGCAACAAAACCCAAACCCTAACCAAAAGTGATAAAATACTGAGTTTTCTGGATATTGCAACAAAACATTTACCCTAACCCTAACCAGAATTTAAAAAATACAGAGTTTTCTGGATATTGCAACAAAACATTTACCCTAACCCTAACCAGAATTTAAAAAATACAGAGTTTTCTGGATATTGCAACAAAACCCTAACCCTAACCAAAAGTGATAAAATACTGAGTGTTCTGGATATTGCAACAAAACATTTACCCTAACCCTAACCAGAATTTAAAAAATACAGAGTTTTCTGGATATTGCAACAAAACCCTAACCTTAACCAAAAGTGATAAAATACTGAGTTTTCTGGATATTGCAACAAAACATTTACCCAAACCCTAACCAGAATTTAAAAAATACAGAGTTTTCTGGATATTGCAACAAAACATTTACCATAACCCTAACCAGAATTTAAAACATACACAGTTTTCTGGATATTGCAACAAAACATTTATCCTAACCCTAACCAGAATTTAAAAAATACAGAGTTTTCTGGATATTGCAACAAAACCCTAACCCTAACCAAATGTGATAAAATACTGAGTTTTCTGGATATTGCAACAAAACATTTACCCTAACCCTATCCAGAATTTAAAAAATACAGAGTTTTCTGGATATTGCAACAAAACATTTATCCTAACCCTAACCAGAATTTAAAAAATACAGAGTTTTCTGGATATTGCAACAAAACCCTAACCCTAACCAAAAGTGATAAAATACTGAGTTTTCTGGATATTGCAACAAAACATTTACCCTAACCAGAATTTAAAAAATACAGAGTTTTCTGGATATTGCAACAAAACATTTACCCTAACCCTAATTAGAATTTAAAAAATACAGAGTTTTCTGGATATTGCAACAAAACATTTACCCTAACCCTAACCAGAATTTAAAAAATACAGAGTTTTCTGGATATTGCAACAAAACCCTAACCCTAACCAAATGTGATAAAATACTGAGTTTTCTGGATATTGCAACAAAACATTTACCCTAACCCTAACCAGAATTTAAAAAATACAGAGTTTTCTGGATATTGCAACAAAACATTTACCCTAACCCTAACCAGAATTTAAAAAATACAGAGTTTTCTGGATATTGCAACAAAACATTTACATTAACCCTAACCAGAATTTAAAAAATACAGAGTTTTCTGGATATTGCAACAAAACATTTACCCTAACCAGAATTTAAAAAATACAGAGTTTTCTGGATATTGCAACAAAACATTTACCCTAACCCTAACCAGAATTTAAAAAATACAGAGTTTTCTGGATATTGCAACAAAACATTTACCCTAACCCTAACCAGAATTTTAAAAATACAGAGTTTTCTGGATATTGCAACAAAACATTTACCCTAACCCTAACCATAATTTAAAAAATACAGAGTTTTCTGGATATTGCAACAAAACCCTAACCTTAACCAAAAGTTATAAAATACTGAGTTTTCTGGATATTGCAACAAAACATTTACCCTAACCCTAACCAGAATTTAAAAAATACAGAGTTTTCTGGATATTGCAACAAAACATTTACCCTAACCCTAACCAGAATTTAAAAAATACAGAGTTTTCTGGATATTGCAACAAAACCCTAACCCTAACCAAAAGTGATAAAATACTGAGTTTTCTGGATATTGCAACAAAACATTTACCCTAACCCTAACCAGAATTTAAAAAATACAGAGTTTTCTGGATATTGCAACAAAACATTTACCCTAACCCTAACCAGAATTTAAAAAATACAGAGTTTTCTTGATATTGCAACAAAACATTTACCCTAACCCTAACCAGAATTTAAAAAATACAGAGTTTTCTGGATATTGCAACAAAACATTTACCCTAACCCTAACCAGAATTTAAAAAATACAGAGTTTTCTGGATATTGCAACAAAACCCTAACCTTAACCAAAAGTGATAAAATACTGAGTTTTCTGGATATTGCAACAAAACATTTACCCAAACCCTAACCAGATTTTACAAATACAGAGTTTTCTGGATATTGCAACAAAACATTTACCCTAACCCTAACCAGAATTTAAAAAATACAGAGTTTTCTGGATATTGCAACAAAACATTTACCCTAACCCTAACCAGAATTTAAAAAATACAGAGTTTTCTGGATATTGCAACAAAACATTTACCTAACCCTAACCAGAATTTAAAAAATACAGAGTTTTCTGGACATTGCAACAAAACATTTACCCTAACCCTAACCAGAATTTAAAAAATACAGAGTTTTCTGGATATTGCAACAAAACATTTACCCTAACCCTAACCAGAATTTAAAAAAATACAGAGTTTTCTGGATATTGCAACAAAACATTTACCCTAACCCTAACCAGAATTTAAAAAATACAGAGTTTTCTGGATATTGCAACAAAACCCAAACCCTAACCAAAAGTGATAAAATACTGAGTTTTCTGGATATTGCAACAAAACATTTACCCTAACCCTAACCAGAATTTAAAAAATACAGAGTTTTCTGGATATTGCAACAAAACATTTACCCTAACCCTAACCAGAATTTAAAAAATACAGAGTTTTCTGGATATTGCAACAAAACCCTAACCCTAACCAAAAGTGATAAAATACTGAGTGTTCTGGATATTGCAACAAAACATTTACCCTAACCCTAACCAGAATTTAAAAAATACAGAGTTTTCTGGATATTGCAACAAAACCCTAACCCTAACCAAAAGTGATAAAATACTGAGTTTTCTGGATATTGCAACAAAACATTTACCCTAACCCTAACCAGAATTTAAAAAATACAGAGTTTTCTGGATATTGCAACAAAACATTTACATTAACCCTAACCAGAATTTAAAAAATACAGAGTTTTCTGGATATTGCAACAAAACATTTACCCTAACCAGAATTTAAAAAATACAGAGTTTTCTGGATATTGCAACAAAACATTTACCCTAACCCTAACCAGAATTTAAAAAATACAGAGTTTTCTGGATATTGCAACAAAACATTTACCCTAACCCTAACCAGAATTTTAAAAATACAGAGTTTTCTGGATATTGCAACAAAACATTTACCCTAACCCTAACCATAATTTAAAAAATACAGAGTTTTCTGGATATTGCAACAAAACCCTAACCTTAACCAAAAGTTATAAAATACTGAGTTTTCTGGATATTGCAACAAAACATTTACCCTAACCCTAACCAGAATTTAAAAAATACAGAGTTTTCTGGATATTGCAACAAAACATTTACCCTAACCCTAACCAGAATTTAAAAAATACAGAGTTTTCTGGATATTGCAACAAAACCCTAACCCTAACCAAAAGTGATAAAATACTGAGTTTTCTGGATATTGCAACAAAACATTTACCCTAACCCTAACCAGAATTTAAAAAATACAGAGTTTTCTGGATATTGCAACAAAACATTTACCCTAACCCTAACCAGAATTTAAAAAATACAGAGTTTTCTTGATATTGCAACAAAACATTTACCCTAACCCTAACCAGAATTTAAAAAATACAGAGTTTTCTGGATATTGCAACAAAACATTTACCCTAACCCTAACCAGAATTTAAAAAATACAGAGTTTTCTGGATATTGCAACAAAACCCTAACCTTAACCAAAAGTGATAAAATACTGAGTGTTCTGGATATTGCAACAAAACATTTACCCAAACCCTAACCAGATTTTACAAATACAGAGTTTTCTGGATATTGCAACAAAACATTTACCCTAACCCTAACCAGAATTTAAAAAATACAGAGTTTTCTGGATATTGCAACAAAACATTTACCCTAACCCTAACCAGAATTTTAAAAATACAGAGTTTTCTGGATATTGCAACAAAACATTTACCCTAACCCTAACCAGAATTTAAAAAATACAGAGTTTTCTGGATATTGCAACAAAACCCAAACCCTAACCAAAAGTGATAAAATACTGAGTTTTCTGGATATTGCAACAAAACATTTACCCTAACCCTAACCAGAATTTAAAAAATACAGAGTTTTCTGGATATTGCAACAAAACATTTACCCTAACCCTAACCAGAATTTAAAAAATACAGAGTTTTCTGGATATTGCAACAAAACCCTAACCCTAACCAAAAGTGATAAAATACTGAGTGTTCTGGATATTGCAACAAAACATTTACCCTAACCCTAACCAGAATTTAAAAAATACAGAGTTTTCTGGATATTGCAACAAAACCCTAACCCTAACCAAAAGTGATAAAATACTGAGTTTTCTGGATATTGCAACAAAACATTTACCCTAACCCTAACCAGAATTTAAAAAATACAGAGTTTTCTGGATATTGCAACAAAACCCTAACCCTAACCAAAAGTGATAAAATACTGAGTTTTCTGGATATTGCAACAAAACATTTACCCTAACCCTAACCAGAATTTAAAAAATACAGAGTTTTCTGGATATTGCAACAAAACATTTACCCTAACCCTAACCAGAATTTAAAAAATACAGAGTTTTCTGGATATTGCAACAAAACATTTACCCTAACCCTAACCAAAAGTGATAAAATACTGAGTTTTCTGGATATTGCAACAAAACATTTACCCTAACCCTAACCAGAATTTAAAAAATACAGAGTTTTCTGGATATTGCAACAAAACCCTAACCCTAACCAAAAGTGATAAAATACTGAGTTTTCTGGATATTGCAACAAAACATTTACCCTAACCCTAACCAGAATTTAAAAAATACAGAGTTTTCTGGATATTGCAACAAAACATTTACCCTAACCCTAACCAGAATTTAAAAAATACAGAGTTTTCTGGATATTGCAACAAAACATTTACCCTAACCCTAACCAAAAGTGATAAAATACTGAGTTTTCTGGATATTGCAACAAAACATTTACCCTAACCCTAACCAGAATTTAAAAAATACAGAGTTTTCTGGACATTGCAACAAAACATTTACCCTAACCCTAACCAGAATTTAAAAAATACAGAGTTTTCTGGATATTGCAACAAAACATTTACCCTAACCCTTACCAGAATTTAAAAAATACAGAGTTTTCTGGATATTGCAACAAAACCCTAACCCTAACCAAAAGTGATAAAATACTGAGTTTTCTGGATATATTGAAACAAAACATTTACCCTAACCCTAACCAGAATTTAAAAAATACAGAGTTTTCTGGATATTGCAACAAAACATTTACCCTAACCCTAACCAGAATTTAAAAAATACAGAGTTTTCTGGATATTGCAACAAAACATTTACCCTAACCCTAACCAGAATTTAAAAAATACAGAGTTTTCTGGATATTGCAACAAAACATTTACCCTAACCCTAACCAGAATTTAAAAAATACAGAGTTTTCTGGATATTGCAACAAAACCCTAACCCTAACCAAAAGTGATAAAATACTGAGTGTTCTGGATATTGCAACAAAACATTTACCCAAACCCTAACCAGAATTTAAAAAATACAGAGTTTTCTGGATATTGCAACAAAACCCTAACCCTAACCAAAAGTGATAAAATACTGAGTTTTCTGGATATTGCAACAAAACATTTACCCTAACCCTAACCAGAATTTAAAAAATACAGAGTTTTCTGGATATTGCAACAAAACCCTAACCCTAACCAAAAGTGATAAAATACTGAGTTTTCTGGATATTGCAACAAAACATTTACCCTAACCCTAACCAGAATTTAAAAAATACAGAGTTTTCTGGACATTGCAACAAAACATTTACCCTAACCCTAACCAGAATTTAAAAAATACAGAGTTTTCTGGATATTGCAACAAAACATTTACCCTAACCCTAACCAGAATTTAAAAAATACAGAGTTTTCTGGATATTGCAACAAAACCCTAACCCTAACCAAAAGTGATAAAATACTGAGTTTTCTGGATATTGCAACAAAACATTTACCCTAACCCTAACCAGAATTTAAAAAATACAGAGTTTTCTGGATATTGCAACAAAACATTTACCCTAACCCTAACCAGAATTTAAAAAATACAGAGTTTTCTGGATATTGCAACAAAACATTTACCCTAACCCTAACCAGAATTTAAAAAATACAGAGTTTTCTGGATATTGCAACAAAACCCTAACCCTAACCAAAAGTGATAAAATACTGAGTTTTCTGGATATTGCAACAAAACATTTACCCTAACCCTAACCAGAATTTAAAAAATACAGAGTTTTCTGGATATTGCAACAAAACATTTATCCTAACCCTAACCAGAATTTAAAAAATACAGAGTTTTCTGGATATTGCAACAAAACCCTAACCCTAACCAAAAGTGATAAAATACTGAGTTTTCTAGATATTGCAACAAAACATTTACCCTAACCAGAATTTAAAAAATACAGAGTTTTCTGGATATTGCAACAAAACATTTACCCTAACCCTAATTAGAATTTAAAAAATACAGAGTTTTCTGGATATTGCAACAAAACATTTACCCTAACCCTAACCAGAATTATAAAAATACAGAGTTTTCTGGATATTGCAACAAAACCCTAACCCTAACCAAATGTGATAAAATACTGAGTTTTCTGGATATTGCAACAAAACATTTACCCTAACCCTAACCAGAATTTAAAAAATACAGAGTTTTCTGGATATTGCAACAAAACATTTACCCTAACCCTAACCAGAATTTAAAAAATACAGAGTTTTCTGGATATTGCAACAAAACATTTACATTAACCCTAACCAGAATTTTAAAAATACAGAGTTTTCTGGATATTGCAACAAAACCCTAACCCTAACCAGAATTTAAAAAATACAGAGTTTTCTGGATATTGCAACAAAACATTTACCCTAACCCTAACCAGAATTTAAAAAATACAGAGTTTTCTGGATATTGCAACAAAACATTTACCCTAACCCTAACCAGAATTTTAAAAATACAGAGTTTTCTGGATATTGCAACAAAACATGTACCCTAACCCTAACCATAATTTAAAAAATACAGAGTTTTCTGGATATTGCAACAAAACCCTAACCTTAACCAAAAGTGATAAAATACTGAGTTTTCTGGATATTGCAACAAAACATTTACCCTAACCCTAACCAGAATTTAAAAAATACAGAGTTTTCTGGATATTGCAACAAAACATTTACCCTAACCCTAACCAGAATTTAAAAAATACAGAGTTTTCTGGATATTGCAACAAAACCCTAACCCTAACCAAAAGTGATAAAATACTGAGTTTTCTGGATATTGCAACAAAACATTTACCCTAACCCTAACCAGAATTTAAAAAATACAGAGTTTTCTGGATATTGCAACAAAACATTTACCCTAACCCTAACCAGAATTTAAAAAATACAGAGTTTTCTTGATATTGCAACAAAACATTTACCCTAACCCTAACCAGAATTTAAAAAATACAGAGTTTTCTGGATATTGCAACAAAACATTTACCCTAACCCTAACCAGAATTTAAAAAATACAGAGTTTTCTGGATATTGCAACAAAACCCTAACCTTAACCAAAAGTGATAAAATACTGAGTGTTCTGGATATTGCAACAAAACATTTACCCAAACCCTAACCAGATTTTACAAATACAGAGTTTTCTGGATATTGCAACAAAACATTTACCCTAACCCTAACCAGAATTTAAAAAATACAGAGTTTTCTGGATATTGCAACAAAACATTTACCCTAACCCTAACCAGAATTTTAAAAATACAGAGTTTTCTGGATATTGCAACAAAACATTTACCCTAACCCTAACCAGAATTTAAAAAATACAGAGTTTTCTGGATATTGCAACAAAACCCAAACCCTAACCAAAAGTGATAAAATACTGAGTTTTCTGGATATTGCAACAAAACATTTACCCTAACCCTAACCAGAATTTAAAAAATACAGAGTTTTCTGGATATTGCAACAAAACATTTACCCTAACCCTAACCAGAATTTAAAAAATACAGAGTTTTCTGGATATTGCAACAAAACCCTAACCCTAACCAAAAGTGATAAAATACTGAGTGTTCTGGATATTGCAACAAAACATTTACCCTAACCCTAACCAGAATTTAAAAAATACAGAGTTTTCTGGATATTGCAACAAAACCCTAACCCTAACCAAAAGTGATAAAATACTGAGTTTTCTGGATATTGCAACAAAACATTTACCCTAACCCTAACCAGAATTTAAAAAATACAGAGTTTTCTGGATATTGCAACAAAACCCTAACCCTAACCAAAAGTGATAAAATACTGAGTTTTCTGGATATTGCAACAAAACATTTACCCTAACCCTAACCAGAATTTAAAAAATACAGAGTTTTCTGGATATTGCAACAAAACATTTACCCTAACCCTAACCAGAATTTAAAAAATACAGAGTTTTCTGGATATTGCAACAAAACATTTACCCTAACCCTAACCAAAAGTGATAAAATACTGAGTTTTCTGGATATTGCAACAAAACATTTACCCTAACCCTAACCAGAATTTAAAAAATACAGAGTTTTCTGGATATTGCAACAAAACCCTAACCCTAACCAAAAGTGATAAAATACTGAGTTTTCTGGATATTGCAACAAAACATTTACCCTAACCCTAACCAGAATTTAAAAAATACAGAGTTTTCTGGATATTGCAACAAAACATTTACCCTAACCCTAACCAGAATTTAAAAAATACAGAGTTTTCTGGATATTGCAACAAAACATTTACCCTAACCCTAACCAAAAGTGATAAAATACTGAGTTTTCTGGATATTGCAACAAAACATTTACCCTAACCCTAACCAGAATTTAAAAAATACAGAGTTTTCTGGACATTGCAACAAAACATTTACCCTAACCCTAACCAGAATTTAAAAAATACAGAGTTTTCTGGATATTGCAACAAAACATTTACCCTAACCCTTACCAGAATTTAAAAAATACAGAGTTTTCTGGATATTGCAACAAAACCCTAACCCTAACCAAAAGTGATAAAATACTGAGTTTTCTGGATATATTGAAACAAAACATTTACCCTAACCCTAACCAGAATTTAAAAAATACAGAGTTTTCTGGATATTGCAACAAAACATTTACCCTAACCCTAACCAGAATTTAAAAAATACAGAGTTTTCTGGATATTGCAACAAAACATTTACCCTAACCCTAACCAGAATTTAAAAAATACAGAGTTTTCTGGATATTGCAACAAAACATTTACCCTAACCCTAACCAGAATTTAAAAAATACAGAGTTTTCTGGATATTGCAACAAAACCCTAACCCTAACCAAAAGTGATAAAATACTGAGTGTTCTGGATATTGCAACAAAACATTTACCCAAACCCTAACCAGAATTTAAAAAATACAGAGTTTTCTGGATATTGCAACAAAACCCTAACCCTAACCAAAAGTGATAAAATACTGAGTTTTCTGGATATTGCAACAAAACATTTACCCTAACCCTAACCAGAATTTAAAAAATACAGAGTTTTCTGGATATTGCAACAAAACCCTAACCCTAACCAAAAGTGATAAAATACTGAGTTTTCTGGATATTGCAACAAAACATTTACCCTAACCCTAACCAGAATTTAAAAAATACAGAGTTTTCTGGACATTGCAACAAAACATTTACCCTAACCCTAACCAGAATTTAAAAAATACAGAGTTTTCTGGATATTGCAACAAAACATTTACCCTAACCCTAACCAGAATTTAAAAAATACAGAGTTTTCTGGATATTGCAACAAAACCCTAACCCTAACCAAAAGTGATAAAATACTGAGTTTTCTGGATATTGCAACAAAACATTTACCCTAACCCTAACCAGAATTTAAAAAATACAGAGTTTTCTGGATATTGCAACAAAACATTTACCCTAACCCTAACCAGAATTTAAAAAATACAGAGTTTTCTGGATATTGCAACAAAACATTTACCCTAACCCTAACCAGAATTTAAAAAATACAGAGTTTTCTGGATATTGCAACAAAACCCTAACCCTAACCAAAAGTGATAAAATACTGAGTTTTCTGGATATTGCAACAAAACATTTACCCTAACCCTAACCAGAATTTAAAAAATACAGAGTTTTCTGGATATTGCAACAAAACATTTATCCTAACCCTAACCAGAATTTAAAAAATACAGAGTTTTCTGGATATTGCAACAAAACCCTAACCCTAACCAAAAGTGATAAAATACTGAGTTTTCTGGATATTGCAACAAAACATTTACCCTAACCAGAATTTAAAAAATACAGAGTTTTCTGGATATTGCAACAAAACATTTACCCTAACCCTAATTAGAATTTAAAAAATACAGAGTTTTCTGGATATTGCAACAAAACATTTACCCTAACCCTAACCAGAATTATAAAAATACAGAGTTTTCTGGATATTGCAACAAAACCCTAACCCTAACCAAATGTGATAAAATACTGAGTTTTCTGGATATTGCAACAAAACATTTACCCTAACCCTAACCAGAATTTAAAAAATACAGAGTTTTCTGGATATTGCAACAAAACATTTACCCTAACCCTAACCAGAATTTAAAAAATACAGAGTTTTCTGGATATTGCAACAAAACATTTACATTAACCCTAACCAGAATTTTAAAAATACAGAGTTTTCTGGATATTGCAACAAAACCCTAACCCTAACCAGAATTTAAAAAATACAGAGTTTTCTGGATATTGCAACAAAACATTTACCCTAACCCTAACCAGAATTTAAAAAATACAGAGTTTTCTGGATATTGCAACAAAACATTTACCCTAACCCTAACCAGAATTTTAAAAATACAGAGTTTTCTGGATATTGCAACAAAACATGTACCCTAACCCTAACCATAATTTAAAAAATACAGAGTTTTCTGGATATTGCAACAAAACCCTAACCTTAACCAAAAGTGATAAAATACTGAGTTTTCTGGATATTGCAACAAAACATTTACCCTAACCCTAACCAGAATTTAAAAAATACAGAGTTTTCTGGATATTGCAACAAAACATTTACCCTAACCCTAACCAGAATTTAAAAAATACAGAGTTTTCTGGATATTGCAACAAAACCCTAACCCTAACCAAAAGTGATAAAATACTGAGTTTTCTGGATATTGCAACAAAACATTTACCCTAACCCTAACCAGAATTTAAAAAATACAGAGTTTTCTGGATATTGCAACAAAACATTTACCCTAACCCTATCCAGAATTTAAAAAATACAGAGTTTTCTGGATATTGCAACAAAACATTTACCCTAACCCTAACCAGAATTTAAAAAATACAGAGTTTTCTGGATATTGCAACAAAACATTTACCCTAACCCTAACCAGAATTTAAAAAATACAGAGTTTTCTGGATATTGCAACAAAACCCTAACCCTAACCAAAAGTGATCAAATACTGAGTTTTCTGGATATTGCAACAAAACATTTACCCTAACCCTAACCAGAATTTAAAAAATACAGAGTTTTCTGGATATTGCAACAAAACCCTAACCTTAACCAAAAGTGATAAAATACTGAGTTTTCTGGATATTGCAACAAAACATTTACCCAAACCCTAACCAGAATTTAAAAAATACAGAGTTTTCTGGATATTGCAACAAAACATTTACCCTAACCCTAACCAGAATTTAAAACATACACAGTTTTCTGGATATTGCAACAATACATTTACCCTAACCTTAACCAGAATTTAAAAAATACAGAGTTTTCTGGATATTGCAACAAAACATTTACCCTAACCCTAACCAGAATTTAAAAAATACAGAGTTTTCTGGATATTGCAACAAAACCCTAACCCTAACCAAAAGTGATCAAATACTGAGTTTTCTGGATATTGCAACAAAACATTTACCCTAACCCTAACCAGAATTTAAAAAATACAGAGTTTTCTGGATATTGCAACAAAACCCTAACCCTAACCAAATGTGATAAAATACTGAGTTTTCTGGATATTGCAACAAAACATTTACCCTAACCCTAACCAGAATTTAAAAAATACAGAGTTTTCTGGATATTGCAACAAAACATTTATCCTAACCCTAACCAGAATTTAAAAAATACAGAGTTTTCTGGATATTGCAACAAAACCCTAACCCTAACCAAAAGTGATAAAATACTGAGTTTTCTGGATATTGCAACAAAACATTTACCCTAACCAGAATTTAAAAAATACAGAGTTTTCTGGATATTGCAACAAAACATTTACCCTAACCCTAATTAGAATTTAAAAAATACAGAGTTTTCTGGATATTGCAACAAAACATTTACCCTAACCCTAACCAGAATTTAAAAAATACAGAGTTTTCTGGATATTGCAACAAAACCCTAACCCTAACCAAATGTGATAAAATACTGAGTTTTCTGGATATTGCAACAAAACATTTACCCTAACCCTAACCAGAATTTAAAAAATACAGAGTTTTCTGGATATTGCAACAAAACATTTACCCTAACCCTAACCAGAATTTAAAAAATACAGAGTTTTCTGGATATTGCAACAAAACATTTACATTAACCCTAACCAGAATTTAAAAAATACAGAGTTTTCTGGATATTGCAACAAAACCCTAACCCTAACCAGAATTTAAAAAATACAGAGTTTTCTGGATATTGCAACAAAACATTTACCCTAACCCTAACCAGAATTTAAAAAATACAGAGTTTTCTGGATATTGCAACAAAACATTTACCCGAACCCTAACCAGAATTTTAAAAATACAGAGTTTTCTGGATATTGCAACAAAACATTTACCCTAACCCTAACCATAATTTAAAAAATACAGAGTTTTCTGGATATTGCAACAAAACCCTAACCTTAACCAAAAGTGATAAAATACTGAGTTTTCTGGATATTGCAACAAAACATTTACCCTAACCCTAACCAGAATTTAAAAAATACAGAGTTTTCTGGATATTGCAACAAAACATTTACCCTAACCCTAACCAGAATTTAAAAAATACAGAGTTTTCTGGATATTGCAACAAAACCCTAACCCTAACCAAAAGTGATAAAATACTGAGTTTTCTGGATATTGCAACAAAACATTTACCCAAACCCTAACCAGAATTTAAAAAATACAGAGTTTTCTGGATATTGCAACAAAACATTTACCCTAACCCTAACCAGAATTTAAAAAATACAGAGTTTTCTGGATATTGCAACAAAACATTTACCGTAACCCTAACCAGAATTTAAAAAATACAGAGTTTTCTGGATATTGCAACAAAACATTTACCCTAACCCTAACCAGAATTTAAAAAATACAGAGTTTTCTGGATATTGCAACAAAACATTTACCCTAACCCTAACCAGAATTTAAAAAATACAGAGTTTTCTGGATATTGCAACAAAACCCTAACCCTAACCAAATGTGATAAAATACTGAGTTTTCTGGATATTGCAACAAAACATTTACCCTAACCCTAACCAGAATTTAAAAAATACAGAGTTTTCTGGATATTGCAACAAAACATATACCTTAACACTAACCAGAATTTAAAAAATACAGAGTTTTCTGGATATTGCAACAAAACATTTACCCTAACTCTAACCAGAATTTAAAAAATACAGAGTTTTCTGGATATTGCAACAAAATATTTATCCTAACCCTAACCAGAATTTAAAAAATACAGAGTTTTCTGGATATTGCAACAAAACCCTAACCCTAACCAAAAGTGATAAAATACTGAGTTTTCTGGATATTGCAACAAAACATTTACCCTAACCCTAACCAGAATTGAAAAAATACAGAGTTTTCTGGATATTGCAACAAAACATTTACCCTAACCCTAACCAGAATTTAAAAAATACAGAGTTTTCTGGATATTGCAACAAAACCCTAACCCTAACCAAAAGTGATAAAATACTGAGTTTTCTGGATATTGCAACAAAACATTTACCCTAACCCTAACCAGAATTTAAAAAATACAGAGTTTTCTGGATATTGCAACAAAACATTTACCCTAACCGTAACCAGAATTTAAAAAATACAGAGTTTTCTGGATATTGCAACAAAACCCTAACCCTAACCAAAAGTGATAAAATACTGAGTTTTCTGGATATTGCAACAAAACATTTACCCTAACCCTAACCAGACTTTAAAAAATACAGAGTTTTCTGGATATTGCAACAAAACATTTACCCTAACCGTAACCAGAATTTAAAAAATACAGAGTTTTCTGGATATTGCAACAAAACCCTAACCCTAACCAAAAGTGATAAAATACTGAGTTTTCTGGATATTGCAACAAAACATTTACCCTAACCCTAACCAGAATTTAAAAAATACAGAGTTTTCTGGATATTGCAACAAAACATTTACCCTAACCCTAACCAGAATTTAAAAAATACAGAGTTTTCTGGATATTGCAACAAAACATTTACCGTAACCCTAACCAGAATTTAAAAAATACAGAGTTTTCTGGATATTGCAACAAAACATTTACCCTAACCCTAACCAGAATTTAAAAAATACAGAGTTTTCTGGATATTGCAACAAAACATTTACCCTAACCCTAACCAGAATTTAAAAAATACAGAGTTTTCTGGATATTGCAACAAAACCCTAACCCTAACCAAATGTGATAAAATACTGAGTTTTCTGGATATTGCAACAAAACATTTACCCTAACCCTAACCAGAATTTAAAAAATACAGAGTTTTCTGGATATTGCAACAAAACATATACCTTAACACTAACCAGAATTTAAAAAATACAGAGTTTTCTGGATATTGCAACAAAACATTTACCCTAACTCTAACCAGAATTTAAAAAATACAGAGTTTTCTGGATATTGCAACAAAATATTTATCCTAACCCTAACCAGAATTTAAAAAATACAGAGTTTTCTGGATATTGCAACAAAACCCTAACCCTAACCAAAAGTGATAAAATACTGAGTTTTCTGGATATTGCAACAAAACATTTACCCTAACCCTAACCAGAATTGAAAAAATACAGAGTTTTCTGGATATTGCAACAAAACATTTACCCTAACCCTAACCAGAATTTAAAAAATACAGAGTTTTCTGGATATTGCAACAAAACCCTAACCCTAACCAAAAGTGATAAAATACTGAGTTTTCTGGATATTGCAACAAAACATTTACCCTAACCCTAACCAGAATTTAAAAAATACAGAGTTTTCTGGATATTGCAACAAAACATTTACCCTAACCGTAACCAGAATTTAAAAAATACAGAGTTTTCTGGATATTGCAACAAAACCCTAACCCTAACCAAAAGTGATAAAATACTGAGTTTTCTGGATATTGCAACAAAACATTTACCCTAACCCTAACCAGACTTTAAAAAATACAGAGTTTTCTGGATATTGCAACAAAACATTTACCCTAACCGTAACCAGAATTTAAAAAATACAGAGTTTTCTGGATATTGCAACAAAACCCTAACCCTAACCAAAAGTGATAAAATACTGAGTTTTCTGGATATTGCAACAAAACATTTACCCTAACCCTAACCAGAATTTAAAAAATACAGAGTTTTCTGGATATTGCAACAAAACATTTACCCTAACCCTAACCAGAATTTAAAAAATACAGAGTTTTCTGGATATTGCAACAAAACCCTAACCTTAACCAAAAGTGATAAAATACTGAGTTTTCTGGATATTGCAACAAAACATTTACCCAAACCCTAACCAGAATTTAAAAAATACAGAGTTTTCTGGATATTGCAACAAAACATTTACCCTAACCCTAACCAGAATTTAAAAAATACAGAGTTTTCTGGATATTGCAACAAAACCCTAACCCTAACCAAAAGTGATAAAATACTGAGTTTTCTGGATATTGCAACAAAACATTTACCCTAACCCTAACCAGAATTTAAAAAATACAGAGTTTTCTGGATATTGCAACAAAACATTTACCCTAACCCTTACCAGAATTTAAAAAATACAGAGTTTTCTGGATATTGCAACAAAACCCTAACCCTAACCAAAAGTGATAAAATACAGAGTTTTCTGGATATTGCAACAAAACATTTACCCTAACCCTTACCAGAATTTAAAAAATACAGAGTTTTCTGGATATTGCAACAAAACCCTAACCCTAACCAAAAGTGATAAAATACTGAGTTTTCTAGATATTGCAACAAAACATTTACCCTAACCCTAACCAGAATTTAAAAAATACAGAGTTTTCTGGATATTGCAACAAAACATTTACCCTAACCCTTACCAGAATTTAAAAAATACAGAGTTTTCTGGATATTGCAACACAACCCTAACCCTAACCAAAAGTGATAAAATACAGAGTTTTCTGGATATTGCAACAAAACATTTACCCTAACCCTTACCAGAATTTAAAAAATACAGAGTTTTCTGGATATTGCAACAAAACCCTAACCCTAACCAAAAGTGATAAAATACTGAGTTTTCTAGATATTGCAACAAAACATTTACCCTAACCCTAACCAGAATTTAAAAAATACAGAGTTTTCTGGATATTGCAACAAAACCCTAACCCTAACCAAAAGTGATAAAATACTGACTTTTCTGGATATTGCAACAAAACATTTACCCTAACCCTAACCAGAATTTAAAAAATACAGAGTTTTCTGGATATTGCAACAAAACATTTACCCTAACCCTAACCAGAATTTAAAAAATACAGAGTTTTCTGGATATTGCAACAAAACCCTAACCCTAACCAAAAGTGATAAAATACAGAGTTTTCTGGATATTGCAACAAAACATTTACCCTAACCCTTACCAGAATTTAAAAAATACAGAGTTTTCTGGATATTGCAACAAAACCCTAACCCTAACCAAAAGTGATAAAATACTGAGTTTTCTAGATATTGCAACAAAACATTTACCCTAACCCTAACCAGAATTTAAAAAATACAGAGTTTTCTGGATATTGCAACAAAACATTTACCTTAACCCTAACCAGAATTTAAAAAATACAGAGTTTTCTGAATATTGCAACAAAACATTTACCCTAACCCTTACCAAAAGTGATAAAATACAGAGTTTTCTGGATATTGCAACAAAACCCTAACCCTAACCAAAAGTGATAAAATACTGAGTTTTCTAGATATTGCAACAAAACATTTACCCTAACCCTAACCAGAATTTAAAAAATACAGAGTTTTCTGGATATTGCAACAAAACCCTAACCCTAACCAAAAGTGATAAAATACTGACTTTTCTGGATATTGCAACAAAACATTTACCCTAACCCTAACCAGAATTTAAAAAATACAGAGTTTTCTGGATATTGCAACAAAACATTTACCCTAACCCTAACCAGAATTTAAAAAATACAGAGTTTTCTGGATATTGCAACAAAACATTTACCCTAACCCTTACCAGAATTTAAAAAATACAGAGTTTTCTGGATATTGCAACAAAACCCTAACCCTAACCAAAAGTGATAAAATACAGAGTTTTCTGGATATTGCAACAAAACATTTACCCTAACCCTTACCAGAATTTAAAAAATACAGAGTTTTCTGGATATTGCAACAAAACCCTAACCCTAACCAAAAGTGATAAAATACTGAGTTTTCTAGATATTGCAACAAAACATTTACCCTAACCCTAACCAGAATTTAAAAAATACAGAGTTTTCTGGATATTGCAACAAAACCCTAACCCTAACCAAAGGTGATAAAATACTGACTTTTCTGGATATTGCAACAAAACATTTACCCTAACCCTAACCAGAATTTAAAAAATACAGAGTTTTCTGGATATTGCAACAAAACATTTACCCTAACCCTAACCAGAATTTAAAAAATACAGAGTTTTCTGGATATTGCAACAAAACATTTACCCTAACCCTAACCAGAATTTAAAAAATACAGAGTTTTCTGGATATTGCAACAAAACATTTACCTTAACCCTAACCAGAATTAAAAAAATACAGAGTTTTCTGGATATTGCAACAAAACATTTACCCTAACCCTAACCAGAATTTAAAAAATACAGAGTTTTCTGGATATTGCAACAAAACATTTACCTTAACCCTAACCAGAATTTAAAAAATACAGAGTTTTCTGGATATTGCAACAAAACCCTAACCCTAACCAAAAGTGATAAAATACTGACTTTTCTGGATATTGCAACAAAACATTTACCCTAACCCTAACCAGAATTTAAAAAATACAGAGTTTTCTGGATATTGCAACAAAACATTTACCCTAACCCTAACCAGAATTTAAAAAATACAGAGTTTTCTGGATATTGCAACAAAACATTTACCCTAACCCTAACCAGAATTTAAAAAATACAGAGTTTTCTGGATATTGCAACAAAACATTTACCTTAACCCTAACCAGAATTAAAAAAATACAGAGTTTTCTGGATATTGCAACAAAACATTTACCCTAACCCTAACCAGAATTTAAAAAATACAGAGTTTTCTGGATATTGCAACAAAACATTTACCTTAACCCTAACCAGAATTTAAAAAATACAGAGTTTTCTGGATATTGCAACAAAGCCCTAACCCTAACCAAAAGTGATAAAATACTGACTTTTCTGGATATTGCAACAAAACATTTACCCTAACCCTAACCAGAATTTAAAAAATACAGAGTTTTCTGGATATTGCAACAAAACATTTACCCTAACCCTAACCAGAATTTAAAAAATACAGAGTTTTCTGGATATTGCAACAAAACATTTACCCTAACCCTAACCAGAATTTAAAAAATACAGAGTTTTCTGGATATTGCAACAAAACATTTACCCTAACCCTAACCAGAATTAAAAAAATACAGAGTTTTCTGGATATTGCAACAAAACATTTACCCTAACCCTAACCAGAATTGAAAAAATACAGAGTTTTCTGGATATTGCAACAAAACCCTAACCCTAACCAAAAGTGATAAAATACTGAGTTTTCTGGATATTGCAACAAAACCCTAACCCTAACCAAAAGTGATAAAATACAGAGTTTTCTGGATATTGCAACAAAACCCTAACCCTAACCAAAAGTGATAAAATACTGAGTTTTCTGGATATTGCAACAAAACCCTAACCCTAACCAAAAGTGATAAAATACAGAGTTTTCTGGATATTGCAACAAAACCCTAACCCTAACCAAAAGTGATAAAATACTGACTTTTCTGGATATTGCAACAAAACATTTACCTTAACCCTAACCAGAATTTAAAAAATACAGAGTTTTCTGGATATTGCAACAAAACCCTAACCCTAACCAAAAGTGATAAAATACTGAGTTTTCTGGATATTGCAACAAAACATTTACCTTAACCCTAACCAGAATTTAAAAAATACAGAGTTTTCTGGATATTGCAACAAAACATTTACCCTAACCCTAACCAGAATTTAAAAAATACAGAGTTTTCTGGATATTGCAACAAAACATTTACCTTAACCCTAACCAGAATTTAAAAAATACAGAGTTTTCTGGATATTGCAACAAAACCCTAACCCTAACCAAAAGTGATAAAATACTGAGTTTTGTGGATATTGCAACAAAACATTTACCTTAACCCTAACCAGAATTTAAAAAATACAGAGTTTTCTGGATATTGCAACAAAACCCTAACCCTAACCAAAAGTGATAAAATACAGAGTTTTCTGGATATTGCAACAAAACCCTAACCCTAACCAAAAGTGATAAAATACTGAGTTTTCTGGATATTGCAACAAAACATTTACCTTAACCCTAACCAGAATTTAAAAAATACAGAGTTTTCTGGATATTGCAACAAAACCCTAACCCTAACCAAAAGTGATAAAATACTGAGTTTTCTGGATATTGCAACAAAACATTTACCTTAACCCTAACCAGAATTTAAAAAATACAGAGTTTTCTGGATATTGCAACAAAACATTTACCCTAACCCTAACCAGAATTTAAAAAATACAGAGTTTTCTGGATATTGCAACAAAACATTTACCTTAACCCTAACCAGAATTTAAAAAATACAGAGTTTTCTGGATATTGCAACAAAACCCTAACCCTAACCAAAAGTGATAAAATACTGAGTTTTGTGGATATTGCAACAAAACATTTACCTTAACCCTAACCAGAATTTAAAAAATACAGAGTTTTCTGGATATTGCAACAAAACCCTAACCCTAACCAAAAGTGATAAAATACAGAGTTTTCTGGATATTGCAACAAAACCCTAACCCTAACCAAAGTGATAAAATACTGAGTTTTCTGGATATTGCAACAAAACATTTACCTTAACCCTAACCAGAATTTAAAAAATACAGAGTTTTCTGGATATTGCAACAAAACATTTACCCTAACCCTAACCAGAATTTAAAAAATACAGAGTTTTCTGGATATTGCAACAAAACATTTACCTTAACCCTAACCAGAATTTAAAAAATACAGAGTTTTCTGGATATTGCAACAAAACATTTACCCTAACCCTAACCAGAATTTAAAAAATACAGAGTTTTCTGGATATTGCAACAAAACCCTAACCCTAACCAAAAGTGATAAAATACTGAGTTTTGTGGATATTGCAACAAAACCTTTACCTTAACCCTAACCAGAATTTAAAAAATACAGAGTTTTCTGGATATTGCAACAAAACCCTAACCCTAACCAAAAGTGATAAAATACTGAGTTTTGTGGATATTGCAACAAAACATTTACCTTAACCCTAACCAGAATTTAAAAAATACAGAGTTTTCTGGATATTGCAACAAAACCCTAACCCTAACCAAAAGTGATAAAATACAGAGTTTTCTGGATATTGCAACAAAACCCTAACCCTAACCAAAAGTGATAAAATACTGAGTTTTCTGGATATTGCAACAAAACATTTACCTTAACCCTAACCAGAATTTAAAAAATACAGAGTTTTCTGGATATTGCAACAAAACATTTACCCTAACCCTAACCAGACTTTAAAAAATACAGAGTTTTCTGGATATTGCAACAAAACATTTACCCTAACCCTAACCAGAATTTAAAAAATACAGAGTTTTCTGGATATTGCAACAAAACATTTACCTTAACCCTAACCAGAATTTAAAAAATACAGAGTTTTCTGGATATTGCAACAAAACCCTAACCCTAACCAAAAGTGATAAAATACAGAGTTTTGTGGATATTGCAACAAAACATTTACCTTAACCCTAACCAGAATTTAAAAAATACAGAGTTTTCTGGATATTGCAACAAAACATTTACCTTAACCCTAACCAGAATTTAAAAAATACAGAGTTTTCTGGATATTGCAACAAAACCCTAACCCTAACCAAAAGTGATAAAATACTGAGTTTTCTGGATATTGCAACAAAACATTTACCCTAACCCTAACCAGAATTTAAAAAATACAGAGTTTTCTGGATATTGCAACAAAACATTTACCCTAACCCTAACCAGAATTTAAAAAATACAGAGTTTTCTGGATATTGCAACAAAACATTTACCCTAACCCTAACCAGAATTTAAAAAATACAGAGTTTTCTGGATATTGCAACAAAATATTTACCCTAACTCTAACCAGAATTTAAAAAATACAGAGTTTTCTGGATATTGCAACAAAACATTTACCCTAACCCTAACCAGAATTGAAAAAATACAGAGTTTTCTGGATATTGCAACAAAACCCTAACCCTAACCAAAAGTGATAAAATACTGAGTTTTCTGGATATTGCAACAAAACCCTAACCCTAACCAAATGTGATAAAATACAGAGTTTTCTGGATATTGCAACAAAACCCTAACCCTAACCAAAAGTGATAAAATACTGAGTTTTCTGGATATTGCAACAAAACCCTAACCCTAACCAAAAGTGATAAAATACAGAGTTTTCTGGATATTGCAACAAAACCCTAACCCTAACCAAAAGTGATAAAATACTGACTTTTCTGGATATTGCAACAAAACATTTACCTTAACCCTAACCAGAATTTAAAAAATACAGAGTTTTCTGGATATTGCAACAAAACCCTAACCCTAACCAAAAGTGATAAAATACTGAGTTTTCTGGATATTGCAACAAAACATTTACCTTAACCCTAACCAGAATTTAAAAAATACAGAGTTTTCTGGATATTGCAACAAAACATTTACCCTAACCCTAACCAGAATTTAAAAAATACAGAGTTTTCTGGATATTGCAACAAAACATTTACCTTAACCCTAACCAGAATTTAAAAAATACAGAGTTTTCTGGATATTGCAACAAAACCCTAACCCTAACCAAAAGTGATAAAATACTGAGTTTTGTGGATATTGCAACAAAACATTTACCTTAACCCTAACCAGAATTTAAAAAATACAGAGTTTTCTGGATATTGCAACAAAACCCTAACCCTAACCAAAAGTGATAAAATACAGAGTTTTCTGGATATTGCAACAAAACCCTAACCCTAACCAAAAGTGATAAAATACTGAGTTTTCTGGATATTGCAACAAAACATTTACCTTAACCCTAACCAGAATTTAAAAAATACAGACTTTTCTGGATATTGCAACAAAACCCTAACCCTAACCAAAAGTGATAAAATACTGAGTTTTGTGGATATTGCAACAAAACATTTACCTTAACCCTAACCAGAATTTAAAAAATACAGAGTTTTCTGGATATTGCAACAAAACCCTAACCCTAACCAAAAGTGATAAAATACAGAGTTTTCTGGATATTGCAACAAAACCCTAACCCTAACCAAAGTGATAAAATACTGAGTTTTCTGGATATTGCAACAAAACATTTACCTTAACCCTAACCAGAATTGAAAAAATACAGAGTTTTCTGGATATTGCAACAAAACATTTACCCTAACCCTAACCAGAATTTAAAAAATACAGAGTTTTCTGGATATTGCAACAAAACATTTACCTTAACCCTAACCAGAATTTAAAAAATACAGAGTTTTCTGGATATTGCAACAAAACATTTACCCTAACCCTAACCAGAATTTAAAAAATACAGAGTTTTCTGGATATTGCAACAAAACCCTAACCCTAACCAAAAGTGATAAAATACTGAGTTTTGTGGATATTGCAACAAAACCTTTACCTTAACCCTAACCAGAATTTAAAAAATACAGAGTTTTCTGGATATTGCAACAAAACCCTAACCCTAACCAAAAGTGATAAAATACTGAGTTTTCTGGATATTGCAACAAAACATTTACCTTAACCCTAACCAGAATTTAAAAAATACAGAGTTTTCTGGATATTGCAACAAAACCCTAACCCTAACCAAAAGTGATAAAATACAGAGTTTTCTGGATATTGCAACAAAACCCTAACCCTAACCAAAAGTGATAAAATACTGAGTTTTCTGGATATTGCAACAAAACATTTACCTTAACCCTAACCAGAATTTAAAAAATACAGAGTTTTCTGGATATTGCAACAAAACATTTACCCTAACCCTAACCAGACTTTAAAAAATACAGAGTTTTCTGGATATTGCAACAAAACATTTACCCTAACCCTAACCAGAATTTAAAAAATACAGAGTTTTCTGGATATTGCAACAAAACATTTACCTTAACCCTAACCAGAATTTAAAAAATACAGAGTTTTCTGGATATTGCAACAAAACCCTAACCCTAACCAAAAGTGATAAAATACAGAGTTTTGTGGATATTGCAACAAAACATTTACCTTAACCCTAACCAGAATTTAAAAAATACAGAGTTTTCTGGATATTGCAACAAAACCCTAACCCTAACCAAAAGTGATAAAATACAGAGTTTTCTGGATATTGCAACAAAACCCTAACCCTAACCAAAAGTGATAAAATACTGAGTTTTCTGGATATTGCAACAAAACATTTACCTTAACCCTAACCAGAATTTAAAAAATACAGAGTTTTCTGGATATTGCAACAAAACATTTACCCTAACCCTAACCAGAATTTAAAAAATACTGAGTTTTCTGGATATTGCAACAAAACATTTACCCTAACCCTAACCAGAATTTAAAAAATACAGAGTTTTCTGGATATTGCAACAAAACATTTACCTTAACCCTAACCAGAATTAAAAAAATACAGAGTTTTCTGGATATTGCAACAAAACATTTACCCTAACCCTAACCAGAATTTAAAAAATACAGAGTTTTCTGGATATTGCAACAAAACATTTACCTTAACCCTAACCAGAATTTAAAAAATACAGAGTTTTCTGGATATTGCAACAAAACCCTAACCCTAACCAAAAGTGATAAAATACTGAGTTTTCTGGATATTGCAACAAAACATTTACCCTAACCCTAACCAGAATTTAAAAAATACAGAGTTTTCTGGATATTGCAACAAAACATTTACCCTAACCCTAACCAGAATTTAAAAAATACAGAGTTTTCTGGATATTGCAACAAAACATTTACCCTAACCCTAACCAGAATTTAAAAAATACAGAGTTTTCTGGATATTGCAACAAAATATTTACCCTAACCCTAACCAGAATTTAAAAAATACAGAGTTTTCTGGATATTGCAACAAAACATTTACCCTAACCCTAACCAGAATTGAAAAAATACAGAGTTTTCTGGATATTGCAACAAAACCCTAACCCTAACCAAAAGTGATAAAATACTGAGTTTTCTGGATATTGCAACAAAACCCTAACCCTAACCAAATGTGATAAAATACAGAGTTTTCTGGATATTGCAACAAAACCCTAACCCTAACCAAAAGTGATAAAATACTGAGTTTTCTGGATATTGCAACAAAACCCTAACCCTAACCAAAAGTGATAAAATACAGAGTTTTCTGGATATTGCAACAAAACCCTAACCCTAACCAAAAGTGATAAAATACTGACTTTTCTGGATATTGCAACAAAACATTTACCTTAACCCTAACCAGAATTTAAAAAATACAGAGTTTTCTGGATATTGCAACAAAACCCTAACCCTAACCAAAAGTGATAAAATACTGAGTTTTCTGGATATTGCAACAAAACATTTACCTTAACCCTAACCAGAATTTAAAAAATACAGAGTTTTCTGGATATTGCAACAAAACATTTACCCTAACCCTAACCAGAATTTAAAAAATACAGAGTTTTCTGGATATTGCAACAAAACATTTACCTTAACCCTAACCAGAATTTAAAAAATACAGAGTTTTCTGGATATTGCAACAAAACCCTAACCCTAACCAAAAGTGATAAAATACTGAGTTTTGTGGATAT
This sequence comes from Sepiola atlantica, assembly GCA_963556195.1. NCBI lineage: Eukaryota > Metazoa > Mollusca > Cephalopoda > Sepiida > Sepiolidae > Sepiola > Sepiola atlantica. The sequence goes on along the minus strand of CAUVYP010000088.1, from coordinate 1,170,478 downwards.
TGCAACAAAACATTTACCTTAACCCTAACCAGAATTTAAAAAATACAGAGTTTTCTGGATATTGCAACAAAACCCTAACCCTAACCAAAAGTGATAAAATACAGAGTTTTCTGGATATTGCAACAAAACCCTAACCCTAACCAAAAGTGATAAAATACTGAGTTTTCTGGATATTGCAACAAAACATTTACCTTAACCCTAACCAGAATTTAAAAAATACAGACTTTTCTGGATATTGCAACAAAACCCTAACCCTAACCAAAAGTGATAAAATACTGAGTTTTGTGGATATTGCAACAAAACATTTACCTTAACCCTAACCAGAATTTAAAAAATACAGAGTTTTCTGGATATTGCAACAAAACCCTAACCCTAACCAAAAGTGATAAAATACAGAGTTTTCTGGATATTGCAACAAAACCCTAACCCTAACCAAAGTGATAAAATACTGAGTTTTCTGGATATTGCAACAAAACATTTACCTTAACCCTAACCAGAATTTAAAAAATACAGAGTTTTCTGGATATTGCAACAAAACATTTACCCTAACCCTAACCAGAATTTAAAAAATACAGAGTTTTCTGGATATTGCAACAAAACATTTACCTTAACCCTAACCAGAATTTAAAAAATACAGAGTTTTCTGGATATTGCAACAAAACATTTACCCTAACCCTAACCAGAATTTAAAAAATACAGAGTTTTCTGGATATTGCAACAAAACCCTAACCCTAACCAAAAGTGATAAAATACTGAGTTTTGTGGATATTGCAACAAAACCTTTACCTTAACCCTAACCAGAATTTAAAAAATACAGAGTTTTCTGGATATTGCAACAAAACCCTAACCCTAACCAAAAGTGATAAAATACTGAGTTTTCTGGATATTGCAACAAAACATTTACCTTAACCCTAACCAGAATTTAAAAAATACAGAGTTTTCTGGATATTGCAACAAAACCCTAACCCTAACCAAAAGTGATAAAATACAGAGTTTTCTGGATATTGCAACAAAACCCTAACCCTAACCAAAAGTGATAAAATACTGAGTTTTCTGGATATTGCAACAAAACATTTACCTTAACCCTAACCAGAATTTAAAAAATACAGAGTTTTCTGGATATTGCAACAAAACCCTAACCCTAACCAAAAGTGATAAAATACAGAGTTTTCTGGATATTGCAACAAAACCCTAACCCTAACCAAAAGTGATAAAATACTGAGTTTTCTGGATATTGCAACAAAACATTTACCTTAACCCTAACCAGAATTTAAAAAATACAGAGTTTTCTGGATATTGCAACAAAACCCTAACCCTAACCAAAAGTGATAAAATACAGAGTTTTCTGGATATTGCAACAAAACCCTAACCCTAACCAAAAGTGATAAAATACAGAGTTTTCTGGATATTGCAACAAAACCCTAACCCTAACCAAAAGTGATAAAATACTGAGTTTTCTGGATATTGCAACAAAACATTTACCTTAACCCTAACCAGAATTTAAAAAATACAGAGTTTTCTGGATATTGCAACAAAACATTTACCCTAACCCTAACCAGAATTTAAAAAATACAGAGTTTTCTGGATATTGCAACAAAACATTTACCCTAACCCTAACCAGAATTTAAAAAATACAGAGTTTTCTGGATATTGCAACAAAACATTTACCTTAACCCTAACCAGAATTTAAAAAATACAGAGTTTTCTGGATATTGCAACAAAACCCTAACCCTAACCAAAAGTGATAAAATACTGAGTTTTGTGGATATTGCAACAAAACATTTACCTTAACCCTAACCAGAATTTAAAAAATACAGAGTTTTCTGGATATTGCAACAAAACCCTAACCCTAACCAAAAGTGATAAAATACAGAGTTTTCTGGATATTGCAACAAAACCCTAACCCTAACCAAAAGTGATAAAATACTGAGTTTTCTGGATATTGCAACAAAACATTTACCTTAACCCTAACCAGAATTTAAAAAATACAGAGTTTTCTGGATATTGCAACAAAACATTTACCCTAACCCTAACCAGAATTTAAAAAATACAGAGTTTTCTGGATATTGCAACAAAACATTTACCCTAACCCTAACCAGAATTTAAAAAATACAGAGTTTTCTGGATATTGCAACAAAACATTTACCTTAACCCTAACCAGAATTTAAAAAATACAGAGTTTTCTGGATATTGCAACAAAACCCTAACCCTAACCAAAAGTGATAAAATACTGAGTTTTCTGGATATTGCAACAAAACATTTACCTTAACCCTAACCAGAATTTAAAAAATACAGAGTTTTCTGGATATTGCAACAAAACATTTACCCTAACCCTAACCAGAATTTAAAAAATACAGAGTTTTCTGGATATTGCAACAAAACATTTACCCTAACCCTAACCAGAATTTAAAAAATACAGAGTTTTCTGGATATTGCAACAAAACATTTACCTTAACCCTAACCAGAATTTAAAAAATACAGAGTTTTCTGGATATTGCAACAAAACCCTAACCCTAACCAAAAGTGATAAAATACTGAGTTTTCTGGATATTGCAACAAAACATTTACCTTAACCCTAACCAGAATTTAAAAAATACAGAGTTTTCTGGATATTGCAACAAAACATTTACCCTAACCCTAACCAGAATTTAAAAAATACAGAGTTTTCTGGATATTGCAACAAAACATTTACCCTAACCCTAACCAGAATTTAAAAAATACAGAGTTTTCTGGATATTGCAACAAAACATTTACCTTAACCCTAACCAGAATTTAAAAAATACAGAGTTTTCTGGATATTGCAACAAAACATTTACCCTAACCCTAACCAGAATTGAAAAAATACAGAGTTTTCTGGATATTGCAACAAAACATTTACCTTAACCCTAACCAGAATTTAAAAAATACAGAGTTTTCTGGATATTGCAACAAAACCCTAACCCTAACCAAAAGTGATAAAATACTGAGTTTTGTGGATATTGCAACAAAACATTTACCTTAACCCTAACCAGAATTTAAAAAATACAGAGTTTTCTGGATATTGCAACAAAACCCTAACCCTAACCAAAAGTGATAAAATACAGAGTTTTCTGGATATTGCAACAAAACCCTAACCCTAACCAAAAGTGATAAAATACTGAGTTTTGTGGATATTGCAACAAAACATTTACCTTAACCCTAACCAGAATTTAAAAAATACAGAGTTTTCTGGATATTGCAACAAAACCCTAACCCTAACCAAAAGTGATAAAATACAGAGTTTTCTGGATATTGCAACAAAACATTTACCCTAACCCTAACCAGAATTTAAAAAATACAGAGTTTTCTGGATATTGCAACAAAACATTTACCCTAACCCTAACCAGAATTTAAAAAATACAGAGTTTTCTGGATATTGCAACAAAACATTTACCCTAACCCTAACCAGAATTTAAAAAATACAGAGTTTTCTGGATATTGCAACAAAACATTTACCCTAACCCTAACCAGAATTTAAAAAATACAGAGTTTTCTGGATATTGCAACAAAACATTTACCCTAACCCTAACCAGAATTTAAAAAATACAGAGTTTTCTGGATATTGCAACAAAACATTTACCCTAACCCTAACCAGAATTTAAAAAATACAGAGTTTTCTGGATATTGCAACAAAACATTTACCCTAACCCTAACCAGAATTTAAAAAATACAGAGTTTTCTGGATATTGCAACAAAACCCTAACCCTAACCAGAATTTAAAAAATACAGAGTTTTCTGGATATTGCAACAAAACATTTACCTTAACCCTAACCAGAATTTAAAAAATACAGAGTTTTCTGGATATTGCAACAAAACATTTACCCTAACCCTAACCAGAATTTAAAAAATACAGAGTTTTCTGGATATTGCAACAAAACATTTACCCTAACCCTAACCAGAATTTTAAAAATACAGAGTTTTCTGGATATTGCAACAAAACATTTACCTTAACCCTAACCAGAATTTAAAAAATACAGAGTTTTCTGGATATTGCAACAAAACCCTAACCCTAACCAAAAGTGATAAAATACTGACTTTTCTGGATATTGCAACAAGACATTTACCCTAACCCTAACCAGAATTTAAAAAATACAGAGTTTTCTGGATATTGCAACAAAACATTTACCCTAACCCTAACCAGAATTTAAAAAATACAGAGTTTTCTGGATATTGCAACAAAACATTTACCCTAACCCTAACCAGAATTTAAAAAATACAGAGTTTTCTGGATATTGCAACAAAACATTTACCCTAACCCTAACCAGAATTTAAAAAATACAGAGTTTTCTGGATATTGCAACAAAACATTTACCTTAACCATAACCAGAATTTAAAAAATACAGAGTTTTCTGGATATTGCAACAAAACCCTAACCCTAACCAAAAGTGATAAAATACTGACTTTTCTGGATATTGCAACAAAACATTTACCCTAACCCTAACCAGAATTTAAAAAATACAGAGTTTTCTGGATATTGCAACAAAACATTTACCCTAACCCTAACCAGAATTTAAAAAATACAGAGTTTTCTGGATATTGCAACAAAACATTTACCCTAACCCTAACCAGAATTTAAAAAATACAGAGTTTTCTGGATATTGCAACAAAACATTTACCCTAACCCTAACCAGAATTTAAAAAATACAGAGTTTTCTGGATATTGCAACAAAACATTTACCCTAACCCTAACCAGAATTTAAAAAATACAGAGTTTTCTGGATATTGCAACAAAACCCTAACCCTAACCAAAAGTGATAAAATACTGAGTTTTCTGGATATTGCAACAAAACATTTACCCTAACCCTAACCAGAATTTAAAAAATACAGAGTTTTCTGGATATTGCAACAAAACATTTACCTTAACCCTAACCAGAATTTAAAAAATACAGAGTTTTCTGGATATTGCAACAAAACATTTACCCTAACCCTAACCAGAATTTAAAAAATACAGAGTTTTCTGGATATTGCAACAAAACATTTACCTTAACCCTAACCAGAATTTAAAAAATACAGAGTTTTCTGGATATTGCAACAAAACCCTAACCCTAACCAAAAGTGATAAAATACTGACTTTTCTGGATATTGCAACAAAACATTTACCCTAACCATAACCAGAATTTAAAAAATACAGAGTTTTCTGGATATTGCAACAAAACATTTACCTTAACCCTAACCAGAATTTAAAAAATACAGAGTTTTCTGGATATTGCAACAAAACCCTAACCCTAACCAAAAGTGATAAAATACTGACTTTTCTGGATATTGCAACAAAACATTTACCCTAACCCTAACCAGAATTTAAAAAATACAGAGTTTTCTGGATATTGCAACAAAACATTTACCCTAACCCTAACCAGAATTTAAAAAATACAGAGTTTTCTAGATATTGCAACAAAACATTTACCCTAACCCTAACCAGAATTTAAAAAATACAGAGTTTTCTGGATATTGCAACAAAACCCTAACCCTAACCAAAAGTGATAAAATACTGACTTTTCTGGATATTGCAACAAAACATTTACCCTAACCCTAACCAGAATTTAAAAAATACAGAGTTTTCTGGATATTGCAACAAAACATTTACCCTAACCCTAACCAGAATTTAAAAAATACAGAGTTTTCTGGATATTGCAACAAAACATTTACCCTAACCCTAACCAGAATTTAAAAAATACAGAGTTTTCTGGATATTGCAACAAAACATTTACCCTAACCCTAACCAAAAGTGATAAAATACTGAGTTTTCTGGATATTGCAACAAAACATTTACCCTAACCCTAACCAGAATTTAAAAAATACAGAGTTTTCTGGATATTGCAACAAAACATTTACCCTAACCCTAACCAGAATTTAAAAAATACAGAGTTTTCTGGATATTGCAACAAAACATTTACCCTAACCCTAACCAGAATTTAAAAAATACAGAGTTTTCTGGATATTGCAACAAAACATTTACCCTAACCCTAACCAGAATTTAAAAAATACAGAGTTTTCTGGATATTGCAACAAAACCCTAACCCTAACCAAAAGTGATAAAATACTGACTTTTCTGGATATTGCAACAAAACATTTACCCTAACCCTTACCAGAATTTAAAAAATACAGAGTTTTCTGGATATTGCAACAAAACCCTAACCCTAACCAAAAGTGATAAAATACTGACTTTTCTGGATATTGCAACAAAACATTTACCCTAACCCTAACCAGAATTTAAAAAATACAGAGTTTTCTGGATATTGCAACAAAACATTTACCCTAACCCTAACCAGAATTTAAAAAATACAGAGTTTTCTGGATATTGCAACAAAACATTTACCCTAACCCTAACCAGAATTTAAAAAATACAGAGTTTTCTGGATATTGCAACAAAACATTTACCCTAACCCTAACCAGAATTTAAAAAATACAGAGTTTTCTGGATATTGCAACAAAACATTTACCTTAACCCTAACCAGAATTAAAAAAATACTGACTTTTCTGGATATTGCAACAAAACATTTACATTAACCCTAACCAGAATTTAAAAAATACAGAGTTTTCTGGATATTGCAACAAAACATTTACCCTAACCCTAACCAGAATTTAAAAAATACAGAGTTTTCTGGATATTGCAACAAAACATTTACCCTAACCCTAACCAGAATTTAAAAAATACAGAGTTTTCTGGATATTGCAACAAAACATTTACCCTAACCCTAACCAGAATTTAAAAAATACAGAGTTTTCTGGATATTGCAACAAAACATTTACCTTAACCATAACCAGAATTTAAAAAATACAGAGTTTTCTGGATATTGCAACAAAACCCTAACCCTAACCAAAAGTGATAAAATACTGACTTTTCTGGATATTGCAACAAGACATTTACCCTAACCCTAACCAGAATTTAAAAAATACAGAGTTTTCTGGATATTGCAACAAAACATTTACCCTAACCCTAACCAGAATTTAAAAAATACAGAGTTTTCTGGATATTGCAACAAAACATTTACCCTAACCCTAACCAGAATTTAAAAAATACAGAGTTTTCTGGATATTGCAACAAAACATTTACCCTAACCCTAACCAGAATTTAAAAAATACAGAGTTTTCTGGATATTGCAACAAAACATTTACCTTAACCATAACCAGAATTTAAAAAATACAGAGTTTTCTGGATATTGCAACAAAACCCTAACCCTAACCAAAAGTGATAAAATACTGACTTTTCTGGATATTGCAACAAAACATTTACCCTAACCCTAACCAGAATTTAAAAAATACAGAGTTTTCTGGATATTGCAACAAAACATTTACCCTAACCCTAACCAGAATTTAAAAAATACAGAGTTTTCTGGATATTGCAACAAAACATTTACCCTAACCCTAACCAGAATTTAAAAAATACAGAGTTTTCTGGATATTGCAACAAAACATTTACCCTAACCCTAACCAGAATTTAAAAAATACAGAGTTTTCTGGATATTGCAACAAAACATTTACCCTAACCCTAACCAGAATTTAAAAAATACAGAGTTTTCTGGATATTGCAACAAAACCCTAACCCTAACCAAAAGTGATAAAATACTGAGTTTTCTGGATATTGCAACAAAACATTTACCCTAACCCTAACCAGAATTTAAAAAATACAGAGTTTTCTGGATATTGCAACAAAACATTTACCTTAACCCTAACCAGAATTTAAAAAATACAGAGTTTTCTGGATATTGCAACAAAACATTTACCCTAACCCTAACCAGAATTTAAAAAATACAGAGTTTTCTGGATATTGCAACAAAACATTTACCTTAACCCTAACCAGAATTTAAAAAATACAGAGTTTTCTGGATATTGCAACAAAACCCTAACCCTAACCAAAAGTGATAAAATACTGACTTTTCTGGATATTGCAACAAAACATTTACCCTAACCATAACCAGAATTTAAAAAATACAGAGTTTTCTGGATATTGCAACAAAACATTTACCTTAACCCTAACCAGAATTTAAAAAATACAGAGTTTTCTGGATATTGCAACAAAACCCTAACCCTAACCAAAAGTGATAAAATACTGACTTTTCTGGATATTGCAACAAAACATTTACCCTAACCCTAACCAGAATTTAAAAAATACAGAGTTTTCTGGATATTGCAACAAAACATTTACCCTAACCAGAATTTAAAAAATACAGAGTTTTCTAGATATTGCAACAAAACATTTACCCTAACCCTAACCAGAATTTAAAAAATACAGAGTTTTCTGGATATTGCAACAAAACCCTAACCCTAACCAAAAGTGATAAAATACTGACTTTTCTGGATATTGCAACAAAACATTTACCCTAACCCTAACCAGAATTTAAAAAATACAGAGTTTTCTGGATATTGCAACAAAACATTTACCCTAACCCTAACCAGAATTTAAAAAATACAGAGTTTTCTGGATATTGCAACAAAACATTTACCCTAACCCTAACCAGAATTTAAAAAATACAGAGTTTTCTGGATATTGCAACAAAACATTTACCCTAACCCTAACCAAAAGTGATAAAATACTGAGTTTTCTGGATATTGCAACAAAACATTTACCCTAACCCTAACCAGAATTTAAAAAATACAGAGTTTTCTGGATATTGCAACAAAACATTTACCCTAACCCTAACCAGAATTTAAAAAATACAGAGTTTTCTGGATATTGCAACAAAACATTTACCCTAACCCTAACCAGAATTTAAAAAATACAGAGTTTTCTGGATATTGCAACAAAACATTTACCCTAACCCTAACCAGAATTTAAAAAATACAGAGTTTTCTGGATATTGCAACAAAACCCTAACCCTAACCAAAAGTGATAAAATACTGACTTTTCTGGATATTGCAACAAAACATTTACCCTAACCCTTACCAGAATTTAAAAAATACAGAGTTTTCTGGATATTGCAACAAAACCCTAACCCTAACCAAAAGTGATAAAATACTGACTTTTCTGGATATTGCAACAAAACATTTACCCTAACCCTAACCAGAATTTAAAAAATACAGAGTTTTCTGGATATTGCAACAAAACATTTACCCTAACCCTAACCAGAATTTAAAAAATACAGAGTTTTCTGGATATTGCAACAAAACATTTACCCTAACCCTAACCAGAATTTAAAAAATACAGAGTTTTCTGGATATTGCAACAAAACATTTACCCTAACCCTAACCAGAATTTAAAAAATACAGAGTTTTCTGGATATTGCAACAAAACATTTACCTTAACCCTAACCAGAATTAAAAAAATACTGACTTTTCTGGATATTGCAACAAAACATTTACCCTAACCCTAACCAGAATTTAAAAAATACAGAGTTTTCTGGATATTGCAACAAAACATTTACCCTAACCCTAACCAGAATTTAAAAAATACAGAGTTTTCTGGATATTGCAACAAAACATTTACCCTAACCCTAACCAGAATTTAAAAAATACAGAGTTTTCTGGATATTGCAACAAAACATTTACCCTAACCCTAACCAGAATTTAAAAAATACAGAGTTTTCTGGATATTGCAACAAAACATTTACCTTAACCCTAACCAGAATTTAAAAAATACTGAGTTTTCTGGATATTGCAACAAAACATTTACCCTAACCCTAACCAGAATTTAAAAAATACAGAGTTTTCTGGATATTGCAACAAAACATTTACCTTAACCCTAACCAGAATTTAAAAAATACAGAGTTTTCTGGATATTGCAACAAAACATTTACCCTAACCCTAACCAGAATTTAAAAAATACTGAGTTTTCTGGATATTGCAACAAAACATTTACATTAACCCTAACCAGAATTTAAAAAATACAGAGTGTTCTGGATATTGCAACAAAACATTTACCCTAACCCTAACCAGAATTTAAAAAATACAGAGTTTTCTGGATATTGCAACAAAACATTTACCCTAACCCTAACCAGAATTTAAAAAATACAGAGTTTTCTGGATATTGCAACAAAACATTTACCCTAACCCTAACCAGAATTTAAAAAATACAGAGTTTTCTGGATATTGCAACAAAACATTTACCCTAACCCTAACCAGAATTTAAAAAATACAGAGTTTTCTGGATATTGCAACAAAACATTTACCCTAACCCTAACCAGAATTTAAAAAATACAGAGTTTTCTGGATATTGCAACAAAACATTTACCTTAACCCTAACCAGAATTAAAAAAATACAGAGTTTTCTGGATATTGCAACAAAACATTTACCCTAACCCTAACCAGAATTTAAAAAATACAGAGTTTTCTGGATATTGCAACAAAACATTTACCCTAACCCTAACCAGAATTTAAAAAATACAGAGTTTTCTGGATATTGCAACAAAACATTTACATTAACCCTAACCAGAATTTAAAAAATACAGAGTTTTCTGGATATTGCAACAAAACATTTACCCTAACCCTAACCAGAATTAAAAAAATACAGAGTTTTCTGGATATTGCAACAAAACATTTACCCTAACCCTAACCAGAATTTAAAAAATACAGAGTTTTCTGGATATTGCAACAAAACATTTACCCTAACCCTAACCAGAATTTAAAAAATACAGAGTTTTCTGGATATTGCAACAAAACATTTACCCTAACCCTAACCAGAATTTAAAAAATACAGAGTTTTCTGGATATTGCAACAAAACATTTACTTTAACCCTAACCAGAATTTAAAAAATACAGAGTTTTCTGGATATTGCAACAAAACATTTACTTTAACCCTAACCAGAATTTAAAAAATACAGAGTTTTCTGGATATTGCAACAAAACATTTACCTTAACCCTAACCAGAATTTAAAAAATACTGAGTTTTCTGGATATTGCAACAAAACATTTACCCTAACCCTAACCAGAATTTAAAAAATACAGAGTTTTCTGGATATTGCAACAAAACATTTACCCTAACCCTAACCAGAATTTAAAAAATACAGAGTTTTCTGGATATTGCAACAAAACATTTACCCTAACCCTAACCAGAATTTAAAAAATACAGAGTGTTCTGGATATTGCAACAAAACATTTACCTTAACCCTAACCAGAATTTAAAAAATACAGAGTTTTCTGGATATTGCAACAAAACATTTACCTTAACCCTAACCAGAATTTAAAAAATACAGAGTTTTCTGGATATTGCAACAAAACATTTACCCTAACCCTTACCAGAATTTAAAAAATACAGAGTTTTCTGGATATTGCAACAAAACCCTAACCCTAACCAAAAGTGATAAAATACTGAGTTTTCTAGATATTGCAACAAAACATTTACCCTAACCCTAACCAGAATTTAAAAAATACAGAGTTTTCTGGATATTGCAACAAAACCCTAACCCTAACCAAAAGTGATAAAATACTGACTTTTCTGGATATTGCAACAAAACATTTACCCTAACCCTAACCAGAATTTAAAAAATACAGAGTTTTCTGGATATTGCAACAAAACATTTACCCTAACCCTAACCAGAATTTAAAAAATACAGAGTTTTCTGGATATTGCAACAAAACATTTACCCTAACCCTAACCAGAATTTAAAAAATACAGAGTTTTCTGGATATTGCAACAAAACATTTACCCTAACCCTAACCAGAATTTAAAAAATACAGAGTTTTCTGGATATTGCAACAAAACATTTACCTTAACCCTAACCAGAATTTAAAAAATACAGAGTTTTCTGGATATTGCAACAAAACATTTACCCTAACCCTAACCAGAATTTAAAAAATACAGAGTTTTCTGGATATTGCAACAAAACATTTACCTTAACCCTAAACAGAATTTAAAAAATACTGAGTTTTCTGGATATTGCAACAAAACATTTACCCTAACCCTAACCAGAATTTAAAAAATACAGAGTTTTCTGGATCGTGCAACAAAACATTTACCTTAACCCTAACCAGAATTTAAAAAATACTGAGTTTTATAGATATTGCAACAAAACATTTACCCTAACCCTAACCAGAATTTAAAAAATACAGAGTTTTCTGGATATTGCAACAAAACCCTAACCCTAACCAAAAGTGATAAAATACTGACTTTTCTGGATATTGCAACAAAATATTTACCCTAACCTTAACCAGAATTTAAAAAATACAGAGTTTTCTGGATATTGCAACAAAACATTTACCCTAACCCTAACCAGAATTTAAAAAATACAGAGTTTTCTGGATATTGCAACAAAACATTTACCCTAACCCTAACCAGAATTTAAAAAATACAGAGTTTTCTGGATATTGCAACAAAACATTTACCTTAACCCTAACCAGAATTTAAAAAATACAGAGTTTTCTGGATATTGCAACAAAACATTTACCCTAACCCTTACCAGAATTTAAAAAATACAGAGTTTTCTGGATATTGCAACAAAACCCTAACCCTAACCAAAAGTGATAAAATACTGAGTTTTCTAGATATTGCAACAAAACATTTACCCTACCCCTAACCAGAATTTAAAAAATACAGAGTTTTCTGGATATTGCAACAAAACATTTACCCTAACCCTAACCAGAATTTTAAAAATACAGAGTTTTCTGGATATTGCAACAAAACCCTAACCCTAACCAAAAGTGATAAAATACTGACTTTTCTGGATATTTCAACAAAACATTTACCCTAACCCTAACCAGAATTTAAAAAATACAGAGTTTTCTGGATATTGCAACAAAACATTTACCCTAACCCTAACCAGAATTTAAAAAATACAGAGTTTTCTGGATATTGCAACAAAACATTTACCCTAACCCTAACCAGAATTTAAAAAATACAGAGTTTTCTGGATATTGCAACAAAACATTTACCCTAACCCTAACCAGAATTTAAAAAATACAGAGTTTTCTGGATATTGCAACAAAACCCTAACCCTAACCAAAAGTGATAAAATACTGAGTTTTTTGGATATTGCAACAAAATATTTACCCTAACCCTAACCAGAATTTAAAAAATACAGAGTTTTCTGGATATTGCAACAAAACCCTAACCCTAACCAAAAGTGATAAAATACTGAGTTTTATGGATATTGCAACAAAACATTTACCCTAACCCTAACCAGAATTTAAAAAATACAGAGTTTTCTGGATATTGCAACAAAACATTTACATGAACCCTAACCAGAATTTAAAAAATACAGAGTTTTCTGGATATTGCAACAAAACATTTACCCTAACCCTAACCAGAATGAAAAAAATACAGAGTTTTCTGGATATTGCAACAAAACATTTACCCTAACCCTACCAGAATTTAAAAAATACAGAGTTTTCTGGATATTGCAACAAAACATTTACCCTAACCCTAACCAGAATTAAAAAAATACAGAGTTTTCTGGATATTGCAACAAAACATTTACATTAACCCTAACCAGAATTTAAAAAATACAGAGTTTTCTGGATATTGCAACAAAACATTTACCCTAACCCTAACCAGAATTTAAAAAATACAGAGTTTTCTGGATATTGCAACAAAACATTTACCCTAACCCTAACCAGAATTTAAAAAATACAGAGTTTTCTGGATATTGCAACAAAACCCTAACCCTAACCAAAAGTGATAAAATACTGACTTTTCTGGATATCGCAACAAAACATTTACCCTAACCCTAACCAGAATTTAAAAAATACAGAGTTTTCTGGATATTGCAACAAAACATTTACCCTAACCCTAACCAGAATTAAAAAAATACAGAGTTTTCTGGATATTGCAACAAAACATTTACCCTAACCCTAACCAGAATTTAAAAAATACAGAGTTTTCTGGATATTGCAACAAAACATTTACCTTAACCCTAACCAGAATTTAAAAAATACAGAGTTTTCTGGATATTGCAACAAAACATTTACCCTAACCCTAACCAGAATTTAAAAAATACAGAGTTTTCTGGATATTGCAACAAAACATTTACCCTAACCAAAAGTGATAAAATACTGAGTTTTCTGGATATTGCAACAAAACATTTACCCTAACCCTAACCAGAATTTAAAAAATACAGAGTTTTCTGGATATTGCAACAAAACCCTAACCCTAACCAAAAGTGATAAAATACTGAGTTTTCTGGATATTGCAACAAAACATTTACCCTAACCCTAACCAGAATTTAAAAAATACAGAGTTTTCTGGATATTGCAACAAAACCCTAACCCTAACCAAAAGTGATAAAATACTGAGTTTTATGGATATTGCAACAAAACATTTACCCTAACCCTAACCAGAATTTAAAAAATACAGAGTTTTCTGGATATTGCAACAAAACATTTACCCTAACCCTAACCAGAATTTAAAAAATACAGAGTTTTCTGGATATTGCAACAAAACATTTACCCTAACCCTAACCAGAATTTAAAAAATACAGAGTTTTCTGGATATTGCAACAAAACATTTACCCTAACCCTAACCAGAATTTAAAAAATACAGAGTTTTCTGGATATTGCAACAAAACATTTACCCTAACCCTAACAAGAATTTAAAAAATACAGAGTTTTCTGAATATTGCAACAAAACATTTACCCTAACCCTAACCAGAATTTAAAAAATACAGAGTTTTCTGGATATTGCAACAAAACCCTAACCCTAACCAAAAGTGATAAAATACTGAGTTTTCTGGATATTGCAACAAAACATTTACTCTAACCCTAATTAGAATTTAAAAAATACAGAGTTTTCTGGATATTGCAACAAAACATTTACCCTAACCCTAACCAGAATTTAAAAAATACAGAGTTTTCTGGATATTGCAACAAAACCCTAACCCTAACCAAAAGTGATAAAATGCTGAGTTTTCTGGATATTGCAACAAAACATTTACCCTAACCCTAACCAGAATTTAAAAAATACAGAGTTTTCTGGATATTGCAACAAAACATTTACCCTAACCCTAACCAGAATTTAAAAAATACAGAGTTTTCTGGATATTGCAACAAAACATTTACCCTTACCCTAACCAAAAGTGATAAAATACTGAGTTTTCTGGATATTGCAACAAAACATTTACCCTAACCCTAACCAGAATTTAAAAAATACAGAGTTTTCTGGATATTGCAACAAAACATTTACCCTAACCCTAACCAGAATTTAAAAAATACAGAGTTTTCTGGATATTGCAACAAAACATTTACCCTAACCCTAACCAGAATTTAAAAAATACAGAGTTTTCTGGATATTGCAACAAAACCCTAACCCTAACTAAAAGTGATAAAATACTGAGTTTTCTGGATATTGCAACAAAACATTTACCCTAACCCTAACCAGAATTTAAAAAATACAGAGTTTTCTGGATATTGCAACAAAACATTTACCCTAACCCTAACCAGAATTTAAAAAATACAGAGTTTTCTAGATATTGCAACAAAACTCTAACCCAAACCAAAAGTGATAAAATACTGACTTTTCTGCATATTGCAACAAAACATTTACCCTAACCCTAACCAGAATTTAAAAAATACAGAGTTTTCTGGATATTGCAACAAAACCCTAACCCTAACCAAAAGTGATAAAATACTGTGGTTTTCTCTATATTGCAACCAAACATTTACCCTAACCCTAACCAGAATTTGATAAATAGAGTTTTCTGGATATTGCAACAAAACATTTACCCTAACCCTAACCAGAATTTAAAAAATACAGAGTTTTCTGGATATTGCAACAAAACATTTACCCTAACCCTAACCAAAAGTGATAAAATACTGAGTTTTCTGGATATTGCAACAAAACATTTACCCTAACCCTAACCAGAATTTAAAAAATACAAGGTTTTCTGGATATTGCAACAAAACGTTTACCCTAACCCTAACCAGAATTTAAAAAATACAGAGTTTTCTGAATATTGCAACAAAACATTTACCCTAACCCTAACCAGAATTTAAAAAATACAGAGTTTTCTGGATATTGCAACAAAACCCTAACCCTAACCAAAAGTGATAAAATACTGAGTTTTCTGTATATTGCAACAAAACATTTACCCTAACCCTAACCAGAATTTAAAAAATACAGAGTTTTCTGGATATTGCAACAAAACATTTACCCTAACCCTAACCAGAATTTAAAAAATACAGAGTTTTCTGGATATTGCAACAAAACATTTACCCTAACCCTAACCAGAATTTAAAAAATACAGAGTTTTCTGGATATTGCAACAAAACCCTAACCCTAACCAAAAGTGATAAAATACTGAGTTTTCTGGATATTGCAACAAAACATTTACCCTAACCCTAACCAGAATTTTAAAAATACAGAGTTTTGCTGGATATTGCAACAAAACATTTACCCTAACCCTAACCAGAATTTAAAAAATACAGAGTTTTCTGAATATTGCAACAAAACGTTTACCCTAACCCTAACCAGAATTTAAAAAATACAGAGTTTTCTGAATATTGCAACAAAACATTTACCCTAACCCTAACCAGAATTTAAAAAATACAGAGTTTTCTGGATATTGCAACAAAACCCTAACCCTAACCAAAAGTGATAAAATACTGAGTTTTCTGGATATTGCAACAAAACATTTACCCTAACCCTAACCAGAATTTAAAAAATACAGAGTTTTCTGGATATTGCAACAAAACATTTACCCTAACCCTAACCAGAATTTAAAAAATACAGAGTTTTCTGGATATTGCAACAAAACCCTAACCCTAACCAAAAGTGATAAAATACTGAGTTTTCTGGATATTGCAACAAAACATTTACCCTAACCCTAACCAAAATTTAAAAAATACAGAGTTTTCTGGATATTGCAACAAAACATTTACCCTAACCCTAACCAGAATTTAAAAAATACAGAGTTTTCTGGATATTGCAACAAAACATTTACCCTAACCCTAACCAAAAGTGATAAAATACTGAGTTTTCTGGATATTGCAACAAAACATTTACCCTAACCCTAACCAGAATTTAAAAAATACAGAGTTTTCTGGATATTGCAACAAAACATTTACCCTAACCCTAACCAGAATTTAAAAAATACAGAGTTTTCTGGATATTGCAACAAAACATTTACCCTAACCCTAACCAGAATTTAAAAAATACAGAGTTTTCTGGATATTGCAACAAAACATTTACCCTAACCCTAACCAGAATTTAAAAAATACAGAGTTTTCTGGATATTGCAACAAAACCCTAACCCTAACCAAAAGTGATAAAATACAGAGTTTTCTGGATATTGCAACAAAACATTAACCCTAACCAAAAGTGATAAAATACTGAGTTTTCTGGATATTGCAACAAAACATTTACCCTAACCCTAACCAGAATTTAAAAAATACAGAGTTTTCTGGATATTGCAACAAAACATTTACCCTAACCCTAACCAGAATTTCAAAAATACAGAGTTTTCTGGATATTGCAACAAAACATTTACCCTAACCCTAACCAGAATTTAAAAAATACAGAGTTTTCTGGATATTGCAACAAAACATTTACCCTAACCCTAACCAGAATTTTAAAAATACAGAGTTTTCTTGATATTGCAACAAAACATTTACCCTAACCCTAACCAGAATTTAAAAAATACAGAGTTTTCTAGATATTGCAACAAAACCCTAACCCAAACCAAAAGTGATAAAATACTGACTTTGCTGGATATTGCAACAAAACATTTACCCTAACCCTAACCAGAATTTAAAAAATACAGAGTTTTCTGGATATTGCAACAAAACCCTAACCCTAACCAAAAGTGATAAAATACTGTGGTTTTCTCTATATTGCAACCAAACATTTACCCTAACCCTAACCAGAATTTGATAAATAGAGTTTTCTGGATATTGCAACAAAACATTTACCCTAACACTAACCAGAATTTAAAAAATACAGAGTTTTCTGGATATTGCAACAAAACATTTACCCTAACCCTAACCAGAATTTAAAAAATACAGAGTTTTCTGGATATTGCAACAAAACATTTACCCTAACCCTAACCAAAAGTGATAAAATACTGAGTTTTCTGGATATTGCAACAAAACATTTACCCTAACCCTAACCAGAATTTAAAAAATACAAGGTTTTCTGGATATTGCAACAAAACGTTTACCCTAACCCTAACCAGAATTTAAAAAATACAGAGTTTTCTGAATATTGCAACAAAACATTTACCCTAACCCTAACCAGAATTTAAAAAATACAGAGTTTTCTGGATATTGCAACAAAACCCTAACCCTAACCAAAAGTGATAAAATACTGAGTTTTCTGTATATTGCAACAAAACATTTACCCTAACCCTAACCAGAATTTAAAAAATACAGAGTTTTCTGGATATTGCAACAAAACATTTACCCTAACCCTAACCAGAATTTAAAAAATACAGAGTTTTCTGGATATTGCAACAAAACATTTACCCTAACCCTAACCAGAATTTAAAAAATACAGAGTTTTCAGGATATTGCAACAAAACATTTACCCTAACCCTAACCAAAAGTGATAAAATACTGAGTTTTCTGGATATTGCAACAAAACATTTACCCTAACCCTAACCAGAATTTTAAAAATACAGAGTTTTCTGGATATTGCAACAAAACATTTACCCTAACCCTAACCAGAATTTAAAAAATACAGAGTTTTCTGAATATTGCAACAAAACGTTTACCCTAACCCTAACCAGAATTTAAAAAATACAGAGTTTTCTGAATATTGCAACAAAACATTTACCCTAACCCTAACCAGAATTTAAAAAATACAGAGTTTTCTGGATATTGCAACAAAACCCTAACCCTAACCAAAAGTGATAAAATACTGAGTTTTCTGGATATTGCAACAAAACATTTACCCTAACCCTAACCAGAATTTTAAAAATACAGAGTTTTCTGGATATTGCAACAAAACATTTACCCTAACCCTAACCAGAATTTAAAAAATACAGAGTTTTCTGGATATTGCAACAAAACCCTAACCCTAACCAAAAGTGATAAAATACTGAGTTTTCTGGATATTGCAACAAAACATTTACCCTAACCCTAACCAAAATTTAAAAAATACAGAGTTTTCTGGATATTGCAACAAAACATTTACCCTAACCCTAACCAGAATTTAAAAAATACAGAGTTTTCTGGATATTGCAACAAAACATTTACCCTAACCCTAACCAAAAGTGATAAAATACTGAGTTTTCTGGATATTGCAACAAAACATTTACCCTAACCCTAACCAGAATTTAAAAAATACAGAGTTTTCTGGATATTGCAACAAAACATTTACCCTAACCCTAACCAGAATTTAAAAAATACAGAGTTTTCTGGATATTGCAACAAAACCCTAACCCTAACCAAAAGTGATAAAATACTGAGTTTTCTGGATATTGCAACAAAACATTTACCCTAACCCTAACCAAAATTTAAAAAATACAGAGTTTTCTGGATATTGCAACAAAACATTTACCCTAACCCTAACCAGAATTTAAAAAATACAGAGTTTTCTGGATATTGCAACAAAACATTTACCCTAACCCTAACCAAAAGTGATAAAATACTGAGTTTTCTGGATATTGCAACAAAACATTTACCCTAACCCTAACCAGAATTTAAAAAATACAGAGTTTTCTGGATATTGCAACAAAACATTAACCCTAACCAAAAGTGATAAAATACTGAGTTTTCTGGATATTGCAACAAAACATTTACCCTAACCCTAACCAGAATTTAAAAAATACAGAGTTTTCTGGATATTGCAACAAAACATTTACCCTAACCCTAACCAGAATTTAAAAAATACAGAGTTTTCTGGATATTGCAACAAAACATTTACCCTAACCCTAACCAGAATTTAAAAAATACAGAGTTTTCTGGATATTGCAACAAAACATTTACCCTAACCCTAACCAGAATTTAAAAAATACAGAGTTTTCTGGATATTGCAACAAAACATTTACCCTAACCCTAACCAAAATTTAAAAAATACAGAGTTTTCTGGATATTGCAACAAAACATTTACCCTAACCCTAACCAGAATTTAAAAAATACAGAGTTTTCTGGATATTGCAACAAAACATTTACCCTAACCCTAACCAGAATTTAAAAAATACAGAGTTTTCTGGATATTGCAACAAAACATTTACCCTAACCCTAACCAGAATTTAAAAAATACAGAGTTTTCTGGATATTGCAACAAAACCCTAACCCTAACCAAAAGTGATAAAATACTGAGTTTTCAGGATATTGCAACAAAACATTTACCCTAACCCTAACCAGAATTTAAAAAATACAGAGTTTTCTGGATATTGCAACAAAACATTTACCCTAACCCTAACCAGAATTTAAAAAATACAGAGTTTTCTGGATATTGCAACAAAACATTTACCCTAACCCTAACCAGAATTTAAAAAATACAGAGTTTTCTGGATATTGCAACAAAACATTTACCCTAACCCTAACCAGAATTTAAAAAATACAGAGTTTTCTGGATATTGCAACAAAACATTTACCCTAACCCTAACCAGAATTTAAAAAATACAGAGTTTTCTGGATATTGCAACAAAACAGTTACCCTAACCCTAACCAGAATTTAAAAAATACAGAGTTTTCTGGATATTGCAACAAAACCCTAACCCTAACCAAAAGTGATAAAATACTGAGTTTTCTGGATATTGCAACAAAACATTTACCCTAACCCTAACCAGAATTTAAAAAATACAGAGTTTTCTGGATATTACAACAAAACATTTACCCTAACCAGAATTTAAAAAATACAGAGTTTTCTGGATATTGCAACAAAACATTTACCCTAACCCTAACCAGAATTTAAAAAATACAGAGTTTTCTGGATATTGCAACAAAACATTTACCCTAACCATAACCAGAATTTAAAAAATACAGAGTTTTCTGGATATTGCAACAAAACATTTACCCTAACCCTAACCAGAATTTAAAAAATACAGAGTTTTCTGGATATTGCAACAAAACATTTACCCTAACCCTAACTAGAATTTAAAAAATACAGAGTTTTCTGGATATTGCAACAAAACATTTACCCTAACCCTAACCAGAATTTAAAAAATACAGAGTTTTCTGGATATTGCAACAAAACATTTACCCTAACCCTAACCAGAATTTAAAAAATACAGAGTTTTCTGGATATTGCAACAAAACATTTACCCTAACCCTAACCAAAAGTGATAAAATACTGAGTTTTCTGGATATTGCCACAAAACATTTACCCTAACCCTAACCAGAATTTAAAAAATACAGAGTTTTCTGGATATTGCAACAAAACATTTACCCTAACCCTAACCAGAATTTAAAAAATACAGAGTTTTCTGAATATTGCAACAAAACGTTTACCCTAACCCTAACCAGAATTTAAAAAATACAGAGTTTTCTGAATATTGCAACAAAACATTTACCCTAACCCTAACCAGAATTTAAAAAATACAGAGTTTTCTGGATATTGCAACAAAACCCTAACCCTAACCAAAAGTGATAAAATACTGAGTTTTCTGGATATTGCAACAAAACATTTACCCTAACCCTAACCAGAATTTAAAAAATACAGAGTTTTCTGGATATTGCAACAAAACATTTACCCTAACCCTAACCAGAATTTAAAAAATACAGAGTTTTCTGGATATTGCAACAAAACCCTAACCCTAACCAAAAGTGATAAAATACTGAGTTTTCTGGATATTGCAACAAAACATTTACCCTAACCCTAACCAAAATTTAAAAAATACAGAGTTTTCTGGATATTGCAACAAAACATTTACCCTAACCCTAACCAGAATTTAAAAAATACAGAGTTTTCTGGATATTGCAACAAAACATTTACCCTAACCCTAACCAAAAGTGATAAAATACTGAGATTTCTGGATATTGCAACAAAACATTTACCCTAACCCTAACCAGAATTTAAAAAATACAGAGTTTTCTGGATATTGCAACAAAACATTTACCCTAACCCTAACCAGAATTTAAAAAATACAGAGTTTTCTGAATATTGCAACAAAACGTTTACCCTAACCCTAACCAGAATTTAAAAAATACAGAGTTTTCTGAATATTGCAACAAAACATTTACCCTAACCCTAACCAGAATTTAAAAAATACAGAGTTTTCTAGATATTGCAACAAAACCCTAACCCTAACCAAAAGTGATAAAATACTGACTTTTCTGGATATTGCAACAAAACATTTACCCTAACCCTAACCAGAATTTAAAAAATACAGAGTTTTCTGGATATTGCAACAAAACATTTACCCTAACCCTAACCAGAATTTAAAAAATACAGAGTTTTCTGGATATTGCAACAAAACCCTAACCCTAACCAAAAGTGATAAAATACTGAGTTTTCTGGATATTGCAACAAAACATTTACCCTAACCCTAACCAAAATTTAAAAAATACAGAGTTTTCTGGATATTGCAACAAAACATTTACCCTAACCCTAACCAGAATTTAAAAAATACAGAGTTTTCTTGATATTGCAACAAAACATTTACCCTAACCCTAACCAAAAGTGATAAAATACTGAGTTTTCTGGATATTGCAACAAAACATTTACCCTAACCCTAACCAGAATTTAAAAAATACAGAGTTTTCTGGATATTGCAACAAAACATTTACCCTAACCCTAACCAGAATTTAAAAAATACAGAGTTTTCTGGATATTGCAACAAAACATTTACCCTAACCCTAAACAGAATTTAAAAAATACAGAGTTTTCTGGATATTGCAACAAAACATTAACCCTAACCAAAAGTGATAAAATACTGAGTTTTCTGGATATTGCAACAAAACATTTACCCTAACCCTAACCAGAATTTAAAAAATACAGAGTTTTCTGGATATTGCAACAAAACATTTAACCTAACCCTAACCAGAATTTAAAAAATACAGAGTTTTCTTGATATTGCAACAAAACATTTACCCTAACCCTAACCAAAAGTGATAAAATACTGAGTTTTCTGGATATTGCAACAAAACATTTACCCTAACCCTAACCAGAATTTAAAAAATACAGAGTTTTCTGGATATTGCAACAAAACATTTACCCTAACCCTAACCAGAATTTAAAAAATACAGAGTTTTCTGGATATTGCAACAAAACATTTACCCTAACCCTAACCAGAATTTAAAAAATACAGAGTTTTCTGGATATTGCAACAAAACATTAACCCTAACCAAAAGTGATAAAATACTGAGTTTTCTGGATATTGCAACAAAACATTTACCCTAACCCTAACCAGAATTTAAAAAATACAGAGTTTTCTGGATATTGCAACAAAACATTTAACCTAACCCTAACCAGAATTTAAAAAATACAGAGTTTTCTGGATATTGCAACAAAACATTTACCCTAACCCTAACCAGAATTTAAAAAATACAGAGTTTTCTGGATATTGCAACAAAACCCTAACCCTAACCAAAAGTGATAAAATACTGAGTTTTCTGGATATTGCAACAAAACATTTACCCTAACCCTAACCAAAATTTAAAAAATACAGAGTTTTCTGGATATTGCAACAAAACATTTACCCTAACCCTAACCAGAATTTAAAAAATATAGAGTTTTCTGGATATTGCAACAAAACATTTACCCTAACCCTAACCAAAAGTGATAAAATACTGAGTTTTCTGGATATTGCAACAAAACATTTACCCTAACCCTAACCAGAATTTAAAAAATACAGAGTTTTCTGGATATTGCAACAAAACATTTACCCTAACCCTAACCAGAATTTAAAAAATACAGAGTTTTCTGGATATTGCAACAAAACCCTAACCCTAACCAAAAGTGATAAAATACTGAGTTTTCAGGATATTGCAACAAAACATTTACCCTAACCCTAACCAGAATTTAAAAAATACAGAGTTTTCTGGATATTGCAACAAAACATTTACCCTAACCCTAACCAGAATTTAAAAAATACAGAGTTTTCTGGATATTGCAACAAAACATTTACCCTAACCCTAACCAGAATTTAAAAAATACAGAGTTTTCTGGATATTGCAACAAAACATTTACCCTAACCCTAACCAGAATTTAAAAAATACAGAGTTTTCTGGATATTGCAACAAAACATTTACCCTAACCCTAACCAGAATTTAAAAAATACAGAGTTTTCTGGATATTGCAACAAAACAGTTACCCTAACCCTAACCAGAATTTAAAAAATACAGAGTTTTCTGGATATTGCAACAAAACCCTAACCCTAACCAAAAGTGATAAAATACTGAGTTTTCTGGATATTGCAACAAAACATTTACCCTAACCCTAACCAGAATTTAAAAAATACAGAGTTTTCTGGATATTACAACAAAACATTTACCCTAACCAGAATTTAAAAAATACAGAGTTTTCTGGATATTGCAACAAAACATTTACCCTAACCCTAACCAGAATTTAAAAAATACAGAGTTTTCTGGATATTGCAACAAAACATTTACCCTAACCATAACCAGAATTTAAAAAATACAGAGTTTTCTGGATATTGCAACAAAACATTTACCCTAACCCTAACCAGAATTTAAAAAATACAGAGTTTTCTGGATATTGCAACAAAACATTTACCCTAACCCTAACTAGAATTTAAAAAATACAGAGTTTTCTGGATATTGCAACAAAACATTTACCCTAACCCTAACCAGAATTTAAAAAATACAGAGTTTTCTGGATATTGCAACAAAACATTTACCCTAACCCTAACCAGAATTTAAAAAATACAGAGTTTTCTGGATATTGCAACAAAACATTTACCCTAACCCTAACCAAAAGTGATAAAATACTGAGTTTTCTGGATATTGCCACAAAACATTTACCCTAACCCTAACCAGAATTTAAAAAATACAGAGTTTTCTGGATATTGCAACAAAACATTTACCCTAACCCTAACCAGAATTTAAAAAATACAGAGTTTTCTGAATATTGCAACAAAACGTTTACCCTAACCCTAACCAGAATTTAAAAAATACAGAGTTTTCTGAATATTGCAACAAAACATTTACCCTAACCCTAACCAGAATTTAAAAAATACAGAGTTTTCTGGATATTGCAACAAAACCCTAACCCTAACCAAAAGTGATAAAATACTGAGTTTTCTGGATATTGCAACAAAACATTTACCCTAACCCTAACCAGAATTTAAAAAATACAGAGTTTTCTGGATATTGCAACAAAACATTTACCCTAACCCTAACCAGAATTTAAAAAATACAGAGTTTTCTGGATATTGCAACAAAACCCTAACCCTAACCAAAAGTGATAAAATACTGAGTTTTCTGGATATTGCAACAAAACATTTACCCTAACCCTAACCAAAATTTAAAAAATACAGAGTTTTCTGGATATTGCAACAAAACATTTACCCTAACCCTAACCAGAATTTAAAAAATACAGAGTTTTCTGGATATTGCAACAAAACATTTACCCTAACCCTAACCAAAAGTGATAAAATACTGAGATTTCTGGATATTGCAACAAAACATTTACCCTAACCCTAACCAGAATTTAAAAAATACAGAGTTTTCTGGATATTGCAACAAAACATTTACCCTAACCCTAACCAGAATTTAAAAAATACAGAGTTTTCTGAATATTGCAACAAAACGTTTACCCTAACCCTAACCAGAATTTAAAAAATACAGAGTTTTCTGAATATTGCAACAAAACATTTACCCTAACCCTAACCAGAATTTAAAAAATACAGAGTTTTCTAGATATTGCAACAAAACCCTAACCCTAACCAAAAGTGATAAAATACTGACTTTTCTGGATATTGCAACAAAACATTTACCCTAACCCTAACCAGAATTTAAAAAATACAGAGTTTTCTGGATATTGCAACAAAACATTTACCCTAACCCTAACCAGAATTTAAAAAATACAGAGTTTTCTGGATATTGCAACAAAACCCTAACCCTAACCAAAAGTGATAAAATACTGAGTTTTCTGGATATTGCAACAAAACATTTACCCTAACCCTAACCAAAATTTAAAAAATACAGAGTTTTCTGGATATTGCAACAAAACATTTACCCTAACCCTAACCAGAATTTAAAAAATACAGAGTTTTCTTGATATTGCAACAAAACATTTACCCTAACCCTAACCAAAAGTGATAAAATACTGAGTTTTCTGGATATTGCAACAAAACATTTACCCTAACCCTAACCAGAATTTAAAAAATACAGAGTTTTCTGGATATTGCAACAAAACATTTACCCTAACCCTAACCAGAATTTAAAAAATACAGAGTTTTCTGGATATTGCAACAAAACATTTACCCTAACCCTAACCAAAATTTAAAAAATACAGAGTTTTCTGGATATTGCAACAAAACATTAACCCTAACCAAAAGTGATAAAATACTGAGTTTTCTGGATATTGCAACAAAACATTTACCCTAACCCTAACCAGAATTTAAAAAATACAGAGTTTTCTGGATATTGCAACAAAACATTTAACCTAACCCTAACCAGAATTTAAAAAATACAGAGTTTTCTGGATATTGCAACAAAACATTTACCCTAACCCTAACCAGAATTTAAAAAATACAGAGTTTTCTGGATATTGCAACAAAACCCTAACCCTAACCAAAAGTGATAAAATACTGAGTTTTCTGGATATTGCAACAAAACATTTACCCTAACCCTAACCAAAATTTAAAAAATACAGAGTTTTCTGGATATTGCAACAAAACATTTACCCTAACCCTAACCAGAATTTAAAAAATACAGAGTTTTCTTGATATTGCAACAAAACATTTACCCTAACCCTAACCAAAAGTGATAAAATACTGAGTTTTCTGGATATTGCAACAAAACATTTACCCTAACCCTAACCAGAATTTAAAAAATACAGAGTTTTCTGGATATTGCAACAAAACATTTACCCTAACCCTAACCAGAATTTAAAAAATACAGAGTTTTCTGGATATTGCAACAAAACATTTACCCTAACCCTAACCAGAATTTAAAAAATACAGAGTTTTCTGGATATTGCAACAAAACATTAACCCTAACCAAAAGTGATAAAATACTGAGTTTTCTGGATATTGCAACAAAACATTTACCCTAACCCTAACCAGAATTTAAAAAATACAGAGTTTTCTGGATATTGCAACAAAACATTTAACCTAACCCTAACCAGAATTTAAAAAATACAGAGTTTTCTGGATATTGCAACAAAACATTTACCCTAACCCTAACCAGAATTTAAAAAATACAGAGTTTTCTGGATATTGCAACAAAACCCTAACCCTAACCAAAAGTGATAAAATACTGAGTTTTCTGGATATTGCAACAAAACATTTACCCTAACCGCAACCAAAATTTAAAAAATACAGAGTTTTCTGGATATTGCAACAAAACATTTACCCTAACCCTAACCAGAATTTAAAAAATATAGAGTTTTCTGGATATTGCAACAAAACATTTACCCTAACCCTAACCAAAAGTGATAAAATACTGAGTTTTCTGGATATTGCAACAAAACATTTACCCTAACCCTAACCAGAATTTAAAAAATACAGAGTTTTCTGGATATTGCAACAAAACATTTACCCTAACCCTAACCAGAATTTAAAAAATACAGAGTTTTCTGGATATTGCAACAAAACATTTACCCTAACCCTAACCAGAATTTAAAAAATACTGACTTTTCTGGATATTGCAACAAAACATTTACCCTAACCCTAACCAGAATTTAAAAAATACAGAGTTTTCTGGATATTGCAACAAAACATTTACCCTAACCCTAACCAGAATTTAAAAAATACAGAGTTTTCTGGATATTGCAACAAAACCCTAACCCTAACCAAAAGTGATAAAATACTGAGTTTTCTGGATATTGCAACAAAACATTTACCCTAACCCTAACCAAAATTTAAAAAATACAGAGTTTTCTGGATATTGCAACAAAACATTTACCCTAACCCTAACCAGAATTTAAAAAATACAGAGTTTTCTTGATATTGCAACAAAACATTTACCCTAACCCTAACCAAAAGTGATAAAATACTGAGTTTTCTGGATATTGCAACAAAACATTTACCCTAACCCTAACCAGAATTTAAAAAATACAGAGTTTTCTGGATATTGCAACAAAACATTTACCCTAACCCTAACCAGAATTTAAAAAATACAGAGTTTTCTGGATATTGCAACAAAACATTTACCCTAACCCTAACCAGAATTTAAAAAATACAGAGTTTTCTGGATATTGCAACAAAACATTAACCCTAACCAAAAGTGATAAAATACTGAGTTTTCTGGATATTGCAACAAAACATTTACCCTAACCCTAACCAGAATTTAAAAAATACAGAGTTTTCTGGATATTGCAACAAAACATTTAACCTAACCCTAACCAGAATTTAAAAAATACAGAGTTTTCTGGATATTGCAACAAAACATTTACCCTAACCCTAACCAGAATTTAAAAAATACAGAGTTTTCTGGATATTGCAACAAAACCCTAACCCTAACCAAAAGTGATAAAATACTGAGTTTTCTGGATATTGCAACAAAACATTTACCCTAACCCTAACCAAAATTTAAAAAATACAGAGTTTTCTGGATATTGCAACAAAACATTTACCCTAACCCTAACCAGAATTTAAAAAATATAGAGTTTTCTGGATATTGCAACAAAACATTTACCCTAACCCTAACCAAAAGTGATAAAATACTGAGTTTTCTGGATATTGCAACAAAACATTTACCCTAACCCTAACCAGAATTTAAAAAATACAGAGTTTTCTGGATATTGCAACAAAACATTTACCCTAACCCTAACCAGAATTTAAAAAATACAGAGTTTTCTGGATATTGCAACAAAACATTTACCCTAACCCTAACCAGAATTTAAAAAATACAGAGTTTTCTGGATATTGCAACAAAACATTTACCCTAACCCTAACCAAAATTTAAAAAATACAGAGTTTTCTGGATATTGCAACAAAACCCTAACCCTAACCAAAAGTGATAAAATACTGAGTTTTCTGGATATTGCAACAAAACATTTACCCTAACCCTAACCAGAATTTAAAAAATACAGAGTTTTCTGGATATTGCAACAAAACATTTACCCTAACCCTAACCAGAATTTAAAAAATACAGAGTTTTCTGGATATTGCAACAAAACATTTACCCTAACCCTAACCAGAATTTAAAAAATACAGAGTTTTCTGGATATTGCAACAAAACATTTACCCTAACCCTAACCAGAATTTAAAAAATACAGAGTTTTCTGGATATTGCAACAAAACATTTACCCTAACCCTAACCAGAATTTAAAAAATACAGAGTTTTCTGGATATTGCAACAAAACATTTACCCTAACCCTAACCAGAATTTAAAAAATACAGAGTTTTCTGGATATTGCAACAAAACCCTAACCCTAACCAAAAGTGATAAAATACTGAGTTTTCTGGATATTGCAACAAAACATTTACCCTAACCCTAACCAGAATTTAAAAAATACAGAGTTTTCTGGATATTGCAACAAAACATTTACCCTAACCAGAATTTAAAAAATACAGAGTTTTCTGGATATTGCAACAAAACATTTACCCTAACCCTAACCAGAATTTGTAAAAATACAGAGTTTTCTGGATATTGCAACAAAACATTTACTCTAACCATAACCAGAATTTAAAAAATACAGAGTTTTCTGGATATTGCAACAAAACATTTACCCTAACCCTAACCAGAATTTAAAAAATACAGAGTTTTCTGGATATTGCAACAAAACATTTACCCTAACCCTAACCAGAATTTAAAAAATACAGAGTTTTCTGGATATTGCAACAAAACATTTACCCTAACCCTAACCAGAATTTAAAAAATACAGAGTTTTCTGGATATTGCAACAAAACATTTACCCTAACCCTAACCAGAATTTAAAAAATACAGAGTTTTCTGGATATTGCAACAAAACATTTACCCTAACCCTAACCAGAATTTAAAAAATACAGAGTTTTCTGGATATTGCAACAAAACATTTACCCTAACCCTAACCAAAAGTGATAAAATACTGAGTTTTCTGGATATTGCAACAAAACATTTACCCTAACCCTAACCAGAATTAAAAAAATACAGAGTTTTCTGGATATTGCAACAAAACATTTACCCTAACCCTAACCAGAATTTAAAAAATACAGAGTTTTCTGGATATTGCAACAAAACATTTACCCTAACCCTAACCAGAATTTAAAAAATACAGAGTTTTCTGGATATTGCAACAAAACATTTACCCTAACCCTAACCAGAATTTAAAAAATACAGAGTTTTCTGGATATTGCAACAAAACATTTACCCTAACCCTAACCAGAATTTAAAAAATACAGAGTTTTCTTGATATTGCAACAAAACATTTACCCTAACCCTAACCAGAATTTAAAAAATACAGAGTTTTATGGATATTGCAACAAAACATTTACCCTAACCCTAACCAGAATTTAAAAAATACAGAGTTTTCTGGATATTGCAACAAAACATTTACCCTAACCCTAACCAGAATTTAAAAAATACAGAGTTTTCTGGATATTGCAACAAAACATTTACCCTAACCCTAACCAGAATTTAAAAAATACAGAGTTTTCTGGATATTGCAACAAAACATTTACCCTAACCCTAACCAGAATTTAAAAAATACAGAGTTTTCTGGATATTGCAACAAAACCCTAACCCTAACCAAAAGTGATAAAATACTGAGTTTTCTGGATATTGCAACAAAACATTTACCCTAACCCTAACCAGAATTTAAAAAATACAGAGTTTTCTGGATATTGCAACAAAACATTTACCCTAACCCTAACCAGAATTTAAAAAATACAGAGTTTTCTGGATATTGCAACAAAACATTTACCCTAACCCTAACCAGAATTTAAAAAATACAGAGTTTTCTGGATATTGCAACAAAGCATTTACCCTAACCCTAACCAGAATTTAAAAAATACAGAGTTTCTGGATATTGCAACAAAACATTTACCCTAACCCTAACCAGAATTTAAAAAATACAGAGTTTTCTGGATATTGCAACAAAACCCTAACCCTAACCAAAAGTGATAAAATACTGAGTTCTCTGGATATTGCAACAAAACATTTACCCTAACCCTAACCAGAATTTAAAAAATACAGAGTTTTCTGGATATTGCAACAAAACATTTACCCTAACCCTAACCAGAATTTAAAAAATACAGAGTTTTCTGGATATTGCAACAAAACATTTACCCTAACCCTAATCAGAATTTAAAAAATACAGAGTTTTCTGGATATTGCAACAAAACATTTACCCTAACCCTAACCAGAATTTAAAAAATACAGAGTTTTCTGGATATTGCAACAAAACATTTACCCTAACCCTAACCAGAATTTAAAAAATACAGAGTTTTCTGGATATTGCAACAAAACATTTACCCTAACCCTAACCAGAATTTAAAAAATACAGAGTTTTCTGGATATTGCAACAAAACATTTACCCTAACCCTAATCAGAATTTTAAAAATACAGAGTTTTCTGGATATTGCAACAAAACATTTACCCTAACCCTAACCAGACTTTAAAAAATACAGAGTTTTCTGGATATTGCAACAAAACATTTACCCTAACCCTAACCAGAATTTTAAAAATACAGAGTTTTCTGGATATTGCAACAAAACATTTACCCTAACCCTAACCAGAATTTAAAAAATACAGAGTTTTCTGGATATTGCAACAAAACATTTACCCTAACCCTAACCAGAATTTAAAAAATACAGAGTTTTCTGGATATTGCAACAAAACATTTACCCTAACCCTAACCAGAATTTTAAAAATACAGAGTTGTCTGGATATTGCAACAAAACCCTAACCCTAACCAAAAGTGATAAAATACTGAGTTTTCTGGATATTGCAACAAAACATTTACCCTAACCCTAACCAGAATTTGAAAAATACAGAGTTTTCTGGATATTGCAACAAAACATTTACCCTAACCCTAACCAGAATTTAAAAAATACAGTGTTTTCTGGATATTGCAACAAAACATTTACCCTAACCCTAACCAGAATTTAAAAAATACAGAGTTTTCTGGATATTGCAACAAAACCCTAACCCTAACCAAAAGTGATAAAATACTGAGTTTTCTGGATATTGCAACAAAACATTTACCCTAACCCTAACCAGAATTTAAAAAATACAGAGTTTTCTGGATATTGCAACAAAACATTTAACCTAACCCTAACCAGAATTTAAAAAATACAGAGTTTTCTGGATATTGCAACAAAACATTTACCCTAACCCTAACCAGAATTTAAAAAATACAGAGTTTTCTGGATATTGCAACAAAACCCTAACCCTAACCAAAAGTGATAAAATACTGAGTTTTCTGGATATTGCAACAAAACATTTACCCTAACCCTAACCAAAATTTAAAAAATACAGAGTTTTCTGGATATTGCAACAAAACATTTACCCTAACCCTAACCAGAATTTAAAAAATATAGAGTTTTCTGGATATTGCAACAAAACATTTACCCTTACCCTAACCAAAAGTGATAAAATACTGAGTTTTCTGGATATTGCAACAAAACATTTACCCTAACCCTAACCAGAATTTAAAAAATACAGAGTTTTCTGGATATTGCAACAAAACATTTACCCTAACCCTAACCAGAATTTAAAAAATACAGAGTTTTCTGGATATTGCAACAAAACATTTACCCTAACCCTAACCAGAATTTAAAAAATACAGAGTTTTCTGGATATTGCAACAAAACATTTACCCTAACCCTAACCAAAATTTAAAAAATACAGAGTTTTCTGGATATTGCAACAAAACATTTACCCTAACCCTAACCAGAATTTAAAAAATACAGAGTTTTCTGGATATTGCAACAAAACATTTACCCTAACCCTAACCAGAATTTAAAAAATACAGAGTTTTCTGGATATTGCAACAAAACATTTACCCTAACCCTAACCAGAATTTAAAAAATACAGAGTTTTCTGGATATTGCAACAAAACCCTAACCCTAACCAAAAGTGATAAAATACTGAGTTTTCTGGATATTGCAACAAAACATTTACCCTAACCCTAACCAGAATTTAAAAAATACAGAGTTTTCTGGATATTGCAACAAAACATTTACCCTAACCCTAACCAGAATTTAAAAAATACAGAGTTTTCTGGATATTGCAACAAAACATTTACCCTAACCCTAACCAGAATTTAAAAAATACAGAGTTTTCTGGATATTGCAACAAAACATTTACCCTAACCCTAACCAGAATTTAAAAAATACAGAGTTTTCTGGATATTGCAACAAAACATTTACCCTAACCCTAACCAGAATTTAAAAAATACAGAGTTTTCTGGATATTGCAACAAAACATTTACCCTAACCCTAACCAGAATTTAAAAAATACAGAGTTTTCTGGATATTGCAACAAAACCCTAACCCTAACCAAAAGTGATAAAATACTGAGTTTTCTGGATATTGCAACAAAACATTTACCCTAACCCTAACCAGAATTTAAAAAATACAGAGTTTTCTGGATATTGCAACAAAACATTTACCCTAACCAGAATTTAAAAAATACAGAGTTTTCTGGATATTGCAACAAAACATTTACCCTAACCCTAACCAGAATTTGTAAAAATACAGAGTTTTCTGGATATTGCAACAAAACATTTACTCTAACCATAACCAGAATTTAAAAAATACAGAGTTTTCTGGATATTGCAACAAAGCATTTACCCTAACCCTAACCAGAATTTAAAAAATACAGAGTTTTCTGGATATTACAACAAAACATTTACCCTAACCAGAATTTAAAAAATACAGAGTTTTCTGGATATTGCAACAAAACATTTACCCTAACCCTAACCAGAATTTAAAAAATACAGAGTTTTCTGGATATTGCAACAAAACATTTACCCTAACCATAACCAGAATTTAAAAAATACAGAGTTTTCTGGATATTTCAACAAAACATTTACCCTAACCCTAACCAGAATTTAAAAAATACAGAGTTTTCTGGATATTGCAACAAAACATTTACCCTAACCCTAACTAGAATTTAAAAAATACAGAGTTTTCTGGATATTGCAACAAAACATTTACCCTAACCCTAACCAGAATTTAAAAAATACAGAGTTTTCTGGATATTGCAACAAAACATTTACCCTAACCCTAACCAGAATTTAAAAAATACAGAGTTTTCTGGATATTGCAACAAAACATTTACCCTAACCCTAACCAAAAGTGATAAAATACTGAGTTTTCTGGATATTGCCACAAAACATTTACCCTAACCCTAACCAGAATTTAAAAAATACAGAGTTTTCTGGATATTGCAACAAAACATTTACCCTAACCCTAACCAGAATTTAAAAAATACAGAGTTTTCTGAATATTGCAACAAAACGTTTACCCTAACCCTAACCAGAATTTAAAAAATACAGAGTTTTCTGAATATTGCAACAAAACATTTACCCTAACCCTAACCAGAATTTAAAAAATACAGAGTTTTCTGGATATTGCAACAAAACCCTAACCCTAACCCTAACCAGAATTTAAAAAATACAGAGTTTTCTGGATATTGCAACAAAACCCTAACCCTAACCAAAAGTGATAAAATACTGAGTTTTCTGGATATTGCAACAAAACATTTACCCTAACCCTAACCAAAATTTAAAAAATACAGAGTTTTCTGGATATTGCAACAAAACATTTACCCTAACCCTAACCAGAATTTAAAAAATACAGAGTTTTCTTGATATTGCAACAAAACATTTACCCTAACCCTAACCAAAAGTGATAAAATACTGAGTTTTCTGGATATTGCAACAAAACATTTACCCTAACCCTAACCAGAATTTAAAAAATACAGAGTTTTCTGGATATTGCAACAAAACATTTACCCTAACCCTAACCAGAATTTAAAAAATACAGAGTTTTCTGGATATTGCAACAAAACATTTACCCTAACCCTAACCAGAATTTAAAAAATACAGAGTTTTCTGGATATTGCAACAAAACATTAACCCTAACCAAAAGTGATAAAATACTGTGTTTTCTGGATATTGCAACAAAACATTTACCCTAACCCTAACCAGAATTTAAAAAATACAGAGTTTTCTGGATATTGCAACAAAACATTTAACCTAACCCTAACCAGAATTTAAAAAATACAGAGTTTTCTGGATATTGCAACAAAACATTTACCCTAACCCTAACCAGAATTTAAAAAATACAGAGTTTTCTGGATATTGCAACAAAACCCTAACCCTAACCAAAAGTGATAAAATACTGAGTTTTCTGGATATTGCAACAAAACATTTACCCTAACCCTAACCAAAATTTAAAAAATACAGAGTTTTCTGGATATTGCAACAAAACATTTACCCTAACCCTAACCAGAATTTAAAAAATATAGAGTTTTCTGGATATTGCAACAAAACATTTACCCTAACCCTAACCAAAAGTGATAAAATACTGAGTTTTCTGGATATTGCAACAAAACATTTACCCTAACCCTAACCAGAATTTAAAAAATACAGAGTTTTCTGGATATTGCAACAAAACATTTACCCTAACCCTAACCAGAATTTAAAAAATACAGAGTTTTCTGGATATTGCAACAAAACATTTACCCTAACCCTAACCAGAATTTAAAAAATACAGAGTTTTCTGGATATTGCAACAAAACATTTACCCTAACCCTAACCAAAATTTAAAAAATACAGAGTTTTCTGGATATTGCAACAAAACATTTACCCTAACCCTAACCAGAATTTAAAAAATACAGAGTTTTCTGGATATTGCAACAAAACATTTACCCTAACCCTAACCAGAATTTAAAAAATACAGAGTTTTCTGGATATTGCAACAAAACATTTACCCTAACCCTAACCAGAATTTAAAAAATACAGAGTTTTCTGGATATTGCAACAAAACATTTACCCTAACCCTAACCAAAAGTGATAAAATACTGAGTTTTCTGGATATTGCCACAAAACATTTACCCTAACCCTAACCAGAATTTAAAAAATACAGAGTTTTCTGGATATTGCAACAAAACATTTACCCTAACCCTAACCAGAATTTAAAAAATACAGAGTTTTCTGAATATTGCAACAAAACGTTTACCCTAACCCTAACCAGAATTTAAAAAATACAGAGTTTTCTGAATATTGCAACAAAACATTTACCCTAACCCTAACCAGAATTTAAAAAATACAGAGTTTTCTGGATATTGCAACAAAACCCTAACCCTAACCCTAACCAGAATTTAAAAAATACAGAGTTTTCTGGATATTGCAACAAAACCCTAACCCTAACCAAAAGTGATAAAATACTGAGTTTTCTGGATATTGCAACAAAACATTTACCCTAACCCTAACCAAAATTTAAAAAATACAGAGTTTTCTGGATATTGCAACAAAACATTTACCCTAACCCTAACCAGAATTTAAAAAATACAGAGTTTTCTTGATATTGCAACAAAACATTTACCCTAACCCTAACCAAAAGTGATAAAATACTGAGTTTTCTGGATATTGCAACAAAACATTTACCCTAACCCTAACCAGAATTTTAAAAATACAGAGTTTTCTGGATATTGCAACAAAACATTTACCCTAACCCTAACCAGAATTTAAAAAATACAGAGTTTTCTGGATATTGCAACAAAACATTTACCCTAACCCTAACCAGAATTTAAAAAATACAGAGTTTTCTGGATATTGCAACAAAACATTAACCCTAACCAAAAGTGATAAAATACTGTGTTTTCTGGATATTGCAACAAAACATTTACCCTAACCCTAACCAGAATTTAAAAAATACAGAGTTTTCTGGATATTGCAACAAAACATTTAACCTAACCCTAACCAGAATTTAAAAAATACAGAGTTTTCTGGATATTGCAACAAAACATTTACCCTAACCCTAACCAGAATTTAAAAAATACAGAGTTTTCTGGATATTGCAACAAAACCCTAACCCTAACCAAAAGTGATAAAATACTGAGTTTTCTGGATATTGCAACAAAACATTTACCCTAACCCTAACCAAAATTTAAAAAATACAGAGTTTTCTGGATATTGCAACAAAACATTTACCCTAACCCTAACCAGAATTTAAAAAATATAGAGTTTTCTGGATATTGCAACAAAACATTTACCCTAACCCTAACCAAAAGTGATAAAATACTGAGTTTTCTGGATATTGCAACAAAACATTTACCCTAACCCTAACCAGAATTTAAAAAATACAGAGTTTTCTGGATATTGCAACAAAACATTTACCCTAACCCTAACCAGAATTTAAAAAATACAGAGTTTTCTGGATATTGCAACAAAACATTTACCCTAACCCTAACCAGAATTTAAAAAATACAGAGTTTTCTGGATATTGCAACAAAACATTTACCCTAACCCTAACCAAAATTTAAAAAATACAGAGTTTTCTGGATATTGCAACAAAACATTTACCCTAACCCTAACCAGAATTTAAAAAATACAGAGTTTTCTGGATATTGCAACAAAACATTTACCCTAACCCTAACCAGAATTTAAAAAATACAGAGTTTTCTGGATATTGCAACAAAACATTTACCCTAACCCTAACCAGAATTTAAAAAATACAGAGTTTTCTGGATATTGCAACAAAACCCTAACCCTAACCAAAAGTGATAAAATACTGAGTTTTCTGGATATTGCAACAAAACATTTACCCTAACCCTAACCAGAATTTAAAAAATACAGAGTTTTCTGGATATTGCAACAAAACATTTACCCTAACCCTAACCAGAATTTAAAAAATACAGAGTTTTCTGGATATTGCAACAAAACATTTACCCTAACCCTAACCAGAATTTAAAAAATACAGAGTTTTCTGGATATTGCAACAAAACATTTACCCTAACCCTAACCAGAATTTAAAAAATACAGAGTTTTCTGGATATTGCAACAAAACATTTACCCTAACCCTAACCAGAATTTAAAAAATACAGAGTTTTCTGGATATTGCAACAAAACATTTACCCTAACCCTAACCAGAATTTAAAAAAATACAGAGTTTTCTGGATATTGCAACAAAACCCTAACCCTAACCAAAAGTGATAAAATACTGAGTTTTCTGGATATTGCAACAAAACATTTACCCTAACCCTAACCAGAATTTAAAAAATACAGAGTTTTCTGGATATTGCAACAAAACATTTACCCTAACCAGAATTTAAAAAATACAGAGTTTTCTGGATATTGCAACAAAACATTTACCCTAACCCTAACCAGAATTTGTAAAAATACAGAGTTTTCTGGATATTGCAACAAAACATTTACTCTAACCATAACCAGAATTTAAAAAATACAGAGTTTTCTGGATATTGCAACAAAACATTTACCCTAACCCTAACCAGAATTTAAAAAATACAGAGTTTTCTGGATATTGCAACAAAACATTTACCCTAACCCTAACCAGAATTTAAAAAATACAGAGTTTTCTGGATATTGCAACAAAACATTTACCCTAACCCTAACCAGAATTTAAAAAATACAGAGTTTTCTGGATATTGCAACAAAACATTTACCCTAACCCTAACCAGAATTTAAAAAATACAGAGTTTTCTGGATATTGCAACAAAACATTTACCCTAACCCTAACCAGAATTTAAAAAATACAGAGTTTTCTGGATATTGCAACAAAACATTTACCCTTACCCTAACAAAAAGTGATAAAATACTGAGTTTTCTGGATATTGCAACAAAAGATTTACCCTAACCCTAACCAGAATTTAAAAAATACAGAGTTTTCTGGATATTGCAACAAAACATTTACCCTAACCCTAACCAGAATTTAAAAAATACAGAGTTTTCTGGATATTGCAACAAAACATTTACCCTAACCCTAACCAGAATTTAAAAAATACAGAGTTTTCTGGATATTGCAACAAAACATTTACCCTAACCCTAACCAGAATTTAAAAAATACAGAGTTTTCTGGATATTGCAACAAAACATTTACCCTAACCCTAACCAGAATTTAAAAAATACAGAGTTTTCTTGATATTGCAACAAAACATTTACCCTAACCCTAACCAGAATTTAAAAAATACAGAGTTTTCTGGATATTGCAACAAAACATTTACCCTAACCCTAACCAGAATTTAAAAAATACAGAGTTTTCTGGATATTGCAACAAAACATTTACCCTAACCCTAACCAGAATTTAAAAAATACAGAGTTTTCTGGATATTGCAACAAAACATTTACCCTAACCCTAACCAGAATTTAAAAAATACAGAGTTTTCTGGATATTGCAACAAAACATTTACCCTAACCCTAACCAGAATTTAAAAAATACAGAGTTTTCTGGATATTGCAACAAAACCCTAACCCTAACCAAAAGTGATAAAATACTGAGTTTTCTGGATATTGCAACAAAACATTTACCCTAACCCTAACCAGAATTTAAAAAATACAGAGTTTTCTGGATATTGCAACAAAACATTTACCCTAACCCTAACCAGAATTTTAAAAATACAGAGTTGTCTGGATATTGCAACAAAACCCTAACCCTAACCAAAAGTGATAAAATACTGAGTTTTCTGGATATTGCAACAAAACATTTACCCTAACCCTAACCAGAATTTGAAAAATACAGAGTTTTCTGGATATTGCAACAAAACATTTACCCTAACCCTAACCAGAATTTAAAAAATACAGAGTTTTCTGGATATTGCAACAAAACCCTAACCCTAACCAAAAGTGATAAAATACTGAGTTTTCTGGATATTGCAACAAAACATTTACCCTAACCCTAACCAGAATTTAAAAAATACAGAGTTTTCTGGATATTGCAACAAAACATTTACCCTAACCCTAACCAGAATTTAAAAAATACAGAGTTTTCTGGATATTGCAACAAAGCATTTACCCTAACCCTAACCAGAATTTAAAAAATACAGAGTTTCTGGATATTGCAACAAAACATTTACCCTAACCCTAACCAGAATTTAAAAAATACAGAGTTTTCTTGATATTGCAACAAAACCCTAACCCTAACCAAAAGTGATGAAATACTGAGTTCTCTGGATATTGCAACAAAACATTTACCCTAACCCTAACCAGAATTTAAAAAATACAGAGTTTTCTGGATATTGCAACAAAACATTTACCCTAACCCTAACCAGAATTTAAAAAATACAGAGTTTTCTGGATATTGCAACAAAACATTTACCCTAACCCTAACCAGAATTTAAAAAATACAGAGTTTTCTGGATATTGCAACAAAACATTTACCCTAACCCTAACCAGAATTTTAAAAATACAGAGTTGTCTGGATATTGCAACAAAACCCTAACCCTAACCAAAAGTGATAAAATACTGAGTTTTCTGGATATTGCAACAAAACATTTACCCTAACCCTAACCAGAATTTGAAAAATACAGAGTTTTCTGGATATTGCAACAAAACATTTACCCTAACCCTAACCAGAATTTAAAAAATACAGAGTTTTCTGGATATTGCAACAAAACCCTAACCCTAACCAAAAGTGATAAAATACTGAGTTTTCTGGATATTGCAACAAAACATTTACCCTAACCCTAACCAGAATTTAAAAAATACAGAGTTTTCTGGATATTGCAACAAAACATTTACCCTAACCCTAACCAGAATTAAAAAAATACAGAGTTTTCTGGATATTGCAACAAAACATTTACCCTAACCCTAACCAGAATTTAAAAAATACAGAGTTTTCTGGATATTGCAACAAAACATTTACCCTAACCCTAACCAGAATTTAAAAAATACAGAGTTTTCTGGATATTGCAACAAAACCCTAACCCTAACCAAAAGTGATAAAATACTGAGTTTTCTGGATACTGCAACAAAACATTTACCCTAACCCTAACCAGAATTTAAAAAATACAGAGTTTTCTGGATATTGCAACAAAACCCTAACCCTAACCAAAAGTGATAAAATACTGAGTTTTCTGGATATTTCAACAAAACATTTACCCTAACCCTAACCAGAATTTAAAAAATACAGAGTTTTCTGGATATTGCAACAAAACCCTAACCCTAACCAAAAGTGATAAAATACTGAGTTTTCTGGATATTGCAACAAAACATTTACCCTAACCCTAACCAGAATTTAAAAAATACAGAGGTTTCTGGATATTGCAACAAAACCCTAACCCTAACCAAAAGTGATAAAATACTGAGTTTTCTGGATATTGCAACAAAACATTTACCCTAACCCTAACCAGAATTTAAAAAATACAGAGTTTTCTGGATATTGCAACAAAACATTTACCCTAACCCTAACCAAAAGTGATAAAATACTGAGTTTTCTGGATATTGCAACAAAACATTTACCCTTACCCTAACCAGAATTTAAAAAATACAGAGTTTTCTGGATATTGCAACAAAACATTTACCCTAACCCTAACCAGAATTTAAAAAATACAGAGTATTCTGGATATTGCAACAAAACCCTAACCCTAACCAAAAGTGATAAAATACTGAGTTTTCTGGATATTGCAACAAAACATTTACCCTAACCCTAACCAGAATTTTAAAAATACAGAGTTTTCTGGATATTGCAACAAAACATTTACCCTAACCCTAACCAGAATTTAAAAAATACAGAGTTTTCTGGATATTGCAACAAAACATTTACCCTAACCCTAACCAGAATTTAAAAAATACAGAGTTTTCTGGATATTGCAACAAAACATTTACCCTAACCCTAACCAGAATTTAAAAAATACAGAGTTTTCTGGATATTGCAACAAAACATTTACCCTTACCCTAACCAGAATTTAAAAAATACAGAGTTTTCTGGATATTGCAACAAAACCCTAACCCTAACCAAAAGTGATAAAATACTGAGTTTTCTGGATATTGCAACAAAACATTTACCCTAACCCTAACCAGAATTTAAAAAATACAGAGTTTTCTGGATATTGCAACAAAACATTTACCCTAACCCTAACCAGAATTAAAAAAATACAGAGTTTTCTGGATATTGCAACAAAACATTTACCCTAACCCTAACCAGAATTTAAAAAATACAGAGTTTTCTGGATATTGCAACAAAACATTTACCCTAACCCTAACCAGAATTTAAAAAATACAGAGTTTTCTGGATATTGCAACAAAACCCTAACCCTAACCAAAAGTGATAAAATACTGAGTTTTCTGGATACTGCAACAAAACATTTACCCTAACCCTAACCAGAATTTAAAAAATACAGAGTTTTCTGGATATTGCAACAAAACCCTAACCCTAACCAAAAGTGATAAAATACTGAGTTTTCTGGATATTGCAACAAAACATTTACCCTAACCCTAACCAGAATTTAAAAAATACAGAGTTTTCTGGATATTGCAACAAAACCCTAACCCTAACCAAAAGTGATAAAATACTGAGTTTTCTGGATATTGCAACAAAACATTTACCCTAACCCTAACCAGAATTTAAAAAATACAGAGTTTTCTGGATATTGCAACAAAACATTTACCCTAACCCTAACCAAAAGTGATAAAATACTGAGTTTTCTGGATATTGCAACAAAACATTTACCCTTACCCTAACCAGAATTTAAAAAATACAGAGTTTTCTGGATATTGCAACAAAACATTTACCCTAACCCTAACCAGAATTTAAAAAATACAGAGTATTCTGGATATTGCAACAAAACCCTAACCCTAACCAAAAGTGATAAAATACTGAGTTTTCTGGATATTGCAACAAAACATTTACCCTAACCCTAACCAGAATTTTAAAAATACAGAGTTTTCTGGATATTGCAACAAAACATTTACCCTAACCCTAACCAGAATTTAAAAAATACAGAGTTTTCTGGATATTGCAACAAAACATTTACCCTAACCCTAACCAGAATTTAAAAAATACAGAGTTTTCTGGATATTGCAACAAAACATTTACCCTAACCCTAACCAGAATTTAAAAAATACAGAGTTTTCTGGATATTGCAACAAAACATTTACCCTTACCCTAACCAGAATTTAAAAAATACAGAGTTTTCTGGATATTGCAACAAAACCCTAACCCTAACCAAAAGTGATAAAATACTGAGTTTTCTGGATATTGCAACAAAACATTTACCCTAACCCTAACCAGAATTTAAAAAATACAGAGTTTTCTGGATATTGCAACAAAACATTTACCCTAACCCTAACCAGAATTAAAAAAATACAGAGTTTTCTGGATATTGCAACAAAACATTTACCCTAACCCTAACCAGAATTTAAAAAATACAGAGTTTTCTGGATATTGCAACAAAACATTTACCCTAACCCTAACCAGAATTTAAAAAATACAGAGTTTTCTGGATATTGCAACAAAACCCTAACCCTAACCAAAAGTGATAAAATACTGAGTTTTCTGGATACTGCAACAAAACATTTACCCTAACCCTAACCAGAATTTAAAAAATACAGAGTTTTCTGGATATTGCAACAAAACCCTAACCCTAACCAAAAGTGATAAAATACTGAGTTTTCTGGATATTGCAACAAAACATTTACCCTAACCCTAACCAGAATTTAAAAAATACAGAGTTTTCTGGATATTGCAACAAAACCCTAACCCTAACCAAAAGTGATAAAATACTGAGTTTTCTGGATATTGCAACAAAACATTTACCCTAACCCTAACCAGAATTTAAAAAATACAGAGGTTTCTGGATATTGCAACAAAACCCTAACCCTAACCAAAAGTGATAAAATACTGAGTTTTCTGGATATTGCAACAAAACATTTACCCTAACCCTAACCAGAATTTAAAAAATACAGAGTTTTCTGGATATGGCAACAAAACATTTACCCTAACCCTAACCAAAAGTGATAAAATACTGAGTTTTCTGGATATTGCAACAAAACATTTACCCTAACCCTAACCAGAATTTAAAAAATACAGAGTTTTCTGGATATTGCAACAAAACATTTACCCTAACCCTAACCAGAATTTAAAAAATACAGAGTTTTCTGGATATTGCAACAAAACCTTAACCCTAACCAAAAGT
Source organism: Sepiola atlantica (assembly GCA_963556195.1). Taxonomy (NCBI): domain Eukaryota; kingdom Metazoa; phylum Mollusca; class Cephalopoda; order Sepiida; family Sepiolidae; genus Sepiola; species Sepiola atlantica. The sequence continues at coordinate 1,126,501 of CAUVYP010000088.1, read as the reverse complement.
GATAAAATACTGAGTTTTCTGGATATTGCAACAAAACATTTACCCTAACCCTAACCAGAATTTTAAAAATACAGAGTTTTCTGGATATTGCAACAAAACATTTACCCTAACCCTAACCAGAATTTAAAAAATACAGAGTTTTCTGGATATTGCAACAAAACATTTACCCTAACCCTAACCAGAATTTAAAAAATACAGAGTTTTCTGGATATTGCAACAAAACATTTACCCTAACCCTAACCAGAATTTAAAAAATACAGAGTTTTCTGGATATTGCAACAAAACATTTACCCTTACCCTAACCAGAATTTAAAAAATACAGAGTTTTCTGGATATTGCAACAAAACATTTACCCTAACCCTAACCAGAATTTAAAAAATACAGAGTTTTCTGGATATTGCAACAAAACATTTACATTAACCCTAACCAGAATTTAAAAAATACAGAGTTTTCTGGATATTGCAACAAAACATTTACCCTAACCCTAACCAGAATTTAAAAAATACAGAGTTTTCTGGATATTGCAACAAAACATTTACCCTAACCCTAACCAGCATTTAAAAAATACAGAGTTTTCTGGATATTGCAACAAAACCCTAACCCTAACCAAAAGTGATAAAATACTGAGTTTTCTGGATATTGCAACAAAACATTTACCCTAACCCTAACCAGAATTTAAAAAATACAGAGTTTTCTGGATATTGCAACAAAACATTTACCCTAACCCTAACCAAAAGTGATAAAATACTGAGTTTTCTGGATATTGCAACAAAACATTTACATTAACCCTAACCAGAATTTAAAAAATACAGAGTTTTCTGGATATTGCAACAAAACATTTACCCTAACCCTAACCAGAATTTAAAAAATACAGAGTTTTCTGGATATTGCAACAAAACATTTACCCTAACCCTAACCAGCATTTAAAAAATACAGAGTTTTCTGGATATTGCAACAAAACCCTAACCCTAACCAAAAGTGATAAAATACTGAGTTTTCTGGATATTGCAACAAAACATTTACCCTAACCCTAACCAGAATTTAAAAAATACAGAGTTTTCTGGATATTGCAACAAAACATTTACCCTAACCCTAACCAAAAGTGATAAAATACTGAGTTTTCTGGATATTGCAACAAAACATTTACCCTAACCCTAACCAGAATTTTAAAAATACAGAGTTTTCTGGATATTGCAACAACACATTTACCCTAACCCTAACCAGAATTTAAAAAATACAGAGTTTTCTGGATATTGCAACAAAACATTTACCCTAACCCTAACCAGAATTTTAAAAATACAGAGTTTTCTGGATATTGCAACAAAACATTTACCCTAACCCTAACCAGAATTTAAAAAATACAGAGTTTTCTGGATATTGCAACAAAACCCTAACCATAACCAAAAGTGATAAAATACTGAGTTTTCTGGATATTGCAACAAAACATTTACCCTAACGCTAACCAGAATTTAAAAAATACAGAGTTTTCTGGATATTGCAACAAAACATTTACCCTAACCCTAACCAGAATTTAAAAAATACAGAGTTTTCTGGATATTGCAACAAAACATTTACCCTAACCCTAACCAAAAGTGATAAAATACTGAGTTTTCTGGATATTGCAACAAAACATTTACCCTAACCCTAACCAGAATTTAAAAAATACAGAGTTTTCTGGATATTGCAACAAAACATTTACCCTAACCCTAACCAGCATTTAAAAAATACAGAGTTTTCTGGATATTGCAACAAAACCCTAACCCTAACCAAAAGTGATAAAATACTGAGTTTTCTGGATATTGCAACAAAACATTTACCCTAACCCTAACCAGAATTTAAAAAATACAGAGTTTTCTGGATATTGCAACAAAACATTTACCCTAACCTTAACCAAAAGTGATAAAATACAGAGTTTTCTGGATATTGCAACAAAACATTTACATTAACCCTAACCAGAATTTAAAAAATACAGAGTTTTCTGGATATTGCAACAAAACCCTAACCCTAACCAAAAGTGATAAAATACTGAGTTTTCTGGATATTGCAACAAAACATTTACCCTAACCCTAACCAGAATTTAAAAAATACAGAGTTTTCTGGATATTGCAACAAAACATTTACCCTAACCCTAACCAAAAGTGATAAAATACTGAGTTTTCTGGATATTGCAACAAAACATTTACCCTAACCCTAACCAGAATTTTAAAAATACAGAGTTTTCTGGATATTGCAACAACACATTTACCCTAACCCTAACCAGAATTTAAAAAATACAGAGTTTTCTGGATATTGCAACAAAACATTTACCCTAACCCTAACCAGAATTTTAAAAATACAGAGTTTTCTGGATATTGCAACAAAACATTTACCCTAACCCTAACCAGAATTTAAAAAATACAGAGTTTTCTGGATATTGCAACAAAACATTTACCCTAACCCTAACCAGAATTTAAAAAATACAGAGTTTTCTGGATATTGCAACAAAACATTTACCCTAACCCTAACCAGAATTTAAAAAATACAGAGTTTTCTGGATATTGCAACAAAACATTTACCCTAACCCTAACCAGAATTTTAAAAATACAGAGTTTTCTGGATATTGCAACAAAACATTTACCCTAACCCTAACCAGAATTTAAAAAATACAGAGTTTTCTGGATATTGCAACAAAACATTTACCCTAACCCTAACCAGCATTTAAAAAATACAGAGTTTTCTGGATATTGCAACAAAACCCTAACCCTAACCAAAAGTGATAAAATACTGAGTTTTCTGGATATTGCAACAAAACATTTACCCTAACCCTAACCAGAATTTAAAAAATACAGAGTTTTCTGGATATTGCAACAAAACATTTACCCTAACCCTAACCAAAAGTGATAAAATACTGAGTTTTCTGGATATTGCAACAAAACATTTACCCTAACCCTAACCAGAATTTAAAAAATACAGAGTTTTCTGGATATTGCAACAACACATTTACCCTAACCCTAACCAGAATTTAAAAAATACAGAGTTTTCTGGATATTGCAACAAAACATTTACCCTAACCCTAACCAGAATTTTAAAAATACAGAGTTTTCTGGATATTGCAACAAAACATTTACCCTAACCCTAACCAGAATTTAAAAAATACAGAGTTTTCTGGATATTGCAACAAAACCCTAACCATAACCAAAAGTGATAAAATACTGAGTTTTCTGGATATTGCAACAAAACATTTACCCTAACGCTAACCAGAATTTAAAAAATACAGAGTTTTCTGGATATTGCAACAAAACATTTACCCTAACCCTAACCAGAATTTAAAAAATACAGAGTTTTCTGGATATTGCAACAAAACATTTACCCTAACCCTAACCAAAAGTGATAAAATACTGAGTTTTCTGGATATTGCAACAAAACATTTACCCTAACCCTAACCAGAATTTAAAAAATACAGAGTTTTCTGGATATTGCAACAAAACATTTACCCTAACCCTAACCAGAATTTAAAAAATACAGAGTTTTCTGGATATTGCAACAAAACATTTACCCTAACCCTAACCAGAATTTAAAAAATACAGAGTTTTCTGGATATTGCAACAAAACATTTACCCTAACCCTAACCAGAATTTTAAAAATACAGAGTTTTCTGGATATTGCAACAAAACATTTACCCTAACCCTAACCAAAAGTGATAAAATACTGAGTTTTCTGGATATTGCAACAAAACATTTACCCTAACCCTAACCAAAAGTTATAAAATACTGAGTTTTCTGGATATTGCAACAAAACATTTACCCTAACCCTAACCAGAATTTAAAAAATACAGAGTTTTCTGGATATTGCAACAAAACATTTACCCTAACCCTAACCAAAAGTGATAAAATACTGAGTTTTCTGGATATTGCAACAAAACATTTACCCTAACCCTAACCAAAAGTGATAAAATACAGAGTTTTCTGGATATTGCAACAAAACATTGTCCCTAACCCTAACCAAAAGTGATAAAATACTGAGTTTTCTGGATATTGCAACAAAACATTTACCCTAACCCTAACCAAAAGTGATAAAATACAGAGTTTTCTGGATATTGCAACAAAACATTTACCCTAACGCTAACCAGAATTTAAAAAATACAGAGTTTTCTGGATATTGCAACAAAACATTTACCCTAACATCAACCAGAATTTAAAAAATACAGAGTTTTCTGGATATTGCAACTAAACATTTACCCTAACCCTAACCAGAATTTAAAAAATACAGAGTTTTCTGGATATTGCAACAAAACCCTAACCCTAACCAAAAGTGATAAAATACTGAGTTTTCTGGATATTGCAACAAAACATTTACCCTAACCCTAACCAGGATTTAAAAAATACAGAGTTTTCTGGATATTGCAACAAAACATTTACCCTAACCCTAACCAGAATTTAAAAAATACAGAGTTTTCTGGATATTGCAACAAAACATTTACCCTAACCCTAACCAGAATTTAAAAAATACAGAGTTTTCTGGATATTGCAACAAAACCCTAACCCTAACCAAAAGTGATAAAATACTGAGTTTTCTGGATATTGCAACAAAACATTTACCCTAACCCTAACCAGAATTTAAAAAATACAGAGTTTTCTGGATATTGCAACAAAACATTTACCCTAACCCTAACCAGAATTTAAAAAATACAGAGTTTTCTGGATATTGCAACAAAACATTTACCCTAACCATAACCAGAATTTAAAAAATACAGAGTTTTCTGGATATTGCAACAAAACATTTACCCTAACCCTAACCAGAATTTAAAAAATACAGAGTTTTCTGGATATTGCAACAAAACCCTAACCCTAACCAAAAGTTATAAAATACTGAGTTTTCTGGATATTGCAACAAAACATTTACCCTAACCCTAACCAGAATTTAAAAAATACAGAGTTTTCTGGATATTGCAACAAAACATTTACCCTAACTCTAACCAAAAGTGATAAAATACTGAGTTTTCTGGATATTGCAACAAAACATTTACCCTTACCCTAACCAAAAGTGATAAAATACTGAGTTTTCTGGATATTGCAACAAAATATTTACCCTAACCCTTACCAAAAGTGATAAAATACTGAGTTTTCTGGATATTGCAACAAAACATTTACCCTAACCCAAACCAAAAGTGATAAAATACAGAGTTTTCTGGATATTGCAACAAAACATTTACCCTAACGCTAACCAGAATTTAAAAAATACAGAGTTTTCTGGATATTGCAACAAAACATTTACCCTAACCCTAACCAGAATTTAAAAAATACAGAGTTTTCTGGATATTGCAAAAAACCCTAACCCTAACCAAAAGTGATAAAATACAGAGTTTTCTGGATATTGCAACAAAACATTTACCCTAACCCTAACCAGAATTTAAAAAATACAGAGTTTTTTGGATATTGCAACAAAACATTTACCCTAACCCTAACCAGAATTTAAAAAATACAGAGTTTTCTGGATATTGCAACAAAACATTTACCCTAACCCTAACCAGAATTTTAAAAATACAGAGTTTTCTGGATATTGCAACAAAACATTTACCCTAACCCTAACCAGAATTTAAAAAATACAGAGTTTTCTGGATATTGCAACAAAACCCTTACCCTAACCAAAAGTTATAAAATACTGAGTTTTCTGGATATTGCAACAAAACATTTACCCTAACCCTAACCAGGATTTAAAAAATACAGAGTTTTCTGGATATTGCAACAAAACATTTACCCTAACCCTAACCAAAAGTGATAAAATACTAAGTTTTCTGGATATTGCAACAAAACATTTACCCTAACGCTAACCAGAATTTAAAAAATACAGAGTTTTCTGGATATTGCAACAAAACATTTACCCTAACCCTAACCAGAATTTAAAAAATACAGAGTTTTCTGGATATTGCAACAAAACATTTACCCTAACCCTAACCAGAATTTAAAAAATACAGAGTTTTCTGGATATTGCAACAAAACCCTAACCCTAACCAAAAGTGATAAAATACTGAGTATTCTGGATATTGCAACAAAACATTTACCCTAAGCCTAACCAGAATTTCAAAAATACAGAGTTTTCTGGATATTGCAACAAAACATTTACCCTAACCCTAACCAGAATTTAAAAAATACAGAGTTTTCTGGATATTGCAACAAAACATTTACCCTAACCCTAACCAGAATTTAAAAAATACAGAGTTTTCTGGATATTGCAACAAAAATTTACATTAACCCTAACCAGAATTTACAAAATACAGAGTTTTCTGGATATTGCAACAAAACATTTACCTTAACCCTAACCAGAATTTTAAAAATACAGAGTTTTCTGGATATTGCAACAAAACATTTACCCTAACCAAAAGTGATAAAATACTGAGTTTTCTGGATATTGCAACAAAACATTTACCCTAACCCTAACCAGAATTTAAAAAATACAGAGTTTTCTGGATATTGCAACAAAACATTTACCCTAACCCTAACCAGAATTTAAAAAATACAGAGTTTTCTGGATATTGCAACAAAACATTTACCCTAACACTAACCAGAATTTAAAAAATACAGAGTTTTCTGGATATTGCAACAAAACATTTACCCTAACCCTAACCAGAATTTAAAAAATACAGAGTTTTCTGGATATGTCAACAAAAATTTACATTAACCCTAACCAGAATTTAAAAAATACAGAGTTTTCTGGATATTGCAACAAAAATTTACATTAACCCTAACCAGAATTTACAAAATACAGAGTTTTCTGGATATTGCAACAAAACATTTACCTTAACCCTAACCAGAATTTTAAAAATACAGAGTTTTCTGGATATTGCAACAAAACATTTACCCTAACCAAAAGTGATAAAATACTGAGTTTTCTGGATATTGCAACAAAACATTTACCCTAACCCTAACCAGAATTTAAAAAATACAGAGTTTTCTGGATATTGCAACAAAACATTTACCCTAACCCTAACCAGAATTTAAAAAATACAGAGTTTTCTGGATATTGCAACAAAACATTTACCCTAACCCTAACCAGAATTTAAAAAATACAGAGTTTTCTGGATATGTCAACAAAAATTTACATTAACCCTAACCAGAATTTAAAAAATACAGAGTTTTCTGGATATTGCAACAAAACATTTACCTTAACCCTAACCAGAATTTTAAAAATACAGAGTTTTCTGGATATTGCAACAAAACATTTACCCTAACCAAAAGTGATAAAATACTGAGTTTTCTGGATATTGCAACAAAACATTTACCCTAACCCTAACCAGAATTTAAAAAATACAGAGTTTTCTGGATATTGCAACAAAACATTTACCCTAACCCTAACCAGAATTTAAAAAATACAGAGTTTTCTGGATATTGCAACAAAACATTTACCCTAACCCTAACCAGAATTTAAAAAATACAGAGTTTTCTGGATATTGCAACAAAACATTTACCCTAACCAAAAGTGATAAAATACTGAGTTTTCTGGATATTGCAACAGAACATTTACCCTAACCCTAACCAGAATTTAAAAAATACAGAGTTTTCTGGATATTGCAACAAAACATTTACCCTAACCCTAACCAGAATTTAAAAAATACAGAGTTTTCTGGATATTGCAACAAAACATTTACCCTAACCCTAACCAGAATTTAAAAAATACAGAGTTTTCTGGATATTGCAACAAAACATTTACCCTAACCCTAACCAGAATTTAAAAAATACAGAGTTTTCTGGATACTGCAACAAAACATTTACCCTAACCCTAACCAGAATTTAAAAAATACAGAGTTTTCTGGATATTGCAACAAAACCCTAACCCTAACCAAAAGTGATAAAATACTGAGTTTTCTGGATATTGCAACAAAACATTTACCCTAACCCTAACCAGAATTTAAAAAATACAGAGTTTTCTGGATATTGCAACAAAACATTTACCCTAACCCTAACCAGAATTTAAAAAATACAGAGTTTTCTGGATATTGCAACAAAACATTTACCCTAACCCTAACCAGAATTTAAAAAATACAGAGTTTTCTGGATATTGCAACAAAAATTTACATTAACCCTAACCAGAATTTAAAAAATACAGAGTTTTCTGGATATTGCAACAAAACATTTACCTTAACCCTAACCAGAATTTTAAAAATACAGAGTTTTCTGGATATTGCAACAAAACATTTACCCTAACCAAAAGTGATAAAATACTGAGTTTTCTGGATATTGCAACAAAACATTTACCCTAACCCTAACCAGAATTTAAAAAATACAGAGTTTTCTGGATATTGCAACAAAACATTTACCCTAACCCTAACCAGAATTTAAAAAATACAGAGTTTTCTGGATATTGCAACAAAACATTTACCCTAACCCTAACCAGAATTTAAAAAATACAGAGTTTTCTGGATATTGCAACAAAACATTTACCTTAACCCTAACCAGAATTTTAAAAATACAGAGTTTTCTGGATATTGCAACAAAACATTTACCCTAACCCTAACCAGAATTTAAAAAATACAGAGTTTTCTGGATATTGCAACAAAACATTTACCCTAACCCTAACTAAAAGTGATAAAATACTGAGTTTTCTGGATATATCAACAAAACATTTACCCTAACCCTAACCTGAATTTTAAAAATACAGAGTTTTCTGGATATTGAAACCAAACATTTACCCTAACCCTAACCAGAATTTAAAAAAGACAGAGTTTTCTGGATATTGCAACAAAACCCTAACCCTAACCAAAAGTGATAAAATACTGAGTTTTCTGGATATTGCAACAAAACATTTACCCTAACCCTAACCAGAAGTTAAAAAATACAGAGTTTTCTGGATATTGCAACAAAACATTTACCCTAACCCTAACCAGAATTTAAAAAATACAGAGTTTTCTGGATATTGCAACAAAACATTTACCCTAACCCTAACCAGAATTTAAAAAATACAGAGTTTTCTGGATATTGCAACAAAACATTTACCCTAACCCTAACCAGAATTTAAAAAATACAGAGTTTTCTGGATATTGCAACAAAAATTTACATTAACCCTAACCAGAATTTAAAAAATACAGAGTTTTCTGGATATTGCAACAAAACATTTACCTTAACCCTAACCAGAATTTTAAAAATACAGAGTTTTCTGGATATTGCAACAAAACATTTACCCTAACCAAAAGTGATAAAATACTGAGTTTTCTGGATATTGCAACAAAACATTTACCCTAACCCTAACCAGAATTTAAAAAATACAGAGTTTTCTGGATATTGCAACAAAACATTTACCCTAACCCTAACCAGAATTTAAAAAATACAGAGTTTTCTGGATATTGCAACAAAACATTTACCCTAACCCTAACCAGAATTTAAAAAATACAGAGTTTTCTGGATATTGCAACAAAACATTTACCTTAACCCTAACCAGAATTTTAAAAATACAGAGTTTTCTGGATATTGCAACAAAACATTTACCCTAACCCTAACCAGAATTTAAAAAATACAGAGTTTTCTGGATATTGCAACAAAACATTTACCCTAACCCTAACTAAAAGTGATAAAATACTGAGTTTTCTGGATATATCAACAAAACATTTACCCTAACCCTAACCTGAATTTTAAAAATACAGAGTTTTCTGGATATTGAAACCAAACATTTACCCTAACCCTAACCAGAATTTAAAAAAGACAGAGTTTTCTGGATATTGCAACAAAACCCTAACCCTAACCAAAAGTGATAAAATACTGAGTTTTCTGGATATTGCAACAAAACATTTACCCTAACCCTAACCAGAAGTTAAAAAATACAGAGTTTTCTGGATATTGCAACAAAACATTTACCCTAACCCTAACCAGAATTTAAAAAATACAGAGTTTTCTGTATATTGCAACAAAACATTTACCCTAACCCTAACCAGAATTTAAAAAATACAGAGTTTTCTGGATATTGCAACAAAACATTTACCCTAACCCTAACCAGAATTTAAAAAATACAGAGTTTTCTGGATATTGCAACAAAACATTTACCCTAACCCTAACCAGAATTTAAAAAATACAGAGTTTTCTGGATATTGCAACAAAACATTTACCCTAACCCTAACCAGAATTTAAAAAATACAGAGTTTTCTGGATATTGCAACAAAACATTTACCCTAACCCTAACCAGAATTTAAAAAATACAGAGTTTTCTGGATATTGCAACAAAACATTTACCCTAACCCTAACCAGAATTTAAAAAATACAGAGTTTTCTGGATATTGCAACAAAAATTTACATTAACCCTAACCAGAATTTAAAAAATACAGAGTTTTCTGGATATTGCAACAAAACATTTACCCTAACCCTAACCAGAATTTTAAAAATACAGAGTTTTCTGGATATTGCAACAAAACCCTAACCCTAACCAAAAGTGATAAAATACTGAGTTTTCTGGATATTGCAACAAAACATTTACCCTAACCCTAACCAGAATTTAAAAAATACAGAGTTTTCTGGATATTGCAACAAAACATTTACCCTAACCCTAACCAGAATTTTAAAAATACAGAGTTTTCTGGATATTGCAACAAAACATTTACCCTAACCCTAACCAGAATTTAAAAAATACAGAGTTTTCTGGATATTCAACAAAACATTTACCCTAACCCTAACCAGGATTTAAAAAATACAGAGTTTTCTGGATATTGCAACAAAACATTTACCCTAACCCTAACCAGAATTTAAAACATACAGAGTTTTCTGGATATTGCAACAAAACATTTACCCTAACCCTAACCAGCATTTAAAAAATACAGAGTTTTCTGGATACTGCAACAAAACATTTACCCTAACCCTAACCAGAATTTAAAAAATACAGAGTTTTCTGGATATTGCAACAAAACCCTAACCCTAACCAAAAGTGATAAAATACTGAGTTTTCTGGATATTGCAACAAAACATTTACCCTAACCCTAACCAGAATTTAAAAAATACAGAGTTTTCTGGATATTGCAACAAAACCCTAACCCTAACCAAAAGTGATAAAATACTGAGTTTTCTGGATATTGCAACAAAACATTTACCCTAACCCTAACCAGAATTTAAAAAATACAGAGTTTTCTGGATATTGCAACAAAACATTTACCCTAACCCTAACCAGAATTTAAAAAATACAGAGGTTTCTGGATATTGCAACAAAACCCTAACCCTAACCAAAAGTGATAAAATACTGAGTTTTCTGGATATTGCAACAAAACATTTACCCTAACCCTAACCAGAATTTAAAAAATACAGAGTTTTCTGGATATTGCAACAAAACATTTACCCTAACCCTAACTAAAAGTGATAAAATACTGAGTTTTCTGGATATTGCAACAAAACATTTACCCTAACCTTAACCAGAATTTTAAAAATACAGAGTTTTCTGGATATTGCAACCAAACATTTACCCTAACCCTAACCAGAATTTAAAAAAGACAGAGTTTTCTGGATATTGCAACAAAACCCTAATACTAACCAAAAGTGATAAAATACTGAGTTTTCTGGATATTGCAACAAAACATTTACCCTAACCCTAACCAGAATTTAAAAAATACAGAGTTTTCTGTATATTGCAACAAAACATTTACCCTAACCCTAACCAGAATTTAAAAAATACAGAGTTTTCTGGATATTGCAACAAAACCCTAACCCTAACCAAAAGTGATAAAATACTGAGTTTTCTGGATATTGCAACAAAACATTTACCCTAACCCTAACCAGAATTTAAAAAATACAGAGTTTTCTGGATATTGCAACAAAACATTTACCCTAACCCTAACCAGAATTTAAAAAATACAGAGGTTTCTGGATATTGCAACAAAACCCTAACCCTAACCAAAAGTGATAAAATACTGAGTTTTCTGGATATTGCAACAAAACATTTACCCTAACCCTAACCAGAATTTAAAAAATACAGAGTTTTCTGGATATTGCAACAAAACATTTACCCTAACCCTAACTAAAAGTGATAAAATACTGAGTTTTCTGGATATTGCAACAAAACATTTACCCTAACCCTAACCAGAATTTAAAAAATACAGAGTTTTCTGGATATTGCAACCAAACATTTACCCTAACCCTAACCAGAATTTAAAAAATACAGAGTTTTCTGGATATTGCAACAAAACATTTACCCTAACCCTAACCAGAATTTAAAAAATACAGAGTTTTCTGGATATTGCAACAAAACATTTACCCTAACCCTAACCAGAATTTAAAAAATACAGAGTTTTCTGGATATTGCAACAAAACATTTACCCTAACCCTAACCAGAATTTAAAAAATACAGAGTTTTCTGGATATTGCAACAAAACATTTACCCTAACCCTAACCAGGATTTAAAAAATACAGAGTTTTCTGGATATTGCAACAAAACATTTACCCTAACCCTAACCAGAATTTAAAAAATACAGAGTTTTCTGGATATTGCAACAAAACATTTACCCTAACCCTAACCAGAATTTAAAAAATACAGAGTTTTCTGGATATTGCAACAAAACCCTAACCCTAACCAAAAGTGATAAAATACTCAGTTTTCTGGATATTGCAACAAAACATTTACCCTAACCCTAACCAGAATTTAAAAAATACAGAGTTTTCTGGATATTGCAACAAAACATTTACCCTAACCCTAACCAGAATTTAAAAAATACTGAGTTTTCTGGATATTGCAACAAAACATTTACCCTAACCCTAACCAGAATTTAAAAAATACAGAGTTTTCTGGATATTGCAACAAAACATTTACCCTAACCCTAACCAGAATTTAAAAAATACAGAGTTTTCTGGATATTGCAACAAAACATTTACCCTAACCCTAACCAGAATTAAAAAAATACAGAGTTTTCTGGATATTGCAACAAAACCCTAACCCTAACCAAAAGTGATAAAATACTCAGTTTTCTGGATATTGCAACAAAACATTTACCCTAACCCTAACCAGAATTTAAAAAATACAGAGTTTTCTGGATATTGCAACAAAACATTTACCCAAACCCTAACCAGAATTTAAAAAATACAGAGTTTTCTGGATATTGCAACAAAACATTTACCCTAACCCTAACCAGAATTTTAAAAATACAGAGTTTTCTGGATATTGCAACACAACATTTACATTAACCCTAACCATAATTTAAAAAATACAGAGTTTTCTGGATATTGCAACAAAACATTTACCCTAACCCTAACCAGAATTTTTAAAATACAGAGTTTTCTGGATATTGCAACAAAACCCTAACCCTAACCAAAAGTGATAAAATACTGAGTTTTCTGGATATTGCAACAAAACATTTACCCTAACCCTAACCAGAATTTAAAAAATACAGAGTTTTCTGGATATTGCAACAAAACATTTACCCTAACCCTAACCAGAATTTTAAAAATACAGAGTTTTCTGGATATTGCAACAAAACCCTAACCTTAACCAAAAGTGATAAAATACTGAGTTTTCTGGATATTGCAACAAAACATTTACCCTAACCCTAACCAGATTTTAAAAAATACAGAGTTTTCTGGATATTGCAACAAAACATTTACCCTAACCCTAACTAAAAGTTATAAAATACTGAGTTTTCTGGATATTGCAACAAAACATTTACCCTAACCCTAACCAGAATTTTAAAAATACAGAGTTTTCTGGATATTGCAACCAAACATTTACCCTAACCCTAACCAGAATTTAAAAAAGACAGAGTTTTCTGGATATTGCAACAAAACCCTAACCCTAACCAAAAGTGATAAAATACTGAGTTTTCTGGATATTGCAACAAAACATTTACCCTAACCCTAACCAGAATTTAAAAAATACAGAGTTTTCTGGATATTGCAACAAAACATTTACCCTAACCCTAACCAGAATTTAAAAAATACAGAGTTTTCTGGATATTGCAACAAAACATTTACCCTAACCCTAACCAGATTTTAAAAAATACAGAGTTTTCTGGATATTGCAACAAAACATTTACCCTAACCCTAACCAGAATTTTAAAAATACAGAGTTTTCTGGATATTGCAACAAAACATTTACCCTAACCCTAACCAGAATTTAAAAAATACAGAGTTTTCTGGATATTGCAACAAAACATTTACCCTAACCCTAACCAGAATTTAAAAAATACAGAGTTTTCTGGATATTGCAACAAAACATTTACCCTAACCCTAACCAGAATTTAAAAAATACAGAGTTTTCTGGATATTGCAACAAAACATTTACCCTAACCCTAACCAGAATTTAAAAAATACAGAGTTTTCTGGATATTGCAACAAAACCCTAACCCTAACCAAAAGTGATAAAATACTCAGTTTTCTGGATATTGCAACAAAACATTTACCCTAACCCTAACCAGAATTTTAAAAATACAGAGTTTTCTGGATATTGCAACAAAACATTTACCCTAACCCTAACCAGAATTTAAAAAATACTGAGTTTTCTGGATATTGCAACAAAACATTTACCCTAACGATAACCAGAATTTAAAAAATACAGAGTTTTCTGGATATTGCAACAAAACATTTACCCTAACCCTAACCAGAATTTTTAAAATACAGAGTTTTCTGGATATTGCAACAAAACCCTAACCCTAACCAAAAGTGATAAAATACTGAGTTTTCTGGATATTGCAACAAAACATTTACCCTAACCCTAACCAGAATTTAAAAAATACAGAGTTTTCTGGATATTGCAACAAAACATTTACCCTAACCCTAACCAGAATTTTAAACATACAGAGTTTTCTGGATATTGCAACAAAACCCTAACCTTAACCAAAAGTGATAAAATACTGAGTTTTCTGGATATTGCAACAAAACATTTACCCTAACCCTAACCAGAATTTAAAAAATACAGAGTTTTCTGGATATTGCAACAAAACATTTACCCTAACCCTAACTAAAAGTTATAAAATACTGAGTTTTCTGGATATTGCAACAAAACATTTACCCTAACCCTAACCAGAATTTTAAAAATACAGAGTTTTCTGGATATTGCAACCAAACATTTACCCTAACCCTAACCAGAATTTAAAAAAGACAGAGTTTTCTGGATATTGCAACAAAACCCTAACCCTAACCAAAAGTGATAAAATACTGAGTTTTCTGGATATTGCAACAAAACATTTACCCTAACCCTAACCAGAATTTAAAAAATACAGAGTTTTCTGGATATTGCAACAAAACATTTACCCTAACCCTAACCAGAATTTAAAAAATACAGAGTTTTCTGGATATTGCAACAAAACATTTACCCTAACCCTAACCAGAATTTAAAAAATACAGAGTTTTCTGGATATTGCAACAAAACATTTACCCTAACCCTAACCAGAATTTTAAAAATACAGAGTTTTCTGGATATTGCAACAAAACATTTACCCTAACCCTAACCAGAATTTTAAAAATACAGAGTTTTCTGGATATTGCAACAAAACATTTACCCTAACCCTAACCAGAATTTAAAAAATACAGAGTTTTCTGGATATTGCAACAAAACATTTACCCTAACCCTAACCAGAATTTAAAAAATACAGAGTTTTCTGGATATTGCAACAAAACATTTACCCTAACCCTAACCAGAATTTTAAAAATACAGAGTTTTCTGGATATTGCAACAAAACATTTACCCTAACCCTAACCAGAATTTAAAAAATACAGAGTTTTCTGGATATTGCAACAAAACCCTAACCCTAACCAAAAGTGATAAAATACTCAGTTTTCTGGATATTGCAACAAAACATTTACCCTAACCCTAACCAGAATTTTAAAAATACAGAGTTTTCTGGATATTGCAACAAAACATTTACCCTAACCCTAACCAGAATTTAAAAAATACTGAGTTTTCTGGATATTGCAACAAAACATTTACCCTAACGATAACCAGAATTTAAAAAATACAGAGTTTTCTGGATATTGCAACAAAACATTTACCCTAACCCTAACCAGAATTTAAAAAATACAGAGTTTTCTGGATATTGCAACAAAACATTTACCCTAACCCTAACCAGAATTTAAAAAATACAGAGTTTTCTGGATATTGCAACAAAACCCTAACCCTAACCAAAAGTGATAAAATACTCAGTTTTCTGGATATTGCAACAAAACATTTACCCTAACCCTAACCAGAATTTAAAAAATACAGAGTTTTCTGGATATTGCAACAAAACATTTACCCTAACCCTAACCAGAATTTAAAAAATACAGAGTTTTCTGGATATTGCAACAAAACATTTACCCTAACCCTAACCAGAATTTTAAAAATACAGAGTTTTCTGGATATTGCAACAAAATATTTACATTAACCCTAACCATAATTTAAAAAATACAGAGTTTTCTGGATATTGCAACAAAACATTTACCCTAACCCTAACCAGAATTTAAAAAATACAGAGTTTTCTGGATATTGCAACAAAACCCTAACCCTAACCAAAAGTGATAAAATACTCAGTTTTCTGGATATTGCAACAAAACATTTACCCTAACCCTAACCAGAATTTAAAAAATACAGAGTTTTCTGGATATTGCAACAAAACATTTACCCTAACCCTAACCAGAATTAAAAAAATACAGAGTTTTCTGGATATTGCAACAAAACATTTACCCTAACCCTAACCAGAATTTTAAAAATACAGAGTTTTCTGGATATTGCAACACAACATTTACATTAACCCTAACCATAATTTAAAAAATACAGAGTTTTCTGGATATTGCAACAAAACATTTACCCTAACCCTAACCAGAATTTAAAAAATACAGAGTTTTCTGGATATTGCAACAAAACCCTAACCCTAACAAAAAGTGATAAAATACTGAGTTTTCTGGATATTGCAACAAAACATTTACCCTAACCCTAACCAGAATTTAAAAAATACAGAGTTTTCTGGATATTGCAACAAAACATTTACCCTAACCCTAACCAGAATTTTAAAAATACAGAGTTTTCTGGATATTGCAACAAAACCCTAACCTTAACCAAAAGTGATAAAATACTGAGTTTTCTGGATATTGCAACAAAACATTTACCCTAACCCTAACCAGAATTTAAAAAATACAGAGTTTTCTGGATATTGCAACAAAACATTTACCCTAACCCTAACTAAAAGTTATAAAATACTGAGTTTTCTGGATATTGCAACAAAACATTTACCCTAACCCTAACCAGAATTTTAAAAATACAGAGTTTTCTGGATATTGCAACCAAACATTTACCCTAACCCTAACCAGAATTTAAAAAAGACAGAGTTTTCTGGATATTGCAACAAAACCCTAACCCTAACCAAAAGTGATAAAATACTGAGTTTTCTGGATATTGCAACAAAACATTTACCCTAACCCTAACCAGAATTTAAAAAATACAGAGTTTTCTGGATATTGCAACAAAACATTTACCCTAACCCTAACCAGAATTTAAAAAATACAGAGTTTTCTGGATATTGCAACAAAACATTTACCCTAACCCTAACCAGAATTTAAAAAATACAGAGTTTTCTGGATATTGCAACAAAACATTTACCCTAACCCTAACCAGAATTTAAAAAATACAGAGTTTTCTGGATATTGCAACAAAACATTTACCCTAACCCTAACCAGAATTTTAAAAATACAGAGTTTTCTGGATATTGCAACAAAACATTTACCCTAACCCTAACCAGAATTTAAAAAATACAGAGTTTTCTGGATATTGCAACAAAACATTTACCCAAACCCTAACCAGAATTTAAAAAATACAGAGTTTTCTGGATATTGCAACAAAACATTTACCCTAACCCTAACCAGAATTTAAAAAATACAGAGTTTTCTGGATATTGCAACAAAACATTTACCCTAACCCTAACCAGAATTTAAAAAATACAGAGTTTTCTGGATATTGCAACAAAACCCTAACCCTAACCAAAAGTGATAAAATACTCAGTTTTCTGGATATTGCAACAAAACATTTACCCTAACCCTAACCAGAATTTTAAAAATACAGAGTTTTCTGGATATTGCAACAAAACATTTACCCTAACCCTAACCAGAATTTAAAAAATACTGAGTTTTCTGGATATTGCAACAAAACATTTACCCTAACGATAACCAGAATTTAAAAAATACAGAGTTTTCTGGATATTGCAACAAAACATTTACCCTAACCCTAACCAGAATTTAAAAAATACAGAGTTTTCTGGATATTGCAACAAAACATTTACCCTAACCCTAACCAGAATTTAAAAAATACAGAGTTTTCTGGATATTGCAACAAAACATTTACCCTAACCCTAACCAGAATTTTAAAAATACAGAGTTTTCTGGATATTGCAACAAAATATTTACATTAACCCTAACCATAATTTAAAAAATACTGAGTTTTCTGGATATTGCAACAAAACATTTACCCTAACCCTAACCAGAATTTAAAAAATACAGAGTTTTCTGGATATGGCAACAAAACCCTAACCCTAACCAAAAGTGATAAAATACTCAGTTTTCTGGATATTGCAACAAAACATTTACCCTAACCCTAACCAGAATTTAAAAAATACAGAGTTTTCTGGATATTGCAACAAAACATTTACCCTAACCCTAACCAGAATTAAAAAAATACAGAGTTTTCTGGATATTGCAACAAAACATTTACCCTAACCCTAACCAGAATTTTAAAAATACAGAGTTTTCTGGATATTGCAACACAACATTTACATTAACCCTAACCATAATTTAAAAAATACAGAGTTTTCTGGATATTGCAACAAAACATTTACCCTAACCCTAACCAGAATTTTAAAAATACAGAGTTTTCTGGATATTGCAACAAAACCCTAACCCTAACCAAAAGTGATAAAATACTGAGTTTTCTGGATATTGCAACAAAACATTTACCCTAACCCTAACCAGAATTTAAAAAATACAGAGTTTTCTGGATATTGCAACAAAACATTTACCCTAACCCTAACCAGAATTTAAAAAATACAGAGTTTTCTGGATATTGCAACAAAACATTTACCCTAACCCTAACCAGAATTTAAAAAATACAGAGTTTTCTGGATATTGCAACAAAACATTTACCCTAACCCTAACCAGAATTTAAAAAATACAGAGTTTTCTGGATATTGCAACAAAACATTTACCCTAACCCTAACCAGAATTTAAAAAATACAGAGTTTTCTGGATATTGCAACAAAACATTTACCCTAACCCTAACCAGAATTTAAAAAATACAGAGTTTTCTGGATATTGCAACAAAACATTTACCCTAACCCTAACCAGAATTTAAAAAATACAGAGTTTTCTGGATATTGCAACAAAACATTTACCCTAACCCTAACCAGAATTTAAAAAATACAGAGTTTTCTGGATATTGCAACAAAACATTTACCCTAACCCTAACCAGAATTTAAAAAATACAGAGTTTTCTGGATATTGCAACAAAACCCTAACCCTAACCAAAAGTGATAAAATACTCAGTTTTCTGGATATTGCAACAAAACATTTACCCTAACCCTAACCAGAATTTTAAAAATACAGAGTTTTCTGGATATTGCAACAAAACATTTACCCTAACCCTAACCAGAATTTAAAAAATACTGAGTTTTCTGGATATTGCAACAAAACATTTACCCTAACCCTAACCAGAATTTAAAAAATACAGAGTTTTCTGGATATTGCAACAAAACATTTACCCTAACCCTAACCAGAATTTAAAAAATACAGAGTTTTCTGGATATTGCAACAAAACATTTACCCTAACCCTAACCAGAATTTAAAAAATACAGAGTTTTCTGGATATTGCAACAAAACCCTAACCCTAACCAAAAGTGATAAAATACTCAGTTTTCTGGATATTGCAACAAAACATTTACCCTAACCCTAACCAGAATTTAAAAAATACAGAGTTTTCTGGATATTGCAACAAAACATTTACCCTAACCCTAACCAGAATTTAAAAAATACAGAGTTTTCTGGATATTGCAACAAAACATTTACCCTAACCCTAACCAGAATTTTAAAAATACAGAGTTTTCTGGATATTGCAACAAAACATTTACATTAACCCTAACCATTATTTAAAAAATACAGAGTTTTCTGGATATTGCAACAAAACATTTACCCTAACCCTAACCAGAATTTTAAAAATACAGAGTTTTCTGGATATTGCAACAAAACCCTAACCCTAACCAAAAGTGATAAAATACTGAGTTTTCTGGATATTGCAACAAAACATTTACCCTAACCCTAACCAGAATTTAAAAAATACAGAGTTTTCTGGATATTGCAACAAAACATTTACCCTAACCCTAACCAGAATTTAAAAAATACAGAGTTTTCTGGATATTGCAACAAAACATTTACCCTAACCCTAACCAGAATTTAAAAAATACAGAGTTTTCTGGATATTGCAACAAAACATTTACCCTAACCCTAACCAGAATTTAAAAAATACAGAGTTTTCTGGATATTGCAACAAAACATTTACCCTAACCCTAACCAGAATTTAAAAAATACAGAGTTTTCTGGATATTGCAACAAAACATTTACCCTAACCCTAACCAGAATTTAAAAAATACAGAGTTTTCTGGATATTGCAACAAAACATTTACCCTAACCCTAACCAGAATTTAAAAAATACAGAGTTTTCTGGATATTGCAACAAAACCCTAACCCTAACCAAAAGTGATAAAATACTCAGTTTTCTGGATATTGCAACAAAACATTTACCCTAACCCTAACCAGAATTTTAAAAATACAGAGTTTTCTGGATATTGCAACAAAACATTTACCCTAACCCTAACCAGAATTTAAAAAATACTGAGTTTTCTGGATATTGCAACAAAACATTTACCCTAACCCTAACCAGAATTTAAAAAATACAGAGTTTTCTGGATATTGCAACAAAACATTTACCCTAACCCTAACCAGAATTTAAAAAATACAGAGTTTTCTGGATATTGCAACAAAACATTTACCCTAACCCTAACCAGAATTTAAAAAATACAGAGTTTTCTGGATATTGCAACAAAACCCTAACCCTAACCAAAAGTGATAAAATACTCAGTTTTCTGGATATTGCAACAAAACATTTACCCTAACCCTAACCAGAATTTAAAAAATACAGAGTTTTCTGGATATTGCAACAAAACATTTACCCTAACCCTAACCAGAATTTAAAAAATACAGAGTTTTCTGGATATTGCAACAAAACATTTACCCTAACCCTAACCAGAATTTTAAAAATACAGAGTTTTCTGGATATTGCAACAAAACATTTACATTAACCCTAACCATTATTTAAAAAATACAGAGTTTTCTGGATATTGCAACAAAACATTTACCCTAACCCTAACCAGAATTTTAAAAATACAGAGTTTTCTGGATATTGCAACAAAACCCTAACCCTAACCAAAAGTGATAAAATACTGAGTTTTCTGGATATTGCAACAAAACATTTACCCTAACCCTAACCAGAATTTAAAAAATACAGAGTTTTCTGGATATTGCAACAAAACATTTACCCTAACCCTAACCAGAATTTAAAAAATACAGAGTTTTCTGGATATTGCAACAAAACATTTACCCTAACCCTAACCATAATTTAAAAAATACAGAGTTTTCTGGATATTGCAACAAAACATTTACCCTAACCCTAACCAGAATTTAAAAAATACAGAGTTTTCTGGATATTGCAACAAAACCCTAACCCTAACCAAAAGTGATAAAATACTGAGTTTTCTGGATATTGCAACAAAACATTTACCCTAACCCTAACCAGAATTTAAAAAATACAGAGTTTTCTGGATATTGCAACAAAACATTTACCCTAACCCTAACCAGAATTTAAAAAATACAGAGTTTTCTGGATATTGCAACAAAACATTTACCCTAACCCTAACCAGAATTTAAAAAATACAGAGTTTTCTGGATATTGCAACAAAACATTTACCCTAACCCTAACCAGAATTTAAAAAATACAGAGTTTTCTGGATATTGCAACAAAACATTTACCCTAACCCTAACCAGAATTTTAAAAATACAGAGTTTTCTGGATATTGCAACAAAACATTTACATTAACCCTAACCATAATTTAAAAAATACAGAGTTTTCTGGATATTGCAACAAAACATTTACCCTAACCCTAACCAGAATTTTAAAAATACAGAGTTTTCTGGATATTGCAACAAAACCCTAACCCTAACCAAAAGTGATAAAATACTGAGTTTTCTGGATATTGCAACAAAACATTTACCTTAACCCTAACCAGAATTTAAAAAATACAGAGTTTTCTGGATATTGCAACAAAACATTTACCCTAACCCTAACCAGAATTTAAAAAATACAGAGTTTTCTGGATATTGCAACAAAACATTTACCCTAACCCTAACCAGAATTTAAAAAATACAGAGTTTTCTGGATATTGCAACAAAACATTTACCCTAACCCTAACCAGAATTTAAAAAATACAGAGTTTTCTGGATATTGCAACAAAACCCTAACCCTAACCAAAAGTGATAAAATACTGAGTTTTCTGGATATTGCAACAAAACATTTACCCTAACGCTAACCAGAATTTAAAAAATACAGAGTTTTCTGGATATTGCAACAAAACATTTACCCTAACCCTAACCAGAATTTAAAAAATACAGAGTTTTCTGGATATTGCAACAAAACATTTACATTAACCCTAACCAGAATTTAAAAAATACAGAGTTTTCTGGATATTGCAACAAAACCCTAACCCTAACCAAAAGTGATAAAATACTGAGTTTTCTGGATATTGCAACAAAACATTTACCCTAACCCTAACCAGCATTTAAAAAATACAGAGTTTTCTGGATATTGCAACTAAACCCTAACCCTAACCAAAAGTGATAAAATACTGAGTTTTCTGGATATTGCAACAAAACATTTACCCTAACCCTAACCAGAATTTAAAAAATACAGAGTTTTCTGGATATTGCAACAAAACATTTACCCTAACCCTAACCAGAATTTAAAAAATACAGAGTTTTCTGGATATTGCAACAAAACATTTACCCTAACCCTAACCAGAATTTAAAAAATACAGAGTTTTCTGGATATTGCAACAAAACATTTACCCTAACCCTAACCAGAATTTAAAAAATACAGAGTTTTCTGGATATTGCAACAAAACCCTAACCCTAACCAAAAGTGATAAAATACTCAGTTTTCTGGATATTGCAACAAAACATTTACCCTAACCCTAACCAGAATTTAAAAAATACAGAGTTTTCTGGATATTGCAACAAAACATTTACCCTCACCCTAACCAGAATTTAAAAAATACAGAGTTTTCTGGATATTGCAACAAAACATTTACATTAACCCTAACCAGAATTTAAAAAATACAGAGTTTTCTGGATATTGCAACAAAACATTTACCCTAACCCTAACCAGAATTTTAAAAATACAGAGTTTTCTGGATATTGCAACAAAACCCTAACCCTAACCAAAAGTGATAAAATACTGAGTTTTCTGGATATTGCAACAAAACATTTACCCTAACCCTAACCAGAATTTAAAAAATACAGAGTTTTCTGGATATTGCAACAAAACATTTACCCTAACCCTAACCAGAATTTAAAAAATACAGAGTTTTCTGGATATTGCAACAAAACATTTACCCTAACCCTAACCAGAATTTAAAAAATACAGAGTTTTCTGGATATTGCAACAAAACATTTACCCTAACCCTAACCAGAATTTAAAAAATACAGAGTTTTCTGGATATTGCAACAAAACATTTACCCTAACCCAAACCAGAATTAAAAAAATACAGAGTTTTCTGGATATTGCAACAAAACATTTACCCTAACCCTAACCAGAATTTAAAAAATACAGAGTTTTCTGGATATTGCAACAAAACATTTACCCTAACCCTAACCAGAATTTAAAAATACAGAGTTTTCTGGATATTGCAACAAAACATTTACCCTAACCCTAACCAGAATTTTAAAAATTCCGAGTTTTCTGGATATTGCAACAAAACATTTACATTAACCCTAACCATAATTTAAAAAATACAGAGTTTTCTGGATATTGCAACAAAACATTTACCCTAACCCTAACCAGAATTTTAAACATACAGAGTTTTCTGGATATTGCAACAAAACCCTAACCCTAACCAAAAGTGATAAAATACTGAGTTTTCTGGATCTGCAACAAAACATTTACCCTAACCCTAACCAGAATTTAAAAAATACAGAGTTTTCTGGATATTGCAACAAAACATTTACCCTAACCCTAACCAGAATTTAAAAAATACAGAGTTTTCTGGATATTGCAACAAAACATTTACCCTAACCCTAACCAGAATTTAAAAAATACAGAGTTTTCTGGATATTGCAACAAAACATTTACATTAACCCTAACCAGAATTTAAAAAATACAGAGTTTTCTGGATATTGCAACAAAACATTTACCCTAACCCTAACCAGAATTTTAAAAATACAGAGTTTTCTGGATATTGCAACAAAACCCTAACCCTAACCAAAAGTGATAAAATACTGAGTTTTCTGGATATTGCAACAAAACATTTACCCTAACCCTAACCAGAATTTAAAAAATACAGAGTTTTCTGGATATTGCAACAAAACATTTACCCTAACCCTAACCAGAATTTAAAAAATACAGAGTTTTCTGGATATTGCAACAAAACATTTACCCTAACCCTAACCAGAATTTAAAAAATACAGAGTTTTCTGGATATTGCAACAAAACATTTACCCTAACCCTAACCAGAATTTAAAAAATACAGAGTTTTCTGGATATTGCAACAAAACATTTACCCTAACCCTAACCAGAATTTAAAAAATACTAAGTTTTCTGGATATTGCAACAAAACATTTACCCTAACCCTAACCAGAATTTAAAAAATACTAAGTTTTCTGGATATTGCAACAAAACATTTACCCTAACCCTAACCAGAATTTAAAAAATACTAAGTTTTCTGGATATTGCAACAAAACATTTACCCTAACCCTAACCAGAATTAAAAAAATACAGAGTTTTCTGGATATTGCAACAAAACATTTACCCTAACCCTAACCAGAATTTAAAAAATACAGAGTTTTCTGGATATTGCAACAAAACATTTACCCTAACCCTAACCAGAATTTAAAAAATACTAAGTTTTCTGGATATTGCAACAAAACATTTACCCTAACCCTAACCAGAATTTAAAAAATACTAAGTTTTCTGGATATTGCAACAAAACATTTACCCTAACCCTAACCAGAATTTAAAAAATACAGAGTTTTCTGGATATTGCAACAAAACATTTACCCTAACCCTAACCAGAATTTAAAAAATACTAAGTTTTCTGGATATTGCAACAAAACATTTACCCTAACCCTAACCAGAATTTAAAAAATACTAAGTTTTCTGGATATTGCAACAAAACATTTACCCTAACCCTAACCAGAATTTAAAAAATACAGAGTTTTCTGGATATTGCAACAAAACATTTACCCTAACCCTAACCAGAATTTAAAAAATACTAAGTTTTCTAGATATTGCAACAAAACATTTACCCTAACCCTAACCAGAATTTAAAAAATACAGAGTTTTCTGGATATTGCAACAAAACATTTACCCTAACCCTAACCAAAAGTGATAAAATACTGAGTTTTCTGGATATTGCCACAAAACATTTACCCTAACCCTAACCAGAATTTAAAAAATACAGAGTTTTCTGGATATTGCAACAAAACATTTACCCTAACCCTAACCAGAATTTAAAAAATACAGAGTTTTCTGAATATTGCAACAAAACATTTACCCTAACCCTAACCAGAATTTAAAAAATACAGAGTTTTCTGGATATTGCAACAAAACATTTACCCTCACCCTAACCAGAATTTAAAAAATACAGAGTTTTCTGGATATTGCAACAAAACATTTACATTAACCCTAACCAGAATTTAAAAAATACAGAGTTTTCTGGATATTGCAACAAAACATTTACCCTAACCCTAACCAGAATTTTAAAAATACAGAGTTTTCTGGATATTGCAACAAAACCCTAACCCTAACCAAAAGTGATAAAATACTGAGTTTTCTGGATATTGCAACAAAACATTTACCCTAACCCTAACCAGAATTTAAAAAATACAGAGTTTTCTGGATATTGCAACAAAACATTTACCCTAACCCTAACCAGAATTTAAAAAATACAGAGTTTTCTGGATATTGCAACAAAACATTTACCCTAACCCTAACCAGAATTTAAAAAATACAGAGTTTTCTGGATATTGCAACAAAACATTTACCCTAACCCTAACCAGAATTTAAAAAATACAGAGTTTTCTGGATATTGCAACAAAACATTTACCCTAACCCAAACCAGAATTAAAAAAATACAGAGTTTTCTGGATATTGCAACAAAACATTTACCCTAACCCTAACCAGAATTTAAAAAATACAGAGTTTTCTGGATATTGCAACAAAACATTTACCCTAACCCTAACCAGAATTTAAAAATACAGAGTTTTCTGGATATTGCAACAAAACATTTACCCTAACCCTAACCAGAATTTTAAAAATTCCGAGTTTTCTGGATATTGCAACAAAACATTTACATTAACCCTAACCATAATTTAAAAAATACAGAGTTTTCTGGATATTGCAACAAAACATTTACCCTAACCCTAACCAGAATTTTAAACATACAGAGTTTTCTGGATATTGCAACAAAACCCTAACCCTAACCAAAAGTGATAAAATACTGAGTTTTCTGGATCTGCAACAAAACATTTACCCTAACCCTAACCAGAATTTAAAAAATACAGAGTTTTCTGGATATTGCAACAAAACATTTACCCTAACCCTAACCAGAATTTAAAAAATACAGAGTTTTCTGGATATTGCAACAAAACATTTACCCTAACCCTAACCAGAATTTAAAAAATACAGAGTTTTCTGGATATTGCAACAAAACATTTACATTAACCCTAACCAGAATTTAAAAAATACAGAGTTTTCTGGATATTGCAACAAAACATTTACCCTAACCCTAACCAGAATTTTAAAAATACAGAGTTTTCTGGATATTGCAACAAAACCCTAACCCTAACCAAAAGTGATAAAATACTGAGTTTTCTGGATATTGCAACAAAACATTTACCCTAACCCTAACCAGAATTTAAAAAATACAGAGTTTTCTGGATATTGCAACAAAACATTTACCCTAACCCTAACCAGAATTTAAAAAATACAGAGTTTTCTGGATATTGCAACAAAACATTTACCCTAACCCTAACCAGAATTTAAAAAATACAGAGTTTTCTGGATATTGCAACAAAACATTTACATTAACCCTAACCAGAATTTAAAAACTACAGAGTTTTCTGGATATTGCAACAAAACATTTACCCTAACCCTAACCAAAAGTGATAAAATACTGAGTTTTCTGGATATTGCAACAAAACATTTACCCTAACCCTAACCAAAAGTGATAAAATACTGAGTTTTCTGGATATTGCAACAAAACATTTACCCTAACCCTAACCAGAATTTTAAAAATACAGAGTTTTCTGGATATTGCAACAAAACATTTACCCTAACCCTAACCAGAATTTAAAAAATACAGAGTTTTCTGGATATTGCAACAAAACATTTACCCTAACCCTAACCAGAATTTAAAAAATACAGAGTTTTCTGGATATTGCAACAAAATATTTACATTAACCCTAACCAGAATTTAAAAAATACTGAGTTTTCTGGATATTGCAACAAAACATTTACCCTAACCCTAACCAGAATTTAAAAAATACAGAGTTTTCTGGATATTGCAACAATACATTTACCCTAACCCTAACCAGAATTTAAAATATACAGAGTTTTCTGGATATTGCAACAAAACATTTACCCTAACCCTAACCAGAATTTAAAAAATACAGAGTTTTCTGGATATTGCAACAAAACATTTACCCTAACCCTAACCAGATTTTAAAAAATACAGAGTTTTCTGGATATTGCAACAATACATTTACCCTAACCCTAACCAGAATTTAAAAAATACAGAGTTTTCTGGATATTGCAACAAAACATTTACCCTAACCCTAACCAGAATTTAAAAAATACTAAGTTTTCTGGATATTGCAACAAAACATTTACCCTAACCCTAACCAGAATTTAAAAAATACAGAGTTTTCTGGATATTGCAACAAAACATTTACCCTAACCCTAACCATAATTTAAAAAATACTAAGTTTTCTGGATATTGCAACAAAACATTTACCCTAACCCTAACCAGAATTTAAAAAATACAGAGTTTTCTGGATATTGCAACAAAACATTTACCCTAACCCTAACCAGAATTTAAAAAATACAGAGTTTTCTGGATATTGCAAGAAAACATTTACCCTAACCCTAACCAGAATTTAAAAAATACAGAGTTTTCTGGATATTGCAACAAAACATTTACCCTAACCCTAACCAGAATTTAAAAAATACTAAGTTTTCTGGATATTGCAACAAAACATTTACCCTAACCCTAACCAGAATTTAAAAAATACTAAGTTTTCTGGATATTGCAACAAAACATTTACCCTAACCCTAACCAGAATTTAAAAAATACTAAGTTTTCTGGATATTGCAACAAAACATTTACCCTAACCCTAACCAGAATTAAAAAAATACAGAGTTTTCTGGATATTGCAACAAAACATTTACCCTAACCCTAACCAGAATTTAAAAAATACAGAGTTTTCTGGATATTGCAACAAAACATTTACCCTAACCCTAACCAGAATTTAAAAAATACTAAGTTTTCTGGATATTGCAACAAAACATTTACCCTAACCCTAACCAGAATTTAAAAAATACTAAGTTTTCTGGATATTGCAACAAAACATTTACCCTAACCCTAACCAGAATTTAAAAAATACAGAGTTTTCTGGATATTGCAACAAAACATTTACCCTAACCCTAACCAGAATTTAAAAAATACTAAGTTTTCTGGATATTGCAACAAAACATTTACCCTAACCCTAACCAGAATTTAAAAAATACTAAGTTTTCTGGATATTGCAACAAAACATTTACCCTAACCCTAACCAGAATTTAAAAAATACAGAGTTTTCTGGATATTGCAACAAAACATTTACCCTAACCCTAACCAGAATTTAAAAAATACTAAGTTTTCTAGATATTGCAACAAAACATTTACCCTAACCCTAACCAGAATTTAAAAAATACAGAGTTTTCTGGATATTGCAACAAAACATTTACCCTAACCCTAACCAAAAGTGATAAAATACTGAGTTTTCTGGATATTGCCACAAAACATTTACCCTAACCCTAACCAGAATTTAAAAAATACAGAGTTTTCTGGATATTGCAACAAAACATTTACCCTAACCCTAACCAAAAGTGATAAAATACTGAGTTTTCTGGATATTGCAACAAAACATTTACCCTAACCCTAACCAGAATTTAAAAAATACAGAGTTTTCTGGATATTGCAACAAAACATTTACCCTAACCCTAACCAGATTTTAAAAAATACAGAGTTTTCTGGATATTGCAACAATACATTTACCCTAACCCTAACCAGAATTTAAAAAATACAGAGTTTTCTGGATATTGCAACAAAACATTTACCCTAACCCTAACCAGAATTTAAAAAATACTAAGTTTTCTGGATATTGCAACAAAACATTTACCCTAACCCTAACCAGAATTTAAAAAATACAGAGTTTTCTGGATATTGCAACAAAACATTTACCCTAACCCTAACCATAATTTAAAAAATACTAAGTTTTCTGGATATTGCAACAAAACATTTACCCTAACCCTAACCAGAATTTAAAAAATACAGAGTTTTCTGGATATTGCAACAAAACATTTACCCTAACCCTAACCAGAATTTAAAAAATACAGAGTTTTCTGGATATTGCAAGAAAACATTTACCCTAACCCTAACCAGAATTTAAAAAATACAGAGTTTTCTGGATATTGCAACAAAACATTTACCCTAACCCTAACCAGAATTTAAAAAATACTAAGTTTTCTGGATATTGCAACAAAACATTTACCCTAACCCTAACCAGAATTTAAAAAATACTAAGTTTTCTGGATATTGCAACAAAACATTTACCCTAACCCTAACCAGAATTTAAAAAATACTAAGTTTTCTGGATATTGCAACAAAACATTTACCCTAACCCTAACCAGAATTTAAAAAATACAGAGTTTTCTGGATATTGCAACAAAACATTTACCCTAACCCTAACCAGAATTTAAAAAATACAGAGTTTTCTGGATATTGCAACAAAACATTTACCCTAACCCTAACCAGAATTTAAAAAATACTAAGTTTTCTGGATATTGCAACAAAACATTTACCCTAACCCTAACCAGAATTTAAAAAATACTAAGTTTTCTGGATATTGCAACAAAACATTTACCCTAACCCTAACCAGAATTTAAAAAATACAGAGTTTTCTGGATATTGCAACAAAACATTTACCCTAACCCTAACCAGAATTTAAAAAATACTAAGTTTTCTGGATATTGCAACAAAACATTTACCCTAACCCTAACCAGAATTTAAAAAATACTAAGTTTTCTGGATATTGCAACAAAACATTTACCCTAACCCTAACCAGAATTTAAAAAATACAGAGTTTTCTGGATATTGCAACAAAACATTTACCCTAACCCTAACCAGAATTTAAAAAATACTAAGTTTTCTAGATATTGCAACAAAACATTTACCCTAACCCTAACCAGAATTTAAAAAATACTAAGTTTTCTGGATATTGCAACAAAACATTTACCCTAACCCTAACCAGAATTTAAAAAATACAGAGTTTTCTGGATATTGCAACAAAACATTTACCCTAACCCTAACCAGAATTTAAAAAATACTAAGTTTTCTGGATATTGCAACAAAACATTTACCCTAACCCTAACCAGAATTTAAAAAATACTAAGTTTTCTGGATATTGCAACAAAACATTTACCCTAACCCTAACCAGAATTTAAAAAATACAGAGTTTTCTGGATATTGCAACAAAACATTTACCCTAACCCTAACCAGAATTTAAAAAATACTAAGTTTTCTGGATATTGCAACAAAACATTTACCCTAACCCTAACCAGAATTTAAAAAATACTAAGTTTTCTGGATATTGCAACAAAACATTTACCCTTACCCTAACCAGAATTTTAAAAATACAGAGTTTTCTGGATATTGCAACAAAATATTTACATTAACCCTAACCAGAATTTAAAAAATACAGAGTTTTCTGGATATTGCAACAAAACATTTACCGTAACCCTAACCAGAATTTAAAAAATACAGAGTTTTCTGGATATTGCAACAAAACATTTACCCTAACCCTAACCAGAATTTAAAAAATACTAAGTTTTCTGGATATTGCAACAAAACATTTACCCTAACCCTAACCAGAATTTAAAAAATACAGAGTTTTCTGGATATTGCAACAAAACATTTACCCTAACCCTAACCAGAATTTAAAAAATACAGAGTTTTCTGGATATTGCAACAAAACATTTACCCTAACCCTAACCAGAATTTAAAAAATACTAAGTTTTCTGGATATTGCAACAAAACATTTACCCTAACCCTAACCAGAATTTAAAAAATACTAAGTTTTCTGGATATTGCAACAAAACATTTACCCTAACCCTAACCAGAATTTAAAAAATACTAAGTTTTCTGGATATTGCAACAAAACATTTACCCTAACCCTAACCAGAATTTAAAAAATACAGAGTTTTCTGGATATTGCAACAAAACATTTACCCTAACCCTAACCAGAATTTAAAAAATACAGAGTTTTCTGGATATTGCAACAAAACATTTACCCTAACCCTAACCAGAATTTAAAAAATACTAAGTTTTCTGGATATTGCAACAAAACATTTACCCTAACCCTAACCAGAATTTAAAAAATACTAAGTTTTCTGGATATTGCAACAAAATATTTACATTAACCCTAACCAGAATTTTAAAAATACTAAGTTTTCTGGATATTGCAACAAAACATTTACCCTAACCCTAACCAGAATTTAAAAAATACAGAGTTTTTTGGATATTGCAACAAAACATTTACCTAAACCCTAACCAGAATTTTAAAAATACAGAGTTTTCTGGATATTGCAACACAACATTTACCCTAACCCTAACCAGAATTTAAAAAATACTAAGTTTTCTGGATATTGCAACAAAACATTTACCCTAACCCTAACCAGAATTTAAAAAATACAGAGTTTTCTGGATATTGCAACAAAACATTTACCCTAACCCTAACCAGAATTTTAAAAATACTAAGTTTTCTGGATATTGCAACAAAACATTTACCCTAACCCTAACCAGAATTTAAAAAATACTAAGTTTTCTGGATATTGCAACAAAACATTTACCCTAACCCTAACCAGAATTTTAAAAATACTAAGTTTTCTGGATATTGCAACAAAACATTTACCCTAACCCTAACCAGAATTTAAAAAATACAGAGTTTTCTGGATATTGCAACAAAACATTTACCCTAACCCTAACCAGAATTTAAAAAATACTAAGTTTTCTGGATATTGCAACAAAACATTTACCCTAACCCTAACCAGAATTTAAAAAATACTAAGTTTTCTGGATATTGCAACAAAACATTTACCCTTACCCTAACCAGAATTTTAAAAATACAGAGTTTTCTGGATATTGCAACAAAATATTTACATTAACCCTAACCAGAATTTAAAAAATACAGAGTTTTCTGGATATTGCAACAAAACATTTACCGTAACCCTAACCAGAATTTAAAAAATACAGAGTTTTCTGGATATTGCAACAAAACATTTACCCTAACCCTAACCAGAATTTAAAAAATACTAAGTTTTCTTGATATTGCAACAAAACATTTACCCTAACCCTAACCAGAATTTAAAAAATACAGAGTTTTCTGGATATTGCAACAAAACATTTACCCTAACCCTAACCAGAATTTAAAAAATACTAAGTTTTCTGGATATTGCAACAAAACATTTACCGTAACCCTTACCAGAATTTAAAAAATACTAAGTTTTCTGGATATTGCAACAAAACATTTACCCTAACCCTAACCAGAATTTAAAAAATACTAAGTTTTCTGGATATTGCAACAAAACATTTACCCTAACCCTAACCAGAATTTAAAAAATACAGAGTTTTCTGGATATTGCAACAAAACATTTACCCTAACCCTAACCAGAATTTAAAAAATACAGAGTTTTCTGGATATTGCAACAAAACATTTACCCTAACCCTAACCAGAATTTAAAAAATACTAAGTTTTCTGGATATTGCAACAAAACATTTACCCTAACCCTAACCAGAATTTAAAAAATACTAAGTTTTCTGGATATTGCAACAAAATATTTACATTAACCCTAACCAGAATTTAAAAAATACTAAGTTTTCTGGATATTGCAACAAAACATTTACCCTAACCCTAACCAGAATTTTAAAAATACTAAGTTTTCTGGATATTGCAACAAAACATTTACCCTAACCCTAACCAGAATTTAAAAAATACTAAGTTTTCTGGATATTGCAACAAAACATTTACCCTAACCCTAACCAGAATTTTAAAAATACTAAGTTTTCTGGATATTGCAACAAAACATTTACCCTAACCCTAACCAGAATTTAAAAAATACAGAGTTTTCTGGATATTGCAACAAAACATTTACCCTAACCCTAACCAGAATTTAAAAAATACTAAGTTTTCTGGATATTGCAACAAAACATTTACCCTAACCCTAACCAGAATTTAAAAAATACTAAGTTTTCTGGATATTGCAACAAAACATTTACCCTTACCCTAACCAGAATTTTAAAAATACAGAGTTTTCTGGATATTGCAACAAAATATTTACATTAACCCTAACCAGAATTTAAAAAATACAGAGTTTTCTGGATATTGCAACAAAACATTTACCGTAACCCTAACCAGAATTTAAAAAATACAGAGTTTTCTGGATATTGCAACAAAACATTTACCCTAACCCTAACCAGAATTTAAAAAATACTAAGTTTTCTTGATATTGCAACAAAACATTTACCCTAACCCTAACCAGAATTTAAAAAATACAGAGTTTTCTGGATATTGCAACAAAACATTTACCCTAACCCTAACCAGAATTTTAAAAATACTAAGTTTTCTGGATATTGCAACAAAACATTTACCGTAACCCTTACCAGAATTTAAAAAATACTAAGTTTTCTGGATATTGCAACAAAACATTTACCCTAACCCTAACCAGAATTTAAAAAATACTAAGTTTTCTGGATATTGCAACAAAACATTTACCCTAACCCTAACCAGAATTTAAAAAATACAGAGTTTTCTGGATATTGCAACAAAACATTTACCCTAACCCTAACCAGAATTTAAAAAATACAGAGTTTTCTGGATATTGCAACAAAACATTTACCCTAACCCTAACCAGAATTTAAAAAATACTAAGTTTTCTGGATATTGCAACAAAACATTTACCCTAACCCTAACCAGAATTTAAAAAATACTAAGTTTTCTGGATATTGCAACAAAATATTTACATTAACCCTAACCAGAATTTAAAAAATACTAAGTTTTCTGGATATTGCAACAAAACATTTACCCTAACCCTAACCAGAATTTAAAAAATACAGAGTTTTCTGGATATTGCAACAAAACATTTACCCTAACCCTAACCAGAATTTTAAAAATACTAAGTTTTCTGGATATTGCAACAAAACATTTACCCTAACCCTAACCAGAATTTAAAAAATACAGAGTTTTCTGGATATTGCAACAAAACATTTACCCTAACCCTAACCAGAATTTAAAAAATACTAAGTTTTCTGGATATTGCAACAAAACATTTACCCTAACCCTAACCAGAATTTAAAAAATACTAAGTTTTCTGGATATTGCAACAAAACATTTACCCTTACCCTAACCAGAATTTTAAAAATACAGAGTTTTCTGGATATTGCAACAAAATATTTACATTAACCCTAACCAGAATTTAAAAAATACAGAGTTTTCTGGATATTGCAACAAAACATTTACCGTAACCCTAACCAGAATTTAAAAAATACAGAGTTTTCTGGATATTGCAACAAAACATTTACCCTAACCCTAACCAGAATTTAAAAAATACTAAGTTTTCTTGATATTGCAACAAAACATTTACCCTAACCCTAACCAGAATTTAAAAAATACAGAGTTTTCTGGATATTGCAACAAAACATTTACCCTAACCCTAACCAGAATTTAAAAAATACTAAGTTTTCTGGATATTGCAACAAAACATTTACCGTAACCCTTACCAGAATTTAAAAAATACTAAGTTTTCTGGATATTGCAACAAAACATTTACCCTAACCCTAACCAGAATTTAAAAAATACTAAGTTTTCTGGATATTGCAACAAAACATTTACCCTAACCCTAACCAGAATTTAAAAAATACAGAGTTTTCTGGATATTGCAACAAAACATTTACCCTAACCCTAACCAGAATTTAAAAAATACAGAGTTTTCTGGATATTGCAACAAAACATTTACCCTAACCCTAACCAGAATTTAAAAAATACTAAGTTTTCTGGATATTGCAACAAAACATTTACCCTAACCCTAACCAGAATTTAAAAAATACTAAGTTTTCTGGATATTGCAACAAAATATTTACATTAACCCTAACCAGAATTTAAAAAATACTAAGTTTTCTGGATATTGCAACAAAACATTTACCCTAACCCTAACCAGAATTTAAAAAATACAGAGTTTTCTGGATATTGCAACAAAACATTTACCTAAACCCTAACCAGAATTTAAAAAATACTAAGTTTTCTGGATATTGCAACAAAACATTTACCCTAAACCTAACCAGAATTTAAAAAATACTAAGTTTTCTGGATATTGCAACAAAACATTTACCCTAACCCTAACCAGAATTTAAAAAATACAGAGTTTTCTGGATATTGCAACAAAACATTTACCCTAACCCTAACCAGAATTTTAAAAATACTAAGTTTTCTGGATATTGCAACAAAACATTTACCCTAACCCTAACCAGAATTTAAAAAATACTAAGTTTTCTGGATATTGCAACAAAACATTTACCCTAACCCTAACCAGAATTTTAAAAATACTAAGTTTTCTGGATATTGCAACAAAACATTTACCCTAACCCTAACCAGAATTTAAAAAATACTAAGTTTTCTGGATATTGCAACAAAACATTTACCCTAACCCTAACCAGAATTTAAAAAATACAGAGTTTTCTGGATATTGCAACAAAACATTTACCCTAACCCTAACCAGAATTTAAAAAATACAGAGTTTTCTGGATATTGCAACAAAACATTTACCCTAACCCTAACCAGAATTTAAAAAATACAGAGTTTTCTGGATATTGCAACAAAACATTTACATTAACCCTAACCAGAATTTAAAAAATACTAAGTTTTCTGGATATTGCAACAAAACATTTACCCTAACCCTAACCAGAATTTAAAAAATACAGAGTTTTCTGGATATTGCAACAAAACATTTACCTAAACCCTAACCAGAATTTAAAAAATACTAAGTTTTCTGGATATTGCAACAAAACATTTACCCTAACCCTAACCAGAATTTAAAAAATACTAAGTTTTCTGGATATTGCAACAAAACATTTACCCTAACCCTAACCAGAATTTAAAAAATACAGAGTTTTCTGGATATTGCAACAAAACCCTAACCCTAACCAAAAGTGATAAAATACTGAGTTTTCTGGATATTGCAACAAAACATTTACCCTAACCCTAACCAGAATTTAAAAAATACAGAGTTTTCTGGATATTGCAACAAAACATTTACCCTAACCCTAACCAGAATTTAAAAAATACAGAGTTTTCTGGATATTGCAACAAAACATTTACATTAACCCTAACCAGAATTTAAAAAATACAGAGTTTTCTGGATATTGCAACAAAACATTTACCTAAACCCTAACCAGAATTTAAAAAATACTAAGTTTTCTGGATATTGCAACAAAACATTTACCCTAACCCTAACCAGAATTTAAAAAATACTAAGTTTTCTGGATATTGCAACAAAACATTTACCCTAACCCTAACCAGAATTTAAAAAATACAGAGTTTTCTGGATATTGCAACAAAACATTTACCCTAACCCTAACCAGAATTTTAAAAATACTAAGTTTTCTGGATATTGCAACAAAACATTTACCCTAACCCTAACCAGAATTTAAAAAATACTAAGTTTTCTGGATATTGCAACAAAACATTTACCCTAACCCTAACCAGAATTTAAAAAATAGAGTTTTCTGGATATTGCAACAAAACATTTACCCTAACCCTAACCAGAATTTAAAAAATACTAAGTTTTCTGGATATTGCAACAAAACATTTACCCTAACCCTAACCAGAATTTAAAAAATACTAAGTTTTCTGGATATTGCAACAAAACATTTACCCTTACCCTAACCAGAATTTTAAAAATACAGAGTTTTCTGGATATTGCAACAAAATATTTACATTAACCCTAACCAGAATTTAAAAAATACTAAGTTTTCTGGATATTGCAACAAAACATTTACCCTAACCCTAACCAGAATTTAAAAAATACAGAGTTTTCTGGATATTGCAACAAAACATTTACCCTAACCCTAACCAGAATTTAAAAAATACAGAGTTTTCTGGATATTGCAACAAAACATTTACCCTAACCCTAACCAGAATTTAAAAAATACTAAGTTTTCTGGATATTGCAACAAAACATTTACCCTAACCCCAACCAGAATTTAAAAAATACAGAGTTTTCTAGATATTGCAACAAAACATTTACCCTAACCCTAACCAGAATTTAAAAAATACAGAGTTTTCTGGATATTGCAACAAAACATTTACCCTAACCCTAACCAGAATTTAAAAAATACAGAGTTTTCTGGATATTGCAACAAAACATTTACCCTAACCCTAACCAGAATTTAAAAAATACAGAGTTTTCTGGATATTGCAACAAAACATTTACCCTAACCCTAACCAGAATTTAAAAAATACAGAGTTTTCTGGATATTGCAACAAAACCCTAACCCTAACCAAAAGTGATAAAATACTGAGTTTTCTGGATATTGCAACAAAACATTTACCCTAACCCTAACCAGAATTTAAAAAATACAGAGTTTTCTGGATATTGCAACAAAACATTTACCCTAACCCTAACCAGAATTTAAAAAATACAGAGTTTTCTGGATATTGCAACAAAACATTTACCCTAACCCTAACCAGAATTTAAAAAATACAGAGTTTTCTGGATATTGCAACAAAACCCTAACCCTAACCAAAAGTGATAAAATACTGAGTTTTCTGGATATTGCAACAAAACATTTACCCTAACCCTAACCAGAATTTAAAAAATACAGAGTTTTCTGGATATTGCAACAAAACATTTACCCTAACCCTAACCAGAATTTAAAAAATACAGAGTTTTCTGGATATTGCAACAAAACATTTACCCTAACCCTAACCAGAATTTAAAAAATACAGAGTTTTCTGGATATTGCAACAAAACATTTACATTAACCCTAACCAGAATTTAAAAAATACAGTATTTTCTGGATATTGCAACAAAACCCTAACCCTAACCAAAAGTGATAAAATACTGAGTTTTCTGGATATTGCAACAAAACATTTACCCTAACCCTAACCAGAATTTTAAAAATACAGAGTTTTCTGGATATTGCAACAAAACATTTACCCTAACCCTAACCAGAATTTAAAAAATACAGAGTTTTCTGGATATTGCAACAAAACCCTAACCCTAACCAAAAGTGATAAAATACTCAGTTTTCTGGATATTGCAACAAAACATTTACCCTAACCCTAACCAGAATTTAAAAAATACAGAGTTTTCTGGATATTGCAACAAAACATTTACCCTAACCCTAACCAGAATTTAAAAAATACAGAGTTTTCTGGATATTGCAACAAAACATTTACCCTAACCCTAACCAGAATTTAAAAAATACAGAGTTTTCTGGATATTGCAACAAAACATTTACATTAACCCTAACCATAATTTAAAAAATACAGAGTTTTCTGGATATTGCAACAAAACATTTACCCTAACCCTAACCAGAATTTTAAAAATACAGAGTTTTCTGGATATTGCAACAAAACCCTAACCCTAACCAAAAGTGATGAAATACTGAGTTTTCTGGATATTGCAACAAAACATTTACCCTAACCCTAACCAGAATTTAAAAAATACAGAGTTTTCTGGATATTGCAACAAAACATTTACCCTAACCCTAAGCAGAATTTAAAAAATACAGAGTTTTCTGGATATTGCAACAAAACATTTACCCTAACCCTAACCAGAATTTAAAAAATACAGAGTTTTCTGGATATTGCAACAAAACATTTACATTAACCCTAACCAGAATTTAAAAAATACAGAGTTTTCTGGATATTGCAACAAAACAATTACCCTAACCCTAACCAGAATTTAAAAAATACAGAGTTTTCTGGATATTGCAACAAAACATTTACCCTAACCCTAACCAGAATTTAAAAAATACAGAGTTTTCTGGATATTGCAACAAAACATTTACCCTAACCCTAACCAGAATTTAAAAAATACAGAGTTTTCTGGATATTGCAACAAAACATTTACCCTAACCCTAACCAGAATTTAAAAAATACAGAGTTTTCTGGATATTGCAACAAAACCCTAACCCTAACCAAAAGTGATAAAATACTCAGTTTTCTGGATATTGCAACAAAACATTTACCTTAACCCTAACCAGAATTTTAAAAATACAGAGTTTTCTGGATATTGCAACAAAACATTTACCCTAACCCTAACCAGAATTTAAAACATACAGAGTTTTCTGGATATTGCAACAAAACATTTACCCTAACCCTAACCAGAATTTAAAAAATACAGAGTTTTCTGGATATTGCAACAAAACCCTAACCCTAACCAAAAGTGATAAAATACTGAGTTTTCTGGATATTGCAACAAAACATTTACCCTAACCCTAACCAGAATTTAAAAAATACAGAGTTTTCTGGATATTGCAACAAAACATTTACCCTAACCCTAACCAGAATTTAAAAAATACAGAGTTTTCTGGATATTGCAACAAAACATTTACATTAACCCTAACCAGAATTTAAAAAATACAGAGTTTTCTGGATATTGCAACAAAACATTTACCCTAACCCTAACCAGAATTTAAAAAATACAGAGTTTTCTGGATATTGCAACAAAACATTTACCCTAACCCTAACCAGAATTTAAAAAATACAGAGTTTTCTGGATATTGCAACAAAACATTTACCCTAACCCTAACCAGAATTTAAAAAATACAGAGTTTTCTGGATATTGCAACAAAACATTTACCCTAACCCTAACCAGAATTTAAAAAATACAGAGTTTTCTGGATATTGCAACAAAACCCTAACCCTAACCAAAAGTGATAAAATACTGAGTTTTCTGGATATTGCAACAAAACATTTACCCTAACCCTAACCAGAATTTAAAAAATACAGAGTTTTCTGGATATTGCAACAAAACATTTACCCTAACCCTAACCAGAATTTAAAACATACAGAGTTTTCTGGATATTGCAACAAAACATTTACCCTAACCCTAACCAGAATTTAAAAAATACAGAGTTTTCTGGATATTGCAACAAAACCCTAACCCTAACCAAAAGTGATAAAATACTGAGTTTTCTGGATATTGCAACAAAACATTTACCCTTACCCTAACCAGAATTTAAAAAATACAGAGTTTTCTGGATATTGCAACAAAACATTTACCCTAACCCTAACCAGAATTTAAAAAATACAGAGTTTTCTGGATATTGCAACAAAACATTTACCCTAACCCTAACCAGAATTTAAAAAATACAGAGGTTTCTGGATATTGCAACAAAACCCTAACCCTAACCAAAAGTGATAAAATACAGAGTTTTCTGGATATTGCAACAAAACATTTACCCTAACCCTAACCAGAATTTAAAAAATACAGAGTTTTCTGGATATTGCAACAAAACATTTACCCTAACCCTAACTAAAAGTGATAAAATGCTGAGTTTTCTGGATATTGCAACAAAACATTTACCCTAACCCTAACCAGAATTTAAAAAAGACAGAGTTTTCTGGATATTGCAACAAAACCCTAACCCTAACCAAAAGTGATAAAATACTGAGTTTTCTGGATATTGCAACAAAACATTTACCCTAACCCTAACCAGAATTTAAAAAATACAGTGTTTTCTGGATATTGCAACAAAACATTTACCCTAACCCTAACCAGAATTTAAAAAATACAGAGTTTTCTGGATATTGCAACAAAACATTTACCCTAACCCTAACCAGAATTTAAAAAATACAGAGTTTTCTGGATATTGCAACAAAACATTTACCCTAACCCTAACCAGAATTTAAAAAATACAGAGTTTTCTGGATATTGCAACAAAACATTTACCCTAACCCTAACCAGAATTTAAAAAATACAGAGTTTTCTGGATATTGCAACAAAACATTTACCCTAACCCTAACCAGAATTTAAAAAATACAGAGTTTTCTGGATATTGCAACAAAACATTTACCCTAACCCTAACCAGAATTTAAAAAATACAGAGTTTTCTGGATATTGCAACAAAACATTTACCCTAACCCTAACCAGAATTTAAAAAATACAGAGTTTTCTGGATATTGCAACAACACATTTACCCTAACCCTAACCAGAATTTTAAAAATACAGAGTTTTCTGGATATTGCAACAAAACCCTAACCCTAACCAAAAGTGATAAAATACTGAGTTTTCTGGATATTGCAACAAAACATTTACCCTAACCCTAACCAGAATTTAAAAAATACAGAGTTTTCTGGATATTGCAACAAAACATTTACCCTAACCCTAACCAGAATTTAAAAAATACAGAGTTTTCTGGATATTGCAACAAAACATTTACCCTAACCCTAACCAGAATTTAAAAAATACAGAGTTTTCTGGATATTGCAACAAAACCCTAACCCTAACCAAATGTGATAAAACACTCAGTTTTCTGGATATTGCAACAAAACATTTACCCTAACCCTAACCAGAATTTAAAAAATACAGAGTTTTCTGGATATTGCAACAAAACATTTACCCTAACCATAACCAGAATTTAAAAAATACAGAGTTTTCTGGATATTGCAACAAAACATTTACCCTAACCCTAACCAGAATTTAAAAAATACAGAGTTTTCTGGATATTGCAACAAAACATTTACCCTAACCCTAACCAGAATTTAAAAAATACAGAGTTTTCTGGATAGTGCAACAAAACATTTACCCTAACCCTAACCAGAATTTAAAAAATACAGAGTTTTCTGGATATTGCAACAAAACATTTACATTAACCCTAACCAGAATTTAAAAAATACAGAGTTTTCTGGATATTGCAACAAAACATTTACCCTAACCCTAACCAGAATTTAAAAAATACAGAGTTTTCTGGATATTGCAACAAAACATTTACCCTAACCCTAACCAGAATTTAAAAAATACAGAGTTTTCTGGATATTGCAACAAAACATTTACCCTAACCCTAACCAGGATTTAAAAAATACAGAGTTTTCTGGATATTGCAACAAAACATTTACCCTAACCCTAACCAGAATTTAAAAAATACAGAGTTTTCTGGATATTGCAACAAAACATTTACCCTAACCCTAACCAGAATTTAAAAAATACAGAGTTTTCTGGATATTGCAACAAAACATTTACCCTAACCCTAACCAGAATTTAAAAAATACAGAGTTTTCTGGATATTGCAACAAAACATTTACCCTAACCCTAAACAAAATTTAAAAAATACAGAGTTTTCTGGATATTGCAACAAAACCCTAACCCTAACCAAAAGTGATAAAATACTGAGTTTTCTGGATATTGCAACAAAACATTTACCCTAACCCTAACCAGAATTTAAAAAATACAGAGTTTTCTGGATATTGCAACAAAACATTTACCCTAACCCTAACCAAAATTTAAAAAATACAGAGTTTTCTGGATATTGCAACAAAACATTTACCCTAACCCTAACCAGAATTTAAAAAATACAGAGTTTTCTGGATATTGCAACAAAACATTTACCCTAACCCTAACCAGAATTTAAAAAATACAGAGGTTTCTGGATATTGCAACAATACCCTAACCCTAACCAAAAGTGATAAAATACTGAGTTTTCTGGATATTGCAACAAAACATTTACCCTAACCCTAACCAGAATTTAAAAAATACAGAGTTTTCTGGATATTGCAACAAAACATTTACCTTAACCCTAACCAGAATTTAAAAAATACAGACTTTTCTGGATATTGCAACAAAACCCTAACCCTAACCAAAAGTGATAAAATACTGAGTTTTGTGGATATTGCAACAAAACATTTACCTTAACCCTAACCAGAATTTAAAAAATACAGAGTTTTCTGGATATTGCAACAAAACCCTAACCCTAACCAAAAGTGATAAAATACAGAGTTTTCTGGATATTGCAACAAAACCCTAACCCTAACCAAAAGTGATAAAATACTGAGTTTTCTGGATATTGCAACAAAACATTTACCTTAACCCTAACCAGAATTTAAAAAATACAGAGTTTTCTGGATATTGCAACAAAACCCTAACCCTAACCAAAAGTGATAAAATACAGAGTTTTCTGGATATTGCAACAAAACCCTAACCCTAACCAAAAGTGATAAAATACTGAGTTTTCTGGATATTGCAACAAAACATTTACCTTAACCCTAACCAGAATTTAAAAAATACAGAGTTTTCTGGATATTGCAACAAAACCCTAACCCTAACCAAAAGTGATAAAATACAGAGTTTTCTGGATATTGCAACAAAACCCTAACCCTAACCAAAAGTGATAAAATACTGAGTTTTCTGGATATTGCAACAAAACATTTACCTTAACCCTAACCAGAATTTAAAAAATACAGAGTTTTCTGGATATTGCAACAAAACCCTAACCCTAACCAAAAGTGATAAAATACAGAGTTTTCTGGATATTGCAACAAAACCCTAACCCTAACCAAAAGTGATAAAATACAGAGTTTTCTGGATATTGCAACAAAACCCTAACCCTAACCAAAAGTGATAAAATACTGAGTTTTCTGGATATTGCAACAAAACATTTACCTTAACCCTAACCAGAATTTAAAAAATACAGAGTTTTCTGGATATTGCAACAACACATTTACCCTAACCCTAACCAGAATTTAAAAAATACAGAGTTTTCTGGATATTGCAACAAAACATTTACCCTAACCCTAACCAGAATTTAAAAAATACAGAGTTTTCTGGATATTGCAACAAAACATTTACCTTAA
Source organism: Sepiola atlantica (assembly GCA_963556195.1). Lineage (NCBI taxonomy): Eukaryota > Metazoa > Mollusca > Cephalopoda > Sepiida > Sepiolidae > Sepiola > Sepiola atlantica. Next base: position 1,082,126 of record CAUVYP010000088.1, on the reverse strand, counting down.
CCCTAACCAGAATTTAAAAAATACAGAGTTTTCTGGATATTGCAACAAAACCCTAACCCTAACCAAAAGTGATAAAATACTGAGTTTTGTGGATATTGCAACAAAACATTTACCTTAACCCTAACCAGAATTTAAAAAATACAGAGTTTTCTGGATATTGCAACAAAACCCTAACCCTAACCAAAAGTGATAAAATACAGAGTTTTCTGGATATTGCAACAAAACCCTAACCCTAACCAAAAGTGATAAAATACTGAGTTTTCTGGATATTGCAACAAAACATTTACCTTAACCCTAACCAGAATTTAAAAAATACAGAGTTTTCTGGATATTGCAACAAAACATTTACCCTAACCCTAACCAGAATTTAAAAAATACAGAGTTTTCTGGATATTACAACAAAACATTTACCCTAACCCTAACCAGAATTTAAAAAATACAGAGTTTTCTGGATATTGCAACAAAACATTTACCTTAACCCTAACCAGAATTGAAAAAATACAGAGTTTTCTGGATATTGCAACAAAACCCTAACCCTAACCAAAAGTGATAAAATACTGAGTTTTCTGGATATTGCAACAAAACATTTACCTTAACCCTAACCAGAATTTAAAAAATACAGAGTTTTCTGGATATTGCAACAAAACATTTACCCTAACCCTAACCAGAATTTAAAAAATACAGAGTTTTCTGGATATTGCAACAAAACATTTACCCTAACCCTAACCAGAATTTAAAAAATACAGAGTTTTCTGGATATTGCAACAAAACATTTACCTTAACCCTAACCAGAATTGAAAAAATACAGAGTTTTCTGGATATTGCAACAAAACCCTAACCCTAACCAAAAGTGATAAAATACTGAGTTTTGTGGATATTGCAACAAAACATTTACCTTAACCCTAACCAGAATTTAAAAAATACAGAGTTTTCTGGATATTGCAACAAAACCCTAACCCTAACCAAAAGTGATAAAATACAGAGTTTTCTGGATATTGCAACAAAACCCTAACCCTAACCAAAAGTGATAAAATACTGAGTTTTCTGGATATTGCAACAAAACATTTACCTTAACCCTAACCAGAATTTAAAAAATACAGAGTTTTCTGGATATTGCAACAAAACATTTACCCTAACCCTAACCAGAATTTAAAAAATACAGAGTTTTCTGGATATTGCAACAAAACATTTACCCTAACCCTAACCAGAATTTAAAAAATACAGAGTTTTCTGGATATTGCAACAAAACATTTACCTTAACCCTAACCAGAATTTAAAAAATACAGAGTTTTCTGGATATTGCAACAAAACCCTAACCCTAACCAAAAGTGATAAAATACTGAGTTTTGTGGATATTGCAACAAAACATTTACCTTAACCCTAACCAGAATTTAAAAAATACAGAGTTTTCTGGATATTGCAACAAAACCCTAACCCTAACCAAAAGTGATAAAATACAGAGTTTTCTGGATATTGCAACAAAACCCTAACCCTAACCAAAAGTGATAAAATACTGAGTTTTGTGGATATTGCAACAAAACATTTACATTAACCCTAACCAGAATTTAAAAAATACAGAGTTTTCTGGATATTGCAACAAAACCCTAACCCTAACCAAAAGTGATAAAATACAGAGTTTTCTGGATATTGCAACAAAACATTTACCCTAACCCTAACCAGAATTTAAAAAATACAGAGTTTTCTGGATATTGCAACAAAACATTTACCCTAACCCTAACCAGAATTTTAAAAATACAGAGTTTTCTGGATATTGCAACAAAACATTTACCCTAACCCTAACCAGAATTTAAAAAATACAGAGTTTTCTGGATATTGCAACAAAACATTTACCCTAACCCTAACCAGAATTTAAAAAATACAGAGTTTTCTGGATATTGCAACAAAACATTTACCCTAACCCTAACCAGAATTTAAAAAATACAGAGTTTTCTGGATATTGCAACAAAACATTTACCCTAACCCTAACCAGAATTTAAAAAATACAGAGTTTTCTGGATATTGCAACAAAACATTTACCCTAACCCTAACCAGAATTTAAAAAATACAGAGTTTTCTGGATATTGCAACAAAACCCTAACCCTAACCAGAATTTAAAAAATACAGAGTTTTCTGGATATTGCAACAAAACATTTACCTTAACCCTAACCAGAATTTAAAAAATACAGAGTTTTCTGGATATTGCAACAAAACATTTACCCTAACCCTAACCAGAATTTAAAAAATACAGAGTTTTCTGGATATTGCAACAAAACATTTACCCTAACCCTAACCAGAATTTAAAAAATACAGAGTTTTCTGGATATTGCAACAAAACATTTACCTTAACCCTAACCAGAATTTAAAAAATACAGAGTTTTCTGGATATTGCAACAAAACCCTAACCCTAACCAAAAGTGATAAAATACTGACTTTTCTGGATATTGCAACAAGACATTTACCCTAACCCTAACCAGAATTTAAAAAATACAGAGTTTTCTGGATATTGCAACAAAACATTTACCCTAACCCTAACCAGAATTTAAAAAATACAGAGTTTTCTGGATATTGCAACAAAACATTTACCCTAACCCTAACCAGAATTTAAAAAATACAGAGTTTTCTGGATATTGCAACAAAACATTTACCCTAACCCTAACCAGAATTTAAAAAATACAGAGTTTTCTGGATATTGCAACAAAACATTTACCTTAACCATAACCAGAATTTAAAAAATACAGAGTTTTCTGGATATTGCAACAAAACCCTAACCCTAACCAAAAGTGATAAAATACTGACTTTTCTGGATATTGCAACAAAACATTTACCCTAACCCTAACCAGAATTTAAAAAATACAGAGTTTTCTGGATATTGCAACAAAACATTTACCCTAACCCTAACCAGAATTTAAAAAATACAGAGTTTTCTGGATATTGCAACAAAACATTTACCCTAACCCTAACCAGAATTTAAAAAATACAGAGTTTTCTGGATATTGCAACAAAACATTTACCCTAACCCTAACCAGAATTTAAAAAATACAGAGTTTTCTGGATATTGCAACAAAACATTTACCCTAACCCTAACCAGAATTTAAAAAATACAGAGTTTTCTGGATATTGCAACAAAACCCTAACCCTAACCAAAAGTGATAAAATACTGAGTTTTCTGGATATTGCAACAAAACATTTACCCTAACCCTAACCAGAATTTAAAAAATACAGAGTTTTCTGGATATTGCAACAAAACATTTACCTTAACCCTAACCAGAATTTAAAAAATACAGAGTTTTCTGAGTATTGCAACAAAACATTTACCCTAACCCTAACCAGAATTTAAAAAATACAGAGTTTTCTGGATATTGCAACAAAACATTTACCTTAACCCTAACCAGAATTTAAAAAATACAGAGTTTTCTGGATATTGCAACAAAACCCTAACCCTAACCAAAAGTGATAAAATACTGACTTTTCTGGATATTGCAACAAAACATTTACCCTAACCATAACCAGAATTTAAAAAATACAGAGTTTTCTGGATATTGCAACAAAACATTTACCTTAACCCTAACCAGAATTTAAAAAATACAGAGTTTTCTGGATATTGCAACAAAACCCTAACCCTAACCAAAAGTGATAAAATACTGACTTTTCTGGATATTGCAACAAAACATTTACCCTAACCCTAACCAGAATTTAAAAAATACAGAGTTTTCTGGATATTGCAACAAAACATTTACCCTAACCCTAACCAGAATTTAAAAAATACAGAGTTTTCTAGATATTGCAACAAAACATTTACCCTAACCCTAACCAGAATTTAAAAAATACAGAGTTTTCTGGATATTGCAACAAAACCCTAACCCTAACCAAAAGTGATAAAATACTGACTTTTCTGGATATTGCAACAAAACATTTACCCTAACCCTAACCAGAATTTAAAAAATACAGAGTTTTCTGGATATTGCAACAAAACATTTACCCTAACCCTAACCAGAATTTAAAAAATACAGAGTTTTCTGGATATTGCAACAAAACATTTACCCTAACCCTAACCAGAATTTAAAAAATACAGAGTTTTCTGGATATTGCAACAAAACATTTACCCTAACCCTAACCAAAAGTGATAAAATACTGAGTTTTCTGGATATTGCAACAAAACATTTACCCTAACCCTAACCAGAATTTAAAAAATACAGAGTTTTCTGGATATTGCAACAAAACATTTACCCTAACCCTAACCAGAATTTAAAAAATACAGAGTTTTCTGGATATTGCAACAAAACATTTACCCTAACCCTAACCAGAATTTAAAAAATACAGAGTTTTCTGGATATTGCAACAAAACATTTACCCTAACCCTAACCAGAATTTAAAAAATACAGAGTTTTCTGGATATTGCAACAAAACCCTAACCCTAACCAAAAGTGATAAAATACTGACTTTTCTGGATATTGCAACAAAACATTTACCCTAACCCTTACCAGAATTTAAAAAATACAGAGTTTTCTGGATATTGCAACAAAACCCTAACCCTAACCAAAAGTGATAAAATACTGAGTTTTCTAGATATTGCAACAAAACATTTACCCTAACCCTAACCAGAATTTAAAAAATACAGAGTTTTCTGGATATTGCAACAAAACCCTAACCCTAACCAAAAGTGATAAAATACTGACTTTTCTGGATATTGCAACAAAACATTTACCCTAACCCTAACCAGAATTTAAAAAATACAGAGTTTTCTGGATATTGCAACAAAACATTTACCCTAACCCTAACCAGAATTTAAAAAATACAGAGTTTTCTGGATATTGCAACAAAACATTTACCCTAACCCTAACCAGAATTTAAAAAATACAGAGTTTTCTGGATATTGCAACAAAACATTTACCCTAACCCTAACCAGAATTTAAAAAATACAGAGTTTTCTGGATATTGCAACAAAACATTTACCTTAACCCTAACCAGAATTAAAAAAATACTGACTTTTCTGGATATTGCAACAAAACATTTACATTAACCCTAACCAGAATTTAAAAAATACAGAGTTTTCTGGATATTGCAACAAAACATTTACCCTAACCCTAACCAGAATTTAAAAAATACAGAGTTTTCTGGATATTGCAACAAAACATTTACCCTAACCCTAACCAGAATTTAAAAAATACAGAGTTTTCTGGATATTGCAACAAAACATTTACCCTAACCCTAACCAGAATTTAAAAAATACAGAGTTTTCTGGATATTGCAACAAAACATTTACCCTAACCCTAACCAGAATTTAAAAAATACAGAGTTTTCTGGATATTGCAACAAAACATTTACCTTAACCCTAACCAGAATTTAAAAAATACTGAGTTTTCTGGATATTGCAACAAAACATTTACCCTAACCCTAACCAGAATTTAAAAAATACAGAGTTTTCTGGATATTGCAACAAAACATTTACCTTAACCCTAACCAGAATTTAAAAAATACAGAGTTTTCTGGATATTGCAACAAAACATTTACCCTAACCCTAACCAGAATTTAAAAAATACTGAGTTTTCTGGATATTGCAACAAAACATTTACATTAACCCTAACCAGAATTTAAAAAATACAGAGTGTTCTGGATATTGCAACAAAACATTTACCCTAACCCTAACCAGAATTTAAAAAATACAGAGTTTTCTGGATATTGCAACAAAACATTTACCCTAATCCTAACCAGAATTTAAAAAATACAGAGTTTTCTGGATATTGCAACAAAACATTTACCCTAACCCTAACCAGAATTGAAAAAATACAGAGTTTTCTGGATATTGCAACAAAACATTTACCCTAACCCTAACCAGAATTTAAAAAATACAGAGTTTTCTGGATATTGCAACAAAACATTTACCCTAACCCTAACCAGAATTTAAAAAATACAGAGTTTTCTGGATATTGCAACAAAACATTTACCTTAACCCTAACCAGAATTAAAAAAATACAGAGTTTTCTGGATATTGCAACAAAACATTTACCCTAACCCTAACCAGAATTTAAAAAATACAGAGTTTTCTGGATATTGCAACAAAACATTTACCCTAACCCTAACCAGGATTTAAAAAATACAGAGTTTTCTGGATATTGCAACAAAACATTTACATTAACCCTAACCAGAATTTAAAAAATACAGAGTTTTCTGGATATTGCAACAAAACATTTACCCTAACCCTAACCAGAATTTAAAAAATACAGAGTTTTCTGGATATTGCAACAAAACATTTACCCTAACCCTAACCAGAATTTAAAAAATACAGAGTTTTCTGGATATTGCAACAAAACATTTACCCTAACCCTAACCAGAATTTAAAAAATACAGAGTTTTCTGGATATTGCAACAAAACATTTACCCTAACCCTAACCAGAATTTAAAAAATACAGAGTTTTCTGGATATTGCAACAAAACATTTACTTTAACCCTAACCAGAATTTAAAAAATACAGAGTTTTCTGGATATTGCAACAAAACATTTACTTTAACCCTAACCAGAATTTAAAAAATACAGAGTTTTCTGGATATTGCAACAAAACATTTACCTTAACCCTAACCAGAATTTAAAAAATACTGAGTTTTCTGGATATTGCAACAAAACATTTACCCTAACCCTAACCAGAATTTAAAAAATACAGAGTTTTCTGGATATTGCAACAAAACATTTACCCTAACCCTAACCAGAATTTAAAAAATACAGAGTTTTCTGGATATTGCAACAAAACATTTACCCTAACCCTAACCAGAATTTAAAAAATACAGAGTGTTCTGGATATTGCAACAAAACATTTACCTTAACCCTAACCAGAATTTAAAAAATACAGAGTTTTCTGGATATTGCAACAAAACATTTACCTTAACCCTAACCAGAATTTAAAAAATACAGAGTTTTCTGGATATTGCAACAAAACATTTACCCTAACCCTTACCAGAATTTAAAAAATACAGAGTTTTCTGGATATTGCAACAAAACCCTAACCCTAACCAAAAGTGATAAAATACTGAGTTTTCTAGATATTGCAACAAAACATTTACCCTAACCTAACCAGAATTTAAAAAATACAGAGTTTTCTGGATATTGCAACAAAACCCTAACCCTAACCAAAAGTGATAAAATACTGACTTTTCTGGATATTGCAACAAAACATTTACCCTAACCCTAACCAGAATTTAAAAAATACAGAGTTTTCTGGATATTGCAACAAAACATTTACCCTAACCCTAACCAGAATTTAAAAAATACAGAGTTTTCTGGATATTGCAACAAAACATTTACCCTAACCCTAACCAGAATTTAAAAAATACAGAGTTTTCTGGATATTGCAACAAAACATTTACCCTAACCCTAACCAGAATTTAAAAAATACAGAGTTTTCTGGATATTGCAACAAAACATTTACCTTAACCCTAACCAGAATTTAAAAAATACAGAGTTTTCTGGATATTGCAACAAAACATTTACCCTAACCCTAACCAGAATTTAAAAAATACAGAGTTTTCTGGATATTGCAACAAAACATTTACCTTTAACCCTAAACAGAATTTAAAAAATACTGAGTTTTCTGGATATTGCAACAAAACATTTACCCTAACCCTAACCAGAATTTAAAAAATACAGAGTTTTCTGGATCGTGCAACAAAACATTTACCTTAACCCTAACCAGAATTTAAAAAATACTGAGTTTTATAGATATTGCAACAAAACATTTACCCTAACCCTAACCAGAATTTAAAAAATACAGAGTTTTCTGGATATTGCAACAAAACCCTAACCCTAACCAAAAGTGATAAAATACTGACTTTTCTGGATATTGCAACAAAACATTTACCCTAACCCTAACCAGAATTTAAAAAATACAGAGTTTTCTGGATATTGCAACAAAACATTTACCCTAACCCTAACCAGAATTTAAAAAATACAGAGTTTTCTGGATATTGCAACAAAACATTTACCCTAACCCTAACCAGAATTTAAAAAATACAGAGTTTTCTGGATATTGCAACAAAACATTTACCTTAACCCTAACCAGAATTTAAAAAATACAGAGTTTTCTGGATATTGCAACAAAACATTTACCCTAACCCTAACCAGAATTTAAAAAATACAGAGTTTTCTGGATATTGCAACAAAACATTTACCCTAACCCTAACCAGAATTTAAAAAATACAGAGTTTTCTGGATATTGCAACAAAACATTTACCTTAACCCTAACCAGAATTTAAAAAATACAGAGTTTTCTGGATATTGCAACAAAACATTTACCCTAACCCTAACCAGAATTTAAAAAATACAGAGTTTTCTGGATATTGCAACAAAACATTTACCTTAACCCTAACCAGAATTTAAAAAATACTGAGTTTTCTGGATATTGCAACAAAACATTTACCTTAACCCTAACCAGAATTTAAAAAATACAGAGTTTTCTGGATATTGCAACAAAACATTTACCCTAACCCTAACCAGAATTTAAAAAATACAGAGTTTTCTGGATATTGCAACAAAACCCTAACCCTAACCAAAAGTGATAAAATACTGAGTTTTCTAGATATTGCAACAAAACATTTACCCTACCCCTAACCAGAATTTAAAAAATACAGAGTTTTCTGGATATTGCAACAAAACATTTACCCTAACCCTAACCAGAATTTAAAAAATACAGAGTTTTCTGGATATTGCAACAAAACATTTACCTTAACCCTAACCAGAATTTAAAAAATACAGAGTTTTCTGGATATTGCAACAAAACATTTACCTTAACCCTAACCAGAATTTAAAAAATACAGAGTTTTCTGGATATTGCAACAAAACATTTACCCTAACCCTTACCAGAATTTAAAAAATACAGAGTTTTCTGGATATTGCAACAAAACCCTAACCCTAACCAAAAGTGATAAAATACTGAGTTTTCTAGATATTGCAACAAAACATTTACCCTAACCCTAACCAGAATTTAAAAAATACAGAGTTTTCTGGATATTGCAACAAAACCCTAACCCTAACCAAAAGTGATAAAATACTGAGTTTTCTGGATATTGCAACAAAACATTTACCCTAACCCTAACCAGAATTTAAAAAATACAGAGTTTTCTGGATATTGCAACAAAACATTTACCCTAACCCTAACCAGAATTTAAAAAATACAGAGTTTTCTGGATATTGCAACAAAACATTTACCCTAACCCTAACCAGAATTTAAAAAATACAGAGTTTTCTGGATATTGCAACAAAACATTTACCTTAACCCTAACCAGAATTTAAAAAATACAGAGTTTTCTGGATATTGCAACAAAACATTTACCCTAACCCTTACCAGAATTTAAAAAATACAGAGTTTTCTGGATATTGCAACAAAACCCTAACCCTAACCAAAAGTGATAAAATACTGAGTTTTCTAGATATTGCAACAAAACATTTACCCTACCCCTAACCAGAATTTAAAAAATACAGAGTTTTCTGGATATTGCAACAAAACATTTACCCTAACCCTAACCAGAATTTAAAAAATACAGAGTTTTCTGGATATTGCAACAAAACCCTAACCCTAACCAAAAGTGATAAAATACTGACTTTTCTGGATATTGCAACAAAACATTTACCCTAACCCTAACCAGAATTTAAAAAATACAGAGTTTTCTGGATATTGCAACAAAACATTTACCCTAACCCTAACCAGAATTTAAAAAATACAGAGTTTTCTGGATATTGCAACAAAACATTTACCCTAACCCTAACCAGAATTTAAAAAATACAGAGTTTTCTGGATATTGCAACAAAACATTTACCCTAACCCTAACCAGAATTTAAAAAATACAGAGTTTTCTGGATATTGCAACAAAACCCTAACCCTAACCAAAAGTGATAAAATACTGAGTTTTCTGGATATTGCAACAAAATATTTACCCGAACCCTAACCAGAATTTAAAAAATACAGAGTTTTCTGGATATTGCAACAAAACCCTAACCCTAACCAAAAGTGATAAAATACTGAGTTTTATGGATATTGCAACAAAACATTTACCCTAACCCTAACCAGAATTTAAAAAATACAGAGTTTTCTGGATATTGCAACAAAACATTTACATGAACCCTAACCAGAATTTAAAAAATACAGAGTTTTCTGGATATTGCAACAAAACATTTACCCTAACCCTAACCAGAATGAAAAAAATACAGAGTTTTCTGGATATTGCAACAAAACATTTACCCTAACCCTACCAGAATTTAAAAAATACAGAGTTTTCTGGATATTGCAACAAAACATTTACCCTAACCCTAACCAGAATTAAAAAAATACAGAGTTTTCTGGATATTGCAACAAAACATTTACATTAACCCTAACCAGAATTTAAAAAATACAGAGTTTTCTGGATATTGCAACAAAACATTTACCCTAACCCTAACCAGAATTTAAAAAATACAGAGTTTTCTGGATATTGCAACAAAACATTTACCCTAACCCTAACCAGAATTTAAAAAATACAGAGTTTTCTGGATATTGCAACAAAACCCTAACCCTAACCAAAAGTGATAAAATACTGACTTTTCTGGATATCGCAACAAAACATTTACCCTAACCCTAACCAGAATTTAAAAAATACAGAGTTTTCTGGATATTGCAACAAAACATTTACCCTAACCCTAACCAGAATTTAAAAAATACAGAGTTTTCTGGATATTGCAACAAAACATTTACCCTAACCCTAACCAGAATTTAAAAAATACAGAGTTTTCTGGATATTGCAACAAAACATTTACCTTAACCCTAACCAGAATTTAAAAAATACAGAGTTTTCTGGATATTGCAACAAAACATTTACCCTAACCCTAACCAGAATTTAAAAAATACAGAGTTTTCTGGATATTGCAACAAAACTCTAACCCTAACCAAAAGTGATAAAATACTGAGTTTTCTGGATATTGCAACAAAACATTTACCCTAACCCTAACCAGAATTTAAAAAATACAGAGTTTTCTGGATATTGCAACAAAACCCTAACCCTAACCAAAAGTGATAAAATACTGAGTTTTCTGGATATTGCAACAAAACATTTACCCTAACCCTAACCAGAATTTAAAAAATACAGAGTTTTCTGGATATTGCAACAAAACCCTAACCCTAACCAAAAGTGATAAAATACTGAGTTTTATGGATATTGCAACAAAACATTTACCCTAACCCTAACCAGAATTTAAAAAATACAGAGTTTTCTGGATATTGCAACAAAACATTTACCCTAACCCTAACCAGAATTTAAAAAATACAGAGTTTTCTGGATATTGCAACAAAACATTTACCCTAACCCTAACCAGAATTTAAAAAATACAGAGTTTTCTGGATATTGCAACAAAACATTTACCCTAACCCTAACCAGAATTTAAAAAATACAGAGTTTTCTGGATATTGCAACAAAACATTTACCCTAACCCTAACAAGAATTTAAAAAATACAGAGTTTTCTGAATATTGCAACAAAACATTTACCCTAACCCTAACCAGAATTTAAAAAATACAGAGTTTTCTGGATATTGCAACAAAACCCTAACCCTAACCAAAAGTGATAAAATACTGAGTTTTCTGGATATTGCAACAAAACATTTACTCTAACCCTAATTAGAATTTAAAAAATACAGAGTTTTCTGGATATTGCAACAAAACATTTACCCTAACCCTAACCAGAATTTAAAAAATACAGAGTTTTCTGGATATTGCAACAAAACCCTAACCCTAACCAAAAGTGATAAAATGCTGAGTTTTCTGGATATTGCAACAAAACATTTACCCTAACCCTAACCAGAATTAAAAAAATACAGAGTTTTCTGGATATTGCAACAAAACATTTACCCTTACCCTAACCAAAAGTGATAAAATACTGAGTTTTGTGGATATTGCAACAAAACATTTACCCTAACCCTAACCAGAATTTAAAAAATACAGAGTTTTCTGGATATTGCAACAAAACATTTACCCTAACCCTAACCAGAATTTAAAAAATACAGAGTTTTCTGGATATTGCAACAAAACCCTAACCCTAACCAAAAGTGATAAAATACTGTGGTTTTCTCTATATTGCAACCAAACATTTACCCTAACCCTAACCAGAATTTAAAAAATACAGAGTTTTCTGGATATTGCAACAAAACATTTACCCTAACCCTAACCAGAATTTAAAAAATACAGAGTTTTCTGGATATTGCAACAAAACCCTAACCCTAACTAAAAGTGATAAAATACTGAGTTTTCTGGATATTGCAACAAAACATTTACCCTAACCCTAACCAGAATTTAAAAAATACAGAGTTTTCTGGATATTGCAACAAAACATTTACCCTAACCCTAACCAGAATTTAAAAAATACAGAGTTTTCTAGATATTGCAACAAAACTCTAACCCAAACCAAAAGTGATAAAATACTGACTTTTCTGGATATTGCAACAAAACATTTACCCTAACCCTAACCAGAATTTAAAAAATACAGAGTTTTCTGGATATTGCAACAAAACCCTAACCCTAACCAAAAGTGATAAAATACTGTGGTTTTCTCTATATTGCAACCAAACATTTACCCTAACCCTAACCAGAATTTGATAAATAGAGTTTTCTGGATATTGCAACAAAACATTTACCCTAACACTAACCAGAATTTAAAAAATACAGAGTTTTCTGGATATTGCAACAAAACATTTACCCTAACCCTAACCAGAATTTAAAAAATACAGAGTTTTCTGGATATTGCAACAAAACCCTAACCCTAACCAAAAGTGATAAAATGCTGAGTTTTCTGGATATTGCAACAAAACATTTACCCTAACCCTAACCAGAATTTAAAAAATACAGAGTTTTCTGGATATTGCAACAAAACATTTACCCTAACCCTAACCAGAATTTAAAAAATACAGAGTTTTCTGGATATTGCAACAAAACATTTACCCTTACCCTAACCAAAAGTGATAAAATACTGAGTTTTCTGGATATTGCAACAAAACATTTACCCTAACCCTAACCAGAATTTAAAAAATACAGAGTTTTCTGGATATTGCAACAAAACATTTACCCTAACCCTAACCAGAATTTAAAAAATACAGAGTTTTCTGGATATTGCAACAAAACATTTACCCTAACCCTAACCAGAATTTAAAAAATACAGAGTTTTCTGGATATTGCAACAAAACGCTAACCCTAACTAAAAGTGATAAAATACTGAGTTTTCTGGATATTGCAACAAAACATTTACCCTAACCCTAACCAGAATTTAAAAAATACAGAGTTTTCTGGATATTGCAACAAAACATTTACCCTAACCCTAACCAGAATTTAAAAAATACAGAGTTTTCTAGATATTGCAACAAAACTCTAACCCAAACCAAAAGTGATAAAATACTGACTTTTCTGGATATTGCAACAAAACATTTACCCTAACCCTAACCAGAATTTAAAAAATACAGAGTTTTCTGGATATTGCAACAAAACCCTAACCCTAACCAAAAGTGATAAAATACTGTGGTTTTCTCTATATTGCAACCAAACATTTACCCTAACCCTAACCAGAATTTGATAAATAGAGTTTTCTGGATATTGCAACAAAACATTTACCCTAACACTAACCAGAATTTAAAAAATACAGAGTTTTCTGGATATTGCAACAAAACATTTACCCTAACCCTAACCAGAATTTAAAAAATACAGAGTTTTCTGGATATTGCAACAAAACATTTACCCTAACCCTAACCAAAAGTGATAAAATACTGAGTGTTCTGGATATTGCAACAAAACATTTACCCTAACCCTAACCAGAATTTAAAAAATACAAGGTTTTCTGGATATTGCAACAAAACGTTTACCCTAACCCTAACCAGAATTTAAAAAATACAGAGTTTTCTGAATATTGCAACAAAACATTTACCCTAACCCTAACCAGAATTTAAAAAATACAGAGTTTTCTGGATATTGCAACAAAACCCTAACCCTAACCAAAAGTTATAAAATACTGAGTTTTCTGTATATTGCAACAAAACATTTACCCTAACCCTAACCAGAATTTAAAAAATACAGAGTTTTCTGGATATTGCAACAAAACATTTACCCTAACCCTAACCAGAATTTAAAAAATACAGAGTTTTCTGGATATTGCAACAAAACATTTACCCTAACCCTAACCAGAATTTAAAAAATACAGAGTTTTCTGGATATTGCAACAAAACCCTAACCCTAACCAAAAGTGATAAAATACTGAGTTTTCTGGATATTGCAACAAAACATTTACCCTAACCCTAACCAGAATTTTAAAAATACAGAGTTTTCTGGATATTGCAACAAAACATTTACCCTAACCCTAACCAGAATTTAAAAAATACAGAGTTTTCTGAATATTGCAACAAAACGTTTACCCTAACCCTAACCAGAATTTAAAAAATACAGAGTTTTCTGAATATTGCAACAAAACATTTACCCTAACCCTAACCAGAATTTAAAAAATACAGAGTTTTCTGGATATTGCAACAAAACCCTAACCCTAACCAAAAGTGATAAAATACTGAGTTTTCTGGATATTGCAACAAAACATTTACCCTAACCCTAACCAGAATTTAAAAAATACAGAGTTTTCTGGATATTGCAACAAAACATTTACCCTAACCCTAACCAGAATTTAAAAAATACAGAGTTTTCTGGATATTGCAACAAAACCCTAACCCTAACCAAAAGTGATAAAATACTGAGTTTTCTGGATATTGCAACAAAACATTTACCCTAACCCTAACCAACATTTAAAAAATACAGAGTTTTCTGGATATTGCAACAAAACATTTACCCTAACCCTAACCAGAATTTAAAAAATACAGAGTTTTCTGGATATTGCAACAAAACATTTACCCTAACCCTAACCAAAAGTGATAAAATACTGAGTTTTCTGGATATTGCAACAAAACATTTACCCTAACCCTAACCAGAATTTAAAAAATACAGAGTTTTCTGGATATTGCAACAAAACATTTACCCTAACCCTAACCAGAATTTAAAAAATACAGAGTTTTCTGGATATTGCAACAAAACATTTACCCTAACCCTAACCAGAATTTAAAAAATACAGAGTTTTCTGGATATTGCAACAAAACCCTAACCCTAACCAAAAGTGATAAAATACTGAGTTTTCTGAATATTGCAACAAAACATTTACCCTAACCCTAACCAGAATTTAAAAAATACAGAGTTTTCTGGATATTGCAACAAAACCCTAACCCTAACCAAAAGTGATAAAATACTGAGTTTTCTGGATATTGCAACAAAACATTTACCCTAACCCTAACCAAAATTTAAAAAATACAGAGTTTTCTGGATATTGCAACAAAACATTTACCCTAACCCTAACCAGAATTTAAAAAATACAGAGTTTTCTGGATATTGCAACAAAACATTTACCCTAACCCTAACCAAAAGTGATAAAATACTGAGTTTTCTGGATATTGCAACAAAACATTTACCCTAACCCTAACCAGAATTTAAAAAATACAGAGTTTTCTGGATATTGCAACAAAACATTTACCCTAACCCTAACCAGAATTTAAAAAATACAGAGTTTTCTGGATATTGCAACAAAACATTTACCCTAACCCTAACCAGAATTTAAAAAATACAGAGTTTTCTGGATATTGCAACAAAACATTAACCCTAACCAAAAGTGATAAAATACTGAGTTTTCTGGATATTGCAACAAAACATTTACCCTAACCCTAACCAGAATTTAAAAAATACAGAGTTTTCTGGATATTGCAACAAAACATTTACCCTAACCCTAACCAGAATTTCAAAAATACAGAGTTTTCTGGATATTGCAACAAAACATTTACCCTAACCCTAACCAGAATTTAAAAAATACAGAGTTTTCTGGATATTGCAACAAAACATTTACCCTAACCCTAACCAGAATTTTAAAAATACAGAGTTTTCTGGATATTGCAACAAAACATTTACCCTAACCCTAACCAGAATTTAAAAAATACAGAGTTTTCTAGATATTGCAACAAAACCCTAACCCAAACCAAAAGTGATAAAATACTGACTTTGCTGGATATTGCAACAAAACATTTACCCTAACCCTAACCAGAATTTAAAAAATACAGAGTTTTCTGGATATTGCAAAAAACCCTAACCCTAACCAAAAGTGATAAAATACTGTGGTTTTCTCTATATTGCAACCAAACATTTACCCTAACCCTAACCAGAATTTGATAAATAGAGTTTTCTGGATATTGCAACAAAACATTTACCCTAACACTAACCAGAATTTAAAAAATACAGAGTTTTCTGGATATTGCAACAAAACATTTACCCTAACCCTAACCAGAATTTAAAAAATACAGAGTTTTCTGGATATTGCAACAAAACATTTACCCTAACCCTAACCAAAAGTGATAAAATACTGAGTTTTCTGGATATTGCAACAAAACATTTACCCTAACCCTAACCAGAATTTAAAAAATACAAGGTTTTCTGGATATTGCAACAAAACGTTTACCCTAACCCTAACCAGAATTTAAAAAATACAGAGTTTTCTGAATATTGCAACAAAACATTTACCCTAACCCTAACCAGAATTTAAAAAATACAGAGTTTTCTGGATATTGCAACAAAACCCTAACCCTAACCAAAAGTGATAAAATACTGAGTTTTCTGTATATTGCAACAAAACATTTACCCTAACCCTAACCAGAATTTAAAAAATACAGAGTTTTCTGGATATTGCAACAAAACATTTACCCTAACCCTAACCAGAATTTAAAAAATACAGAGTTTTCTGGATATTGCAACAAAACATTTACCCTAACCCTAACCAGAATTTAAAAAATACAGAGTTTTCAGGATATTGCAACAAAACATTTACCCTAACCCTAACCAAAAGTGATAAAATACTGAGTTTTCTGGATATTGCAACAAAACATTTACCCTAACCCTAACCAGAATTTTAAAAATACAGAGTTTTCTGGATATTGCAACAAAACATTTACCCTAACCCTAACCAGAATTTAAAAAATACAGAGTTTTCTGAATATTGCAACAAAACGTTTACCCTAACCCTAACCAGAATTTAAAAAATACAGAGTTTTCTGAATATTGCAACAAAACATTTACCCTAACCCTAACCAGAATTTAAAAAATACAGAGTTTTCTGGATATTGCAACAAAACCCTAACCCTAACCAAAAGTGATAAAATACTGAGTTTTCTGGATATTGCAACAAAACATTTACCCTAACCCTAACCAGAATTTAAAAAATACAGAGTTTTCTGGATATTGCAACAAAACATTTACCCTAACCCTAACCAGAATTTAAAAAGTACAGAGTTTTCTGGATATTGCAACAAAACATTTACCCTAACCATAACCAGAATTTAAAAAATACAGAGTTTTCTGGATATTTCAACAAAACATTTACCCTAACCCTAACCAGAATTTAAAAAATACAGAGTTTTCTGGATATTGCAACAAAACATTTACCCTAACCCTAACTAGAATTTAAAAAATACAGAGTTTTCTGGATATTGCAACAAAACATTTACCCTAACCCTAACCAGAATTTAAAAAATACAGAGTTTTCTGGATATTGCAACAAAACATTTACCCTAACCCTAACCAGAATTTAAAAAATACAGAGTTTTCTGGATATTGCAACAAAACATTTACCCTAACCCTAACCAAAAGTGATAAAATACTGAGTTTTCTGGATATTGCCACAAAACATTTACCCTAACCCTAACCAGAATTTAAAAAATACAGAGTTTTCTGGATATTGCAACAAAACATTTACCCTAACCCTAACCAGAATTTAAAAAATACAGAGTTTTCTGAATATTGCAACAAAACGTTTACCCTAACCCTAACCAGAATTTAAAAAATACAGAGTTTTCTGAATATTGCAACAAAACATTTACCCTAACCCTAACCAGAATTTAAAAAATACAGAGTTTTCTAGATATTGCAACAAAACCCTAACCCTAACCAAAAGTGATAAAATACTGACTTTTCTGGATATTGCAACAAAACATTTACCCTAACCCTAACCAGAATTTAAAAAATACAGAGTTTTCTGGATATTGCAACAAAACATTTACCCTAACCCTAACCAGAATTTAAAAAATACAGAGTTTTCTGGATATTGCAACAAAACCCTAACCCTAACCAAAAGTGATAAAATACTGAGTTTTCTGGATATTGCAACAAGACATTTACCCTAACCCTAACCAAAATTTAAAAAATACAGAGTTTTCTGGATATTGCAACAAAACCCTAACCCTAACCAAAAGTGATAAAATACTGAGTTTTCTGGATATTGCAACAAAACATTTACCCTAACCCTAACCAGAATTTAAAAAATACAGAGTTTTCTTGATATTGCAACAAAACATTTACCCTAACCCTAACCAAAAGTGATAAAATACTGAGTTTTCTGGATATTGCAACAAAACATTTACCCTAACCCTAACCAGAATTTAAAAAATACAGAGTTTTCTGGATATTGCAACAAAACATTTACCCTAACCCTAACCAGAATTTAAAAAATACAGAGTTTTCTGGATATTGCAACAAAACATTTACCCTAACCCTAACCAGAATTTAAAAAATACAGAGTTTTCTGGATATTGCAACAAAACATTAACCCTAACCAAAAGTGATAAAATACTGAGTTTTCTGGATATTGCAACAAAACATTTACCCTAACCCTAACCAGAATTTAAAAAATACAGAGTTTTCTGGATATTGCAACAAAACATTTAACCTAACCCTAACCAGAATTTAAAAAATACAGAGTTTTCTGGATATTGCAACAAAACATTTACCCTAACCCTAACCAGAATTTAAAAAATACAGAGTTTTCTGGATATTGCAACAAAACCCTAACCCTAACCAAAAGTGATAAAATACTGAGTTTTCTGGATATTGCAACAAAACATTTACCCTAACCCTAACCAAAATTTAAAAAATACAGAGTTTTCTGGATATTGCAACAAAACATTTACCCTAACCCTAACCAGAATTTAAAAAATATAGAGTTTTCTGGATATTGCAACAAAACATTTACCCTAACCCTAACCAAAAGTGATAAAATACTGAGTTTTCTGGATATTGCAACAAAACATTTACCCTAACCCTAACCAGAATTTAAAAAATACAGAGTTTTCTGGATATTGCAACAAAACATTTACCCTAACCCTAACCAGAATTTAAAAAATACAGAGTTTTCTGGATATTGCAACAAAACATTTACCCTAACCCTAACCAGAATTTAAAAAATACAGAGTTTTCTGGATATTGCAACAAAACATTTACCCTAACCCTAACCAAAATTTTAAAAATACAGAGTTTTCTGGATATTGCAACAAAACATTTACCCTAACCCTAACCAGAATTTAAAAAATACAGAGTTTTCTGGATATTGCAACAAAACATTTACCCTAACCCTAACCAGAATTTAAAAAATACAGAGTTTTCTGGATATTGCAACAAAACATTTACCCTAACCCTAACCAGAATTTAAAAAATACAGAGTTTTCTGGATATTGCAACAAAACCCTAACCCTAACCAAAAGTGATAAAATACTGAGTTTTCTGGATATTGCAACAAAACATTTACCCTAACCCTAACCAGAATTTAAAAAATACAGAGTTTTCTGGATATTGCAACAAAACATTTACCCTAACCCTAACCAGAATTTAAAAAATACAGAGTTTTCTGGATATTGCAACAAAACATTTACCCTAACCCTAACCAGAATTTAAAAAATACAGAGTTTTCTGGATATTGCAACAAAACATTTACCCTAACCCTAACCAGAATTTAAAAAATACAGAGTTTTCTGGATATTGCAACAAAACATTTACCCTAACCCTAACCAGAATTTAAAAAATTCAGAGTTTTCTGGATATTGCAACAAAACATTTACCCTAACCCTAACCAGAATTTAAAAAATACAGAGTTTTCTGGATATTGCAACAAAACCCTAACCCTAACCAAAAGTGATAAAATACTGAGTTTTCTGGATATTGCAACAAAACATTTACCCTAACCCTAACCAGAATTTAAAAAATACAGAGTTTTCTGGATATTGCAACAAAACATTTACCCTAACCAGAATTTAAAAAATACAGAGTTTTCTGGATATTGCAACAAAACATTTACCCTAACCCTAACCAGAATTTGTAAAAATACAGAGTTTTCTGGATATTGCAACAAAACATTTACTCTAACCATAACCAGAATTTAAAAAATACAGAGTTTTCTGGATATTGCAACAAAACATTTACCCTAACCCTAACCAGAATTTAAAAAATACAGAGTTTTCTGGATATTGCAACAAAACATTTACCCTAACCCTAACCAGAATTTAAAAAATACAGAGTTTTCTGGATATTGCAACAAAACATTTACCCTAACCCTAACCAGAATTTAAAAAATACAGAGTTTTCTGGATATTGCAACAAAACATTTACCCTAACCCTAACCAGAATTTAAAAAATACAGAGTTTTCTGGATATTGCAACAAAACATTTACCCTAACCCTAACCAGAATTTAAAAAATACAGAGTTTTCTGGATATTGCAACAAAACATTTACCCTAACCCTAACCAAAAGTGATAAAATACTGAGTTTTCTGGATATTGCAACAAAACATTTACCCTAACCCTAACCAGAATTTAAAAAATACAGAGTTTTCTGGATATTGCAACAAAACATTTACCCTAACCCTAACCAGAATTTAAAAAATACAGAGTTTTCTGGATATTGCAACAAAACATTTACCCTAACCCTAACCAGAATTTAAAAAATACAGAGTTTTCTGGATATTGCAACAAAACATTTACCCTAACCCTAACCAGAATTTAAAAAATACAGAGTTTTCTGGATATTGCAACAAAACATTTACCCTAACCCTAACCAGAATTTAAAAAATACAGAGTTTTCTTGATATTGCAACAAAACATTTACCCTAACCCTAACCAGAATTTAAAAAATACAGAGTTTTATGGATATTGCAACAAAACATTTACCCTAACCCTAACCAGAATTTAAAAAATACAGAGTTTTCTGGATATTGCAACAAAACATTTACCCTAACCCTAACCAGAATTTAAAAAATACAGAGTTTTCTGGATATTGCAACAAAACATTTACCCTAACCCTAACCAGAATTTAAAAAATACAGAGTTTTCTGGATATTGCAACAAAACATTTACCCTAACCCTAACCAGAATTTAAAAAATACAGAGTTTTCTGGATATTGCAACAAAACCCTAACCCTAACCAAAAGTGATAAAATACTGAGTTTTCTGGATATTGCAACAAAACATTTACCCTAACCCTAACCAGAATTTAAAAAATACAGAGTTTTCTGGATATTGCAACAAAACATTTACCCTAACCCTAACCAGAATTTAAAAAATACAGAGTTTTCTGGATATTGCAACAAAACATTTACCCTAACCCTAACCAGAATTTAAAAAATACAGAGTTTTCTGGATATTGCAACAAAGCATTTACCCTAACCCTAACCAGAATTTAAAAAATACAGAGTTTCTGGATATTGCAACAAAACATTTACCCTAACCCTAACCAGAATTTAAAAAATACAGAGTTTTCTGGATATTGCAACAAAACCCTAACCCTAACCAAAAGTGATAAAATACTGAGTTCTCTGGATATTGCAACAAAACATTTACCCTAACCCTAACCAGAATTTAAAAAATACAGAGTTTTCTGGATATTGCAACAAAACATTTACCCTAACCCTAACCAGAATTTAAAAAATACAGAGTTTTCTGGATATTGCAACAAAACATTTACCCTAACCCTAATCAGAATTTAAAAAATACAGAGTTTTCTGGATATTGCAACAAAACATTTACCCTAACCCTAACCAGAATTTAAAAAATACAGAGTTTTCTGGATATTGCAACAAAACATTTACCCTAACCCTAACCAGAATTTAAAAAATACAGAGTTTTCTGGATATTGCAACAAAACATTTACCCTAACCCTAACCAGAATTTAAAAAATACAGAGTTTTCTGGATATTGCAACAAAACATTTACCCTAACCCTAATCAGAATTTTAAAAATACAGAGTTTTCTGGATATTGCAACAAAACATTTACCCTAACCCTAACCAGACTTTAAAAAATACAGAGTTTTCTGGATATTGCAACAAAACATTTACCCTAACCCTAACCAGAATTTAAAAAATACAGAGTTTTCTGGATATTGCAACAAAACATTTACCCTAACCCTAACCAGAATTTAAAAAATACAGAGTTTTCTGGATATTGCAACAAAACATTTACCCTAACCCTAACCAGAATTTAAAAAATACAGAGTTTTCTGGATATTGCAACAAAACATTTACCCTAACCCTAACCAGAATTTTAAAAATACAGAGTTGTCTGGATATTGCAACAAAACCCTAACCCTAACCAAAAGTGATAAAATACTGAGTTTTCTGGATATTGCAACAAAACATTTACCCTAACCCTAACCAGAATTTGAAAAATACAGTGTTTTCTGGATATTGCAACAAAACATTTACCCTAACCCTAACCAGAATTTAAAAAATACAGTGTTTTCTGGATATTGCAACAAAACATTTACCCTAACCCTAACCAGAATTTAAAAAATACAGAGTTTTCTGGATATTGCAACAAAACCCTAACCCTAACCAAAAGTGATAAAATACTGAGTTTTCTGGATATTGCAACAAAACATTTACCCTAACCCTAACCAGAATTTAAAAAATACAGAGTTTTCTGGATATTGCAACAAAACATTTAACCTAACCCTAACCAGAATTTAAAAAATACAGAGTTTTCTGGATATTGCAACAAAACATTTACCCTAACCCTAACCAGAATTTAAAAAATACAGAGTTTTCTGGATATTGCAACAAAACCCTAACCCTAACCAAAAGTGATAAAATACTGAGTTTTCTGGATATTGCAACAAAACATTTACCCTAACCCTAACCAAAATTTAAAAAATACAGAGTTTTCTGGATATTGCAACAAAACATTTACCCTAACCCTAACCAGAATTTAAAAAATATAGAGTTTTCTGGATATTGCAACAAAACATTTACCCTTACCCTAACCAAAAGTGATAAAATACTGAGTTTTCTGGATATTGCAACAAAACATTTACCCTAACCCTAACCAGAATTTAAAAAATACAGAGTTTTCTGGATATTGCAACAAAACATTTACCCTAACCCTAACCAGAATTTAAAAAATACAGAGTTTTCTGGATATTGCAACAAAACATTTACCCTAACCCTAACCAGAATTTAAAAAATACAGAGTTTTCTGGATATTGCAACAAAACATTTACCCTAACCCTAACCAAAATTTAAAAAATACAGAGTTTTCTGGATATTGCAACAAAACATTTACCCTAACCCTAACCAGAATTTAAAAAATACAGAGTTTTCTGGATATTGCAACAAAACATTTACCCTAACCCTAACCAGAATTTAAAAAATACAGAGTTTTCTGGATATTGCAACAAAACATTTACCCTAACCCTAACCAGAATTTAAAAAATACAGAGTTTTCTGGATATTGCAACAAAACCCTAACCCTAACCAAAAGTGATAAAATACTGAGTTTTCTGGATATTGCAACAAAACATTTACCCTAACCCTAACCAGAATTTAAAAAATACAGAGTTTTCTGGATATTGCAACAAAACATTTACCCTAACCCTAACCAGAATTTAAAAAATACAGAGTTTTCTGGATATTGCAACAAAACATTTACCCTAACCCTAACCAGAATTTAAAAAATACAGAGTTTTCTGGATATTGCAACAAAACATTTACCCTAACCCTAACCAGAATTTAAAAAATACAGAGTTTTCTGGATATTGCAACAAAACATTTACCCTAACCCTAACCAGAATTTAAAAAATACAGAGTTTTCTGGATATTGCAACAAAACATTTACCCTAACCCTAACCAGAATTTAAAAAATACAGAGTTTTCTGGATATTGCAACAAAACCCTAACCCTAACCAAAAGTGATAAAATACTGAGTTTTCTGGATATTGCAACAAAACATTTACCCTAACCCTAACCAGAATTTAAAAAATACAGAGTTTTCTGGATATTGCAACAAAACATTTACCCTAACCAGAATTTAAAAAATACAGAGTTTTCTGGATATTGCAACAAAACATTTACCCTAACCCTAACCAGAATTTGTAAAAATACAGAGTTTTCTGGATATTGCAACAAAACATTTACTCTAACCATAACCAGAATTTAAAAAATACAGAGTTTTCTGGATATTGCAACAAAACATTTACCCTAACCCTAACCAGAATTTAAAAAATACAGAGTTTTCTGGATATTACAACAAAACATTTACCCTAACCAGAATTTAAAAAATACAGAGTTTTCTGGATATTGCAACAAAACATTTACCCTAACCCTAACCAGAATTTAAGAAATACAGAGTTTTCTGGATATTGCAACAAAACATTTACCCTAACCATAACCAGAATTTAAAAAATACAGAGTTTTCTGGATATTTCAACAAAACATTTACCCTAACCCTAACCAGAATTTAAAAAATACAGAGTTTTCTGGATATTGCAACAAAACATTTACCCTAACCCTAACTAGAATTTAAAAAATACAGAGTTTTCTGGATATTGCAACAAAACATTTACCCTAACCCTAACCAGAATTTAAAAAATACAGAGTTTTCTGGATATTGCAACAAAACATTTACCCTAACCCTAACCAGAATTTAAAAAATACAGAGTTTTCTGGATATTGCAACAAAACATTTACCCTAACCCTAACCAAAAGTGATAAAATACTGAGTTTTCTGGATATTGCCACAAAACATTTACCCTAACCCTAACCAGAATTTAAAAAATACAGAGTTTTCTGGATATTGCAACAAAACATTTACCCTAACCCTAACCAGAATTTAAAAAATACAGAGTTTTCTGAATATTGCAACAAAACGTTTACCCTAACCCTAACCAGAATTTAAAAAATACAGAGTTTTCTGAATATTGCAACAAAACATTTACCCTAACCCTAACCAGAATTTAAAAAATACAGAGTTTTCTGGATATTGCAACAAAACCCTAACCCTAACCAAAAGTGATAAAATACTGACTTTTCTGGATATTGCAACAAAACATTTACCCTAACCCTAACCAGAATTTAAAAAATACAGAGTTTTCTGGATATTGCAACAAAACATTTACCCTAACCCTAACCAGAATTTAAAAAATACAGAGTTTTCTGGATATTGCAACAAAACCCTAACCCTAACCAAAAGTGATAAAATACTGAGTTTTCTGGATATTGCAACAAAACATTTACCCTAACCCTAACCAAAATTTAAAAAATACAGAGTTTTCTGGATATTGCAACAAAACATTTACCCTAACCCTAACCAGAATTTAAAAAATACAGAGTTTTCTTGATATTGCAACAAAACATTTACCCTAACCCTAACCAAAAGTGATAAAATACTGAGTTTTCTGGATATTGCAACAAAACATTTACCCTAACCCTAACCAGAATTTAAAAAATACAGAGTTTTCTGGATATTGCAACAAAACATTTACCCTAACCCTAACCAGAATTTAAAAAATACTGACTTTTCTGGATATTGCAACAAAACATTTACCCTAACCCTAACCAGAATTTAAAAAATACAGAGTTTTCTGGATATTGCAACAAAACATTTACCCTAACCCTAACCAGAATTTAAAAAATACAGAGTTTTCTGGATATTGCAACAAAACATTAACCCTAACCAAAAGTGATAAAATACTGTGTTTTCTGGATATTGCAACAAAACATTTACCCTAACCCTAACCAGAATTTAAAAAATACAGAGTTTTCTGGATATTGCAACAAAACATTTAACCTAACCCTAACCAGAATTTAAAAAATACAGAGTTTTCTGGATATTGCAACAAAACATTTACCCTAACCCTAACCAGAATTTAAAAAATATAGAGTTTTCTGGATATTGCAACAAAACATTTACCCTAACCCTAACCAGAATTTAAAAAATACAGAGTTTTCTGGATATTGCAACAAAACCCTAACCCTAACCAAAAGTGATAAAATACTGAGTTTTCTGGATATTGCAACAAAACATTTACCCTAACCCTAACCAGAATTTAAAAAATACAGAGTTTTCTGGATATTGCAACAAAACATTTACCCTAACCCTAACCAGAATTTAAAAAATACAGAGTTTTCTGGATATTGCAACAAAACATTTACCCTAACCCTAACCAGAATTTAAGAAATACAGAGTTTTCTGGATATTGCAACAAAACATTTACCCTAACCATAACCAGAATTTAAAAAATACAGAGTTTTCTGGATATTTCAACAAAACATTTACCCTAACCCTAACCAGAATTTAAAAAATACAGAGTTTTCTGGATATTGCAACAAAACATTTACCCTAACCCTAACTAGAATTTAAAAAATACAGAGTTTTCTGGATATTGCAACAAAACATTTACCCTAACCCTAACCAGAATTTAAAAAATACAGAGTTTTCTGGATATTGCAACAAAACATTTACCCTAACCCTAACCAGAATTTAAAAAATACAGAGTTTTCTGGATATTGCAACAAAACATTTACCCTAACCCTAACCAAAAGTGATAAAATACTGAGTTTTCTGGATATTGCCACAAAACATTTACCCTAACCCTAACCAGAATTTAAAAAATACAGAGTTTTCTGGATATTGCAACAAAACATTTACCCTAACCCTAACCAGAATTTAAAAAATACAGAGTTTTCTGAATATTGCAACAAAACGTTTACCCTAACCCTAACCAGAATTTAAAAAATACAGAGTTTTCTGAATATTGCAACAAAACATTTACCCTAACCCTAACCAGAATTTAAAAAATACAGAGTTTTCTGGATATTGCAACAAAACCCTAACCCTAACCAAAAGTGATAAAATACTGACTTTTCTGGATATTGCAACAAAACATTTACCCTAACCCTAACCAGAATTTAAAAAATACAGAGTTTTCTGGATATTGCAACAAAACATTTACCCTAACCCTAACCAGAATTTAAAAAATACAGAGTTTTCTGGATATTGCAACAAAACCCTAACCCTAACCAAAAGTGATAAAATACTGAGTTTTCTGGATATTGCAACAAAACATTTACCCTAACCCTAACCAAAATTTAAAAAATACAGAGTTTTCTGGATATTGCAACAAAACATTTACCCTAACCCTAACCAGAATTTAAAAAATACAGAGTTTTCTTGATATTGCAACAAAACATTTACCCTAACCCTAACCAAAAGTGATAAAATACTGAGTTTTCTGGATATTGCAACAAAACATTTACCCTAACCCTAACCAGAATTTAAAAAATACAGAGTTTTCTGGATATTGCAACAAAACATTTACCCTAACCCTAACCAGAATTTAAAAAATACAGAGTTTTCTGGATATTGCAACAAAACATTTACCCTAACCCTAACCAGAATTTAAAAAATACAGAGTTTTCTGGATATTGCAACAAAACATTAACCCTAACCAAAAGTGATAAAATACTGTGTTTTCTGGATATTGCAACAAAACATTTACCCTAACCCTAACCAGAATTTAAAAAATACAGAGTTTTCTGGATATTGCAACAAAACATTTAACCTAACCCTAACCAGAATTTAAAAAATACAGAGTTTTCTGGATATTGCAACAAAACATTTACCCTAACCCTAACCAGAATTTAAAAAATATAGAGTTTTCTGGATATTGCAACAAAACATTTACCCTAACCCTAACCAGAATTTAAAAAATACAGAGTTTTCTGGATATTGCAACAAAACCCTAACCCTAACCAAAAGTGATAAAATACTGAGTTTTCTGGATATTGCAACAAAACATTTACCCTAACCCTAACCAGAATTTAAAAAATACAGAGTTTTCTGGATATTGCAACAAAACATTTACCCTAACCCTAACCAGAATTTAAAAAATACAGAGTTTTCTGGATATTGCAACAAAACATTTACCCTAACCCTAACCAGAATTTAAAAAATACAGAGTTTTCTGGATATTGCAACAAAACATTTACCCTAACCCTAACCAAAATTTAAAAAATACAGAGTTTTCTGGATATTGCAACAAAACATTTACCCTAACCCTAACCAGAATTTAAAAAATACAGAGTTTTCTGGATATTGCAACAAAACATTTACCCTAACCCTAACCAGAATTTAAAAAATACAGAGTTTTCTGGATATTGCAACAAAACATTTACCCTAACCCTAACCAGAATTTAAAAAATACAGAGTTTTCTGGATATTGCAACAAAACCCTAACCCTAACCAAAAGTGATAAAATACTGAGTTTTCTGGATATTGCAACAAAACATTTACCCTAACCCTAACCAAAATTTAAAAAATACAGAGTTTTCTGGATATTGCAACAAAACATTTACCCTAACCCTAACCAGAATTTAAAAAATACAGAGTTTTCTGGATATTGCAACAAAACATTTACCCTAACCCTAACCAGAATTTAAAAAATACAGAGTTTTCTGGATATTGCAACAAAACATTTACCCTAACCCTAACCAGAATTTAAAAAATACAGAGTTTTCTGGATATTGCAACAAAACCCTAACCCTAACCAAAAGTGATAAAATACTGAGTTTTCTGGATATTGCAACAAAACATTTACCCTAACCCTAACCAGAATTTAAAAAATACAGAGTTTTCTGGATATTGCAACAAAACATTTACCCTAACCCTAACCAGAATTTAAAAAATACAGAGTTTTCTGGATATTGCAACAAAACATTTACCCTAACCCTAACCAGAATTTAAAAAATACAGAGTTTTCTGGATATTGCAACAAAACATTTACCCTAACCCTGACCAGAATTTAAAAAATACAGAGTTTTCTGGATATTGCAACAAAACATTTACCCTAACCCTAACCAGAATTTAAAAAATACAGAGTTTTCTGGATATTGCAACAAAACATTTACCCTAACCCTAACCAGAATTTAAAAAATACAGAGTTTTCTGGATATTGCAACAAAACCCTAACCCTAACCAAAAGTGATAAAATACTGAGTTTTCTGGATATTGCAACAAAACATTTACCCTTACCCTAACCAGAATTTAAAAAATACAGAGTTTTCTGGATATTGCAACAAAACATTTACCCTAACCAGAATTTAAAAAATACAGAGTTTTCTGGATATTGCAACAAAACATTTACCCTAACCCTAACCAGAATTTGTAAAAATACAGAGTTTTCTGGATATTGCAACAAAACATTTACTCTAACCATAACCAGAATTTAAAAAATACAGAGTTTTCTGGATATTGCAACAAAACATTTACCCTAACCCTAACCAGAATTTAAAAAATACAGAGTTTTCTGGATATTACAACAAAACATTTACCCTAACCAGAATTTAAAAAATACAGAGTTTTCTGGATATTGCAACAAAACATTTACCCTAACCCTAACCAGAATTTAAAAAATACAGAGTTTTCTGGATATTGCAACAAAACATTTACCCTAACCATAACCAGAATTTAAAAAATACAGAGTTTTCTGGATATTTCAACAAAACATTTACCCTAACCCTAACCAGAATTTAAAAAATACAGAGTTTTCTGGATATTGCAACAAAACATTTACCCTAACCCTAACTAGAATTTAAAAAATACAGAGTTTTCTGGATATTGCAACAAAACATTTACCCTAACCCTAACCAGAATTTAAAAAATACAGAGTTTTCTGGATATTGCAACAAAACATTTACCCTAACCCTAACCAGAATTTAAAAAATACAGAGTTTTCTGGATATTGCAACAAAACATTTACCCTAACCCTAACCAAAAGTGATAAAATACTGAGTTTTCTGGATATTGCCACAAAACATTTACCCTAACCCTAACCAGAATTTAAAAAATACAGAGTTTTCTGGATATTGCAACAAAACATTTACCCTAACCCTAACCAGAATTTAAAAAATACAGAGTTTTCTGAATATTGCAACAAAACGTTTACCCTAACCCTAACCAGAATTTAAAAAATACAGAGTTTTCTGAATATTGCAACAAAACATTTACCCTAACCCTAACCAGAATTTAAAAAATACAGAGTTTTCTGGATATTGCAACAAAACCCTAACCCTAACCAAAAGTGATAAAATACTGACTTTTCTGGATATTGCAACAAAACATTTACCCTAACCCTAACCAGAATTTAAAAAATACAGAGTTTTCTGGATATTGCAACAAAACATTTACCCTAACCCTAACCAGAATTTAAAAAATACAGAGTTTTCTGGATATTGCAACAAAACCCTAACCCTAACCAAAAGTGATAAAATACTGAGTTTTCTGGATATTGCAACAAAACATTTACCCTAACCCTAACCAAAATTTAAAAAATACAGAGTTTTCTGGATATTGCAACAAAACATTTACCCTAACCCTAACCAGAATTTAAAAAATACAGAGTTTTCTTGATATTGCAACAAAACATTTACCCTAACCCTAACCAAAAGTGATAAAATACTGAGTTTTCTGGATATTGCAACAAAACATTTACCCTAACCCTAACCAGAATTTAAAAAATACAGAGTTTTCTGGATATTGCAACAAAACATTTACCCTAACCCTAACCAGAATTTAAAAAATACAGAGTTTTCTGGATATTGCAACAAAACATTTACCCTAACCCTAACCAGAATTTAAAAAATACAGAGTTTTCTGGATATTGCAACAAAACATTAACCCTAACCAAAAGTGATAAAATACTGTGTTTTCTGGATATTGCAACAAAACATTTACCCTAACCCTAACCAGAATTTAAAAAATACAGAGTTTTCTGGATATTGCAACAAAACATTTAACCTAACCCTAACCAGAATTTAAAAAATACAGAGTTTTCTGGATATTGCAACAAAACATTTACCCTAACCCTAACCAGAATTTAAAAAATATAGAGTTTTCTGGATATTGCAACAAAACATTTACCCTAACCCTAACCAGAATTTAAAAAATACAAGGTTTTCTGGATATTGCAACAAAACCCTAACCCTAACCAAAAGTGATAAAATACTGAGTTTTCTGGATATTGCAACAAAACATTTACCCTAACCCTAACCAGAATTTAAAAAATACAGAGTTTTCTGGATATTGCAACAAAACATTTACCCTAACCCTAACCAGAATTTAAAAAATACAGAGTTTTCTGGATATTGCAACAAAACATTTACCCTAACCCTAACCAGAATTTAAAAAATACAGAGTTTTCTGGATATTGCAACAAAACATTTACCCTAACCCTAACCAAAATTTAAAAAATACAGAGTTTTCTGGATATTGCAACAAAACATTTACCCTAACCCTAACCAGAATTTAAAAAATACAGAGTTTTCTGGATATTGCAACAAAACATTTACCCTAACCCTAACCAGAATTTAAAAAATACAGAGTTTTCTGGATATTGCAACAAAACATTTACCCTAACCCTAACCAGAATTTAAAAAATACAGAGTTTTCTGGATATTGCAACAAAACCCTAACCCTAACCAAAAGTGATAAAATACTGAGTTTTCTGGATATTGCAACAAAACATTTACCCTAACCCTAACCAGAATTTAAAAAATACAGAGTTTTCTGGATATTGCAACAAAACATTTACCCTAACCCTAACCAGAATTTAAAAAATACAGAGTTTTCTGGATATTGCAACAAAACATTTACCCTAACCCTAACCAGAATTTAAAAAATACAGAGTTTTCTGGATATTGCAACAAAACATTTACCCTAACCCTAACCAGAATTTAAAAAATACAGAGTTTTCTGGATATTGCAACAAAACATTTACCCTAACCCTAACCAGAATTTAAAAAATACAGAGTTTTATGGATATTGCAACAAAACATTTACCCTAACCCTAACCAGAATTTAAAAAATACAGAGTTTTCTGGATATTGCAACAAAACCCTAACCCTAACCAAAAGTGATAAAATACTGAGTTTTCTGGATATTGCAACAAAACATTTACCCTAACCCTAACCAGAATTTAAAAAATACAGAGTTTTCTGGATATTGCAACAAAACATTTACCCTAACCAGAATTTAAAAAATACAGAGTTTTCTGGATATTGCAACAAAACATTTACCCTAACCCTAACCAGAATTTGTAAAAATACAGAGTTTTCTGGATATTGCAACAAAACATTTACTCTAACCATAACCAGAATTTAAAAAATACAGAGTTTTCTGGATATTGCAACAAAACATTTACCCTAACCCTAACCAGAATTTAAAAAATACAGAGTTTTCTGGATATTGCAACAAAACATTTACCCTAACCCTAACCAGAATTTAAAAAATACAGAGTTTTCTGGATATTGCAACAAAACATTTACCCTAACCCTAACCAGAATTTAAAAAATACAGAGTTTTCTGGATATTGCAACAAAACATTTACCCTAACCCTAACCAGAATTTAAAAAATACAGAGTTTTCTGGATATTGCAACAAAACATTTACCCTAACCCTAACCAGAATTTAAAAAATACAGAGTTTTCTGGATATTGCAACAAAACATTTACCCTAACCCTAACAAAAAGTGATAAAATACTGAGTTTTCTGGATATTGCAACAAAACATTTACCCTAACCCTAACCAGAATTTAAAAAATACAGAGTTTTCTGGATATTGCAACAAAACATTTACCCTAACCCTAACCAGAATTTAAAAAATACAGAGTTTTCTGGATATTGCAACAAAACATTTACCCTAACCCTAACCAGAATTTAAAAAATACAGAGTTTTCTGGATATTGCAACAAAACATTTACCCTAACCCTAACCAGAATTTAAAAAATACAGAGTTTTCTTGATATTGCAACAAAACATTTACCCTAACCCTAACCAGAATTTAAAAAATACAGAGTTTTCTGGATATTGCAACAAAACATTTACCCTAACCCTAACCAGAATTTAAAAAATACAGAGTTTTCTGGATATTGCAACAAAACATTTACCCTAACCCTAACCAGAATTTAAAAAATACAGAGTTTTCTGGATATTGCAACAAAACATTTACCCTAACCCTAACCAGAATTTAAAAAATACAGAGTTTTCTGGATATTGCAACAAAACATTTACCCTAACCCTAACCAGAATTTAAAAAATACAGAGTTTTCTGGATATTGCAACAAAACCCTAACCCTAACCAAAAGTGATAAAATACTGAGTTTTCTGGATATTGCAACAAAACATTTACCCTAACCCTAACCAGAATTTAAAAAATACAGAGTTTTCTGGATATTGCAACAAAACATTTACCCTAACCCTAACCAGAATTTAAAAAATACAGAGTTTTCTGGATATTGCAACAAAACATTTACCCTAACCCTAACCAGAATTTAAAAAATACAGAGTTTTCTGGATATTGCAACAAAGCATTTACCCTAACCCTAACCAGAATTTAAAAAATACAGAGTTTCTGGATATTGCAACAAAACATTTACCCTAACCCTAACCAGAATTTAAAAAATACAGAGTTTTCTGGATATTGCAACAAAACCCTAACCCTAACCAAAAGTGATAAAATACTGAGTTCTCTGGATATTGCAACAAAACATTTACCCTAACCCTAACCAGAATTTAAAAAATACAGAGTTTTCTGGATATTGCAACAAAACATTTACCCTAACCCTAACCAGAATTTAAAAAATACAGAGTTTTCTGGATATTGCAACAAAACATTTACCCTAACCCTAACCAGAATTTAAAAAATACAGAGTTTTCTGGATATTGCAACAAAACATTTACCCTAACCCTAACCAGAATTTTAAAAATACAGAGTTGTCTGGATATTGCAACAAAACGCTAACCCTAACCAAAAGTGATAAAATACTGAGTTTTCTGGATATTGCAACAAAACATTTACCCTAACCCTAACCAGAATTTGAAAAATACAGAGTTTTCTGGATATTGCAACAAAACATTTACCCTAACCCTAACCAGAATTTAAAAAATACAGTGTTTTCTGGATATTGCAACAAAACATTTACCCTAACCCTAACCAGAATTTAAAAAATACAGAGTTTTCTGGATATTGCAACAAAACCCTAACCCTAACCAAAAGTGATAAAATACTGAGTTTTCTGGATATTGCAACAAAACATTTACCCTAACCCTAACCAGAATTTAAAAAATACAGAGTTTTCTGGATATTGCAACAAAACATTTACCCTAACCCTAACCAGAATTAAAAAAATACAGAGTTTTCTGGATATTGCAACAAAACATTTACCCTAACCCTAACCAGAATTTAAAAAATACAGAGTTTTCTGGATATTGCAACAAAACATTTACCCTAACCCTAACCAGAATTTAAAAAATACAGAGTTTTCTGGATATTGCAACAAAACCCTAACCCTAACCAAAAGTGATAAAATACTGAGTTTTCTGGATACTGCAACAAAACATTTACCCTAACCCTAACCAGAATTTAAAAAATACAGAGTTTTCTGGATATTGCAACAAAACCCTAACCCTAACCAAAAGTGATAAAATACTGAGTTTTCTGGATATTGCAACAAAACATTTACCCTAACCCTAACCAGAATTGAAAAAATACAGAGTTTTCTGGATATTGCAACAAAACCCTAACCCTAACCAAAAGTGATAAAATACTGAGTTTTCTGGATATTGCAACAAAACATTTACCCTAACCCTAACCAGAATTTAAAAAATACAGAGGTTTCTGGATATTGCAACAAAACCCTAACCCTAACCAAAAGTGATAAAATACTGAGTTTTCTGGATATTGCAACAAAACATTTACCCTAACCCTAACCAGAATTTAAAAAATACAGAGTTTTCTGGATATTGCAACAAAACATTTACCCTAACCCTAACCAAAAGTGATAAAATACTGAGTTTTCTGGATATTGCAACAAAACATTTACCCTTACCCTAACCAGAATTTAAAAAATACAGAGTTTTCTGGATATTGCAACAAAACATTTACCCTAACCCTAACCAGAATTGAAAAAATACAGAGAATTCTGGATATTGCAACAAAACCCTAACCCTAACCAAAAGTGATAAAATACTGAGTTTTCTGGATATTGCAACAAAACATTTACCCTAACCCTAACCAGAATTTTAAAAATACAGAGTTTTCTGGATATTGCAACAAAACATTTACCCTAACCCTAACCAGAATTTAAAAAATACAGAGTTTTCTGGATATTGCAACAAAACATTTACCCTAACCCTAACCAGAATTTAAAAAATACAGAGTTTTCTGGATATTGCAACAAAACATTTACCCTAACCCTAACCAGAATTTAAAAAATACAGAGTTTTCTGGATATTGCAACAAAACCCTAACCCTAACCAAAAGTGATAAAATACTGAGTTTTCTGGATACTGCAACAAAACATTTACCCTAACCCTAACCAGAATTTAAAAAATACAGAGTTTTCTGGATATTGCAACAAAACCCTAACCCTAACCAAAAGTGATAAAATACTGAGTTTTCTGGATATTGCAACAAAACATTTACCCTAACCCTAACCAGAATTTAAAAAATACAGAGTTTTCTGGATATTGCAACAAAACCCTAACCCTAACCAAAAGTGATAAAATACTGAGTTTTCTGGATATTGCAACAAAACATTTACCCTAACCCTAACCAGAATTTAAAAAATACAGAGGTTTCTGGATATTGCAACAAAACCCTAACCCTAACCAAAAGTGATAAAATACTGAGTTTTCTGGATATTGCAACAAAACATTTACCCTAACCCTAACCAGAATTTAAAAAATACAGAGTTTTCTGGATATTGCAACAAAACATTTACCCTAACCCTAACCAAAAGTGATAAAATACTGAGTTTTCTGGATATTGCAACAAAACATTTACCCTAACCCTAACCAGAATTTAAAAAATACAGAGTTTTCTGGATATTGCAACAAAACATTTACCCTAACCCTAACCAGAATTTAAAAAATACAGAGTTTTCTGGATATTGCAACAAAACCTTAACCCTAACCAAAAGTGATAAAATACTGAGTTTTCTGGATATTGCAACAAAACATTTACCCTAACCCTAACCAGAATTTTAAAAATACAGAGTTTTCTGGATATTGCAACAAAACATTTACCCTAACCCTAACCAGAATTTAAAAAATACAGAGTTTTCTGGATATTGCAACAAAACATTTACCCTAACCCTAACCAGAATTTAAAAAATACAGAGTTTTCTGGATATTGCAACAAAACATTTACCCTAACCCTAACCAGAATTTAAAAAATACAGAGTTTTCTGGATATTGCAACAAAACATTTACCCTTACCCTAACCAGAATTTAAAAAATACAGAGTTTTCTGGATATTGCAACAAAACATTTACCCTAACCCTAACCAGAATTTAAAAAATACAGAGTTTTCTGGATATTGCAACAAAACATTTACATTAACCCTAACCAGAATTTAAAAAATACAGAGTTTTCTGGATATTGCAACAAAACATTTACCCTAACCCTAACCAGAATTTAAAAAATACAGAGTTTTCTGGATATTGCAACAAAACATTTACCCGAACCCTAACCAGCATTTAAAAAATACAGAGTTTTCTGGATATTGCAACAAAACCCTAACCCTAACCAAAAGTGATAAAATACTGAGTTTTCTGGATATTGCAACAAAACATTTACCCTAACCCTAACCAGAATTTAAAAAATACAGAGTTTTCTGGATATTGCAACAAAACATTTACCCTAACCCTAACCAAAAGTGATAAAATACTGAGTTTTCTGGATATTGCAACAAAACATTTACATTAACCCTAACCAGAATTTAAAAAATACAGAGTTTTCTGGATATTGCAACAAAACATTTACCCTAACCCTAACCAGAATTTTAAAAATACAGAGTTTTCTGGATATTGCAACAAAACATTTACCCTAACCCTAACCAGCATTTAAAAAATACAGAGTTTTCTGGATATTGCAACAAAACCCTAACCCTAACCAAAAGTGATAAAATACTGAGTTTTCTGGATATTGCAACAAAACATTTACCCTAACCCTAACCAGAATTTAAAAAATACAGAGTTTTCTGGATATTGCAACAAAACATTTACCCTAACCCTAACCAAAAGTGATAAAATACTGAGTTTTCTGGATATTGCAACAAAACATTTACCCTAACCCTAACCAGAATTTTAAAAATACAGAGTTTTCTGGATATTGCAACAAAACATTTACCCTAACCCTAACCAGAATTTTAAAAATACAGAGTTTTCTGGATATTGCAACAAAACATTTACCCTAACCCTAACCAGAATTTAAAAAATACAGAGTTTTCTGGATATTGCAACAAAACCCTAACCATAACCAAAAGTGATAAAATACTGAGTTTTCTGGATATTGCAACAAAACATTTACCCTAACGCTAACCAGAATTTAAAAAATACAGAGTTTTCTGGATATTGCAACAAAACATTTACCCTAACCCTAACCAGAATTTAAAAAATACAGAGTTTTCTGGATATTGCAACAAAACATTTACCCTAACCCTAACCAGAATTTAAAAAATACAGAGGTTTCTGGATATTGCAACAAAACCCTAACCCTAACCAAAAGTGATAAAATACTGAGTTTTCTGGATATTGCAACAAAACATTTACCCTAACCCTAACCAGAATTTAAAAAATACAGAGTTTTCTGGATATTGCAACAAAACATTTACCCTAACCCTAACCAAAAGTGATAAAATACTGAGTTTTCTGGATATTGCAACAAAACATTTACCCTTACCCTAACCAGAATTTAAAAAATACAGAGTTTTCTGGATATTGCAACAAAACATTTACCCTAACCCTAACCAGAATTGAAAAAATACAGAGAATTCTGGATATTGCAACAAAACCCTAACCCTAACATAAAGTGATAAAATACTGAGTTTTCTGGATATTGCAACAAAACATTTACCCTAACCCTAACCAGAATTTTAAAAATACAGAGTTTTCTGGATATTGCAACAAAACATTTACCCTAACCCTAACCAGAATTTAAAAAATACAGAGTTTTCTGGATATTGCAACAAAACATTTACCCTAACCCTAACCAGAATTTAAAAAATACAGAGTTTTCTGGATATTGCAACAAAACATTTACCCTAACCCTAACCAGAATTTAAAAAATACAGAGTTTTCTGGATATTGCAACAAAACATTTACCCTTACCCTAACCAGAATTTAAAAAATACAGAGTTTTCTGGATATTGCAACAAAACCCTAACCCTAACCAAAAGTGATAAAATACTGAGTTTTCTGGATATTGCAACAAAACATTTACCCTAACCCTAACCAGAATTTAAAAAATACAGAGTTTTCTGGATATTGCAACAAAACATTTACCCTAACCCTAACCAGAATTAAAAAAATACAGAGTTTTCTGGATATTGCAACAAAACATTTACCCTAACCCTAACCAGAATTTAAAAAATACAGAGTTTTCTGGATATTGCAACAAAACATTTACCCTAACCCTAACCAGAATTTAAAAAATACAGAGTTTTCTGGATATTGCAACAAAACCCTAACCCTAACCAAAAGTGATAAAATACTGAGTTTTCTGGATACTGCAACAAAACATTTACCCTAACCCTAACCAGAATTTAAAAAATACAGAGTTTTCTGGATATTGCAACAAAACCCTAACCCTAACCAAAAGTGATAAAATACTGAGTTTTCTGGATATTGCAACAAAACATTTACCCTAACCCTAACCAGAATTTAAAAAATACAGAGTTTTCTGGATATTGCAACAAAACCCTAACCCTAACCAAAAGTGATAAAATACTGAGTTTTCTGGATATTGCAACAAAACATTTACCCTAACCCTAACCAGAATTTAAAAAATACAGAGGTTTCTGGATATTGCAACAAAACCCTAACCCTAACCAAAAGTGATAAAATACTGAGTTTTCTGGATATTGCAACAAAACATTTACCCTAACCCTAACCAGAATTTAAAAAATACAGAGTTTTCTGGATATTGCAACAAAACATTTACCCTAACCCTAACCAAAAGTGATAAAATACTGAGTTTTCTGGATATTGCAACAAAACATTTACCCTAACCCTAACCAGAATTTAAAAAATACAGAGTTTTCTGGATATTGCAACAAAACATTTACCCTAACCCTAACCAGAATTTAAAAAATACAGAGTTTTCTGGATATTGCAACAAAACCTTAACCCTAACCAAAAGTGATAAAATACTGAGTTTTCTGGATATTGCAACAAAACATTTACCCTAACCCTAACCAGAATTTTAAAAATACAGAGTTTTCTGGATATTGCAACAAAACATTTACCCTAACCCTAACCAGAATTTAAAAAATACAGAGTTTTCTGGATATTGCAACAAAACATTTACCCTAACCCTAACCAGAATTTAAAAAATACAGAGTTTTCTGGATATTGCAACAAAACATTTACCCTAACCCTAACCAGAATTTAAAAAATACAGAGTTTTCTGGATATTGCAACAAAACATTTACCCTTACCCTAACCAGAATTTAAAAAATACAGAGTTTTCTGGATATTGCAACAAAACATTTACCCTAACCCTAACCAGAATTTAAAAAATACAGAGTTTTCTGGATATTGCAACAAAACATTTACATTAACCCTAACCAGAATTTAAAAAATACAGAGTTTTCTGGATATTGCAACAAAACATTTACCCTAACCCTAACCAGAATTTTAAAAATACAGAGTTTTCTGGATATTGCAACAAAACATTTACCCTAACCCTAACCAGCATTTAAAAAATACAGAGTTTTCTGGATATTGCAACAAAACCCTAACCCTAACCAAAAGTGATAAAATACTGAGTTTTCTGGATATTGCAACAAAAAATTTACCCTAACCCTAACCAGAATTTAAAAAATACAGAGTTTTCTGGATATTGCAACAAAACATTTACCCTAACCCTAACCAAAAGTGATAAAATACTGAGTTTTCTGGATATTGCAACAAAACATTTACATTAACCCTAACCAGAATTTAAAAAATACAGAGTTTTCTGGATATTGCAACAAAACATTTACCCTAACCCTAACCAGAATTTAAAAAATACAGAGTTTTCTGGATATTGCAACAAAACATTTACCCTAACCCTAACCAGAATTTAAAAAATACAGAGTTTTCTGGATATTGCAACAAAACCCTAACCATAACCAAAAGTGATAAAATACTGAGTTTTCTGGATATTGCAACAAAACATTTACCCTAACGCTAACCAGAATTTAAAAAATACAGAGTTTTCTGGATATTGCAACAAAACATTTACCCTAACCCTAACCAGAATTTAAAAAATACAGAGTTTTCTGGATATTGCAACAAAACATTTACCCTAACCCTAACCAAAAGTGATAAAATACTGAGTTTTCTGGATATTGCAACAAAACATTTACCCTAACCCTAACCAGAATTTAAAAAATACAGAGTTTTCTGGATATTGCAACAAAACATTTACCCTAACCCTAACCAGCATTTAAAAAATACAGAGTTTTCTGGATATTGCAACAAAACCCTAACCCTAACCAAAAGTGATAAAATACTGAGTTTTCTGGATATTGCAACAAAACATTTACCCTAACCCTAACCAGAATTTAAAAAATACAGAGTTTTCTGGATATTGCAACAAAACATTTACCCTAACCCTAACCAAAAGTGATAAAATACAGAGTTTTCTGGATATTGCAACAAAACATTTACATTAACCCTAACCAGAATTTAAAAAATACAGAGTTTTCTGGATATTGCAACAAAACCCTAACCCTAACCAAAAGTGATAAAATACTGAGTTTTCTGGATATTGCAACAAAACATTTACCCTAACCCTAACCAGAATTTAAAAAATACAGAGTTTTCTGGATATTGCAACAAAACATTTACCCTAACCCTAACCAAAAGTGATAAAATACTGAGTTTTCTGGATATTGCAACAAAACATTTACCCTAACCCTAACCAGAATTTTAAAAATACAGAGTTTTCTGGATATTGCAACAACACATTTACCCTAACCCTAACCAGAATTTAAAAAATACAGAGTTTTCTGGATATTGCAACAAAACATTTACCCTAACCCTAACCAGAATTTAAAAAATACAGAGTTTTCTGGATATTGCAACAAAACATTTACCCTAACCCTAACCAGAATTTAAAAAATACAGAGTTTTCTGGATATTGCAACAAAACATTTACCCTAACCCTAACCAGAATTTAAAAAATACAGAGTTTTCTGGATATTGCAACAAAACATTTACCCTAACCCTAACCAGAATTTAAAAAATACAGAGTTTTCTGGATATTGCAACAAAACATTTACCCTAACCCTAACCAGAATTTTAAAAATACAGAGTTTTCTGGATATTGCAACAAAACATTTACCCTAACCCTAACCAGAATTTAAAAAATACAGAGTTTTCTGGATATTGCAACAAAACATTTACCCTAACCCTAACCAGCATTTAAAAAATACAGAGTTTTCTGGATATTGCAACAAAACCCTAACCCTAACCAAAAGTGATAAAATACTGAGTTTTCTGGATATTGCAACAAAACATTTACCCTAACCCTAACCAGAATTTAAAAAATACAGAGTTTTCTGGATATTGCAACAAAACATTTACCCTAACCCTAACCAAAAGTGATAAAATACTGAGTTTTCTGGATATTGCAACAAAACATTTACCCTAACCCTAACCAGAATTTTAAAAATACAGAGTTTTCTGGATATTGCAACAACACATTTACCCTAACCCTAACCAGAATTTAAAAAATACAGAGTTTTCTGGATATTGCAACAAAACATTTACCCTAACCCTAACCAGAATTTTAAAAATACAGAGTTTTCTGGATATTGCAACAAAACATTTACCCTAACCCTAACCAGAATTTAAAAAATACAGAGTTTTCTGGATATTGCAACAAAACCCTAACCATAACCAAAAGTGATAAAATACTGAGTTTTCTGGATATTGCAACAAAACATTTACCCTAACGCTAACCAGAATTTAAAAAATACAGAGTTTTCTGGATATTGCAACAAAACATTTACCCTAACCCTAACCAGAATTTAAAAAATACAGAGTTTTCTGGATATTGCAACAAAACATTTACCCTAACCCTAACCAAAAGTGATAAAATACTGAGTTTTCTGGATATTGCAACAAAACATTTACCCTAACCCTAACCAGAATTTAAAAAATACAGAGTTTTCTGGATATTGCAACAAAACATTTACCCTAACCCTAACCAGAATTTAAAAAATACAGAGTTTTCTGGATATTGCAACAAAACATTTACCCTAACCCTAACCAGAATTTAAAAAATACAGAGTTTTCTGGATATTGCAACAAAACATTTACCTTAACCCTAACCAGAATTTTAAAAATACAGAGTTTTCTGGATATTGCAACAAAACCCTAACCCTAACCAAAAGTTATAAAATACTGAGTTTTCTGGATATTGCAACAAAACATTTACCCTAACCCTAACCAGAATTTAAAAAATACAGAGTTTTCTGGATATTGCAACAAAACATTTACCCTAACCCTAACCAAAAGTGATAAAATACTGAGTTTTCTGGATATTGCAACAAAACATTTACCCTAACCCTAACCAAAAGTGATAAAATACAGAGTTTTCTGGATATTGCAACAAAACATTGTCCCTAACCCTAACCAAAAGTGATAAAATACTGAGTTTTCTGGATATTGCAACAAAACATTTACCCTAACCCTAACCAAAAGTGATAAAATACAGAGTTTTCTGGATATTGCAACAAAACATTTACCCTAAC
Organism: Sepiola atlantica; assembly: GCA_963556195.1. Lineage (NCBI taxonomy): Eukaryota > Metazoa > Mollusca > Cephalopoda > Sepiida > Sepiolidae > Sepiola > Sepiola atlantica. The sequence continues at coordinate 1,039,167 of CAUVYP010000088.1, read as the reverse complement.
GCTAACCAGAATTTAAAAAATACAGAGTTTTCTGGATATTGCAACAAAACATTTACCCTAACATCAACCAGAATTTGAAAAATACAGAGTTTTCTGGATATTGCAACTAAACATTTACCCTAACCCTAACCAGAATTTAAAAAATACAGAGTTTTCTGGATATTGCAACAAAACCCTAACCCTAACCAAAAGTGATAAAATACTGAGTTTTCTGGATATTGCAACAAAACATTTACCCTAACCCTAACCAGAATTTAAAAAATACAGAGTTTTCTGGATATTGCAACAAAACATTTACCCTAACCCTAACCAGAATTTAAAAAATACAGAGTTTTCTGGATATTGCAACAAAACATTTACCCTAACCCTAACCAGAATTTAAAAAATACAGAGTTTTCTGGATATTGCAACAAAACCCTAACCCTAACCAAAAGTGATAAAATACTGAGTTTTCTGGATATTGCAACAAAACATTTACCCTAACCCTAACCAGAATTTAAAAAATACAGAGTTTTCTGGATATTGCAACAAAACATTTACCCTAACCCTAACCAGAATTTAAAAAATACAGAGTTTTCTGGATATTGCAACAAAACATTTACCCTAACCCTAACCAGAATTTAAAAAATACAGAGTTTTCTGGATATTGCAACAAAACATTTACCCTAACCCTAACCAGAATTTAAAAAATACAGAGTTTTCTGGATATTGCAACAAAACATTTACCCTAACCCTAACCAGAATTTAAAAAATACAGAGTTTTCTGGATATTGCAACAAAACCCTAACCCTAACCAAAAGTTATAAAATACTGAGTTTTCTGGATATTGCAACAAAACATTTACCCTAACCCTAACCAGAATTTAAAAAATACAGAGTTTTCTGGATATTGCAACAAAACATTTACCCTAACCCTAACCAAAAGTGATAAAATACTGAGTTTTCTGGATATTGCAACAAAACATTTACCCTTACCCTAACCAAAAGTGATAAAATACTGAGTTTTCTGGATATTGCAACAAAATATTTACCCTAACCCTTACCAAAAGTGATAAAATACTGAGTTTTCTGGATATTGCAACAAAACATTTACCCTAACCCAAACCAAAAGTGATAAAATACAGAGTTTTCTGGATATTGCAACAAAACATTTACCCTAACGCTAACCAGAATTTAAAAAATACAGAGTTTTCTGGATATTGCAACAAAACATTTACCCTAACCCTAACCAGAATTTAAAAAATACAGAGTTTTCTGGATATTGCAACAAAACCCTAACCCTAACCAAAAGTGATAAAATACAGAGTTTTCTGGATATTGCAACAAAACATTTACCCTAACCCTAACCAGAATTTAAAAAATACAGAGTTTTCTGGATATTGCAACAAAACATTTACCCTAACCCTAACCAAAAGTGATAAAATACTGAGTTTTCTGGATATTGCAACAAAACATTTACCCTAACCCTAACCAAAAGTGATAAAATACAGAGTTTTCTGGATATTGCAACAAAACATTGTCCCTAACCCTAACCAAAAGTGATAAAATACTGAGTTTTCTGGATATTGCAACAAAACATTTACCCTAACCCTAACCAAAAGTGATAAAATACAGAGTTTTCTGGATATTGCAACAAAACATTTACCCTAACGCTAACCAGAATTTAAAAAATACAGAGTTTTCTGGATATTGCAACAAAACATTTACCCTAACATCAACCAGAATTTGAAAAATACAGAGTTTTCTGGATATTGCAACTAAACATTTACCCTAACCCTAACCAGAATTTAAAAAATACAGAGTTTTCTGGATATTGCAACAAAACCCTAACCCTAACCAAAAGTGATAAAATACTGAGTTTTCTGGATATTGCAACAAAACATTTACCCTAACCCTAACCAGAATTTAAAAAATACAGAGTTTTCTGGATATTGCAACAAAACATTTACCCTAACCCTAACCAGAATTTAAAAAATACAGAGTTTTCTGGATATTGCAACAAAACATTTACCCTAACCCTAACCAGAATTTAAAAAATACAGAGTTTTCTGGATATTGCAACAAAACCCTAACCCTAACCAAAAGTGATAAAATACTGAGTTTTCTGGATATTGCAACAAAACATTTACCCTAACCCTAACCAGAATTTAAAAAATACAGAGTTTTCTGGATATTGCAACAAAACATTTACCCTAACCCTAACCAGAATTTAAAAAATACAGAGTTTTCTGGATATTGCAACAAAACATTTACCCTAACCCTAACCAGAATTTAAAAAATACAGAGTTTTCTGGATATTGCAACAAAACATTTACCCTAACCCTAACCAGAATTTAAAAAATACAGAGTTTTCTGGATATTGCAACAAAACATTTACCCTAACCCTAACCAGAATTTAAAAAATACAGAGTTTTCTGGATATTGCAACCAAACCCTAACCCTAACCAAAAGTTATAAAATACTGAGTTTTCTGGATATTGCAACAAAACATTTACCCTAACCCTAACCAGAATTTAAAAAATACAGAGTTTTCTGGATATTGCAACAAAACATTTACCCTAACCCTAACCAAAAGTGATAAAATACTGAGTTTTCTGGATATTGCAACAAAACCCTAACCCTAACCAAAAGTGATAAAATACTGAGTTTTCTGGATATTGCAACAAAATATTTACCCTAACCCTTACCAAAAGTGATAAAATACTGAGTTTTCTGGATATTGCAACAAAACATTTACCCTAACCCAAACCAAAAGTGATAAAATACAGAGTTTTCTGGATATTGCAACAAAACATTTACCCTAACGCTAACCAGAATTTAAAAAATACAGAGTTTTCTGGATATTGCAACAAAACATTTACCCTAACCCTAACCAGAATTTAAAAAATACAGAGTTTTCTGGATATTGCAACAAAACCCTTACCCTAACCAAAAGTTATAAAATACTGAGTTTTCTGGATATTGCAACAAAACATTTACCCTAACCCTAACCAGGATTTAAAAAATACAGAGTTTTCTGGATATTGCAACAAAACATTTACCCTAACCCTAACCAAAAGTGATAAAATACTAAGTTTTCTGGATATTGCAACAAAACATTTACCCTAACGCTAACCAGAATTTAAAAAATACAGAGTTTTCTGGATATTGCAACAAAACATTTACCCTAACCCTAACCAGAATTTAAAAAATACAGAGTTTTCTGGATATTGCAACAAAACATTTACCCTAACCCTAACCAGAATTTAAAAAATACAGAGTTTTCTGGATATTGCAACAAAACCCTAACCCTAACCAAAAGTGATAAAATACTGAGTATTCTGGATATTGCAACAAAACATTTACCCTAAGCCTAACCAGAATTTCAAAAATACAGAGTTTTCTGGATATTGCAACAAAACATTTACCCTAACCCTAACCAGAATTTAAAAAATACAGAGTTTTCTGGATATTGCAACAAAACATTTACCCTAACCCTAACCAGAATTTAAAAAATACAGAGTTTTCTGGATATTGCAACAAAAATTTACATTAACCCTAACCAGAATTTAAAAAATACAGAGTTTTCTGGATATTGCAACAAAACATTTACCTTAACCCTAACCAGAATTTAAAAAATACAGAGTTTTCTGGATATTGCAACAAAACCCTAACCCTAACCAAAAATGATAAAATACTGAGTTTTCTGGATATTGCAACAAAACATTTACCCTAACCCTAACCAGAATTTTAAAAATACAGAGTTTTCTGGATATTGCAACAAAACATTTACCCTAACCAAAAGTGATAAAATACTGAGTTTTCTGGATATTGCAACAAAACATTTACCCTAACCCTAACCAGAATTTAAAAAATACAGAGTTTTCTGGATATTGCAACAAAACATTTACCCTAACCCTAACCAGAATTTAAAAAATACAGAGTTTTCTGGATATTGCAACAAAACATTTACCCTAACCCTAACCAGAATTTAAAAAATACAGAGTTTTCTGGATATTGCAACAAAACATTTACCCTAACCCTAACCAGAATTTAAAAAATACAGAGTTTTCTGGATACTGCAACAAAACATTTACCCTAACCCTAACCAGAATTTAAAAAATACAGAGTTTTCTGGATATTGCAACAAAACCCTAACCCTAACCAAAAGTGATAAAATACTGAGTTTTCTGGATATTGCAACAAAACATTTACCCTAACCCTAACCAGAATTTAAAAAATACAGAGTTTTCTGGATATTGCAACAAAACATTTACCCTAACCCTAACCAGAATTTAAAAAATACAGAGTTTTCTGGATATTGCAACAAAACATTTACCCTAACCCTAACCAGAATTTAAAAAATACAGAGTTTTCTGGATATGTCAACAAAAATTTACATTAACCCTAACCAGAATTTAAAAAATACAGAGTTTTCTGGATATTGCAACAAAACATTTACCTTAACCCTAACCAGAATTTTAAAAATACAGAGTTTTCTGGATATTGCAACAAAACATTTACCCTAACCAAAAGTGATAAAATACTGAGTTTTCTGGATATTGCAACAAAACATTTACCCTAACCCTAACCAGAATTTAAAAAATACAGAGTTTTCTGGATATTGCAACAAAACATTTACCCTAACCCTAACCAGAATTTAAAAAATACAGAGTTTTCTGGATATTGCAACAAAACATTTACCCTAACCCTAACCAGAATTTAAAAAATACAGAGTTTTCTGGATATTGCAACAAAACATTTACCCTAACCAAAAGTGATAAAATACTGAGTTTTCTGGATATTGCAACAAAACATTTACCCTAACCCTAACCAGAATTTAAAAAATACAGAGTTTTCTGGATATTGCAACAAAACATTTACCCTAACCCTAACCAGAATTTAAAAAATACAGAGTTTTCTGGATATTGCAACAAAACATTTACCCTAACCCTAACCAGAATTTAAAAAATACAGAGTTTTCTGGATATTGCAACAAAACATTTACCCTAACCCTAACCAGAATTTAAAAAATACAGAGTTTTCTGGATACTGCAACAAAACATTTACCCTAACCCTAACCAGAATTTAAAAAATACAGAGTTTTCTGGATATTGCAACAAAACCCTAACCCTAACCAAAAGTGATAAAATACTGAGTTTTCTGGATATTGCAACAAAACATTTACCCTAACCCTAACCAGAATTTAAAAAATACAGAGTTTTCTGGATATTGCAACAAAACATTTACCCTAACCCTAACCAGAATTTAAAAAATACAGAGTTTTCTGGATATTGCAACAAAACATTTACCCTAACCCTAACCAGAATTTAAAAAATACAGAGTTTTCTGGATATTGCAACAAAAATTTACATTAACCCTAACCAGAATTTAAAAAATACAGAGTTTTCTGGATATTGCAACAAAACATTTACCTTAACCCTAACCAGAATTTTAAAAATACAGAGTTTTCTGGATATTGCAACAAAACATTTACCCTAACCAAAAGTGATAAAATACTGAGTTTTCTGGATATTGCAACAAAACATTTACCCTAACCCTAACCAGAATTTAAAAAATACAGAGTTTTCTGGATATTGCAACAAAACATTTACCCTAACCCTAACCAGAATTTAAAAAATACAGAGTTTTCTGGATATTGCAACAAAACATTTACCCTAACCCTAACCAGAATTTAAAAAATACAGAGTTTTCTGGATATTGCAACAAAACATTTACCTTAACCCTAACCAGAATTTTAAAAATACAGAGTTTTCTGGATATTGCAACAAAACATTTACCCTAACCCTAACCAGAATTTAAAAAATACAGAGTTTTCTGGATATTGCAACAAAACATTTACCCTAACCCTAACTAAAAGTGATAAAATACTGAGTTTTCTGGATATATCAACAAAACATTTACCCTAACCCTAACCTGAATTTTAAAAATACAGAGTTTTCTGGATATTGCAACAAAACATTTACCCTAACCCTAACCAGAATTTAAAAAAGACAGAGTTTTCTGGATATTGCAACAAAACCCTAACCCTAACCAAAAGTGATAAAATACTGAGTTTTCTGGATATTGCAACAAAACATTTACCCTAACCCTAACCAGAAGTTAAAAAATACAGAGTTTTCTGGATATTGCAACAAAACATTTACCCTAACCCTAACCAGAATTTAAAAAATACAGAGTTTTCTGTATATTGCAACAAAACATTTACCCTAACCCTAACCAGAATTTAAAAAATACAGAGTTTTCTGGATATTGCAACAAAACATTTACCCTAACCCTAACCAGAATTTAAAAAATACAGAGTTTTCTGGATATTGCAACAAAACATTTACCCTAACCCTAACCAGAATTTAAAAAATACAGAGTTTTCTGGATATTGCAACAAAACATTTACCCTAACCCTAACCAGAATTTAAAAAATACAGAGTTTTCTGGATATTGCAACAAAACATTTACCCTAACCCTAACCAGAATTTAAAAAATACAGAGTTTTCTGGATATTGCAACAAAACATTTACCCTAACCCTAACCAGAATTTAAAAAATACAGAGTTTTCTGGATATTGCAACAAAAATTTACATTAACCCTAACCAGAATTTAAAAAATACAGAGTTTTCTGGATATTGCAACAAAACATTTACCCTAACCCTAACCAGAATTTTAAAAATACAGAGTTTTCTGGATATTGCAACAAAACCCTAACCCTAACCAAAAGTGATAAAATACTGAGTTTTCTGGATATTGCAACAAAACATTTACCCTAACCCTAACCAGAATTTAAAAAATACAGAGTTTTCTGGATATTGCAACAAAACATTTACCCTAACCCTAACCAGAATTTTAAAAATACAGAGTTTTCTGGATATTGCAACAAAACATTTACCCTAACCCTAACCAGAATTTAAAAAATACAGAGTTTTCTGGATATTCAACAAAACATTTACCCTAACCCTAACCAGGATTTAAAAAATACAGAGTTTTCTGGATATTGCAACAAAACATTTACCCTAACCCTAACCAGAATTTAAAACATACAGAGTTTTCTGGATATTGCAACAAAACATTTACCCTAACCCTAACCAGAATTTAAAAAATACAGAGTTTTCTGGATACTGCAACAAAACATTTACCCTAACCCTAACCAGAATTTAAAAAATACAGAGTTTTCTGGATATTGCAACAAAACCCTAACCCTAACCAAAAGTGATAAAATACTGAGTTTTCTGGATATTGCAACAAAACATTTACCCTAACCCTAACCAGAATTTAAAAAATACAGAGTTTTCTGGATATTGCAACAAAACCCTAACCCTAACCAAAAGTGATAAAATACTGAGTTTTCTGGATATTGCAACAAAACATTTACCCTAACCCTAACCAGAATTTAAAAAATACAGAGTTTTCTGGATATTGCAACAAAACATTTACCCTAACCCTAACCAGAATTTAAAAAATACAGAGGTTTCTGGATATTGCAACAAAACCCTAACCCTAACCAAAAGTGATAAAATACTGAGTTTTCTGGATATTGCAACAAAACATTTACCCTAACCCTAACCAGAATTTAAAAAATACAGAGTTTTCTGGATATTGCAACAAAACATTTACCCTAACCCTAACTAAAAGTGATAAAATACTGAGTTTTCTGGATATTGCAACAAAACATTTACCCTAACCTTAACCAGAATTTTAAAAATACAGAGTTTTCTGGATATTGCAACCAAACATTTACCCTAACCCTAACCAGAATTTAAAAAAGACAGAGTTTTCTGGATATTGCAACAAAACCCTAATACTAACCAAAAGTGATAAAATACTGAGTTTTCTGGATATTGCAACAAAACATTTACCCTAACCCTAACCAGAATTTAAAAAATACAGAGTTTTCTGTATATTGCAACAAAACATTTACCCTAACCCTAACCAGAATTTAAAAAATACAGAGTTTTCTGGATATTGCAACAAAACCCTAACCCTAACCAAAAGTGATAAAATACTGAGTTTTCTGGATATTGCAACAAAACATTTACCCTAACCCTAACCAGAATTTAAAAAATACAGAGTTTTCTGGATATTGCAACAAAACATTTACCCTAACCCTAACCAGAATTTAAAAAATACAGAGGTTTCTGGATATTGCAACAAAACCCTAACCCTAACCAAAAGTGATAAAATACTGAGTTTTCTGGATATTGCAACAAAACATTTACCCTAACCCTAACCAGAATTTAAAAAATACAGAGTTTTCTGGATATTGCAACAAAACATTTACCCTAACCCTAACTAAAAGTGATAAAATACTGAGTTTTCTGGATATTGCAACAAAACATTTACCCTAACCCTAACCAGAATTTAAAAAATACAGAGTTTTCTGGATATTGCAACCAAACATTTACCCTAACCCTAACCAGAATTTAAAAAATACAGAGTTTTCTGGATATTGCAACAAAACATTTACCCTAACCTTAACCAGAATTTAAAAAATACAGAGTTTTCTGGATATTGCAACAAAACATTTACCCTAACCCTAACCAGAATTTAAAAAATACAGAGTTTTCTGGATATTGCAACAAAACATTTACCCTAACCCTAACCAGAATTTAAAAAATACAGAGTTTTCTGGATATTGCAACAAAACATTTACCCTAACCCTAACCAGAATTTAAAAAATACAGAGTTTTCTGGATATTGCAACAAAACATTTACCCTAACCCTAACCAGAATTTAAAAAATACAGAGTTTTCTGGATATTGCAACAAAACATTTACCCTAACCCTAACCAGAATTTAAAAAATACAGAGTTTTCTGGATATTGCAACAAAACCCTAACCCTAACCAAAAGTGATAAAATACTCAGTTTTCTGGATATTGCAACAAAACATTTACCCTAACCCTAACCAGAATTTAAAAAATACAGAGTTTTCTGGATATTGCAACAAAACATTTACCCTAACCCTAACCAGAATTTAAAAAATACTGAGTTTTCTGGATATTGCAACAAAACATTTACCCTAACCCTAACCAGAATTTAAAAAATACAGAGTTTTCTGGATATTGCAACAAAACATTTACCCTAACCCTAACCAGAATTTAAAAAATACAGAGTTTTCTGGATATTGCAACAAAACATTTACCCTAACCCTAACCAGAATTAAAAAAATACAGAGTTTTCTGGATATTGCAACAAAACCCTAACCCTAACCAAAAGTGATAAAATACTCAGTTTTCTGGATATTGCAACAAAACATTTACCCTAACCCTAACCAGAATTTAAAAAATACAGAGTTTTCTGGATATTGCAACAAAACATTTACCCTAACCCTAACCAGAATTTAAAAAATACAGAGTTTTCTGGATATTGCAACAAAACATTTACCCTAACCCTAACCAGAATTTTAAAAATACAGAGTTTTCTGGATATTGCAACACAACATTTACATTAACCCTAACCATAATTTAAAAAATACAGAGTTTTCTGGATATTGCAACAAAACATTTACCCTAACCCTAACCAGAATTTTTAAAATACAGAGTTTTCTGGATATTGCAACAAAACCCTAACCCTAACCAAAAGTGATAAAATACTGAGTTTTCTGGATATTGCAACAAAACATTTACCCTAACCCTAACCAGAATTTAAAAAATACAGAGTTTTCTGGATATTGCAACAAAACATTTACCCTAACCCTAACCAGAATTTTAAAAATACAGAGTTTTCTGGATATTGCAACAAAACCCTAACCTTAACCAAAAGTGATAAAATACTGAGTTTTCTGGATATTGCAACAAAACATTTACCCTAACCCTAACCAGAATTTAAAAAATACAGAGTTTTCTGGATATTGCAACAAAACATTTACCCTAACCCTAACTAAAAGTTATAAAATACTGAGTTTTCTGGATATTGCAACAAAACATTTACCCTAACCCTAACCAGAATTTTAAAAATACAGAGTTTTCTGGATATTGCAACCAAACATTTACCCTAACCCTAACCAGAATTTAAAAAAGACAGAGTTTTCTGGATATTGCAACAAAACCCTAACCCTAACCAAAAGTGATAAAATACTGAGTTTTCTGGATATTGCAACAAAACATTTACCCTAACCCTAACCAGAATTTAAAAAATACAGAGTTTTCTGGATATTGCAACAAAACATTTACCCTAACCCTAACCAGAATTTAAAAAATACAGAGTTTTCTGGATATTGCAACAAAACATTTACCCTAACCCTAACCAGAATTTAAAAAATACAGAGTTTTCTGGATATTGCAACAAAACATTTACCCTAACCCTAACCAGAATTTAAAAAATACAGAGTTTTCTGGATATTGCAACAAAACATTTACCCTAACCCTAACCAGAATTTTAAAAATACAGAGTTTTCTGGATATTGCAACAAAACATTTACCCTAACCCTAACCAGAATTTAAAAAATACAGAGTTTTCTGGATATTGCAACAAAACATTTACCCTAACCCTAACCAGAATTTAAAAAATACAGAGTTTTCTGGATATTGCAACAAAACATTTACCCTAACCCTAACCAGAATTTAAAAAATACAGAGTTTTCTGGATATTGCAACAAAACATTTACCCTAACCCTAACCAGAATTTAAAAAATACAGAGTTTTCTGGATATTGCAACAAAACCCTAACCCTAACCAAAAGTGATAAAATACTCAGTTTTCTGGATATTGCAACAAAACATTTACCCTAACCCTAACCAGAATTTAAAAAATACAGAGTTTTCTGGATATTGCAACAAAACATTTACCCTAACCCTAACCAGAATTTAAAAAATACTGAGTTTTCTGGATATTGCAACAAAACATTTACCCTAACGATAACCAGAATTTAAAAAATACAGAGTTTTCTGGATATTGCAACAAAACATTTACCCTAACCCTAACCAGAATTTTTAAAATACAGAGTTTTCTGGATATTGCAACAAAACCCTAACCCTAACCAAAAGTGATAAAATACTCAGTTTTCTGGATATTGCAACAAAACATTTACCCTAACCCTAACCAGAATTAAAAAAATACAGAGTTTTCTGGATATTGCAACAAAACATTTACCCTAACCCTAACCAGAATTTTAAAAATACAGAGTTTTCTGGATATTGCAACAAAACCCTAACCTTAACCAAAAGTGATAAAATACTGAGTTTTCTGGATATTGCAACAAAACATTTACCCTAACCCTAACCAGAATTTAAAAAATACAGAGTTTTCTGGATATTGCAACAAAACATTTACCCTAACCCTAACTAAAAGTTATAAAATACTGAGTTTTCTGGATATTGCAACAAAACATTTACCCTAACCCTAACCAGAATTTTAAAAATACAGAGTTTTCTGGATATTGCAACCAAACATTTACCCTAACCCTAACCAGAATTTAAAAAAGACAGAGTTTTCTGGATATTGCAACAAAACCCTAACCCTAACCAAAAGTGATAAAATACTGAGTTTTCTGGATATTGCAACAAAACATTTACCCTAACCCTAACCAGAATTTAAAAAATACAGAGTTTTCTGGATATTGCAACAAAACATTTACCCTAACCCTAACCAGAATTTAAAAAATACAGAGTTTTCTGGATATTGCAACAAAACATTTACCCTAACCCTAACCAGAATTTAAAAAATACAGAGTTTTCTGGATATTGCAACAAAACATTTACCCTAACCCTAACCAGAATTTAAAAAATACAGAGTTTTCTGGATATTGCAACAAAACATTTACCCTAACCCTAACCAGAATTTTAAAAATACAGAGTTTTCTGGATATTGCAACAAAACATTTACCCTAACCCTAACCAGAATTTAAAAAATACAGAGTTTTCTGGATATTGCAACAAAACATTTACCCTAACCCTAACCAGAATTTAAAAAATACAGAGTTTTCTGGATATTGCAACAAAACATTTACCCTAACCCTAACCAGAATTTAAAAAATACAGAGTTTTCTGGATATTGCAACAAAACATTTACCCTAACCCTAACCAGAATTTAAAAAATACAGAGTTTTCTGGATATTGCAACAAAACCCTAACCCTAACCAAAAGTGATAAAATACTCAGTTTTCTGGATATTGCAACAAAACATTTACCCTAACCCTAACCAGAATTTTAAAAATACAGAGTTTTCTGGATATTGCAACAAAACATTTACCCTAACCCTAACCAGAATTTAAAAAATACTGAGTTTTCTGGATATTGCAACAAAACATTTACCCTAACGATAACCAGAATTTAAAAAATACAGAGTTTTCTGGATATTGCAACAAAACATTTACCCTAACCCTAACCAGAATTTAAAAAATACAGAGTTTTCTGGATATTGCAACAAAACATTTACCCTAACCCTAACCAGAATTTAAAAAATACAGAGTTTTCTGGATATTGCAACAAAACCCTAACCCTAACCAAAAGTGATAAAATACTCAGTTTTCTGGATATTGCAACAAAACATTTACCCTAACCCTAACCAGAATTTAAAAAATACAGAGTTTTCTGGATATTGCAACAAAACATTTACCCTAACCCTAACCAGAATTTAAAAAATACAGAGTTTTCTGGATATTGCAACAAAACATTTACCCTAACCCTAACCAGAATTTTAAAAATACAGAGTTTTCTGGATATTGCAACAAAATATTTACATTAACCCTAACCATAATTTAAAAAATACAGAGTTTTCTGGATATTGCAACAAAACATTTACCCTAACCCTAACCAGAATTTAAAAAATACAGAGTTTTCTGGATATTGCAACAAAACCCTAACCCTAACCAAAAGTGATAAAATACTCAGTTTTCTGGATATTGCAACAAAACATTTACCCTAACCCTAACCAGAATTTAAAAAATACAGAGTTTTCTGGATATTGCAACAAAACATTTACCCTAACCCTAACCAGAATTTAAAAAATACAGAGTTTTCTGGATATTGCAACAAAACCCTAACCCTAACCAAAAGTGATAAAATACTCAGTTTTCTGGATATTGCAACAAAACATTTACCCTAACCCTAACCAGAATTTAAAAAATACAGAGTTTTCTGGATATTGCAACAAAACATTTACCCTAACCCTAACCAGAATTTAAAAAATACAGAGTTTTCTGGATATTGCAACAAAACATTTACCCTAACCCTAACCAGAATTTTAAAAATACAGAGTTTTCTGGATATTGCAACAAAATATTTACATTAACCCTAACCATAATTTAAAAAATACAGAGTTTTCTGGATATTGCAACAAAACATTTACCCTAACCCTAACCAGAATTTAAAAAATACAGAGTTTTCTGGATATTGCAACAAAACCCTAACCCTAACCAAAAGTGATAAAATACTCAGTTTTCTGGATATTGCAACAAAACATTTACCCTAACCCTAACCAGAATTTAAAAAATACAGAGTTTTCTGGATATTGCAACAAAACATTTACCCTAACCCTAACCAAAATTAAAAAAATACAGAGTTTTCTGGATATTGCAACAAAACATTTACCCTAACCCTAACCAGAATTTTAAAAATACAGAGTTTTCTGGATATTGCAACACAACATTTACATTAACCCTAACCATAATTTAAAAAATACAGAGTTTTCTGGATATTGCAACAAAACATTTACCCTAACCCTAACCAGAATTTTAAAAATACAGAGTTTTCTGGATATTGCAACAAAACCCTAACCCTAACCAAAAGTGATAAAATACTGAGTTTTCTGGATATTGCAACAAAACATTTACCCTAACTCTAACCAGAATTTAAAAAATACAGAGTTTTCTGGATATTGCAACAAAACATTTACCCTAACCCTAACCAGAATTTAAAAAATACAGAGTTTTCTGGATATTGCAACAAAACATTTACCCTAACACTAACCAGAATTTAAAAAATACAGAGTTTTCTGGATATTGCAACAAAACATTTACCCCAAGCCTAACCAGAATTTAAAAAATACAGAGTTTTCTGGATATTGCAACAAAACATTTACCCTAACCCTAACCAGAATTTAAAAAATACAGAGTTTTCTGGATATTGCAACAAAACATTTACCCTAACCCTAACCAGAATTTAAAAAATACAGAGTTTTCTGGATATTGCAACAAAACATTTACCCTAACCCTAACCAGAATTTAAAAAATACAGAGTTTTCTGGATATTGCAACAAAACATTTACCCTAACCCTAACCAGAATTTAAAAAATACAGAGTTTTCTGGATATTGCAACAAAACCCTAACTCTAACCCTAACTAGAATTTAAAAAATACAGAGTTTTCTGGATATTGCAACAAAACCCTAACCCTTACCCTAACCGAAATTTAAAAAATACAGAGTTTTCTGGATATTGCAACAAAACCCTAACCCTAACAAAAAGTGATAAAATACTGAGTTTTCTGGATATTGCAACAAAATATTTACCCTAACCCTAACCAGAATTTAAAAAATACAGAGTTTTCTGGATATTGCAACAAAACATTTACCCTAACCCTAACCAGAATTTAAAAAATACAGAGTTTTCTGGATATTGCAACAAAACATTTACCCTAACCCTAACCAGAATTTAAAAAATACAGAGTTTTCTGGATATTGCAACAAAACATTTACCCTAACCCTAAAAAGAATTTAAAAAATACAGAGTTTTCTGGATATTGCAACAAAACATTTACCCTAACCCTAACCAGAATTTAAAAAATACAGAGTTTTCTGGATATTGCAACAAAACATTTACCCTAACCCTAAAAAGAATTTAAAAAATACAGAGTTTTCTGGATATTGCAACAAAACATTTACCCTAACCCTAACCAGAATTTAAAAAATACAGAGTTTTCTGGATATTGCAACAAAACATTTACCCTAACCCTAAAAAGAATTTAAAAAATACAGAGTTTTCTGGATATTGCAACAAAACATTTACCCTAACCCTAACCAGAATTTAAAAAATACAGAGTTTTCTGGATATTGCAACAAAACATTTACCCTAACCCTAACCAGAATTTAAAAAATACAGAGTTTTCTGGATATTGCAACAAAACATTTACCCTAACCCTAACCAGAATTTAAAAAATACAGAGTTTTCTGGATATTGCAACAAAACATTTACCCTAACCCTAACCAGAATTTAAAAAATACAGAGTTTTCTGGATATTGCAACAAAACATTTACCCTAACCCTAACCAGAATTTAAAAAATACAGAGTTTTCTGGATATTGCAACAAAACATTTACCCTAACCCTAACCAGAATTTAAAAAATACAGAGTTTTCTGGATATTGCAACAAAACATTTACCCTAACCCTAACCAGAATTTAAAAAATACAGAGTTTTCTGGATATTGCAACAAAACATTTACCCTAACCCTAACCAGAATTTAAAAAATACAGAGTTTTCTGGATATTGCAACAAAACATTTACCCTAACCCTAACCAGAATTTAAAAAATACAGAGTTTTCTGGATATTGCAACAAAATATTTACCCTAACCCTAACCAGAATTTAAAAAATACAGAGTTTTCTGGATATTGCAACAAAACATTTACCCTAACCCTAACCAGAATTTAAAAAATACAGAGTTTTCTGGATATTGCAACAAAACCCTAACCCTAACCAAAAGTGATAAAATACTGAGTTTTCTGGATATTGCAACAAAACTCTGACCCTAAACAAAAAGTGATAAAATACAGATTTCTGGATATTGCAACAAAACCCTAACCCTAATCTTTACCTTAACCAGAGTTAAAAAAATACAGAGTTTTCTGGATATTGCAACAAAACCTTAACCCTAACCAAAAGTGATAAAATACAGATTTCTGGATATTGCAACAAAACCCTAACCCTAACCCTTACCCTAACCAGAATTTAAAAAATACAGAGTTTTCTGGATATTGCAACAAAACCCTAACCCTTACCCTAACCGAAATTTAAAAAATACAGAGTTTTCTGGATATTGCAACAAAACCCTAACCCTAACCAAAAGTGATAAAATACTGAGTTTTCTGGATATTGCAACAAAACATTTACCCTAACTCTAACCAGAATTTAAAAAATACAGAGTTTTCTGGATATTGCAACAAAACATTTACCCTAACCCTAACCAGAATTTAAAAAATACAGAGTTTTCTGGATATTGCAACAAAACATTTACCCTAACACTAACCAGAATTTAAAAAATACAGAGTTTTCTGGATATTGCAACAAAACATTTACCCCAACCCTAACCAGAATTTAAAAAATACAGAGTTTTCTGGATATTGCAACAAAACATTTACCCTAACCCTAACCAGAATTTAAAAAATACAGAGTTTTCTGGATATTGCAACAAAACATTTACCCTAACCCTAACCAGAATTTAAAAAATACAGAGTTTTCTGGATATTGCAACAAAACATTTACCCTAACCCTAACCAGAATTTAAAAAATACAGAGTTTTCTGGATATTGCAACAAAACCCTAACCCTAACCAAAAGTGATAAAATACTGAGTTTTCTGGATATTGCAACAAAACCCTGACCCTAAACAAAAAGTGATAAAATACAGATTTCTGGATATTGCAACAAAACCCTAACCCTAATCTTTACCTTAACCAGAATTTAAAAAATACAGAGTTTTCTGGATATTGCAACAAAACCCTTACCCTAACCAAAAGTGATAAAATACTGAGTTTTCTGGATATTGCAACAAAACATTTACCCTAACTCTAACCAGAATTTAAAAAATACAGAGTTTTCTGGATATTGCAACAAAACATTTACCCTAACCCTAACCAGAATTTAAAAAATACAGAGTTTTCTGGATATTGCAACAAAACATTTACCCTAACACTAACCAGAATTTAAAAAATACAGAGTTTTCTGGATATTGCAACAAAACATTTACCCTAACCCTAACCAGAATTTAAAAAATACAGAGTTTTCTGGATATTGCAACAAAACATTTACCCTAACCCTAACCAGAATTTAAAAAATACAGAGTTTTCTGGATATTGCAACAAAACATTTACCCTAACCCTAACCAGAATTTAAAAAATACAGAGTTTTCTGGATATTGCAACAAAACATTTACCCTAACCCTAACCAGAATTTAAAAAATACAGAGTTTTCTGGATATTGCAACAAAACATTTACCCTAACCCTAACCAGAATTTAAAAAATACAGAGTTTTCTGGATATTGCAACAAAACCCTCACTCTAACCCTAACCAGAATTTAAAAAATACAGAGTTTTCTGGATATTGCAAC
This sequence comes from Sepiola atlantica, assembly GCA_963556195.1. Lineage (NCBI taxonomy): Eukaryota > Metazoa > Mollusca > Cephalopoda > Sepiida > Sepiolidae > Sepiola > Sepiola atlantica. The sequence goes on along the minus strand of CAUVYP010000088.1, from coordinate 1,021,917 downwards.
AAAACCCTAACCCTTACCCTAACCGAAATTTAAAAAATACAGAGTTTTCTGGATATTGCAACAAAACCCTAACCCTAACCAAAAGTGATAAAATACTGAGTTTTCTGGATATTGCAACAAAATATTTACCCTAACCCTAACCAGAATTTAAAAAATACAGAGTTTTCTGGATATTGCAACAAAAAATTTACCCTAACCCTAACCAGAATTTAAAAAATACAGAGTTTTCTGGATATTGCAACAAAACATTTACCCTAACCCTAACCAGAATTTAAAAAATACAGAGTTTTCTGGATATTGCAACAAAACATTTACCCTAACCCTAAAAAGAATTTAAAAAATACAGAGTTTTCTGGATATTGCAACAAAACATTTACCCTAACCCTAACCAGAATTTAAAAAATACAGAGTTTTCTGGATATTGCAACAAAACATTTACCCTAACCCTAACCAGAATTTAAAAAATACAGAGTTTTCTGGATATTGCAACAAAACATTTACCCTAACCCTAACCAGAATTTAAAAAATACAGAGTTTTCTGGATATTGCAACAAAACATTTACCCTAACCCTAACCAGAATTTAAAAAATACAGAGTTTTCTGGATATTGCAACAAAACATTTACCCTAACCCTAACCAGAATTTAAAAAATACAGAGTTTTCTGGATATTGCAACAAAACATTTACCCTAACCCTAACCAGAATTTAAAAAATACAGAGTTTTCTGGATATTGCAACAAAACCCTAACTCTAACCCTAACCAGAATTTAAAAAATACAGAGTTTTCTGGATATTGCAACAAAACCCTAACCCTTACCCTAACCGAAATTTAAAAAATACAGAGTTTTCTGGATATTGCAACAAAACCCTAACCCTAACCAAAAGTGATAAAATACTGAGTTTTCTGGATATTGCAACAAAATATTTACCCTAACCCTAACCAGAATTTAAAAAATACAGAGTTTTCTGGATATTGCAACAAAACATTTACCCTAACCCTAACCAGAATTCAAAAAATACAGAGTTTTCTGGATATTGCAACAAAACATTTACCCTAACCCTAACCAGAATTTAAAAAATACAGAGTTTTCTGGATATTGCAACAAAACATTTACCCTAACCCTAAAAAGAATTTAAAAAATACAGAGTTTTCTGGATATTGCAACAAAACATTTACCCTAACCCTAACCAGAATTTAAAAAATACAGAGTTTTCTGGATATTGCAACAAAACATTTACCCTAACCCTAACCAGAATTTAAAAAATACAGAGTTTTCTGGATATTGCAACAAAACCCTAACCCTAACCAAAAGTGATAAAATACTGAGTTTTCTGGATATTGCAACAAAACCCTGACCCTAAACAAAAAGTGATAAAATACAGATTTCTGGATATTGCAACAAAACCCTAACCCTAACCCTTACCCTAACCAGAATTTAAAAAATACAGAGTTTTCTGGATATTGCAACAAAACCCTAACCCTAACCAAAAGTGATAAAATACTGAGTTTTCTGGATATTGCAACAAAACATTTACCCTAACTCTAACCAGAATTTAAAAAATACAGAGTTTTCTGGATATTGCAACAAAACATTTACCCTAACCCTAACCAGAATTTAAAAAATACAGAGTTTTCTGGATATTGCAACAAAACATTTACCCTAACCCTAACTAGAATTTAAAAAATACAGAGTTTTCTGGATATTGCAACAAAACATTTACCCTAACCCTAACCAGAATTTAAAAAATACAGAGTTTTCTGGATATTGCAACAAAACATTTACCCTAACCCTAACCAGAATTTAAAAAATACAGAGTTTTCTGGATATTGCAACAATACATTTACCCTAACCCTAACCAGAATTTAAAAAATACAGAGTTTTCTGGATATTGCAACAAAACCCTAACTCTAACCCTAACCAGAATTTAAAAAATACAGAGTTTTCTGGATATTGCAACAAAACCCTAACCCTTACCCTAACCGAAATTTAAAAAATACAGAGTTTTCTGGATATTGCAACAAAACCCTAACCCTAACCAAAAGTGATAAAATACTGAGTTTTCTGGATATTGCAACAAAATATTTACCCTAACCCTAACCAGAATTTAAAAAATACAGAGTTTTCTGGATATTGCAACAAAACATTTACCCTAACCCTAACCAGAATTTAAAAAATACAGAGTTTTCTGGATATTGCAACAAAACATTTACCCTAACCCTAACCAGAATTTAAAAAATACAGAGTTTTCTGGATATTGCAACAAAACATTTACCCTAACCCTAAAAAGAATTTAAAAAATACAGAGTTTTCTGGCTATTGCAACAAAACATTTACCCTAACCCTAACCAGAATTTAAAAAATACAGAGTTTTCTGGATATTGCAACAAAACATTTACCCTAACCCTAACCAGAATTTAAAAAATACAGATTTTTCTGGATATTGCAACAAAACATTTACCCTAACCCTAACCAGAATTTAAAAAATACAGGGTTTTCTGGATATTGCAACAAAACATTTACCCTAACCCTAACCAGAATTTAAAAAATACAGAGTTTTCTGGATATTGCAACAAAACATTTACCCTAACCCTAACCAGAATTTAAAAAATACAGAGTTTTCTGGATATTGCAACAAACCCCTAACTCTAACCCTAACCAGAATTTAAAAAATACAGAGTTTTCTGGATATTGCAACAAAACATTTACCCTAACCCTAACCAGAATTTAAAAAATACAGAGTTTTCTGGATATTGTAACAAAACCTTAACCCTAACCAAAAGTGATAAAATACTGAGTTTTCTGGATATTGCAACAAAACATTTACCCTAACCCTAACCAGAATTTAAAAAATACAGAGTTTTCTGGATATTGCAACAAAACCTTAACCCTAACCAAAAGTGATAAAATACAGATTTCTGGATATTGCAACAAAACCCTAACCCTAACCCTTACCCTAACCAGAATTTAAAAAATACAGAGTTTTCTGGATATTGCAACAAAACCCTAACCCTTACCGAAATTTAAAAAATACAGAGTTTTCTGGATATTGCAACAAAACCCTAACCCTAACCAAAAGTGATAAAATACTGAGTTTTCTGGATATTGCAACAAAACATTTACCCTAACCCTGACCAGAATTTAAAAAATACAGAGTTTTCTGGATATTGCAACAAAACATTTATCCTAACACTAACCAGAATTTAAAAAATACAGAGTTTTCTGGATATTGCAACAAAACATTTACCCTAACCCTAACCAGAATTTAAAAAATACAGAGTTTTCTGGATATTGCAACAAAACATTTACCCTAACCCTAACCAGAATTTAAAAAATACAGAGTTTTCTGGATATTGCAACAAAACCCTAACCCTAACCCTAACCAAAATAAAAAAATACAGAGTTTTCTGGATATTGCAACAAAACCCTGACCCTAACCCTAACCAAAATAAAAAAATACAAAGTTTTCTGGATATTGCCACAAAACCCTAACCCTAACCCTAACCAAAATAAAAAAATACAGAGTTTTCTGGATATTGCAACAAAACCCTGACCCTAAACAAAAAGTGATAAAATACAGATTTCTGGATATTGCAACAAAACCCTAACCCTAACCAAAAGTGATAAAATACAGATTTCTGGATATTGCAACAAAACCCTTACCCTAACCCTAACCGAAATTTAAAAAATACAGAGTTTTCTGGATATTGCAACAAAACCCTAACCCTAACCAAAAGTGATAAAATACTGAGTTTTCTGGATATTGCAACAAAACATTTACCCTAACTCTAACCAGAATTTAAAAAATACAGAGTTTTCTGGATATTGCAACAAAACATTTACCCTAACCCTAACCAGAATTTAAAAAATACAGAGTTTTCTGGATATTGCAACAAAACATTTACCCTAACACTAACCAGAATTTAAAAAATACAGAGTTTTCTGGATATTGCAACAAAACATTTACCCTAACCCTAACCAGAATTTAAAAAATACAGAGTTTTCTGGATATTGCAACAAAACATTTACCCTAACCCTAACCAGAATTTAAAAAATACAGAGTTTTCTGGATATTGCAACAAAACATTTACCCTAACCCTAACCAGAATTTAAAAAATACAGAGTTTTCTGGATATTGCAACAAAACATTTACCCTAACCCTAACCAGAATTTAAAAAATACAGAGTTTTCTGGATATTGCAACAAAACATTTACCCTAACCCTAACCAGAATTTAAAAAATACAGAGTTTTCTGGATATTGCAACAAAACATTTACCCTAACCCTAACCAGAATTTAAAAAATACAGAGTTTTCTGGATATTGCAACAAAACATTTACCCTAACCCTAACCAGAATTTAAAAAATACAGAGTTTTCTGGATATTGCAACAAAACATTTACCCTAACCCTAACCAGAATTTAAAAAATACAGAGTTTTCTGGATATTGCAACAAAACATTTACCCTAACCCTAACCAGAATTTAAAAAATACAGAGTTTTCTGGATATTGCAACAAAACATTTACCCTAACCCTAACCAGAATTTAAAAAATACAGAGTTTTCTGGATATTGCAACAAAACCCTAACCCTAACCAAAAGTGTTAAAATACTGAGTTTTCTGGATATTGCAACAAAACTCTGACCCTAAACAAAAAGTGATAAAATACAGATTTCTGGATATTGCAACAAAACCCTAACCCTAATCTTTACCTTAACCAGAGTTAAAAAAATACAGAGTTTTCTGGATATTGCAACAAAACCTTAACCCTAACCAAAAGTGATAAAATACAGATTTCTGGATATTGCAACAAAACCCTAACCCTAACCCTTACCCTAACCAGAATTTAAAAAATACAGAGTTTTCTGGATATTGCAACAAAACCCTAACCCTTACCCTAACCGAAATTTAAAAAATACAGAGTTTTCTGGATATTGCAACAAAACCCTAACCCTAACCAAAAGTGATAAAATACTGAGTTTTCTGGATATTGCAACAAAACATTTACCCTAACTCTAACCAGAATTTAAAAAATACAGAGTTTTCTGGATATTGCAACAAAACATTTACCCTAACCCTAACCAGAATTTAAAAAATACAGAGTTTTCTGGATATTGCAACAAAACATTTACCCTAACACTAACCAGAATTTAAAAAATACAGAGTTTTCTGGATATTGCAACAAAACATTTACCCTAACCCTAACCAGAATTTAAAAAATACAGAGTTTTCTGGATATTGCAACAAAACATTTACCCTAACCCTAACCAGAATTTAAAAAATACAGAGTTTTCTGGATATTGCAACAAAACATTTACCCTAACCCTAACCAGAATTTAAAAAATACAGAGTTTTCTGGATATTGCAACAAAACCCTAACTCTAACCCTAACCAGAATTTAAAAAATACAGAGTTTTCTGGATATTGCAACAAAACCCTAACCCTTACCCTAACCGAAATTTAAAAGATACAGAGTTTTCTGGATATTGCAACAAAACCCTAACCCTAACCAAAAGTGATAAAATACTGAGTTTTCTGGATATTGCAACAAAATATTTACCCTAACCCTAACCAGAATTTAAAAAATACAGAGTTTTCTGGATATTGCAACAAAACATTTACCCTAACCCTAACCAGAATTTAAAAAATACAGAGTTTTCTGGATATTGCAACAAAACATTTACCCTAACCCTAACCAGAATTTAAAAAATACAGAGTTTTCTGGATATTGCAACAAAACATTTACCCTAACCCTAAAAAGAATTTAAAAAATACAGAGTTTTCTGGATATTGCAACAAAACATTTACCCTAACCCTAACCAGAATTTAAAAAATACAGAGTTTTCTGGATATTGCAACAAAACATTTACCCTAACCCTAACCAGAATTTAAAAAATACAGAGTTTTCTGGATATTGCAACAAAACATTTACCCTAACCCTAACCAGAATTTAAAAAATACAGAGTTTTCTGGATATTGCAACAAAACATTTACCCTAACCCTAACCAGAATTTAAAAAATACAGAGTTTTCTGGATATTGCAACAAAACATTTACCCTAACCCTAACCAGAATTTAAAAAATACAGAGTTTTCTGGATATTGCAACAAAACATTTACCCTAACCCTAACCAGAATTTAAAAAATACAGAGTTTTCTGGATATTGCAACAAAACCCTAACCCTAACCCTAACCAAAATAAAAAAATACAGAGTTTTCTGGATATTGCAACAAAACCCTGACCCTAACCCTAACCAAAATAAAAAAATACAAAGTTTTCTGGATATTGCCACAAAACCCTAACCCTAACCCTAACCAAAATAAAAAAATACAGAGTTTTCTGGATATTGCAACAAAACCCTGACCCTAAACAAAAAGTGATAAAATACAGATTTCTGGATATTGCAACAAAACCCTAACCCTAATCTTTACCTTAACCAGAGTTAAAAAAATACAGAGTTTTCTGGATATTGCAACAAAACCTTAACCCTAACCAAAAGTGATAAAATACAGATTTCTGGATATTGCAACAAAACCCTAACCCTAACCCTAACCGAAATTTAAAAAATACAGAGTTTTCTGGATATTGCAACAAAACCCTAAACCTAACCAAAAGTGATAAAATACTGAGTTTTCTGGATATTGCAACAAAACATTTACCCTAACCCTAACCAGAATTTAAAAAATACAGAGTTTTCTGGATATTGCAACAAAACATTTACCCTAACCCTAACCAGAATTTAAAAAATACAGAGTTTTCTGGATATTGCAACAAAACATTTACCCTAACCCTAACCAGAATTTAAAAAATACAGAGTTTTCTGGATATTGCAACAAAACATTTACCCTAACCCTAACCAGAATTTAAAAAATACAGAGTTTTCTGGATATTGCAACAAAACATTTACCCTAACCCTAACCAGAATTTAAAAAATACAGAGTTTTCTGGATATTGCAACAAAACCCTAACCCTAACCCTAACCAAAATAAAAAAATACAGAGTTTTCTGGATATTGCAACAAAACCCTGACCCTAACCCTAACCAAAATAAAAAAATACAAAGTTTTCTGGATATTGCCACAAAACCCTAACCCTAACCCTAACCAAAATAAAAAAATACAGAGTTTTCTGGATATTGCAACAAAACCCTGACCCTAAACAAAAAGTGATAAAATACAGATTTCTGGATATTGCAACAAAACCCTAACCCTAACCCTAACCGAAATTTAAAAAATACAGAGTTTTCTGGATATTGCAACAAAACCCTAAACCTAACCAAAAGTGATAAAATACTGAGTTTTCTGGATATTGCAACAAAACATTTACCCTAACTCTAACCAGAATTTAAAAAATACAGAGTTTTCTGGATATTGCAACAAAACATTTACCCTAACCCTAACCAGAATTTAAAAAATACAGAGTTTTCTGGATATTGCAACAAAACATTTACCCTAACCCTAACCAGAATTTAAAAAATACAGAGTTTTCTGGATATTGCAACAAAACATTTACCCTAACCCTAACCAGAATTTAAAAAATACAGAGTTTTCTGGATATTGCAACAAAACATTTACCCTAACCCTAACCAGAATTTAAAAAATACAGAGTTTTCTGGATATTGCAACAAAACATTTACCCTAACCCTAACCAGAATTTAAAAAATACAGAGTTTTCTGGATATTGCAACAAAACCCTAACCCTAACCAAAAGTGATAAAATACTGAGTTTTCTGGATATTGCAACAAAACTCTGACCCTAAACAAAAAGTGATAAAATACAGATTTCTGGATATTGCAACAAAACCCTAACCCTAATCTTTACCTTAACCAGAGTTAAAAAAATACAGAGTTTTCTGGATATTGCAACAAAACCTTAACCCTAACCAAAAGTGATAAAATACAGATTTCTGGATATTGCAACAAAACCCTAACCCTAACCCATACCCTAACCAGAATTTAAAAAATACAGAGTTTTCTGGATATTGCAACAAAACCCTAACCCTAACCAAAAGTGATAAAATACTGAGTTTTCTGGATATTGCAACAAAACTCTGACCCTAAACAAAAAGTGATAAAATACAGATTTCTGGATATTGCAACAAAACCCTAACCCTAATCTTTACCTTAACCAGAGTTAAAAAAATACAGAGTTTTCTGGATATTGCAACAAAACCTTAACCCTAACCAAAAGTGATAAAATACAGATTTCTGGATATTGCAACAAAACCCTAACCCTAACCCATACCCTAACCAGAATTTAAAAAATACAGAGTTTTCTGGATATTGCAACAAAACCCTAACCCTTACCCTAACCGAAATTTAAAAAATACAGAGTTTTCTGGATATTGCAACAAAACCCTAACCCTAACCAAAAGTGATAAAATACTGAGTTTTCTGGATATTGCAACAAAACATTTACCCTAACCCTAACCAGAATTTAAAAAATACAGAGTTTTCTGGATATTGCAACAAAACATTTACCCTAACCCTAACCAGAATTTAAAAAATACAGAGTTTTCTGGATATTGCAACAAAACATTTACCCTAACCCTAACCAGAATTTAAAAAATACAGAGTTTTCTGGATATTGCAACAAAACCCTAACCCTAACCAAAAGTGATAAAATACTGAGTTTTCTGGATATTGCAACAAAACTCTGACCCTAAACAAAAAGTGATAAAATACAGATTTCTGGATATTGCAACAAAACCCTAACCCTAACCCTTACCCTAACCAGAATTTAAAAAATACAGAGTTTTCTGGATATTGCAACAAAACCCTAACCCTTACCCTAACCGAAATTTAAAAAATACAGAGTTTTCTGGATATTGCAACAAAACCCTAACCCTAACCAAAAGTGATAAAATACTGAGTTTTCTGGATATTGCAACAAAACATTTACCCTAACTCTAACCAGAATTTAAAAAATACAGAGTTTTCTGGATATTGCAACAAAACATTTACCCTAACCCTAACCAGAATTTAAAAAATACAGAGTTTTCTGGATATTGCAACAAAACATTTACCCTAACACTAACCAGAATTTAAAAAATACAGAGTTTTCTGGATATTGCAACAAAACATTTACCCTAACCCTAACCAGAATTTAAAAAATACAGAGTTTTCTGGATATTGCAACAAAACATTTACCCTAACCCTAACCAGAATTTAAAAAATACAGAGTTTTCTGGATATTGCAACAAAACATTTACCCTAACCCTAACCAGAATTTAAAAAATACAGAGTTTTCTGGATATTGCAACAAAACATTTACCCTAACCCTAACCAGAATTTAAAAAATACAGAGTTTTCTGGATATTGCAACAAAACATTTACCCTAACCCTAACCAGAATTTAAAAAATACAGAGTTTTCTGGATATTGCAACAAAACCCTAACTCTAACCCTAACCAGAATTTAAAAAATACAGAGTTTTCTGGATATTGCAACAAAACCCTAACCCTTACCCTAACCGAAATTTAAAAGATACAGAGTTTTCTGGATATTGCAACAAAACCCTAACCCTAACCAAAAGTGATAAAATACTGAGTTTTCTGGATATTGCAACAAAATATTTACCCTAACCCTAACCAGAATTTAAAAAATACAGAGTTTTCTGGATATTGCAACAAAACATTTACCCTAACCCTAAAAAGAATTTAAAAAATACAGAGTTTTCTGGATATTGCAACAAAACATTTACCCTAACCCTAACCAGAATTTAAAAAATACAGAGTTTTCTGGATATTGCAACAAAACATTTACCCTAACCCTAACCAGAATTTAAAAAATACAGAGTTTTCTGGATATTGCAACAAAACATTTACCCTAACCCTAACCAGAATTTAAAAAATACAGAGTTTTCTGGATATTGCAACAAAACATTTACCCTAACCCTAACCAGAATTTAAAAAATACAGAGTTTTCTGGATATTGCAACAAAACATTTACCCTAACCCTAACCAGAATTTAAAAAATACAGAGTTTTCTGGATATTGCAACAAAACATTTACCCTAACCCTAACCAGAATTTAAAAAATACAGAGTTTTCTGGATATTGCAACAAAACATTTACCCTAACCCTAACCAGAATTTAAAAAATACAGAGTTTTCTGGATATTGCTACAAAACATTTACCCTAACCCTAACCAGAATTTAAAAAATACAGAGTTTTCTGGATATTGCAACAAAACATTTACCCTAACCCTAACCAGAATTTAAAAAATACAGAGTTTTCTGGATATTGCAACAAAACATTTACCCTAACCCTAACCAGAATTTAAAAAATACAGAGTTTTCTGGATATTGCAACAAAACATTTACCCTAACCCTAACCAGAATTTAAAAAATACAGAGTTTTCTGGATATTGCAACAAAACCCTAACCCTAACCAAAAGTGATAAAATACTGAGTTTTCTGGATATTGCAACAAAACCCTGACCCTAAACAAAAAGTGATAAAATTCAGATTTCTGGATATTGCAACAAAACCCTAACCCTAATCTTTACCTTAACCAGAGTTAAAAAAATACAGAGTTTTCTGGATATTGCAACAAAACCTTAACCTTAACCAAAAGTGATAAAATACAGATTTCTGGATATTGCAACAAAACCCTAACCCTAACCCTTACCCTAACCAGAATTTAAAAAATACAGAGTTTTCTGGATATTGCAACAAAACCCTAACCCTTACCCTAACCGAAATTTAAAAAATACAGAGTTTTCTGGATATTGCAACAAAACCCTAACCCTAACCAAAAGTGATAAAATACTGAGTTTTCTGGATATTGCAACACCACATTTACCCTAACTCTAACCAGAATTTAAAAAATACAGAGTTTTCTGGATATTGCAACAAAACATTTACCCTAACCCTAACCAGAATTTAAAAAATACAGAGTTTTCTGGATATTGCAACAAAACATTTACCCTAACACTAACCAGAATTTAAAAAATACAGAGTTTTCTGGATATTGCAACAAAACATTTACCCTAACCCTAACCAGAATTTAAAAAATACAGAGTTTTCTGGATATTGCAACAAAACATTTACCCTAACCCTAACCAGAATTTAAAAAATACAGAGTTTTCTGGATATTGCAACAAAACATTTACCCTAACCCTAACCAGAATTTAAAAAATACAGAGTTTTCTGGATATTGCAACAAAACATTTACCCTAACCCTAACCAGAATTTAAAAAATACAGAGTTTTCTGGATATTGCAACAAAACATTTACCCTAACCCTAACCAGAATTTAAAAAATACAGAGTTTTCTGGATATTGCAACAAAACATTTACCCTAACCCTAACCAGAATTTAAAAAATACAGAGTTTTCTGGATATTGCAACAAAACCCTAACCCTAACCAAAAGTGATAAAATACTGAGTTTTCTGGATATTGCAACAAAACCCTGACCCTAAACAAAAAGTGATAAAATACAGATTTCTGGATATTGCAACAAAACCCTAACCCTAATCTTTACCTTAACCAGAGTTAAAAAAATACAGAGTTTTCTGGATATTGCAACAAAACCTTAACCCTAACCAAAAGTGATAAAATACAGATTTCTGGATATTGCAACAAAACCCTAACCCTAACCCTTACCCTAACCAGAATTTAAAAAATACAGAGTTTTCTGGATATTGCAACAAAACCCTAACCCTTACCCTAACCGAAATTTAAAAAATACAGAGTTTTCTGGATATTGCAACAAAACCCTAACCCTAACCAAAAGTGATAAAATACTGAGTTTTCTGGATATTGCAACAAAACATTAACCCTAACTCTAACCAGAATTTAAAAAATACAGAGTTTTCTGGATATTGCAACAAAATATTTACCCTAACCCTAACCAGAATTTAAAAAATACAGAGTTTTCTGGATATTGCAACAAAACATTTACCCTAACCCTAACCAGAATTTAAAAAATACAGAGTTTTCTGGATATTGCAACAAAACATTTACCCTAACCCTAACCAGAATTTAAAAAATACAGAGTTTTCTGGATATTGCAACAAAACATTTACCCTAACCCTAACCAGAATTTAAAAAATACAGAGTTTTCTGGATATTTCAACAAAACATTTACCCTAACCCTAACCAGAATTTAAAAAATACAGAGTTTTCTGGATATTGCAACAAAACATTTACCCTAACCCTAACCAGAATTTAAAAAATACAGAGTTTTCTGGATATTGCTACAAAACATTTACCCTAACCCTAACCAGAATTTAAAAAATACAGAGTTTTCTGGATATTGCAACAAAACATTTACCCTAACCCTAACCAGAATTTAAAAAATACAGAGTTTTCTGGATATTGCAACAAAACATTTACCCTAACCCTAACCAGAATTTAAAAAATACAGAGTTTTCTGGATATTGCAACAAAACATTTACCCTAACCCTAACCAGAATTTAAAAAATACAGAGTTTTCTGGATATTGCAACAAAACCCTAACCCTAACCAAAAGTGATAAAATACTGAGTTTTCTGGATATTGCAACAAAACCCTGACCCTAAACAAAAAGTGATAAAATTCAGATTTCTGGATATTGCAACAAAACCCTAACCCTAATCTTTACCTTAACCAGAGTTAAAAAAATACAGAGTTTTCTGGATATTGCAACAAAACCTTAACCTTAACCAAAAGTGATAAAATACAGATTTCTGGATATTGCAACAAAACCCTAACCCTAACCCTTACCCTAACCAGAATTTAAAAAATACAGAGTTTTCTGGATATTGCAACAAAACCCTAACCCTTACCCTAACCGAAATTTAAAAAATACAGAGTTTTCTGGATATTGCAACAAAACCCTAACCCTAACCAAAAGTGATAAAATACTGAGTTTTCTGGATATTGCAACACCACATTTACCCTAACTCTAACCAGAATTTAAAAAATACAGAGTTTTCTGGATATTGCAACAAAACATTTACCCTAACCCTAACCAGAATTTAAAAAATACAGAGTTTTCTGGATATTGCAACAAAACATTTACCCTAACACTAACCAGAATTTAAAAAATACAGAGTTTTCTGGATATTGCAACAAAACATTTACCCTAACCCTAACCAGAATTTAAAAAATACAGAGTTTTCTGGATATTGCAACAAAACATTTACCCTAACCCTAACCAGAATTTAAAAAATACAGAGTTTTCTGGATATTGCAACAAAACATTTACCCTAACCCTAACCAGAATTTAAAAAATACAGAGTTTTCTGGATATTGCAACAAAACATTTACCCTAACCCTAACCAGAATTTAAAAAATACAGAGTTTTCTGGATATTGCAACAAAACATTTACCCTAACCCTAACCAGAATTTAAAAAATACAGAGTTTTCTGGATATTGCAACAAAACATTTACCCTAACCCTAACCAGAATTTAAAAAATACAGAGTTTTCTGGATATTGCAACAAAACCCTAACCCTAACCAAAAGTGATAAAATACTGAGTTTTCTGGATATTGCAACAAAACCCTGACCCTAAACAAAAAGTGATAAAATACAGATTTCTGGATATTGCAACAAAACATTTACCCTAACCCTAACCAGAATTTAAAAAATACAGAGTTTTCTGGATATTGCAACAAAACATTTACCCTAACCCTAACCAGAATTTAAAAAATACAGAGTTTTCTGGATATTGCAACAAAACCCTAACCCTAACCAAAAGTGATAAAATACTGAGTTTTCTGGATATTGCAACAAAACCCTGACCCTAAACAAAAAGTGATAAAATACAGAGTTTTCTGGATATTGCAACAAAACATTTACCCTAACCCTAACCAGAATTTAAAAAATACAGAGTTTTCTGGATATTGCAACAAAACCCTAACCCTAACCAAAAGTGATAAAATACTGAGTTTTCTGGATATTGCAACAAAACCCTGACCCTAAACAAAAAGTGATAAAATACAGATTTCTGGATATTGCAACAAAACCCTAACCCTAATCTTTACCTTAACCAGAGTTAAAAAAATACAGAGTTTTCTGGATATTGCAACAAAACCTTAACCCTAACCAAAAGTGATAAAATACAGATTTCTGGATATTGCAACAAAACCCTAACCCTAACCCTTACCCTAACCAGAATTTAAAAAATACAGAGTTTTCTGGATATTGCAACAAAACCCTAACCCTTACCCTAACCGAAATTTAAAAAATACAGAGTTTTCTGGATATTGCAACAAAACCCTAACCCTAACCAAAAGTGATAAAATACTGAGTTTTCTGGATATTGCAACAAAACATTAACCCTAACTCTAACCAGAATTTAAAAAATACAGAGTTTTCTGGATATTGCAACAAAATATTTACCCTAACCCTAACCAGAATTTAAAAAATACAGAGTTTTCTGGATATTGCAACAAAACATTTACCCTAACCCTAACCAGAATTTAAAAAATACAGAGTTTTCTGGATATTGCAACAAAACATTTACCCTAACCCTAACCAGAATTTAAAAAATACAGAGTTTTCTGGATATTGCAACAAAACATTTACCCTAACCCTAACCAGAATTTAAAAAATACAGAGTTTTCTGGATATTGCAACAAAACATTTACCCTAACCCTAACCAGAATTTAAAAAATACAGAGTTTTCTGGATATTGCAACAAAACATTTACCCTAACCCTAACCAGAATTTAAAAAATACAGAGTTTTCTGGATATTGCAACAAAACCCTAACTCTAACCCTAACCAGAATTTAAAAAATACAGAGTTTTCTGGATATTGCAACAAAACCCTAACCCTTACCCTAACCGAAATTTAAAAAATACAGAGTTTTCTGGATATTGCAACAAAACCCTAACCCTAACCAAAAGTGATAAAATACTGAGTTTTCTGAATATTGCAACAAAATATTTACCCTAACCCTAACCAGAATTTAAAAAATACAGAGTTTTCTGGATATTGCAACAAAACATTTACCCTAACCCTAACCAGAATTTAAAAAATACAGAGTTTTCTGGATATTGCAACAAAACATTTACCCTAACCCTAACCAGAATTTAAAAAATACAGAGTTTTCTGGATATTGCAACAAAAAATTTACCCTAACCCTAAAAAGAATTTAAAAAATACAGAGTTTTCTGGATATTGCAACAAAACATTTACCCTAACCCTAACCAGAATTTAAAAAATACAGAGTTTTCTGGATATTGCAACAAAACATTTACCCTAACCCTAACCAGAATTTAAAAAATACAGAGTTTTCTGGATATTGCAACAAAACCCTAACCCTTACCCTAACCGAAATTTAAAAAATACAGAGTTTTCTGGATATTGCAACAAAACCCTAACCCTAACCAAAAGTGATAAAATACTGAGTTTTCTGGATATTGCAACAAAACATTTACCCTAACTCTAACCAGAATTTAAAAAATACAGAGTTTTCTGGATATTGCAACAAAACATTTACCCTAACCCTAACCAGAATTTAAAAAATACGGAGTTTTCTGGATATTGCAACAAAACATTTACCCTAACACTAACCAGAATTTAAAAAAATACAGAGTTTTCTGGATATTGCAACAAAACATTTACCCTAACCCTAACCAGAATTTAAAAAATACAGAGTTTTCTGGATATTGCAACAAAACATTTACCCTAACCCTAACCAGAATTTAAAAAATACAGAGTTTTCTGGATATTGCAACAAAACATTTACCCTAACCCTAACCAGAATTTAAAAAATACAGAGTTTTCTGGATATTGCAACAAAACATTTACCCTAACCCTAACCAGAATTTAAAAAATACAGAGTTTTCTGGATATTGCAACAAAACCCTAACCCTTACCCTAACCGAAATTTAAAAAATACAGAGTTTTCTGGATATTGCAACAAAACCCTAACCCTAACCAAAAGTGATAAAATACTGAGTTTTCTGGATATTGCAACAAAACATTTACCCTAACTCTAACCAGAATTTAAAAAATACAGAGTTTTCTGGATATTGCAACAAAACATTTACCCTAACCCTAACCAGAATTTAAAAAATACAGAGTTTTCTGGATATTGCAACAAAACATTTACCCTAACACTAACCAGAATTTAAAAAAATACAGAGTTTTCTGGATATTGCAACAAAACATTTACCCTAACCCTAACCAGAATTTAAAAAATACAGAGTTTTCTGGATATTGCAACAAAACATTTACCCTAACCCTAACCAGAATTTAAAAAATACAGAGTTTTCTGGATATTGCAACAAAACATTTACCCTAACCCTAACCAGAATTTAAAAAATACAGAGTTTTCTGGATATTGCAACAAAACATTTACCCTAACCCTAACCAGAATTTAAAAAATACAGAGTTTTCTGGATATTGCAACAAAACCCTAACTCTAACCCTAACCAGAATTTAAAAAATACAGAGTTTTCTGGATATTGCAACAAAACCCTAACCCTTACCCTAACCGAAATTTAAAAAATACAGAGTTTTCTGGATATTGCAACAAAACCCTAACCCTAACCAAAAGTGATAAAATACTGAGTTTTCTGGATATTGCAACAAAATATTTACCCTAACCCTAACCAGAATTTAAAAAATACAGAGTTTTCTGGATATTGCAACAAAACATTTACCCTAACCCTAACCAGAATTTAAAAAATACAGAGTTTTCTGGATATTGCAACAAAACATTTACCCTAACCCTAACCAGAATTTAAAAAATACAGAGTTTTCTGGATATTGCAACAAAAAATTTACCCTAACCCTAAAAAGAATTTAAAAAATACAGAGTTTTCTGGATATTGCAACAAAACATTTACCCTAACCCTAACCAGAATTTAAAAAATACAGAGTTTTCTGGATATTGCAACAAAACATTTACCCTAACCCTAACCAGAATTTAAAAAATACAGAGTTTTCTGGATATTGCAACAAAACCCTAACCCTTACCCTAACCGAAATTTAAAAAATACAGAGTTTTCTGGATATTGCAACAAAACCCTAACCCTAACCAAAAGTGATAAAATACTGAGTTTTCTGGATATTGCAACAAAACATTTACCCTAACTCTAACCAGAATTTAAAAAATACAGAGTTTTCTGGATATTGCAACAAAACATTTACCCTAACCCTAACCAGAATTTAAAAAATACGGAGTTTTCTGGATATTGCAACAAAACATTTACCCTAACACTAACCAGAATTTAAAAAAATACAGAGTTTTCTGGATATTGCAACAAAACATTTACCCTAACCCTAACCAGAATTTAAAAAATACAGAGTTTTCTGGATATTGCAACAAAACATTTACCCTAACCCTAACCAGAATTTAAAAAATACAGAGTTTTCTGGATATTGCAACAAAACATTTACCCTAACCCTAACCAGAATTTAAAAAATACAGAGTTTTCTGGATATTGCAACAAAACATTTACCCTAACCCTAACCAGAATTTAAAAAATACAGAGTTTTCTGGATATTGCAACAAAACCCTAACCCTTACCCTAACCGAAATTTAAAAAATACAGAGTTTTCTGGATATTGCAACAAAACCCTAACCCTAACCAAAAGTGATAAAATACTGAGTTTTCTGGATATTGCAACAAAACATTTACCCTAACTCTAACCAGAATTTAAAAAATACAGAGTTTTCTGGATATTGCAACAAAACATTTACCCTAACCCTAACCAGAATTTAAAAAATACAGAGTTTTCTGGATATTGCAACAAAACATTTACCCTAACACTAACCAGAATTTAAAAAAATACAGAGTTTTCTGGATATTGCAACAAAACATTTACCCTAACCCTAACCAGAATTTAAAAAATACAGAGTTTTCTGGATATTGCAACAAAACATTTACCCTAACCCTAACCAGAATTTAAAAAATACAGAGTTTTCTGGATATTGCAACAAAACATTTACCCTAACCCTAACCAGAATTTAAAAAATACAGAGTTTTCTGGATATTGCAACAAAACATTTACCCTAACCCTAACCAGAATTTAAAAAATACAGAGTTTTCTGGATATTGCAACAAAACATTTACCCTAACCCTAACCAGAATTTAAAAAATACAGAGTTTTCTGGATATTGCAACAAAACCCTAACCCTTACCCTAACCGAAATTTAAAAAATACAGAGTTTTCTGGATATTGCAACAAAACCCTAACCCTAACCAAAAGTGATAAAATACTGAGTTTTCTGGATATTGCAACAAAATATTTACCCTAACCCTAACCAGAATTTAAAAAATACAGAGTTTTCTGGATATTGCAACAAAACATTTACCCTAACCCTAACCAGAATTTAAAAAATACAGAGTTTTCTGGATATTGCAACAAAACATTTACCCTAACCCTAACCAGAATTTAAAAAATACAGAGTTTTCTGGATATTGCAACAAAACATTTACCCTAACCCTAAAAAGAATTTAAAAAATACAGAGTTTTCTGGATATTGCAACAAAACATTTACCCTAACCCTAACCAGAATTTAAAAAATACAGAGTTTTCTGGATATTGCAACAAAACATTTACCCTAACCCTAACCAGAATTTAAAAAATACAGAGTTTTCTGGATATTGCAACAAAACATTTACCCTAACCCTAACCAGAATTTAAAAAATACAGAGTTTTCTGGATATTGCAACAAAACATTTACCCTAACCCTAACCAGAATTTAAAAAATACAGAGTTTTCTGGATATTGCAACAAAACATTTACCCTAACCCTAACCAGAATTTAAAAAATACAGAGTTTTCTGGATATTGCAACAAAACATTTACCCTAACCCTAACCAGAATTTAAAAAATACAGAGTTTTCTGGATATTGCAACAAAACATTTACCCTAACCCTAACCAGAATTTAAAAAATACAGAGTTTTCTGGATATTGCAACAAAACCTTAACCCTAACCAAAAGTGATAAAATACAGATTTCTGGATATTGCAACAAAACCCTAACCCTAACCCTTACCCTAACCAGAATTTAAAAAATACAGAGTTTTCTGGATATTGCAACAAAACCCTAACCCTTACCCTAACCGAAATTTAAAAAATACAGAGTTTTCTGGATATTGCAACAAAACCCTAACCCTAACCAAAAGTGATAAAATACTGAGTTTTCTGGATATTGCAACAAAACATTTACCCTAACTCTAACCAGAATTTAAAAAATACAGAGTTTTCTGGATATTGCAACAAAACATTTACCCTAACCCTAACCAGAATTTAAAAAATACAGAGTTTTCTGGATATTGCAACAAAACATTTACCCTAACCCTAACCAGAATTTAAAAAATACAGAGTTTTCTGGATATTGCAACAAAACATTTACCCTAACCCTAACCAGAATTTAAAAAATACAGAGTTTTCTGGATATTGCAACAAAACATTTACCCTAACCCTAACCAGAATTTAAAAAATACAGAGTTTTCTGGATATTGCAACAAAACATTTACCCTAACCCTAACCAGAATTTAAAAAATACAGAGTTTTCTGGATATTGCAACAAAACATTTACCCTAACCCTAACCAGAATTTAAAAAATACAGAGTTTTCTGGATATTGCAACAAAACATTTACCCTAACCCTAACCAGAATTTAAAAAATACAGAGTTTTCTGGATATTGCAACAAAACATTTACCCTAACCCTAACCAGAATTTAAAAAATACAGAGTTTTCTGGATATTGCAACAAAACATTTACCCTAACCCTAACCAGAATTTAAAAAATACAGAGTTTTCTGGATATTGCAACAAAACATTTACCCTAACCCTAACCAGAATTTAAAAAATACAGAGTTTTCTGGATATTGCAACAAAACCTTAACCCTAACCAAAAGTGATAAAATACAGATTTCTGGATATTGCAACAAAACCCTAACCCTAACCCTTACCCTAACCAGAATTTAAAAAATACAGAGTTTTCTGGATATTGCAACAAAACCCTAACCCTTACCCTAACCGAAATTTAAAAAATACAGAGTTTTCTGGATATTGCAACAAAACCCTAACCCTAACCAAAAGTGATAAAATACTGAGTTTTCTGGATATTGCAACAAAACATTTACCCTAACTCTAACCAGAATTTAAAAAATACAGAGTTTTCTGGATATTGCAACAAAACATTTACCCTAACCCTAACCAGAATTTAAAAAATACAGAGTTTTCTGGATATTGCAACAAAACATTTACCCTAACACTAACCAGAATTTAAAAAATACAGAGTTTTCTGGATATTGCAACAAAACATTTACCCTAACCCTAACCAGAATTTAAAAAATACAGAGTTTTCTGGATATTGCAACAAAACATTTACCCTAACCCTAACCAGAATTTAAAAAATACAGAGTTTTCTGGATATTGCAACAAAACATTTACCCTAACCCTAACCAGAATTTAAAAAATACAGAGTTTTCTGGATATTGCAACAAAACATTTACCCTAACCCTAACCAGAATTTAAAAAATACAGAGTTTTCTGGATATTGCAACAAAACATTTACCCTAACCCTAACCAGAATTTAAAAAATACAGAGTTTTCTGGATATTGCAACAAAACCCTAACCCTTACCCTAACCGAAATTTAAAAAATACAGAGTTTTCTGGATATTGCAACAAAACCCTAACCCTAACCAAAAGTGATAAAATACTGAGTTTTCTGGATATTGCAACAAAATATTTACCCTAACCCTAACCAGAATTTAAAAAATACAGAGTTTTCTGGATATTGCAACAAAACATTTACCCTAACCCTAACCAGAATTTAAAAAATACAGAGTTTTCTGGATACTGCAACAAAACATTTACCCTAACCCTAACCAGAATTTAAAAAATACAGAGTTTTCTGGATATTGCAACAAAACATTTACCCTAACCCTAACCAGAATTTAAAAAATACAGAGTTTTCTGGATATTGCAACAAAACATTTACCCTAACCCTAACCAGAATTTAAAAAATACAGAGTTTTCTGGATATTGCAACAAAACATTTACCCTAACCCTAACCAGAATTTAAAAAATACAGAGTTTTCTGGATATTGCAACAAAACATTTACCCTAACCCTAACCAGAATTTAAAAAATACAGAGTTTTCTGGATATTGCAACAAAACATTTACCCTAACCCTAACCAGAATTTAAAAAATACAGAGTTTTCTGGATATTGCAACAAAACATTTACCCTAACCCTAACCAGAATTTAAAAAATACAGAGTTTTCTGGATATTGCAACAAAACATTTACCCTAACCCTAACCAGAATTTAAAAAATACAGAGTTTTCTGGATATTGCAACAAAACATTTACCCTAACCCTAACCAGAATTTAAAAAATACAGAGTTTTCTGGATATTGTAACAAAACCCTAACCCTAACCAAAAGTGATAAAATACTGAGTTTTCTGGATATTGCAACAAAACATTTACCCTAACCCTAACCAGAATTTAAAAAATACAGAGTTTTCTGGATATTGCAACAAAACCTTAACCCTAACCAAAAGTGATAAAATACAGATTTCTGGATATTGCAACAAAACCCTAACCCTAACCCTTACCCTAACCAGAATTTAAAAAATACAGAGTTTTCTGGATATTGCAACAAAACCCTAACCCTTACCCTAACCGAAATTTAAAAAATACAGAGTTTTCTGGATATTGCAACAAAACCCTAACCCTAACCAAAAGTGATAAAATACTGAGTTTTCTGGATATTGCAACAAAACATTTACCCTAACCCTAACCAGAATTTAAAAAATACAGAGTTTTCTGGATATTGCAACAAAACATTTACCCTAACCCTAACCAGAATTTAAAAAATACAGAGTTTTCTGGATATTGCAACAAAACCCTAACCCTAACCCTAACCAAAATAAAAAAATACAGAGTTTTCTGGATATTGCAACAAAACCCTGACCCTAACCCTAACCAAAATAAAAAAATACAAAGTTTTCTGGATATTGCCACAAAACCCTAACCCTAACCCTAACCAAAATAAAAAAATACAGAGTTTTCTGGATATTGCAACAAAACCCTGACCCTAAACAAAAAGTGATAAAATACAGATTTCTGGATATTGCAACAAAACCCTAACCCTAACCCTTACCCTAACCAGAATTTAAAAAATACAGAGTTTTCTGGATATTGCAACAAAACCCTAACCCTTACCCTAACCGAAATTTAAAAAATACAGAGTTTTCTGGATATTGCAACAAAACCCTAACCCTAACCAAAAGTGATAAAATACTGAGTTTTCTGGATATTGCAACAAAACATTTACCCTAACTCTAACCAGAATTTAAAAAATACAGAGTTTTCTGGATATTGCAACAAAACATTTACCCTAACCCTAACCAGAATTTAAAAAATACAGAGTTTTCTGGATATTGCAACAAAACATTTACCCTAACCCTAACCAGAATTTAAAAACTACAAAGTTTTCTGGATATTGCAACAAAACATTTACCCTAACCCTAACCAGAATTTAAAAAATACAGAGTTTTCTGGATATTGCAACAAAACCCTAACCCTAACCAAAAGTGATAAAATACAGAGTTTTCTGGATATTGCAACAAAACATTTACCCTAACCCTAACCAGAATTTAAAAAATACAGAGTTTTCTGGATATTGCAACAAAACATTTACCCTAACACTAACCAGAATTTAAAAAATACAGAGTTTTCTGGATATTGCAACAAAACATTTACCCTAACCCTAACCAGAATTTAAAAAATACAGAGTTTTCTGGATATTGCAACAAAACATTTACCCTAACCCTAACCAGAATTTAAAAAATACAGAGTTTTCTGGATATTGCAACAAAACATTTACCCTAACCCTAACCAGAATTTAAAAAATACAGAGTTTTCTGGATATTGCAACAAAACCCTAACCCTTACCCTAACCGAAATTTAAAAAATACAGAGTTTTCTGGATATTGCAACAAAACCCTAACCCTAACCAAAAGTGATAAAATACTGAGTTTTCTGGATATTGCAACAAAATATTTACCCTAACACTAACCAGAATTTAAAAAATACAGAGTTTTCTGGATATTGCAACAAAACATTTACCCTAACCCTAACCAGAATTTAAAAGATACAGAGTTTTCTGGATACTGCAACAAAACCCTAACCCTTACCCTAACCGAAATTTAAAAAATACAGAGTTTTCTGGATATTGCAACAAAACCCTAACCCTAACCAAAAGTGATAAAATACTGAGTTTTCTGGATATTGCAACAAAACATTTACCCTAACACTAACCAGAATTTAAAAAATACAGAGTTTTCTGGATATTGCAACAAAACATTTACCCTAACCCTAACCAGAATTTAAAAAATACAGAGTTTTCTGGATATTGCAACAAAACATTTACCCTAACCCTAACCAGAATTTAAAAAATACAGAGTTTTCTGGATATTGCAACAAAACATTTACCCTAACCCTAACCAGAATTTAAAAAATACAGAGTTTTCTGGATATTGCAACAAAACCCTAACCCT
Source organism: Sepiola atlantica (assembly GCA_963556195.1). NCBI lineage: Eukaryota > Metazoa > Mollusca > Cephalopoda > Sepiida > Sepiolidae > Sepiola > Sepiola atlantica. The sequence goes on along the minus strand of CAUVYP010000088.1, from coordinate 998,454 downwards.
TACCCTAACCGAAATTTAAAAAATACAGAGTTTTCTGGATATTGCAACAAAACCCTAACCCTAACCAAAAGTGATAAAATACTGAGTTTTCTGGATATTGCAACAAAATATTTACCCTAACCCTAACCAGAATTTAAAAAATACAGAGTTTTCTGGATATTGCAACAAAACATTTACCCTAACCCTAACCAGAATTTAAAAAATACAGAGTTTTCTGGATACTGCAACAAAACATTTACCCTAACCCTAACCAGAATTTAAAAAATACAGAGTTTTCTGGATATTGCAACAAAACATTTACCCTAACCCTAACCAGAATTTAAAAAATACAGAGTTTTCTGGATATTGCAACAAAACATTTACCCTAACCCTAAAAAGAATTTAAAAAATACAGAGTTTTCTGGATATTGCAACAAAACATTTACCCTAACCCTAACCAGAATTTAAAAAATACAGAGTTTTCTGGATATTGCAACAAAACATTTACCCTAACCCTAACCAGAATTTAAAAAATACAGAGTTTTCTGGATATTGCAACAAAACATTTACCCTAACCCTAACCAGAATTTAAAAAATACAGAGTTTTCTGGATATTGCAACAAAACATTTACCCTAACCCTAACCAGAATTTAAAAAATACAGAGTTTTCTGGATATTGCAACAAAACATTTACCCTAACCCTAACCAGAATTTAAAAAATACAGAGTTTTCTGGATATTGCAACAAAACATTTACCCTAACCCTAACCAGAATTTAAAAAATACAGAGTTTTCTGGATATTGCAACAAAACATTTACCCTAACCCTAACCAGAATTTAAAAAATACAGAGTTTTCTGGATATTGCAACAAAACCCTAACCCTAACCCTAACCAAAATAAAAAAATACAGAGTTTTCTGGATATTGCAACAAAACCCTGACCCTAACCCTAACCAAAATAAAAAAATACAAAGTTTTCTGGATATTGCCACAAAACCCTAACCCTAACCCTAACCAAAATAAAAAAATACAGAGTTTTCTGGATATTGCAACAAAACCCTGACCCTAAACAAAAAGTGATAAAATACAGATTTCTGGATATTGCAACAAAACCCTAACCCTAATCCTTACCTTAACCAGAGTTAAAAAAATACAGAGTTTTCTGGATATTGCAACAAGACATTTACCCTAACCCTAACCAGAATTTAAAAAATACAGAGTTTTCTGGATATTGCAACAAAACCTTAACCCTAACCAAAAGTGATAAAATACAGATTTCTGGATATTGCAACAAAACCCTAACCCTAACCCTTACCCTAACCAGAATTTAAAAAATACAGAGTTTTCTGGATATTGCAACAAAACATTTACCCTAACCCTAACCAGAATTTAAAAAATACAGAGTTTTCTGGATATTGCAACAAAACATTTACCCTAACCCTAACCAGAATTTAAAAAACACAGAGTTTTCTGGATATTGCAACAAAACATTTACCCTAACCCTAACCAGAATTTAAAAAATACAGAGTTTTCTGGATATTGCAACAAAACATTTACCCTAACCCTAACCAGAATTTAAAAAATACAGAGTTTTCTGGATATTGCAACAAAACATTTACCCTAACCCTAACCAGAATTTAAAAAATACAGAGTTTTCTGGATATTGCAACAAAACCCTAACCCTAACCAAAAGTGATAAAATACTGAGTTTTCTGGATATTGCAACAAAACATTTACCCTAACCCTAACCAGAATTTAAAAAATACAGAGTTTTCTGGATATTGCAACAAAACATTTACCCTAACCCTAACCAGAATTTAAAAAATACAGAGTTTTCTGGATATTGCAACAAAACCCTAACCCTAACCCTAACCAAAATAAAAAAATACAGAGTTTTCTGGATATTGCAACAAAACCCTGACCCTAACCCTAACCAAAATAAAAAAATACAAAGTTTTCTGGATATTGCCACAAAACCCTAACCCTAACCCTAACCAAAATAAAAAAATACAGAGTTTTCTGGATATTGCAACAAAACCCTGACCCTAAACAAAAAGTGATAAAATACAGATTTCTGGATATTGCAACAAAACCCTAACCCTAATCTTTACCTTAACCAGAGTTAAAAAAATACAGAGTTTTCTGGATATTGCAACAAAACCTTAACCCTAACCAAAAGTGATAAAATACAGATTTCTGGATATTGCAACAAAACCCTAACCCTAACCAAAAGTGATAAAATACAGATTTCTGGATATTGCAACAAAACCCTAACCCTAACCCTTACCCTAACCAGAATTTAAAAAATACAGAGTTTTCTGGATATTGCAACAAAACCCTAACCCTTACCCTAACCGAAATTTAAAAAATACAGAGTTTTCTGGATATTGCAACAAAACCCTAACCCTAACCAAAAGTGATAAAATACTGAGTTTTCTGGATATTGCAACAAAATATTTACCCTAACCCTAACCAGAATTTAAAAAATACAGAGTTTTCTGGATATTGCAACAAAACATTTACCCTAACCCTAACCAGAATTTAAAAAATACAGAGTTTTCTGGATATTGCAACAAAACATTTACCCTAACCCTAACCAGAATTTAAAAAATACAGAGTTTTCTGGATATTGCAACAAAACATTTACCCTAACCCTAAAAAGAATTTAAAAAATACAGAGTTTTCTGGATATTGCAACAAAACATTTACCCTAACCCTAACCAGAATTTAAAAAATACAGAGTTTTCTGGATATTGCAACAAAACATTTACCCTAACCCTAACCAGAATTTAAAAAACACAGAGTTTTCTGGATATTGCAACAAAACATTTACCCTAACCCTAACCAGAATTTAAAAAATACAGAGTTTTCTGGATATTGCAACAAAACATTTACCCTAACCCTAACCAGAATTTAAAAAAATACAGAGTTTTCTGGATATTGCAACAAAACATTTACCCTAACCCTAACCAGAATTTAAAAAATACAGAGTTTTCTGGATATTGCAACAAAACATTTACCCTAACCCTAACCAGAATTTAAAAAATACAGAGTTTTCTGGATATTGCAACAAAACATTTACCCTAACCCTAACCAGAATTTAAAAAATACAGAGTTTTCTGGATATTGCAACAAAACCCTAACCCTAACCCTAACCAAAATAAAAAAATACAGAGTTTTCTGGATATTGCAACAAAACCCTGACCCTAACCCTAACCAAAATAAAAAAATACAAAGTTTTCTGGATATTGCCACAAAACCCTAACCCTAACCCTAACCAAAATAAAAAAATACAGAGTTTTCTGGATATTGCAACAAAACCCTGACCCTAAACAAAAAGTGATAAAATACAGATTTCTGGATATTGCAACAAAACCCTAACCCTAATCCTTACCTTAACCAGAGTTAAAAAAATACAGAGTTTTCTGGATATTGCAACAAAACCTTAACCCTAACCAAAAGTGATAAAATACAGATTTCTGGATATTGCAACAAAACCCTAACCCTAACCCTTACCCTAACCAGAATTTAAAAAATACAGAGTTTTCTGGATATTGCAACAAAACCCTAACCCTTACCCTAACCGAAATTTAAAAAATACAGAGTTTTCTGGATATTGCAACAAAACCCTAACCCTAACCAAAAGTGATAAAATACTGAGTTTTCTGGATATTGCAACAAAACATTTACCCTAACTCTAACCAGAATTTAAAAAATACAGAGTTTTCTGGATATTGCAACAAAACATTTACCCTTACCCTAACCAGAATTTAAAAAATACAGAGTTTTCTGGATATTGCAACAAAACATTTACCCTAACACTAACCAGAATTTAAAAAATACAGAGTTTTCTGGATATTGCAACAAAACATTTACCCTAACCCTAACCAGAATTTAAAAAATACAGAGTTTTCTGGATATTGCAACAAAACATTTACCCTAACCCTAACCAGAATTTAAAAAATACAGAGTTTTCTGGATATTGCAACAAAACATTTACCCTAACCCTAACCAGAATTTAAAAAATACAGAGTTTTCTGGATATTGCAACAAAACATTTACCCTAACCCTAACCAGAATTTAAAAAATACAGAGTTTTCTGGATATTGCAACAAAACATTTACCCTAACCCTAACCAGAATTTAAAAAATACAGAGTTTTCTGGATATTGCAACAAAACCCTAACCCTAACCCTAACCAAAATAAAAAAATACAGAGTTTTCTGGATATTGCAACAAAACCCTGACCCTAACCCTAACCAAAATAAAAAAATACAAAGTTTTCTGGATATTGCCACAAAACCCTAACCCTAACCCTAACCAAAATAAAAAAATACAGAGTTTTCTGGATATTGCAACAAAACCCTGACCCTAAACAAAAAGTGATAAAATACAGATTTCTGGATATTGCAACAAAACCCTAACCCTAATCCTTACCTTAACCAGAGTTAAAAAAATACAGAGTTTTCTGGATATTGCAACAAAACATTTACCCTAACCCTAACCAGAATTTAAAAAATACAGAGTTTTCTGGATATTGCAACAAAACATTTACCCTAACCCTAACCAGAATTTAAAAAATACAGAGTTTTCTGGATATTGCAACAAAACATTTACCCTAACCCTAACCAGAATTTAAAAAATACAGAGTTTTCTGGATATTGCAACAAAACCTTAACCCTAACCAAAAGTGATAAAATACAGATTTCTGGATATTGCAACAAAACCCTAACCCTAACCCTTACCCTAACCAGAATTTAAAAAATACAGAGTTTTCTGGATATTGCAACAAAACATTTACCCTAACCCTAACCAGAATTTAAAAAATACAGAGTTTTCTGGATATTGCAACAAAACATTTACCCTAACCCTAACCAGAATTTAAAAAACACAGAGTTTTCTGGATATTGCAACAAAACATTTACCCTAACCCTAACCAGAATTTAAAAAATACAGAGTTTTCTGGATATTGCAACAAAACATTTACCCTAACCCTAACCAGAATTTAAAAAATACAGAGTTTTCTGGATATTGCAACAAAACATTTACCCTAACCCTAACCAGAATTTAAAAAATACAGAGTTTTCTGGATATTGCAACAAAACCCTAACCCTAACCAAAAGTGATAAAATACTGAGTTTTCTGGATATTGCAACAAAACATTTACCCTAACCCTAACCAGAATTTAAAAAATACAGAGTTTTCTGGATATTGCAACAAAACATTTACCCTAACCCTAACCAGAATTTAAAAAATACAGAGTTTTCTGGATATTGCAACAAAACCCTAACCCTAACCCTAACCAAAATAAAAAAATACAAAGTTTTCTGGATATTGCCACAAAACCCTAACCCTAACCCTAACCAAAATAAAAAAATACAGAGTTTTCTGGATATTGCAACAAAACCCTGACCCTAAACAAAAAGTGATAAAATACAGATTTCTGGATATTGCAACAAAACCCTAACCCTAATCTTTACCTTAACCAGAGTTAAAAAAATACAGAGTTTTCTGGATATTGCAACAAAACCTTAACCCTAACCAAAAGTGATAAAATACAGATTTCTGGATATTGCAACAAAACCCTAACCCTAACCAAAAGTGATAAAATACAGATTTCTGGATATTGCAACAAAACCCTAACCCTAACCCTTACCCTAACCAGAATTTAAAAAATACAGAGTTTTCTGGATATTGCAACAAAACCCTAACCCTTACCCTAACCGAAATTTAAAAAATACAGAGTTTTCTGGATATTGCAACAAAACCCTAACCCTAACCAAAAGTGATAAAATACTGAGTTTTCTGGATATTGCAACAAAATATTTACCCTAACCCTAACCAGAATTTAAAAAATACAGAGTTTTCTGGATATTGCAACAAAACATTTACCCTAACCCTAACCAGAATTTAAAAAATACAGAGTTTTCTGGATATTGCAACAAAACATTTACCCTAACCCTAACCAGAATTTAAAAAATACAGAGTTTTCTGGATATTGCAACAAAACATTTACCCTAACCCTAAAAAGAATTTAAAAAATACAGAGTTTTCTGGATATTGCAACAAAACATTTACCCTAACCCTAACCAGAATTTAAAAAATACAGAGTTTTCTGGATATTGCAACAAAACATTTACCCTAACCCTAACCAGAATTTAAAAAACACAGAGTTTTCTGGATATTGCAACAAAACATTTACCCTAACCCTAACCAGAATTTAAAAAATACAGAGTTTTCTGGATATTGCAACAAAACATTTACCCTAACCCTAACCAGAATTTAAAAAAATACAGAGTTTTCTGGATATTGCAACAAAACATTTACCCTAACCCTAACCAGAATTTAAAAAATACAGAGTTTTCTGGATATTGCAACAAAACATTTACCCTAACCCTAACCAGAATTTAAAAAATACAGAGTTTTCTGGATATTGCAACAAAACATTTACCCTAACCCTAACCAGAATTTAAAAAATACAGAGTTTTCTGGATATTGCAACAAAACCCTAACCCTAACCCTAACCAAAATAAAAAAATACAGAGTTTTCTGGATATTGCAACAAAACCCTGACCCTAACCCTAACCAAAATAAAAAAATACAAAGTTTTCTGGATATTGCCACAAAACCCTAACCCTAACCCTAACCAAAATAAAAAAATACAGAGTTTTCTGGATATTGCAACAAAACCCTGACCCTAAACAAAAAGTGATAAAATACAGATTTCTGGATATTGCAACAAAACCCTAACCCTAATCCTTACCTTAACCAGAGTTAAAAAAATACAGAGTTTTCTGGATATTGCAACAAAACCTTAACCCTAACCAAAAGTGATAAAATACAGATTTCTGGATATTGCAACAAAACCCTAACCCTAACCCTTACCCTAACCAGAATTTAAAAAATACAGAGTTTTCTGGATATTGCAACAAAACCCTAACCCTTACCCTAACCGAAATTTAAAAAATACAGAGTTTTCTGGATATTGCAACAAAACCCTAACCCTAACCAAAAGTGATAAAATACTGAGTTTTCTGGATATTGCAACAAAACATTTACCCTAACTCTAACCAGAATTTAAAAAATACAGAGTTTTCTGGATATTGCAACAAAACATTTACCCTTACCCTAACCAGAATTTAAAAAATACAGAGTTTTCTGGATATTGCAACAAAACATTTACCCTAACACTAACCAGAATTTAAAAAATACAGAGTTTTCTGGATATTGCAACAAAACATTTACCCTAACCCTAACCAGAATTTAAAAAATACAGAGTTTTCTGGATATTGCAACAAAACATTTACCCTAACCCTAACCAGAATTTAAAAAATACAGAGTTTTCTGGATATTGCAACAAAACATTTACCCTAACACTAACCAGAATTTAAAAAATACAGAGTTTTCTGGATATTGCAACAAAACATTTACCCTAACCCTAACCAGAATTTAAAAAATACAGAGTTTTCTGGATATTGCAACAAAACATTTACCCTAACCCTAACCAGAATTTAAAAAATACAGAGTTTTCTGGATATTGCAACAAAACCCTAACTCTAACCCTAACCAGAATTTAAAAAATACAGAGTTTTCTGGATATTGCAACAAAACCCTAACCCTTACCCTAACCGAAATTTAAAAAATACAGAGTTTTCTGGATATTGCAACAAAACCCTAACCCTAACCAAAAGTGATAAAATACTGAGTTTTCTGGATATTGCAACAAAATATTTACCCTAACCCTAACCAGAATTTAAAAAATACAGAGTTTTCTGGATATTGCAACAAAACATTTACCCTAACCCTAACCAGAATTTAAAAAACACAGAGTTTTCTGGATATTGCAACAAAACATTTACCCTAACCCTAACCAGAATTTAAAAAATACAGAGTTTTCTGGATATTGCAACAAAACATTTACCCTAACCCTAAAAAGAATTTAAAAAATACAGAGTTTTCTGGATATTGCAACAAAACATTTACCCTAACCCTAACCAGAATTTAAAAAATACAGAGTTTTCTGGATATTGCAACAAAACATTTACCCTAACCCTAACCAGAATTTAAAAAATACAGAGTTTTCTGGATATTGCAACAAAACATTTACCCTAACCCTAACCAGAATTTAAAAAATACAGAGTTTTCTGGATATTGCAACAAAACATTTACCCTAACCCTAACCAGAATTTAAAAAATACAGAGTTTTCTGGATATTGCAACAAAACATTTACCCTTACCCTAACCAGAATTTAAAAAATACAGAGTTTTCTGGATATTGCAACAAAACATTTACCCTAACCCTAACCAGAATTTAAAAAATACAGAGTTTTCTGGATATTGCAACAAAACATTTATCCTAACACTAACCAGAATTTAAAAAATACAGAGTTTTCTGGATATTGCAACAAAACATTTACCCTAACCCTAACCAGAATTTAAAAAATACAGAGTTTTCTGGATATTGCAACAAAACATTTACCCTAACCCTAACCAGAATTTAAAAAATACAGAGTTTTCTGGATATTGCAACAAAACCCTAACCCTAACCAAAAGTGATAAAATACTGAGTTTTCTGGATATTGCAACAAAACCCTGACCCTAACCAAAAGTGATAAAATACTGAGTTTTCTGGATATTGCAACAAAACCCTAACCCTAACCAAAAGTGATAAAATACTGAGTTTTCTGGATATTGCAACAAAACCCTAACCCTAACCCTTACCCTAACCAGAATTTAAAAAATACAGAGTTTTCTGGATATTGCAACAAAACATTTACCCTAACCCTAACCAGAATTTAAAAAATACAGAGTTTTCTGGATATTGCAACAAAACCCTAACCCTAACCAAAAGTGATAAAATACTGAGTTTTCTGGATATTGCAACAAAACCCTGACCCTAAACAAAAAGTGATAAAATACAGATTTCTGGATATTGCAACAAAACCCTAACCCTAATCTTTACCTTAACCAGAGTTAAAAAAATACAGAGTTTTCTGGATATTGCAACAAAACCTTAACCCTAACCAAAAGTGATAAAATACAGATTTCTGGATATTGCAACAAAACCCTAACCCTAACCCTTACCCTAACCAGAATTTAAAAAATACAGAGTTTTCTGGATATTGCAACAAAACCCTAACCCTTACCCTAACCGAAATTTAAAAAATACAGAGTTTTCTGGATATTGCAACAAAACCCTAACCCTAACCAAAAGTGATAAAATACTGAGTTTTCTGGATATTGCAACAAAACATTTACCCTAACTCTAACCAGAATTTAAAAAATACAGAGTTTTCTGGATATTGCAACAAAACCCTGACCCTAAACAAAAAGTGATAAAATACAGATTTCTGGATATTGCAACAAAACCCTAACCCTAATCTTTACCTTAACCAGAGTTAAAAAATACAGAGTTTTCTGGATATTGCAACAAAACCTTAACCCTAACCAAAAGTGATAAAATACAGATTTCTGGATATTGCAACAAAACCCTAACCCTAACCCTTACCCTAACCAGAATTTAAAAAATACAGAGTTTTCTGGATATTGCAACAAAACATTTACCCTAACCCTAACCAGAATTTAAAAAATACAGAGTTTTCTGGATATTGCAACAAAACCCTAACCCTAACCAAAAGTGATAAAATACTGAGTTTTCTGGATATTGCAACAAAACCCTGACCCTAAACAAAAAGTGATAAAATACAGATTTCTGGATATTGCAACAAAACCCTAACCCTAATCTTTACCTTAACCAGAGTTAAAAAAATACAGAGTTTTCTGGATATTGCAACAAAACCTTAACCCTAACCAAAAGTGATAAAATACAGATTTCTGGATATTGCAACAAAACCCTAACCCTAACCCTTACCCTAACCAGAATTTAAAAAATACAGAGTTTTCTGGATATTGCAACAAAACCCTAACCCTTACCCTAACCGAAATTTAAAAAATACAGAGTTTTCTGGATATTGCAACAAAACCCTAACCCTAACCAAAAGTGATAAAATACTGAGTTTTCTGGATATTGCAACAAAACATTTACCCTAACTCTAACCAGAATTTAAAAAATACAGAGTTTTCTGGATATTGCAACAAAACCCTGACCCTAAACAAAAAGTGATAAAATACAGATTTCTGGATATTGCAACAAAACCCTAACCCTAACCCTTACCCTAACCAGAATTTAAAAAATACAGAGTTTTCTGGATATTGCAACAAAACCCTAACCCTTACCCTAACCGAAATTTAAAAAATACAGAGTTTTCTGGATATTGCAACAAAACCCTAACCCTAACCAAAAGTGATAAAATACTGAGTTTTCTGGATATTGCAACAAAACATTTACCCTAACTCTAACCAGAATTTAAAAAATACAGAGTTTTCTGGATATTGCAACAAAACATTTACCCTAACCCTAACCAGAATTTAAAAAATACAGAGTTTTCTGGATATTGCAACAAAACATTTACCCTAACACTAACCAGAATTTAAAAAATACAGAGTTTTCTGGATATTGCAACAAAACATTTACCCTAACCCTAACCAGAATTTAAAAAATACAGAGTTTTCTGGATATTGCAACAAAACATTTACCCTAACCCTAACCAGAATTTTAAAAATACAGAGTTTTCTGGATATTGCAACAAAACATTTACCCTAACCCTAACCAGAATTTAAAAAATACAGAGTTTTCTGGATATTGCAACAAAACATTTACCCTAACCCTAACCAGAATTTAAAAAATACAGAGTTTTCTGGATATTGCAACAAAACATTTACCTTAACCCTAACCAGAATTTAAAAAATACAGAGTTTTCTGGATATTGCAACAAAACCCTAACTCTAACCCTAACCAGAATTTAAAAAATACAGAGTTTTCTGGATATTGCAACAAAACCGTAACCCCTACCCTAACCGAAATTTAAAAAATACAGAGTTTTCTGGATATTGCAACAAAACCCTAACCCTAACCAAAAGTGATAAAATACTGAGTTTTCTGGATATTGCAACAAAATATTTATCCTAACCCTAACCAGAATTTAAAAAATACAGAGTTTTCTGGATATTGCAACAACACATTTACCCTAACCCTAACCAGAATTTAAAAAATACAGAGTTTTCTGGATATTGCAACAAAACATTTACCCTAACCCTAACCAGAATTTAAAAAATACAGAGTTTTCTGGATATTGCAACAAAACATTTACCCTAACCCTAAAAAGAATTTAAAAAATACAGAGTTTTCTGGATATTGCAACAAAACATTTACCCTAACCCTAACCAGAATTTAAAAAATACAGAGTTTTCTGGATATTGCAACAAAACATTTACCCTAACCCTAACCAGAATTTAAAAAATACAGAGTTTTCTGGATATTGCAACAAAACATTTACCCTAACCCTAACCAAAAGTGATAAAATACTGAGTTTTCTGGATATTGCAACAAAACATTTACCCTAACCCTAACCAGAATTTAAAAAATACAGAGTTTTCTGGATATTGCAACAAAACATTTACCCTAACCCTAACCAGAATTTAAAAAATACAGAGTTTTCTGGATATTGCAACAAAACATTTACCCTAACCCTAACCAGAATTTAAAAAATACAGAGTTTTCTGGATATTGCAACAAAACATTTATCCTAACACTAACCAGAATTTAAAAAATACAGAGTTTTCTGGATATTGCAACAAAACATTTACCCTAACCCTAACCAGAATTTAAAAAATACAGAGTTTTCTGGATATTGCAACAAAACATTTACCCTAACCCTAACCAGAATTTAAAAAATACAGAGTTTTCTGGATATTGCAACAAAACCCTAACCCTAACCAAAAGTGATAAAATACTGAGTTTTCTGGATATTGCAACAAAACATTTACCCTAACCCTAACCAGAATTTAAAATATACAGAGTTTTCTGGATATTGCAACAAAACATTTACCCTAACCCTAACCAGAATTTAAAAAATACAGAGTTTTCTGGATATTGTAACAAAACCCTAACCCTAACCAGAATTTAAAAAATACAGAGTTTTCTGGATATTGCAACAAAACATTTATCCTAACACTAACCAGAATTTAAAAAATACAGAGTTTTCTGGATATTGCAACAAAACATTTACCCTAACCCTAACCAGAATTTAAAAAATACAGAGTTTTCTGGATATTGCAACAAAACATTTACCCTAACCCTAACCAGAATTTAAAAAATACAGAGTTTTCTGGATATTGCAACAAAACATTTACCCTAACCCTAACCAGAATTTAAAAAATACAGAGTTTTCTGGATATTGCAACAAAACATTTACCCTAACCCTAACCAGAATTTAAAAAATACAGAGTTTTCTGGATATTGCAACAAAACATTTACCCTAACCCTAACCAGAATTTAAAAAATACAGTGTTTTCTGGATATTGCAACAAAACATTTACCCTAACCCTAACCAGAATTTAAAAAATACAGAGTTTTCTGGATATTGCAACAAAACATTTACCTAACCCTAAACAGAATTTTAAAAATACAGAGTTTTCTGGATATTGCAACAAAACATTTACCCTAACCCTAACCAGAATTTAAAAAATACAGAGTTTTCTGGATATTGCAACAAAACATTTAACCTAACCCTAACCAGAATTTAAAAAATACAGAGTTTTCTGGATATTGCAACAAAACATTTACCCTAACCCTAACCAGAATTTAAAAAATACACAGTTTTCTGGATATTGCAACAAAACATTTACCCTAACCCTAACCAGAATTTAAAAAATACAGAGTTTTCTGGATATTGCAACAAAACATTTACCCTAACCCTAACCAGAATTTAAAAAATACAGAGTTTTCTGGATATTGCAACAAAACATTTACCTAACCCTAACCAGAATTTAAAAAATACAGAGTTTTCTGGATATTGCAACAAAACATTTACCCTAACCCTAACCAGAATTTAAAAAATACAGAGTTTTCTGGATATTGTAACAAAACCCTAACCCTAACCAAAAGTGATAAAATACTGAGTTTTCTGGATATTGCAACAAAACATTTACCCTAACCCTAACCAGAATTTAAAAAATACAGAGTTTTCTGGATATTGCAACAAAACCTTAACCCTAACCAAAAGTGATAAAATACAGATTTCTGGATATTGCAACAAAACCCTAACCCTAACCTTTACCCTAACAAGAATTTAAAAAATACAGAGTTTTCTGGATATTGCAACAAAACCCTAACCCTTACCCTAACCGAAATTTAAAAAATACAGAGTTTTCTGGATATTGCAACAAAACCCTACCCCTAACCAAAAGTGATAAAATACTGAGTTTTCTGGATATTGCAACAAAACATTTACCCTAACTCTAACCAGAATTTAAAAAATACAGAGTTTTCTGGATATTGCAACAAAACATTTACCCTAACCCTAACCAGAATTTAAAAAATACAGAGTTTTCTGGATATTGCAACAAAACCCTAACTCTAACCCTAACCAGAATTTAAAAAATACAGAGTTTTCTGGATATTGCAACAAACCCTAACCCTTACCCTAACCGAAATTTAAAAAATACAGAGTTTTCTGGATATTGCAACAAAACCCTAACCCTAACCAAAAGTGATAAAATACTGAGTTTTCTGGATATTGCAACAAAACATTTACCCTAACCCTAACCAGAATTAAAAAAATACAGAGTTTTCTGGATATTGCAACAAAACATTTACCCTAACCCTAACCAGAATTTAAAAAATACAGAGTTTTCTGGATATTGCAACAAAACATTTACCCTAACCCTAACCAGAATTTAAAAAATACAGAGTTTTCTGGATATTGCAACAAAACATTTACCCTAACCCTAACCAGAATTTAAAAAATACAGAGTTTTCTGGATATTGCAACAAAACATTTACCCTAACCCTAACCAGAATTTAAAAAATACAGTGTTTTCTGGATATTGCAACAAAACATTTACCCTAACCCTAACCAGAATTTAAAAAATACAGAGTTTTCTGGATATTGCAACAAAACATTTACCCTAACCCTAAACAGAATTTAAAAAATACAGAGTTTTCTGGATATTGCAACAAAACATTTACCCTAACCCTAACCAGAATTTAAAAAATACAGAGTTTTCTGGATATTGCAACAAAACATTTAACTTAACCCTAACCAGAATTTAAAAAATACAGAGTTTTCTGGATATTGCAACAAAACATTTACCCTAACCCTAACCAGAATTTAAAAAATACAGAGTTTTCTGGATATTGCAACAAAACATTTACCCTAACCCTAACCAGAATTTCAAAAATACACAGTTTTCTGGATATTGCAACAAAACATTTACCCTAACCCTAACCAGAATTTAAAAAATACAGAGTTTTCTGGATATTGCAACAAAACCCTAACCCTAACCAAAAGTGATAAAATACTGAGTTTTCTGGATATTGCAACAAAACATTTACCCTAACCCTAACCAGAATTTAAAAAATACAGAGTTTTCTGGATATTGCAACAAAACATTTACCCTAACCCTAACCAGAATTTAAAAAATACAGAGTTTTCTGGATATTGTAACAAAACCCTAACCCTAACCAAAAGTGATAAAATACTGAGTTTTCTGGATATTGCAACAAAACATTTACCCTAACCCTAACCAGAATTTAAAAAATACAGAGTTTTCTGGATATTGCAACAAAACATTTATCCTAACACTAACCAGAATTTAAAAAATACAGAGTTTTCTGGATATTGCAACAAAACATTTACCCTAACCCTAACCAGAATTTAAAAAATACAGAGTTTTCTGGATATTGCAACAAAACATTTACCCTAACCCTAACCAGAATTTAAAAAATACAGAGTTTTCTGGATATTGCAACAAAACCCTAACCCTAACCAAAAGTGATAAAATACTGAGTTTTCTGGATATTGCAACAAAACATTTACCCTAACCCTAACCAGAATTTAAAAAATACAGAGTTTTCTGGATATTGCAACAAAACATTTACCCTAACCCTAACCAGAATTTAAAAAATACAGAGTTTTCTGGATATTGTAACAAAACCCTAACCCTAGCCAAAAGTGATAAAATACTGATTTTCTGGATATTGCAACAAAACATTTACCCTAACCCTAACCAGAATTTAAAAAATACAGAGTTTTCTGGATATTGCAACAAAACATTTACCCTAACCCTAACCAGAATTTAAAAAATACAGAGTTTTCTGGATATTGCAACAAAACATTTACCCTAACCCTAACCAGAATTTAAAAAATACAGAGTTTTCTGGATATTGCAACAAAACATTTACCCTAACCCTAACCAGAATTTAAAAAATACAGAGTTTTCTGGATATTGCAACAAAACATTTACCCTAACCCTAACCAGAATTTAAAAAATACAGTGTTTTCTGGATATTGCAACAAAACATTTACCCTAACCCTAACCAGAATTTAAAAAATACAGAGTTTTCTGGATATTGCAACAAAACATTTACCCTAACCCTAAACAGAATTTAAAAAATACAGAGTTTTCTGGATATTGCAACAAAACATTTACCCTAACCCTAACCAGAATTTAAAAAATACAGAGTTTTCTGGATATTGCAACAAAACATTTAACCTAACCCTAACCAGAATTTAAAAAATACAGAGTTTTCTGGATATTGCAACAAAACATTTACCCTAACACTAACCAGAATTTAAAAAATACAGAGTTTTCTGGATATTGCAACAAAACATTTACCCTAACCCTAACCAGAATTTAAAAAATACAGAGTTTTCTGGATATTGCAACAAAACATTTACCCTAACCCTAACCAGAATTTAAAAAATACAGAGTTTTCTGGATATTGCAACAAAACCCTAACCCTAACCAAAAGTGATAAAATACTGAGTTTTCTGGATATTGCAACAAAACATTTACCCTAACCCTCACCAGAATTTAAAAAATACAGAGTTTTCTGGATATTGCAACAAAACCCTAACCCTAACCAAAAGTGATAAAATACAGAGTTTTCTGGATATTGCAACAAAACATTTACCCTAACCCTAACCAGAATTTAAAAAATACAGAGTTTTCTGGATATTGCAACAAAACATTTACCCTAACCCTAACCAGAATTTAAAAAATACAGATTTTTCTGGATATTGTAACAAAACCCTAACCCTAACCAAAAGTGATAAAATACTGAGTTTTCTGGATATTGCAACAAAACATTTACCCTAACCCTAACCAGAATTTAAAAAATACAGAGTTTTCTGGATATTGCAACAAAACATTTATCCTAACACTAACCAGAATTTAAAAAATACAGAGTTTTCTGGATATTGCAACAAAACATTTACCCTAACCCTAACCAGAATTTAAAAAATACAGAGTTTTCTGGATATTGCAACAAAACATTTACCCTAACCCTAACCAGAATTTAAAAAATACAGAGTTTTCTGGATATTGCAACAAAACCCTAACCCTAACCAAAAGTGATAAAATACTGAGTTTTCTGGATATTGCAACAAAACATTTACCCTAACCCTAACCAGAATTTAAAAAATACAGAGTTTTCTGGATATTGCAACAAAACATTTACCCTAACCCTAACCAGAATTTAAAAAATACAGAGTTTTCTGGATATTGCAACAAAACATTTATCCTAACACTAACCAGAATTTAAAAAATACAGAGTTTTCTGGATATTGCAACAAAACATTTACCCTAACCCTAACCAGAATTTAAAAAATACAGAGTTTTCTGGATATTGCAACAAAACATTTACCCTAACCCTAACCAGAATTTAAAAAATACAGAGTTTTCTGGATATTGCAACAAAACATTTACCCTAACCCTAACCAGAATTTAAAAAATACAGAGTTTTCTGGATATTGCAACAAAACATTTACCCTAACCCTAACCAGAATTTAAAAAATACAGAGTTTTCTGGATATTGCAACAAAACATTTACCCTAACCCTAACCAGAATTTAAAAAATACAGTGTTTTCTGGATATTGCAACAAAACATTTACCCTAACCCTAACCAGAATTTAAAAAATACAGAGTTTTCTGGATATTGCAACAAAACATTTACCCTAACCCTAAACAGAATTTAAAAAATACAGAGTTTTCTGGATATTGCAACAAAACATTTACCCTAACCCTAACCAGAATTTAAAAAATACAGAGTTTTCTGGATATTGCAACAAAACATTTAACCTAACCCTAACCAGAATTTAAAAAATACAGAGTTTTCTGGATATTGCAACAAAACATTTACCCTAACCCTAACCAGAATTTAAAAAATACAGAGTTTTCTGGATATTGCAACAAAACCCTAACCCTAACCAAAAGTGATAAAATACTGAGTTTTCTGGATATTGCAACAAAACATTTACCCTAACCCTAACCAGAATTTAAAAAATACAGAGTTTTCTGGATATTGCAACAAAACATTTACCCTAACCCTAACCAGAATTTAAAAAATACAGAGTTTTCTGGATATTGTAACAAAACCCTAACCCTAACCAAAAGTGATAAAATACTGAGTTTTCTGGATATTGCAACAAAACATTTACCCTAACCCTAACCAGAATTTAAAAAATACAGAGTTTTCTGGATATTGCAACAAAACATTTACCCTAACCCTAACCAGAATTTAAAAAATACAGAGTTTTCTGGATATTGCAACAAAACATTTACCCTAACCCTAACCAAAAGTGATAAAATACTGAGTTTTCTGGATATTGCAACAAAACATTTACCCTAACCCTAACCAGAATTTAAAAAATACAGAGTTTTCTGGATATTGCAACAAAACATTTACCCTAACCCTAACCAGAATTTAAAAAATACAGAGTTTTCTGGATATTGCAACAAAACATTTACCCTAACCCTAACCAGAATTATAAAAAATACAGAGTTTTCTGGATATTGCAACAAAACATTTACCCTAACCCTAACCAGAATTTAAAAAATACAGTGTTTTCTCGATATTGCAACAAAACATTTACCCTAACCCTAACCAGAATTTAAAACATACAGAGTTTTCTGGATATTGCAACAAAACATTTACCCTAACCCTAACCAGAATTTAAAAAATACAGAGTTTTCTGGATATTGCAACAACACATTTACCCTAACCCTAACCAGAATTTAAAAAATACAGAGTTTTCTGGATATTGCAACAAAACATTTAACCTAACCCTAACCAGAATTTAAAAAATACAGAGTTTTCTGGATATTGCAACAAAACATTTACCCTAACCCTAACCAGAATTTAAAAAATACAGAGTTTTCTGGATATTGCAACAAAACATTTACCCTAACCCTAACCAGAATTTAAAAAATACAGAGTTTTCTGGATATTGCAACAAAACCCTAACCCTAACCAAAAGTGATAAAATACTGAGTTTTCTGGATATTGCAACAAAACATTTACCCTAACCCTAACCAGAATTTAAAAAATACAGAGTTTTCTGGATATTGCAACAAAACATTTACCCTAACCCTAACCAGAATTTAAAAAATACAGAGTTTTCTGGATATTGTAACAAAACCCTAACCCTAACCAAAAGTGATAAAATACTGAGTTTTCTGGATATTGCAACAAAACATTTACCCTAACCCTAACCAGAATTTAAAAAATACAGAGTTTTCTGGATATTGCAACAAAACATTTACCCTAACCCTAACCAGAATTTAAAAAATACAGAGTTTTCTGGATATTGCAACAAAACATTTACCCTAACCCTAACCAGAATTTAAAAAATACAGAGTTTTCTGGATATTGCAACAAAACATTTACCCTAACCCTAACCAGAATTTAAAATATACAGAGTTTTCTGGATATTGCAACAAAACATTTACCCTAACCCTAACCAGAATTTAAAAAATACAGAGTTTTCTGGATATTGCAACAAAACCCTAACCCTAACCAAAAGTGATAAAATACTGAGTTTTCTGGATATTGCAACAAAACATTTACCCTAACCCTAACCAGAATTTAAAAAATACAGAGTTTTCTGGATATTGCAACAAAACATTTACCCTAACCCTAACCAGAATTAAAAAAATACAGAGTTTTCTGGATATTGCAACAAAACATTTACCCTAACCCTAACCAGAATTTAAAAAATACAGAGTTTTCTGGATATTGCAACAAAACCCTAACCCTAACCCTAACCAGAATTTAAAAAATACACAGTTTTCTGGATATTGCAACAAAACATTTACCCTACCCCTAACCAGAATTTAAAAAATACAGAGTTTTCTGGATATTGCAACAAAACCCTAACCCTAACCAAAAGTGATAAAATACTGAGTTTTCTGGATATTGCAACAAAACATTTACCCTAACCCTAACCAGAATTTAAAAAATACAGAGTTTTCTGGATATTGCAACAAAACATTTACCCTAACCCTAACCAGAATTTAAAAAATACAGAGTTTTCTGGATATTGCAACAAAACATTTACCCTAACCCTAACCAAAAGTGATAAAATACTGAGTTTTCTGGATATTGCAACAAAACATTTACCCTAACCCTAACCAGAATTTAAAAAATTCAGAGTTTTCTGGATATTGCAACAAAACATTTACCCTAACCCTAACCAGAATTTAAAAAATACAGAGTTTTCTGGATATTGCAACAAAACCCTAACCCTAACCAAAAGTGATAAAATACTGAGTTTTCTGGTTATTGCAACAAAACATTTACCCTAACCCTAACCAGAATTTAAAAAATACAGAGTTTTCTGGATATTGCAACAAAACATTTACCCTAACCCTAACCAGAATTTAAAAAATACAGAGTTTTCTGGATATTGCAACAAAACATTTACCCTAACCCTAACCAGAATTTAAAAAATACAGAGTTTTCTGGATATTGCAACAAAACATTTACCCTAACCCTAACCAGAATTTAAAAAATACAGAGTTTTCTGGATATTGCAACAAAACATTTACCCTAACCCTAACCAGAATTTAAAAAATACAGAGTTTTCTGGATATTGCAACAAAACATTTACCCTAACCCTAACCAGAATTTAAAATATACAGAGTTTTCTGGATATTGCAACAAAACATTTACCCTAACCCTTACCAGAATTTAAAAAATACAGAGTTTTCTGGATATTGCAACAAAACCCTAACCCTAACCAAAAGTGATAAAATACTGAGTTTTCTGGATATTGCAACAAAACATTTACCCTAACCCTAACCAGAATTTAAAAAATACAGAGTTTTCTGGATATTGCAACAAAACATTTACCCTAACCCTAACCAGAATTAAAAAAATACAGAGTTTTCTGGATATTGCAACAAAACATTTACCCTAACCCTAACCAGAATTTAAAAAATACAGAGTTTTCTGGATATTGCAACAAAACCCTAACCCTAACCCTAACCAGAATTTAAAAAATACACAGTTTTCTGGATATTGCAACAAAACATTTACCCTACCCCTAACCAGAATTTAAAAAATACAGAGTTTTCTGGATATTGCAACAAAACCCTAACCCTAACCAAAAGTGATAAAATACTGAGTTTTCTGGATATTGCAACAAAACATTTACCCTAACCCTAACCAGAATTTAAAAAATACAGAGTTTTCTGGATATTGCAACAAAACATTTACCCTAACCCTAACCAGAATTTAAAAAATACAGAGTTTTCTGGATATTGCAACAAAACATTTACCCTAACCCTAACCAAAAGTGATAAAATACTGAGTTTTCTGGATATTGCAACAAAACATTTACCCTAACCCTAACCAGAATTTAAAAAATTCAGAGTTTTCTGGATATTGCAACAAAACATTTACCCTAACCCTAACCAGAATTTAAAAAATACAGAGTTTTCTGGATATTGCAACAAAACATTTACCCTAACCCTAACCAGAATTTAAAAAATACAGAGTTTTCTGGATATTGCAACAAAACATTTACCCTAACCCTAACCAGAATTTAAAAAATACAGAGTTTTCTGGATATTGCAACAAAACATTTACCCTAACCCTCACCAGAATTTAAAAAATACAGAGTTTTCTGGATATTGCAACAAAACATTTACCCTAACCCTAACCAGAATTTAAAAAATACAGAGTTTTCTGGATATTGCAACAAAACATTTACCCTAACCCTAACCAGAATTTAAAAAATACAGAGTTTTCTGGATATTGCAACAAAACATTTACCCTAACCCTAACCAGAATTTAAAAAATACAGAGTTTTCTGGATATTGCAACAAAACATTTACCCTAACCCTAACCAGAATTTAAAAAATACAGAGTTTTCTGGATATTGCAACAAAACATTTACCCTAACCCTAACCAGAAGTTAAAAAATACAGAGTTTTCTGGATATTGCAACAAAACATTTACCCTAACCCTAACCAGAATTTAAAAAATACAGAGTTTTCTGGATATTGCAACAAAACATTTACCCTAACCCTAACCAGAATTTAAAAAATACAGAGTTTTCTGGATATTGCAACAAAACATTTACCCTAAGCCTAACCAGAATTTAAAAAATACAGAGTTTTCTGGATATTGCAACAAAACATTTACCCTAACCCTAACCAGAATTTAAAAAATACAGAGTTTTCTGGATATTGCAACAAAACATTTACACTAACCCTAATCAGAATTTAAAAAATACAGAGTTTTCTGGATATTGCAACAAAACCCTAACCCTAACCCTAACCAGAATTTAAAAAATACAGAGTTTTCTGGATATTGCAACAAAACATTTACCCTAACCCTTACCAGAATTTAAAAAAATACAAGGTTTTCTGGATATTGCAACAAAACCCTAACCCTAACCAAAAGTGATAAAATACTGAGTTTTCTGGATATTGCAACAAAACATTTACCCTAACCCTAACCAGAATTTAAAAAATACAGAGTTTTCTGGATATGCAACAAAACATTTACCCTAACCCTAACCAGAATTTAAAAAATACAGAGTTTTCTGGGTATTGCAACAAAACATTTACCCTAACCCTAACCAGAATTTAAAAAATACAGAGTTTTCTGGATATTGCAACAAAACATTTACCCTAACCCTAACCAGAATTTAAAAAATACAGAGTTTTCTGGATATTGCAACAAAACATTTACCCTAACCCTAACCAGAATTTAAAAAAATACAGAGTTTTCTGGATATTGCAACAAAACATTTACCCTAACCCTAACCAGAATTTAAAAAATACAGAGTTTTCTGGATATTGCAACAAAACCCTACCCCTAACCAAAAGTGATAAAATACTGAGTTTTCTGGATATTGCAACAAAACATTTACCCTAACCCTAACCAGAATTTAAAAAATACAGAGTTTTCTGGATATTGCAACAAAACATTTACCCTAACCCTAACCAGAATTTAAAAAATACAGAGTTTTCTGGATATTGCAACAAAACCCTAACCCTAACCAAAAGTGATAAAATACTGAGTTTTCTGGATATTGCAACAAAACATTTACCCTAACCCTAACCAGAATTTAAAAAATACAGAGTTTTCTGGATATTGCAACAAAACATTTACCCTAACCCTAACCAGAATTTAAAAAATACAGAGTTTTCTGGATATTGCAACAAAACATTTACCCTAACCCTAACCAAAAGTGATAAAATACTGAGTTTTCTGGATATTGCAACAAAACATTTACCCTAACCCTAACCAGAATTTAAAAAATACAGAGTTTTCTGGATATTGCAACAAAACATTTACCCTAACCCTAACCAGAATTTAAAAAATACAGAGTTTTCTGGATATTGCAACAAAACATTTACCCTAACCCTAACCAGAATTTAAAAAATACAGAGTTTTCTGGATATTGCAACAAAACATTTACCCTAACCCTAACCAGAATTTTGAAAATACAGAGTTTTCTGGATATTGCAACAACACATTTACCCAACCCTAACCAGAATTTAAAAAATACAGAGTTTTCTGGATATTGCAACAAAACATTTACCCTAACCCTAACCAGAATTTAAAAAATACAGAGTTTTCTGGATATTGCAACAAAACATTTACCCTAACCCTAACCAGAATTTAAAAAATACAGAGTTTTCTGGATATTGCAACAAAACATTTACCCTAACCCTAACCAGAATTTAAAAAATACAGAGTTTTCTGGATATTGCAACAAAACATTTACCCAACCCTAACCAGAATTTAAAAAATACAGAGTTTTCTGGATATTGCAACAAAACATTTACCCTAACCCTAACCAGAATTTAAAAAATACAGAGTTTTCTGGATATTGCAACAAAACATTTACCCTAACCCTAACCAGAATTTAAAAAATACAGAGTTTTCTGGATATTGCAACAAAACATTTACCCTAACCCTAACCAGAATTTAAAAAATACAGAGTTTTCTGGATATTGCAACAAAACATTTACCCTAACCCTAACCAGAATTTAAAAAATACAGAGTTTTCTGGATATTGCAACAAAACATTTACCCTAACCCTAACCAGAATTTAAAAAATACAGAGTTTTCTGGATATTGCAACAAAACATTTACCCTAACCCTAACCAAAAGTGATAAAATACTGAGTTTTCTGGATATTGCAACAAAACATTTACCCTAACCCTAACCAGAATTTAAAAAATACAGAGTTTTCTGGATATTGCAACAAAACATTTACCCTAACCCTAACCAGAATTTAAAAAATACAGAGTTTTCTGGATATTGCAACAAAACATTTACCCTAACTAAAAGTGATAAAATACTGAGTTTTCTAGATATTGCAACAAAACCCTAACTCTAACCAAAAGTGATAAAATACTGAGTTTTCTGGATATTGCAACAAAACATTTACCCTAACACTAACCAGAATTTAAAAAATACAGAGTTTTCTGGATATTGCAACAAAACCTTAACCCTAACCAAAAGTGATAAAATACTGAGTTTTCTGGATATTGCAACAAAACATTTACCCTAACCAGAATTAAAAAAATACAGAGTTTTCTGGATATTGCAACAAAACATTTACCCTAACCCTAACCAGAATTTAAAAAATACAGAGTTTTCTGGATATTGCAACAAAACATTTACCCTAACCTTAACCAAAAGTGATAAAATACTGAGTTTTCTGGATATGCAACAAAACATTTACCCTAACCCTTACCAGAATTTAAAAAATACAGAGTTTTCTGGATATTGCAACAAAACATTTACCCTAACCCTAACCAGAATTAAAAAAATACAGAGTTTTCTGGATATTGCAACAAAACATTTACCCTAACCCTAACCAGAATTTAAAAAATACAGAGTTTTCTGGATATTGCAACAAAACATTTACCCTAACCCTAACCAGAATTTAAAAAATACAGAGTTTTCTGGATATTGCAACAAAACATTTACCCTAACCCTAACCAGAATTTAAAAAATACAGAGTTTTCTGGATATTGCAACAAAACCCTAACCCTAACCAAAAGTGATAAAATACTGAGTTTTCTGGATATTGCAACAAAACATTTACCCTAACCCTAACCAGAATTTAAAAAATACAGAGTTTTCTGGATATGCAACAAAACATTTACCCTAACCCTAACCAGAATTTAAAAAATACAGAGTTTTCTGGATATTGCAACAAAACATTTACCCTAACCCTAACCAGAATTTAAAAAATACAGAGTTTTCTGGATATTGCAACAAAACATTTACCCTAACCCTAACCAGAATTTAAAAAATACAGAGTTTTCTGGATATTGCAACAAAACATTTACCCTAACCCTAACCAGAATTTAAAAAATACAGAGTTTTCTGGATATTGCAACAAAACCCTAACCCTAACCAAAAGTGATAAAATACTGAGTTTTCTGGATATTGCAACAAAACATTTACCCTAACCCTAACCAGAATTTAAAAAATACAGAGTTTTCTGGATATTGCAACAAAACATTTACCCTAACCCTAACCAGAATTTAAAAAATACAGAGTTTTCTGGATATTGCAACAAAACCCTAACCCTAACCAAAAGTGATAAAATACTGAGTTTTCTGGTTATTGCAACAAAACATTTACCCTAACCCTAACCAGAATTTAAAAAATACAGAGTTTTCTGGATATTGCAACAAAACATTTACCCTAACCCTAACCAGAATTTAAAAAATACAGAGTTTTCTGGATATTGCAACAAAACATTTACCCTAACCCTAACCAAAAGTGATATAATACTGAGTTTTCTGGATATTGCAACAAAACATTTACCCTAACCCTAACCAGAATTTAAAAAATACAGAGTTTTCTGGATATTGCAACAAAACATTTACCCTAACCCTAACCAGAATTTAAAAAATACAGAGTTTTCTGGATATTGCAACAAAACATTTACCCTAACCCTAACCAGAATTTAAAAAATACAGAGTTTTCTGGATATTGCAACAAAACCTTAACCCTAACCAAAAGTGATAAAATACTGAGTTTTCTGGATATTGCAACAAAACATTTACCCTAACCCTAACCAGAATTAAAAAAATACAGAGTTTTCTGGATATTGCAACAAAACCCTAACCCTAACCAAAAGTGATAAAATACTGAGTTTTCTGGATATTGCAACAAAACATTTATCCTATCCCTAACCAGAATTTAAAGAATACAGAGTTTTCTGGATATTGCAACAAAACATTTACCCTAACCCTAACCAGAATTTAAAAAATACAGAGTTTTCTGGATATTGCAACAAAACATTTACCCTAACCCTAACCAGAATTTAAAAAATACAGAGTTTTCTGGATATTGCAACAAAACATTTACCCTAACCCTAACCAAAAGTGATAAAATACTGAGTTTTCTGGATATTGCAACAAAACATTTACCCTCACCCTAACCAGAATTTAAAAAATACAGAGTTTTCTGGATATTGCAACAAAACATTTACCCTAACCCTAACCAAAAGTGATAAAATACTGAGTTTTCTGGATATTGCAACAAAACATTTACTCTAACCCTAACCAGAATTTAAAAAATACAGAGTTTTCTGGATATTGCAACAAAACATTTACCCTAACCCTAACCAAAAGTGATAAAATACTGAGTTTTCTGGATATTGCAACAAAACATTTGCTCTAACCCTAACCAGAATTAAAAAAATACAGAGTTTTCTGGATATTGCAACAAAACATTTACCCTAACCCTAACCAGAATTTAAAAAATACAGAGTTTTCTGGATATTGCAACAAAACATTTACCCTAACCCTAACCAGAATTTAAAAAATACAGAGTTTTCTGGATATTGCAACAAAACCCTAACCCTAACCAAAAGTGATAAAATACTGAGTTTTCTGGTTATTGCAACAAAACATTTACCCTAACCCTAACCAGAATTTAAAAAATACAGAGTTTTCTGGATATTGCAACAAAACATTTACCCTAACCCTAACCAGAATTTAAAAAATACAGAGTTTTCTGGATATTGCAACAAAACATTTACCCTAACCCTAACCAAAAGTGATAAAATACTGAGTTTTCTGGATATTGCAACAAAACATTTACCCTAACCCTAACCAGAATTTAAAAAATACAGAGTTTTCTGGATATTGCAACAAAACATTTACCCTAACCCTAACCAGAATTTAAAAAATACAGAGTTTTCTGGATATTGCAACAAAACATTTACCCTAACCCTAACCAGAATTTAAAAAATACAGAGTTTTCTGGATATTGCAACAAAACCTTAACCCTAACCAAAAGTGATAAAATACTGAGTTTTCTGGATATTGCAACAAAACATTTACCCTAACCCTAACCAGAATTAAAAAAATACAGAGTTTTCTGGATATTGCAACAAAACATTTACCCTAACCCTAACCAGAATTTAAAAAATACAGAGTTTTCTGGATATTGCAACAAAACCCTAACCCTAACCAAAAGTGATAAAATACTGAGTTTTCTGGATATTGCAACAAAACATTTATCCTATCCCTAACCAGAATTTAAAGAATACAGAGTTTTCTGGATATTGCAACAAAACATTTACCCTAACCCTAACCAGAATTTAAAAAATACAGAGTTTTCTGGATATTGCAACAAAACATTTACCCTAACCCTAACCAGAATTTAAAAAATACAGAGTTTTCTGGATATTGCAACAAAACATTTACCCTAACCCTAACCAAAAGTGATAAAATACTGAGTTTTCTGGATATTGCAACAAAACATTTACCCTCACCCTAACCAGAATTTAAAAAATACAGAGTTTTCTGGATATTGCAACAAAACATTTACCCTAACCCTAACCAAAAGTGATAAAATACTGAGTTTTCTGGATATTGCAACAAAACATTTACTCTAACCCTAACCAGAATTTAAAAAATACAGAGTTTTCTGGATATTGCAACAAAACATTTACCCTAACCCTAACCAAAAGTGATAAAATACTGAGTTTTCTGGATATTGCAACAAAACATTTGCTCTAACCCTAACCAGAATTAAAAAAATACAGAGTTTTCTGGATATTGCAACAAAACATTTATCCTAACCCTAACCAGAATTTAAAAAATACAGAGTTTTCTGGATATTGCGACAAAACATTTACCCTAACCCTAACCAGAATTTAAAAAATACAGAGTTTTCTGGATATTGCAACAAAACCCTAACCCTAACCAAAAGTGATAAAATACTGAGTTTTCTGGATATTGCAACAAAAAATTTATCCTATCCCTAACCAGAATTTAAAAAATACAGAGTTTTCTGGATATTGCAACAAAACATTTACCCTAACCCTAACCAGAATTTAAAAAATACAGAGTTTTCTGGATATTGCAACAAAACATTTACCCTAACCCTAACCAGAATTTAAAAAATACAGAGTTTTCTGGATATTGCAACAAAACATTTACCCTAACCCTAACCAAAAGTGATAAAATACTGAGTTTTCTGGATATTGCAACAAAACATTTACTCTAACCCTAACCAGAATTTAAAAAATACAGAGTTTTCTGGATATTGCAACAAAACATTTACCCTAACCCTAACCAAAAGTGATAAAATACTGAGTTTTCTGGATATTGCAACAAAACATTTACTCTAACCCTAACCAGAATTTAAAAAAAACAGAGTTTTCTGGATATTGCAACAAAACAATTATCCTAACCCTAACCAGAATTTAAAAAATACAGAGTTTTCTGGATATTGCAACAAAACCCTAACCCTAACAAAAAGTGATAAAATACTGAGTTTTCCGGATATTGCAACAAAACCCTAACCCTAACCAAAAGTGATAAAATACTGAGTTTTCTGGATATTGCAACAAAACAGTTACCCTAACCCTAACCAGAATTTAAAAAATACAGAGTTTTCTGGATATTGCAACAAAACCCTAACCCTAACAAAAAGTGACAAAATACTGAGTTTTCCGGATATTGCAACAAAACCCTAACCCTAACCCTTACCCTAACCAGAATTTAAAAAATACAGAGTTTTCTGGATATTGCAACAAAACCCTAACCCTAACCAAAAGTGATAAAATACTGAGTTTTCTGGATATTGCAACAAAACCCTAACCCTAACCCTTACCCTAACCAGAATTTAAAAAATACAGAGTTTTCTGGATATTGCAACAAAACCCTAACCCTAACCAAAAGTGATAAAATACTGAGTTTTCTGGATATTGCAACAAAACATTTACCCTAACCCTAACCAGAATTTAAAAAATACAGAGTTTTCTGGATATTGAAACAAAACATTTACTCTAACCCTAACCAGAATTTAAAAAATACAGAGTTTTCTGGATATTGCAACAAAACATTTACCCTAACCCTAACCAAAAGTCATAAAATACTGAGTTTTCTGGATATTGCAACAAAACATTTACCCTAACCCTAACCAGAATTTAAAAAATACAGAGTTTTCTGGATATTGCAACAAAACCCTAACCTTAACCAAAAGTGATAAAATACTGAGTTTTCTGGATATTGCAACAAAACCCTAACCCTAACCAAAAGTGATAAAATACTGAGTTTTCTGGATATTGCAACAAAACATTTACCCTAACCCTAACCAGAATTTAAAAAATACAGAGTTTTCTGGATATTGCAACAAAACCCTAACCCTAACCCTAACCCTAACCAGCATTTTAAAAATACAGAGTTTTCTGGATATTGCAACAAAACCCTAACCCT
Source organism: Sepiola atlantica (assembly GCA_963556195.1). Lineage (NCBI taxonomy): Eukaryota > Metazoa > Mollusca > Cephalopoda > Sepiida > Sepiolidae > Sepiola > Sepiola atlantica. Next base: position 969,358 of record CAUVYP010000088.1, on the reverse strand, counting down.
AACAAAAAGTGATAAAATACTGAGTTTTCCGGATATTGCAACAAAACCCTAACCCTAACCCTTACCTTAACCAAAACTTAAAAAATACAGAGTTTTCTGGATATTGCAACAAAACCCTAACCCTAACCAAAAGTGATAAAATACTGAGTTTTCGTGATATTGCAACAAAACATTTACCCTAACCCTAACCAGAATTTAAAAAATACAGAGTTTTCTGGATATTGAAACAAAACATTTACCCTAACCCTAACCAGAATTTAAAAAATACAGAGTTTTCTGGATATTGCAATAAAACATTTACCCTAACCCTAACCAGAATTTAAAAAATACAGAGTTTTCTGGATATTGCAACAAAACATTTACCCTAACCCTAACCAAAAGTCATAAAATACTGAGTTTTCTGGATATTGCAACAAAACATTTACCCTAACCCTAACCAAAAGTGATAAAATACTGAGTTTTCTGGATATTGCAACAAAACATTTACCCTAACCCTAACCAGAATTTAAAAAATACAGAGTTTTCTGGATATTGCAACAAAACATTTACCTTAACCCTAACCAAAAGTCATAAAATACTGAGTTTTCTGGATATTGCAACAAAACATTTACCCTAACCCTAACCAGAATTTAAAAAATACAGAGTTTTCTGGATATTGCAATAAAACATTTACCCTAACCCTAACCAGAATTTAAAAAATACGGAGTTTTCTGGATATTGCAACAAAACATTTACCCTAACCCTAACCAGAATTTAAAAAATACAGAGTTTTCTGGATATTGCAACAAAACATTTACCCTAACTCTAACCAGAATTTAAACAATACAGAGTTTTCTGGATATTGCAACAAAACCCTAACCTTAACCAAAAGTGATAAAATACTGAGTTTTCTGGATATTGCAACAAAACCCTAACCCTAACCAAAAGTAATAAAATACTGAGTTTTCTGGATATTGCAACAAAACATTTACCCTAACCCTAACCAGAATTTAAAAAATACAGAGTTTTCTGGATATTGAAACAAAACATTTACTCTAACCCTAACCAGAATTTAAAAAATACAGAGTTTTCTGGATATTGCAACAAAACATTTACCCTAACCCTAACCAAAAGTCATAAAATACTGAGTTTTCTGGATATTGCAACAAAACATTTACCCTAACCCTAACCAGAATTTAAAAAATACAGAGTTTTCTGGATATTGCAACAAAACCCTAACCTTAACCAAAAGTGATAAAATACTGAGTTTTCTGGATATTGCAACAAAACCCTAACCCTAACCAAAAGTGATAAAATACTGAGTTTTCTGGATATTGCAACAAAACATTTACCCTAACCCTAACCAGAATTTAAAAAATACAGAGTTTTCTGGATATTGCAACAAAACCCTAACCCTAACCCTAACCCTAACCAGCATTTTAAAAATACAGAGTTTTCTGGATATTGCAACAAAACCCTAACCCTAACAAAAAGTGATAAAATACTGAGTTTTCCGGATATTGCAACAAAACCCTAACCCTAACCCTTACCTTAACCAAAACTTAAAAAATACAGAGTTTTCTGGATATTGCAACAAAACCCTAACCCTAACCAAAAGTGATAAAATACTGAGTTTTCGTGATATTGCAACAAAACATTTACCCTAACCCTAACCAGAATTTAAAAAATACAGAGTTTTCTGGATATTGAAACAAAACATTTACCCTAACCCTAACCAGAATTTAAAAAATACAGAGTTTTCTGGATATTGCAATAAAACATTTACCCTAACCCTAACCAGAATTTAAAAAATACAGAGTTTTCTGGATATTGCAACAAAACATTTACCCTAACCCTAACCAAAAGTCATAAAATACTGAGTTTTCTGGATATTGCAACAAAACATTTACCCTAACCCTAACCAAAAGTGATAAAATACTGAGTTTTCTGGATATTGCAACAAAACATTTACCCTAACCCTAACCAGAATTTAAAAAATACAGAGTTTTCTGGATATTGCAACAAAACATTTACCTTAACCCTAACCAAAAGTCATAAAATACTGAGTTTTCTGGATATTGCAACAAAACATTTACCCTAACCCTAACCAGAATTTAAAAAATACAGAGTTTTCTGGATATTGCAATAAAACATTTACCCTAACCCTAACCAGAATTTAAAAAATACGGAGTTTTCTGGATATTGCAACAAAACATTTACCCTAACCCTAACCAGAATTTAAAAAATACAGAGTTTTCTGGATATTGCAACAAAACATTTACCCTAACTCTAACCAGAATTTAAACAATACAGAGTTTTCTGGATATTGCAACAAAACCCTAACCTTAACCAAAAGTGATAAAATACTGAGTTTTCTGGATATTGCAACAAAACCCTAACCCTAACCAAAAGTAATAAAATACTGAGTTTTCTGGATATTGCAACAAAACATTTACCCTAACCCTAACCAGAATTTAAAAAATACAGAGTTTTCTGGATATTGACACAAAACCCTAACCCTAACCAAAGTGATAAAATACTGAGTTTTCTAGATATTGCAACAAAACCCTAACTCTAACCAAAAGTGATAAAATACTGAGTTTTCTGGATATTGCAACAAAACATTTACCCTAACACTAACCAGAATTTAAAAAATACAGAGTTTTCTGGATATTGCAACAAAACCTTAACCCTAACCAAAAGTGATAAAATACTGAGTTTTCTGGATATTGCAACAAAACATTTACCCTAACCCTAACCAGAATTTAAAAAATACAGAGTTTTCTGGATATTGCAACAAAACCCTAACCCTAACCAAAAGTGATAAAATACTGAGTTTTCTGGATATTGCAACAAAACATTTACCCTAACCCTAACCAAAAGTGATAAAATACTGAGTTTTCTGGATATTGCAACAAAACATTTACCCTAACCCTAACCAGAATTTAAAAAATACAGAGTTTTCTGGATATTGCAACAAAACATTTACCCTAACCCTAACCAAAAGTGATAAAATACTGAGTTTTCTGGATATTGCAACAAATCATTTACTCTAACCCTAACCAGAATTTAAAAAATACAGAGTTTTCTGGATATTGCAACAAAACATTTACCCTAACCCTAACCAAAAGTGATAAAATACTGAGTTTTCTGGATATTGCAACAAAACATTTACTTTAACCCTAACCAGAATTTAAAAAATACAGAATTTTCTGGATATTGCAACAAAACATTTATCCTAACCCTAACCAGAATTTAAAAAATACAGAGTTTTCTGGATATTGAGACAAAACATTTACCCTAACCCTAACCAGAATTTAAAAAATACAGAGTTTTCTGGATATTGCAACAAAACATTTACCCTAACCCTAACCAGAATTTAAAAAATACAGAGTTTTCTGGATATTGCAACAAAACCCTAACCCTAACCAAAAGTGATAAAATACTGAGTTTTCTGGATATTGCAACAAAACCCTAACCCTAACAAAAAGTGATAAAATACTGACTTTTCCGGATATTGCAACAAAACCCTAACCCTAACCCTTACCCTAACCAGAATTTAAAAAATACAGAGTTTTCTGGATATTGCAACAAAACCCTAACCCTAACCCTAACCAGCATTTTAAAAATACAGAGTTTTCTGGATATTGCAACAAAACCCTAACCCTAACCAAAAGTGATAAAATACTGAGTTTTCTGGATATTGTAACAAAACATTTACCCTAACCCTAACCAGAATTTAAAAAATACAGAGTTTTCTGGATATTGAAACAAAACATTTACCCTAACCCTAACCAGAATTTAAAAAATACAGAGTTTTCTGGATATTGCAACAAAACATTTACCCTAACCCTAACCAAAAGTCATAAAATACTGAGTTTTCTGGATATTGCAACAAAACATTTACCCTAACCCTAACCAGAATTTAAAAAATACAGAGTTTTCTGGATATTGCAATAAAACATTTACCCTAACCCTAACCAGAATTTAAAAAATACAGAGTTTTCTGGATATTGCAACAAAACATTTACCCTAACCCTAACCAGAATTTAAAAAATACAGAGTTTTCTGGATATTGCAACAAAACATTTACCTTAACCCTAACCAGAATTTAAAAAATACAGAGTTTTCTGGATATTGCAACAAAACATTTACCCTAACTCTAACCAGAATTTAAAAAATACAGAGTTTTCTGGATATTGCAACAAAACCCTAACCCTAACCAAAAGTGATAAAATACTGAGTTTTCTGGATATTGCAACAAAACGCTAACCCTAACCCTTACCCTAACCAGAATTTAAAAAATACAGAGTTTTCTGGATATTGCAACAAAACCCTTACCCTAACCAAAAGTGATAAAATACTGAGTTTTCTAGATATTGCAACAAAACATTTACCCTAACCCTAACCAGAATTTAAAAAATACAGAGTTTTCTGGATATTGCAACAAAACATATACCCTTACCCTCACCAGAATTTAAAAAATACAGAGTTTCTGGATATTGCAACAAAATATTTACCCTAACCCTAACCAGAATTTAAAAAATACAGAGTTTTCTGGATATTGCAACAAAACATTTACCCTAACCCTAACCAGAATTTAAAAAATACAGAGTTTTCTGGATATTGCAACAAAACCCTAACCTTAACCAAAAGTGATAAAATACTGAGTTTTCTGGATATTGCAACAAAACCCTAACCCTAACCAAAAGTGATAAAATACTGAGTTTTCTGGATATTGCAACAAAACATTTACCCTAACCCTAACCAGAATTTAAAAAATACAGAGTTTTCTGGATATTGCAACAAAACCCTAACCCTAACCCTAACCCTAACCAGCATTTTAAAAATACAGAGTTTTCTGGATATTGCAACAAAACCCTAACCCTAACAAAAAGTGATAAAATACTGAGTTTTCCGGATATTGCAACAAAACCCTAACCCTAACCCTTACCTTAACCAAAACTTAAAAAATACAGAGTTTTCTGGATATTGCAACAAAACCCTAACCCTAACCAAAAGTGATAAAATACTGAGTTTTCGTGATATTGCAACAAAACATTTACCCTAACCCTAACCAGAATTTAAAAAATACAGAGTTTTCTGGATATTGAAACAAAACATTTACCCTAACCCTAACCAGAATTTAAAAAATACAGAGTTTTCTGGATATTGCAATAAAACATTTACCCTAACCCTAACCAGAATTTAAAAAATACAGAGTTTTCTGGATATTGCAACAAAACATTTACCCTAACCCTAACCAAAAGTCATAAAATACTGAGTTTTCTGGATATTGCAACAAAACATTTACCCTAACCCTAACCAAAAGTGATAAAATACTGAGTTTTCTGGATATTGCAACAAAACATTTACCCTAACCCTAACCAGAATTTAAAAAATACAGAGTTTTCTGGATATTGCAACAAAACATTTACCTTAACCCTAACCAAAAGTCATAAAATACTGAGTTTTCTGGATATTGCAACAAAACATTTACCCTAACCCTAACCAGAATTTAAAAAATACAGAGTTTTCTGGATATTGCAATAAAACATTTACCCTAACCCTAACCAGAATTTAAAAAATACGGAGTTTTCTGGATATTGCAACAAAACATTTACCCTAACCCTAACCAGAATTTAAAAAATACAGAGTTTTCTGGATATTGCAACAAAACATTTACCCTAACTCTAACCAGAATTTAAACAATACAGAGTTTTCTGGATATTGCAACAAAACCCTAACCTTAACCAAAAGTGATAAAATACTGAGTTTTCTGGATATTGCAACAAAACCCTAACCCTAACCAAAAGTAATAAAATACTGAGTTTTCTGGATATTGCAACAAAACATTTACCCTAACCCTAACCAGAATTTAAAAAATACAGAGTTTTCTGGATATTGAAACAAAACATTTACTCTAACCCTAACCAGAATTTAAAAAATACAGAGTTTTCTGGATATTGCAACAAAACATTTACCCTAACCCTAACCAAAAGTCATAAAATACTGAGTTTTCTGGATATTGCAACAAAACATTTACCCTAACCCTAACCAGAATTTAAAAAATACAGAGTTTTCTGGATATTGCAACAAAACCCTAACCTTAACCAAAAGTGATAAAATACTGAGTTTTCTGGATATTGCAACAAAACCCTAACCCTAACCAAAAGTGATAAAATACTGAGTTTTCTGGATATTGCAACAAAACATTTACCCTAACCCTAACCAGAATTTAAAAAATACAGAGTTTTCTGGATATTGCAACAAAACCCTAACCCTAACCCTAACCCTAACCAGCATTTTAAAAATACAGAGTTTTCTGGATATTGCAACAAAACCCTAACCCTAACAAAAAGTGATAAAATACTGAGTTTTCCGGATATTGCAACAAAACCCTAACCCTAACCCTTACCTTAACCAAAACTTAAAAAATACAGAGTTTTCTGGATATTGCAACAAAACCCTAACCCTAACCAAAAGTGATAAAATACTGAGTTTTCGTGATATTGCAACAAAACATTTACCCTAACCCTAACCAGAATTTAAAAAATACAGAGTTTTCTGGATATTGAAACAAAACATTTACCCTAACCCTAACCAGAATTTAAAAAATACAGAGTTTTCTGGATATTGCAATAAAACATTTACCCTAACCCTAACCAGAATTTAAAAAATACAGAGTTTTCTGGATATTGCAACAAAACATTTACCCTAACCCTAACCAAAAGTCATAAAATACTGAGTTTTCTGGATATTGCAACAAAACATTTACCCTAACCCTAACCAAAAGTGATAAAATACTGAGTTTTCTGGATATTGCAACAAAACATTTACCCTAACCCTAACCAGAATTTAAAAAATACAGAGTTTTCTGGATATTGCAACAAAACATTTACCTTAACCCTAACCAAAAGTCATAAAATACTGAGTTTTCTGGATATTGCAACAAAACATTTACCCTAACCCTAACCAGAATTTAAAAAATACAGAGTTTTCTGGATATTGCAATAAAACATTTACCCTAACCCTAACCAGAATTTAAAAAATACGGAGTTTTCTGGATATTGCAACAAAACATTTACCCTAACCCTAACCAGAATTTAAAAAATACAGAGTTTTCTGGATATTGCAACAAAACATTTACCCTAACTCTAACCAGAATTTAAACAATACAGAGTTTTCTGGATATTGCAACAAAACCCTAACCTTAACCAAAAGTGATAAAATACTGAGTTTTCTGGATATTGCAACAAAACCCTAACCCTAACCAAAAGTAATAAAATACTGAGTTTTCTGGATATTGCAACAAAACATTTACCCTAACCCTAACCAGAATTTAAAAAATACAGAGTTTTCTGGATATTGACACAAAACCCTAACCCTAACCAAAGTGATAAAATACTGAGTTTTCTAGATATTGCAACAAAACCCTAACTCTAACCAAAAGTGATAAAATACTGAGTTTTCTGGATATTGCAACAAAACATTTACCCTAACACTAACCAGAATTTAAAAAATACAGAGTTTTCTGGATATTGCAACAAAACCTTAACCCTAACCAAAAGTGATAAAATACTGAGTTTTCTGGATATTGCAACAAAACATTTACCCTAACCCTAACCAGAATTTAAAAAATACAGAGTTTTCTGGATATTGCAACAAAACCCTAACCCTAACCAAAAGTGATAAAATACTGAGTTTTCTGGATATTGCAACAAAACATTTACCCTAACCCTAACCAAAAGTGATAAAATACTGAGTTTTCTGGATATTGCAACAAAACATTTACCCTAACCCTAACCAGAATTTAAAAAATACAGAGTTTTCTGGATATTGCAACAAAACATTTACCCTAACCCTAACCAAAAGTGATAAAATACTGAGTTTTCTGGATATTGCAACAAATCATTTACTCTAACCCTAACCAGAATTTAAAAAATACAGAGTTTTCTGGATATTGCAACAAAACATTTACCCTAACCCTAACCAAAAGTGATAAAATACTGAGTTTTCTGGATATTGCAACAAAACATTTACTTTAACCCTAACCAGAATTTAAAAAATACAGAATTTTCTGGATATTGCAACAAAACATTTATCCTAACCCTAACCAGAATTTAAAAAATACAGAGTTTTCTGGATATTGAGACAAAACATTTACCCTAACCCTAACCAGAATTTAAAAAATACAGAGTTTTCTGGATATTGCAACAAAACATTTACCCTAACCCTAACCAGAATTTAAAAAATACAGAGTTTTCTGGATATTGCAACAAAACCCTAACCCTAACCAAAAGTGATAAAATACTGAGTTTTCTGGATATTGCAACAAAACCCTAACCCTAACAAAAAGTGATAAAATACTGACTTTTCCGGATATTGCAACAAAACCCTAACCCTAACCCTTACCCTAACCAGAATTTAAAAAATACAGAGTTTTCTGGATATTGCAACAAAACCCTAACCCTAACCCTAACCAGCATTTTAAAAATACAGAGTTTTCTGGATATTGCAACAAAACCCTAACCCTAACCAAAAGTGATAAAATACTGAGTTTTCTGGATATTGTAACAAAACATTTACCCTAACCCTAACCAGAATTTAAAAAATACAGAGTTTTCTGGATATTGAAACAAAACATTTACCCTAACCCTAACCAGAATTTAAAAAATACAGAGTTTTCTGGATATTGCAACAAAACATTTACCCTAACCCTAACCAAAAGTCATAAAATACTGAGTTTTCTGGATATTGCAACAAAACATTTACCCTAACCCTAACCAGAATTTAAAAAATACAGAGTTTTCTGGATATTGCAATAAAACATTTACCCTAACCCTAACCAGAATTTAAAAAATACAGAGTTTTCTGGATATTGCAACAAAACATTTACCCTAACCCTAACCAGAATTTAAAAAATACAGAGTTTTCTGGATATTGCAACAAAACATTTACCTTAACCCTAACCAGAATTTAAAAAATACAGAGTTTTCTGGATATTGCAACAAAACATTTACCCTAACTCTAACCAGAATTTAAAAAATACAGAGTTTTCTGGATATTGCAACAAAACCCTAACCCTAACCAAAAGTGATAAAATACTGAGTTTTCTGGATATTGCAACAAAACGCTAACCCTAACCCTTACCCTAACCAGAATTTAAAAAATACAGAGTTTTCTGGATATTGCAACAAAACCCTTACCCTAACCAAAAGTGATAAAATACTGAGTTTTCTAGATATTGCAACAAAACATTTACCCTAACCCTAACCAGAATTTAAAAAATACAGAGTTTTCTGGATATTGCAACAAAACATATACCCTTACCCTCACCAGAATTTAAAAAATACAGAGTTTCTGGATATTGCAACAAAATATTTACCCTAACCCTAACCAGAATTTAAAAAATACAGAGTTTTCTGGATATTGCAACAAAACATTTACCCTAACCCTAACCAGAATTTAAAAAATACAGAGTTTTCTGGATATTGCAACAAAACATTTACCCTAACCCTAACCAGAATTTAAAAAATACAGAGTTTTCTGGATATTGCAACAAAACCCTAACCCTAACCAAAAGTGATAAAATACTGAGTTTTCTGGATATTGCAACAAAACATTTACCGTAACCCTAACCAGAATTTAAAAAATACAGAGTTTTCTGGATATTGCAACAAAACCCAAACCCTAACCAAAAGTGATAAAATACTGAGTTTTCTAGATATTTCAACAAAACCCAAACTCTAACCAAAAGTGATAAAATACTGAGTTTTCTGGATATTGCAACAAAACATTTACCCTAACACTAACCAGAATTTAAAAAATACAGAGTTTTCTGGATATTGCAACAAAACCCTAACCCTAACCAAAAGTGATAAAATACTGAGTTTTCTGGATATTGCAACAAAACATTTATCCTAACCCTAACCAGAATTTAAAAAATACAGAGTTTTCTGGATATTGCAACAAAACATTTACCCTAACCCTAACCAGAATTTAAAAGATACCGAGTTTTCTGGATATTGCAACAAAACATTTACCCTAACCCTAACCAGAATTTAAAAAATACAGAGTTTTCTGGATATTGCAACAAAACATTTACCCTAACCCTAACCAGAATTTAAAAAATACAGAGTTTTCTGGATATTGCAACAAAACCCTTACCCTAACTAAAAGTGATAAATACTGAGTTTTCTGGATATTGCAACAAAACATTTACCCTAACCCTAACATGAATTTAAAAAATACAGAGTTTTCTGGATATTGCAACAAAACATTTACCCTAACCCTAACCAGAATTTAAAAAATACAGAGTTTTCTGGATATTGCAACAAAACCCTAACCCTAACAAAAAGTGATAAAATACTGAGTTTTCTGGATATTGCAACAAAACATTTACCCTAACCCTAACCAGAATTTAAAAAATACAGAGGTTTCTGGATATTGCAACAAAACCCAAACCCTGACTAAAAGTGATAAAATACTGAGTTTTCTAGATATTGCAACAAAACCCTAACCCTAACCAAAAGTGATAAAATACTGAGTTTTCTGGATATTGCAACAAAACATTTACCCTAACCCTAACCAGAATTTAAAAAATACAGAGTTTTCTGGATATTGCAACAAAACCCTAAACCTAACTAAAAGTGATAAATACTGAGTTTTCTGGATATTGCAACAAAACATTTACCCTAACCCTAACATGAATTTAAAAAATACAGAGTTTTCTGGATATTGCAACAAAACATTTACCCTAACCCTAACCAGAATTTAAAAAATACAGAGTTTTCTGGATATTGCAACAAAACATTTACCCTAACCCTAACCAAAAGTCATAAAATACTGAGTTTTCTGGATATTGCAACAAAACATTTACCCTAACCCTAACCAGAATTTAAAAAATACAGAGTTTTCTGGATATTGCAACAAAACATTTACCCTAACCCTAACCAAAAGTGATAAAATACTGAGTTTTCTGGATATTGCAACAAAACATTTACTCTAACCCTAACCAGAATTTAAAAAATACAGAGTTTTCTGGATATTATAACAAAACCCTAACCCTAACCAAAAGTGATAAAATACTGAGTTTTCTGGATATTGCGACAAAACATTTATCCTATCCCTAACCAGAATTTAAAAAATACAGAGTTTTCTGGATATTGAACAAAACATTTACCCTAACCCTAACAAGAATTTAAAAAATACAGAGTTTTCTGGATATTGCAACAAAACATTTACCCTAACCCTAACCAGAATTTAAAAAATACAGAGTTTTCTGGATATTGCAACAAAACATTTACCCTAACCCTAACCAGAATTTAAAAAATACAGAGTTTTCTGGATATTGCTACAAAACATTTACCCTAACCCTAACCAGAATTTAAAAAATACAGAGTTTTCTGGATATTGCAACAAAACCCTAACCCTAACCCTAACCAAAAGTGATAAAATACTGAGTTTTCTGGATATTGCAACAAAACATTTACCCTAACCCTAACCAGAATTTAAAAAATACAGAGTTTTCTGGATATTGCAACAAAACATTTACCCTAACCCTAACCAAAAGTGATAAAATACTGAGTTTTCTGGATATTGCAACAAAACATTTACTCTAACCCTAACCAGAATTTAAAAAATACAGAGTTTTCTGGATATTGCAACAAAACATTTACCCTAACCCTAACCAAAAGTGATAAAATACTGAGTTTTCTGGATATTGCAACAAAACATTTACTCTAACCCTAACCAGAATTTATAAAATACTGAGTTTTCTGGATATTGCAACAAAACATTTACTCTATCCCTAACCAGAATTTATAAAATACTGAGTTTTCTGGATATTGCAACAAAACATTTACCCTAACCCTAACCAAAAGTGAAAAAATACTGAGTTTTCTGGATATTGCAACAAAACATTTACTCTAACCCTAACCAGAATTTAAAAAATACAGAGTTTTCTGGATATTGCAACAAAACATTTATCCTAACCCTAACCAGAATTTAAAAAATACAGAGTTTTCTGGATATTGCAACAAAACATTTACCCTAACCCTAACCAGAATTTAAAAAATACAGAGTTTTCTGGATATTGCAACAAAACATTTACCCTAACCCTAACCAGAATTTAAAAAATACAGAGTTTTCTGGATATTGCAACAAAACATTTACCCTAACCCTAACCAGAATTTAAAAAATACAGAGTTTTCTGGATTTTGCAACAAAACCCTAACCCTAACCAAAAGTGATAAAATACTGAGTTTTCTGGATATTGCAACAAAACATTTACCCTAACCCTAACCAGAATTTAAAAAATACAGAGTTTTCTGGATATTGCAACAAAACCCTCACCCTAACCCTAACACTAACCAGCATTTTAAAAATACAGAGTTTTCTGGATATTGCAACAAAACCCTAACCCTAACAAAATATGATAAAATACTGAGTTTTCCGGATATTGCAACAAAACCCTAACCCTAACCCTTACCCCAACCAGAATTTAAAAAATACAGAGTTTTCTGGATATTGCAACAAAACCCTAACTCTAACCAAAAGTGATAAAATACTGAGTTTTCTGGATATTGCAACAAAACATTTACCCTAACCCTAACCAGAATTTAAAAAATACAGAGTTTTCTGGATATTGCAACAAAACATTTACCCTAACCCTAACCAGAATTTAAAAAATACAGAGTTTTCTGGATATTGCAACAAAACATTTACCCTAACCCTAACCAGAATTTAAAAAATACAGAGTTTTCTGGATATTGCAACAAAACATTTACCCTAACCCTAACCAGAATTTAAAAAATACTGAGTTTTCTGGATATTGCAACAAAACATTTACCCTAACCCTAACCAGAATTTAAAAAATACAGAGTTTTCTGGATATTGCAACAAAACCCTAACCCTAACCAAAAGTGATTAAATACTGAGTTTTCTGGATATTGCAACAAAACATTTACCCTAACCCTAACCAGAATTTAAAAAATACAGAGTTTTCTGGATATTGCAACAAAACATTTACCCTAACCCTAACCAGAATTTAAAAAATACAGAGTTTTCTGGATATTGAAACAAAACATTTACCCTAACCCTAACCAGAATTTAAAAAATACAGAGTTTTCTGGATATTGCAACAAAACATTTACCCTAACCCTAACCAAAAGTCTTTAAATACTGAGTTTTCTGGATATTGCAACAAAACATTTACCCTAACCCTAACCAGAATTTAAAAAATACAGAGTTTTCTGGATATTGCAATAAAACATTTACCCTAACCCTAACCAGAATTTAAAAAATACAGAGTTTTCTGGATATTGCAACAAAACATTTACCCTAACCCTAACCAGAATTTAAAAAATACAGAGTTTTCTGGATATTGCAACAAAACATTTACCCTAACTCTAACCAGAATTTAAAAAATACAGAGTTTTCTGGATATTGCAACAAAACCCTAACCCTAACCAAAAGTGATAAAATACTGAGTTTTCTGGATATTGCAACAAAACCCTAACCCTAACCCTAACCAGAATTTAAAAAATACAGAGTTTTCTGGATATTGCAACAAAACCCTAACCCTAACCAAAAGTGATAAAATACTGAGTTTTCCGGATATTGCAACAAAACCCTGACCCTAACCCTTACCCTAACCAGAATTTAAAAAATACAGAGTTTTCTGGATATTGCAACAAAACCCTAACCCTAACCAAAAGTGATAAAATACTGAGTTTTCTGGATATTGCAACAAAACATTTACCCTAACCCTAACCAGAATTTAAAAAATACAGAGTTTTCTGGATATTGAAACAAAACATTTACCCTAACCCTAACCAGAATTTAAAAAATACAGAGTTTTCTGGATATTGCAACAAAACATTTACCCTAACCCTAACTAAAAGTCATAAAATACTGAGTTTTCTGGATATTGCAACAAAACATTTACCCTAACCCTAACCAGAATTTAAAAAATACAGAGATTTCTGGATATTGATATAAAACATTTATCCTAACCCTAACCAGAATTTAAAAAATACAGAGTTTTCTGGATATTGCAACAAAACATTTACCCTAACCCTAACCAGAATTTAAAAAATACAGAGTTTTCTGGATATTGCAACAAAACATTTACCCTAACTCTAACCAGAATTTAAAAAATACAGAGTTTTCTGGATATTGCAACAAAACCCTAACCCTAACCAAAAGTGATAAAATACTGAGTTTTCTGGATATTGCAACAAAACCCTAACCCTAACCCTAACCAGAATTTAAAAAATACAGAGTTTTCTGGATATTGCAACAAAACCCTAACCCTAACCAAAAGTGATAAAATACTGAGTTTTCTGGATATTGCAACAAAACGCTAACCCTAACCCTTACCCTAACCAGAATTTAAAAAATACAGAGTTTTCTGGATATTGCAACAAAACCCTAACCCTAACCAAAAGTGATAAAATACTGAGTTTTCTGGATATTGCAACAAAACATTTACCCTAACCCTAACCAGAATTTAAAAAATACAGAGTTTTCTGGATATTGCAACAAAACCCTAACCCTAACCAAAAGTGATAAAATACTGAGTTTTCTGGATATTGCAACTAAATATTTACCCTAACCCTAACCAGAATTTAAAAAATACAGAGTTTTCTGGATATTGCAACAAAACATATACCCTTACCCTCACCAGAATTTAAAAAATACAGAGTTTCTGGATATTGCAACAAAACATTTACCCTAACCCTAACCAGAATTTAAAAAATACAGAGTTTTCTGGATATTGCAACAAAACATTTACCCTAACCCTAACCAGAATTTAAAAAATACAGAGTTTTCTGGATATTGCAACAAAACCATAACCCTAACCAAAAGTGATAAAATACTGAGTTTTATGGATATTGCAACAAAAGATTTACCCTAACCCTAACCAGAATTTAAAAAATACAGAGTTTTCTGGATATTGCAACAAAACATTTACCCTAACCCTAACCAGAATTTAAAAAATACAGAGTTTTCTGGATATTGCAACAAAACATTTACCCTAACCCTAACCAGAATTTAAAAAATACAGAGTTTTCTGGATATTGCAACAAAACCCTAACCCTAACCAAAAGTGATAAAATACTGAGTTTTCTGGATATTGCAACAAAACATTTACCGTAACCCTAACCAGAATTTAAAAAATACAGAGTTTTCTGGATATTGCAACAAAACCCAAACCCTAACCAAAAGTGATAAAATACTGAGTTTTCTAGATATTTCAACAAAACCCTAACTCTAACCAAAAGTGATAAAATACTGAGTTTTCTGGATATTGCAACAAAACATTTACTCTACCACTAACCAGAATTTAAAAAATACAGAGTTTTCTGGATATTGCAACAAAACCCTAACCCTAACCAAAAGTGATAAAATACTGAGTTTTCTGGATATTGCAACAAAACATTTACCCTAACCCTAACCAGAATTTAAAAAATACAGAGTTTTCTGGATATTGCAACAAAACCCTAACCCTAATAGAAAGTGATAAAATACTGAGTTTTCTGGATATTGCAACAAAACATTTATCCTAACCCTAACCAGAATTTAAAAAATACAGAGTTTTCTGGATATTGCAACAAAACATTTACCCTAACCCTAACCAGAATTTAAAAGATACAGAGTTTTCTGGATATTGCAACAAAACATTTACCCTAACCCTAACCAGAATTTAAAAAATACAGAGTTTTCTGGATATTGCAACAAAACATTTACCCTAACCCTAACCAGAATTTAAAAAATACAGAGTTTTCTGGATATTGCAACAAAACCCTTACCCTAACTAAAAGTGATAAATACTGAGTTTTCTGGATATTGCAACAAAACATTTACCCTAACCCTAACATGAATTTAAAAAATACAGAGTTTTCTGGATATTGCAACAAAACATTTACCCTAACCCTAACCAGAATTTAAAAAATACAGAGTTTTCTGGATATTGCAACAAAACATTTACCCTAACCCTAACCAGAATTTAAAAAATACAGAGTTTTCTGGATATTGCAAGAAAACATTTACCCTAACCCTAACCAGAATTTTAAAAATACAGAGTTTTCTGGATATTGCAACAAAACATTTACCCTAACCTTAACCAGAATTTAAAAAATACAGAGTTTTCTGGATATTGCAACAAAACATTTACCCAAGCCCTAACCAGAATTTAAAAAATACAGAGTTTTCTGAATATTGCAACAAAACCCTAACCCTAACCAAAAGTGATAAAATACTGAGTTTTCTGGATATTGCAACAAAACATTTACCCTAACCCTAACCAGAATTTAAAAAATACAGAGTTTTCTGGATATTGCAACAAAACATATACCCTTACCCTAACCAGAATTTAAAAAATACAGAGTTTCTGGATATTGCAACAAAACATTTACCCTAACCCTAACCAGAATTTAAAAAATACAGAGTTTTCTGGATATTGCAACAAAACCATAACCCTAACCAAAAGTGATAAAATACTGAGTTTTATGGATATTGCAACAAAACATTTACCCTAACCCTAACCAGAATTTAAAAAATACAGAGTTTTCTGGATATTGCAACAAAACATTTACCCTAACCCTAACCAGAATTTAAAAAATACAGAGTTTTCTGGATATTGCAACAAAACATTTACCCTAACCCTAACCAGAATTTAAAAAATACAGAGTTTTCTGGATATTGCAACAAAACCCTAACCCTAACCAAAAGTGATAAAATACTGAGTTTTCTGGATATTGCAACAAAACATTTACCCTAACCCTAACCAGAATTTAAAAAATACAGAGTTTTCTGGATATTGCAACAAAACCCAAACCCTAACCAAAAATGATAAAATACTGAGTTTTCTAGATATTTCAACAAAACCCTAACTCTAACCAAAAGTGATAAAATACTGAGTTTTCTGGATATTGCAACAAAACATTTACCCTAACCCTAACCAGAATTTTAAAGATACAGAGTTTTCTGGATATTGCAACAAAACATTTACCCTAACCCTAACCAGAATTTAAAAAATACAGAGTTTTCTGGATATTGCAACAAAACATTTACCCTAACCCTAACCAGAATTTTAAAGATACAGAGTTTTCTGGATATTGCAACAAAACATTTACCCTAACCCTAACCAGAATTTAAAAAATACAGAGTTTTCTGGATATTGCAACAAAACATTTACCCTAACCCTAACAAGAATTAAAAAAATACAGAGTTTTCTGGATATTGCAACAAAACATTTACCCTAACCCTAACCAGAATTTAAAAAATACAGAGTTTTCTGGATATTGCAACAAAACATTTACCCTAACCCTAACCAGAATTTAAAAAATTCAGAGTTTTCTGGATATTGCAACAAAACATTTACCCTAACCCTAACCAGAATTTAAAAAATACAGAGTTTTCTGGATATTGCAACAAAACATTTACCCTAACCCTAACCAGAATTTTTAAAATACAGAGTTTTCTGGATATTGCAACAAAACATTTACCCTAACCCTAACCAGAATTTAAAAAATACAGAGTTTTCTGGATATTGCAACAAAACATTTACCCTAACCCTAACCAGAATTTAAAAAATACAGAGTTTTCTGAATATTGCAACAAAACCCTAACCCTAACCAAAAGTGATAAAATACTGAGTTTTCTGGATATTGCAACAAAACATTTACCCTAACCCTAACCAGAATTTAAAAAATACAGAGTTTTCTGGATATTGCAACAAAACCCTAACCCTAACCAAAAGTGATAAAATACTGAGTTTTCTGGATATTGCAACAAAACATTTACCCTAACCCTAACCAGAATTTTAAAAATACAGAGTTTTCTGGATATTGCAACAAAACTCTAACCATAACCCTAACCCTAACAAGAATTTAAAAAATACAGAGTTTTCTGAATATTGCAACAAAACCCTAACCCTAACCAAAAGTGATAAAATACTGAGTTTTCTGGATATTGCAACAAAACATTTACCCTAACCCTAACCAGAATTTAAAAAATACAGAGTTTTCTGGATATTGCAACAAAACATTTACCCTAACACTAACGAAAAGTGATAAAATACTGAGTTTTCTGGATATTGCAACAAAACATTTACCGTAACCCTAACCAGAATTTAAAAAATACAGAGTTTTCTGGATATTGCAACAAAACCCTAACCTTAACTAAAAGTGATAAATACTGAGTTTTCTGGATATTGCAACAAAACATTTACCCTAACCCTAACATGAATTTAAAAAATACAGAGTTTTCTGGATATTGCAACAAAACATTTACCCTAACCCTAACCAGAATTTAAAAAATACAGAGTTTTCTGGATATTGCAACAAAACATTTACCCTAACCCTAACCAGAATTTAAAAAAATACAGAGTTTTCTAGATATTGCAACAAAACATTTACCCTAACCCTAACCAGAATTTAAAAAATTCAGAGTTTTCTGGATATTGCAACAAAACATTTACCCTAACCCTAACCAGAATTTAAAAAATACAGAGTTTTCTGGATATTGCAACAAAACATTTACCCTAACCCTAACCAGAATTTTTAAAATACAGAGTTTTCTGGATATTGCAACAAAACATTTACCCTAACCCCAACCAGAATTTAAAAAATACAGAGTTTTCTGGATATTGCAACAAAACATTTACCCTAACCCTAACCAGAATTTAAAAAATACAGAGTTTTCTGAATATTGCAACAAAACCCTAACCCTAACCAAAAGTGATAAAATACTGCGTTTTCTGGATATTGCAACAAAACATTTACCCTAACCCTAACCAGAATTTAAAAAATACAGAGGTTTCTGGATATTGCAACAAAACCCAAACCCTGACTAAAAGTGATAAAATACTGAGTTTTCTAGATATTGCAACAAAACCCTAACCCTAACAAAAAGTGATAAAATACTGAGTTTTCTGGATATTGCAACAAAACATTTACCTAACCCTAACCAGAATTTAAAAAATACAGAGTTTTCTGGATATTGCAACAAAACCCTAAACCTAACTAAAAGTGATAAATACTGAGTTTTCTGGATATTGCAACAAAACATTTACCCTAACCCTAACATGAATTTAAAAAATACAGAGTTTTCTGGATATTGCAACAAAACATTTACCCTAACCCTAACCAGAATTTAAAAAATACAGAGTTTTCTGGATATTGCAACAAAACATTTACCCTAACCCTAACCAGAATTTAAAAAATACAGAGTTTTCTGGATATTGCAACAAAACATTTACCCTAACCCTAACCAGAATTTTAAAAATACAGAGTTTTCTGGATATTGCAACAAAACATTTACCCTAGCCCTAACCAGAATTTAAAAAATACAGAGTTTTCTGAATATTGCAACAAAACCCTAACCCTAACCAAAAGTGATAAAATACTGAGTTTTCTGGATATTGCAACAAAACATTTACCCTAACCCTAACCAGAATTTAAAAAATACAGAGTTTTCTGGATATTGCAACAAAACATATACCCTTACCCTAACCAGAATTTAAAAAATACAGAGTTTCTGGATATTGCAACAAAACATTTACCCTAACCCTAACCAGAATTTAAAAAATACAGAGTTTTCTGGATATTGCAACAAAACAATAACCCTAACCAAAAGTGATAAAATACTGAGTTTTATGGATATTGCAACAAAACATTTACCCTAACCCTAACCAGAATTTAAAAAATACAGAGTTTTCTGGATATTGCAACAAAACATTTACCCTAACCCTAAACAGAATTTAAAAAATACAGAGTTTTCTGGATATTGCAACAAAACATTTACCCTAACCCTAACCAGAATTTAAAAAATACAGAGTTTTCTGGATATTGCAACAAAACCCTAACCCTAACCAAAAGTGATAAAATACTGAGTTTTCTGGATATTGCAACAAAACATTTACCCTAACCCTAACCAGAATTTAAAAAATACAGAGTTTTCTGGATATTGCAACAAAACATTTACCCTAACCCTAACCAGAATTTAAAAAATACAGAGTTTTCTGGATATTGCAACAAAACCCTAACCCTAACCAAAAGTGATAAAATACTGAGTTTTCTGGATATTGCAACAAAACATTTACCCTAACCCTAACCAGAATTTAAAAAATACAGAGTTTTCTGGATATTGCAACAAAACCCAAACCCTAACCAAAAGTGATAAAATACTGAGTTTTCTAGATATTTCAACAAAAACCTAACTCTAACCAAAATTGATAAAATACTGAGTTTTCTGGATATTGCAACAAAACATTTACCCTAACACTAACCAGAATTTAAAAAAATACAGAGTTTTCTTGATATTGCAACAAAACCCTAACCCTAACCAAAAGTGATAAAATACTGAGTTTTCTGGATATTGCAACAAAACATTTACCCTTACCCTAACCAGAATTTAAAAAATACAGAGTTTTCTGGATATTGCAACAAAACATTTACCCTAACCCTAACCAGAATTTAAAAAATACAGAGTTTTCTGGATATTGCAACAAAACATTTACCCTAACCCTAACCAGAATTTTAAAAATACAGAGTTTTCTGGATATTGCAACAAAACCCTTACCCTAACCAAAAGTGATAAAATACTGAGTTTTCTGGATATTGCAACAAAACATTTACCCTAACCCTAACCAGAATTTAAAAAATACAGAGTTTTCTGGATATTGAAACAAAACCCTAACCCTAACAAAAAGTGATAAAATACTGAGTTTTCTGGATATTGCAACAAAACATTTATCCTAACCCTAACCAGAATTAAAAAAATACAGAGTTTTCTGGATATTGCAACAAAACATTTACCCTAACCCTAACCAGAATTTAAAAGATACAGAGTTTTCTGGATATTGCAACAAAACATTTACCCTAACCCTAACCAGAATTTAAAAAATACAGAGTTTTCTGGATATTGCAACAAAACCCAAACCCTAACAAAAAGTGATAAAATACTGAGTTTTCTAGATATTGCAACAAAACCCTAACCCTAACCAAAAGTGATAAAATACTGAGTTTTCTAGATATTGCAACAAAACATTTACCCTAACCCTAACCAGAATTTAAAAAATACAGAGTTTTCTGGATATTGCAACAAAACCCTAACCCTAACCAAAAGTGATAAAATACTGAGTTTTCTGGATATTGCAACAAAACATTTACCCTAACCCTAACCAGAATTTAAAAAATACAGAGTTTTCTGGATATTGCAACAAAACATTTACCCTAACCCTAACCAGAATTAAAAAAATACAGAGTTTTCTGGATATTGCAACAAAACATTTACCCTAACCCTAACCAGAATTTAAAAAATACAGAGTTTTCTGGATATTGCAACAAAACATTTACCCTAACCCTAACCAGAATTTTAAAAATTCAGAGTTTTCTGGATATTGCAACAAAACATTTACCCTAACCCTAACCAGAATTTAAAAAATACAGAGTTTTCTGGATATTGCAACAAAACATTTACCCTAACCCTAACCAGAATTTTTAAAATACAGAGTTTTCTGGATATTGCAACAAAACATTTACCCTAACCCTAACCAGAATTTAAAAAATACAGAGTTTTCTGGATATTGCAACAAAACATTTACCCTAACCCTAACCAGAATTTAAAAAATACAGAGTTTTCTGGATATTGCAACAAAACATTTACCCTAACCCTAACCAGAATTTTAAAAATACAGAGTTTTCTGGATATTGCAACAAAACCCTAACCATAACCCTAACCCTAACCAGAATTTAAAAAATACAGAGTTTTCTGGATATTGACACAAAACCCTAACCCTAACCAAAAGTGATAAAATACTGAGTTTTCTGGATATTGCAACAAAATATTTACCCTAACCCTAACCAGAATTTAAAAAATACAGAGTTTTCTGGATATTGCAACAAAACATTTACCCTAACCCTAACCAGAATTTAAAAAATACAGAGTTTTCTGGATATTGCAACAAAACATTTACCCTAACACTAACGAAAAGTGATAAAATACTGAGTTTTCTGGATATTGCAACAAAACATTTACCCTAACCCTAACCAGAATTTAAAAAATACAGAGTTTTCTGGATATTGCAACAAAACCCTAACCCTAACTAAAAGTGAAAAATACTGAGTTTTCTGGATATTGCAACAAAACATTTACCCTAACCCTAACCAGAATTTAAAAAATACAGAGTTTTCTGGATATTGCAACAAAACATTTACCCTAACCCTAACCAGAATTAAAAAAATACAGAGTTTTCTGGATATTGCAACAAAACATTTACCCTAACCCTAACCAGAATTTAAAAAATACAGAGTTTTCTGGATATTGCAACAAAACATTTACCCTAACCCTAACCAGAATTTTTAAAATACAGAGTTTTCTGGATATTGCAACAAAACATTTACCCTAACCCTAACCAGAATTTAAAAAATACAGAGTTTTCTGGATATTGCAACAAAACATTTACCCTAACCCTAACCAGAATTTAAAAAATACAGAGTTTTCTGAATATTGCAACAAAACCCTAACCCTAACCAAAAGTGATAAAATACTGAGTTTTCTGGATATTGCAACAAAACATTTACCCTAACCCTATCCAGAATTTTAAAAATACAGAGTTTTCTGGATATTGCAACAAAACCCTAACCATAACCCTAACCCTAACCAGAATTTAAAAAATACAGAGTTTTCTGGATATTGCAACAAAACCCTAACCCTAACCAAAAGTGATAAAATACTGAGTTTTCTGGATATTGCAACAAAACATTTACCCTAACCCTAACCAGAATTTAAAAAATACAGAGTTTTCTGGATATTGCAACAAAACATTTACCCTAACCCTAACCAGAATTTAAAAAATACAGAGTTTTCTGGATATTGCAACAAAACATTTACCCTAACCCTAACCAGAATTTTAAAAATACAGAGTTTTCTGGATATTGCAACAAAACCCTTACCCTAACCAAAAGTTATAAAATACTGAGTTTTCTGGATATTGCAACAAAACATTTACCCTAACCCTAACCAGAATTTAAAAAATACAGAGTTTTCTGGATATTGCAACAAAACCCTAACCCTAACCAAAAGTGATAAAATACTGAGTTTTCTGGATATTGCAACAAAACATTTACCCTAACCCTAACCAGAATTTAAAAGATACAGAGTTTTCTGGATATTGCAACAAAACATTTACCCTAACCCTAACCAGAATTTAAAAAATACAGAGTTTTCTGGATATTGACACAAAACATTTACCCTAACCCTAACCAGAATTTAAAAAATACAGAGTTTTCTGGATATTGCAACAAAACATTTACCCTAACCCTAACCAGAATTTAAAAAATACAGAGTTTTCTGGATATTGCAACAAAACCCTAACCCTAACCAAAAGTGATAAAATACTGAGTTTTCTGGATATTGCAACAAAACATTTACCCTAACCCTAACCAGAATTTAAAAAATACAGAGTTTTTTGGATATTGCAACAAAACCCAAACCCTAACAAAAAGTGATAAAATACTGAGTTTTCTAGATATTGCAACAAAACCCTAACCCTAACCAAAAGTGATAAAATACTGAGTTTTCTAGATATTGCAACAAAACATTTACCCTAACCCTAACCAGAATTTAAAAAATACAGAGTTTTCTGGATATTGCAACAAAACCCTAACCCTAACCAAAAGTGATAAAATACTGAGTTTTCTGGATATTGCAACAAAACATTTACCCTAACCCTAACCAGAATTTAAAAAATACAGAGTTTTCTGGATATTGCAACAAAACATTTACCCTAACCCTAACCAGAATTAAAAAAATACAGAGTTTTCTGGATATTGCAACAAAACATTTACCCTAACCCTAACCAGAATTTAAAAAATTCAGAGTTTTCTGGATATTGCAACAAAACATTTACCCTAACCCTAACCAGAATTTAAAAAATACAGAGTTTTCTGGATATTGCAACAAAACATTTACCCTAACCCTAACCAGAATTTTTAAAATACAGAGTTTTCTGGATATTGCAACAAAACATTTACCCTAACCCTAACCAGAATTTAAAAAATACAGAGTTTTCTGGATATTGCAACAAAACATTTACCCTAACCCTAACCAGAATTTAAAAAATACAGAGTTTTCTGAATATTGCAACAAAACCCTAACCCTAACCAAAAGTGATAAAATACTGAGTTTTCTGGATATTGCAACAAAACATTTACCCTAACCCTAACCAGAATTTAAAAAATACAGAGTTTTCTGGATATTGCAACAAAACCCTAACCATAACCCTAACCCTAACCAGAATTTAAAAAATACAGAGTTTTCTGGATATTGCAACAAAACCCTAACCCTAACCAAAAGTGATAAAATACTGAGTTTTCGTGATATTGCAACAAAACATTTACCCTAACCCTAACCAGAATTTAAAAAATACAGAGTTTTCTGGATATTGCAACAAAACATTTACCCTAACCCTAACCAGAATTTAAAAAATACAGAGTTTTCTGGATATTGCAACAAAACATTTACCCTAACACTAACGAAAAGTGATAAAATACTGAGTTTTCTGGATATTGCAACAAAACATTTACCCTAACCCTAACCAGAATTTAAAAAATACAGAGTTTTCTGGATATTGCAACAAAACCCTAACCCTAACTAAAAGTGATAAATACTGAGTTTTCTGGATATTGCAACAAAACATTTACCCTAACCCTAACATGAATTTAAAAAATACAGAGTTTTCTGGATATTGCAACAAAACATTTACCCTAACCCTAACCAGAATTAAAAAAATACAGAGTTTTCTGGATATTGCAACAAAACATTTACCCTAACCCTAACCAGAATTTAAAAAATACAGAGTTTTCTGGATATTGCAACAAAACATTTACCCTAACCCTAACCAGAATTTAAAAAATTCAGAGTTTTCTGGATATTGCAACAAAACATTTACCCTAACCCTAACCAGAATTTAAAAAATACAGAGTTTTCTAAATATTGCAACAAAACATTTACCCTAACCCTAACCAGAATTTTTAAAATACAGAGTTTTCTGGATATTGCAACAAAACATTTACCCTAACCCTAACCAGAATTTAAAAAATACAGAGTTTTCTGGATATTGCAACAAAACATTTACCCTAACCCTAACCAGAATTTAAAAAATACAGAGTTTTCTGAATATTGCAACAAAACCCTAACCCTAACCAAAAGTGATAAAATACTGAGTTTTCTGGATATTGCAACAAAACATTTACCCTAACCCTATCCAGAATTTTAAAAATACTGAGTTTTCTGGATATTGCAACAAAACCCTAACCCTAACCCTTACCCTAACCAGAATTTAAAAAATACAGAGTTTTCTGGATATTGCAACAAAACCCTAACCCTAACCAAAAGTGATAAAATACTGAGTTTTCTGGATATTGCAACAAAACATTTACCCTAACCCTAACCAGAATTTAAAAAATACAGAGTTTTCTGGATATTGCAACAAAACATTTACCCTAACCCTAACCAGAATTGAAAAAATACAGAGTTTTCTGGATATTGCAACAAAACATTTACCCTAACATTAACCAAAAGTGATAAAATACTGAGTTTTCTGGATATTGCAACAAAACATTTACCCTAACCCTAACCAGAATTTAAAAAATACAGAGTTTTCTGGATATTGCAACAAAACCCTAACCCTAACTAAAAGTGATAAATACTGAGTTTTCTGGATATTGCTACAAAACATTTACCCTAACCCTAACATGAATTCAAAAAATACAGAGTTTTCTGGATATTGCAACAAAACATTTACCCTAACCCTAACCAGAATTAAAAAAATACAGAGTTTTCTGGATATTGCAACAAAACATTTACCCTAACCCTAACCAGAATTTAAAAAATACAGAGTTTTCTGGATATTGCAACAAAACATTTACCCTAACCCTAACCAGAATTTAAAAAATTCAGAGTTTTCTGGATATTGCAACAAAACATTTACCCTAACCCTAACCAGAATTTAAAAAATACAGAGTTTTCTGGATATTGCAACAAAACATTTACCCTAACCCTAACCAGAATTTTAAAAATACAGAGTTTTCTGGATATTGCAACAAAACATTTACCCTAACCCTAACCAGAATTTAAAAAATACAGAGTTTTCTGGATATTGCAACAAAACATTTACCCTAACCCTAACCAGAATTTAAAAAATACAGAGTTTTCTGAATATTGCAACAAAACCCTAACCCTAACCAAAAGTGATAAAATACTGAGTTTTCTGGATATTGCAACAAAACATTTACCCTAACCCTAACCAGAATTTTAAAAATACAGAGTTTTCTGGATATTGCAACAAAACCCTAACCCTAACCAAAAGTGATAAAATACTGAGTTTTCTGGATATTGCAACAAAACATTTACCCTAACCCTAACCAGAATTTTAAAAATACAGAGTTTTCTGGATATTGCAACAAAACCCTAACCATAACCCTAACCCTAACCAGAATTTTAAAAATACAGAGTTTTCTGGATATTGCAACAAAACCCTAACCCTAACAAAAAGTGATAAAATACTGAGTTTTCTGGATATTGCAACAAAACCCTAACCCTAACCCTTACCCTAACCAGAATTTAAAAAATACAGAGTTTTCTGGATATTGCAACAAAACCCAAACCCTAACTAAAAGTGATAAAATACTGAGTTTTCTAGATATTGCAACAAAACCCTAACCCTAACCAAAAGTGATAAAATACTGAGTTTTCTAGATATTGCAACAAAACATTTACCCTAACACTAACCAGAATTTAAAAAATACAGAGTTTTCTGGATATTGCAACAAAACCCTAACCCTAACCCTAACCAGAATTTTTAAAATACAGAGTTTTCTGGATATTGCAACAAAACATTTACCCTAACCCTAACCAGAATTTAAAAAATACAGAGTTTTCTGGATATTGCAACAAAACATTTACCCTAACCCTAACCAGAATTTAAAAAATACAGAGTTTTCTGAATATTGCAACAAAACCCTAACCCTAACCAAAAGTGATAAAATACTGAGTTTTCTGGATATTGCAACAAAACATTTACCCTAACCCTAACCAGAATTTAAAAAATACAGAGTTTTCTGGATATTGCAACAAAACCCTAACCCTAACCAAAAGTGATAAAATACTGAGTTTTCTGGATATTGCAACAAAACATTTACCCTAACCCTAACCAGAATTTAAAAAATACAGAGTTTTCTGGATATTGCAACAAAACCCTAACCATAACCCTAACCCTAACCAGAATTTAAAAAATACTGAGTTTTCTGGATATTGCAACAAAAACCTAACCCTAACAAAAAGTGATAAAATACTGAGTTTTCTGGATATTGCAACAAAACCCTAACCCTAACCCTTACCCTAACCAGAATTTAAAAAATACAGAGTTTTCTGGATATTGCAACAAAACCCTAACCCTAACCAAAAGTGATAAAATACTGAGTTTTCTGGATATTGCAACAAAACATTTACCCTAACCCTAACCAGGATTTAAAAAATACAGAGTTTTCTGGATATTGCAACAAAACATTTACCCTAACCCTAACCAGAATTTAAAAAATACAGAGTTTTCTGGATATTGCAACAAAACATTTACCCTAACACTAACCAAAAGTGATAAAATACTGAGTTTTCTGGATATTGCAACAAAACATTTACCCTAACCCTAACCAGAATTTAAAAAATACAGAGTTTTCTGGATATTGCAACAAAAAATTTACCCTAACCCTAACCAGAATTTAAAAAATACAGAGTTTTCTGGATATTGCAACAAAACCCTAACCCTAACTAAAAGTGATAAATACTGAGTTTTCTGGATATTGCAACAAAACATTTACCCTAACCCTAACATGAATTTAAAAAATACAGAGTTTTCTGGATATTGCAACAAAACATTTACCCTAACCCTAACCAGAATTAAAAAAATACAGAGTTTTCTGGATATTGCAACAAAACATTTACCGTAACCCTAACCAGAATTTAAAAAATACAGAGTTTTCTGGATATTGCAACAAAATATTTACCCTAACCCTAACCAGAATTTAAAAAATTCAGAGTTTTCTGGATATTGCAACAAAACATTTACCCTAACCCTAACCAGAATTTAAAAAATACAGAGTTTTCTGGATATTGCAACAAAACATTTACCCTAACCCTAACCAGAATTTTTAAAATACCAAGTTTTCTGGATATTGCAACAAAACATTTACCCTAACCCTAACCAGAATTTAAAAAATACAGAGTTTTCTGGATATTGCAACAAAACCCTAACCCTAACCAAAAGTGATAAAATACTGAGTTTTCTGGATATTGCAACAAAACATTTACCCTAACCCTAACCAGAATTTAAAAAATACAGAGTTTTCTGGATATTGCAACAAAACCCTAACCCTAACCAAAAGTGATAAAATACTGAGTTTTCTGGATATTGCAACAAAACATTTACCCTAACCCTAACCAGAATTTTAAAAATACAGAGTTTTCTGGATATTGCAACAAAACCCTAACCATAACCCTAACCCTAACCAGAATTTAAAAAATACAGAGTTTTCTAGATATTGCAACAAAACCCTAACCCTAACCAGAATTGAAAAAATACAGAGTTTTCTGGATATTGCAACAAAACCCTAACCCTAACCCTTACCCTAACCAGAATTTAAAAAATACAGATTTTACTGGATATTGCAACAAAACCCTAACCCTAACCCTTACCCTAACCAGAATTTAAAAAATACAGATTTTACTGGATATTGCAACAAAACCCTAACCCTAACCCTTACCCTAACCAGAATTTAAAAAATACAGATTTTACTGGATATTGCAACAAAACCCTAACCCTAACCAAAAGTGATAAAATACTGAGTTTTCTGGATATTGCTACAAAACCCTAACCCTAACCCTAACCCTAACCAGAATTTTAAAAATACAGAGTTTTCTGGATATTGCAACAAAACCCTAACCCTAACAAAAAGTGATAAAATACTGAGTTTTCTGGATATTGCAACAAAACCCTAACCCTAACCCTTACCCTAACCAGAATTTAAAAAATACAGATTTTACTGGATATTGCAACAAAACCCTAACCCTAACCCTTACCCTAACCAGAATTGAAAAAATACAGAGTTTTCTGGATATTGCAACAAAACCCTAACCCTAACCCTTACCCTAACCAGAATTTAAAAAATACAGATTTTACTGGATATTGCAACAAAACCCTAACCCTAACCCTTACCCTAACCAGAATTGAAAAAATACAGAGTTTTCTGGATATTGCAACAAAACCCTAACCCTAACCCTTACCCTAACCAGAATTTAAAAAATACAGATTTTACTGGATATTGCAACAAAACCCTAACCCTAACCCTTACCCTAACAAGAATTTAAAAAATACAGATTTTACTGGATATTGCAACAAAACCCTAACCCTAACCCTTACCCTAACCAGAATTTAAAAAATACAGATTTTACTGGATATTGCAACAAAACCCTAACCCTAACCCTTACCCTAACCAGAATTGAAAAAATACAGAGTTTTCTGGATATTGCAACAAAACCCTAACCCTAACCCTTACCCTAACCAGAATTTAAAAAATACAGAGTTTTCTGGATATTGCAACAAAACCCTAACCCTGACAAAAAGTGATAAAATACTGAGTTTTCTGGATATTGCAACAAAACCCTAACCCTAACCCTTACCCTAACCAGAATTGAAAAAATACAGATTTTACTGGATATTGCAACAAAACCCTAACCCTAACCCTTACCCTAACCAGAATTGAAAAAATACAGAGTTTTCTGGATATTGCAACAAAACCCTAACCCTAACCCTTACCCTAACCAGAATTTAAAAAATACAGAGTTTTCTGGATATTGCAACAAAACCCTAACCCTAACCCTTACCCTAACCAGAATTTAAAAAATACAGATTTTACTGGATATTGCAACAAAACCCTAACCCTAACCAAAAGTGATAAAATACTGAGTTTTCTGGATATTGCAACAAAACCCTAACCATAACCCTAACCCTAACCAGAATTTTAAAAATACAGAGTTTTCTGGATATTGCAACAAAACCCTAACCCTAACAAAAAGTGATAAAATACTGAGTTTTCTGGATATTGCAACAAAACCCTAACCCTAACCCTTACCCTAACCAGAATTTAAAAAATACAGAGTTTTCTGGATATTGCAACAAAACCCTAACCCTAACCCTTACCCTAACCAGAATTTAAAAAATACAGATTTTACTGGATATTGCAACAAAACCCTAACCCTAACCCTTACCCTAACCAGAATTTAAAAAATACAGATTTTACTGGATATTGCAACAAAACCCTAACCCTAACCCTTACCCTAACCAGAATTGAAAAAATACAGAGTTTTCTGGATATTGCAACAAAACCCTAACCCTAACCCTTACCCTAACCAGAATTTAAAAAATACAGATTTTACTGGATATTGCAACAAAACCCTAACCCTAACCCTTACCCTAACCAGAATTTAAAAAATACAGATTTTACTGGATATTGCAACAAAACCCTAACCCTAACCAAAAGTGATAAAATACTGAGTTTTCTGGATATTGCTACAAAACCCTAACCCTAACAAAAAGTGATAAAATACTGAGTTTTCTGGATATTGCAACAAAACCCTAACCCTAACCCTTACCCTAACCAGAATTTTAAAAATACAGAGTTTTGTGGATATTGCAACAAAACCCTAACCCTAACAAAAAGTGATAAAATACTGAGTTTTCTGGATATTGCAACAAAACCCTAACCCTAACCCTTACCCTAACCAGAATTGAAAAAATACAGATTTTACTGGATATTGCAACAAAACCCTAACCCTAACCCTTACCCTAACCAGAATTGAAAAAATACAGAGTTTTCTGGATATTGCAACAAAACCCTAACCCTAACCCTTACCCTAACCAGAATTTAAAAAATACAGATTTTACTGGATATTGCAACAAATCCCTAACCCTAACCCTTACCCTAACCAGAATTTAAAAAATACAGAGTTTTCTGGATATTGCAACAAAACCCTAACCCTAACCCTTACCCTAACCAGAATTTAAAAAATACAGATTTTACTGGATATTGCAACAAAACCCTAACCCTAACCAAAAGTGATAAAATACTGAGTTTTCTGGATATTGCAACAAAACCCTAACCATAACCCTAACCCTAACCAGAATTTTAAAAATACAGAGTTTTCTGGATATTGCAACAAAACCCTAACCCTAACAAAAAGTGATAAAATACTGAGTTTTCTGGATATTGCAACAAAACCCTAACCCTAACCCTTACCCTAACCAGAATTTAAAAAATACAGATTTTACTGGATATTGCAACAAAACCCTAACCCTAACCCTTACCCTAACCAGAATTGAAAAAATACAGAGTTTTCTGGATATTGCAACAAAACCCTAACCATAACCCTTACCCTAACCAGAATTTAAAAAATACAGATTTTACTGGATATTGCAACAAAACCCTAACCCTAACCCTTACCCTAACCAGAATTTAAAAAATACAGATTTTACTGGATATTGCAACAAAACCCTAACCCTAACCAAAAGTGATAAAATACTGAGTTTTCTGGATATTGCTACAAAACCCTAACCCTAACCCTTACCCTAACCAGAATTTAAAAAATACAGAGTTTTCTGGATATTGCAACAAAACCCTAACCTTAACCCTTACCCTCACCAGAATTTAAAAAATACAGAGTTTTCTGGATATTGCAACTAAACCCTAACCCTAACCCTTACCCTAACCAGAATTTAAAAAATACAGAGTTTTCTGGATATTGCAACAAAACCCTAACCCTAACCCTTACCCTAACCAGAATTTAAAAAATACAGATTTTACTGGATATTGCAACAAAACCCTAACCCTAACCCTTACCCTAACCAGAATTGAAAAAATACAGAGTTTTCTGGATATTGCAACAAAACCCTAACCCTAACCCTTACCCTAACCAGAATTTAAAAAATACAGATTTTACTGGATATTGCAACAAAACCCTAACCCTAACCAAAAGTGATAAAATACTGAGTTTTCTGGATATTGCAACAAAACCCTAACCCTAACCCTTACCCTAACCAGAATTTAAAAAATACAGAGTTTTCTGGATATTGCAACAAAACCCTAACCCTAACCAAAAGTGATAAAATACTGAGTTTTCTGGATATTGCAACAAAACCCTAACCCTAACCCTTACCCTAACCAGAATTTAAAAAATACAGAGTTTTCTGGATATTGCAACAAAACCCTAACCTTAACCCTTACCCTAACCAGAATTGAAAAAATACAGAGTTTTCTGGATATTGCAACAAAACCCTAACCCTAACCCTTACCCTAACCAGAATTTAAAAAATACACAGTTTTCTGGATATTGCAACAAAACCCTAACCCTAACCCTTACCCTAACCAGAATTTAAAAAATACAGATTTTACTGGATATTGCAACAAAACCCTAACCCTAACCCTTACCCTAACCAGAATTGAAAAAATACAGAGTTTTCTGGATATTGCAACAAAACCCTAACCCTAACCCTTACCCTAACCAGAATTTAAAAAATACAGAGTTTTCTGGATATTGTAACAAAACCCTAACCCTAACCCTTAACCTAACCAGAATTTAAAAAATACTGAGTTTTCTGGATATTGCAACAAAACCCTAACCTTAACCTTACCCTAACAAGAATTAAAAAAACAGAGTTTTCTGGATATTGCAACAAAACCCTAACCCTAACCCTTACCCTAAATAGAATTGAAAAAATACAGAGTTTTCTGGATATTGCAACAAAACATTTACCCTAACCCTAACCAGAATTTAAAAAATACAGAGTTGTCTGGATATTGCAACAAATCCCTAATCCTAACCAAAAGTGATAAAATACTGAGTTTTCTGGATATTGCAACAAAACCCTAACCCTAACCCTAACCCTAACCAGAATTTTGAAAATACAGAGTTTTCTGGATATTGCAACAAAACCCTAACCCTAACCCTTACCCTTACCAGAATTTTAAAAATACAGAGTTTTATGGATATTGCAACAAAACCCTAACCCTAACCCTTACCCTAACCAGAATTGAAAAAATACAGAGTTTTCTGGATATTGCAACAAAACCCTAACCCTAACCCTTACCCTAACCAGAATTTAAAAAATACAGAGTTTTCTGGATATTGCAACAAAACCCTAACCCTAACCCTTACCCTAACCAGAATTTAAAAAATACAGAGTTTTCTGGATATTGCAACAAAACCCTAACCCTAACCAAAAGTGATAAAATACTGAGTTTTCTGGATATTGCAACAAAACATTTACCCTAACCCTAACCAGAATTTAAAAAATACAGAGTTTTCTGGATATTGCAACAAATCCCTAATCCTAACCAAAAGTGATAAAATACTGAGTTTTCTGGATATTGCAACAAAACATTTACCCTAACCCTAACCAGAATTTAAAAAATACAGAGTTTTCTGGATATTGCAACAAAACATTTACCCTAACCCTAACCAGAATTTAAAAAATACAGAGTTTTCTGGATATTGCAACAAAACCCTAACCCTAACCAAAAGTGATAAAATACTGAGTTTTCTGGATATTGCAACAAAACATTTACCCTAACCCTAACCAGAATTTAAAAATTACAGAGTTTTCTGGATATTGCAACAAAACATTTACCCAAACCCTAACCAAAAGTGATAAAATACTGAATTTTCTGGATATTGCAACAAAACATTTACCCTAACCCTAACCAGAATTGAAAAAATACAGAGTTTTCTGGATATTGCAACAAAACCCTAACCCTAACCCTTACCCTAACCAGAATTTAAAAAATACAGATTTTACTGGATATTGCAACAAAACCCTAACCCTAACCAAAAGTGATAAAATACTGAGTTTTCTGGATATTGCAACAAAACCCTAACCATAACCCTAACCCTGACCAGAATTTTAAAAATACAGAGTTTTCTGGATATTGCAACAAAACCCTAACCCTAACAAAAAGTGATAAAATACTGAGTTTTCTGGATATTGCAACAAAACCCTAACCCTAACCCTTACCCTAACCAGAATTTAAAAAATACAGAGTTTTCTGGATATTGCAACAAAACCCTAACCCTAACCCTTACCCTAACCAGAATTTAAAAAATACAGATTTTACTGGATATTGCAACAAAACCCTAACCCTAACCCTTACCCTAACCAGAATTTAAAAAATACAGATTTTACTGGATATTGCAACAAAACCCTAACCCTAACCCTTACCCTAACCAGAATTGAAAAAATACAGAGTTTTCTGGATATTGCAACAAAACCCTAACCCTAACCCTTACCCTAACCAGAATTGAAAAAATACAGATTTAACTGGATATTGCAACAAAACCCTAACCCTAACCCTTACCCTAACCAGATTTTAAAAAAATACAGATTTTACTGGATATTGCAACAAAACCCTAACCCTAACCCTTACCTTAACCAGAATTTAAAAAATACAGATTTTACTGGATATTGCAACAAAACCCTAACCCTAACCAAAAGTGATAAAATACTGAGTTTTCTGGATATTGCTACAAAACCCTAACCCTAACCCTAACCCTAACCCTAACCAGAATTTTAAAAATACAGAGTTTTCTGGATATTGCAACAAAACCCTAACCCTAACAAAAAGTGATAAAATACTGAGTTTTCTGGATATTGCAACAAAACCCTAACCCTAACCCTTACCCTAACCAGAATTTAAAAAATACAGATTTTACTGGATATTGCAACAAAACCCTAACCCTAACCCTTACCCTAACCAGAATTGAAAAAATACAGAGTTTTCTGGATATTGCAACAAAACCCTAACCCTAACCCTTACCCTAACCAGAATTTAAAAAATACAGATTTTACTGGATATTGCAACAAAACCCTAACCCTAACCCTTACCCTAACCAGAATTTAAAAAATACAGAGTTTTCTGGATATTGCAACAAAACCCTAACCCTAACCCTTACCCTAACCAGAATTGAAAAAATACAGATTTTACTGGATATTGCAACAAAACCCTAACCCTAACCAAAAGTGATAAAATACTGAGTTTTCTGGATATTGCAACAAAACCCTAACCATAACCCTAACCCTAACCAGAATTTTAAAAATACAGAGTTTTCTGGATATTGCAACAAAACCCTAACCCTAACAAAAAGTGATAAAATACTGAGTTTTCTGGATATTGCAACAAAACCCTAACCCTAACCCTTACCCTAACCAGAATTTAAAAAATACAGATTTTACTGGATATTGCAACAAAACCCTAACCCTAACCCTTACCCTAACCAGAATTTAAAAAATACAGATTTTACTGGATATTGCAACAAAACCCTAACCCTAACCCTTACCCTAACCAGAATTTAAAAAATACAGAGTTTTCTGGATATTGCAACAAAACCCTAACCCTAACCCTTACCCTAACCAGAAATTAAAAAATACAGAGTTTTCTGGATATTGCAACAAAACCCTAACCCTAACCAAAAGTGATAAAATACTGAGTTTTCTGGATATTGCAACAAAACCCTAACCCTAACCCTTACCCTAACCAGAATTGAAAAAATACAGAGTTTTCTGGATATTGCAACAAAACCCTAACCCTAACCCTTACCCTAACCAGAATTTAAAAAATACAGATTTTACTGGATATTGCAACAAAACCCTAACCCTAACCCTTACCCTAACCAGAATTTAAAAAATACAGATTTTACTGGATATTGCAACAAAACCCTAACCCTAACCAAAAGTGATAAAATACTGAGTTTTCTGGATATTGCTACAACACCCTTACCCTAACCAGAATTGAAAAAATACAGAGTTTTCTGGATATTGCAACAAAACCCTAACCCTAACCCTTACCCTAACCAGAATTTAAAAAATACAGATTTTACTGGATATTGCAACAAAACCCTAACCCTAACCCTTACCCTAACCAGAATTTAAAAAATACAGATTTTACTGGATATTGCAACAAAACCCTAACCCTAACCCTTACCCTAACCAGAATTGAAAAAATACAGAGTTTTCTGGATATTGCAACAAAACCCTAACCCTAACCCTTACCCTAACCAGAATTTAAAAAATACAGATTTTACTGGATATTGCAACAAAACCCTAACCCTAACCAAAAGTGATAAAATACTGAGTTTTCTGGATATTGCAACAAAACCCTAACCCTAACCCTTACCCTAACCAGAATTTAAAAAATACAGAGTTTTCTGGATATTGCAACAAAACCCTAACCCTAACCAAAAGTGATAAAATACTGAGTTTTCTGGATATTGCAACAAAACCCTAACCCTAACCCTTACCCTAACCAGAATTGAAAAAATACAGAGTTTTCTGGATATTGCAACAAAACCCTAACCCTAACCCTTACCCTAACCAGAATTTAAAAAATACACAGTTTTCTGGATATTGCAACAAAACCCTAACCCTAACCCTTACCCTAACCTGAATTAAAAAAATACAGATTTTACTGGATATTGCAACAAAACCCTAACCCTAACCAAAAGTGATAAAATACTGAGTTTTCTGGATATTGCAACAAAACCCTAACCATAACCCTAACCCTGACCAGAATTTTAAAAATACAGAGTTTTCTGGATATTGCAACAAAACCCTAACCCTAACAAAAAGTGATAAAATACTGAGTTTTCTGGATATTGCAACAAAACCCTAACCCTAACCCTTACCCTAACCAGAATTTAAAAAATACAGAGTTTTCTGGATATTGCAACAAAACCCTAACCCTAACCCTTACCCTAACCAGAATTTAAAAAATACAGATTTTACTGGATATTGCAACAAAACCCTAACCCTAACCCTTACCCTAACCAGAATTTAAAAAATACAGATTTTACTGGATATTGCAACAAAACCCTAACCCTAACCCTTACCCTAACCAGAATTGAAAAAATACAGAGTTTTCTGGATATTGCAACAAAACCCTAACCCTAACCCTTACCCTAACCAGAATTGAAAAAATACAGATTTAACTGGATATTGCAACAAAACCCTAACCCTAACCCTTACCCTAACCAGATTTTAAAAAATACAGATTTTACTGGATATTGCAACAAAACCCTAACCCTAACCCTTACCTTAACCAGAATTTAAAAAATACAGATTTTACTGGATATTGCAACAAAACCCTAACCCTAACCAAAAGTGATAAAATACTGAGTTTTCTGGATATTGCTACAAAACCCTAACCCTAACCCTAACCCTAACTCTAACCAGAATTTTAAAAATACAGAGTTTTCTGGATATTGCAACAAAACCCTAACCCTAACAAAAAGTGATAAAATACTGAGTTTTCTGGATATTGCAACAAAACCCTAACCCTAACCCTTACCCTAACCAGAATTTAAAAAATACAGATTTTACTGGATATTGCAACAAAACCCTAACCCTAACCCTTACCCTAACCAGAATTGAAAAAATACAGAGTTTTCTGGATATTGCAACAAAACCCTAACCCTAACCCTTACCCTAACCAGAATTTAAAAAATACAGATTTTACTGGATATTGCAACAAAACCCTAACCCTAACCCTTACCCTAACCAGAATTTAAAAAATACAGAGTTTTCTGGATATTGCAACAAAACCCTAACCCTAACCCTTACCCTAACCAGAATTTAAAAAATACAGATTTTACTGGATATTGCAACAAAACCCTAACCCTAACCAAAAGTGATAAAATACTGAGTTTTCTGGATATTGCAACAAAACCCTAACCATAACCCTAACCCTAACCAGAATTTTAAAAATACAGAGTTTTCTGGATATTGCAACAAAACCCTAACCCTAACAAAAAGTGATAAAATACTGAGTTTTCTGGATATTGCAACAAAACCCTAACCCTAACCCTTACCCTAACCAGAATTTAAAAAATACAGATTTTACTGGATATTGCAACAAAACCCTAACCCTAACCCTTACCCTAACCAGAATTTAAAAAATACAGATTTTACTGGATATTGCAACAAAACCCTAACCCTAACCCTTACCCTAACCAGAATTTAAAAAATACAGAGTTTTCTGGATATTGCAACAAAACCCTAACCCTAACCCTTACCCTAACCAGAAATTAAAAAATACAGAGTTTTCTGGATATTGCAACAAAACACTAACCCTAACCAAAAGTGATAAAATACTGAGTTTTCTGGATATTGCAACAAAACCCTAACCCTAACCCTTACCCTAACCAGAATTGAAAAAATACAGAGTTCTCTGGATATTGCAACAAAACCCTAACCCTAACCCTTACCCTAACCAGAATTTAAAAAATACAGATTTTACTGGATATTGCAACAAAACCCTAACCCTAACCCTTACCCTAACCAGAATTTAAAAAATACAGATTTTACTGGATATTGCAACAAAACCCTAACCCTAACCAAAAGTGATAAAATACTGAGTTTTCTGGATATTGCTACAACACCCTTACCCTAACCAGAATTGAAAAAATACAGAGTTTTCTGGATATTGCAACAAAACCCTAACCCTAACCCTTACCCTAACCAGAATTTAAAAAATACAGATTTTACTGGATATTGCAACAAAACCCTAACCCTAACCCTTACCCTAACCAGAATTTAAAAAATACAGATTTTACTGGATATTGCAACAAAACCCTAACCCTAACCCTTACCCTAACCAGAATTGAAAAAATACAGAGTTTTCTGGATATTGCAACAAAACCCTAACCCTAACCCTTACCCTAACCAGAATTTAAAAAATACAGATTTTACTGGATATTGCAACAAAACCCTAACCCTAACCAAAAGTGATAAAATACTGAGTTTTCTGGATATTGCAACAAAACCCTAACCCTAACCCTTACCCTAACCAGAATTTAAAAAATACAGAGTTTTCTGGATATTGCAACAAAACCCTAACCCTAACCAAAAGTGATAAAATACTGAGTTTTCTGGATATTGCAACAAAACCCTA
The DNA here is from genome assembly GCA_963556195.1 of Sepiola atlantica. Classification (NCBI taxonomy): domain Eukaryota; kingdom Metazoa; phylum Mollusca; class Cephalopoda; order Sepiida; family Sepiolidae; genus Sepiola; species Sepiola atlantica. The sequence continues at coordinate 930,317 of CAUVYP010000088.1, read as the reverse complement.
ACCCTAACCCTTACCCTAACCAGAATTGAAAAAATACAGAGTTTTCTGGATATTGCAACAAAACCCTAACCCTAACCCTTACCCTAACCAGAATTTAAAAAATACACAGTTTTCTGGATATTGCAACAAAACCCTAACCCTAACCCTTACCCTAACCTGAATTTAAAAAATACAGATTTTACTGGATATTGCAACAAAACCCTAACCCTAACCCTTACCCTAACCAGAATTGAAAAAATACAGAGTTTTCTGGATATTGCAACAAAACCCTAACCCTAACCCTTACCCTAACCAGAATTTAAAAAATACAGAGTTTTCTGGATATTGTAACAAAACCCTAACCCTAACCCTTAACCTAACCAGAATTTAAAAAATACTGAGTTTTCTGGATATTGCAACAAAACCCTAACCCTAACCCTTACCCTAACCAGAATTGAAAAAATACAGAGTTTTCTGGATATTGCAACAAAACCCTAACCCTAACCCTTACCCTAACCAGAATTTAAAAAATACAGAGTTTTCTGGATATTGCAAAAAAACCTAACCTTAACCAAAAGTGATAAAATACTGAGTTTTCTGGATATTGCAACAAAACATTTACCCTAACCCTAACCAGAATTTAAAAAATACAGAGTTGTCTGGATATTGCAACAAATCCCTAATCCTAACCAAAAGTGATAAAATACTGAGTTTTCTGGATATTGCACAAAACCCTAACCCTAACCCTAACCAGAATTTTGAAAATACAGAGTTTTCTGGATATTGCAACAAAACCCTAACCCTAACCCTTACCCTTACCAGAATTTAAAAAATACAGAGTTTTATGGATATTGCAACAAAACCCTAACCCTAACCCTTACCCTAACCAGAATTGAAAAAATACAGAGTTTTCTGGATATTGCAACAAAACCCTAACCCTAACCCTTACCCTAACCAGAATTTAAAAAATACAGACTTTTCTGGATATTGCAACAAAACCCTAACCCTAACCCTTACCCTAACCAGAATTTAAAAAATACAGAGTTTTCTGGATATTGCAACAAAACCCTAACCCTAACCAAAAGTGATAAAATACTGAGTTTTCTGGATATTGCAACAAAACATTTACCCTAACCCTAACCAGAATTTAAAAAATACAGAGTTTTCTGGATATTGCAACAAATCCCTAATCCTAACCAAAAGTGATAAAATACTGAGTTTTCTGGATATTGCAACAAAACATTTACCCTAACCCTAACCAGAATTTAAAAAATACAGAGTTTTCTGGATATTGCAACAAAACATTTACCCTAACCCTAACCAGAATTTAAAAAATTACAGAGTTTTCTGGATATTGCAACAAAACCCTAACCCTAACCAAAAGTGATAAAATACTGAGTTTTCTGGATATTGCAACAAAACATTTACCCTAACCCTAACCAGAATTTAAAAATTACAGAGTTTTCTGGATATTGCAACAAAACATTTACCCTAACCCTAACCAAAAGTGATAAAATACTGAATTTTCTGGATATTGCAACAAAACATTTACCCTAACCCTAACCAGAATTTAAAAAATACAGAGTTTTCTGGATATTGCAACAAAACCCTAACCCTAACCCTTACCCTAACCAGAATTTAAAAAATACAGAGTTTTCTGGATATTGCAACAAAACCCTAACCCTAACAAAAAGTGATAAAATACTGAGTTTCTGGATATTGCAACAAAACATTTACCCTAACCCTAACCAGAATTTAAAAAATACAGAGTTTTCTGGATATTGCAACAAAACATTTACCCTAACCCTAACCAGAATTATAAAAATACAGAGTTTTCTGGATATTGCAACAAAACATTTACCCTAACCCTAACCAGAATTTAAAAAATACAGAGTTTTCTGGATATTGCAACAAAACATTTACCCTAACCCTAACCAGAATTTCAAAAATACAGAGTTTTCTGGATATTGCAACAAAACCCTAACCCTAACCAAAAGTGATTAAATACTGAGTTTTCTGGATATTGCAACAAAACCCTAACCCTAACCCTTACCCTAACCAGAATTTAAAAAATACAGAGTTTTCTGGATATTGCAACAAAACATTTACCCTAACCCTAACCAGAATTTAAAAAATACAGAGTTTTCTGGATATTGCAACAAAACATGTACCCTAACCCTAACCAGAATTTAAAAAATACAGAGTTTTCTGGATATTGCAACAAAACATTTACCCTAACCCTAACCAGAATTTAAAAAATACAGAGTTTTCTGGATATTGCAACAAAACCCTAACCCTAACCCTTACCCTAACCAGAATTTAAAAAATACAGAGTTTTCTGGATATTGCAACAAAACCCTAACCCTAACACAAAAGTGATAAAATACTGAGTTTTCTGGATATTGCAACAAAACATTTACCCTAACCCTAACCAGAATTTAAAAAATACAGAGTTTTCTGGATATTGCAACAAAACCCTAACCCTAACCAAAAGTGATTAAATACTGAGTTTTCTGGATATTGCAACAAAACTCTAACCCAAACCCTTACCCTAACCAGAATTTAAAAAATACAGAGTTTTCTGGATATTGCAACAAAACCCTAACCCTAACCCTTACCGTAACCAGAATTTAAAAAATACAGAGTTTTCTGGATATTGCAACAAAACCATAACCCTAACCAAAAGTGATAAAATACTGAGTTTTCTGGATATTGCAAGAAAACATTTACCCTAACCCTCACATGAATTTAAAAAATACAGAGTTTTCTGGATATTGCAACAAAACATTTACCCTAACCCTAACCAGAATTTAAAAAATACAGAGTTTTCTGGATATTGCAACAAAACCCTAACCCTAACCAAAAGTGATAAAATACTGAGTTTTCTGGATATTGCAACAAAACCCTAACCCTAACCCTTACCCTAACCAGAATTTAAAAAATACAGAGTTTTCTGGATATAGCAACAAAACCCTAACCCTAACCAAAAGTGATAAAATACTGAGTTTTCTGGATATTGCAACAAAACCCTAACCCTAACCCTTACCCTAACCAGAATTTAAAAAATACAGAGTTTTCTGGATATTGCAACAAAACCCTAACCCTAAACCTGACCGTAACCAGAATTTAAAAAATACAGAGTTTTCTGGATATTGCAACAAAACCCTAACCCTAACCAAAAGTAATAAAATACTGAGTTTTCTGGATATTGCAACAAAACATTTACCCTAACCAGAATTTAAAAAATACAGAGTTTTCTGGATATTGCAACAAAACATTTACCCTAACCCTAACCAGAATTTAAAAAATACAGAGTTTTCTGGATATTGCAACAAAACCCTAACCCTAACCCTTACCGTAACCAGAATTTAAAAAATACAGAGTTTTCTGGATATTGCAACAAAACCCTAACCCTAACACTTACCGTAACCAGAATTAAAAAAATACAGAGTTTTCTGGATATTGCAACAAAACCCTAACCCTAACCAAAAGTGATAAAATACTGAGTTTTCTGGATATTGCAACAAAACATTTACCCTAACCCTAACCAGAATTTAAAAAATACAGAGTTTTCTGGATATTGCAACAAAACATTTACCCTAACCCTAACCAGAATTTGAAAAATACAGAGTTTTCTGGATATTGCAACAAAACATTTACCCTAACCCTAACCAGAATTTAAAAAATACAGAGTTTTCTGGATATTGCAACAAAACCCTAACCCTAACCAGAATTTAAAAAATACAGAGTTATCTGGATATTGCAACAAAACCCTAACCCTAACTAAAAGTGATAAAATACTGAGTTTTCTGGATATTGCAACAAAACATTTACCCTAACCCTAACCAGAATTTGAAAAATACAGAGTTTTCTGGATATTGCAACAAAACATTTACCCTAACCCTAACCAGAATTTAAAAAATACAGAGTTTTCTGGATATTGCAACAAAACCCTAACCCTAACCAAACGTGATAAAATACTGAGTGTTCTGGATATTGCAACAAAACATTTACCCTAACCCTAACCAGAATTTAAAAAATACAGAGTTTTCTGGATATTGCAACAAAACATTTACCCTAACCCTAACCAGAATTTAAAAAATACAGAGTTTTCTGGATATTGCAACAAAACATTTACCCTAACCCTAACCAGAATTTAAAAAATACAGAGTTTTCTGGATATTGCAACAAAACTCTAACCCTAACCAAAAGTCATAAAATACTGAGTTTTCTGGATATTGCAACAAAACCCTAACCCTAGCCCTTACCCTAACCAGAATTTTAAAAATACAGAGTTTTCTGGATATTGCAACAAAACCCTAACCCTAACCAAAAGTGATAGAATACTGAGTTTTCTGGATATTGCAACAAAACCCTAACCCTAACCCTTACCCTAACCAGATTTTAAAAAATACAGAGTTTTCTGTATATTGCAACAAAACCCTAACCCTAACCAAAAGTGATAAAATACTGAGTTTTCTGGATATTGCAACAAAACCCTAACCCTAACCTTTACCCTAACCAGAATTAAAAAAATACAGAGTTTTCTGGATATTGCAACAAAACCTTAACCCTAACCAAAAGTGATAAAATACTGAGTTTTCTGGATATTGCAACAAAACCCTAACTCTTACCCTTACCCTAACCAGAATTTAAAAAATACAGAGTTTTCTGGATATTGCAACAAAACCCTAACCCTAACCAAAAGTGATAAAATACTGAGTTTTCTGGATATTGCAACAAAACCCTAATTCTAACCAAAAGTGATAAAATACTGAGTTTTCTGGATATTGCAACAAAAGCCTAACCCTAACCCTAACCCTAACCAGAATTTGAAAAATACAGAGTTTTCTGGATATTGCAACAAAACCCTAACCCTAACCAAAAGTGATAAAATACTGAGTTTTCTGGATATTGCAACAAAACATTTACCCTAACCCTAACCAGAATTTAAAAAATACAGAATTTTCTGGATATTGCAACAAAACCCTAACCCTAACCAAAAGTGATAAAATACTGAGTTTTCTGGATATTGCAACAAAACCCTAACCCTAACCAAAAGTGATAAAATTCTGAGTTTTCTGGATATTGCAACAAAACATTTACCCTAACCCTAACCAGAATTTAAAAAATACAGAGTTTTCTGGATATTGCAACAAAACCCTAACCCTAACCAAAAGTAATAAAATACTGGGTTTTCTGGATATTGCAACAAAACCCTAACCCTAACCCTTACCCTAACCAGAATTTAAAAAATACAGAGTTTTCTGGATATTGCAACAAAACCCTAACCCTAACCAAAAGTGATAAAATACTGAGTGTTTTGGATATTGCAACAAAACATTTACCCTAACCCTAACCAGAATTTAAAAAATATAGAGTTTTCTGGATATTGCAACAAAACATTTACCCTAACCCTAACCAGAATTTAAAAAATACAGAGTTTTCTGGATATTGCAACAAAACATTTACCCTAACCCTAACCAGAATTTAAAAAATACAGAGTTTTCTGGATATTGCAACAAAACTCTAACCCTAACCAAAAGTCATAAAATACTGAGTTTTCTGGATATTGCAACAAAACCCTAACCCTAGCCCTTACCCTAACCAGAATTTAAAAAATACAGAGTTTTCTGGATATTGCAACAAAACCCTAACCCTAACCAAAAGTGATAGAATACTGAGTTTTCTGGATATTGCAACAAAACCCTTACCCTAACCCTTACCCTAACCAGATTTTAAAAAATACAGAGTTTTCTGTATATTGCAACAAAACCCTAACCCTAACCAAAAGTGATAAAATACTGAGTTTTCTGGATATTGCAACAAAACCCTAACCCTAACCTTTACCCTAACCAGAATTAAAAAAATACAGAGTTTTCTGGATATTGCAACAAAACCCTAACCCTAACCAAAAGTGATAAAATACTGAGTTTTCTGGATATTGCAACAAAACCCTAACTCTTACCCTTACCCTAACCAGAATTTAAAAAATACAGAGTTTTCTGGATATTGCAACAAAACCCTAACCCTAACAAAAAGTGATAAAATACTGAGTTTTCTGGATATTGCAACAAAACCCTAACCCTAACCAAAAGTGATAAAATACTGAGTTTTCTGGATATTGCAACAAAACCCTAACCCTAACCCTAACCTTAACCAGAATTTGAAAAATACAGAGTTTTCTGGATATTGCAACAAAACATTTACCCTAACCCTAACCAGAATTTAAAAAATACAGAATTTTCTGGATATTGCAACAAAACCCTAACCCTAACCAAAAGTGATAAAATACTGAGTTTTCTGGATATTGCAACAAAACCCTAACCCTAACCAAAAGTGATAAAATACTGAGTTTTCTGGATATTGCAACAAAACCCTAACCCTAACCAAAAGTGATAAAATTCTGAGTTTTCTGGATATTGCAACAAAACATTTACCCTAACCCTAACCAGAATTTAAAAAATACAGAGTTTTCTGGATATTGCAACAAAACCCTAACCCTAACCAAAAGTAATAAAATACTGAGTTTTCTGGATATTGCAACAAAACATTTACCCTAACCCTAACCAGAATTTAAAAAATACAGAGTTTTCTGGATATTGCAACAAAACCCTAACCCTAACCAAAAGTGATAAAATACTGAGTTTTCTGGATATTGCAACAAAACATTTACCCTAACCCTAACCAGAATTTAAAAAATACAGAGTTTTCTGGATATTGCAACAAAACACTAACCCTAACCAAAAGTGATAAAATACTGAGTTTTATGGATATTGTAACAAAACCCTAACCCTAACCAAAAGTGATAAAATACTGAGGTTTCTGGATATTGCAACAAAACCCTAACCCTAACCCTAACCCTAACCAGAATTTAAAAAAATACAGAGTTTTCTGGATATTGCAACAAAACATTTACCCTAACCCTAACCAGAATTTTAAAAATACAGAGTTTTCTGGATATTGCAACAAAACTCTAACCCTAACCAAAAGTCATAAAATACTGAGTTTTCTGGATATTGCAACAAAACCCTAACCCTAGCCCTTACCCTAACCAGAATTTTAAAAATACAGAGTTTTCTGGATATTGCAACAAAACCCTAACCCTAACCAAAAGTGATAGAATACTGAGTTTTCTGTATATTGCAACAAAACCCTAACCCTAACCAAAAGTGATAAAATACTGAATTTTCTGGATATTGCAACAAAACCCTAACCCTAACCTTTACCCTAACCAGAATTTAAAAAATACAGAGTTTTCTGGATATTGCAACAAAACCCTAACCCTAACCAAAAGTGATAAAATACTGAGTTTGCTGGATATTGCAACAAAACCCTAACTCTTACCCTTACCCTAACCAGAATTTAAAAAATACAGAGTTTTCTTGATATTGCAACAAAACCCTAACCCTAACCAAAAGTGATAAAATACTGAGTTTTCTGGATATTGCAACAAAACCCTAACCCTAACCAAAAGTGATAAAATACTGAGTTTTCTGGATATTGCAACAAAACCCTAACCCTAACCCTAACCCTAACCAGAATTTGAAAAATACAGAGTTTTCTGGATATTGCAACAAAACCCTAACCCTAACCAAAAGTGATAAAATACTGAGTTTTCTGGATATTGCAACAAAACATTTACCCTAACCCTAACCAGAATTTAAAAAATACAGAATTTTCTGGATATTGCAACAAAACCCTAACCCTAACCAAAAGTGATAAAATACTTAGTTTTCTGGATATTGCAACAAAACCCTAACCCTAACCAAAAGTGGTAAAATACTGAGTTTTTTGGATATTGCAACAAAACCCTAACCCTAACCAAAAGTGATAAAATTCAGAGTTTTCTGGATATTGCAACAAAACATTTACCCTAACCCTAACAAGAATTTAAAAAATACAGAGTTTTCTGGATATTGCAACAAAACCCTAACCCTAATTAAAAGTGATAAAATACTGAGTTTTCTGGATATTGCAACAAAACATTTACCCTAACCCTAACCAGAATTTAAAAAATACAGAGATTTCTGGATATTGCAACAAAACCCTAACCCTAACCAAAAGTGATACAATACTGAGTTTTCTGGATATTGTAACAAAACCCTAACCCTAACCAAAAGTGATAAAATACTGAGGTTTCTGGATATTGCAACAAAACCCTAACCCTAACCCTAACCCTAACCCTAACCAGAATTTAAAAAATACAGAGTTTTCTGGATATTGCAACAAAACCCTAACCCTAACCAAAAGTGATAAAATACTTAGTTTTCTGGATATTGCAACAAAACCCTAACCCTAACCAAAAGTGATATAATACAGAGTTTTCTGGATATTGCAACAAAACATTTACCCTAACCCTAACCAGAATTTTAAAAATACAGAGTTTTCTGGATATTGCAACAAAACCCTAACCCTAACCAAAAGTGATAAAATACTGAGTTTTCTGGATATTGCAACAAAACCCTAACCCTAACCAAAAGTGATAAAATACTGAGTTTTCTGGATATTGCAACAAAACCCTAACCCTAACCAAAAGTGATAAAATACTGAGTTTTCTGGATATTGCAACAAAACACTAACCCTAACCAAAAGTGATAAAATACTGAGTTTTCTGGATATTGCAACAAAACCCTTACCCTAACCCTAACCCTAACCAGAATTTAAAAAATACAGAGTTTTCTGGATATTGCAACAAAACCCTAACCCTAACCCTTACCCTAACCAGATTTTAAAAAATACAGAGTTTTCTGTATATTGCAACAAAACCCTAACCCTAACCAAAAGTGATAAAATACTAAGTTTTTTGGATATTGCAACAAAACCCTAACCCTTACCTTTACCCTAACCAGAATTAAAAAAATACAGAGTTTTCTGGATATTGCAACAAAACCCTAACCCTAACCAAAAGTGATAAAATACTGAGTTTTCTGGATATTGCAACAAAACCCTAACTCTTACCCTTACCCTAACCAGAATTTAAAAAATACAGAGTTTTCTGGATATTGCAACAAAACCCTAACCCTAACCAAAAGTGATAAAATACTGAGTTTTCTGGATATTGCAACAAAACCCTAACCCTAACCAAAAGTGATAAAATACTGAGTTTTCTGGATATTGCAACAAAACCCTAACCCTAACCCTAACCCTAACCAGAATTTGAAAAATACAGAGTTTTCTGGATATTGCAACAAAACGCTAACCCTAACCAAAAGTGATAAAATACTGAGTTTTCTGGATATTGCAACAAAACATTTACCCTAACCCTAACCAGAATTTAAAAAATACAGAATTTTCTGGATATTGCAACAAAACCCTAACCCTAACCAAAAGTGATAAAATACTGAGTTTTCTGGATATTGCAACAAAACCCTAACCCTAACCAAAAGTGATAAAATACTGAGTTTTCTGGATATTGCAACAAAACCCTAACCCTAACCAAAAGTGATAAAATTCTGAGTTTTCTGGATATTGCAACAAAACATTTACCTTAACCCTAACCAGAATTTAAAAAATACAGAGTTTTCTGGATATTGCAACAAAACCCTAACCCTAACCAAAAGTAATAAAATACTGAGTTTTCTGGATATTGCAACAAAACATTTACCCTAACCCTAACCAGAATTTAAAAAATACAGAGTTTTCTGGATATTGCAACAAAACCCTAACCCTAACCAAAAGTGATAAAATACTGAGTTTTCTGGATATTGCAACAAAACATTTACTCTAACCCTAACCAGAATTTAAAAAATACAGAGTTTTCTGGATATTGCAACAAAACACTAACCCTAACCAAAAGTGATAAAATACTGAGTTTTCTGGATATTGTAACAAAACCCTAACCCTAACCAAAAGTGATAAAATACTGAGGTTTCTGGATATTGCAACAAAACCCTAACCCTAACCCTAACCCTAACCAGAATTTAAAAAATACAGAGTTTTCTGGATATTGCAACAAAACATTTACCCTAACCCTAACCAGAATTTTAAAAATACAGAGTTTTCTGGATATTGCTACAAAACTCTAACCCTAACCAAAAGTCATAAAATACTGAGTTTTCTGGATATTGCAACAAAACCCTAACCCTAGCCCTTACCCTAACCAGAATTTTAAAAATACAGAGTTTTCTGGATATTGCAACAAAACCCTAACCCTAACCAAAAGTGATAGAATACTGAGTTTTCTGGATATTGCAACAAAACCCTAACCCTAACCCTTACCCTAACCAGATTTTAAAAAATACAGAGTTTTCTGTATATTGCAACAAAACCCTAACCCTAACCAAAAGTGATAAAATACTGAGTTTTCTGGATATTGCAACAAAACCCTAACCCTAACCTTTACCCTAACCAGAATTAAAAAAATACAGAGTTTTCTGGATATTGCAACAAAACCCTAACCCTAACCAAAAGTGATAAAATACTGAGTTTTCTGGATATTGCAACAAAACCCTAACTCTAACCCTTACCCTAACCAGAATTTAAAAAATACAGAGTTTTCTGGATATTGCAACAAAACCCTAACCCTAACCAAAAGTGATAAAATACTGAGTTTTCTGGATATTGCAACAAAACCCTAACCCTAACCAAAAGTGATAAAATACTGAGTTTTCTGGATATTGCAACAAAACCCTAACCCTAACCAGAATTTGAAAAATACAGAGTTTTCTGGATATTGCAACAAAACCCTAACCCTAACCAAAAGTGATAAAATACTGAGTTTTCTGGATATTGCAACAAAACATTTACCCTAACCCTAACCAGAATTTAAAAAATACAGAATTTTCTGGATATTGCAACAAAACCCTAACCCTAACCAAAAGTGATAAAATACTTAGTTTTCTGGATATTGCAACAAAACCCTAACCCTAACCAAAAGTGATAAAATACTGAGTTTTTTGGATATTGCAACAAAACCCTAACCCTAACCAAAAGTGATAAAATTCTGAGTTTTCTGGATATTGCAACAAAACATTTACCCTAACCCTAACCAGAATTTAAAAAATACAGAGTTTTCTGGATATTGCAACAAAACCCTAACCCTAACCAAAAGTGATAAAATACTGAGTTTTCTGGATATTGCAACAAAACCCTAACCCTAACCAAAAGTGATAAAATACTGAGTTTTCTGGATATTGCAACAAAACCCTAACCTTAACCAAAAGTGATAAAATACTGAGTTTTCTGGATATTGCAACAAAACCCTAACCCTAACCCTTACCCTAACCAGAATTTAAAAAATACAGAGTTTTCTGGATATGGCAACAAAACCCTAACCCTAACCAAAAGTGATAAAATACTGAGTTTTCTGGATATTGCAACAAAACCCTAACCCTAACCCTTACCCTAACCAGAATTTAAAAAATACAGAGTTTTCTGGATATTGCAACAAAACCCTAACCCTAACCAAAAGTGATAAAATACTGAGTTTTCTGGATATTGCAACAAAACCCTAACCCTAACCCTTACCCTAACCAGAATTTAAAAAATACAGAGTTTTCTGGATATTGCAACAAAACATTTACCCTAACCCTAACCAGAATTTAAAAAATACAGAGTTTTCTGGATATTGCAACAAAACATTTACCAAACCCTAACCAGAATTTAAAAAATACAGAGTTTTCTGGATATTGCAACAAAACATTTACCCTAACCCTAACCAGAATTTAAAAAATACTGAGTTTTCTGGATATTGCAACTAAACCCTAACCCTAACCCTTACCCTAACCAGAATGTAAAAAATACAGAGTTTTCTGGATATTGCAACAAAACCCTAACCCTAACCAAAAGTGATAAAATACTGAGTTTTCTGGATATTGCAACAAAACCCAAACCCTAACCCTTACCCTAACCAGAATTTAAAAAATACAGAGTTTTCTGGATATTGCAACAAAACCCTAACCCTAACCAGAATTTAAAAAATACAGAGTTTTCTGGATATTGCAACAAAACATTTACCCTAACCCTAACCAGAATTTAAAAAATACAGAGTTTTCTGGATATTGCAACAAAACCCTAACCCTAACCAAAAGTCATAAAATACTGAGTTTTCTGGATATTGCAACAAAACCCTAACCCTAACCCTTACTTTAACCAGAATTTAAAAAATACAGAGTTTTCTGGATATTGCAACAAAACCCTAACCCTAACTAAAAGTGATAAAATACTGAGTTTTCTGGATATTGCAACAAAACCCTAACCCTAACCCTTACCCTAACCAGAATTTAAAAAATACAGAGTTTTCTGGATATTGCAACAAAACCCTAACCCTAACCAAAAGTGATAAAATACTGAGTTTTCTGGATATTGCAACAAAACATTTACCCTAACGCTAACCAGAATTTAAAAAATACAGAGTTTTCTGGATATTGCAACAAAACCCTAACCCTAACCAAAAGTGATAAAATACAGAGTTTTCTGGATATTGCAACAAAACATTTACCCTAACCCTAACCAGAATTTAAAAAATACAGAGTTTTCTGGATATTGCAACAAAACCCTAACCCTAACCAAAAGTGATAAAATACTGAGTTTTCTGGATATTGCAACAAAACATTTACCCTAACCCTAACCGGAATTTAAGAAATACAGAGTTTTCTGGATATTGCAACAAAACATTTACCCTAACCCTAACCAGAATTTAAAAAATACAGAGTTTTCTGGATATTGCAACAAAACATTTACCCTAACGCTAACCAGAATTTAAAAAATACAGAGTTTTCTGGATATTGCAACAAAACATTTACCCTAACCCTAACCAGAATTTAAAAAATACAGAGTTTTCTGGATATTGCAACAAAACCCTAACCCTAACCAAAAGTGATAAAATACTGAGTTTTCTGGATATTGCAACAAAACCCTAACCCTAACCCTTACCCTAACCAGAATTTAAAAAATACAGAGTTTTCTGGATATTGCAACAAAACCCTAACCCTAACCAAAAGTGATAAAATACTGAGTTTTCTGGATATTGCAACAAAACATTTACCCTAACCCTAACCAGAATTTAAAAAATACAGAGTTTTCTGGATATTGCAACAAAACATTTAATCTAACCCTAACCAGAATTTAAAAAATACAGAGTTTTCTGGATATTGCAACAAAACATTTACCCTAACCCTAACCAGAATTTAAAAAATACAGAGTTTTCTGGATATTGCAACAAAACCCTAACCCTAACCAAAAGTGATAAAATACTGAGTTTTCTGGATATTGCAACAAAACATTTACCCTAACCCTAACCAGAATTTAAAAAATACAGAGTTTTCTGGATATTGCTACAAAACATTTACCCTAACCCTAACCAGAATTTAAAAAATACAGAGTTTTCTGGATATTGCAACAAAACATTTACCCTAACCCTAACTAGAATTTAAAAAATACTGAGTTTTCTGGATATTGCAACAAAACATTTACCCTAACCCTAACCAGAATTTAAAAAATACAGAGTTTTCTGGATATTGCAACAAAACATTTACCCTAACCCTTACCAGAATTTTAAAAATACAGAGTTTTCTGGATATTGCAACAAAACATTTACCCTAACCCTAACCAAAATTTAAAAAATACAGAGTTTTCTGGATATTGCAACAAAACATTTACCCTAACCCTAACCAGAATTTAAAAAATACAGAGTTTTCTGGATATTGCAACAAAACATTTACCCTAACCCTAACCAGAATTTAAAAAATACAGAGTTTTCTGGATATTGCAACAAAACATTTACCCTAACCCTAACCAGAATTTAAAAAATATAGAGTTTTCTGGATATTGCAACAAAACATTTACCCTAACCAGAATTTAAAAAATACAGAGTTTTCTGGATATTGCAACAAAACATTTACCCTAACCCTAACCAGAATTTAAAAAATACAGAGTTTTCTGGATATTGCAACAAAACCCTAACCCTAACCAAAAGTGATAAAATACTAAGTTTTCTGGATATTGCAACAAAACATTTACCCTAACCCTAACCAGAATTTAAAAAATACGGAGTTTTCTGGATATTTCAACAAAACCCTAACCCTAACCAAAAGTGATAAAATACTGAGTTTTCTGGATATTGCAACAAAACATTTACCCTAACCCTAACCAGAATTTAAAAAATACAGAGTTTTCTGGATATTGCAACAAAACTCTAACCCTAACCAAAAGTGATAAAATACTGAGTTTTCTGGATATTGCAACAAAACATTTACCCTAACCCTAACCAGAATTTAAAAAATACAGAGTTTTCTGGATATTGCTACAAAACATTTACCCTAACCCTAACCAGAATTTAAAAAATACAGAGTTTTCTGGATATTGCAACAAAACCCTAACCCTTACCAGAATTTAAAAAATACAGAGTTTTCTGGATATTGCAACAAAACATTTACCCTAACCCTAACCAGAATTTAAAAAATACTGAGTTTTCTGGATATTGCAACAAAACATTTACCCTAACCCTAACCAGAATTTAAAAAATGCAGAGTTTTCTGGATATTGCAACAAAACATTTACCCTAACCCTAACCAAATGTGATAAAATACTGAGTTTTCTTGATATTGCAACAAAACATTTACCCTAACCCTTACCAGAATTTTAAAAATACAGAGTTTTCTGGATATTGCAACAAAACATTTACCCTAACCCTAACCAGAATTTAAAAAATACAGAGTTTTCTGGATATTGCAACAAAACATTTACCCTAACCCTAACCAGAATTTAAAAAATACAGAGTTTTCTGGATATTGCAACAAAACATTTACCCTAACCCTAACCAGAATTTAAAAAATACAGAGTTTTCTGGATATTGCAACAAAACATTTACCCTAACCCTAACCAGAATTTAAAAAATACATAGTTTTCTGGATATTGCAACAAAACCCTAACCCTAACCAGAATTTAAAAAATACAGAGTTTTCTGGATATTGCAACAAAACATTTACCCTAACCCTAACCAGAATTTAAAAAATACAGAGTTTTCTGGATATTTCAACAAAACCCTAACCCTAACCAAAAGTGATAAAATACTGAGTTTTCTGGATATTGCAACAAAACATTTACCCTAACCCTAACCAGAATTTAAAAAATACAGAGTTTTCTGGATATTTCAACAAAACCCTAACCCTAACCAAAAGTGATAAAATACTGAGTTTTCTGGATATTGCAACAAAACATTTACCCTAACCCTAACCAGAATTTAAAAAATACAGAGTTTTCTGGATATTGCAACAAAACCCTAACCCTAACCCAAAGTGATAAAATACTGAGTTTTCTGGATATTGCAACAAAACCCTAACCCTAACCAAAAGTGATAAAATACTGAGTTTTCTGGATATTGCAACAAAACATTTACCCTAACCCTAACCAGAATTTAAAAAATACAGAGTTTTCTGGATATTGCTACAAAACATTTACCTTAACCCTAACCAGAATTTAAAAAATACAGAGTTTTCTGGATATTGCAACAAAACCCTAACCCTTACCAGAATTTAAAAAATACAGAGTTTTCTGGATATTGCAACAAAACATTTACCCTAACCCTAACCAGAATTTAAAAAATACTGAGTTTTCTGGATATTGCAACAAAACATTTACCCTAACCCTAACCAGAATTTAAAAAATACAGAGTTTTCTGGATATTGCAACAAAACCCTAACCCTAACCAAAAGTGATAAAATACTGAGTTTTCTGGATATTGCAACAAAACATTTACCCTAACCCTAACCAGAATTTAAAAAATACAGAGGTTTCTGGATATTGCTACAAAACATTTACCTTAACCCTAACCAGAATTTAAAAAATACAGAGTTTTCTGGATATTGCAACAAAACCCTAACCCTTACCAGAATTTAAAAAATACAGAGTTTTCTGGATATTGCAACAAAACATTTACCCTAACCCTAACCAGAATTTAAAAAATACTGAGTTTTCTGGATATTGCAACAAAACATTTACCCTAACCCTAACCAGAATTTAAAAAATACAGAGTTTTCTGGATATTGCAACAAAACATTTACCTTACTCCTAACCAGAATTTAAAAAATACAGAGTTTTCTGGATATTGCAACAAAACATTTACCCTAACCCTAACCAGAATTTAAAAAATACAGAGTTTTCTGGATATTGCAACAAAACATTTACCCTAACCCTAACCAGAATTTAAAAAATACAGAGTTTTCTGGATATTGCAACAAAACATTTACCCTAACCAGAATTTAAAAAATACAGAGTTTTCTGGATATTGCAACAAAACATTTACCCTAACCCTAACCAGAATTTAAAAAATACAGAGTTTTCTGGATATTGCAACAAAACATTTACCCTAACCCTTACCAGAATTTTAAAAATACAGAGTTTTCTGGATATTGCAACAAAACATTTACCCTAACCCTAACCAAAATTTAAAAAATACAGAGTTTTCTGGATATTGCAACAAAACATTTACCCTAACCCTAACCAGAATTTAAAAAATACAGAGTTTTCTGGATATTGCAACAAAACATTTACCCTAACCCTAACCAGAATTTAAAAAATACAGAGTTTTCTGGATATTGCAACAAAACATTTACCCTAACCCTAACCAGAATTTAAAAAATATAGAGTTTTCTGGATATTGCAACAAAACATTTACCCTAACCAGAATTTAAAAAATACAGAGTTTTCTGGATATTGCAACAAAACATTTACCCTAACCCTAACCAGAATTTAAAAAATACAGAGTTTTCTGGATATTGCAACAAAACCCTAACCCTAACCAAAAGTGATAAAATACTGAGTTTTCTGGATATTGCAACAAAACATTTACCCTAACCCTAACCAGAATTTAAAAAATACAGAGTTTTCTGGATATTTCAACAAAACCCTAACCCTAACCAAAAGTGATAAAATACTGAGTTTTCTGGATATTGCAACAAAACATTTACCCTAACCCTAACCAGAATTTAAAAAATACAGAGTTTTCTGGATATTGCAACAAAACTCTAACCCTAACCAAAAGTGATAAAATACTGAGTTTTCTGGATATTGCAACAAAACATTTACCCTAACCCTAACCAGAATTTAAAAAATACAGAGTTTTCTGGATATTGCTACAAAACATTTACCCTAACCCTAACCAGAATTTAAAAAATACAGAGTTTTCTGGATATTGCAACAAAACCCTAACCCTTACCAGAATTTAAAAAATACAGAGTTTTCTGGATATTGCAACAAAACATTTACCCTAACCCTAACCAGAATTTAAAAAATACTGAGTTTTCTGGATATTGCAACAAAACATTTACCCTAACCCTAACCAGAATTTAAAAAATGCAGAGTTTTCTGGATATTGCAACAAAACATTTACCCTAACCCTAACCAAATGTGATAAAATACTGAGTTTTCTTGATATTGCAACAAAACATTTACCCTAACCCTTACCAGAATTTTAAAAATACAGAGTTTTCTGGATATTGCAACAAAACATTTACCCTAACCCTAACCAGAATTTAAAAAATACAGAGTTTTCTGGATATTGCAACAAAACATTTACCCTAACCCTAACCAGAATTTAAAAAATACAGAGTTTTCTGGATATTGCAACAAAACATTTACCCTAACCCTAACCAGAATTTAAAAAATACAGAGTTTTCTGGATATTGCAACAAAACATTTACCCTAACCCTAACCAGAATTTAAAAAATACATAGTTTTCTGGATATTGCAACAAAACCCTAACCCTAACCAGAATTTAAAAAATACAGAGTTTTCTGGATATTGCAACAAAACATTTACCCTAACCCTAACCAGAATTTAAAAAATACAGAGTTTTCTGGATATTTCAACAAAACCCTAACCCTAACCAAAAGTGATAAAATACTGAGTTTTCTGGATATTGCAACAAAACATTTACCCTAACCCTAACCAGAATTTAAAAAATACAGAGTTTTCTGGATATTTCAACAAAACCCTAACCCTAACCAAAAGTGATAAAATACTGAGTTTTCTGGATATTGCAACAAAACATTTACCCTAACCCTAACCAGAATTTAAAAAATACAGAGTTTTCTGGATATTGCAACAAAACCCTAACCCTAACCAAAAGTGATAAAATACTGAGTTTTCTGGATATTGCAACAAAACCCTAACCCTAACCAAAAGTGATAAAATACTGAGTTTTCTGGATATTGCAACAAAACATTTACCCTAACCCTAACCAGAATTTAAAAAATACAGAGTTTTCTGGATATTGCTACAAAACATTTACCTTAACCCTAACCAGAATTTAAAAAATACAGAGTTTTCTGGATATTGCAACAAAACCCTAACCCTTACCAGAATTTAAAAAATACAGAGTTTTCTGGATATTGCAACAAAACATTTACCCTAACCCTAACCAGAATTTAAAAAATACTGAGTTTTCTGGATATTGCAACAAAACATTTACCCTAACCCTAACCAGAATTTAAAAAATACAGAGTTTTCTGGATATTGCAACAAAACCCTAACCCTAACCAAAAGTGATAAAATACTGAGTTTTCTGGATATTGCAACAAAACATTTACCCTAACCCTAACCAGAATTTAAAAAATACAGAGGTTTCTGGATATTGCTACAAAACATTTACCTTAACCCTAACCAGAATTTAAAAAATACAGAGTTTTCTGGATATTGCAACAAAACCCTAACCCTTACCAGAATTTAAAAAATACAGAGTTTTCTGGATATTGCAACAAAACATTTACCCTAACCCTAACCAGAATTTAAAAAATACTGAGTTTTCTGGATATTGCAACAAAACATTTACCCTAACCCTAACCAGAATTTAAAAAATACAGAGTTTTCTGGATATTGCAACAAAACATTTACCTTACTCCTAACCAGAATTTAAAAAATACAGAGTTTTCTGGATATTGCAACAAAACATTTACCCTAACCCTAACCAGAATTTAAAAAATACAGAGTTTTCTGGATATTGCAACAAAACATTTACCCTAACCCTAACCAGAATTTAAAAAATACAGAGTTTTCTGGATATTGCAACAAAACATTTACCCTAACCAGAATTTAAAAAATACAGAGTTTTCTGGATATTGCAACAAAACATTTACCCTAACCCTAACCAGAATTTAAAAAATACAGAGTTTTCTGGATATTGCAACAAAACATTTACCCTAACCCTAACCAGAATTTAAAAAATACTGAGTTTTCTGGATATTGCAACAAAACATTTACCCTAACCCTAACCAGAATTTAAAAAATGCAGAGTTTTCTGGATATTGCAACAAAACATTTAATCTAACCCTAACCAAATGTGATAAAATACTGAGTTTTCTTGATATTGCAACAAAACATTTACCCTAACCCTTACCAGAATTTAAAAAATACAGAGTTTTCTGGATATTGCAACAAAACATTTACCCTAACCCTAACCAGAATTTAAAAAATACAGAGTTTTCTGGATATTGCAACAAAACATTTACCCTAACCCTAACCAGAATTTAAAAAATACAGAGTTTTCTGGATATTGCAACAAAACATTTACCCTAACCCTAACCAGAATTTAAAAAATACATAGTTTTCTGGATATTGCAACAAAACCCTAACCCTAACCAGAATTTAAAAAATACAGAGTTTTCTGGATATTGCAACAAAACATTTACCCTAACCCTAACCAGAATTTAAAAAATACAGAGTTTTCTGGATATTTCAACAAAACCCTAACCCTTACCAAAAGTGATAAAATACTGAGTTTTCTGGATATTGCAACAAAACATTTACCCTAACCCTAACCAGAATTTAAAAAATACAGAGTTTTCTGGATATTGCAACAAAACCCTAACCCTAACCAAAAGTGATAAAATACTGAGTTTTCTGGATATTGCAACAAAACATTTACCCTAACCCTAACCAGAATTTAAAAAATACAGAGTTTTCTGGATATTGCTACAAAACATTTACCCTAACCCTAACCAGAATTTAAAAAATACAGAGTTTTCTGGATATTGCAACAAAACCCTAACCCTTACCAGAATTTAAAAAATACAGAGTTTTCTGGATATTGCAACAAAACATTTACCCTAACCCTAACCAGAATTTAAAAAATACTGAGTTTTCTGGATATTGCAACAAAACATTTACCCTAACCCTAACCAGAATTTAAAAAATGCAGAGTTTTCTGGATATTGCAACAAAACATTTACCCTAACCCTAACCAAATGTGATAAAATACTGAGTTTTCTTGATATTGCAACAAAACATTTACCCTAACCCTTACCAGAATTTTAAAAATACAGAGTTTTCTGGATATTGCAACAAAACATTTACCCTAACCCTAACCAGAATTTAAAAAATACAGAGTTTTCTGGATATTGCAACAAAACATTTACCCTAACCCTAACCAGAATTTAAAAAATACAGAGTTTTCTGGATATTGCAACAAAACATTTACCCTAACCCTAACCAGAATTTAAAAAATACAGAGTTTTCTGGATATTGCAACAAAACATTTACCCTAACCCTAACCAGAATTTAAAAAATACATAGTTTTCTGGATATTGCAACAAAACCCTAACCCTAACCAGAATTTAAAAAATACAGAGTTTTCTGGATATTGCAACAAAACATTTACCCTAACCCTAACCAGAATTTAAAAAATACAGAGTTTTCTGGATATTTCAACAAAACCCTAACCCTAACCAAAAGTGATAAAATACTGAGTTTTCTGGATATTGCAACAAAACATTTACCCTAACCCTAACCAGAATTTAAAAAATACAGAGTTTTCTGGATATTTCAACAAAACCCTAACCCTAACCAAAAGTGATAAAATACTGAGTTTTCTGGATATTGCAACAAAACATTTACCCTAACCCTAACCAGAATTTAAAAAATACAGAGTTTTCTGGATATTGCAACAAAACCCTAACCCTAACCAAAAGTGATAAAATACTGAGTTTTCTGGATATTGCAACAAAACCCTAACCCTAACCAAAAGTGATAAAATACTGAGTTTTCTGGATATTGCAACAAAACATTTACCCTAACCCTAACCAGAATTTAAAAAATACAGAGTTTTCTGGATATTGCTACAAAACATTAACCTTAACCCTAACCAGAATTTAAAAAATACAGAGTTTTCTGGATATTGCAACAAAACCCTAACCCTTACCAGAATTTAAAAAATACAGAGTTTTCTGGATATTGCAACAAAACATTTACCCTAACCCTAACCAGAATTTAAAAAATACTGAGTTTTCTGGATATTGCAACAAAACATTTACCCTAACCCTAACCAGAATTTAAAAAATACAGAGTTTTCTGGATATTGCAACAAAACCCTAACCCTAACCAAAAGTGATAAAATACTGAGTTTTCTGGATATTGCAACAAAACATTTACCCTAACCCTAACCAGAATTTAAAAAATACAGAGGTTTCTGGATATTGCTACAAAACATTTACCTTAACCCTAACCAGAATTTAAAAAATACAGAGTTTTCTGGATATTGCAACAAAACCCTAACCCTTACCAGAATTTAAAAAATACAGAGTTTTCTGGATATTGCAACAAAACATTTACCCTAACCCTAACCAGAATTTAAAAAATACTGAGTTTTCTGGATATTGCAACAAAACATTTACCCTAACCCTAACCAGAATTTAAAAAATACAGAGTTTTCTGGATATTGCAACAAAACATTTACCTTACTCCTAACCAGAATTTAAAAAATACAGAGTTTTCTGGATATTGCAACAAAACATTTACCCTAACCCTAACCAGAATTTAAAAAATACAGAGTTTTCTGGATATTGCAACAAAACATTTACCCTAACCCTAACCAGAATTTAAAAAATACAGAGTTTTCTGGATATTGCAACAAAACATTTACCCTAACCAGAATTTAAAAAATACAGAGTTTTCTGGATATTGCAACAAAACATTTACCCTAACCCTAACCAGAATTTAAAAAATACAGAGTTTTCTGGATATTGCAACAAAACATTTACCCTAACCCTAACCAGAATTTAAAAAATACTGAGTTTTCTGGATATTGCAACAAAACATTTACCCTAACCCTAACCAGAATTTAAAAAATGCAGAGTTTTCTGGATATTGCAACAAAACATTTAATCTAACCCTAACCAAATGTGATAAAATACTGAGTTTTCTTGATATTGCAACAAAACATTTACCCTAACCCTTACCAGAATTTAAAAAATACAGAGTTTTCTGGATATTGCAACAAAACATTTACCCTAACCCTAACCAGAATTTAAAAAATACAGAGTTTTCTGGATATTGCAACAAAACATTTACCCTAACCCTAACCAGAATTTAAAAAATACAGAGTTTTCTGGATATTGCAACAAAACATTTACCCTAACCCTAACCAGAATTTAAAAAATACATAGTTTTCTGGATATTGCAACAAAACCCTAACCCTAACCAGAATTTAAAAAATACAGAGTTTTCTGGATATTGCAACAAAACATTTACCCTAACCCTAACCAGAATTTAAAAAATACAGAGTTTTCTGGATATTTCAACAAAACCCTAACCCTTACCAAAAGTGATAAAATACTGAGTTTTCTGGATATTGCAACAAAACATTTACCCTAACCCTAACCAGAATTTAAAAAATACAGAGTTTTCTGGATATTGCAACAAAACCCTAACCCTAACCAAAAGTGATAAAATACTGAGTTTTCTGGATATTGCAACAAAACATTTACCCTAACCCTAACCAGAATTTAAAAAATACAGAGTTTTCTGGATATTGCTACAAAACATTTACCTTAACCCTAACCAGAATTTAAAAAATACAGAGTTTTCTGGATATTGCAACAAAACCCTAACCCTTACCAGAATTTAAAAAATACAGAGTTTTCTGGATATTGCAACAAAACATTTACCCTAACCCTAACCAGAATTTAAAAAATACAGAGTTTTCTGGATATTGCAACAAAACATTTACCCTAACCCTAACCAAATGTGATAAAATACTGAGTTTTCTGGATATTGCAAACAAAACATTTACCCTAACCCTTACCAGAATTTAAAAAATACAGAGTTTTCTGGATATTGCAACAAAACATTTACCCTAACCCTAACCAGAATTTAAAAAATACAGAGTTTTCTGGATATTGCAACAAAACATTTACCCTAACCCTAACCAGAATTTAAAAAATACAGAGTTTTCTGGATATTGCAACAAAACATTTACCCTAACCCTAACCAGAATTTAAAAAATACAGAGTTTTCTGGATATTGCAACAAAACATTTACCCTAACCCTAACCAGAATTTAAAAAATACATAGTTTTCTGGATATTGCAACAAAACCCTAACCCTAACCAGAATTTAAAAAATACAGAGTTTTCTGGATATTGCAACAAAACATTTACCCTAACCCTAACCAGAATTTAAAAAATACAGAGTTTTCTGGATATTGCAACAAAACATTTACCCTAACCCTAACCAGAATTTAAAAAATACAGAGTTTTCTGGATATTGCAACAAAACATTTACCCTAACCCTAACCAAAAGTGATAAAATACAGAGTTTTCTGGATATTGCAACAAAACATTTACCCTAACACTAACTAGAATTTAAAAAATACAGAGTTTTCTGGATATTGCAACAAAACATTTACCCTAACCCTAACCAGAATTTAAAAAATACAGAGTTTTCTGGATATTGCAACAAAACATTTACCCTAACCCTAACCAGAATTTAAAAAATACAGAGTTTTCTGGATATTGCAACAAAACATTTACCCTAACCCTAACCAGAATTTAAAAAATACAGAGTTTTCTGGATATTGCAACAAAACATTTACCCTAACCCTAACCAGAATTTAAAAAATACAGAGTTTTCTGGATATTGCAACAAAACATTTACCCTAACCCTAACCAGAATTTAAAAAATACAGAGTTTTCTGGATATTGCAACAAAACATTTACCCTAACCCTAACCAGAATTTAAAAAATACAGAGTTTTCTGGATATTGCAACAAAACATTTACCCTAACCCTAACCCTAACCAGAATTTAAAAAATACAGAGTTTTCTGGATATTGCAACAAAACATTTACCCTAACCCTAACCAGAATTTAAAAAATACAGAGCTTTCTGGATATTGCAACAAAACCCTAACCCTAACCAAAAGTGATAAAATACTGAATTTTCTGGATATTGCAACAAAACATTTACCCTAACCCTAACCAGAATTTAAAAAATACAGAGTTTTCTGGATATTGCAACAAAACATTTACCCTAACCCTAACCAGAATTTAAAAAATACAGAGTTTTCTGGATATTGCAACAAAACATTTACCCTAACCCTAACCAGAATTTTAAAAATACAGAGTTTTCTGGATATTGCAACCAAACATTTACCCTAACCCTAACCAGAATTTAAAAAATACAGAGCTTTCTGGATATTGCAACAAAACCCTAACCCTAACCAAAAGTGATAAAATACTGAATTTTCTGGATATTGCAACAAAACATTTACCCTAACCCTAACCAGAATTTAAAAAATACAGAGTTTTCTGGATATTGCAACAAAACATTTACCCTAACCCTAACCAGAATTTAAAAAATACTGAATTTTCTGGATATTGCAACAAAACATTTACCCTAACCCTAACCAGAATTTAAAAAATACAGAGTTTTCTGGATATTGCAACAAAACATTTACCCTAACCCTAACCAGAATTTAAAAAATACAGAGTTTTCTGGATATTGCAACAAAACATTTACCCTAACCCTAACCAGAATTTAAAAAATACAGAGTTTTCTGGATATTGCAACAAAACATTTACCCTAACCCTAACCAGAATTTAAAAAATACAGAGTTTTCTGGATATTGCAACAAAACATTTACCCTAACCCTAACCAGAATTTAAAAAATACAGAGTTTTCTGGATATTGCAACAAAACATTTACCCTAACCCTAACCAAAAGTGATAAAATACAGAGTTTTCTGGATATTGCAACAAAACATTTACCCTAACCCTAACTAGAATTTAAAAAATACAGAGTTTTCTGGATATTGCAACAAAACATTTACCCTAACCCTAACCAGAATTTAAAAAATACAGAGTTTTCTGGATATTGCAACAAAACATTTACCCTAACCCTAACCAGAATTTAAAAAATACAGAGTTTTCTGGATATTGCAACAAAACATTTACCCTAACCCTAACCAGAATTTAAAAAATACAGAGTTTTCTGGATATTGCAACAAAACATTTACCCTAACCCTAACCAGAATTTAAAAAATACAGAGTTTTCTGGATATTGCAACAAAACATTTACCCTAACCCTAACCAGAATTTAAAAAATACAGAGTTTTCTGGATATTGCAACAAAACATTTACCCTAACCCTAACCAGAATTTAAAAAATACAGAGTTTTCTGGATATTGCAACAAAACATTTACCCTAACCCTAACCAGAATTTTAAAAATACAGAGTTTTCTGGATATTGCAACAAAACATTTACCCTAACCCTAACCAGAATTTAAAAAATACAGAGCTTTCTGGATATTGCAACAAAACCCTAACCCTAACCAAAAGTGATAAAATACTGAATTTTCTGGATATTGCAACAAAACATTTACCCTAACCCTAACCAGAATTTAAAAAATACAGAGTTTTCTGGATATTGCAACAAAACATTTACCCTAACCCTAACCAGAATTTAAAAAATACAGAGTTTTCTGGATATTGCAACAAAACATTTACCCTAACCCTAACCAGAATTTTAAAAATACAGAGTTTTCTGGATATTGCAACCAAACATTTACCCTAACCCTAACCAGAATTTAAAAAATACAGAGCTTTCTGGATATTGCAACAAAACCCTAACCCTAACCAAAAGTGATAAAATACTGAATTTTCTGGATATTGCAACAAAACATTTACCCTAACCCTAACCAGAATTTAAAAAATACAGAGTTTTCTGGATATTGCAACAAAACATTTACCCTAACCCTAACCAGAATTTAAAAAATACAGAGTTTTCTGGATATTGCAACAAAACATTTACCCTAACCCTAACCAGAATTTAAAAAATACAGAGTTTTCTGGATATTGCAACAAAACATTTACCCTAACCCTAACCAGAATTTAAAAAATACAGAGTTTTCTGGATATTGCAACAAAACATTTACCCTAACCCTAACCAGAATTTAAAAAATACAGAGCTTTCTGGATATTGCAACAAAACCCTAACCCTAACCAAAAGTGATAAAATACTGAATTTTCTGGATATTGCAACAAAACATTTACCCTAACCCTAACCAGAATTTAAAAAATACAGAGTTTTCTGGATATTGCAACAAAACATTTACCCTAACCCTAACCAGAATTTAAAAAATACAGAGTTTTCTGGATATTGCAACAAAACATTTACCCTAACCCTAACCAGAATTTAAAAAATACAGAGTTTTCTGGATATTGCAACAAAACATTTACCCTAACCCTAACCAGAATTTAAAAAATACAGAGTTTTCTGGATATTGCAACAAAACATTTACCCTAACCCTAACCAGAATTTAAAAAATACAGAGTTTACTGGATATTGCAACAAAACCCTAACCCTAACCAGAATTTAAAAAATACAGAGTTTTCTGGATATTGCAACAAAACATTTACCCTAACCCTAACCAGAATTTAAAAAATACAGAGTTTTCTGGATATTGCAACAAAACATTTACCCTTGCCCTAACCAAAAGTGATAAAATACAGAGTTTTCTGGATATTGCAACAAAACCCTAACCCTAACCAGAATTTAAAAAATACAGAGTTTTCTGGATATTGCAACAAAACATTTACCCTAACCCTAACCAGAATTTAAAAAATACAGAGTTTTCTGGATATTGCAACAAAACATTTACCCTAACCCTAACCAGAATTTAAAAAATACAGAGTTTTCTGGATATTGCAACAAAACATTTACCCTAACCCTAACCAAAAGTGATAAAATACAGAGTTTTCTGGATATTGCAACAAAACATTTACCCTAACCCTAACTAGAATTTAAAAAATACAGAGTTTTCTGGATATTGCAACAAAACATTTACCCTAACCCTAACCAGAATTTAAAAAATACAGAGTTTTCTGGATATTGCAACAAAACATTTACCCTAACCCTAACCAGAATTTAAAAAATACAGAGTTTTCTGGATATTGCAACAAAACATTTACCCTAACCCTAACCAGAATTTAAAAAATACAGAGTTTTCTGGATATTGCAACAAAACATTTACCCTAACCCTAACCAGAATTTAAAAAATACAGAGTTTTCTGGATATTGCAACAAAACATTTACCCTAACCCTAACCAGAATTTAAAAAATACAGAGTTTTCTGGATATTGCAACAAAACATTTACCCTAACCCTAACCAGAATTTAAAAAATACAGAGTTTTCTGGATATTGCAACAAAACATTTACCCTAACCCTAACCAGAATTAAAAAATACAGAGTTTTCTGGATATTGCAACAAAACATTTACCCTAACCCTAACCAGAAGTAAAAAAATACAGAGTTTTCTGGATATTGCAACAAAACCCTAACCCTAACCAAAAGTGATAAAATACTGAGTTTTCTGGATATTGCAACAAAACATTTACCCTAACCCTAACCAGAATTTAAAAAATACAGAGTTTTCTGGATATTGCAACAAAACATTTACCCTAACCGTAACCAGAATTTAAAAAATACAGAGTTTTCTGGATATTGCAACCAAACATTTACCCTAACCCTAACCAGAATTTAAAAAATACAGAGCTTTCTGGATATTGCAACAAAACCCTAACCCTAACCAAAAGTGATCAAATACTGAATTTTCTGGATATTGCAACAAAACATTTATTCTAACCCTAACCAGAATTTAAAAAATACAGACTTTTCTGGATATGGCAACAAAACATTTACCCTAACCCTAACCAGAATTTAAAAAATACAGAGTTTTCTGGATATTGCAACAAAACATTTACCCTAACCCTAACCAGAATTTAAAAAATACAGAGTTTTCTGGATATTGCAACAAAACATTTACCCTAACCCTAACCAGAATTTAAAAAATACAGAGTTTTCTGGATATTGCAACAAAACATTTACCCTAACCCTAACCAGAATTTAAAAAATACAGAGTTTTCTGGATATTGCAACAAAACATTTACCCTAACCCTAACCAGAATTTAAAAAATACAGAGTTTTCTGGATATTGCAACAAAACATTTACCCTAACCCTAACCAGAATTTAAAAAATACAGAGCTTTCTGGATATTGCAACAAAACCCTAACCCTAACCAAAAGTGATAAAATACTGAATTTTCTGGATATTGCAACAAAACCCTAACCCTAACCCTAACCAGAATTTAAAAAATACAGAGTTTTCTGGATATTGCAACAAAACATTTACCCTAACCCTAACCAGAATTTAAAAAATACAGAGTTTTCTGGATATTGCAACAAAACATTTACCCTAACCCTAACCAGAATTTAAAAAATACAGAGTTTTCTGGATATTGCAACAAAACATTTACCCTAACCCTAACCAGAATTTAAAAAATACAGAGTTTTCTGGATATTGCAACAAAACATTTACCCTAACCCTAACCAGAATTTAAAAAATACAGAGTTTTCTGGATATTGCAACAAAACATTTACCCTAACCCTAACCAGAATTTAAAAAATACAGAGTTTTCTGGATATTGCAACAAAACATTTACCCTAACCCTAACCAGAATTATAAAAAATACAGAGTTTTCTGGATATTGCAACAAAACATTTACCCTAACCCTAACCAGAATTAAAAAAAATACAGAGTTTTCTGGATATTGCAACAAAACCCTAACCCTAACCAAAAGTGATAAAATACAGAGTTTTCTGGATATTGCAACAAAACATTTACCCTAACCCTCACCAGAATTTAAAAAATACAGAGTTTTCTGGATATTGCAACAAAAACTTTACCCTAACCCTAACCAGAATTTAAAAAATACAGAGTTTTCTGGATATTGCAACCAAACATTTACCCTAACCCTAACCAGAATTTAAAAAATACAGAGCTTTCTGGATATTGCAACAAAACCCTAACCCTAACCAAAAGTGATAAAATACTGAATTTTCTGGATATTGCAACAAAACATTTACCCTAACCCTAACCAGAATTTAAAAAATACAGACTTTTCTGGATATGGCAACAAAACATTTACCCTAACCCTAACCAGAATTTAAAAAATACAGAGTTTTCTGGATATTGCAACAAAACATTTACCCTAACCCTAACCAGAATTTAAAAAATACAGAGTTTTCTGGATATTGCAACAAAACATTTACCCTAACCCTAACCAGAATTTAAAAAATACAGAGTTTTCTGGATATTGCAACAAAACATTTACCCTAACCCTAACCAGAATTTAAAAAATACAGAGTTTTCTGGATATTGCAACAAAACATTTACCCTAACCCTAACCAGAATTTAAAAAATACAGAGTTTTCTGGATATTGCAACAAAACATTTACCCTAACCCTAACCAGAATTTAAAAAATACAGAGTTTTCTGGATATTGCAACAAAACATTTACCCTAACCCTAACCAGAATTTAAAAAATACAGAGCTTTCTGGATATTGCAACAAAACCCTAACCCTAACCAAAAGTGATAAAATACTGAATTTTCTGGATATTGCAACAAAACATTTACCCTAACCCTAACCAGAATTTAAAAAATACAGAGTTTTCTGGATATTGCAACAAAACATTTACCCTAACCCTAACCAGAATTTAAAAAATACAGAGTTTTCTGGATATTGCAACAAAACATTTACCCTAACCCTAACCAGAATTTAAAAATACAGAGTTTTCTGGATATTGCAACAAAACATTTACCCTAACCCTAACCAGAATTTAAAAAATACAGAGTTTTCTGGATATTGCAACAAAACATTTACCCTAACCCTAACCAGAATTTAAAAAATACAGAGTTTACTGGATATTGCAACAAAACCCTAACCATAACCAGAATTTAAAAAATACAGAGTTTTCTGGATATTGCAACAAAACATTTACCCTAACCCTAACCAGAATTTAAAAAATACAGAGTTTTCTGGATATTGGAACAAAACATTTACCCTAACCCTAACCAAAAGTGATAAAATACAGAGTTTTCTGGATATTGCAACAAAACATTTACCCTAACCCTAACTAGAATTTAAAAAATACAGAGTTTTCTGGATATTGCAACAAAACATTTACCCTAACCCTAACCAGAATTTAAAAAATACAGAGTTTTCTGGATATTGCAACAAAACATTTACCCTAACCCTAACCAGAATTTAAAAAATACAGAGTTTTCTGGATATTGCAACAAAACATTTACCCTAACCCTAACCAGAATTTAAAAAATACAGAGTTTTCTGGATATTGCAACAAAACATTTACCCTAACCCTAACCAGAATTTAAAAAATACAGAGTTTTCTGGATATTGCAACAAAACATTTACCCTAACCCTAACCAGAATTTAAAAAATACAGAGTTTTCTGGATATTGCAACAAAACATTTACCCTAACCCTAACCAGAATTTAAAAAATACAGAGTTTTCTGGATATTGCAACAAAACATTTACCCTAACCCTAACCAGAATTAAAAAATACAGAGTTTTCTGGATATTGCAACAAAACATTTACCCTAACCCTAACCAGAATTTAAAAAATACAGAGTTTTCTGGATATTGCAACAAAACATTTACCCTAACCCTAACCAGAATTTAAAAAATACAGAGTTTTCTGGATATTGCAACAAAACATTTACCCTAACCCTAACCAGAATTTAAAAAATACAGAGTTTTCTGGATATTGCAACAAAACATTTACCCTAACCCTAACCAGAATTTAAAAAATACAGAGTTTTCTGGATATTGCAACAAAACATTTACCCTAACCCTAACCAGAATTAAAAAATACAGAGTTTTCTGGATATTGCAACAAAACATTTACCCTAACCCTAACCAGAAGTAAAAAAATACAGAGTTTTCTGGATATTGCAACAAAACCCTAACCCTAACCAAAAGTGATAAAATACTGAGTTTTCTGGATATTGCAACAAAACATTTACCCTAACCCTAACCAGAATTTAAAAAATACAGAGTTTTCTGGATATTGCAACAAAACATTTACCCTAACCGTAACCAGAATTTAAAAAATACAGAGTTTTCTGGATATTGCAACCAAACATTTACCCTAACCCTAACCAGAATTTAAAAAATACAGAGCTTTCTGGATATTGCAACAAAACCCTAACCCTAACCAAAAGTGATCAAATACTGAATTTTCTGGATATTGCAACAAAACATTTATTCTAACCCTAACCAGAATTTAAAAAATACTGACTTTTCTGGATATGGCAACAAAACATTTACCCTAACCCTAACCAGAATTTAAAAAATACAGAGTTTTCTGGATATTGCAACAAAACATTTACCCTAACCCTAACCAGAATTTAAAAAATACAGAGTTTTCTGGATATTGCAACAAAACATTTACCCTAACCCTAACCAGAATTTAAAAAATACAGAGTTTTCTGGATATTGCAACAAAACATTTACCCTAACCCTAACCAGAATTTAAAAAATACAGAGTTTTCTGGATATTGCAACAAAACATTTACCCTAACCCTAACCAGAATTTAAAAAATACAGAGTTTTCTGGATATTGCAACAAAACATTTACCCTAACCCTAACCAGAATTTAAAAAATACAGAGCTTTCTGGATATTGCAACAAAACCCTAACCCTAACCAAAAGTGATAAAATACTGAATTTTCTGGATATTGCAACAAAACCCTAACCCTAACCCTAACCAGAATTTAAAAAATACAGAGTTTTCTGGATATTGCAACAAAACATTTACCCTAACCCTAACCAGAATTTAAAAAATACAGAGTTTTCTGGATATTGCAACAAAACATTTACCCTAACCCTAACCAGAATTTAAAAAATACAGAGTTTTCTGGATATTGCAACAAAACATTTACCCTAACCCTAACCAGAATTATAAAAAATACAGAGTTTTCTGGATATTGCAACAAAACATTTACCCTAACCCTAACCAGAATTAAAAAAAATACAGAGTTTTCTGGATATTGCAACAAAACCCTAACCCTAACCAAAAGTGATAAAATACAGAGTTTTCTGGATATTGCAACAAAACATTTACCCTAACCCTCACCAGAATTTAAAAAATACAGAGTTTTCTGGATATTGCAACAAAACATTTACCCTAACCCTAACCAGAATTTAAAAAATACAGAGTTTTCTGGATATTGCAACCAAACATTTACCCTAACCCTAACCAGAATTTAAAAAATACAGAGCTTTCTGGATATTGCAACAAAACCCTAACCCTAACCAAAAGTGATAAAATACTGAATTTTCTGGATATTGCAACAAAACATTTACCCTAACCCTAACCAGAATTTAAAAAATACAGACTTTTCTGGATATGGCAACAAAACATTTACCCTAACCCTAACCAGAATTTAAAAAATACAGAGTTTTCTGGATATTGCAACAAAACATTTACCCTAACCCTAACCAGAATTTAAAAAATACAGAGTTTTCTGGATATTGCAACAAAACATTTACCCTAACCCTAACCAGAATTTAAAAAATACAGAGTTTTCTGGATATTGCAACAAAACATTTACCCTAACCCTAACCAGAATTTAAAAAATACAGAGTTTTCTGGATATTGCAACAAAACATTTACCCTAACCCTAACCAGAATTTAAAAAATACAGAGTTTTCTGGATATTGCAACAAAACATTTACCCTAACCCTAACCAGAATTTAAAAAATACAGAGCTTTCTGGATATTGCAACAAAACCCTAACCCTAACCAAAAGTGATAAAATACTGAATTTTCTGGATATTGCAACAAAACATTTACCCTAACCCTAACCAGAATTTAAAAAATACAGAGTTTTCTGGATATTGCAACAAAACATTTACCCTAACCCTAACCAGAATTTAAAAAATACAGAGTTTTCTGGATATTGCAACAAAACATTTACCCTAACCCTAACCAGAATTTAAAAAATACAGAGTTTTCTGGATATTGCAACAAAACATTTACCCTAACCCTAACCAGAATTTAAAAAATACAGAGTTTTCTGGATATTGCAACAAAACATTTACCCTAACCCTAACCAGAATTTAAAAAATACAGAGTTTACTGGATATTGCAACAAAACCCTAACCCTAACCAGAATTTAAAAAATACAGAGTTTTCTGGATATTGCAACAAAACATTTACCCTAACCCTAACCAGAATTTAAAAAATACAGAGTTTTCTGGATATTGGAACAAAACATTTACCCTAACCCTAACCAAAAGTGATAAAATACAGAGTTTTCTGGATATTGCAACAAAACATTTACCCTAACCGTAACCAGAATTTAAAAAATACAGAGTTTTCTGGATATTGCAACCAAACATTTACCCTAACCCTAACCAGAATTTAAAAAATACAGAGCTTTCTGGATATTGCAACAAAACCCTAACCCTAACCAAAAGTGATCAAATACTGAATTTTCTGGATATTGCAACAAAACATTTATTCTAACCCTAACCAGAATTTAAAAAATACTGACTTTTCTGGATATGGCAACAAAACATTTACCCTAACCCTAACCAGAATTTAAAAAATACAGAGTTTTCTGGATATTGCAACAAAACATTTACCCTAACCCTAACCAGAATTTAAAAAATACAGAGTTTTCTGGATATTGCAACAAAACATTTACCCTAACCCTAACCAGAATTTAAAAAATACAGAGTTTTCTGGATATTGCAACAAAACATTTACCCTAACCCTAACCAGAATTTAAAAAATACAGAGTTTTCTGGATATTGCAACAAAACATTTACCCTAACCCTAACCAGAATTTAAAAAATACAGAGTTTTCTGGATATTGCAACAAAACATTTACCCTAACCCTAACCAGAATTTAAAAAATACAGAGCTTTCTGGATATTGCAACAAAACCCTAACCCTAACCAAAAGTGATAAAATACTGAATTTTCTGGATATTGCAACAAAACCCTAACCCTAACCCTAACCAGAATTTAAAAAATACAGAGTTTTCTGGATATTGCAACAAAACATTTACCCTAACCCTAACCAGAATTTAAAAAATACAGAGTTTTCTGGATATTGCAACAAAACATTTACCCTAACCCTAACCAGAATTTAAAAAATACAGAGTTTTCTGGATATTGCAACAAAACATTTACCCTAACCCTAACCAGAATTATAAAAAATACAGAGTTTTCTGGATATTGCAACAAAACATTTACCCTAACCCTAACCAGAATTAAAAAAAATACAGAGTTTTCTGGATATTGCAACAAAACCCTAACCCTAACCAAAAGTGATAAAATACAGAGTTTTCTGGATATTGCAACAAAACATTTACCCTAACCCTCACCAGAATTTAAAAAATACAGAGTTTTCTGGATATTGCAACAAAACATTTACCCTAACCCTAACCAGAATTTAAAAAATACAGAGTTTTCTGGATATTGCAACCAAACATTTACCCTAACCCTAACCAGAATTTAAAAAATACAGAGCTTTCTGGATATTGCAACAAAACCCTAACCCTAACCAAAAGTGATAAAATACTGAATTTTCTGGATATTGCAACAAAACATTTACCCTAACCCTAACCAGAATTTAAAAAATACAGACTTTTCTGGATATGGCAACAAAACATTTACCCTAACCCTAACCAGAATTTAAAAAATACAGAGTTTTCTGGATATTGCAACAAAACATTTACCCTAACCCTAACCAGAATTTAAAAAATACAGAGTTTTCTGGATATTGCAACAAAACATTTACCCTAACCCTAACCAGAATTTAAAAAATACAGAGTTTTCTGGATATTGCAACAAAACATTTACCCTAACCCTAACCAGAATTTAAAAAATACAGAGTTTTCTGGATATTGCAACAAAACATTTACCCTAACCCTAACCAGAATTTAAAAAATACAGAGTTTTCTGGATATTGCAACAAAACATTTACCCTAACCCTAACCAGAATTTAAAAAATACAGAGCTTTCTGGATATTGCAACAAAACCCTAACCCTAACCAAAAGTGATAAAATACTGAATTTTCTGGATATTGCAACAAAACATTTACCCTAACCCTAACCAGAATTTAAAAAATACAGAGTTTTCTGGATATTGCAACAAAACATTTACCCTAACCCTAACCAGAATTTAAAAAATACAGAGTTTTCTGGATATTGCAACAAAACATTTACCCTAACCCTAACCAGAATTTAAAAAATACAGAGTTTTCTGGATATTGCAACAAAACATTTACCCTAACCCTAACCAGAATTTAAAAAATACAGAGTTTTCTGGATATTGCAACAAAACATTTACCCTAACCCTAACCAGAATTTAAAAAATACAGAGTTTACTGGATATTGCAACAAAACCCTAACCCTAACCAGAATTTAAAAAATACAGAGTTTTCTGGATATTGCAACAAAACATTTACCCTAACCCTAACCAGAATTTAAAAAATACAGAGTTTTCTGGATATTGGAACAAAACATTTACCCTAACCCTAACCAAAAGTGATAAAATACAGAGTTTTCTGGATATTGCAACAAAACATTTACCCTAACCCTAACTAGAATTTAAAAAATACAGAGTTTTCTGGATATTGCAACAAAACATTTACCCTAACCCTAACCAGAATTTAAAAAATACAGAGTTTTCTGGATATTGCAACAAAACATTTACCCTAACCCTAACCAGAATTTAAAAAATACAGAGTTTTCTGGATATTGCAACAAAACATTTACCCTAACCCTAACCAGAATTTAAAAAATACAGAGTTTTCTGGATATTGCAACAAAACATTTACCCTAACCCTAACCAGAATTTAAAAAATACAGAGTTTTCTGGATATTGCAACAAAACATTTACCCTAACCCTAACCAGAATTTAAAAAATACAGAGTTTTCTGGATATTGCAACAAAACATTTACCCTAACCCTAACCAGAATTTAAAAAATACAGAGTTTTCTGGATATTGCAACAAAACATTTACCCTAACCCTAACCAGAATTAAAAAATACAGAGTTTTCTGGATATTGCAACAAAACATTTACCCTAACCCTAACCAGAATTTAAAAAATACAGAGTTTTCTGGATATTGCAACAAAACCCTAACCCTAACCAAAAGTGATAAAATACTGAGTTTTCTGGATATTGCAACAAAACATTTACCCTAACCCTAACCAGAATTTAAAAAATACAGAGTTTTCTGGATATTGCAACAAAACATTTACCCTAACCCTAACCAGAATTTAAAAAATACAGAGTTTTCTGGATATTGCAACCAAACATTTACCCTAACCCTAACCAGAATTTAAAAAATACAGAGCTTTCTGGATATTGCAACAAAACCCTAACCCTAACCAAAAGTGATAAAATACGTAATTTTCTGGATATTGCAACAAAACATTTACCCTAACCCTAACCAGAATTTAAAAAATACAGACTTTTCTGGATATTGCAACAAAACATTTACCCTAACCCTAACCAGAATTTAAAAAATACAAAGTTTTCTGGATATTGCAACAAAACATTTACCCTAACCCTAACCAGAATTTAAAAAATACAGAGTTTTCTGGATATTGCAACAAAACATTTACCCTAACCCTAACCAGAATTTAAAAAATACAGAGTTTTCTGGATATTGCAACAAAACATTTACCCTAACCCTAACCAGAATTTTAAAAATACAGAGTTTACTGGATATTGCAACAAAACCCTAACCCTAACCAGAATTTAAAAAATACAGAGTTTTCTGGATATTGCAACAAAACATTTACCCTAACCCTAACCAGAATTTAAAAAATACAGAGTTTTCTGGATATTGCAACAAAACATTTACCCTAACCCTAACCAGAATTTAAAAAATACAGAGTTTTCTGGATATTGCAACCAAACATTTACCCTAACCCTAACCAGAATTTAAAAAATACAGAGCTTTCTGGATATTGCAACAAAACCCTAACCCTAACCAAAAGTGATAAAATACTGAATTTTCTGGATATTGCAACAAAACATTTACCCTAACCCTAACCAGAATTTAAAAAATACAGACTTTTCTGGATATGGCAACAAAACATTTACCCTAACCCTAACCAGAATTTAAAAAATACAGAGTTTTCTGGATATTGCAACAAAACATTTACCCTAACCCTAACCAGAATTTAAAAAATACAGAGTTTTCTGGATATTGCAACAAAACATTTACCCTAACCCTAACCAGAATTTAAAAAATACAGAGTTTTCTGGATATTGCAACAAAACATTTACCCTAACCCTAACCAGAATTTAAAAAATACAGAGTTTTCTGGATATTGCAACAAAACATTTACCCTAACCCTAACCAGAATTTAAAAAATACAGAGTTTTCTGGATATTGCAACAAAACATTTACCCTAACCCTAACCAGAATTCAAAAAATACAGAGTTTTCTGGATATTGCAACAAAACATTTACCCTAACCCTAACCAGAATTTAAAAAATACAGAGTTTTCTGGATATTGCAACAAAACATTTACCCTAACCCTAACCAGAATTTAAAAAATACAGAGTTTACTGGATATTGCAACAAAACCCTAACCCTAACCAGAATTTAAAAAATACAGAGTTTTCTGGATATTGCAACAAAACATTTACCCTAACCCTAACCAGAATTTAAAAAATACAGAGTTTTCTGGATATTGGAACAAAACATTTACCCTAACCCTAACCAAAAGTGATAAAATACAGAGTTTTCTGGATATTGCAACAAAACATTTACCCTAACCCTAACTAGAATTTAAAAAATACAGAGTTTTCTGGATATTGCAACAAAACATTTACCCTAACCCTAACCAGAATTTAAAAAATACAGAGTTTTCTGGATATTGCAACAAAACATTTACCCTAACCCTAACCAGAATTTAAAAAATACAGAGTTTTCTGGATATTGCAACAAAACATTTACCCTAACCCTAACCAGAATTTAAAAAATACAGAGTTTTCTGGATATTGCAACAAAACATTTACCCTAACCCTAACCAGAATTTAAAAAATACAGAGTTTTCTGGATATTGCAACAAAACATTTACCCTAACCCTAACCAGAATTTAAAAAATACAGAGTTTTCTGGATATTGCAACAAAACATTTACCCTAACCCTAACCAGAATTTAAAAAATACAGAGTTTTCTGGATATTGCAACAAAACATTTACCCTAACCCTAACCAGAATTAAAAAATACAGAGTTTTCTGGATATTGCAACAAAACATTTACCCTAACCCTAACCAGAATTTAAAAAATACAGAGTTTTCTGGATATTGCAACAAAACCCTAACCCTAACCAAAAGTGATAAAATACTGAGTTTTCTGGATATTGCAACAAAACATTTACCCTAACCCTAACCAGAATTTAAAAAATACAGAGTTTTCTGGATATTGCAACAAAACATTTACCCTAACCCTAACCAGAATTTAAAAAATACAGAGTTTTCTGGATATTGCAACCAAACATTTACCCTAACCCTAACCAGAATTTAAAAAATACAGAGCTTTCTGGATATTGCAACAAAACCCTAACCCTAACCAAAAGTGATAAAATACTGAATTTTCTGGATATTGCAACAAAACATTTACCCTAACCCTAACCAGAATTTAAAAAATACAGACTTTTCTGGATATTGCAACAAAACATTTACCCTAACCCTAACCAGAATTTAAAAAAT
This sequence comes from Sepiola atlantica, assembly GCA_963556195.1. Lineage (NCBI taxonomy): Eukaryota > Metazoa > Mollusca > Cephalopoda > Sepiida > Sepiolidae > Sepiola > Sepiola atlantica. The sequence goes on along the minus strand of CAUVYP010000088.1, from coordinate 891,514 downwards.
ACAAAGTTTTCTGGATATTGCAACAAAACATTTACCCTAACCCTAACCAGAATTTAAAAAATACAGAGTTTTCTGGATATTGCAACAAAACATTTACCCTAACCCTAACCAGAATTTAAAAAATACAGAGTTTTCTGGATATTGCAACAAAACATTTACCCTAACCCTAACCAGAATTTTAAAAATACAGAGTTTACTGGATATTGCAACAAAACCCTAACTCTAACCAGAATTTAAAAAATACAGAGTTTTCTGGATATTGCAACAAAACATTTACCCTAACCCTAACCAGAATTTAAAAAATACAGAGTTTTCTGGATATTGCAACAAAACATTTACCCTAACCCTAACCAGAATTTAAAAAATACAGAGTTTTCTGGATATTGCAACAAAACATTTACCCTAACCCTAACCAGAATTTAAAAAATACAGAGCTTTCTGGATATTGCAACAAAACCCTAACCCTAACCAAAAGTGATAAAATACTGAATTTTCTGGATATTGCAACAAAACATTTACCCTAACCCTAACCAGAATTTAAAAAATACAGAGTTTTCTGGATATTGCAACAAAACATTTACCCTAACCCTAACCAGAATTTAAAAAATACAGAGTTTTCTGGATATTGCAACAAAACATTTACCCTAACCCTAACCAGAATTTAAAAAATACAGAGTTTTCTGGATATTGCAACAAAACATTTACCCTAACCCTAACCAGAATTTAAAAAATACAGAGTTTACTGGATATTGCAACAAAACCCTAACCCTAACCAGAATTTAAAAAATACAGAGTTTTCTGGATATTGCAACAAGACATTTACCCTAACCCTAACCAGAATTTAAAAAATACAGAGTTTTCTGGATATTGCAACAAAACATTTACCCTAACCCTAACCAGAATTTAAAAAATACAGAGTTTTCTGGATATTGCAACAAAACATTTACCCTAACCCTAACCAAAAGTGATAAAATACTGAGTTTTCTGGATATTGCAACAAAACATTTACCCTAACCCTAACCAGAATTTAAAAAATACAGAGTTTTCTGGATATTGCAACAAAATATTTACCCTAACCCTAACCAGAATTTAAAAAATACAGAGTTTTCTGGATATTGCAACAAAACCCTAACCCTAACCCTAACCAGAATTTAAAAAATACAGAGTTTTCTGGATATTGCAACAAAACATTTACCCTAACCCTAACCAAAATTTAAAAAATACAGAGTTTTCTGGATATTGCAACAAAACATTTACCCTAACCCTAACCAGAATTTAAAAAATACAGAGTTTTCTGGATATTGCAACAAAACATTTACCCTAACCCTAACCAGAATTTAAAAAATACAGAGTTTTCTGGATATTGCAACAAAACATTTACCCTAACCCTAACCAGAATTTAAAAAATACAGAGTTTTCTGGATATTGCAACAAAACCCTAACCCTAACCAAAAGTGATATAATACTGAGTTTTCTGGATATTGCAACAAAACATTTACCCTAACCCTAACCAGAATTTAAAAAATACAGAGTTTTCTGGATATTGCAACAAAACATTTACCCTAACCCTAACCAGAATTTAAAAAATACAGAGTTTTCTGGATATTGCAACAAAACCCTAACCCTAACCAGAATTAAAAAAAATACAGAGTTTTCTGGATATTGCAACAAAACATTTACCCTAACCCTAACCAGAATTTAAAAAATACTGAGTTTTCTGGATATTGCAACAAAACATTTACCCTAACCCTAACCAGAATTTAAAAAATACAGAGTTTTCTGGATATTGCAATAAAACATTTACCCTAACCCTAACCAAAAGTGATAAAATACTGAGTTTTCTGGATATTGCAACAAAACATTTACCCTAACCCTAACCAGAATTTAAAAAATACAGAGTTTTCTGGATATTGCAACAAAACATTTACCCTAACCCTAACCAGAATTTAAAAAATACAGAGTTTTCTGGATATTGCAACAAAACATTTACCCTAACCCTAACCAGAATTTAAAAAATACAGAGTTTTCTGGATATTGCAACAAAACATTGACCCTAACCCTAACCAGAATTTAAAAAATACAGAGTTTTCTGGATATTGCAACAAAACATTTACCCTAACCCTAACCAGAATTTAAAAAATACAGAGTTTTCTGGATATTGCAATAAAACATTTACCCTAACCCTAACCAGAATTAAAAAAATACAGAGTTTTCTGGATATTGCAACAAAACCCTAACCCTAACCAAAAGTGATAAAATACTGAGTTTTCTGGATGTTGCAACAAAACATTTACCCTGACCCTAACCAGAATTTAAAAAATACAGAGTTTTCTGGATATTGCAACAAAACATTTACCCTAACCCTAACCAGAATTTAAAAAATACAGAGTTTTCTGGATATTGCAACAAAACATTTACCCTAACCCTAACCAGAATTAAAAAATACAGAGTTTTCTGGATATTGCAACAAAACCCTAACCTTAACCAAAAGTGATAAAATACTGAGTTTTCTGGATATTGCAACAAAACCCTAACCCTAACCAAAAGTGATAAAATACTGAGTTTTCTGGATATTGCAACAAAACCCTAACCCTAACCCTTACCCTAACCAGAATTTAAAAAATACAGAGTTTTCTGGATATTGCAACAAAACCCTAACCTTAACCAAAAGTGATAAAATACTGAGTTTTCTGGATATTGCAACAAAACCCTAACCCTAACCCAAACCAGAATTTAAAAAATACAGAGTTTTCTGGATATTGGCACAAAACCCTAACCCTAACCAAAAGTGATAAAATACTGAGTTTTCTGGATATTGCAATAAAACCCTAACCCTAACCCTTACCCTAACCAGATTTTAAAATATACAGAGTTTTCTGGATATTGCAACAAAACCCTAACCCTAACCAAAAGTTATAAAATACTGAGTTTTCTGGATATTGCAACAAAACCCTAACCCTAACCCTTACCCTAACCAGAATTTAAAAAATACAGAGTTTTCTGGATATTGCAACAAAACCCTAACCCTAACCAAAAGTGATAAAATACTGAGTTTTCTGGATATTGCAACAAAACATTTACCCTAACCCTAACCAGAATTTAAAAAATACAGAGTTTTCTGGATATTGCAACAAAACATTTACCCTAACCCTAACCAGAATTTAAAAAATACTGAGTTTTCTGGATATTGCAACAAAACATTTACCCTAACCCTAACCAAAAGTGATAAAATACTGAGTTTTCTGGATATTGCAACAAAACATTTACCCTAACCCTAACCAGAATTTAAAAAATACAGAGTTTTCTGGATATTGCAACAAAACATTTACCCTAACCCTAACCAGAATTTAAAAAATACAGAGTTTTCTGGATATTGCAACAAAACATTTACCCTAACCCTAACCAGAATTTAAAAAATACAGAGTTTTCTGGATATTGCAACAAAACATTTATCCTAACCCTAACCAGAATTTAAAAAATACAGAGTTTTCTGGATATTGCAACAAAACATTTACCCTAACCCTAACCAGAATTTAAAAAATACAGAGTTTTCTGGATATTGCAACAAAACATTTACCCTAACCCTAACCAGAATTTAAAAAATACAGAGTTTTCTGGATATTGCAATAAAACATTTACCCTAACCCTAACCAGAATTAAAAAAATACAGAGTTTTCTGGATATTGCAACAAAACATTTACCCTAACCCTAACCAGAATTTAAAAAATACAGAGTTTTCTGGATATTGCAACAAAACATTTACCCTAACCCTAACCAGAATTTAAAAAATACAGAGTTTTCTGGATATTGCAACAAAACATTTACCCTAACCCTAACCAGAATTTAAAAAATACAGAGTTTTCTGGATATTGCAACAAAACCCTAACCCTAACCAAAAGTGATAAAATACTGAGTTTTCTGGATATTGCAACAAAACATTTACCCTAACCCTAACCAGAATTTAAAAAATACAGAGTTTTCTGGATATTGCAACAAAACATTTACCCTAACCCTAACCAGAATTTAAAAAATACAGAGTTTTCTGGATATTGCAACAAAACCCTAACCCTAACCAGAATTTAAAAAATACAGAGTTTTCTGGATATTGCAACAAAACATTTACCCTAACCCTAACCAGAATTTAAAAAATACTGAGTTTTCTGGATATTGCAACAAAACATTTACCCTAACCCTAACCAGAATTTAAAAAATACAGAGTTTTCTGGATATTGCAATAAAACATTTACCCTAACCCTAACCAAAAGTGATAAAATACTGAGTTTTCTGGATATTGCAACAAAACATTTACCCTAACCCTAACCAGAATTTAAAAAATACAGAGTTTTCTGGATATTGCAACAAAACATTTACCCTAACCCTAACCAGAATTTAAAAAATACAGAGTTTTCTGGATATTGCAACAAAACATTTACCCTAACCCTAACCAGAATTTAAAAAATACAGAGTTTTCTGGATATTGCAACAAAACATTGACCCTAACCCTAACCAGAATTTAAAAAATACAGAGTTTTCTGGATATTGCAACAAAACATTTACCCTAACCCTAACCAGAATTTAAAAAATACAGAGTTTTCTGGATATTGCAATAAAACATTTACCCTAACCCTAACCAGAATTAAAAAAATACAGAGTTTTCTGGATATTGCAACAAAACCCTAACCCTAACCAAAAGTGATAAAATACTGAGTTTTCTGGATATTGCAACAAAACATTTACCCTGACCCTAACCAGAATTTAAAAAATACAGAGTTTTCTGGATATTGCAACAAAACATTTACCCTAACCCTAACCAGAATTTAAAAAATACAGAGTTTTCTGGATATTGCAACAAAACATTTACCCTAACCCTAACCAGAATTAAAAAATACAGAGTTTTCTGGATATTGCAACAAAACCCTAACCTTAACCAAAAGTGATAAAATACTGAGTTTTCTGGATATTGCAACAAAACCCTAACCCTAACCAAAAGTGATAAAATACTGAGTTTTCTGGATATTGCAACAAAACCCTAACCCTAACCCTTACCCTAACCAGAATTTAAAAAATACAGAGTTTTCTGGATATTGCAACAAAACCCTAACCTTAACCAAAAGTGATAAAATACTGAGTTTTCTGGATATTGCAACAAAACCCTAACCCTAACCCTAACCAGAATTTAAAAAATACAGAGTTTTCTGGATATTGGCACAAAACCCTAACCCTAACCAAAAGTGATAAAATACTGAGTTTTCTGGATATTGCAATAAAACCCTAACCCTAACCCTTACCCTAACCAGAATTTAAAAAATACAGAGTTTTCTGGATATTGCAACAAAACCCTAACCCTAACCAAAAGTTATAAAATACTGAGTTTTCTGGATATTGCAACAAAACCCTAACCCTAACCCTTACCCTAACCAGAATTTAAAAAATACAGAGTTTTCTGGATATTGCAACAAAACCCTAACCCTAACCAAAAGTTATAAAATACTGAGTTTTCTGGATATTGCAACAAAACATTTACCCTAACCCTAACCAGAATTTAAAAAATACAGAGTTTTCTGGATACTGCAACAAAACATTTACCCTAACCCTAACCAGAATTTAAAAAATACTGAGTTTTCTGGATATTGCAACAAAACATTTACCCTAACCCTAACCAAAAGTGATAAAATACTGAGTTTTCTGGATATTGCAACAAAACATTTACCCTAACCCTAACCAGAATTTAAAAAATACAGAGTTTTCTGGATATTGCAACAAAACATTTACCCTAACCCTAACCAGAATTTAAAAAATACAGAGTTTTCTGGAAATTGCAACAAAACATTTACCCTAACCCTAACAAGAATTTAAAAAATACAGAGTTTTCTGGATATTGCAACAAAACATTTACCCTAACCCTAACCAGAATTTAAAAAATACAGAGTTTTCTGGATATTGCAACAAAACATTTACCCTAACCCTAACCAGAATTTAAAAAATACAGAGTTTTCTGGATATTGCAACAAAACATTTACCCTAACCAAAAGTGATAAAATACTGAGTTTTCTGGATATTGCAACAAAACATTTACCCTAACCCTAACCAGAATTTAAAAAATACAGAGTTTTCTGGAAATTGCAACAAAACATTTACCCTAACCCTAACAAGAATTTAAAAAATACAGAGTTTTCTGGATATTGCAACAAAACATTTACCCTAACCCTAACCAGAATTTAAAAAATACAGAGTTTTCTGGATATTGCAACAAAACATTTACCCTAACCCTAACCAGAATTTAAAAAATACAGAGTTTTCTGGATATTGCAACAAAACATTTACCCTAACCCTAACAAGAATTTAAAAAATACAGAGTTTTCTGGATATTGCAACAAAACATTTACCCTAACCCTAACCAGAATTTAAAAAATACAGAGTTTTCTAGATATTGCAACAAAACATTTACCCTAACCCTAACCAGAATTTAAAAAATACAGAGTTTTCTGGAAATTGCAACAAAACATTTACCCTAACCCTAACAAGAATTTAAAAAATACAGAGTTTTCTGGATATTGCAACAAAACATTTACCCTAACCCTAACCAGAATTTAAAAAATACAGAGTTTTCTGGATATTGCAACAAAACATTTACCCTAACCCTAACCAGAATTTAAAAAATACAGAGTTTTCTGGATATTGCAATAAAACATTTACCCTAACCCTAACCAAAAGTGATAAAATACTGAGTTTTCTGGATATTGCAACAAAACATTTACCCTAACCCTAACCAGAATTTAAAAAATACAGAGTTTTCTGGATATTGCAACAAAACATTTACCCTAACCCTAACCAGAATTTAAAAAATACAGAGTTTTCTGGATATTGCAACAAAACATTTACCCTAACCCTAACCAGAATTTAAAAAATACAGAGTTTTCTGGATATTGCAACAAAACATTGACCCTAACCCTAACCAGAATTTAAAAAATACAGAGTTTTCTGGATATTGCAACAAAACATTTACCCTAACCCTAACCAGAATTTAAAAAATACAGAGTTTTCTGGATATTGCAATAAAACATTTACCCTAACCCTAACCAGAATTAAAAAAATACAGAGTTTTCTGGATATTGCAACAAAACCCTAACCCTAACCAAAAGTGATAAAATACTGAGTTTTCTGGATATTGCAACAAAACATTTACCCTGACCCTAACCAGAATTTAAAAAATACAGAGTTTTCTGGATATTGCAACAAAACATTTACCCTAACCCTAACCAGAATTTAAAAAATACAGAGTTTTCTGGATATTGCAACAAAACATTTACCCTAACCCTAACCAGAATTAAAAAATACAGAGTTTTCTGGATATTGCAACAAAACCCTAACCTTAACCAAAAGTGATAAAATACTGAGTTTTCTGGATATTGCAACAAAACCCTAACCCTAACCAAAAGTGATAAAATACTGAGTTTTCTGGATATTGCAACAAAACCCTAACCCTAACCCTTACCCTAACCAGAATTTAAAAAATACAGAGTTTTCTGGATATTGCAACAAAACCCTAACCTTAACCAAAAGTGATAAAATACTGAGTTTTCTGGATATTGCAACAAAACCCTAACCCTAACCCTAACCAGAATTTAAAAAATACAGAGTTTTCTGGATATTGGCACAAAACCCTAACCCTAACCAAAAGTGATAAAATACTGAGTTTTCTGGATATTGCAATAAAACCCTAACCCTAACCCTTACCCTAACCAGAATTTAAAAAATACAGAGTTTTCTGGATATTGCAACAAAACCCTAACCCTAACCAAAAGTTATAAAATACTGAGTTTTCTGGATATTGCAACAAAACCCTAACCCTAACCCTTACCCTAACCAGAATTTAAAAAATACAGAGTTTTCTGGATATTGCAACAAAACCCTAACCCTAACCAAAAGTTATAAAATACTGAGTTTTCTGGATATTGCAACAAAACATTTACCCTAACCCTAACCAGAATTTAAAAAATACAGAGTTTTCTGGATACTGCAACAAAACATTTACCCTAACCCTAACCAGAATTTAAAAAATACTGAGTTTTCTGGATATTGCAACAAAACATTTACCCTAACCCTAACCCTAACCAAAAGTGATAAAATACTGAGTTTTCTGGATATTGCAACAAAACATTTACCCTAACCCTAACCAGAATTTAAAAAATACAGAGTTTTCTGGATATTGCAACAAAACATTTACCCTAACCCTAACCAGAATTTAAAAAATACAGAGTTTTCTGGAAATTGCAACAAAACATTTACCCTAACCCTAACAAGAATTTAAAAAATACAGAGTTTTCTGGATATTGCAACAAAACATTTACCCTAACCCTAACCAGAATTTAAAAAATACAGAGTTTTCTGGATATTGCAACAAAACATTTACCCTAACCCTAACCAGAATTTAAAAAATACAGAGTTTTCTGGATATTGCAACAAAACATTTACCCTAACCAAAAGTGATAAAATACTGAGTTTTCTGGATATTGCAACAAAACATTTACCCTAACCCTAACCAGAATTTAAAAAATACAGAGTTTTCTGGAAATTGCAACAAAACATTTACCCTAACCCTAACAAGAATTTAAAAAATACAGAGTTTTCTGGATATTGCAACAAAACATTTACCCTAACCCTAACCAGAATTTAAAAAATACAGAGTTTTCTGGATATTGCAACAAAACATTGACCCTAACCCTAACCAGAATTTAAAAAATACAGAGTTTTCTGGATATTGCAACAAAACATTTACCCTAACCCTAACCAGAATTTAAAAAATACAGAGTTTTCTGGATATTGCAATAAAACATTTACCCTAACCCTAACCAGAATTAAAAAAATACAGAGTTTTCTGGATATTGCAACAAAACCCTAACCCTAACCAAAAGTGATAAAATACTGAGTTTTCTGGATATTGCAACAAAACATTTACCCTGACCCTAACCAGAATTTAAAAAATACAGAGTTTTCTGGATATTGCAACAAAACATTTACCCTAACCCTAACCAGAATTTAAAAAATACAGAGTTTTCTGGATATTGCAACAAAACATTTACCCTAACCCTAACCAGAATTAAAAAATACAGAGTTTTCTGGATATTGCAACAAAACCCTAACCTTAACCAAAAGTGATAAAATACTGAGTTTTCTGGATATTGCAACAAAACCCTAACCCTAACCAAAAGTGATAAAATACTGAGTTTTCTGGATATTGCAACAAAACCCTAACCCTAACCCTTACCCTAACCAGAATTTAAAAAATACAGAGTTTTCTGGATATTGCAACAAAACCCTAACCTTAACCAAAAGTGATAAAATACTGAGTTTTCTGGATATTGCAACAAAACCCTAACCCTAACCCTAACCAGAATTTAAAAAATACAGAGTTTTCTGGATATTGGCACAAAACCCTAACCCTAACCAAAAGTGATAAAATACTGAGTTTTCTGGATATTGCAATAAAACCCTAACCCTAACCCTTACCCTAACCAGAATTTAAAAAATACAGAGTTTTCTGGATATTGCAACAAAACCCTAACCCTAACCAAAAGTTATAAAATACTGAGTTTTCTGGATATTGCAACAAAACCCTAACCCTAACCCTTACCCTAACCAGAATTTAAAAAATACAGAGTTTTCTGGATATTGCAACAAAACCCTAACCCTAACCAAAAGTTATAAAATACTGAGTTTTCTGGATATTGCAACAAAACATTTACCCTAACCCTAACCAGAATTTAAAAAATACAGAGTTTTCTGGATACTGCAACAAAACATTTACCCTAACCCTAACCAGAATTTAAAAAATACTGAGTTTTCTGGATATTGCAACATAACATTTACCCTAACCCTAACCAAAAGTGATAAAATACTGAGTTTTCTGGATATTGCAACAAAACATTTACCCTAACCCTAACCAGAATTTAAAAAATACAGAGTTTTCTGGATATTGCAACAAAACATTTACCCTAACCCTAACCAGAATTTAAAAAATACAGAGTTTTCTGGAAATTGCAACAAAACATTTACCCTAACCCTAACAAGAATTTAAAAAATACAGAGTTTTCTGGATATTGCAACAAAACATTTACCCTAACCCTAACCAGAATTTAAAAAATACAGAGTTTTCTGGATATTGCAACAAAACATTTACCCTAACCCTAACCAGAATTTAAAAAATACAGAGTTTTCTGGATATTGCAACAAAACATTTACCCTAACCAAAAGTGATAAAATACTGAGTTTTCTGGATATTGCAACAAAACATTTACCCTAACCCTAACCAGAATTTAAAAAATACAGAGTTTTCTGGAAATTGCAACAAAACATTTACCCTAACCCTAACAAGAATTTAAAAAATACAGAGTTTTCTGGATATTGCAACAAAACATTTACCCTAACCCTAACCAGAATTTAAAAAATACAGAGTTTTCTGGATATTGCAACAAAACATTTACCCTAACCCTAACCAGAATTTAAAAAATACAGAGTTTTCTGGATATTGCAACAAAACATTTACCCTAACCCTAACAAGAATTTAAAAAATACAGAGTTTTCTGGATATTGCAACAAAACATTTACCCTAACCCTAACCAGAATTTAAAAAATACAGAGTTTTCTGGAAATTGCAACAAAACATTTACCCTAACCCTAACAAGAATTTAAAAAATACAGAGTTTTCTGGATATTGCAACAAAACATTTACCCTAACCCTAACAAGAATTTAAAAAATACAGAGTTTTCTGGATATTGCAACAAAACATTTACCCTAACCCTAACCAGAATTTAAAAAATACAGAGTTTTCTGGATATTGCAACAAAACATTTACCCTAACCCTAACAAGAATTTAAAAAATACAGAGTTTTCTGGATATTGCAACAAAACATTTACCCTAACCCTAACCAGAATTTAAAAAATACAGAGTTTTCTGGATATTGCAACAAAACATTTACCCTAACCCTAACCAGAATTTAAAAAATACAGAGTTTTCTGGATATTGCAACAAAACATTTACCCTAACCCTAACCAGAATTTAAAAAATACAGAGTTTTCTGGATATTGCAACAAAACATTTACCCTAACCCTAACCAGAATTTAAAAAATACAGAGTTTTCTGGATATTGCAACAAAACATTTACCCTAACCCTAACCAGAATTTAAAAAATACAGAGTTTTCTGGATATTGCAACAAAACATTTACCCTAACCCTAACCAGAATTTAAAAAATACAGAGTTTTCTGGATATTGCAACAAAACATTTACCCTAACCCTAACCAGAATTTAAAAAATACAGAGTTTTCTGGATATTGCAACAAAACATTTACCCTAACCCTAACCAGAATTTAAAAAATACAGAGTTTTCTGGATATTGCAACAAAACATTTACCCTAACCCTAACCAGAATTTAAAAAATACAGAGTTTTCTGGATATTGCAACAAAACATTTACCCTAACCCTAACCAGAATTTAAAAAATACAGAGTTTTCTGGATATTGCAACAAAACATTTACCCTAACCCTAACCAAAAGTGATAAAATACTGAGTTTTCTGGATATTGCAACAAAACATTTACCCTAACCCTAACCAGAATTTAAAAAATACAGAGTTTTCTGGATATTGCAACAAAACATTTACCCTAACCCTAACCAGAATTTAAAAAATACAGAGTTTTCTGGATATTGCAACAAAACATTTACCCTAACCCTAACCAGAATTTAAAAAATACAGAGTTTTCTGGATATTGCAACAAAACATTTACCCTAACCCTAACCGAAATTTAAAAAATACAGAGTTTTCTGGATATTGCAACAAAACATTTACCCTAACCCTAACCAGAATTTAAAAAATACAGAGTTTTCTGGATATTGCAACAAAACATTTACCCTAACCCTAACCAGAATTTAAAAAATACAGAGTTTTCTGGATATTGCAACAAAACATTTACCCTAACCCTAACCAGAATTTAAAAAATACAGAGTTTTCTGGATATTGCAACAAAACATTTACCCTAACCCTAACCAGAATTTAAAAAATACAGAGTTTTCTGGATATTGCAACAAAACATTTACCCTAACCCTAACCAGAATTTAAAAAATACAGAGTTTTCTGGATATTGCAACAAAACATTTACCCTAACCCTAACCAGAATTTAAAAAATACAGAGTTTTCTGGATATTGCAACAAAACATTTACCCTAACCCTAACCAGAATTTAAAAAATACAGAGTTTTCTGGATATTGCAACAAAACATTTACCCTAACCCTAACCAGAATTTAAAAAATACAGAGTTTTCTGGATATTGCAACAAAACATTTACCCTAACCCTAACCAGAATTTAAAAAATACAGAGTTTTCTGGATATTGCAACAAAACATTTACCCTAACCCTAACCAGAATTTTAAAAATACAGAGTTTTCTGGATATTGCAACAAAACATTTACCCTAACCCTAACCAGAATTTAAAAAATACAGAGTTTTCTGGATATTGCAACAAAACATTTACCCTAACCCTAACCAGAATTTAAAAAATACAGAGTTTTCTGGATATTGCAACAAAACATTTACCCTAACTCTAACCAAAAGTTATAAAATACTGAGTTTTCTGGATATTGCAACAAAACATTTACCCTAACCCTAACCAGAATTTTAAAAATACAGAGTTTTCTGGATATTGCAACAAAACATTTACCCTAACCCTAACCAGAATTTAAAAAATACAGAGTTTTCTGGATATTGCAACAAAACCTTTACCCTAACCCTAACCAGAATTTAAAAAATACAGAGTTTTCTGGATATTGCCACAAAACCCAAACCCTAACCAAAAGTGATAAAATACTGAGTTTTCTGGATATTGCAACAAAACATTTACCCTAACCCTAACTAGAATTTAAAAAATACAGAATTTTCTGGATATTGCAACAAAACATTTACCCTAACCCTAACCAGAATTTAAAAAATACAGAGTTTTCTGGATATTGCAACAAAACATTTACCCTAACCCTAACCAGAATTTAAAAAATACAGAGTTTTCTGGATATTGCAACAAAACATTTACCCTAACCCTAACCGAAATTTAAAAAATACAGAGTTTTCTGGATATTGCAACAAAACATTTACCCTAACCCTAACCAGAATTTAAAAAATACAGAGTTTTCTGGATATTGCAACAAAACATTTACCCTAACCCTAACCAGAATTAAAAAAATACAGAGTTTTCTGGATATTGCAACAAAACATTTACCCTAACCCTAACCAGAATTTAAAAAATACAGAGTTTTCTGGATATTGCAACAAAACATTTACCCTAACCTTAACCGAAATTTAAAAAATACAGAGTTTTCTGGATATTGCAACAAAACATTTACCCTAACCCTAACCAGAATTTAAAAAATACAGAGTTTTCTGGATATTGCAACAAAACATTTACCCTAACCCTAACCAAAAGTGATAAAATACTGAGTTTTCTGGATATTGCAACAAAACATTTACCCTAACCCTAACCAGAATTTAAAAAATACAGAGTTTTCTGGATATTGCAACAAAACATTTACCCTAACCCTAACCAGAATTTAAAAAATACAGAGTTTTCTGGATATTGCAACAAAACATTTACCCTAAAACCCTAACCAGAATTTAAAAAATACAGAGTTTTCTGGATATTGCAACAAAACATTTACCCTAACCCTAACCAGAATTTAAAAAATACAGAGTTTTCTGGATATTGCAACAAAACCCTAACCCTAACCAAAAGTGATAAAATACTGAGTTTTCTGGATATTGCAACAAAACATTTACCCTAACCCTAACCAGAATTTAAAAAATACAGAGTTTTCTGGATATTGCAACAAAACATTTACCCTAACCCTAACCAGAATTTTAAAAATACAGAGTTTTCTGGATATTGCAACAAAACATTTACCCTAACCCTAACCAGAATTTAAAAAATAAAGAGTTTTCTGGATATTGCAACAAAACATTTACCCTAACCCTAACCAGAATTTAAAAAATACAGAGTTTTCTGGATATTGCAACAAAACATTTACCCTAACCCTAACCAGAATTTAAAAAATACAGAGTTTTCTGGATATTGCAACAAAACATTTACCCTAACCCTAACCAGAATTTAAAAAATACAGAGTTTTCTGGATATTGCAACAAAACATTTACCCTAACCCTAACCAGAATTTAAAAAATACAGAGTTTTCTGGATATTGCAACAAAACATTTACCCTAACCCTAACCAGAATTTAAAAAATACAGAGTTTTCTGGATATTGCAACAAAACATTTACCCTAACTCTAACCAAAAGTTATAAAATACTGAGTTTTCTGGATATTGCAACAAAACATTTACCCTAACCCTAACCAGAATTTAAAAAATACAGAGTTTTCTGGATATTGCAACAAAACATTTACCCTAACCCTAACCAGAATTAAAAAAATACAGAGTTTTCTGGATATTGCAACAAAACCTTTACCCTAACCCTAACCAGAATTTAAAAAATACAGAGTTTTCTGGATATTGCCACAAAACCCAAACCCTAACCAAAAGTGATAAAATACTGAGTTTTCTGGATATTGCAACAAAACATTTACCCTAACCCTAACCAGAATTTAAAAAATACAGAGTTTTCTGGATATTGCAACAAAACATTTACCCTAACCCTAACCAGAATTTAAAAAATACAGAGTTTTCTGGATATTGCCACAAAACCCAAACCCTAACCAAAAGTGATAAAATACTGAGTTTTCTGGATATTGCAACAAAACATTTACCCTAACCCTAACCAGAATTTAAAAAATACAGAGTTTTCTGGATATTGCAACAAAACATTTACCCTAACCCTAACCAGAATTTAAAAAATACAGAGTTTTCTGGATATTGCAACAAAACATTTACCCTAACCCTAACCAGAATTTAAAAAATACAGAGTTTTCTGGATATTGCAACAAAACATTTACCCTAACCCTAACCGAAATTTAAAAAATACAGAGTTTTCTGGATATTGCAACAAAACATTTACCCTAACCCTAACCAGAATTTAAAAAATACAGAGTTTTCTGGATATTGCAACAAAACATTTACCCTAACCCTAACCAGAATTTAAAAAATACAGAGTTTTCTGGATATTGCAACAAAACATTTACCCTAACCCTAACCAGAATTTTAAAAATACAGAGTTTTCTGGATATTGCAACAAAACATTTACCCTAACCCTAACCAGAATTTAAAAAATACAGAGTTTTCTGGATATTGCAACAAAACATTTACCCTAACCCTAACCAGAATTTAAAAAATACAGAGTTTTCTGGATATTGCAACAAAACATTTACCCTAACCCTAACCAGAATTTAAAAAATACAGAGTTTTCTGGATATTGCAACAAAACCCTAACCCTAACCAAAAGTGATAAAATACTGAGTTTTCTGGATATTGCAACAAAACATTTACCCTAACCCTAACCAGAATTTAAAAAATACAGAGTTTTCTGGATATTGCAACAAAACATTTACCCTAACCCTAACCAGAATTTTAAAAATACAGAGTTTTCTGGATATTGCAACAAAACATTTACCCTAACCCTAACCAGAATTTAAAAAATACAGAGTTTTCTGGATATTGCAACAAAACATTTACCCTAACCCTAACCAGAATTTAAAAAATACAGAGTTTTCTGGATATTGCAACAAAACATTTACCCTAACCCTAACCAGAATTTAAAAAATACAGAGTTTTCTGGATATTGCAACAAAACATTTACCCTAACCCTAACCAGAATTTAAAAAATACAGAGTTTTCTGGATATTGCAACAAAACATTTACCCTAACCCTAACCAGAATTTAAAAAATACAGAGTTTTCTGGATATTGCAACAAAACATTTACCCTAACCCTAACCAGAATTTAAAAAATACAGAGTTTTCTGGATATTGCAACAAAACATTTACCCTAACTCTAACCAAAAGTTATAAAATACTGAGTTTTCTGGATATTGCAACAAAACATTTACCCTAACCCTAACCAGAATTTTAAAAATACAGAGTTTTCTGGATATTGCAACAAAACATTTACCCTAACCCTAACCAGAATTAAAAAAATACAGAGTTTTCTGGATATTGCAACAAAACCTTTACCCTAACCCTAACCAGAATTTAAAAAATACAGAGTTTTCTGGATATTGCCACAAAACCCAAACCCTAACCAAAAGTGATAAAATACTGAGTTTTCTGGATATTGCAACAAAACATTTACCCTAACCCTAACCAGAATTTAAAAAATACAGAGTTTTCTGGATATTGCAACAAAACATTTACCCTAACCCTAACCAGAATTTAAAAAATACAGAGTTTTCTGGATATTGCCACAAAACCCAAACCCTAACCAAAAGTGATAAAATACTGAGTTTTCTGGATATTGCAACAAAACATTTACCCTAACCCTAACCAGAATTTAAAAAATACAGAGTTTTCTGGATATTGCAACAAAACATTTACCCTAACCCTAACCAGAATTTAAAAAATACAGAGTTTTCTGGATATTGCAACAAAACATTTACCCTAACCCTAACCAGAATTTTAAAAATACAGAGTTTTCTGGATATTGCAACAAAACATTTACCCTAACCCTAACCGAAATTTAAAAAATACAGAGTTTTCTGGATATTGCAACAAAACATTTACCCTAACCCTAACCAGAATTTAAAAAATACAGAGTTTTCTGGATATTGCAACAAAACATTTACCCTAACCCTAACCAGAATTTAAAAAATACAGAGTTTTCTGGATATTGCAACAAAACATTTACCCTAACCCTAACCAGAATTTTAAAAATACAGAGTTTTCTGGATATTGCAACAAAACATTTACCCTAACCCTAACCAGAATTTAAAAAATACAGAGTTTTCTGGATATTGCAACAAAACATTTACCCTAACCCTAACCAGAATTTAAAAAATACAGAGTTTTCTGGATATTGCAACAAAACATTTACCCTAACCCTAACCAGAATTTAAAAAATACAGAGTTTTCTGGATATTGCAACAAAACATTTACCCTAACCCTAACCAGAATTTTAAAAATACAGAGTTTTCTGGATATTGCAACAAAACATTTACCCTAACCCTAACCAGAATTGAAAAAATACAGAGTTTTCTGGATATTGCAACAAAACATTTACCCTAACCCTAACCAGAATTTAAAAAATACAGAGTTTTCTGGATATTGCCACAAAACCCAAACCCTAACTCTAACCAAAAGTTATAAAATACTGAGTTTTCTGGATATTGCAACAAAACA
Organism: Sepiola atlantica; assembly: GCA_963556195.1. Lineage (NCBI taxonomy): Eukaryota > Metazoa > Mollusca > Cephalopoda > Sepiida > Sepiolidae > Sepiola > Sepiola atlantica. The sequence goes on along the minus strand of CAUVYP010000088.1, from coordinate 874,193 downwards.
TTTACCCTAACCCTAACCAGAATTTAAAAAATACAGAGTTTTCTGGATATTGCAACAAAACATTTACCCTAACCCTAACCAGAATTAAAAAAATACAGAGTTTTCTGGATATTGCAACAAAACCTTTACCCTAACCCTAACCAGAATTTAAAAAATACAGAGTTTTCTGGATATTGCCACAAAACCCAAACCCTAACCAAAAGTGATAAAATACTGAGTTTTCTGGATATTGCAACAAAACATTTACCCTAACCCTAACCAGAATTTAAAAAATACAGAGTTTTCTGGATATTGCAACAAAACATTTACCCTAACCCTAACCAGAAGTTAAAAAATACAGAGTTTTCTGGATATTGCAACAAAACATTTACCCTAACCCTAACCGAAATTTAAAAAATACAGAGTTTTCTGGATATTGCAACAAAACATTTACCCTAACCCTAACCAGAATTTAAAAAATACAGAGTTTTCTGGATATTGCAACAAAACATTTACCCTAACCCTAACCAGAATTAAAAAAATACAGAGTTTTCTGGATATTGCAACAAAACATTTACCCTAACCCTAACCAGAATTTAAAAAATACAGAGTTTTCTGGATATTGCAACAAAACATTTACCCTAACCCTAACCAGAATTTAAAAAATACAGAGTTTTCTGGATATTGCAACAAAACATTTACCCTAACCCTAACCAGAATTTAAAAAATACAGAGTTTTCTGGATATTGCAACAAAACATTTACCCTAACCCTAACCAGAATTTAAAAAATACAGAGTTTTCTGGATATTGCAACAAAACATTTACCCTAACTCTAACCAAAAGTTATAAAATACTGAGTTTTCTGGATATTGCAACAAAACATTTACCCTAACCCTAACCAGAATTTAAAAAATACAGAGTTTTCTGGATATTGCAAGAAAACATTTACCCTAACCCTAACCAGAATTTAAAAAATACAGAGTTTTCTGGATATTGCAACAAAACCTTTACCCTAACCCTAACCAGAATTTAAAAAATACAGAGTTTTCTGGATATTGCCACAAAACCCAAACCCTAACCAAAAGTGATAAAATACTGAGTTTTCTGGATATTGCAACAAAACATTTACCCTAACCCTAACCAGAATTTAAAAAATACAGAGTTTTCTGGATATTGCAACAAAACATTTACCCTAACCCTAACCAGAATTTAAAAAATACAGAGTTTTCTGGATATTGCAACAAAACATTTACCCTAACCCTAACCGAAATTTAAAAAATACAGAGTTTTCTGGATATTGCAACAAAACATTTACCCTAACCCTAACCAGAATTTAAAAAATACAGAGTTTTCTGGATATTGCAACAAAACATTTACCCTAACCCTAACCAGAATTTAAAAAATACAGAGTTTTCTGGATATTGCAACAAAACATTTACCCTAACCCTAACCAGAATTTAAAAAATACAGAGTTTTCTGGATATTGCAACAAAACATTTACCCTAACCCTAACCAGAATTTTAAAAATACAGAGTTTTCTGGATATTGCAACAAAACATTTACCCTAACCCTAACCAGAATTTAAAAAATACAGAGTTTTCTGGATATTGCAACAAAACATTTACCCTAACCCTAACCAGAATTTAAAAAATACAGAGTTTTCTGGATATTGCAACAAAACATTTACCCTAACCCTAACCAGAATTGAAAAAATACAGAGTTTTCTGGATATTGCAACAAAACATTTACCCGTACCCTAACCAGAATTTAAAAAATACAGAGTTTTCTGGATATTGCCACAAAACCCAAACCCTAACTCTAACCAAAAGTTATAAAATACTGAGTTTTCTGGATATTGCAACAAAACATTTACCCTAACCCTAACCAGAATTTAAAAAATACAGAGTTTTCTGGATATTGCAACAAAACATTTACCCTAACCCTAACCAGAATTAAAAAAATACAGAGTTTTCTGGATATTGCAACAAAACCTTTACCCTAACCCTAACCAGAATTTAAAAAATACAGAGTTTTCTGGATATTGCCACAAAACCCAAACCCTAACCAAAAGTGATAAAATACTGAGTTTTCTGGATATTGCAACAAAACATTTACCCTAACCCTAACCAGAATTTAAAAAATACAGAGTTTTCTGGATATTGCAACAAAACATTTACCCTAACCCTAACCAGAATTTAAAAAATACAGAGTTTTCTGGATATTGCAACAAAACATTTACCCTAACCCTAACCGAAATTTAAAAAATACAGAGTTTTCTGGATATTGCAACAAAACATTTACCCTAACCCTAACCAGAATTTAAAAAATACAGAGTTTTCTGGATATTGCAACAAAACATTTACCCTAACCCTAACCAGAATTAAAAAAATACAGAGTTTTCTGGATATTGCAACAAAACATTTACCCTAACCCTAACCAGAATTTAAAAAATACAGAGTTTTCTGGATATTGCAACAAAACATTTACCCTAACCTTAACCGAAATTTAAAAAATACAGAGTTTTCTGGATATTGCAACAAAACATTTACCCTAACCCTAACCAGAATTTAAAAAATACAGAGTTTTCTGGATATTGCAACAAAACATTTACCCTAACCCTAACCAAAAGTGATAAAATACTGAGTTTTCTGGATATTGCAACAAAACATTTACCCTAACCCTAACCAGAATTTAAAAAATACAGAGTTTTCTGGATATTGCCACAAAACATTTACCCTAACTCTAACCAGAATTAAAAAAATACAGAGTTTTCTGGATATTGCACCAAAACCTTTACCCTAACCCTAACCAGAATTTAAAAAATACAGAGTTTTCTGGATATTGCAACAAAACATTTACCCTAACCCTAACCAGAATTTAAAAAATACAGAGTTTTCTGGATATTGCAACAAAACATTTACCCTAACCCTAACCAGAATTAAAAAAATACAGAGTTTTCTGGATATTGCAACAAAACATTTACCCTAACTCTAACCAAAAGTTATAAAATACTGAGTTTTCTGGATATTGCAACAAAACATTTACCCTAACCCTAACCAGAATTTAAAAAATACAGAGTTTTCTGGATATTGCAACAAAACATTTACCCTAACCCTAACCAGAATTTAAAAAATACAGAGTTTTCTGGATATTGCAACAAAACCTTTACCCTAACCCTAACCAGAATTTAAAAAATACAGAGTTTTCTGGATATTGCCACAAAACCCAAACCCTAACCAAAAGTGATAAAATACTGAGTTTTCTGGATATTGCAACAAAACATTTACCCTAACCCTAACCAGAATTTAAAAAATACAGAGTTTTCTGGATATTGCAACAAAACATTTACCCTAACCCTAACCAGAATTTAAAAAATACAGAGTTTTCTGGATATTGCAACAAAACCTTTACCCTAACCCTAACCAGAATTTAAAAAATACAGAGTTTTCTGGATATTGCCACAAAACCCAAACCCTAACCAAAAGTGATAAAATACTGAGTTTTCTGGATATTGCAACAAAACATTTACCCTAACCCTAACCAGAATTTAAAAAATACAGAGTTTTCTGGATATTGCCACAAAACCCAAACCCTAACCAAAAGTTATAAAATACTGAGTTTTCTGGATATTGCAACAAAACATTTACCCTAACCCTAACCAGAATTTAAAAAATACAGAGTTTTCTGGATATTGCAACAAAACATTTACCCTAACCCTAACCAGAATTTAAAAAATACAGAGTTTTCTGGATATTGCAACAAAACCTTTACCCTAACCCTAACCAGAATTTAAAAAATACAGAGTTTTCTGGATATTGCCACAAAACCCAAACCCTAACCAAAAGTGATAAAATACTGAGTTTTCTGGATATTGCAACAAAACATTTACCCTAACCCTAACCAGAATTTAAAAAATACAGAATTTTCTGGATATTGCAACAAAACATTTACCCTAACCCTAACCAGAATTTAAAAAATACAGAGTTTTCTGGATATTGCAACAAAACATTTACCCTAACCCTAACCAGAATTTAAAAAATACAGAGTTTTCTGGATATTGCAACAAAACATTTACCCTAACCCTAACCGAAATTTAAAAAATACAGAGTTTTCTGGATATTGCAACAAAACATTTACCCTAACCCTAACCAGAATTTAAAAAATACAGAGTTTTCTGGATATTGCAACAAAACATTTACCCTAACCCTAACCAGAATTTAAAAAATACAGAGTTTTCTGGATATTGCAACAAAACATTTACCCTAACCCTAACCAGAATTTAAAAAATACAGAGTTTTCTGGATATTGCAACAAAACATTTACCCTAACCTTAACCGAAATTTAAAAAATACAGAGTTTTCTGGATATTGCAACAAAACATTTACCCTAACCCTAACCAGAATTTAAAAAATACAGAGTTTTCTGGATATTGCAACAAAACATTTACCCTAACCCTAACCAAAAGTGATAAAATACTGAGTTTTCTGGATATTGCAACAAAACATTTACCCTAACCCTAACCAGAATTTAAAAAATACAGAGTTTTCTGGATATTGCAACAAAACATTTACCCTAACCCTAACCAGAATTTAAAAAATACAGAGTTTTCTGGATATTGCAACAAAACATTTACCCTAAAACCCTAACCAGAATTTAAAAAATACAGAGTTTTCTGGATATTGCAACAAAACATTTACCCTAACCCTAACCAGAATTTAAAAAATACAGAGTTTTCTGGATATTGCAACAAAACATTTACCCTAAAACCCTAACCAGAATTTAAAAAATACAGAGTTTTCTGGATATTGCAACAAAACATTTACCCTAACCCTAACCAGAATTTAAAAAATACAGAGTTTTCTGGATATTGCAACAAAACCCTAACCCTAACCAAAAGTGATAAAATACTGAGTTTTCTGGATATTGCAACAAAACATTTACCCTAACCCTAACCAGAATTTAAAAAATACAGAGTTTTCTGGATATTGCAACAAAACATTTACCCTAACCCTAACCAGAATTTAAAAAATACAGAGTTTTCTGGATATTGCAACAAAACATTTACCCTAACCCTAACCAGAATTTAAAAAATACAGAGTTTTCTGGATATTGCAACAAAACATTTACCCTAACCCTAACCAGAATTTAAAAAATACAGAGTTTTCTGGATATTGCAACAAAACATTTACCCTAACCCTAACCAGAATTTTAAAAATACAGAGTTTTCTGGATATTGCAACAAAACATTTACCCTAACCCTAACCAGAATTTAAAAAATACAGAGTTTTCTGGATATTGCCACAAAACCCAAACCCTAACCAAAAGTGATAAAATACTGAGTTTTCTGGATATTGCAACAAAACATTTACCCTAACCCTAACCAGAATTTAAAAAATACAGAGTTTTCTGGATATTGCAACAAAACATGTACCCTAACCCTAACCGAAATTTAAAAAATACAGAGTTTTCTGGATATTGCAACAAAACATTTACCCTAACCCTAACCAGAATTTAAAAAATACAGAGTTTTCTGGATATTGCAACAAAACATTTACCCTAACCCTAACCAGAATTTAAAAAATACAGAGTTTTCTGGATATTGCAACAAAACATTTACCCTAACCCTAACCAGAATTTAAAAAATACAGAGTTTTCTGGATATTGCAACAAAACATTTACCCTAACCTTAACCGAAATTTAAAAAATACAGAGTTTTCTGGATATTGCAACAAAACATTTACCCTAACCCTAACCAGAATTTAAAAAATACAGAGTTTTCTGGATATTGCAACAAAACATTTACCCTAACCCTAACCAAAAGTGATAAAATACTGAGTTTTCTGGATATTGCAACAAAACATTTACCCTAACCCTAACCAGAATTTAAAAAATACAGAGTTTTCTGGATATTGCAACAAAACATTTACCCTAACCCTAACCAGAATTTAAAAAATACAGAGTTTTCTGGATATTGCAACAAAACATTTACCCTAAAACCCTAACCAGAATTTAAAAAATACAGAGTTTTCTGGATATTGCAACAAAACATTTACCCTAACCCTAACCAGAATTTAAAAAATACAGAGTTTTCTGGATATTGCAACAAAACATTTACCCTAAAACCCTAACCAGAATTTAAAAAATACAGAGTTTTCTGGATATTGCAACAAAACATTTACCCTAACCCTAACCAGAATTTAAAAAATACAGAGTTTTCTGGATATTGCAACAAAACCCTAACCCTAACCAAAAGTGATAAAATACTGAGTTTTCTGGATATTGCAACAAAACATTTACCCTAACCCTAACCAGAATTTAAAAAATACAGAGTTTTCTGGATATTGCAAAAAAACATTTACCCTAACCCTAACCAGAATTTAAAAAATACAGAATTTTCTGGATATTGCAACAAAACATTTACCCTAACCCTAACCAGAATTTAAAAAATACAGAGTTTTCTGGATATTGCAACAAAACATTTACCCTAACCCTAACCAGAATTTAAAAAATACAGAGTTTTCTGGATATTGCAACAAAACATTTACCCTAACTCTAACCAAAAGTTATAAAATACTGAGTTTTCTGGATATTGCAACAAAACATTTACCCTAACCCTAACCAGAATTTAAAAAATACAGAGTTTTCTGGATATTGCAACAAAACATTTACCCTAACCCTAACCAGAATTTAAAAAATACAGAGTTTTCTGGATATTGCAACAAAACCTATACCCTAACCCTAACCAGAATTTAAAAAATACAGAGTTTTCTGGATATTGCCACAAAACCCAAACCCTAACCAAAAGTGATAAAATACTGAGTTTTCTGGATATTGCAACAAAACATTTACCCTAACCCTAACCAGAATTTAAAAAATACAGAATTTTCTGGATATTGCAACAAAACATTTACCCTAACCCTAACCAGAATTTAAAAAATACAGAGTTTTCTGGATATTGCAACAAAACATTTACCCTAACCCTAACCAGAATTTAAAAAATACAGAGTTTTCTGGATATTGCAACAAAACATTCACCCTAACCCTAACCGAAATTTAAAAAATACAGAGTTTTCTGGATATTGCAACAAAACATTTACCCTAACCCTAACCAGAATTTAAAAAATACAGAGTTTTCTGGATATTGCAACAAAACATTTACCCTAACCCTAACCAGAATTAAAAAAATACAGAGTTTTCTGGATATTGCAACAAAACATTTACCCTAACCCTAACCAGAATTTAAAAAATACAGAGTTTTCTGGATATTGCAACAAAACATTTACCCTAACCTTAACCGAAATTTAAAAAATACAGAGTTTTCTGGATATTGCAACAAAACATTTACCCTAACCCTAACCAGAATTTAAAAAATACAGAGTTTTCTGGATATTGCAACAAAACATTTACCCTAAAACCCTAACCAGAATTTAAAAAATACAGAGTTTTCTGGATATTGCAACAAAACATTTACCCTAACCCTAACCAGAATTTAAAAAATACAGAGTTTTCTGGATATTGCAAAAAAACATTTACCCTAACCCTAACCAGAATTTAAAAAATACAGAATTTTCTGGATATTGCAACAAAACATTTACCCTAACCCTAACCAGAATTTAAAAAATACAGAGTTTTCTGGATATTGCAACAAAACATTTACCCTAACCCTAACCAGAATTTAAAAAATACAGAGTTTTCTGGATATTGCAACAAAACATTTACCCTAACTCTAACCAAAAGTTATAAAATACTGAGTTTTCTGGATATTGCAACAAAACATTTACCCTAACCCTAACCAGAATTTAAAAAATACAGAGTTTTCTGGATATTGCAACAAAACATTTACCCTAACCCTAACCAGAATTTAAAAAATACAGAGTTTTCTGGATATTGCAACAAAACCTATACCCTAACCCTAACCAGAATTTAAAAAATACAGAGTTTTCTGGATATTGCCACAAAACCCAAACCCTAACCAAAAGTGATAAAATACTGAGTTTTCTGGATATTGCAACAAAACATTTACCCTAACCCTAACCAGAATTTAAAAAATACAGAATTTTCTGGATATTGCAACAAAACATTTACCCTAACCCTAACCAGAATTTAAAAAATACAGAGTTTTCTGGATATTGCAACAAAACATTCACCCTAACCCTAACCGAAATTTAAAAAATACAGAGTTTTCTGGATATTGCAACAAAACATTTACCCTAACCCTAACCAGAATTTAAAAAATACAGAGTTTTCTGGATATTGCAACAAAACATTTACCCTAACCCTAACCAGAATTAAAAAAATACAGAGTTTTCTGGATATTGCAACAAAACATTTACCCTAACCCTAACCAGAATTTAAAAAATACAGAGTTTTCTGGATATTGCAACAAAACATTTACCCTAACCTTAACCGAAATTTAAAAAATACAGAGTTTTCTGGATATTGCAACAAAACATTTACCCTAACCCTAACCAGAATTTAAAAAATACAGAGTTTTCTAGATATTGCAACAAAACATTTACCCTAAAACCCTAACCAGAATTTAAAAAATACAGAGTTTTCTGGATATTGCAACAAAACATTTACCCTAACCCTAACCAGAATTTAAAAAATACAGAGTTTTCTGGATATTGCAACAAAACCCTAACCCTAACCAAAAGTGATAAAATACTGAGTTTTCTGGATATTGCAACAAAACATTTACCCTAACCCTAACCAGAATTTAAAAAATACAGAGTTTTCTGGATATTGCAACAAAACATTTACCCTAACCCTAACCAGAATTTAAAAAATACAGAGTTTTCTGGATATTGCAACAAAACATTTACCCTAACCCTAACCAGAATTTAAAAAATACAGAGTTTTCTGGATATTGCAACAAAACATTTACCCTAACCCTAACCAGAATTTAAAAAATACAGAGTTTTCTGGATATTGCAACAAAACATTTACCCTAACTCTAACCAAAAGTTATAAAATACTGAGTTTTCTGGATATTGCAACAAAACATTTACCCTAACCCTAACCAGAATTTAAAAAATACAGAGTTTTCTGGATATTGCAACAAAACATTTACCCTAACCCTAACCAGAATTTAAAAAATACAGAGTTTTCTGGATATTGCAACAAAACCTATACCCTAACCCTAACCAGAATTTAAAAAATACAGAGTTTTCTGGATATTGCCACAAAACCCAAACCCTAACCAAAAGTGATAAAATACTGAGTTTTCTGGATATTGCAACAAAACATTTACCCTAACCCTAACCAGAATTTAAAAAATACAGAATTTTCTGGATATTGCAACAAAACATTTACCCTAACCCTAACCAGAATTTAAAAAATACAGAGTTTTCTGGATATTGCAACAAAACATTTACCCTAACCCTAACCAGAATTTAAAAAATACAGAGTTTTCTGGATATTGCAACAAAACATTCACCCTAACCCTAACCGAAATTTAAAAAATACAGAGTTTTCTGGATATTGCAACAAAACATTTACCCTAACCCTAACCAGCATTTAAAAAATACAGAGTTTTCTGGATATTGCAACAAAACATTTACCCTAACCCTAACCAGAATTAAAAAAATACAGAGTTTTCTGGATATTGCAACAAAACATTTACCCTAACCCTAACCAGAATTTAAAAAATACAGAGTTTTCTGGATATTGCAACAAAACATTTACCCTAACCTTAACCGAAATTTAAAAAATACAGAGTTTTCTGGATATTGCAACAAAACATTTACCCTAACCCTAACCAGAATTTAAAAAATACAGAGTTTTCTGGATATTGCAAAAAAACATTTACCCTAACCCTAACCAAAAGTGATAAAATACTGAGTTTTCTGGATATTGCAACAAAACATTTACCCTAACCCTAACCAGAATTTAAAAAATACAGAGTTTTCTGGATATTGCAACAAAACATTTACCCTAACTCTAACCAGAATTAAAAAAATACAGAGTTTTCTGGATATTGCACCAAAACCTTTACCCTAACCCTAACCAGAATTTAAAAAATACAGAGTTTTCTGGATATTGCAACAAAACATTTACCCTAACCCTAACCAGAATTAAAAAAATACAGAGTTTTCTGGATATTGCAACAAAACATTTACCCTAACCCTAACCAGAATTTAAAAAATACAGAGTTTTCTGGATATTGCAACAAAACATTTACCCTAACCCTAACCAGAATTTAAAAAATACAGAGTTTTCTGGATATTGCAACAAAACATTTACCCTAACCCTAACCAGAATTTAAAAAATACAGAGTTTTCTGGATATTGCAACAAAACATTTACCCTAACTCTAACCAAAAGTTATAAAATACTGAGTTTTCTGGATATTGCAACAAAACATTTACCCTAACCCTAACCAGAATTTAAAAAATACAGAGTTTTCTGGATATTGCAACAAAACATTTACCCTAACCCTAACCAGAATTTAAAAAATACAGAGTTTTCTGGATATTGCAACAAAACCTTTACCCTAACCCTAACCAGAATTTAAAAAATACAGAGTTTTCTGGATATTGCCACAAAACCCAAACCCTAACCAAAAGTGATAAAATACTGAGTTTTCTGGATATTGCAACAAAACATTTACCCTAACCCTAACCAGAATTTAAAAAATACAGAGTTTTCTGGATATTGCAACAAAACATTTACCCTAACCCTAACCAGAATTTAAAAAATACAGAGTTTTCTGGATATTGCAACAAAACATTTACCCTAACCCTAACCAGAATTAAAAAAATACAGAGTTTTCTGGATATTGCAACAAAACATTTACCCTAACCCTAACCAGAATTTAAAAAATACAGAGTTTTCTGGATATTGCAACAAAACATTTACCCTAACCTTAACCGTAATTTAAAAAATACAGAGTTTTCTGGATATTGCAACAAAACATTTACCCTAACCCTAACCAGAATTTAAAAAATACAGAGTTTTCTGGATATTGCAACAAAACATTTACCCTAAAACCCTAACCAGAATTTAAAAAATACAGAGTTTTCTGGATATTGCAACAAAACATTTACCCTAACCCTAACCAGAATTTAAAAAATACAGAGTTTTCTGGATATTGCAAAAAAACATTTACCCTAACCCTAACCAGAATTTAAAAAATACAGAATTTTCTGGATATTGCAACAAAACATTTACCCTAACCCTAACCAGAATTTAAAAAATACAGAGTTTTCTGGATATTGCAACAAAACATTTACCCTAACCCTAACCAGAATTTAAAAAATACAGAGTTTTCTGGATATTGCAACAAAACATTTACCCTAACCCTAACCAGAATTTAAAAAATACAGAGTTTTCTGGATATTGCAACAAAACCTATACCCTAACCCTAACCAGAATTTAAAAAATACAGAGTTTTCTGGATATTGCCACAAAACCCAAACCCTAACCAAAAGTGATAAAATACTGAGTTTTCTGGATATTGCAACAAAACATTTACCCTAACCCTAACCAGAATTTAAAAAATACAGAATTTTCTGGATATTGCAACAAAACATTTACCCTAACCCTAACCAGAATTTAAAAAATACAGAGTTTTCTGGATATTGCAACAAAACATTCACCCTAACCCTAACCGAAATTTAAAAAATACAGAGTTTTCTGGATATTGCAACAAAACATTTACCCTAACCCTAACCAGAATTTAAAAAATACAGAGTTTTCTGGATATTGCAACAAAACATTTACCCTAACCCTAACCAGAATTAAAAAAATACAGAGTTTTCTGGATATTGCAACAAAACATTTACCCTAACCCTAACCAGAATTTAAAAAATACAGAGTTTTCTGGATATTGCAACAAAACATTTACCCTAACCTTAACCGAAATTTAAAAAATACAGAGTTTTCTGGATATTGCAACAAAACATTTACCCTAACCCTAACCAGAATTTAAAAAATACAGAGTTTTCTAGATATTGCAACAAAACATTTACCCTAAAACCCTAACCAGAATTTAAAAAATACAGAGTTTTCTGGATATTGCAACAAAACATTTACCCTAACCCTAACCAGAATTTAAAAAATACAGAGTTTTCTGGATATTGCAACAAAACCCTAACCCTAACCAAAAGTGATAAAATACTGAGTTTTCTGGATATTGCAACAAAACATTTACCCTAACCCTAACCAGAATTTAAAAAATACAGAGTTTTCTGGATATTGCAACAAAACATTTACCCTAACCCTAACCAGAATTTAAAAAATACAGAGTTTTCTGGATATTGCAACAAAACATTTACCCTAACCCTAACCAGAATTTAAAAAATACAGAGTTTTCTGGATATTGCAACAAAATATTTACCCTAACCCTAACCGAAATTTAAAAAATACAGAGTTTTCTCGATATTGCAACAAAACATTTACCCTAACCCTAACCAGAATTTAAAAAATACAGAGTTTTCTGGATATTGCAACAAAACATTTACCCTAACCCTAACCAGAATTTAAAAAATACAGAGTTTTCTGGATATTGCAACAAAACATTTACCCTAACCCTAACCAGAATTTAAAAAATACAGAGTTTTCTGGATATTGCAACAAAACATTTACCCTAACCCTAACCAGAATTTAAAAAATACAGAGTTTTCTGGATATTGCAACAAAACATTTACCCTAACCCTAACCAGAATTTAAAAAATACAGAGTTTTCTGGATATTGCAACAAAACATTTACCCTAACTCTAACCAAAAGTTATAAAATACTGAGTTTTCTGGATATTGCAACAAAACATTTACCCTAACCCTAACCAGAATTTAAAAAATACAGAGTTTTCTGGATATTGCAACAAAACATTTACCCTAACCCTAACCAGAATTTAAAAAATACAGAGTTTTCTGGATATTGCAACAAAACCTATACCCTAACCCTAACCAGAATTTAAAAAATACAGAGTTTTCTGGATATTGCCACAAAACCCAAACCCTAACCAAAAGTGATAAAATACTGAGTTTTCTGGATATTGCAACAAAACATTTACCCTAACCCTAACCAGAATTTAAAAAATACAGAATTTTCTGGATATTGCAACAAAACATTTACCCTAACCCTAACCAGAATTTAAAAAATACAGAGTTTTCTGGATATTGCAACAAAACATTTACCCTAACCCTAACCAGAATTTAAAAAATACAGAGTTTTCTGGATATTGCAACAAAACATTCACCCTAACCCTAACCGAAATTTAAAAAATACAGAGTTTTCTGGATATTGCAACAAAACATTTACCCTAACCCTAACCAGAATTTAAAAAATACAGAGTTTTCTGGATATTGCAACAAAACATTTACCCTAACCCTAACCAGAATTAAAAAAATACAGAGTTTTCTGGATATTGCAACAAAACATTTACCCTAACCCTAACCAGAATTTAAAAAATACAGAGTTTTCTGGATATTGCAACAAAACATTTACCCTAACCTTAACCGAAATTTAAAAAATACAGAGTTTTCTGGATATTGCAACAAAACATTTACCCTAACCCTAACCAGAATTTAAAAAATACAGAGTTTTCTGGATATTGCAAAAAAACATTTACCCTAACCCTAACCAAAAGTGATAAAATACTGAGTTTTCTGGATATTGCAACAAAACATTTACCCTAACCCTAACCAGAATTTAAAAAATACAGAGTTTTCTGGATATTGCAACAAAACATTTACCCTAACTCTAACCAGAATTAAAAAAATACAGAGTTTTCTGGATATTGCACCAAAACCTTTACCCTAACCCTAACCAGAATTTAAAAAATACAGAGTTTTCTGGATATTGCAACAAAACATTTACCCTAACCCTAACCAGAATTAAAAAAATACAGAGTTTTCTGGATATTGCAACAAAACATTTACCCTAACCCTAACCAGAATTTAAAAAATACAGAGTTTTCTGGATATTGCAACAAAACATTTACCCTAACCCTAACCAGAATTTAAAAAATACAGAGTTTTCTGGATATTGCAACAAAACATTTACCCTAACCCTAACCAGAATTTAAAAAATACAGAGTTTTCTGGATATTGCAACAAAACATTTACCCTAACTCTAACCAAAAGTTATAAAATACTGAGTTTTCTGGATATTGCAACAAAACATTTACCCTAACCCTAACCAGAATTTAAAAAATACAGAGTTTTCTGGATATTGCAACAAAACATTTACCCTAACCCTAACCAGAATTTAAAAAATACAGAGTTTTCTGGATATTGCAACAAAACCTTTACCCTAACCCTAACCAGAATTTAAAAAATACAGAGTTTTCTGGATATTGCCACAAAACCCAAACCCTAACCAAAAGTGATAAAATACTGAGTTTTCTGGATATTGCAACAAAACATTTACCCTAACCCTAACCAGAATTTAAAAAATACAGAATTTTCTGGATATTGCAACAAAACATTTACCCTAACCCTAACCAGAATTTAAAAAATACAGAGTTTTCTGGATATTGCAACAAAACATTTACCCTAACCCTAACCAGAATTTAAAAAATACAGAGTTTTCTGGATATTGCAACAAAACATTTACCCTAACCCTAACCGAAATTTAAAAAATACAGAGTTTTCTGGATATTGCAACAAAACATTTACCCTAACCCTAACCAGAATTTAAAAAATACAGAGTTTTCTGGATATTGCAACAAAACATTTACCCTAACCCTAACCAGAATTTAAAAAATACAGAGTTTTCTGGATATTGCAACAAAACATTTACCCTAACCCTAACCAGAATTTAAAAAATACAGAGTTTTCTGGATATTGCAACAAAACATTTACCCTAACCTTAACCGAAATTTAAAAAATACAGAGTTTTCTGGATATTGCAACAAAACATTTACCCTAACCCTAACCAGAATTTAAAAAATACAGAGTTTTCTGGATATTGCAACAAAACATTTACCCTAACCCTAACCAAAAGGTATAAAATACTGAGTTTTCTGGATATTGCAACAAAACATTTACCCTAACCCTAACCAGAATTTAAAAAATACAGAGTTTTCTGGATATTGCAACAAAACATTTACCCTAACCCTAACCAGAATTTAAAAAATACAGAGTTTTCTGGATATTGCAACAAAACATTTACCCTAACCCTAACCAGAATTTAAAAAATACAGAGTTTACTGGATATTGCAACAAAACCTTTACCCTAACCCTAACCAGAATTTAAAAAATACAGAGTTTTCTGGATATTGCCACAAAACCCAAACCCTAACCAAAAGTGATAAAATACTGAGTTTTCTGGATATTGCAACAAAACATTTACCCTAACCCTAACCAGAATTTAAAAAATACAGAATTTTCTGGATATTGCAACAAAACATTTACCCTAACCCTAACCAGAATTTAAAAAATACAGAGTTTTCTGGATATTGCAACAAAACATTTACCCTAACCCTAACCAGAATTTAAAAAATACAGAGTTTTCTGGATATTGCAACAAAACATTTACCCTAACCCTAACCGAAATTTAAAAAATACAGAGTTTTCTGGATATTGCAACAAAACATTTACCCTAACCCTAACCAGAATTTAAAAAATACAGAGTTTTCTGGATATTGCAACAAAACATTTACCCTAACCCTAACCAGAATTTAAAAAATACAGAGTTTTCTGGATATTGCAACAAAACATTTACCCTAACCCTAACCAGAATTTAAAAAATACAGAGTTTTCTGGATATTGCAACAAAACATTTACCCTAACCTTAACCGAAATTTAAAAAATACAGAGTTTTCTGGATATTGCAACAAAACATTTACCCTAACCCTAACCAGAATTTAAAAAATACAGAGTTTTCTGGATATTGCAACAAAACATTTACCCTAACCCTAACCAAAAGGTATAAAATACTGAGTTTTCTGGATATTGCAACAAAACATTTACCCTAACCCTAACCAGAATTTAAAAAATACAGAGTTTTCTGGATATTGCAACAAAACATTTACCCTAACCCTAACCAGAATTTAAAAAATACAGAGTTTTCTGGATATTGCAACAAAACATTTACCCTAAAACCCTAACCAGAATTTAAAAAATACAGAGTTTTCTGGATATTGCAACAAAACATTTACCCTAACCCTAACCAGAATTTAAAAAATACAGAGTTTTCTGGATATTGCAACAAAACATTTACCCTAACCCTAACCAGAATTTAAAAAATACAGAGTTTTCTGGATATTGCAACAAAACATTTACCCTAACCCTAACCAGAATTTAAAAAATACAGAGTTTTCTGGATATTGCAACAAAACATTTACCCTAACCCTAACCAGAATTTAAAAAATACAGAGTTTTCTGGATATTGCCACAAAACCCAAACCCTAACCAAAAGTGATAAAATACTGAGTTTTCTGGATATTGCAAAAAAACATTTACCCTAACCCTAACCAGAATTTAAAAAATACAGAATTTTCTGGATATTGCAACAAAACATTTACCCTAACCCTAACCAGAATTTAAAAAATACAGAGTTTTCTGGATATTGCAACAAAACATTTACCCTAACCCTAACCAGAATTTAAAAAATACAGAGTTTTCTGGATATTGCAACAAAACATTCACCCTAACCCTAACCGAAATTTAAAAAATACAGAGTTTTCTGGATATTGCAACAAAACATTTACCCTAACCCTAACCAGAATTTAAAAAATACAGAGTTTTCTGGATATTGCAACAAAACATTTACCCTAACCCTAACCAGAATTAAAAAAATACAGAGTTTTCTGGATATTGCAACAAAACATTTACCCTAACCCTAACCAGAATTTAAAAAATACAGAGTTTTCTGGATATTGCAACAAAACATTTACCCTAACCTTAACCGAAATTTAAAAAATACAGAGTTTTCTGGATATTGCAACAAAACATTTACCCTAACCCTAACCAGAATTTAAAAAATACAGAGTTTTCTGGATATTGCAACAAAACATTTACCCTAACCCTAACCAAAAGTGATAAAATACTGAGTTTTCTGGATATTGCAACAAAACATTTACCCTAACCCTAACCAGAATTTAAAAAATACAGAGTTTTCTGGATATTGCAACAAAACATTTACCCTAACCCTAACCAGAATTAAAAAAATACAGAGTTTTCTGGATATTGCACCAAAACCTTTACCCTAACCCTAACCAGAATTTGAAAAATACAGAGTTTTCTGGATATTGCAACAAAACATTTACCCTAACCCTAACCAGAATTTAAAAAATACAGAGTTTTCTGGATATTGCAACAAAACATTTACCCTAACCCTAACCAGAATTTAAAAAATACAGAGTTTTCTGGATATTGCAACAAAACATTTACCCTAACCCTAACCAGAATTTAAAAAATACAGAGTTTTCTGGATATTGCAACAAAACATTTACCCTAACCCTAACCAGAATTGAAAAAATACAGAGTTTTCTGGATATTGCAACAAAACATTTACCCTAACCCTAACCAGAATTTAAAAAATACAGAGTTTTCTGGATATTGCAACAAAACATTTACCCTAACTCTAACCAAAAGTTATAAAATACTGAGTTTTCTGGATATTGCAACAAAACATTTACCCTAACCCTAACCAGAATTTAAAAAATACAGAGTTTTCTGGATATTGCAACAAAACATTTACCCTAACCCTAACCAGAATTAAAAAAATACAGAGTTTTCTGGATATTGCAACAAAACCTTTACCCTAACCCTAACCAGAATTTAAAAAATACAGAGTTTTCTGGATATTGCCACAAAACCCAAACCCTAACCAAAAGTGATAAAATACTGAGTTTTCTGGATATTGCAACAAAACATTTACCCTAACCCTAACCAGAATTTAAAAAATACAGAGTTTTCTGGATATTGCAACAAAACATTTACCCTAACCCTAACCAGAATTTAAAAAATACAGAGTTTTCTGGATATTGCAACAAAACATTTACCCTAACCCTAACCAGAATTTAAAAAATACAGAGTTTTCTGGATATTGCAACAAAACATTTACCCTAACCCTAACCAGAATTTAAAAAATACAGAGTTTTCTGGATATTGCAACAAAACATTTACCCTAACCCTAACCAGAATTTAAAAAATACAGAGTTTTCTGGATATTGCAACAAAACATTTACCCTAACCTTAACCGAAATTTAAAAAATACAGAGTTTTCTGGATATTGCAACAAAACATTTACCCTAACCCTAACCAGAATTTAAAAAATACAGAGTTTTCTGGATATTGCAACAAAACATTTACCCTAACCCTAACCAAAAGTGATAAAATACTGAGTTTTCTGGATATTGCAACAAAACATTTACCCTAACCCTAACCA
Organism: Sepiola atlantica; assembly: GCA_963556195.1. Lineage (NCBI taxonomy): Eukaryota > Metazoa > Mollusca > Cephalopoda > Sepiida > Sepiolidae > Sepiola > Sepiola atlantica. Next base: position 855,874 of record CAUVYP010000088.1, on the reverse strand, counting down.
GAATTTAAACAATACAGAGTTTTCTGGATATTGCAACAAAACATTTACCCTAACTCTAACCAGAATTAAAAAAATACAGAGTTTTCTGGATATTGCACCAAAACCTTTACCCTAACCCTAACCAGAATTTAAAAAATACAGAGTTTTCTGGATATTGCAACAAAACATTTACCCTAACCCTAACCAGAATTTAAAAAATACAGAGTTTTCTGGATATTGCAACAAAACATTTACCCTAACCCTTACCAGAATTTAAAAAATACAGAGTTTTCTGGATATTGCAACAAAACATTTACCCTAACTCTAACCAAAAGTTATAAAATACTGAGTTTTCTGGATATTGCAACAAAACATTTACCCTAACCCTAACCAGAATTTAAAAAATACAGAGTTTTCTGGATATTGCAACAAAACATTTACCCTAACCCTAACCAGAATTTAAAAAATACAGAGTTTTCTGGATATTGCAACAAAACCTTTACCCTAACCCTAACCAGAATTTAAAAAATACAGAGTTTTCTGGATATTGCCACAAAACCCAAACCCTAACCAAAAGTGATAAAATACTGAGTTTTCTGGATATTGCAACAAAACATTTACCCTAACCCTAACCAGAATTTAAAAAATACAGAGTTTTCTGGATATTGCAACAAAACATTTACCCTAACCCTAACCAGAATTTAAAAAATACAGAGTTTTCTGGATATTGCAACAAAACATTTACCCTAACCCTAACCAGAATTTAAAAAATACAGAGTTTTCTGGATATTGCAACAAAACATTTACCCTAACCCTAACCAGAATTTAAAAAATACAGAGTTTTCTGGATATTGCAACAAAACATTTACCCTAACTCTAACCAAAAGTTATAAAATACTGAGTTTTCTGGATATTGCAACAAAACATTTACCCTAACCCTAACCAGAATTTAAAAAATACAGAGTTTTCTGGATATTGCAACAAAACATTTACCCTAACCCTAACCAGAATTTAAAAAATACAGAGTTTTCTGGATATTGCAACAAAACCTTTACCCTAACCCTAACCAGAATTTAAAAAATACAGAGTTTTCTGGATATTGCCACAAAACCCAAACCCTAACCAAAAGTGATAAAATACTGAGTTTTCTGGATATTGCAACAAAACATTTACCCTAACCCTAACCAGAATTTAAAAAATACAGAGTTTTCTTGGATATTGCAACAAAACATTTACCCTAACCCTAACCAGAATTTAAAAAATACAGAGTTTTCTGGATATTGCAACAAAACATTTACCCTAACCCTAACCAGAATTTAAAAAATACAGAGTTTTCTGGATATTGCAACAAAACATTTACCCTAACCCTAACCGAAATTTAAAAAATACAGAGTTTTCTGGATATTGCAACAAAACATTTACCCTAACCCTAACCAGAATTTAAAAAATACAGAGTTTTCTGGATATTGCAACAAAACATTTACCCTAACCCTAACCAGAATTTAAAAAATACAGAGTTTACTGGATATTGCAACAAAACATTTACCCTAACCCTAACCAAAAGTGATAAAATACTGAGTTTTCTGGATATTGCAACAAAACATTTACCCTAACCCTAACCAGAATTTAAAAAATACAGAGTTTTCTGGATATTGCAACAAAACATTTACCCTAACTCTAACCAGAATTAAAAAAATACAGAGTTTTCTGGATATTGCACCAAAACCTTTACCCTAACCCTAACCAGAATTTAAAAAATACAGAGTTTTCTGGATATTGCAACAAAACATTTACCCTAACCCTAACCAGAATTTAAAAAATACAGAGTTTTCTGGATATTGCAACAAAACATTTACCCTAACCCTAACCAGAATTTAAAAAATACAGAGTTTTCTGGATATTGCAACAAAACATTTACCCTAACTCTAACCAAAAGTTATAAAATACTGAGTTTTCTGGATATTGCAACAAAACATTTACCCTAACCCTAACCAGAATTTAAAAAATACAGAGTTTTCTGGATATTGCAACAAAACATTTACCCTAACCCTAACCAGAATTTAAAAAATACAGAGTTTTCTGGATATTGCAACAAAACCTTTACCCTAACCCTAACCAGAATTTAAAAAATACAGAGTTTTCTGGATATTGCCACAAAATCCAAACCCTAACCAAAAGTGATAAAATACTGAGTTTTCTGGATATTGCAACAAAACATTTACCCTAACCCTAACCAGAATTTAAAAAATACAGAGTTTTCTGGATATTGCAACAAAACATTTACCCTAACCCTAACCAGAATTTAAAAAATACAGAGTTTTCTGGATATTGCAACAAAACATTTACCCTAACCCTAACCGAAATTTAAAAAATACAGAGTTTTCTGGATATTGCAACAAAACATTTACCCTAACCCTAACCAGAATTTAAAAAATACAGAGTTTTCTGGATATTGCAACAAAACATTTACCCTAACCCTAACCAGAATTGAAAAAATACAGAGTTTTCTGGATATTGCAACAAAACATTTACCCTAACCCTAACCAGAATTTAAAAAATACAGAGTTTTCTGGATATTGCAACAAAACATTTACCCAAACCCTAACCAGAATTTAAAAAATACAGAGTTTTCTGGATATTGCAACAAAACATTTACCCTAACCCTAACCAGAATTTAAAAAATACAGAGTTTTCTGGATATTGCAACAAAACATTTACCCTAAAACCCTAACCAGAATTTAAAAAATACAGAGTTTTCTGGATATTGCAACAAAACATTTACCCTAACCCTAACCAGAATTTAAAAAATACAGAGTTTTCTGGATATTGCAACAAAACATTTACCCTAAAACCCTAACTAGAATTTAAAAAATACAGAGTTTTCTGGATATTGCAACAAAACATTTACCCTAACCCTAACCAGAATTTAAAAAATACAGAGTTTTCTGGATATTGCAACAAAACCCTAACCCTAACCAAAAGTGATAAAATACTGAGTTTTCTGGATATTGCAACAAAACATTTACCCTAACCCTAACCAGAATTTAAAAAATACAGAGTTTTCTGGATATTGCAACAAAATATTTACCCTAACCCTAACCAGAATTTAAAAAATACAGAGTTTTCTGGATATTGCAACAAAACATTTACCCTAACCCTAACCAGAATTTAAAAAATACAGAGTTTTCTGGATATTGCAACAAAACATTTACCCTAACCCTAACCAGAATTTAAAAAATACAGAGTTTTCTGGATATTGCAACAAAACATTTACCCTAACCCTAACCAGAATTTAAAAAATACAGAGTTTTCTGGATATTGCAACAAAACATTTACCCTAACCCTAACCAGAATTTAAAAAATACAGAGTTTTCTGGATATTGCAACAAAACATTTACCCTAACCCTAACCAGAATTTAAAAAATACAGAGTTTTCTGGATATTGCAACAAAACATTTACCCTAACCCTAACCAGAATTTAAAAAATACAGAGTTTTCTGGATATTGCAACAAAACATTTACCCTAACTCTAACCAAAAGTTATAAAATACTGAGTTTTCTGGATATTGCAACAAAACATTTACCCTAACCCTAACCAGAATTTAAAAAATACAGAGTTTTCTGGATATTGCAACAAAACATTTACCCTAACCCTAACCAGAATTTAAAAAATACAGAGTTTTCTGGATATTGCAACAAAACCTTTACCCTAACCCTAACCAGAATTTAAAAAATACAGAGTTTTCTGGATATTGTCACAAAACCCAAACCCTAACCAAAAGTGATAAAATACTGAGTTTTCTGGATATTGCAACAAAACATTTACCCTAACCCTAACCAGAATTTAAAAAATACAGAATTTTCTGGATATTGCAACAAAACATTTACCCTAACCCTAACCAGAATTTAAAAAATACAGAGTTTTCTGGATATTGCAACAAAACATTTACCCTAACCCTAACCAGAATTTAAAAAATACAGAGTTTTCTGGATATTGCAACAAAACATTTACCCTAACCCTAACCGAAATTTAAAAAATACAGAGTTTTCTGGATATTGCAACAAAACATTTACCCTAACCCTAACCAGAATTTAAAAAATACAGAGTTTTCTGGATATTGCAACAAAACATTTACCCTAACCCTAACCAGAATTTAAAAAATACAGAGTTTTCTGGATATTGCAACAAAACATTTACCCTAACCCTAACCAGAATTTAAAAAATACAGAGTTTTCTGGATATTGCAACAAAACATTTACCCTAACCTTAACCGAAATTTAAAAAATACAGAGTTTTCTGGATATTGCAACAAAACATTTACCCTAACCCTAACCAGAATTTAAAAAATACAGAGTTTTCTGGATATTGCAACAAAACATTTACCCTAACCCTAACCAAAAGTGATAAAATACTGAGTTTTCTGGATATTGCAACAAAACATTTACCCTAACCCTAACCAGAATTTAAAAAATACAGAGTTTTCTGGATATTGCAACAAAACATTTACCCAAACCCTAACCAGAATTTAAAAAATACAGAGTTTTCTGGATATTGCAACAAAACATTTACCCTAACCCTAACCAGAATTTAAAAAATACAGAGTTTTCTGGATATTGCAACAAAACATTTACCCTAAAACCCTAACCAGAATTTAAAAAATACAGAGTTTTCTGGATATTGCAACAAAACATTTACCCTAACCCTAACCAGAATTTAAAAAATACAGAGTTTTCTGGATATTGCAACAAAACATTTACCCTAAAACCCTAACTAGAATTTAAAAAATACAGAGTTTTCTGGATATTGCAACAAAACATTTACCCTAACCCTAACCAGAATTTAAAAAATACAGAGTTTTCTGGATATTGCAACAAAACCCTAACCCTAACCAAAAGTGATAAAATACTGAGTTTTCTGGATATTGCAACAAAACATTTACCCTAACCCTAACCAGAATTTAAAAAATACAGAGTTTTCTGGATATTGCAACAAAATATTTACCCTAACCCTAACCAGAATTTAAAAAATACAGAGTTTTCTGGATATTGCAACAAAACATTTACCCTAACCCTAACCAGAATTTAAAAAATACAGAGTTTTCTGGATATTGCAACAAAACATTTACCCTAACCCTAACCAGAATTTAAAAAATACAGAGTTTTCTGGATATTGCAACAAAACATTTACCCTAACCCTAACCAGAATTTAAAAAATACAGAGTTTTCTGGATATTGCAACAAAACATTTACCCTAACCCTAACCAGAATTTAAAAAATACAGAGTTTTCTGGATATTGCAACAAAACATTTACCCTAACCCTAACCAGAATTTAAAAAATACAGAGTTTTCTGGATATTGCAACAAAACATTTACCCTAACCCTAACCAGAATTTAAAAAATACAGAGTTTTCTGGATATTGCAACAAAACATTTACCCTAACTCTAACCAAAAGTTATAAAATACTGAGTTTTCTGGATATTGCAACAAAACATTTACCCTAACCCTAACCAGAATTTAAAAAATACAGAGTTTTCTGGATATTGCAACAAAACATTTACCCTAACCCTAACCAGAATTTAAAAAATACAGAGTTTTCTGGATATTGCAACAAAACCTATACCCTAACCCTAACCAGAATTTAAAAAATACAGAGTTTTCTGGATATTGCCACAAAACCCAAACCCTAACCAAAAGTGATAAAATACTGAGTTTTCTGGATATTGCAACAAAACATTTACCCTAACCCTAACCAGAATTTAAAAAATACAGAATTTTCTGGATATTGCAACAAAACATTTACCCTAACCCTAACCAGAATTTAAAAAATACAGAGTTTTCTGGATATTGCAACAAAACATTTACCCTAACCCTAACCAGAATTTAAAAAATACAGAGTTTTCTGGATATTGCAACAAAACATTCACCCTAACCCTAACCGAAATTTAAAAAATACAGAGTTTTCTGGATATTGCAACAAAACATTTACCCTAACCCTAACCAGAATTTAAAAAATACAGAGTTTTCTGGATATTGCAACAAAACATTTACCCTAACCCTAACCAGAATTAAAAAAATACAGAGTTTTCTGGATATTGCAACAAAACATTTACCCTAACCCTAACCAGAATTTAAAAAATACAGAGTTTTCTGGATATTGCAACAAAACATTTACCCTAACCTTAACCGAAATTTAAAAAATACAGAGTTTTCTGGATATTGCAACAAAACATTTACCCTAACCCTAACCAGAATTTAAAAAATACAGAGTTTTCTGGATATTGCAACAAAACATTTACCCTAACCCTAACCAAAAGTGATAAAATACTGAGTTTTCTGGATATTGCAACAAAACATTTACCCTAACCCTAACCAGAATTTAAAAAATACAGAGTTTTCTGGATATTGCAACAAAACATTTACCCTAACCCTAACCAGAATTTAAAAAATACAGAGTTTTCTGGATATTGCAACAAAACATTTACCCTAACCAAAAGTGATAAAATACTGAGTTTTCTGGATATTGCAACAAAACATTTACCCTAACCCTAACCAGAATTTAAAAAATACAGAGTTTTCTGGATATTGCAACAAAACATTTACCCTAACCCTAACCAGAATTTAAAAAATACAGAGTTTTCTGGATATTGCAACAAAACATTTACCCTAACCCTAACCAGAATTTAAAAAATACAGAGTTTTCTGGATATTGCCACAAAACCCTAACCCTAACCAAAAGTGATAAAATACTAGGTTTTCTGGATATTGCAACAAAACATTTACCCTAACCCTAACCAGAATTTAAAAAATACCAAGTTTTCTGGATATTGCAACAAAACATTTACCCTAACCCTAACCAGAATTTAAAAAATACAGAGTTTTCTGGATATTGCAACAAAACATTTATCCTAACCCTAACCAGAATTTAAAAAATACAGAGTTTTCTGGATATTGCAACAAAACATTTACCCTAACCCTAACCAAAATTTAAAAAATACAGAGTTTTCTGGATATTGCAACAAAACATTTACCCTAACCCTAACCGAAATTTAAAAAATACAGAGTTTTCTAGATATTGCAACAAAACATTTACCCTAACCCTAACCAGAATTTAAAAAATACAGAGTTTTCTGGATATTGCAACAAAACATTTACCCTAACCCTAACCAGAATTTAAAAAATACAGAGTTTTCTGGATATTGCAACAAAACATTTACCCTAACCCTAACCAGAATTTAAAAAATACAGAGTTTTCTGGATATTGCAACAAAACATTTACCCTAATCCTAACCAGAATTTAAAAAATACAGAGTTTTCTGGATATTGCAACAAAACATTTACCCTAACCCTAACCAGAATTTAAAAAATACAGAGTTTTCTGGATATTGCAACAAAACATTTACCCTAACCCTAACCAGAATTTAAAAAATACAGAGTTTTCTGGATATTGGAACAAAACCCTAACCCTAACCAAAAGTGATAAAATACTGAGTTTTCTGGATATTGCAACAAAACATTTACCATAACCCTAACCAGAATTTACAACATACAGAGTTTTCTGGATATTGCAACAAAACATTTACCCTAACCCTAACCAAAAGTGATAAAATACTGAGTTTTCTGGATATTGCAACAAAACATTTACCCTAACCCTAACCAGAATTAAAAAAATACAGAGTTTTCTGGATATTGCAACAAAACATTTACCCTAACCCTAACCAGAATTAAAAAAATACAGAGTTTTCTGGATATTGCAACAAAACATTTACCCTAACCCTAACCAGAATTTAAAAAATACAGAGTTTTCTGGATATTGCAACAAAACATTTACCCTAACCCTAACCAGAATTTAAAAAATACAGAGTTATCTGGATATTGCAACAAAACATTTACCCTAACCCTAACCAGAATTCAAAAAATACAGAGTTTTCTGGATATTGCAACAAAACATTTACCCTAACCAAAAGTGATAAAATACTGAGTTTTCTGGATATTGCAACAAAACATTTACCCTAACCCTACCCAGAATTTAAAAAATACAGAGTTTTCTGGATATTGCAACAAAACATTTACCCTAACCCTTACCAGAATTTAAAAAATACAGAGTTTTCTGGATATTGCAACAAAACATTTAACCTAACCCTAACCAGAATTAAAAAAAATACAGAGTTTTCTGGATATTGCAAGAAAACCTTTACCCTAACCCTAACCAGAATTTTAAAAATACAGAGTTTTCTGGATATTGCAACAAAACATTTACCCTAACCCTAACCGAAATTTAAAAAGTACAGAGTTTTCTGGATATTGCAACAAAACATTTACCCTAACCCTAACCAGAATTTAAAAAATACAGAGTTTTCTGGATATTGCCACAAAACCCTAACCCTAACCAAAAGTGATTAAATACTGAGTTTTCTGGATATTGCAACAAAACATTTACCCTAACCCTAACCAGAATTTTAAAAATACAGAGTTTTCTGGATATTGCAACAAAACATTTACCCTAACCCTAACCAGAATTTAAAAAATACAGAGTTTTCTGGATATTGCAACAAAACATTTACCCTAACCCTAACCAGAATTTAAAAAATACAGAGTTTTCTGGATATTGCAACAAAACATTTACCCTAACCCTAACCAGAATTTAAAAAATACAGAGTTTTCTGGATATTGCAACAAAACATTTACCCTAACCCTAACCGAAATTTAAAAAATACAGAGTTTTCTGGATATTGCAACAAAACATTTACCTTAACCCTAACCAGAATTTAAAAAATACAGAGTTTTCTGGATATTGCAACAAAACCCTAACCCTAACCCTTACCCTAACCAGAATTTAAAAAATACAGAGTTTTCTGGATATTGCCACAAAACCCTAACCCTAACCAAAAGTGATAAAATACTGAGTTTTCTGGATATTGCAACAAAACATTTACCCTAACCCTAACCAGAATTTAAAAAATACAGAATTTCCTGGATATTGCAACAAAACATTTACCCTAACCCTAACCAGAATTTAAAAAATACAGAGTTTTCTAGATATTGCAACAAAACATTGTACCTAAACCTAACCAGAATTTAAAAAAATACAGAGTTTTCTGGATATTGCAACAAAACCTTTACCCTAACCCTAACCAGAATTTTAAAAATACAGAGTTTTCTGGATATTGCAACAAAACATTTACCCTAACCCTAACCAGAATTTAAAAAATACAGAGTTTTCTGGATATTGCAACAAAACATTTACCCTAACCAAAAGTGATAAAATACTGAGTTTTCTGGATATTGCAACAAAACATTTACCCTAAGCCTAAACAGAATTTAAAAAATACAGAGTTTTCTGGATATTGCAACAAAACATTTACCCTAACCCTTACCAGAATTTAAAAAATACAGAGTTTTCTGGATATTGCAACAAAACATTTACCCTAACCCTAACCAGAATTTAAAAAATACAGAGTTTTCTGGATATTGCAACAAAACATTTAACCTAACCCTAACCAGAATTTAAAAAGTACAGAGTTTTCTGGATATTGCAACAAAACATTTACCCTAACCCTAACCAGAATTTAAAAAAATACAGAGTTTTCTGGATATTGCAACAAAACCTTTACTCTAACCCTAACCAGAATTTTAAAAAATACAGAGTTTTCTGGATATTGCAACAAAACATTTACCCTAACCCTAACCAGAATTTAAAAAGTACAGAGTTTTCTGGATATTGCAACAAAACATTTACCCTAACCCTAACCAGAATTTAAAAAATACAGAGTTTTCTGGATATTGCCACAAAACCCTAACCCTAACCAAAAGTGATAAAATACTGAGTTTTCTGGATATTGCAACAAAACATTACCCTAACCCTAACCAGAATTTAAAAAATACAGAGTTTTCTGGATATTGCAACAAAACATTTACCCTAACCCTAACCAGAATTTAAAAAATACAGAGTTTTCTGGATATTGCAACACAACATTTACCCTAACCCTAACCAGAATTTAAAAAATACAGAGTTTTCTGGATATTGCAACAAAACATTTACCCTAACCCTAACCAGAATTTTAAAAATACAGAGTTTTCTAGATATTGCAACAAAACATTTACCCTTACCAAAAGTGATAAAATACTGAGTTTTCTGGATATTGCAACAAAACATTTACCCTAACCAAAAGTGATAAAATACTGAGTTTTCTGGATATTGCAACAAAACATTTACCCTAACCCTAACCAGAATTTAAAAAATACAGAGTTTTCTGGATATTGCAACAAAACATTTACCCTAACCCTAACCAGAATTTAAAAAATACAGAGTTTTCTGGATATTGCAACAAAACATTTACCCTAACCCTAACCAGAATTTAAAAAATACAGAGTTTTCTGGATATTGCAACAAAACATTTACCCTAACCCTAACCAGAATTTAAAAAATACAGAGTTTTCTGGATATTGCAACAAAACATTTACCCTAATTAAAAGTGATAAAATACTGAGTTTTCTGGATATTGCAACAAAACATTTACCCTAACCCTAACCAGAATTTAAAAAATACAGAGTTTTCTGGATATTGCAACAAAACATTTACCCTAACCCTTACCAGAATTTAAAAAATACAGAGTTTTCTGGATATTGCAACAAAACATTTACTCTAACCCTAACCAGAATTTAAAAAATACAGAGTTTTCTGGATATTGCAACAAAACATTTAACCTAACCCTAACCAGAATTAAAAAAAATACAGAGTTTTCTGGATATTGCAACAAAACCTTTACCCTAACCCTAACCAGAATTTTAAAAATACAGAGTTTTCTGGATATTGCAACAAAACATTTACCCTAACCCTAACCGAAATTTAAAAAGTACAGAGTTTTCTGGATATTGCAACAAAACATTTACCCTAACCCTAACCAGAATTTAAAAAATACAGAGTTTTCTGGATATTGCCACAAAACCCTAACCCTAACCGAAAGTGATAAAATACTGAGTTTTCTGGATATTGCAACAAAACATTTACCCTGACCCTAACCAGAATTTAAAAAATACAGAGTTTTCTGGATATTGCAACAAAACATTTACCCTAACCCTAACCAGAATTTAAAAAATACAGAGTTTTCTGGATATTGCAACAAAACATTTACCCTAACCCTAACCAGAATTTAAAAAATACAGAATTTTCTGGATATTGCAACAAAACATTTACCCTAACCCTAACCGAAATTTAAAAAATACAGAGTTTTCTGGATATTGCAACAAAACATTTACCTTAACCCTAACCAGAATTTAAAAAATACAGAGTTTTCTGGATATTGCCACAAAACCCTAACCCTAACCAAAAGTGATAAAATACTGAGTTTTCTGGATATTGCAACAAAACATTTACCCTAACCCTAACCAGAATTTAAAAAATACAGAATTTTCTGGATATTGCAACAAAACATTTACCCTAACCCTAACCAGAATTTAAAAAATACAGAGTTTTCTGGATATTGCAACAAAACATTTACCCTAACCCTAACCAGAATTTAAAAAATACAGAGTTTTCTGGATATTGCAACAAAACATTTACCCTAACCCTAACCGAAATTTAAAAAATACAGAGTTTTCTGGATATTGCAACAAAACATTTACCCTAACCCTCACCAGAATTTAAAAAATACAGAGTTTTCTGGATATTGCAACAAAACATTTACACTAACCCTAACCAGAATTAAAAAAATACAGAGTTTTCTGGATATTGCAACAAAACATTTACCCTAACCCTAACCAGAATTTAAAAAATACAGAGTTTTCTGGATATTGCAACAAAACATTTACCCTAACCCTAACCAGAATTTAAAAAATACAGAGTTTTCTGGATATTGCAACAAAACATTTACCCTAACCCTAACCAGAATTTAAAAAATACAGAGTTTTCTGGATATTGCAACAAAACATTTACCCTAACCCTAACCGAAATTTAAACAATACAGAGTTTTCTAGATATTGCAACAAAACATTTACCCTAACCCTAACCAGAATTTAAAAAATACAGAGTTTTCTGGATATTGCAACAAAACATTTACCCTAACCCTAACCAGAATTTAAAAAATACAGTTTTCTGGATATTGCAACAAAACATTTACCCTAACCCTAACCAGAATTTAAAAAATACAGAGTTTTCTGGATATTGCAACAAAACATTTACCCTAACCCTAACCAGAATTTAAAAAATACAGAGTTTTCTGGATATTGCAACAAAACATTTACCCTAACCCTAACCAGAATTTAAAAAATACAGAGTTTTCTGGATATTGCAACAAAACCCTAACCCTAACCAAAAGTGATAAAATACTGAGTTTTCTGGATATTGCAACAAAACATTTACCCTAACCCTAACCAGAATTTAAAAAATACAGAGTTTTCTGGATATTGCAACAAAACATTTACCCTAACCCTAACCAAAAGTGATAAAATACAGAGTTTTCTGGATATTGCAACAAAACATTTACCCTAACCCTAACCAGAATTTAAAAAATACAGAGTTTTCTGGATATTGCAACAAAACATTTACCCTAACCCTAACCGAAATTTAAAAAGTACAGAGTTTTCTGGATATTGCAACAAAACATTTACCCTAACCCTAACCAGAATTTAAAAAATACAGAGTTTTCTGGATATTGCCACAAAACCCTAACCCTAACCAAAAGTGATAAAATACTGAGTTTTCTGGATATTGCAACAAAACATTTACCCTAACCCTAACCAGAATTTAAAAAATACAGAGTTTTCTGGATATTGCAACAAAACATTTACCCTAACCCTAACCAGAATTTAAAAAATACAGAGTTTTCTGGATATTGCAACAAAACATTTACCCTAACCCTAACCAGAATTTAAAAAATACAGAGTTTTCTGGATATTGCAACAAAACATTTACCCTAACCCTAACCAGAATTTTAAAAATACAGAGTTTTCTGGATATTGCAACAAAACATTTACCCTAACCAAAAGTGATAAAATACTGAGTTTTCTGGATATTGCAACAAAACATTTACCCTAACCAAAAGTGATAAAATACTGAGTTTTCTGGATATTGCAACAAAACATTTACCCTAACCCTAACCAGAATTTAAAAAATACAGAGTTTTCTGGATATTGCAACAAAACATTTACCCTAACCCTTACCAGAATTTAAAAAATACAGAGTTTTCTGGATATTGCAACAAAACATTTACCCTAACCCTAACCAGAATTAAAAAAATACAGAGTTTTCTGGATATTGCAACAAAACATTTAACCTAACCCTAGCCAGAATTTAAAAAAATACAGAGTTTTCTGGATATTGCAACAAAACCTTTACCCTTACTCCCTAACCAGAATTTAAAAAATACAGAGTTTTCTGGATATTGCAACAAAACATTTACCCTAACCCTAACCGAAATTTAAAAAGTACAGAGTTTTCTGGATATTGCAACAAAACATTTACCCTAACCCTAACCAGAATTTAAAAAATACAGAGTTTTCTGGATATTGCCACAAAACCCTAACCCTAACCAAAAGTGATAAAATACTAGGTTTTCTGGATATTGCAACAAAACATTTACCCTAACCCTAACCAGAATTTAAAAAATACAGAGTTTTCTGGATATTGCAACAAAACATTTACCCTAACCCTAACCAGAATTTAAAAAATACAGAGTTTTCTGGATATTGCAACAAAACATTTACCCTAACCCTAACCAGAATTTAAAAAATACAGAGTTTTCTGGATATTGCAACAAAACATTTACCCTAACCCTAACCAAAATTTAAAAAATACAGAGTTTTCTGGATATTGCAACAAAACATTTACCCTAACCAAAAGTGATAAAATACTGAGTTTTCTGGATATTGCAACAAAACATTTACCCTAACCAAAAGTGATAAAATACTGAGTTTTCTGGATATTGCAACAAAACATTTACCCTAACCCTTACCAGAATTTAAAAAATACAGAGTTTTCTGGATATTGCAACAAAACATTTACCCTAACCCTAACCAGAATTAAAAAAATACAGAGTTTTCTGGATATTGCAACAAAACATTTAACCTAACCCTAACCAGAATTTAAAAAAATACAGAGTTTTCTGGATATTGCAACAAAACCTTTACCCTTACTCCCTAACCAGAATTTAAAAAATACAGAGTTTTCTGGATATTGCAACAAAACATTTACCCTAACCCTAACCGAAATTTAAAAAGTACAGAGTTTTCTGGATATTGCAACAAAACATTTACCCTAACCCTAACCAGAATTTAAAAAATACAGAGTTTTCTGGATATTGCCACAAAACCCTAACCCTAACCAAAAGTGATAAAATACTGAGTTTTCTGGATATTGCAACAAAACATTTACCCTAACCCTAACCAGAATTTAAAAAATACAGAGTTTTCTGGATATTGCAACAAAACATTTACCCTAACCCTAACCAGAATTTAAAAAATACAGAGTTTTCTGGATATTGCAACAAAACATTTACCCTAACCCTAACCAGAATTTAAAAAATACAGAGTTTTCTGGATATTGCAACAAAACATTTACCCTAACCCTAACCAGAATTTAAAAAATACAGAATTTTCTGGATATTGCAACAAAACATTTACCCTAACACTAACCGAAATTTAAAAAATACAGAGTTTTCTGGATATTGCAACAAAACATTTACCCTAACCCTAACCAAAAGTGATAAAATACTGAGTTTTCTGGATATTGCAACAAAACATTTACCTTAACCCTAACCAGAATTTAAAAAATACAGAGTTTTCTGGATATTGCCACAAAACCTTAACCCTAACCAAAAGTGATAAAATACTGAGTTTTCTGGATATTGCAACAAAACATTTACCCTAACCCTAACCAGAATTTAAAAAATACAGAATTTTCTGGATATTGCAACAAAACATTTACCCTAACCCTAACCAGAATTTAAAAAATACAGAGTTTTCTGGATATTGCAACAAAACATTTACCCTAACCCTAACCAGAATTTAAAAAATACAGAGTTTTCTGGATATTGCAACAAAACATTTACCCTAACCCTAACCAGAATTTAAAAAATACAGAATTTTCTGGATATTGCAACAAAACATTTACCCTAACCCTAACCAGAATTTAAAAAATACAGAGTTTTCTGGATATTGCAACAAAACATTTACCCTAACCCTAACCAGAATTTAAAAAATACAGAGTTTTCTGGATATTGCAACAAAACATTTACCCTAACCCTAACCAGAATTTAAAAAATACAGAGTTTTCTGGATATTGCAACAAAACATTTACCCTAACCCTAACCGAAATTTAAAAAATACAGAGTTTTCTGGATATTGCAACAAAACATTTACCCTAACCCTAACCAGAATTTAAAAAATACAGAGTTTTCTGGATATTGCAACAAAACATTTACCCTAAGCCTAACCAGAATTTAAAAAATACAGAGTTTTCTGGATATTGCAACAAAATCTTTACCTTAACCCTAACCAGAATTTAAAAAATACAGAGTTTTCTGGATATTGCAACAAAACATTTACCCTAACCCTAACCGAAATTTAAAAAATACAGAGTTTTCTAGATATTGCAACAAAACATTTACCCTAACCCTAACCAGAATTTAAAAAATACAGAGTTTTCTGGATATTGCAACAAAACATTTACTCTAACCCTAACCAGAATTTAAAAAATACAGAGTTTTCTGGATATTGCAACAAAACATTTACCCTAACCCTAACCAGAATTTAAAAAATACAGAGTTTTCTGGATATTGCAACAAAACATTTACCCTAACCCTAACCAGAATTTAAAAAATACAGAGTTTTCTGGATATTGCAACAAAACCCTAACCCTAACCCTAACCAGAATTTAAAAAATACAGAGTTTTCTGGATATTGCAACAAAACCCTAACCCTAACCAAAAGTGATAAAATACTGAGTTTTCTGGATATTGCAACAAAACATTTACCCTAACCCTAACCAGAATTTAAAAAATACAGAGTTTTCTGGATATTGCAACAAAACATTTACCCTAACCCTAACCAAAAGTGATAAAATACTGAGTTTTCTGGATATTGCAACAAAACATTTACCCTAACCCTAACCAGAATTTAAAAAATACAGAGTTTTCTGGATATTGCAACAAAACATTTACCCTAACCCTAACCAGAATTTAAAAAATACAGAGTTTTCTGGATATTGCAACAAAACATTTACCCTAACCCTAACCAGAATTTAAAAAATACAGAGTTTTCTGGATATTGCAACAAAACATTTACCCTAACCCTAACCAGAATTTAAAAAATACAGAGTTTTCTGGATATTGCAACAAAACATTTACCCTAACCCTAACCAGAATTTAAAAAATACAGAGTTTTCTGGATATTGCAACAAAACATTTACCCTAACCAAAAGTGATAAAATACTGAGTTTTCTGGATATTGCAACAAAACATTTACCCTAACCCTAACCAGAATTTAAAAAATACAGAGTTTTCTGGATATTGCAACAAAACATTTACCCTAACCCTAACCAGAATTTAAAAAATACAGAGTTTTCTGGATATTGCAACAAAACATTTACCCTAACCCTAACCAGAATTTAAAAAATACAGAGTTTTCTGGATATTGCAACAAAACATTTACCCTAACCCTAACCAGAATTTAAAAAATACAGAGTTTTCTGGATATTGCAACAAAACATTTACCCTAACCCTAACCAGAATTTAAAAAATACAGAGTTTTCTGGATATTGCAACAAAACATTTACCCTAACCCTAACCAGAATTTAAAAAATACAGAGTTTTCTGGATATTGCAACAAAACATTTACCCTAACCCTAACCAGAATTTAAAAAATACAGAGTTTTCTGGATATTGCAACAAAACATTTACCCTAACCTTAACCGAAATTTAAAAAATACAGTTTTCTGGATATTGCAACAAAACATTTACCCTAACCCTAACCAGAATTTAAAAAATACAGAGTTTTCTGGATATTGCAACAAAACATTTACCCTAACCCTAACCAGAATTTAAAAAATACAGAGTTTTCTGGATATTGCAACAAAACATTTACCCTAACCCTAACCAGAATTTAAAAAATACAGAGTTTTCTGGATATTGCAACAAAACATTTACCCTAACCCTAACCAGAATTTAAAAAATACAGAGTTTTCTGGATATTGCAACAAAACATTTACCTTAACCCTAACCAGAATTAAAAAAATACAGAGTTTTCTGGATATTGCAACAAAACCTTTACCCTAACCCTAACCAGAATTTAAAAAATACAGAGTTTTCTGGATATTGCAACAAAACATTTACCCTAACCCTAACCGAAATTTAAAAAGTACAGAGTTTTCTGGATATTGCAACAAAACATTTACCCTAACCCTAACCAGAATTTAAAAAATACAGAGTTTTCTGGATATTGCCACAAAACCCTAACCCTAACCAAAAGTGATAAAATACTAGGTTTTCTGGATATTGCAACAAAACATTTACCCTAACCCTAACCAGAATTTAAAAAATACAGAGTTTTCTGGATATTGCAACAAAACATTTACCCTAACCCTAACCAGAATTTAAAAAATACAGAGTTTTCTGGATATTGCAACAAAACATTTACCATAACCCTAACCAGAATTTAAAAAATACAGAGTTTTCTGGATATTGCAACAAAACATTTACCCTAACCCTAACCAAAAGTGATAAAATACTGAGTTTTCTGGATATTGCAACAAAACATTTACCCTAACCCTAACCAGAATTAAAAAAATACAGAGTTTTCTGGATATTGCAACAAAACATTTACCCTAACCCTAACCAGAATTTAAAAAATACAGAGTTTTCTGGATATTGCAACAAAACATTTACCCTAACCCTAACCAGAATTTAAAAAATACAGAGTTTTCTGGATATTGCAACAAAACATTTACCCTAACCCTAACCAGAATTTAAAAAATACAGAGTTTTCTGGATATTGCAACAAAACATTTACCCTAACCCTAACCAGAATTTAAAAAATACAGAGTTTTCTGGATATTGCAACAAAACATTTACCCTAACCCTAACCAGAATTTAAAAAATACAGAGTTTTCTGGATATTGCAACAAAACATTTACCCTAACCCTAACCAGAATTAAAAAAATACAGAGTTTTCTGGATATTGCAACAAAACCTTTACCCTAACCCTAACCAGAATTTAAAAAATACAGAGTTTTCTGGATATTGCAACAAAACATTTACCCTAACCCTAACCGAAATTTAAAAAGTACAGAGTTTTCTGGATATTGCAACAAAACATTTACCCTAACCCTAACCAGAATTTAAAAAATACAGAGTTTTCTGGATATTGCCACAAAACCCTAACCCTAACCAAAAGTGATAAAATACTGAGTTTTCTGGATATTGCAACAAAACATTTACACTAACCCTAACCAGAATTTAAAAAATACAGAGTTTTCTGGATATTGCAACAAAACATTTACCCTAACCCTTACCAGAATTTAAAAAATACAGAGTTTTCTGGATATTGCAACAAAACATTTACCCTAAGCCTAACCACAATTTAAAAAATACAGAGTTTTCTGGATATTGCAACAAAACATTTACCCTAACCCTAACCAGAATTTAAAAAATACAGAGTTTTCTGGATATTGCAACAAAACATTTACCCTAACCCTAACCGAAATTTAAAAAATACAGAGTTTTCTAGATATTGCAACAAAACATTTACCCTAACCCTAACCAGAATTTAAAAAATACAGAGTTTTCTGGATATTGCAACAAAACATTTACCCTAACCCTAACCAGAATTTAAAAAATACAGAGTTTTCTGGATATTGCAACAAAACATTTACCCTAACCAAAAGTGATAAAATACTGAGTTTTCTGGATATTGCAACAAAACATTTACCCTAACCCTAACCAGAATTTAAAAAATACAGAGTTTTCTGGATATTGCAACAAAATATTTACCCTAACCCTAACCAGAATTTAAAAAATACAGAGTTTTCTGGATATTGCAACAAAACATTTACCCTAACCCTAACCAGAATTTAAAAAATACAGAGTTTTCTGGATATTGCAACAAAACATTTACCCTAACCCTAACCAGAATTAAAAAAATACAGAGTTTTCTGGATATTGCAACAAAACCTTTACCCTAACCCTAACCAGAATTTAAAAAATACAGAGTTTTCTGGATATTGCAACAAAACATTTACCCTAACCCTAACCGAAATTTAAAAAGTACAGAGTTTTCTGGATATTGCAACAAAACATTTACCCTAACCCTAACCAGAATTTAAAAAATACAGAGTTTTCTGGATATTGCCACAAAACCCTAACCCTAACCAAAAGTGATAAAATACTAGGTTTTCTGGATATTGCAACAAAACATTTACCCTAACCCTAACCAGAATTTAAAAAATACAGAGTTTTCTGGATATTGCAACAAAACATTTACCCTAACCCTAACCAGAATTTAAAAAATACAGAGTTTTCTGGATATTGCAACAAAACATTTACCCTAACCCTAACCAGAATTTAAAAAATACAGAGTTTTCTGGATATTGCAACAAAACATTTACCCTAACCCTAACCAGAATTTAAAAAATACAGAGTTTTCTGGATATTGCAACAAAACCCTAACCCTAACCAAAAGTGATAAAATACTGAGTTTTCTGGATATTGCAACAAAACATTTACCCTAACCCTAACCGAAATTTAAAAAGTACAGAGTTTTCTGGATATTGCAACAAAACATTTACCCTAACCCTAACCAGAATTTAAAAAATACAGAGTTTTCTGGATATTGCCACAAAACCCTAACCCTAACCAAAAGTGATAAAATACTAGGTTTTCTGGATATTGCAACAAAACATTTACCCTAACCCTAACCAGAATTTAAAAAATACAGAGTTTTCTGGATATTGCAACAAAACATTTACCCTAACCCTAACCAGAATTTAAAAAATACAGAGTTTTCTGGATATTGCAACAAAACATTTACCATAACCCTAACCAGAATTTAAAAAATACAGAGTTTTCTGGATATTGCAACAAAACATTTACCCTAACCCTAACCAAAAGTGATAAAATACTGAGTTTTCTGGATATTGCAACAAAACATTTACCCTAACCCTAACCAGAATTAAAAAAATACAGAGTTTTCTGGATATTGCAACAAAACATTTACCCTAACCCTAACCAGAATTTAAAAAATACAGAGTTTTCTGGATATTGCAACAAAACATTTACCCTAACCCTAACCAGAATTTAAAAAATACAGAGTTTTCTGGATATTGCAACAAAACATTTACCCTAACCCTAACCAGAATTTAAAAAATACAGAGTTTTCTGGATATTGCAACAAAACATTTACCCTAACCCTAACCAGAATTTAAAAAATACAGAGTTTTCTGGATATTGCAACAAAACATTTACCCTAACCCTAACCAGAATTTAAAAAATACAGAGTTTTCTGGATATTGCAACAAAACATTTACCCTAACCCTAACCAGAATTAAAAAAATACAGAGTTTTCTGGATATTGCAACAAAACCTTTACCCTAACCCTAACCAGAATTTAAAAAATACAGAGTTTTCTGGATATTGCAACAAAACATTTACCCTAACCCTAACCGAAATTTAAAAAGTACAGAGTTTTCTGGATATTGCAACAAAACATTTACCCTAACCCTAACCAGAATTTAAAAAATACAGAGTTTTCTGGATATTGCCACAAAACCCTAACCCTAACCAAAAGTGATAAAATACTGAGTTTTCTGGATATTGCAACAAAACATTTACACTAACCCTAACCAGAATTTAAAAAATACAGAGTTTTCTGGATATTGCAACAAAACATTTACCCTAACCCTTACCAGAATTTAAAAAATACAGAGTTTTCTGGATATTGCAACAAAACATTTACCCTAAGCCTAACCACAATTTAAAAAATACAGAGTTTTCTGGATATTGCAACAAAACATTTACCCTAACCCTAACCAGAATTTAAAAAATACAGAGTTTTCTGGATATTGCAACAAAACATTTACCCTAACCCTAACCGAAATTTAAAAAATACAGAGTTTTCTAGATATTGCAACAAAACATTTACCCTAACCCTAACCAGAATTTAAAAAATACAGAGTTTTCTGGATATTGCAACAAAACATTTACCCTAACCCTAACCAGAATTTAAAAAATACAGAGTTTTCTGGATATTGCAACAAAACATTTACCCTAACCAAAAGTGATAAAATACTGAGTTTTCTGGATATTGCAACAAAACATTTACCCTAACCCTAACCAGAATTTAAAAAATACAGAGTTTTCTGGATATTGCAACAAAATATTTACCCTAACCCTAACCAGAATTTAAAAAATACAGAGTTTTCTGGATATTGCAACAAAACATTTACCCTAACCCTAACCAGAATTTAAAAAATACAGAGTTTTCTGGATATTGCAACAAAACATTTACCCTAACCCTAACCAGAATTAAAAAAATACAGAGTTTTCTGGATATTGCAACAAAACCTTTACCCTAACCCTAACCAGAATTTAAAAAATACAGAGTTTTCTGGATATTGCAACAAAACATTTACCCTAACCCTAACCGAAATTTAAAAAGTACAGAGTTTTCTGGATATTGCAACAAAACATTTACCCTAACCCTAACCAGAATTTAAAAAATACAGAGTTTTCTGGATATTGCCACAAAACCCTAACCCTAACCAAAAGTGATAAAATACTAGGTTTTCTGGATATTGCAACAAAACATTTACCCTAACCCTAACCAGAATTTAAAAAATACAGAGTTTTCTGGATATTGCAACAAAACATTTACCCTAACCCTAACCAGAATTTAAAAAATACAGAGTTTTCTGGATATTGCAACAAAACATTTACCCTAACCCTAACCAGAATTTAAAAAATACAGAGTTTTCTGGATATTGCAACAAAACATTTACCCTAACCCTAACCAGAATTTAAAAAATACAGAGTTTTCTGGATATTGCAACAAAACCCTAACCCTAACCAAAAGTGATAAAATACTGAGTTTTCTGGATATTGCAACAAAACATTTACCCTAACCCTAACCGAAATTTAAAAAATACAGAGTTTTCTGGATATTGCAACAAAACATTTACCCTAACCCTAACCAGAATTTAAAAAATACAGAGTTTTCTGGATATTGCAACAAAACATTTACCCTAACCCTAACCAGAATTTAAAAAATACAGAGTTTTCTGGATATTGCAACAAAACATTTACCCTAACCCTAACCAGAATTTAAAAAATACAGAGTTTTCTGGATATTGCAACAAAACATTTACCCTAACCCTAACCAGAATTTTAAAAATACAGAGTTTTCTGGATATTGCAACAAAACATTTACCCTAACCCTAACCAGAATTTAAAAAATACAGAGTTTTCTGGATATTGCAACAAAACATTTACCCTAACCCTAACCAGAATTTAAAAAATACAGAGTTTTCTGGATATTGCAACAAAACATTTACCCTAACCCTAACCAGAATTTAAAAAATACAGAGTTTTCTGGATATTGCAACAAAACATTTACCCTAACCCTAACCAGAATTTAAAAAATACAGAGTTTTCTGGATATTGCAACAAAACATTTACCCTAACCTTAACCGAAATTTAAAAAATACAGTTTTCTGGATATTGCAACAAAACATTTACCCTAACCCTAACCAGAATTAAAAAAATACAGAGTTTTCTGGATATTGCAACAAAACCTTTACCCTAACCCTAACCAGAATTTAAAAAATACAGAGTTTTCTGGATATTGCAACAAAACATTTACCCTAACCCTAACCAGAATTTAAAAAATACAGAGTTTTCTGGATATTGCAACAAAACATTTACCTTAACCCTAACCAGAATTAAAAAAATACAGAGTTTTCTGGATATTGCAACAAAACCTTTACCCTAACCCTAACCAGAATTTAAAAAATACAGAGTTTTCTGGATATTGCAACAAAACATTTACCCTAACCCTAACCGAAATTTAAAAAGTACAGAGTTTTCTGGATATTGCAACAAAACATTTACCCTAACCCTAACCAGAATTTAAAAAATACAGAGTTTTCTGGATATTGCCACAAAACCCTAACCCTAACCAAAAGTGATAAAATACTAGGTTTTCTGGATATTGCAACAAAACATTTACCCTAACCCTAACCAGAATTTAAAAAATACAGAGTTTTCTGGATATTGCAACAAAACATTTACCCTAACCCTAACCAGAATTTAAAAAATACAGAGTTTTCTGGATATTGCAACAAAACATTTACCATAACCCTAACCAGAATTTAAAAAATACAGAGTTTTCTGGATATTGCAACAAAACATTTACCCTAACCCTAACCAAAAGTGATAAAATACTGAGTTTTCTGGATATTGCAACAAAACATTTACCCTAACCCTAACCAGAATTAAAAAAATACAGAGTTTTCTGGATATTGCAACAAAACATTTACCCTAACCCTAACCAGAATTTAAAAAATACAGAGTTTTCTGGATATTGCAACAAAACATTTACCCTAACCCTAACCAGAATTTAAAAAATACAGAGTTTTCTGGATATTGCAACAAAACATTTACCCTAACCCTAACCAGAATTTAAAAAATACAGAGTTTTCTGGATATTGCAACAAAACATTTACCCTAACCCTAACCAGAATTTAAAAAATACAGAGTTTTCTGGATATTGCAACAAAACATTTACCCTAACCCTAACCAGAATTTAAAAAATACAGAGTTTTCTGGATATTGCAACAAAACATTTACCCTAACCCTAACCAGAATTAAAAAAATACAGAGTTTTCTGGATATTGCAACAAAACCTTTACCCTAACCCTAACCAGAATTTAAAAAATACAGAGTTTTCTGGATATTGCAACAAAACATTTACCCTAACCCTAACCGAAATTTAAAAAGTACAGAGTTTTCTGGATATTGCAACAAAACATTTACCCTAACCCTAACCAGAATTTAAAAAATACAGAGTTTTCTGGATATTGCCACAAAACCCTAACCCTAACCAAAAGTGATAAAATACTGAGTTTTCTGGATATTGCAACAAAACATTTACACTAACCCTAACCAGAATTTAAAAAATACAGAGTTTTCTGGATATTGCAACAAAACATTTACCCTAACCCTTACCAGAATTTAAAAAATACAGAGTTTTCTGGATATTGCAACAAAACATTTACCCTAAGCCTAACCACAATTTAAAAAATACAGAGTTTTCTGGATATTGCAACAAAACATTTACCCTAACCCTAACCAGAATTTAAAAAATACAGAGTTTTCTGGATATTGCAACAAAACATTTACCCTAACCCTAACCGAAATTTAAAAAATACAGAGTTTTCTAGATATTGCAACAAAACATTTACCCTAACCCTAACCAGAATTTAAAAAATACAGAGTTTTCTGGATATTGCAACAAAACATTTACCCTAACCCTAACCAGAATTTAAAAAATACAGAGTTTTCTGGATATTGCAACAAAACATTTACCCTAACCAAAAGTGATAAAATACTGAGTTTTCTGGATATTGCAACAAAACATTTACCCTAACCCTAACCAGAATTTAAAAAATACAGAGTTTTCTGGATATTGCAACAAAATATTTACCCTAACCCTAACCAGAATTTAAAAAATACAGAGTTTTCTGGATATTGCAACAAAACATTTACCCTAACCCTAACCAGAATTTAAAAAATACAGAGTTTTCTGGATATTGCAACAAAACATTTACCCTAACCCTAACCAGAATTAAAAAAATACAGAGTTTTCTGGATATTGCAACAAAACCTTTACCCTAACCCTAACCAGAATTTAAAAAATACAGAGTTTTCTGGATATTGCAACAAAACATTTACCCTAACCCTAACCGAAATTTAAAAAGTACAGAGTTTTCTGGATATTGCAACAAAACATTTACCCTAACCCTAACCAGAATTTAAAAAATACAGAGTTTTCTGGATATTGCCACAAAACCCTAACCCTAACCAAAAGTGATAAAATACTAGGTTTTCTGGATATTGCAACAAAACATTTACCCTAACCCTAACCAGAATTTAAAAAATACAGAGTTTTCTGGATATTGCAACAAAACATTTACCCTAACCCTAACCAGAATTTAAAAAATACAGAGTTTTCTGGATATTGCAACAAAACATTTACCCTAACCCTAACCAGAATTTAAAAAATACAGAGTTTTCTGGATATTGCAACAAAACATTTACCCTAACCCTAACCAGAATTTAAAAAATACAGAGTTTTCTGGATATTGCAACAAAACCCTAACCCTAACCAAAAGTGATAAAATACTGAGTTTTCTGGATATTGCAACAAAACATTTACCCTAACCCTAACCGAAATTTAAAAAATACAGAGTTTTCTGGATATTGCAACAAAACATTTACCCTAACCCTAACCAGAATTTAAAAAATACAGAGTTTTCTGGATATTGCAACAAAACATTTACCCTAACCCTAACCAGAATTTAAAAAATACAGAGTTTTCTGGATATTGCAACAAAACATTTACCCTAACCCTTACCAGAATTTAAAAAATACAGAGTTTTCTGGATATTGCAACAAAACATTTACCCTAACCCTAACCAGAATTTAAAAAATACAGAGTTTTCTGGATATTGCAACAAAACATTTACCCTAACCCTAACCAGAATTTAAAAAATACAGAGTTTTCTGGATATTGCAACAAAACATTTACCCTAACCCTAACCAGAATTTAAAAAATACAGAGTTTTCTGGATATTGCCACAAAACCCTAACCCTAACCAAAAGTGATAAAATACTGAGTTTTCTGGATATTGCAACAAAACATTTACACTAACCCTAACCAGAATTTAAAAAATACAGAGTTTTCTGGATATTGCAACAAAACATTTACCCTAACCCTAACCAGAATTTAAAAAATACAGAGTTTTCTGGATATTGCAACAAAACATTTACCCTAAGCCTAACCAGAATTTAAAAAATACAGAGTTTTCTGGATATTGCAACAAAACATTTACCCTAACCCTAACCAGAATTTAAAAAATACAGAGTTTTCTGGATATTGCAACAAAACATTTACCCTAACCCTAACCGAAATTTAAAAAATACAGAGTTTTCTAGATATTGCAACAAAACATTTACCCTAACCCTAACCAGAATTTAAAAAATACAGAGTTTTCTGGATATTGCAACAAAACATTTACCCTAACCCTAACCAGAATTTAAAAAATACAGAGTTTTCTGGATATTGCAACAAAACATTTACCGTAACCCTAACCAGAATTTAAAAAATACAGAGTTTTCTGGATATTGCAACAAAACATTTACCCTAACCCTAACCAGAATTTAAAAAATACAGAGTTTTCTGGATATTGCAACAAAACCCTAACCCTAACCCTAACCAGAATTTAAAAAATACAGAGTTTTCTGGATATTGAAACAAAACCCTAACCCTAACCAAAAGTGATAAAATACTGAGTTTTCTGGATATTGCAACAAAACATTTACCCTAACCCTAACCAGAATTTAAAAAATACAGAGTTTTCTGGATATTGCAACAAAACATTTACCCTAACCCTAACCAAAAGTGATAAAATACTGAGTTTTCTGGATATTGCAACAAAACATTTACCCTAACCCTAACCAGAATTTAAAAAATACAGAGTTTTCTGGATATTGCAACAAAACATTTACCCTAACCCTAACCAGAATTTAAAAAATACAGAGTTTTCTGGATATTGCAACAAAACATTTACCCTAACCCTAACCAGAATTTAAAAAATACAGAGTTTTCAGGATATTGCAACAAAACATTTACCCTAACCCTAACCAGAATTTAAAAAATACAGAGTTTTCTGGATATTGCAACAAAACATTTACCCTAACCCTAACCAGAATTTAAAAAATACAGAGTTTTCTGGATATTGCAACAAAACATTTACCCTAACCAAAAGTGATAAAATACTGAGTTTTCTGGATATTGCAACAAAACATTTACCCTAACCCTAACCAGAATTTAAAAAATACAGAGTTTTCTGGATATTGCAACAAAACATTTACCCTAACCCTAACCAGAATTTAAAAAATACAGAGTTTTCTGGATATTGCAACAAAACATTTACCCTAACCCTAACCAGAATTTAAAAAATACAGAGTTTCCTGGATATTGCAACAAAACATTTACCCTAACCCTAACCAGAATTTAAAAAATACAGAGTTTTCTGGATATTGCAACAAAACCTTTACCCTAACCCTAACCAGAATTTAAAAAATACAGAGTTTACTGGATATTGCAACAAAACATTTACCCTAACCCTAACCGAAATTTAAAAAGTACAGAGTTTTCTGGATATTGCAACAAAACATTTACCCTAACCCTAACCAGAATTTAAAAAATACAGAGTTTTCTGGATATTGCCACAAAACCCTAACCCTAACCAAATGTGATAAAATACTAGGTTTTCTGGATATTGCAACAAAACATTTACCCTAACCCTAACCAGAATTTAAAAAATACAGAGTTTTCTGGATATTGCAACAAAACATTTACCCTAACCCTAACCAGAATTTAAAAAATACAGAGTTTTCTGGATATTGCAACAAAACATTTACCCTAACCCTAACCAGAATTTAAAAAATACAGAGTTTTCTGGATATTGCAACAAAACATTTACCCTAACCCTAACCAAAATTTAAAAAATACAGAGTTTTCTGGATATTGCAACAAAACATTTACCCTAAGCCTAACCAGAATTTAAAAAATACAGAGTTTTCTGGATATTGCAACAAAACATTTACCCTAACCCTAACCAGAATTAAAAAAATACAGAGTTTTCTGGATATTGCAACAAAACATTTACCCTAACCCTAACCAGAATTTAAAAAATACAGAGTTTTCTGGATATTGCAACAAAACATTTACCCTAACCCTAACCGAAATTTAAAAAATACAGAGTTTTCTGGATATTGCAACAAAACATTTACCCTAACCCTAACCAGAATTTAAAAAATACAGAGTTTTCTGGATATTGCAACAAAACATTTACCCTAACCCTAACCGAAATTTAAAAAATACAGAGTTTTCTGGATATTGCAACAAAACATTTACCCTAACCCTAACCAGAATTTAAAAAATACAGAGTTTTCTGGATATTGCAACAAAACATTTACCCTAACCCTAACCAGAATTTAAAAAATACAGAGTTTTCTGGATATTGCCACAAAACCCGTACCCTAACCAAAAGTGATAAAATACTGAGTTTTCTGGATATTGCAACAAAACATTTACCCTAACCCTAACCAGAATTTAAAAAATACAGAGTTTTCTGGATATTGCAACAAAACATTTACCCTAACCCTAACCAAAAGTGATAAAATACTGAGTTTTCTGGATATTGCAACAAAACATTTACCCTAACCCTAACCAGAATTAAAAAAATACAGAGTTTTCTGGATATTGCAACAAAACATTTACCCTAACCCTAACCAGAATTTAAAAAATACAGAGTTTTCTGGATATTGCAACAAAACATTTACCCTAACCCTAACCAGAATTTAAAAAATACAGAGTTTTCTGGATATTGCAACAAAACATTTACCCTAACCCTAACCAGAATTTAAAAAATACAGAGTTTTCTGGATATTGCAACAAAACATTTACCCTAACCCTAACCAGAATTTAAAAAATACAGAGTTTTCTGGATATTGCAACAAAACATTTACCCTAACCCTAACCAGAATTTAAAAAATACAGAGTTTTCTGGATATTGCAACAAAACATTTACCCTAACCCTAACCAGAATTAAAAAAATACAGAGTTTTCTGGATATTGCAACAAAACCTTTACCCTAACCGTAACCAGAATTTAAAAAATACAAAGTTTTCTGGATATTGCAACAAAACATTTACCCTAACCCTAACCGAAATTTAAAAAGTACAGAGTTTTCTGGATATTGCAACAAAACATTTACCCTAACCCTAACCAGAATTTAAAAAATACAGAGTTTTCTGGATATTGCCACAAAACCCTAACCCTAACCAAAAGTGATAAAATACTGAGTTTTCTGGATATTGCAACAAAACATTTACCCTAACCCTAACCAGAATTTAAAAAATACAGAGTTTTCTGGATATTGCAACAAAACATTTACCCTAACCCTAACCAGAATTAAAAAAATACAGAGTTTTCTGGATATTGCAACAAAACATTTACCCTAACCCTAACCAGAATTTAAAAAATACAGAGTTTTCTGGATATTGCAACAAAACATTTACCCTAAGCCTAACCAGAATTTAAAAAATACAGAGTTTTCTGGATATTGCAACAAAACATTTACCCTAACCCTAACCAGAATTTAAAAAATACAGAGTTTTCTGGATATTGCAACAAAACATTTACCCTAACCCTAACCGAAATTTAAAAAATACAGAGTTTTCTAGATATTGCAACAAAACATTTACCCTAACCCTTACCAGAATTTAAAAAATACAGAGTTTTCTGGATATTGCAACAAAACATTTACCCTAACCCTAACCAGAATTTAAAAAATACAGAGTTTTCTGGATATTGCAACAAAACATTTACCCTAACCCTAACCAGAATTTAAAAAATACAGAGTTTTCTGGATATTGCAACAAAACATTTACCCTAACCCTAACCAGAATTTAAAAAATACAGAGTTTTCTGGATATTGCAACAAAACCCTAACCCTAACCCTAACCAGAATTTAAAAAATACAGAGTTTTCTGGATATTGCAACAAAACCCTAACCCTAACCAAAAGTGATAAAATACTGAGTTTTCTGGATATTGCAACAAAACATTTACCCTAACCCTAACCAGAATTTAAAAAATACAGAGTTTTCTGGATATTGCAACAAAACATTTACCCTAACCCTAACCAAAAGTGATAAAATACTGAGTTTTCTGGATATTGCAACAAAACATTTACCCTAACCCTAACCAGAATTTAAAAAATACAGAGTTTTCTGGATATTGCAACAAAACATTTACCCTAACCCTAACCAGAATTTAAAAAATACAGAGTTTTCTGGATATTGCAACAAAACATTTACCCTAACCCTAACCAGAATTTAAAAAATACAGAGTTTTCTGGATATTGCAACAAAACATTTACCCTAACCCTAACCAGAATTTAAAAAATACAGAGTTTTCTGGATATTGCAACAAAACATTTACCCTAAGCCTAACCAGAATTTAAAAAATACAGAGTTTTCTGGATATTGCAACAAAACATTTACCCTAACCAAAAGTGATAAAATACTGAGTTTTCTGGATATTGCAACAAAACATTTACCCTAACCCTAACCAGAATTTAAAAAATACAGAGTTTTCTGGATATTGCAACAAAACATTTACCCTAACCCTAACCAGAATTTAAAAAATACAGAGTTTTCTGGATATTGCAACAAAACATTTACCCTAACCCTAACCAGAATTTAAAAAATACAGAGTTTTCTGGATATTGCAACAAAACATTTACCCTAACCCTAACCAGAATTTAAAAAATACAGAGTTTTCTGGATATTGCAACAAAACCTTTACCCTAACCCTAACTAGAATTTAAAAAATACAGAGTTTTCTGGATATTGCAACAAAACATTTACCCTAACCCTAACCGAAATTTAAAAAGTACAGAGTTTTCTGGATATTGCAACAAAACATTTACCCTAACCCTAACCAGAATTTACAAAATACAGAGTTTTCTGGATATTGCCACAAAACCCTAACCCTAACCAAAAGTGATAAAATACTAGGTTTTCTGGATATTGCAACAAAACATTTACCCTAACCCTAACCAGAATTTAAAAAATACAGAGTTTTCTGGATATTGCAACAAAACATTTACCCTAACCCTAACCAGAATTTAAAAAATACAGAGTTTTCTGGATATTGCAACAAAACATTTACCCTAACCCTAACCAGAATTTAAAAAATACAGAGTTTTCTGGATATTGCAACAAAACATTTACCCTAACCCTAACCAAAATTTAAAAAATACAGAGTTTTCTGGATATTGCAACAAAACATTTACCCTAAGCCTAACCAGAATTTAAAAAATACAGAGTTTTCTGGATATTGCAACAAAACATTTACCCTAACCCTAACCAGAATTAAAAAAATACAGAGTTTTCTGGATATTGCAACAAAACATTTACCCTAACCCTAACCAGAATTTAAAAAATACAGAGTTTTCTGGATATTGCAACAAAACATTTACCCTAACCCTAACCGAAATTTAAAAAATACAGAGTTTTCTGGATATTGCAACAAAACATTTACCCTAACCCTAACCAGAATTTAAAAAATACAGAGTTTTCTGGATATTGCAACAAAACATTTACCCTAACCCTAACCAGAATTTAAAGAATACAGAGTTTTCTGGATATTGCCACAAAACCCGTACCCTAACCAAAAGTGATAAAATACTGAGTTTTCTGGATATTGCAACAAAACATTTACCCTAACCCTAACCAGAATTTAAAAAATACAGAGTTTTCTGGATATTGCAACAAAACATTTACCGTAACCCTAACCAAAAGTGATAAAATACTGAGTTTTCTGGATATTGCAACAAAACATTTACCCTAACCCTAACCAGAATTTAAAAAATACAGAGTTTTCTGGATATTGCAACAAAACATTTACCCTAACCCTAACCAGAATTTAAAAAATACAGAGTTTTCTGGATATTGCAACAAAACATTTACCCTAACCCTAACCAGAATTTAAAAAATACAGAGTTTTCTGGATATTGCAACAAAACATTTACCCTAACCCTAACCAGAATTTAAAAAATACAGAGTTTTCTGGATATTGCAACAAAACATTTACCCTAACCCTAACCAGAATTTAAAAAATACAGAGTTTTCTGGATATTGCAACAAAACATTTACCCTAACCCTAACCAGAATTTAAAAAATACAGAGTTTTCTGGATATTGCAACAAAACATTTACCCTAACCCTAACCAGAATTTAAAAAATACAGAGTTTTCTGGATATTGCAACAAAACCTTTACCCTAACCCTAACCAGAATTTAAAAAATACAGAGTTTTCTGGATATTGCAACAAAACATTTACCCTAACCCTAACCGAAATTTAAAAAGTACAGAGTTTTCTGGATATTGCAACAAAACATTTACCCTAACCCTAACCAGAATTTAAAAAATACAGAGTTTTCTGGATATTGCCACAAAACCCTAACCCTAACCAAAAGTGATAAAATACTGAGTTTTCTGGATATTGCAACAAAACATTTACCCTAACCCTAACCAGAATTTAAAAAATACAGAGTTTTCTGGATATTGCAACAAAACATTTACCCTAACCCTAACCAGAATTTAAAAAAT
This sequence comes from Sepiola atlantica, assembly GCA_963556195.1. Classification (NCBI taxonomy): domain Eukaryota; kingdom Metazoa; phylum Mollusca; class Cephalopoda; order Sepiida; family Sepiolidae; genus Sepiola; species Sepiola atlantica. The sequence goes on along the minus strand of CAUVYP010000088.1, from coordinate 823,448 downwards.
ACAGAGTTTTCTGGATATTGCAACAAAACATTTACCCTAACCCTAACCAGAATTTAAAAAATACAGAGTTTTCTGGATATTGCAACAAAACATTTACCCTAACCCTAACCGAAATTTAAAAAATACAGAGTTTTCTGGATATTGCAACAAAACATTTACCCTAACCCTAACCAGAATTAAAAAAATACAGAGTTTTCTGGATATTGCAACAAAACATTTACCCTAACCCTAACCAGAATTAAAAAAATACAGAGTTTTCTGGATATTGCAACAAAACATTTACCCTAACCCTAACCAGAATTTAAAAAATACAGAGTTTTCTGGATATTGCAACAAAACATTTACCCTAACCCTAACCGAAATTTAAAAAATACAGAGTTTTCTGGATATTGCAACAAAACATTTACCCTAACCCTAACCAGAATTTAAAAAATACAGAGTTTTCTGGATATTGCAACAAAACATTTACCCCAACTCTAACCAGAATTTAAAAAATACAGAGTTTTCTGGATATTGCAACAAAACATTTACCCTAACCCTAACCAGAATTTAAAAAATACAGAGTTTTCTGGATATTGCCACAAAACCCGTACCCTAACCAAAAGTGATAAAATACTGAGTTTTCTGGATATTGCAACAAAACATTTACCCTAACCCTAACCAGAATTTAAAAAATACAGAGTTTTCTGGATATTGCAACAAAACATTTACCCTAACCCTAACCAGAATTTAAAAAATACTGAGTTTTCTGGATATTGCAACAAAACATTTACCCTAACCCTAACCAGAATTTAAAAAATACAGAGTTTTCTGGATATTGCAACAAAACATTTACCCTAACCCTAACCAGAATTTAAAAAATACAGAGTTTTCTGGATATTGCAACAAAACATTTACCCTATCAAAAAGTCATAAAATACTGAGTTTTCTGGATATTGCAACAAAACATTTACCCTAACCCTAACCAGAATTTAAAAAATACTGAGTTTTCTGGATATTGCAACAAAACATTTACCCTAACCCTAACCAGAATTTAAAAAATACAGAGTTTTCTGGATATTGCAACAAAACATTTACCCTAACCCTAACCAGAATTTAAAAAATACAGAGTTTTCTGGATATTGCAACAAAACATTTACCCTAACCCTAACCAGAATTTAAAAAATACAGAGTTTTCTGGATATTGCAACAAAACCTTTACCCTAACCCTAACCAGAATTTAAAAAATACAGAGTTTTCTGGATATTGCCACAAAACCCTAACCCTAACCAAAAGTGATAAAATACTGAGTTTTCTGGATATTGCAACAAAACATTTACCCTAACCCTAACCAGAATTTAAAAAATACAGAGTTTTCTGGATATTGCAACAAAACATTTACCCTAACCCTAACCAGAATTTAAAAAATACAGAGTTTTCTGGATATTGCAACAAAACATTTACCCTAACCCTAACCAGAATTTAAAAAATACAGAGTTTTCTGGATATTGCAACAAAACATTTACCCTAACCCTAACCGAAATTTAAAAAATACAGAGTTTTCTGGATATTGCAACAAAACATTTACCCTAACCCTAACCAGAATTTAAAAAATACAGAGTTTTCTGGATATTGCAACAAAACATTTACCCTAACCCTAACCAGAATTTAAAAAATACAGAGTTTTCTGGATATTGCCACAAAACCCGTACCCTAACCAAAAGTGATAAAATACTGAGTTTTCTGGATATTGCAACAAAACATTTACCCTAACCCTAACCAGAATTTAAAAAATACAGAGTTTTCTGGATATTGCAACAAAACATTTACCCTAACCCTAACCAGAATTTAAAAAATACTGAGTTTTCTGGATATTGCAACAAAACATTTACCCTAACCCTAACCAGAATTTAAAAAATACAGAGTTTTCTGGATATTGCAACAAAACATTTACCCTAACCCTAACCAGAATTTAAAAAATACAGAGTTTTCTGGATATTGCAACAAAACATTTCCCGTATCAAAAAGTGATAAAATACTGAGTTTTCTGGATATTGCAACAAAACATTTACCCTAACCCTAACCAGAATTTAAAAAATACAGAGTTTTCTGGATATTGCAACAAAACATTTACCCTAACCCTAACCAGAATTTAAAAAATACAGAGTTTTCTGGATATTGCAACAAAACATTTACCCTAACCCTAACCAGAATTTAAAAAATACAGAGTTTTCTGGATATTGCAACAAAACATTTACCCTAACCCTAACCAGAATTAAAAAAATACAGAGTTTTCTGGATATTGCAACAAAACCTTTACCCTAACCCTAACCAGAATTTAAAAAATACAGAGTTTTCTGGATATTGCCACAAAACCCTAACCCTAACCAAAAGTGATAAAATACTGAGTTTTCTGGATATTGCAACAAAACATTTACCCTAACCCTAACCAGAATTTAAAAAATACAGAGTTTTCTGGATATTGCAACAAAACATTTACCCTAACCCTAACCAGAATTTAAAAAATACAGAGTTTTCTGGATATTGCAACAAAATATTTACCCTAACCTTAACCGAAATTTAAAAAATACAGAGTTTTCTGGATATTGCAACAAAACATTTACCCTAACCCTAACCAGAATTTAAAAAATACAGAGTTTTCTGGATATTGCAACAAAACATTTACCCTAACCCTAACCAGAATTAAAAAAATACAGAGTTTTCTGGATATTGCAACAAAACATTTACCCTAACCCTAACCAGAATTTAAAAAATACAGAGTTTTCTGGATATTGCAACAAAACATTTACCCTAACCCTAACCGAAATTTAAAAAATACAGAGTTTTCTGGATATTGCAACAAAACATTTACCCTAACCCTAACCAGAATTTAAAAAATACAGAGTTTTCTGGATATTGCAACAAAACATTTACCCTAACCCTAACCAGAATTTAAAAAATACAGAGTTTTCTGGATATTGCAACAAAACATTTACCCTAACCCTAACCAGAATTTAAAAAATACAGAATTTTCTGGATATTGCAACAAAACATTTACCCTAACCCTAACCGAAATTTAAAAAATACAGAGTTTTCTGGATATTGCAACAAAACATTTACCTTAACCCTAACCAGAATTTAAAAAATACAGAGTTTTCTGGATATTGCCACAAAACCCTAACCCTAACCAAAAGTGATAAAATACTGAGTTTTCTGGATATTGCAACAAAACATTTACCCTAACCCTAACCAGAATTTAAAAAATACAGAATTTTCTGGATATTGCAACAAAACATTTACCCTAACCCTAACCAGAATTTAAAAAATACAGAGTTTTCTGGATATTGCAACAAAACATTTACCCTAACCCTTACCAGAATTTAAAAAATACAGAGTTTTCTGGATATTGCAACAAAACATTTACCCTAACCCTAACCGAAATTTAAAAAATACAGAGTTTTCTGGATATTGCAACAAAACATTTACCCTAACCCTAACCAGAATTTAAAAAATACAGAGTTTTCTGGATATTGCAACAAAACATTTACACTAACCCTAACCAGAATTTAAAAAATACAGAGTTTTCTGGATATTGCAACAAAACATTTACCCTAACCCTAACCAGAATTTAAAAAATACAGAGTTTTCTGGATATTGCAACAAAACATTTACCCTAAGCCTAACCAGAATTTAAAAAATACAGAGTTTTCTGGATATTGCAACAAAACATTTACCCTAACCCTAACCAGAATTTAAAAAATACAGAGTTTTCTGGATATTGCAACAAAACATTTACCCTAACCCTAACCGAAATTTAAAAAATACAGAGTTTTCTAGATATTGCAACAAAACATTTACCCTAACCCTAACCAGAATTTAAAAAATACAGAGTTTTCTGGATATTGCAACAAAACATTTACCCTAACCCTAACCAGAATTTAAAAAATACAGAGTTTTCTGGATATTGCAACAAAACATTTACCCTAACCCTAACCAGAATTTAAAAAATACAGAGTTTTCTGGATATTGCAACAAAACATTTACCCTAACCCTAACCAGAATTTAAAAAATACAGAGTTTTCTGGATATTGCAACAAAACATTTACCCTAACCCTAACCAGAATTTAAAAAATACAGAGTTTTCTGGATATTGCAACAAAACCCTAACCCTAACCAAAAGTGATAAAATACTGAGTTTTCTGGATATTGCAACAAAACATTTACCCTAACCCTAACCAGAATTTAAAAAATACAGAGTTTTCTGGATATTGCAACAAAACATTTACCCTAACCCTAACCAAAAGTGATAAAATACTGAGTTTTCTGGATATTGCAACAAAACATTTACCCTAACCCTAACCAGAATTTAAAAAATACAGAGTTTTCTGGATATTGCAACAAAACATTTACCCTAACCCTAACCAGAATTTAAAAAATACAGAGTTTTCTGGATATTGCAACAAAACATTTACCCTAACCCTAACCAGAATTTAAAAAATACAGAGTTTTCTGGATATTGCAACAAAACATTTACCCTAACCCTAACCAGAATTTAAAAAATACAGAGTTTTCTGGATATTGCAACAAAACATTTACCCTAACCCTAACCAGAATTTAAAAAATACAGAGTTTTCTGGATATTGCAACAAAACATTTACCCTAACCAAAAGTGATAAAATACTGAGTTTTCTGGATATTGCAACAAAACATTTACCCTAACCCTAACCAGAATTTAAAAAATACAGAGTTTTCTGGATATTGCAACAAAACATTTACCCTAACCTTAACTAGAATTTAAAAAATACAGAGTTTTCTGGATATTGCAACAAAACATTTACCCTAACCCTAACTAGAATTTAAAAAATACAGAGTTTTCTGGATATTGCAACAAAACATTTACCCTAACCCTAACCGAAATTTAAAAAATACAGAGTTTTCTGGATATTGCAACAAAACATTTACCCTAACCCTAACCAGAATTTAAAAAATACAGAGTTTTCTGGATATTGCAACAAAACATTTACCCTAACCCTAACCAGAATTTAAAAAATACAGAGTTTTCTGGATATTGCCACAAAACCCGTACCCTAACCAAAAGTGATAAAATACTAGGTTTTCTGGATATTGCAACAAAACATTTACCCTAACCCTAACCAGAATTTAAAAAATACAGAGTTTTCTGGATATTGCAACAAAACATTTACCCTAACCCTAACAAGAATTTAAAAAATACAGAGTTTTCTGGATATTGCAACAAAACATTTACCCTAACCCTAACCAGAATTTAAAAAATACAGAGTTTTCTGGATATTGCAACAAAACATTTACCCTAACCCTAACCGAAATTTAAAAAATACAGAGTTTTCTGGATATTGCAACAAAACATTTACCCTAACCCTAACCAGAATTTAAAAAATACAGAGTTTTCTGGATATTGCAACAAAACATTTACCCTAACCCTAACCAGAATTTAAAAAATACAGAGTTTTCTGGATATTGCCACAAAACCCGTACCCTAACCAAAAGTGATAAAATACTGAGTTTTCTGGATATTGCAACAAAACATTTACCCTAACCCTAACCAGAATTTAAAAAATACAGAGTTTTCTGGATATTGCAACAAAACATTTACCCTAACCCTAACCAAAAGTGATAAAATACTGAGTTTTCTGGATATTGCAACAAAACATTTACCCTAACCCTAACCAGAATTTAAAAAATACAGAGTTTTCTGGATATTGCAACAAAACATTTACCCTAACCCTAACCAGAATTTAAAAAATACAGAGTTTTGTGGATATTGCAACAAAACATTTACCCTAACCCTAACCAGAATTTAAAAAATACAGAGTTTTCTGGATATTGCAACAAAACATTTACCCTAACCCTAACCAGAATTTAAAAAATACAGAGTTTTCTGGATATTGCAACAAAACATTTACCCTAACCCTAACCAGAATTTAAAAAATACAGAGTTTTCTGGATATTGCAACAAAACATTTACCCTAACCCTAACCAGAATTTAAAAAATACAGAGTTTTCTGGATATTGCCACAAAACCCTAACCCTAACCAAAAGTGATAAAATACTAGGTTTTCTGGATATTGCAACAAAACCTTTACCCTAACCCTAACCAGAATTTAAAAAATACAGAGTTTTCTGGATATTGCCACAAAACATTTACCCTAACCCTAACCGAAATTTAAAAAGTACAGAGTTTTCTGGATATTGCAACAAAACATTTACCCTAACCCTAACCAGAATTTAAAAAATACAGAGTTTTCTGGATATTGCAACAAAACATTTACCCTAACCCTAACCAGAATTTAAAAAATACAGAGTTTTCTGGATATTGCCACAAAACCCTAACCCTAACCAAAAGTGATAAAATACTGAGTTTTCTGGATATTGCAACAAAACATTTACCCTAACCCTAACCAGAATTTAAAAAATACAGAGTTTTCTGGATATTGCAACAAAACATTTACCCTAACCCTAACCAGAATTTAAAAAATACAGAGTTTTCTGGATATTGCAACAAAACATTTACCCTAACCCTAACCAGAATTTAAAAAATACAGAGTTTTCTGGATATTGCAACAAAACATTTACCCTAACCCTAACCAGAATTTAAAAAATACAGAGTTTTCTGGATATTGCAACAAAACATTTACCCTAACCCTAACCGAAATTTAAAAAGTACAGAGTTTTCTGGATATTGCAACAAAACATTTACCCTAACCCTAACCAGAATTTAAAAAATACAGAGTTTTCTGGATATTGCCACAAAACCCTAACCCTAACCAAAAGTGATAAAATACTAGGTTTTCTGGATATTGCAACAAAACCTTTACCCTAACCCTAACCAGAATTTAAAAAATACAGAGTTTTCTGGATATTGCAACAAAACATTTACCCTAACCCTAACCGAAATTTAAAAAGTACAGAGTTTTCTGGATATTGCAACAAAACATTTACCCTAACCCTAACCAGAATTTAAAAAATACAGAGTTTTCTGGATATTGCAACAAAACATTTACCCTAACCCTAACCAGAATTTAAAAAATACAGAGTTTTCTGGATATTGCCACAAAACCCTAACCCTAACCAAAAGTGATAAAATACTGAGTTTTCTGGATATTGCAACAAAACATTTACCCTAACCCTAACCAGAATTTAAAAAATACAGAGTTTTCTGGATATTGCAACAAAACATTTACCCTAACCCTAACCAGAATTTAAAAAATACAGAGTTTTCTGGATATTGCAACAAAACATTTACCCTAACCCTAACCAGAATTTAAAAAATACAGAGTTTTCTGGATATTGCAACAAAACCTTTACCCTAACCCTAACCAGAATTTAAAAAATACAGAGTTTTCTGGATATTGCAACAAAATATTTACCCTAACCCTAACCGAAATTTAAAAAATACAGAGTTTTCTGGATATTGCAACAAAACATTTACCCTAACCCTAACCAGAATTAAAAAAATACAGAGTTTTCTGGATATTGCAACAAAACATTTACCCTAACCCTAACCAGAATTTAAAAAATACAGAGTTTTCTGGATATTGCAACAATACCTTTACCCTAACCCTAACCAGAATTTAAAAAATACAGAGTTTTCTGGATATTGCAACAAAACATTTACCCTAACCCTAACCGAAATTTAAAAAGTACAGAGTTTTCTGGATATTGCAACAAAACATTTACCCTAACCCTAACCAGAATTTAAAAAATACAGAGTTTTCTGGATATTGCCACAAAACCCTAACCCTAACCAAAAGTGATAAAATACTAGGTTTTCTGGATATTGCAACAAAACATTTACCCTAACCCTAACCAGAATTTAAAAAATACAGAGTTTTCTGGATATTGCAACAAAACATTTACCCTAACCCTAACCAGAATTTAAAAAATACAGAGTTTTCTGGATATTGCAACAAAACATTTACCCTAACCCTAACCAGAATTTAAAAAATACAGAGTTTTCTGGATATTGCAACAAAACATTTACCCTAACCCTAACCGAAATTTAAAAAATACAGAGTTTTCTGGATATTGCAACAAAACATTTACCCTAACCCTAACCAGAATTTAAAAAATACAGAGTTTTCTGGATATTGCAACAAAACATTTACCCTAACCCTAACCAGAATTTAAAAAATACAGAGTTTTCTGGATATTGCAACAAAACATTTACCCTAACCCTAACCAGAATTTAAAAAATACAGAGTTTTCTGGATATTGCAACAAAACATTTACCCTAACCCTAACCAGAATTTAAAAAATACAGAGTTTTCTGGATATTGCAACAAAACATTTACCCTAACCCTAACCGAAATTTAAAAAATACAGAGTTTTCTGGATATTGCAACAAAACATTTACCCTAACCCTAACCAGAATTTAAAAAATACAGAGTTTTCTGGATATTGCCACAAAACCCTAACCCTAACCAAAAGTGATAAAATACTGAGTTTTCTGGATATTGCAACAAAACATTTACCCTAACCCTAACCAGAATTTAAAAAATACAGAGTTTTCTGGATATTGCAACAAAACATTTACCCTAACCCTAACCAAAAGTGATAAAATACTGAGTTTTCTGGATATTGCAACAAAACATTTACCCTAACCCTAACCAGAATTTAAAAAATACAGAGTTTTCTGGATATTGCAACAAAACATTTACCCTAACCCTAACCAGAATTTAAAAAATACAGAGTTTTCTGGATATTGCAACAAAACATTTACCCTAACCCTAACCAGAATTTAAAAAATACAGAGTTTTCTGGATATTGCAACAAAACATTTACCCTAACCCTAACCAGAATTTAAAAAATACAGAGTTTTCTGGATATTGCAACAAAACATTTACCCTAACCCTAACCAGAATTTAAAAAATACAGAGTTTTCTGGATATTGCAACAAAACATTTACCCTAACCCTAACCAGAATTTAAAAAATACAGAGTTTTCTGGATATTGCAACAAAACATTTACCCTAACCCTAACCAGAATTAAAAAAATACAGAGTTTTCTGGATATTGCAACAAAACATTTACCCTAACCCTAACCGAAATTTAAAAAATACAGAGTTTTCTGGATATTGCAACAAAACATTTACCCTAACCCTAACCAGAATTAAAAAAATACAGAGTTTTCTAGATATTGCAACAAAACCTTTACCCTAACCCTAACCAGAATTTAAAAAATACAGAGTTTTCTGGATATTGCAACAAAACATTTACCCTAACCCTAACCGAAATTTAAAAAATACAGAGTTTTCTGGATATTGCAACAAAACATTTACCCTAACCCTAACCAGAATTTAAAAAATACAGAGTTTTCTGGATATTGCAACAAAACATTTACCCTAACCCTAACCAGAATTAAAAAAATACAGAGTTTTCTGGATATTGCAACAAAACATTTACCCTAACCCTAACCAGAATTTAAAAATTACAGAGTTTTCTGGATATTGCAACAAAACATTTACCCTAACCCTAACCGAAATTTAAAAAATACAGAGTTTTTTGGATATTGCAACAAAACATTTACCCTAACCCTAACCAGAATTTAAAAAATACAGAGTTTTCTGGATATTGCAACAAAACATTTACCCTAACCCTAACCAGAATTTAAAAAATACAGAGTTTTCTGGATATTGCAACAAAACATTTACCCTAACCCTAACCAGAAGTTAAAAAATACAGAGTTTTCTGGATATTGCAACAAAACATTTACCCTAACCCTAACCAGAATTTAAAAAATACAGAGTTTTCTGGATATTGCAACAAAACATTTACCCTAACCCTAACCGAAATTTAAAAAATACAGAGTTTTTTGGATATTGCAACAAAACATTTACCCTAACCCTAACCAGAATTTAAAAAATACAGAGTTTTCTGGATATTGCAACAAAACATTTACCCTAACCCTAACCAGAATTTAAAAAATACAGAGTTTTCTGGATATTGCAACAAAACATTTACCCTAACCCTAACCAGAATTTAAAAAATACAGAGTTTTCTGGATATTGCAACAAAACATTTACCCTAACCCTAACCAGAATTTAAAAAATACAGAGTTTTCTGGATATTGCACAAAAAACATTTACCCTAACCCTAACCGAAATTTAAAAAATACAGAGTTTTTTGGATATTGCAACAAAACATTTACCCTAACCCTAACCAGAATTTAAAAAATACAGAGTTTTCTGGATATTGCAACAAAACATTTACCCTAACCCTAACCAGAATTTAAAAAATACAGAGTTTTCTGGATATTGCAACAAAACATTTACCCTAACCCTAACCAGAATTTAAAAAATACAGAGTTTTCTGGATATTGCAACAAAACATTTACCCTAACCCTAACCAGAATTTAAAAAATACAGAGTTTTCTGGATATTGCCACAAAACCCGTACCCTAACCAAAAGTGATAAAATACTGAGTTTTCTGGATATTGCAACAAAACATTTACCCTAACCCTAACCAGAATTTAAAAAATACAGAGTTTTCTTGATATTGCAACAAAACATTTACCCTAACCCTAACCAAAAGTGATAAAATACAGAGTTTTCTAGATATTGCAACAAAACATTTACCCTAACCCTAACCAGAATTTAAAAAATACAGAGTTTTCTGGATATTGCAACAAAACATTTACCCTAACCCTAACCAGAATTTAAAAAATACAGAGTTTTCTGGATATTGCAACAAAACATTTACCCTAACCCTAACCAGAATTTAAAAAATACAGAGTTTTCTGGATATTGCAACAAAACATTTACCCTAACCCTAACCAGAATTTAAAAAATACAGAGTTTTCTGGATATTGCAACAAAACATTTACCCTATCCAAAAGTGATAAAATACTGAGTTTTCTGGATATTGCAACAAAACATTTACCCTAACCCTAACCAGAATTTAAAAAATACAGAGTTTTCTGGATATTGCAACAAAACATTTACCCTAACCCTAACCAGAATTTAAAAAATACAGAGTTTTCTGGATACTGCAACAAAACATTTACCTTAACCCTAACCAGAATTGAAAAAATACAGAGTTTTCTGGATATTGCAACAAAACATTTACCCTAACCCTAACCGAAATTTAAAAAATACAGAGTTTTCTGGATATTGCAACAAAACATTTACCCTAACCCTAACCAGAATTTAAAAAATACAGAGTTTTCTGGATATTGCAACAAAACATTTACCCTAACCCTAACCAGAATTTAAAAAATACAGAGTTTTCTGGATATTGCCACAAAACCCGTACCCTAACCAAAAGTGATAAAATACTGAGTTTTCTGGATATTGCAACAAAACATTTACCCTAACCCTAACCAGAATTAAAAAAATACAGAGTTTTCTGGATATTGCCACAAAACCCTAACCCTAACCAAAAGTGATAAAATACTAGGTTTTCTGGATATTGCAACAAAACCTTTACCCTAACCCTAACCAGAATTTAAAAAATACAGAGTTTTCTGGATATTGCCACAAAACATTTACCCTAACCCTAACCGAAATTTAAAAAGTACAGAGTTTTCTGGATATTGCAACAAAACATTTACCCTAACCCTAACCAGAATTTAAAAAATACAGAGTTTTCTGGATATTGCAACAAAACATTTACCCTAACCCTAACCAGAATTTAAAAAATACAGAGTTTTCTGGATATTGCCACAAAACCCTAACCCTAACCAAAAGTGATAAAATACTGAGTTTTCTGGATATTGCAACAAAACATTTACCCTAACCCTAACCAGAATTTAAAAAATACAGAGTTTTCTGGATATTGCAACAAAACATTTACCCTAACCCTAACCAGAATTTAAAAAATACAGAGTTTTCTGGATATTGCAACAAAACATTTACCCTAACCCTAACCAGAATTTAAAAAATACAGAGTTTTCTGGATATTGCAACAAAACATTTACCCTAACCCTAACCAGAATTTAAAAAATACAGAGTTTTCTGGATATTGCAACAAAACATTTACCCTAACCCTAACCGAAATTTAAAAAGTACAGAGTTTTCTGGATATTGCAACAAAACATTTACCCTAACCCTAACCAGAATTTAAAAAATACAGAGTTTTCTGGATATTGCCACAAAACCCTAACCCTAACCAAAAGTGATAAAATACTAGGTTTTCTGGATATTGCAACAAAACCTTTACCCTAACCCTAACCAGAATTTAAAAAATACAGAGTTTTCTGGATATTGCAACAAAACATTTACCCTAACCCTAACCGAAATTTAAAAAGTACAGAGTTTTCTGGATATTGCAACAAAACATTTACCCTAACCCTAACCAGAATTTAAAAAATACAGAGTTTTCTGGATATTGCAACAAAACATTTACCCTAACCCTAACCAGAATTTAAAAAATACAGAGTTTTCTGGATATTGCCACAAAACCCTAACCCTAACCAAAAGTGATAAAATACTGAGTTTTCTGGATATTGCAACAAAACATTTACCCTAACCCTAACCAGAATTTAAAAAATACAGAGTTTTCTGGATATTGCAACAAAACATTTACCCTAACCCTAACCAGAATTTAAAAAATACAGAGTTTTCTGGATATTGCAACAAAACATTTACCCTAACCCTAACCAGAATTTAAAAAATACAGAGTTTTCTGGATATTGCAACAAAACCTTTACCCTAACCCTAACCAGAATTTAAAAAATACAGAGTTTTCTGGATATTGCAACAAAATATTTACCCTAACCCTAACCGAAATTTAAAAAATACAGAGTTTTCTGGATATTGCAACAAAACATTTACCCTAACCCTAACCAGAATTAAAAAAATACAGAGTTTTCTGGATATTGCAACAAAACATTTACCCTAACCCTAACCAGAATTAATAAAATACAGAGTTTTCTGGATATTGCAACAATACCTTTACCCTAACCCTAACCAGAATTTAAAAAATACAGAGTTTTCTGGATATTGCAACAAAACATTTACCCTAACCCTAACCGAAATTTAAAAAGTACAGAGTTTTCTGGATATTGCAACAAAACATTTACCCTAACCCTAACCAGAATTTAAAAAATACAGAGTTTTCTGGATATTGCCACAAAACCCTAACCCTAACCAAAAGTGATAAAATACTAGGTTTTCTGGATATTGCAACAAAACATTTACCCTAACCCTAACCAGAATTTAAAAAATACAGAGTTTTCTGGATATTGCAACAAAACATTTACCCTAACCCTAACCAGAATTTAAAAAATACAGAGTTTTCTGGATATTGCAACAAAACATTTACCCTAACCCTAACCAGAATTTAAAAAATACAGAGTTTTCTGGATATTGCAACAAAACATTTACCCTAACCCTAACCGAAATTTAAAAAATACAGAGTTTTCTGGATATTGCAACAAAACATTTACCCTAACCCTAACCAGAATTTAAAAAATACAGAGTTTTCTGGATATTGCAACAAAACATTTACCCTAACCCTAACCAGAATTTAAAAAATACAGAGTTTTCTGGATATTGCAACAAAACATTTACCCTAACCCTAACCAGAATTTAAAAAATACAGAGTTTTCTGGATATTGCAACAAAACATTTACCCTAACCCTAACCAGAATTTAAAAAATACAGAGTTTTCTGGATATTGCAACAAAACATTTACCCTAACCCTAACCGAAATTTAAAAAATACAGAGTTTTCTGGATATTGCAACAAAACATTTACCCTAACCCTAACCAGAATTTAAAAAATACAGAGTTTTCTGGATATTGCCACAAAACCCGTACCCTAACCAAAAGTGATAAAATACTGAGTTTTCTGGATATTGCAACAAAACATTTACCCTAACCCTAACCAGAATTTAAAAAATACAGAGTTTTCTGGATATTGCAACAAAACATTTACCCTAACCCTAACCAAAAGTGATAAAATACTGAGTTTTCTGGATATTGCAACAAAACATTTACCCTAACCCTAACCAGAATTTAAAAAATACAGAGTTTTCTGGATATTGCAACAAAACATTTACCCTAACCCTAACCAGAATTTAAAAAATACAGAGTTTTCTGGATATTGCAACAAAACATTTACCCTAACCCTAACCAGAATTTAAAAAATACAGAGTTTTCTGGATATTGCAACAAAACATTTACCCTAACCCTAACCAGAATTTAAAAAATACAGAGTTTTCTGGATATTGCAACAAAACATTTACCCTAACCCTAACCAGAATTTAAAAAATACAGAGTTTTCTGGATATTGCAACAAAACATTTACCCTAACCCTAACCAGAATTTAAAAAATACAGAGTTTTCTGGATATTGCAACAAAACATTTACCCTAACCCTAACCAGAATTAAAAAAATACAGAGTTTTCTGGATATTGCAACAAAACATTTACCCTAACCCTAACCGAAATTTAAAAAATACAGAGTTTTCTGGATATTGCAACAAAACATTTACCCTAACCCTAACCAGAATTAAAAAAATACAGAGTTTTCTAGATATTGCAACAAAACCTTTACCCTAACCCTAACCAGAATTTAAAAAATACAGAGTTTTCTGGATATTGCAACAAAACATTTACCCTAACCCTAACCGAAATTTAAAAAATACAGAGTTTTCTGGATATTGCAACAAAACATTTACCCTAACCCTAACCAGAATTTAAAAAATACAGAGTTTTCTGGATATTGCAACAAAACATTTACCCTAACCCTAACCAGAATTAAAAAAATACAGAGTTTTCTGGATATTGCAACAAAACATTTACCCTAACCCTAACCAGAATTTAAAAATTACAGAGTTTTCTGGATATTGCAACAAAACATTTACCCTAACCCTAACCGAAATTTAAAAAATACAGAGTTTTTTGGATATTGCAACAAAACATTTACCCTAACCCTAACCAGAATTTAAAAAATACAGAGTTTTCTGGATATTGCAACAAAACATTTACCCTAACCCTAACCAGAATTTAAAAAATACAGAGTTTTCTGGATATTGCAACAAAACATTTACCCTAACCCTAACCAGAATTTAAAAAATACAGAGTTTTCTGGATATTGCAACAAAACATTTACCCTAACCCTAACCAGAATTTAAAAAATACAGAGTTTTCTGGATATTGCAACAAAACATTTACCCTAACCCTAACCGAAATTTAAAAAATACAGAGTTTTTTGGATATTGCAACAAAACATTTACCCTAACCCTAACCAGAATTTAAAAAATACAGAGTTTTCTGGATATTGCAACAAAACATTTACCCTAACCCTAACCAGAATTTAAAAAATACAGAGTTTTCTGGATATTGCAACAAAACATTTACCCTAACCCTAACCAGAATTTAAAAAATACAGAGTTTTCTGGATATTGCAACAAAACATTTACCCTAACCCTAACCAGAATTTAAAAAATACAGAGTTTTCTGGATATTGCAACAAAACATTTACCCTAACCCTAACCGAAATTTAAAAAATACAGAGTTTTTTGGATATTGCAACAAAACATTTACCCTAACCCTAACCAGAATTTAAAAAATACAGAGTTTTCTGGATATTGCAACAAAACATTTACCCTAACCCTAACCAGAATTTAAAAAATACAGAGTTTTCTGGATATTGCAACATAACATTTACCCTAACCCTAACCAGAATTTAAAAAATACAGAGTTTTCTGGATATTGCAACAAAACATTTACCCTAACCCTAACCAGAATTTAAAAAATACAGAGTTTTCTGGATATTGCCACAAAACCCGTACCCTAACCAAAAGTGATAAAATACTGAGTTTTCTGGATATTGCAACAAAACATTTACCCTAACCCTAACCAGAATTTAAAAAATACAGAGTTTTCTTGATATTGCAACAAAACATTTACCCTAACCCTAACCAAAAGTGATAAAATACAGAGTTTTCTAGATATTGCAACAAAACATTTACCCTAACCCTAACCAGAATTTAAAAAATACAGAGTTTTCTGGATATTGCAACAAAACATTTACCCTAACCCTAACCAGAATTTAAAAAATACAGAGTTTTCTGGATATTGCAACAAAACATTTACCCTAACCCTAACCAGAATTTAAAAAATACAGAGTTTTCTGGATATTGCAACAAAACATTTACCCTAACCCTAACCAGAATTTAAAAAATACAGAGTTTTCTGGATATTGCAACAAAACATTTACCCTATCCAAAAGTGATAAAATACTGAGTTTTCTGGATATTGCAACAAAACATTTACCCTAACCCTAACCAGAATTTAAAAAATACAGAGTTTTCTGGATATTGCAACAAAACATTTACCCTAACCCTAACCAGAATTTAAAAAATACAGAGTTTTCTGGATATTGCAACAAAACATTTACCCTAACCCTAACCAGAATTTAAAAAATACAGAGTTTTCTGGATATTGCAACAAAACATTTACCCTAACCCTAACCAGAATTAAAAAAATACAGAGTTTTCTGGATATTGCAACAAAACCTTTACCCTAACCCTAACCAGAATTTAAAAAATACAGAGTTTTCTGGATATTGCCACAAAACCCTAACCCTAACTAAAAGTGATAAAATACTGAGTTTTCTGGATATTGCAACAAAACATTTACCCTAACCCTAACCAGAATTTAAAAAATACAGAGTTTTCTGGATATTGCAACAAAACATTTACCCTAACCCTAACCAGAATTTAAAAAATACAGAGTTTTCTGGATATTGCAACAAAACATTTACCCTAACCCTAACCAGAATTTAAAAAATACAGAGTTTTCTGGATATTGCAACAAAATATTTACCCTAACCCTAACCGAAATTTAAAAAATACAGAGTTTTCTCGATATTGCAACAAAACATTTACCCTAACCCTAACCAGAATTTAAAAAATACAGAGTTTTCTGGATATTGCAACAAAACATTTACCCTAACCCTAACCAGAATTAAAAAAATACAGAGTTTTCTGGATATTGCAACAAAACATTTACCCTAACCCTAACCAGAATTTAAAAAATACAGAGTTTTCTGGATATTGCAACAAAATATTTACCCTAACCCTAACCGAAATTTAAAAAATACAGAGTTTTCTGGATATTGCAACAAAACATTTACCCTAACCCTAACCAGAATTTAAAAAATACAGAGTTTTCTGGATATTGCAACAAAACATTTACCCTAACCCTAACCAAAAGTGATAAAATACTGAGTTTTCTGGATATTGCAACAAAACATTTACCCTAACCCTAACCAGAATTTAAAAAATACAGAGTTTTCGGGATATTGCAACAAAACATTTACCCTAATCCTAACCAGAATTTAAAAAATATAGAGTTTTCTGGATATTGCAACAAAACATTTACCCTAACCCTAACCAGAATTTAAAAAATACAGAGTTTTCTGGATATTGCAACCAAACATTTACCCTAACCCTAACCAGAATTTTAAAAATACAGAGTTTTCTGGATATTGCCACAAAACCCTAACCCTAACCAAAAGTGATAAAATACTGAGTTTTCTGGATATTGCAACAAAACATTTACCCTAACCCTAACCAGAATTTAAAAAATACAGAGTTTTCTGGATATTGCAACAAAACATTTACCCTAACCCTAACCAGAATTTTAAAAATACAGAGTTTTCTGGATATTGCAACAAAACATTTACCCTAACCCTAACCAGAATTTAAAAAATACAGAGTTTTCTGGATATTGCAACAAAACATTTACCCTAACCCTAACCGAAATTTAAAAAATACAGAGTTTTCTGGAGATTGCAACAAAACATTTACCCTAACCCTAACCAGAATTTAAAAAATACAGAGTTTTCTGGATATTGCAACAAAACATTTACCCTAACCCTAACCAGAATTTAAAAAATACAGAGTTTTCTGGATATTGCAACAAAACATTTACCCTAACCCTAACCAGAATTTAAAAAATACAGAGTTTTCTGGATATTGCAACAAAACATTTACCCTAACCCTAACCAGAATAAAAAAAATACAGAGTTTTCTGGATATTGCAACAAAACATTTACCCTAACCCTAACCAGAATTTAAAAAATACAGAGTTTTCTGGATATTGCAACAAAACATTTACCCTAACCCTAACCGAAATTTTAAAAATACAGAGTTTTTTGGATATTGCAACAAAACATTTACCCTAACCCTAACCAGAATTTAAAAAATACAGAGTTTTCTGGATATTGCAACAAAACATTTACCCTAACCCTAACCAGAATTTAAAAAATACAGAGTTTTCTGGATATTGCAACAAAACATTTACCCTAACCCTAACCAGAATTTAAAAAATACAGAGTTTTCTGGATATTGCCACAAAACCCGTACCCTAACCAAAAGTGATAAAATACTGAGTTTTCTGGATATTGCAACAAAACATTTACCCTAACCCTAACCAGAATTTAAAAAATACAGAGTTTTCTTGATATTGCAACAAAACATTTACCCTAACCCTAACCAAAAGTGATAAAATACAGAGTTTTCTGGATATTGCAACAAAACATTTACCCTAACCCTAACCAGAATTTAAAAAATACAGAGTTTTCTGGATATTGCAACAAAACATTTACCCTAACCCTAACCAGAATTTAAAAAATACAGAGTTTTCTGGATATTGCAACAAAACATTTACCCTAACCCTAACCAGAATTTAAAAAATACAGAGTTTTCTGGATATTGCAACAAAACATTTACCCTAACCCTAACCAGAATTTAAAAAATACAGAGTTTTCTGGATATTGCAACAAAACATTTACCCTATCCAAAAGTGATAAAATACTGAGTTTTCTGGATATTGCAACAAAACATTTACCCTAACCCTAACCAGAATTTAAAAAATACAGAGTTTTCTGGATATTGCAACAAAACATTTACCCTAACCCTAACCAGAATTTAAAAAATACAGAGTTTTCTGGATATTGCAACAAAACATTTACCCTAACCCTAACCAGAATTTAAAAAATACAGAGTTTTCTGGATATTGCAACAAAACATTTACCCTAACCCTAACCAGAATTAAAAAAATACAGAGTTTTCTGGATATTGCAACAAAACCTTTACCCTAACCCTAACCAGAATTTAAAAAATACAGAGTTTTCTGGATATTGCCACAAAACCCTAACCCTAACTAAAAGTGATAAAATACTGAGTTTTCTGGATATTGCAACAAAACATTTACCCTAACCCTAACCAGAATTTAAAAAATACAGAGTTTTCTGGATATTGCAACAAAACATTTACCCTAACCCCAACCAGAATTTAAAAAATACAGAGTTTTCTGGATATTGCAACCAAACATTTACCCTAACCCTAACCAGAATTTTAAAAATACAGAGTTTTCTGGATATTGCCACAAAACCCTAACCCTAACCAAAAGTGATAAAATACTGAGTTTTCTGGATATTGCAACAAAACATTTACCCAAACCCTAACCAGAATTTAAAAAATACAGAGTTTTCTGGATATTGCAACAAAACATTTACCCTAACCCTAACCAGAATTTTAAAAATACAGAGTTTTCTGGATATTGCAACAAAACATTTACCCTAACCCTAACCAGAATTTAAAAAATACAGAGTTTTCTGGATATTGCAACAAAACATTTACCCTAACCCTAACCGAAATTTAAAAAATACAGAGTTTTCTGGATATTGCAACAAAACATTTACCCTAACCCTAACCAGAATTTAAAAAATACAGAGTTTTCTGGATATTGCAACAAAACATTTACCCTAACCCTAACCAGAATTTAAAAAATACAGAGTTTTCTGGATATTGCAACAAAACATTTACCCTAACCCTAACCAGAATTTAAAAAATACAGAGTTTTCTGGATATTGCAACAAAACATTTACCCTAACCCTAACCAGAATTTAAAAAATACAGAGTTTTCTGGATACTGCAACAAAACATTTACCTTAACCCTAACCAGAATTGAAAAAATACAGAGTTTTCTGGATATTGCAACAAAACATTTACCCTAACCCTAACCGAAATTTAAAAAATACAGAGTTTTCTGGATATTGCAACAAAACATTTACCCTAACCCTAACCAGAATTTAAAAAATACAGAGTTTTCTGGATATTGCAACAAAACATTTACCCTAACCCTAACCAGAATTTAAAAAATACAGAGTTTTCTGGATATTGCAACAAAACATTTACCCTAACCCTAACCAGAATTTAAAAAATACAGAGTTTTCTGGATATTGCAACAAAACATTTACCCTAACCCTAACCAGAATTTAAAAAATACAGAGTTTTCTGGATATTGCAACAAAACATTTACCCTAACCCTAACCAGAATTTAAAAAATACAGAGTTTTCTGGATATTGCAACAAAACATTTACCCTAACCCTAACCAGAATTTAAAAAATACAGAGTTTTCTGGATATTGCAACAAAACATTTACCCTAACCCTAACCAGAATTTAAAAAATACAGAGTTTTCTGGATATTGCAACAAAACATTTACCCTAACCCTAACCGAAATTTAAAAAATACAGAGTTTTCTGGATATTGCAACAAAACATTTACCGTAAGCCTAACCAGAATTTTAAAAATACAGAGTTTTCTGGATATTGCAACAAAACATTTACCCTAACCCTAACCAGAATTTAAAAAATACAGAGTTTTCTGGATATTGCAACAAAACATTTACCCTAACCCTAACCAGAATTTAAAAAATACAGAGTTTTCTGGATATTGCAACAAAACATTTACCCTAACCCTAACCAGAATTTAAAAAATACAGAGTTTTCTGGATATTGCAACAAAACATTTACCCTAACCCTAACCAGAATTAAAAAAATACAGAGTTTTCTGGATATTGCAACAAAACATTTACCCTAACCCTAACCAGAATTTAAAAAATACAGAGTTTTCTGGATATTGCAACAAAACCCTAACCCTAACCAAAAGTGATAAAATACTGAGTTTTCTGGATATTGCAACAAAACATTTACCCTAACCCTAACCAGAATTTAAAAAATACAGAGTTTTCTGGATATTGCAACAAAACATTTACCCTAACCCTAACCAAAAGTGATAAAATACTGAGTTTTCTGGATATTGCAACAAAACATTTACCCTAACCCTAACCAGAATTTAAAAAATACAGAGTTTTCTGGATATTGCAACAAAACATTTACCCTAACCCTAACCAGAATTTAAAAAATACAGAGTTTTCTGGATATTGCAACAAAACCCTAACCCTAACCAGAATTTAAAAAATACAGAGTTTTCTGGATATTGCAACAAAACATTTACCTTAAGCCTAACCAGAATTTTAAAAATACAGAGTTTTCTGGATATTGCAACAAAACATTTACCCTAACCCTAACCAGAATTTAAAAAATACAGAGTTTTCTGGATATTGCCACAAAACATTTACCCTAACCCTAACCAGAATTTAAAAAATACAGAGTTTTCTGGATATTGCAACAAAACATTTACCCTAACCCTAACCAGAATTTAAAAAATACAGAGTTTTCTGGATATTGCAACAAAACATTTACCCTAACCCTAACCAGAATTAAAAAAATACAGAGTTTTCTGGATATTGCAACAAAACATTTACCCTAACCCTAACCAGAATTTAAAAAATACAGAGTTTTCTGGATATTGCAACAAAACATTTACCCTAACCCTAACCAGAATTTAAAAAATACAGAGTTTTCTGGATATTGCAACAAAACATTTACCCTAACCCTAACCAAAAGTGATAAAATACTGAGTTTTCTGGATATTGCAACAAAACATTTACCCTAACCCTAACCAGAATTTAAAAAATACAGAGTTTTCTGGATATTGCAACAAAACATTTACCCTAATCCTAACCAGAATTTAAAAAATACAGAGTTTTCTGGATATTGCAACAAAACATTTACCCTAACCCTATACAGAATTTAAAAAATACAGAGTTTTCTGGATATTGCAACCAAACATTTACCCTAACCCTAACCAGAATTTAAAAAATACAGAGTTTTCTGGATATTGCAACAAAACATTTACCCTAACCCTAACCAGAATTTAAAAAATACAGAGTTTTCTGGATATTGCCACAAAACCCTAACCCTAACCAAAAGTGATAAAATACTGAGTTTTCTGGATATTGCAACAAAACATTTACCCTAACCCTAACCAGAATTTAAAAAATACAGAGTTTTCTGGATATTGCAACAAAACATTTACCCTAACCCTAACCAGAATTTAAAAAATACAGAGTTTTCTGGATATTGCAACAAAACATTTACCCTAACCCTAACCAGAATTTAAAAAATACAGAGTTTTCTGGATATTGCAACAAAACATTTACCCTAACCCTAACCAGAATTTAAAAAATACAGAGTTTTCTGGATATTGCAACAAAACATTTACCCTAACCCTAACCAGAATTTAAAAAATACAGAGTTTTCTGGATATTGCAACAAAACATTTACCCTAACCCTAACCAGAATTTAAAAAATACAGAGTTTTCTGGATATTGCAACAAAACATTTACCCTAACCCTAACCAGAATTTAAAAAATACAGAGTTTTCTGGATATTGCAACAAAACATTTACCCTAACCCTAACCAGAATTAAAAAAATACAGAGTTTTCTGGATATTGCAACAAAACATTTACCCTAACCCTAACCAGAATTTAAAAAATACAGAGTTTTCTGGATATTGCAACAAAACATTTACCCTAACCCTAACCGAAATTTAAAAAATACAGAGTTTTCTGGATATTGCAACAAAACATTTACCCTAACCCTAACCAGAATTTAAAAAATACAGAGTTTTCTGGATATTGCAACAAAACATTTACCCTAACCCTAACCAGAATTTAAAAAATACAGAGTTTTCTGGATATTGCAACAAAACATTTACCCTAACCCTAACCAGAATTAAAAAAATACAGAGTTTTCTGGATATTGCAACAAAACATTTACCCTAACCCTAACCAGAATTTAAAAAATACAGAGTTTCTGGATATTGCAACAAAACATTTACCCTAACCCTAACCAGAATTTAAAAAATACAGAGTTTTCTGGATATTGCAACAAAACATTTACCCTAACCCTAACCAGAATTTAAAAAATACAGAGTTTTCTGGATATTGCAACAAAACATTTACCCTAACCCTAACCAGAATTTAAAAAATACAGAGTTTTCTGGATATTGCAACAAAACATTTACCCTAACCCTAACCAGAATTTAAAAAATACAGAGTTTTCTGGATATTGCAACAAAACATTTACCCTAACCCTAACCAGAATTTAAAAAATACAGAGTTTTCTGGATATTGCAACAAAACATTTACCCTAACTCTAACCAAAAGTTATAAAATACTGAGTTTTCTGGATATTGCAACAAAACATTTACCCTAACCCTAACCAGAATTTAAAAAATACAGAGTTTTCTGGATATTGCAACAAAACATTTACCCTAACCCTAACCAGAATTTAAAAAATACAGAGTTTTCTGGATATTGCAACAAAACATTTACCCTAACCCTAACCGAAATTTAAAAAATACAGAGTTTTCTGGATATTGCAACAAAACATTTACCCTAACCCTAACCAGAATTTAAAAGATACAGAGTTTTCTGGATATTGCAACAAAACATTTACCCTAACCCTAACCAGAATTTAAAAAATACAGAGTTTTCTGGATATTGCAACAAAACATTTACCCTAACCCTAACCAGAATTTAAAAAATACAGAGTTTTCTGGATATTGCAACAAAACATTTACCCTAACCCTAACCAGAATTTAAAAAATACAGAGTTTTCTGGATATTGCAACAAAACATTTACCCTAACCCTAACCAGAATTTAAAAAATACAGAGTTTTCTGGATATTGCAACAAAACATTTACCCTAACCCTAACCAGAATTTAAAAAATACAGAGTTTTCTGGATATTGCAACAAAACCCTAACCCTAACCAAAAGTGATAAAATACTGAGTTTTCTGGATATTGCAACAAAACATTTACCCTAACCCTAACCAGAATTTAAAAAATACAGAGTTTTCTGGATATTGCAACAAAACATTTACCCTAACCCTAACCAGAATTTAAAAAATACAGAGTTTTCTGGATATTGCAACAAAACATTTACCCTAACCCTAACCAAAAGTGATAAAATACTGAGTTTTCTGGATATTGCAACAAAACATTTACCCTAACCCTAACCAGAATTTAAAAAATACAGAGTTTTCTGGATATTGCAACAAAACATTTACCCTAACCCTAACCAGAATTTAAAAAATACAGAGTTTTCTGGATATTGCAACAAAACATTTACCCTAACCCTAACCAGAATTTAAAAAATACAGAGTTTTCTGGATATTGCAACAAAACATTTACCCTAACCCTAACCAGAATTTAATAAATACAGAGTTTTCTGGATATTGCAACAAAACATTTACCCTAACCCTAACCAAAAGTGATAAAATACTGAGTTTTCTGGATATTGCAACAAAACATTTACCCTAACCCTAACCAGAATTTAAAAAATACAGAGTTTTCTGGATATTGCAACAAAACATTTACCCTAACCCTAACCAGAATTTAAAAAATACAGAGTTTTCTGGATATTGCAACAAAACATTTACCCTAACCCTAACCAGAATTTAAAAAATACAGAGTTTCTGGATATTGCAACAAAACATTTACCCTAACCCTATACAGAATTTAAAAAATACAGAGTTTTCTGGATATTGCAACCAAACATTTACCCTAACCCTAACCAGAATTTAAAAAATACAGAGTTTTCTGGATATTGCAACAAAACATTTACCCTAACCCTAACCAGAATTTAAAAAATACAGAGTTTTCTGGATATTGCCACAAAACCCTAACCCTAACCAAAAGTGATAAAATACTGAGTTTTCTGGATATTGCAACAAAACATTTACCCTAACCCTAACCAGAATTTAAAAAATACAGAGTTTTCTGGATATTGCAACAAAACATTTACCCTAACCCTAACCAGAATTTAAAAAATACAGAGTTTTCTGGATATTGCAACAAAACATTTACCCTAACCCTAACCAGAATTTAAAAAATACAGAGTTTTCTGGATATTGCAACAAAACATTTACCCTAACCCTAACCAGAATTTAAAAAATACAGAGTTTTCTGGATATTGCAACAAAACATTTACCCTAACCCTAACCAGAATTTAAAAAATACAGAGTTTTCTGGATATTGCAACAAAACATTTACCCTAACCCTAACCAGAATTTAAAAAATACAGAGTTTTCTGGATATTGCAACAAAACATTTACCCTAACCCTAACCAGAATTTAAAAAATACAGAGTTTTCTGGATATTGCAACAAAACATTTACCCTAACCCTAACCAGAATTAAAAAAATACAGAGTTTTCTGGATATTGCAACAAAACATTTACCCTAACCCTAACCAGAATTTAAAAAATACAGAGTTTTCTGGATATTGCAACAAAACATTTACCCTAACCCTAACCGAAATTTAAAAAATACAGAGTTTTCTGGATATTGCAACAAAACATTTACCCTAACCCTAACCAGAATTTAAAAAATACAGAGTTTTCTGGATATTGCAACAAAACATTTACCCTAACCCTAACCAGAATTTAAAAAATACAGAGTTTTCTGGATATTGCAACAAAACATTTACCCTAACCCTAACCAGAATTAAAAAAATACAGAGTTTTCTGGATATTGCAACAAAACATTTACCCTAACCCTAACCAGAATTTAAAAAATACAGAGTTTCTGGATATTGCAACAAAACA
Organism: Sepiola atlantica; assembly: GCA_963556195.1. Lineage (NCBI taxonomy): Eukaryota > Metazoa > Mollusca > Cephalopoda > Sepiida > Sepiolidae > Sepiola > Sepiola atlantica. The sequence continues at coordinate 797,676 of CAUVYP010000088.1, read as the reverse complement.
TTTACCCTAACCCTAACCAGAATTTAAAAAATACAGAGTTTTCTGGATATTGCAACAAAACATTTACCCTAACCCTAACCAGAATTTAAAAAATACAGAGTTTTCTGGATATTGCAACAAAACATTTACCCTAACCCTAACCAGAATTTAAAAAATACAGAGTTTTCTGGATATTGCAACAAAACATTTACCCTAACCCTAACCAGAATTTAAAAAATACAGAGTTTTCTGGATATTGCAACAAAACATTTACCCTAACCCTAACCAGAATTTAAAAAATACAGAGTTTTCTGGATATTGCAACAAAACATTTACCCTAACTCTAACCAAAAGTTATAAAATACTGAGTTTTCTGGATATTGCAACAAAACATTTACCCTAACCCTAACCAGAATTTAAAAAATACAGAGTTTTCTGGATATTGCAACAAAACATTTACCCTAACCCTAACCAGAATTTAAAAAATACAGAGTTTTCTGGATATTGCAACAAAACATTTACCCTAACCCTAACCGAAATTTAAAAAATACAGAGTTTTCTGGATATTGCAACAAAACATTTACCCTAACCCTAACCAGAATTTAAAAGATACAGAGTTTTCTGGATATTGCAACAAAACATTTACCCTAACCCTAACCAGAATTTAAAAAATACAGAGTTTTCTGGATATTGCAACAAAACATTTACCCTAACCCTAACCAGAATTTAAAAAATACAGAGTTTTCTGGATATTGCAACAAAACATTTACCCTAACCCTAACCAGAATTTAAAAAATACAGAGTTTTCTGGATATTGCAACAAAACATTTACCCTAACCCTAACCAGAATTTAAAAAATACAGAGTTTTCTGGATATTGCAACAAAACATTTACCCTAACCCTAACCAGAATTTAAAAAATACAGAGTTTTCTGGATATTGCAACAAAACCCTAACCCTAACCAAAAGTGATAAAATACTGAGTTTTCTGGATATTGCAACAAAACATTTACCCTAACCCTAACCAGAATTTAAAAAATACAGAGTTTTCTGGATATTGCAACAAAACATTTACCCTAACCCTAACCAGAATTTAAAAAATACAGAGTTTTCTGGATATTGCAACAAAACATTTACCCTAACCCTAACCAAAAGTGATAAAATACTGAGTTTTCTGGATATTGCAACAAAACATTTACCCTAACCCTAACCAGAATTTAAAAAATACAGAGTTTTCTGGATATTGCAACAAAACATTTACCCTAACCCTAACCAGAATTTAAAAAATACAGAGTTTTCTGGATATTGCAACAAAACATTTACCCTAACCCTAACCAGAATTTAAAAAATACAGAGTTTTCTGGATATTGCAACAAAACATTTACCCTAACCCTAACCAGAATTTAATAAATACAGAGTTTTCTGGATATTGCAACAAAACATTTACCCTAACCCTAACCAAAAGTGATAAAATACTGAGTTTTCTGGATATTGCAACAAAACATTTACCCTAACCCTAACCAGAATTTAAAAAATACAGAGTTTTCTGGATATTGCAACAAAACATTTACCCTAACCCTAACCAGAATTTAAAAAATACAGAGTTTTCTGGATATTGCAACAAAACATTTACCCTAACCCTAACCAGAATTTAAAAAATACAGAGTTTCTGGATATTGCAACAAAACATTTACCCTAACCCTAACCAGAATTTAAAAAATACAGAGTTTTCTGGATATTGCAACAAAACATTTACCCTAACCCTAACCAGAATTTAAAAAATACAGAGTTTTCTGGATATTGCAACAAAACATTTACCCTAACCCTAACCAGAATTTAAAAAATACAGAGTTTTCTGGATATTGCAACAAAACATTTACCCTAACCCTAACCAGAATTAAAAAAATACAGAGTTTTCTGGATATTGCAACAAAACATTTACCCTAACCCTAACCAGAATTTAAAAAATACAGAGTTTTCTGGATATTGCAACAAAACATTTACCCTAACCCTAACCAGAATTTAAAAAATACAGAGTTTTCTGGATATTGCAACAAAACATTTACCCTAACCCTAACCAGAATTTAAAAAATACAGAGTTTTCTGGATATTGCAACAAAACATTTACCCTAACCCTAACCAGAATTAAAAAAATACAGAGTTTTCTGGATATTGCAACAAAACATTTACCCTAACCCTAACCAGAATTTAAAAAATACAGAGTTTTCTGGATATTGCAACAAAACATTTACCCTAACCCTAACCAGAATTTAAAAAATACAGAGTTTTCTGGATATTGCAACAAAACATTTACCCTAACCCTAACCAGAATTTAAAAAATACAGAGTTTTCTGGATATTGCAACAAAACATTTACCCTAACCCTAACCAGAATTTAAAAAATACAGAGTTTTCTGGATACTGCAACAAAACATTTACCTTAACCCTAACCAGAATTGAAAAAATACAGAGTTTTCTGGATATTGCAACAAAACATTTACCCTAACCCTAACCGAAATTTAAAAAATACAGAGTTTTCTGGATATTGCAACAAAACATTTACCCTAACCCTAACCAGAATTTAAAAAATACAGAGTTTTCTGGATATTGCAACAAAACATTTACCCTAACCCTAACCAGAATTTAAAAAATACAGAGTTTTCTGGATATTGCAACAAAACATTTACCCTAACCCTAACCAGAATTTAAAAAATACAGAGTTTTCTGGATATTGCAACAAAACATTTACCCTAACCCTAACCAGAATTGAAAAAATACAGAGTTTTCTGGATATTGCAACAAAACATTTACCCTAACCCTAACCGAAATTTAAAAAATACAGAGTTTTCTGGATATTGCAACAAAACATTTACCCTAACCCTAACCAGAATTTAAAAGATACAGAGTTTTCTGGATATTGCAACAAAACATTTACCCTAACCCTAACCAGAATTTAAAAAATACAGAGTTTTCTGGATATTGCAACAAAACATTTACCCTAACCCTAACCAGAATTTAAAAAATACAGAGTTTTCTGGATATTGCAACAAAACATTTACCCTAACCCTAACCAGAATTTAAAAAATACAGAGTTTTCTGGATATTGCAACAAAACATTTACCCTAACCCTAACCAGAATTTAAAAAATACAGAGTTTTCTGGATATTGCAACAAAACATTTACCCTAACCCTAACCAGAATTTAAAAAATACAGAGTTTTCTGGATATTGCAACAAAACATTTACCCTAACCCTAACCAGAATTAAAAAAATACAGAGTTTTCTGGATATTGCAACAAAACATTTACCCTAACCCTAACCAGAATTTAAAAAATACAGAGTTTTCTGGATATTGCAACAAAACATTTACCCTAACCCTAACCAGAATTTAAAAAATACAGAGTTTTCTGGATATTGCAACAAAACATTTACCCTAACCCTAACCAGAATTTAAAAAATACAGAGTTTTCTGGATATTGCAACAAAACATTTACCCTAACCCTAACCAGAATTTAAAAAATACAGAGTTTTCTGGATACTGCAACAAAACATTTACCTTAACCCTAACCAGAATTGAAAAAATACAGAGTTTTCTGGATATTGCAACAAAACATTTACCCTAACCCTAACCGAAATTTAAAAAATACAGAGTTTTCTGGATATTGCAACAAAACATTTACCCTAACCCTAACCAGAATTTAAAAAATACAGAGTTTTCTGGATACTGCAACAAAACATTTACCTTAACCCTAACCAGAATTGAAAAAATACAGAGTTTTCTGGATATTGCAACAAAACATTTACCCTAACCCTAACCGAAATTTAAAAAATACAGAGTTTTCTGGATATTGCAACAAAACATTTACCCTAACCCTAACCAGAATTTAAAAAATACAGAGTTTTCTGGATATTGCAACAAAACATTTACCCTAACCCTAACCAGAATTTAAAAAATACAGAGTTTTCTGGATATTGCAACAAAACATTTACCCTAACCCTAACCAGAATTTAAAAAATACAGAGTTTTCTGGATATTGCAACAAAACATTTACCCTAACCCTAACCAGAATTTAAAAAATACAGAGTTTTCTGGATATTGCAACAAAACATTTTCCCTAACCCTAACCAGAATTTAAAAAATACAGAGTTTTCTGGATATTGCAACAAAACATTTACCCTAACCCTAACCAGAATTTAAAAAATACAGAGTTTTCTGGATATTGCAACAAAACATTTACCCTAACCCTAACCGAAATTTAAAAAATACAGAGTTTTCTGGATATTGCAACAAAACATTTACCGTAAGCCTAACCAGAATTTTAAAAATACAGAGTTTTCTGGATATTGCAACAAAACATTTACCCTAACCCTAACCAGAATTTAAAAAATACAGAGTTTTCTGGATATTGCAACAAAACATTTACCCTAACCCTAACCAGAATTTAAAAAATACAGAGTTTTCTGGATATTGCAACAAAACATTTACCCTAACCCTAACCAGAATTTAAAAAATACAGAGTTTTCTGGATATTGCAACAAAACATTTACCCTAACCCTAACCAGAATTAAAAAAATACAGAGTTTTCTGGATATTGCAACAAAACATTTACCCTAACCCTAACCAGAATTTAAAAAATACAGAGTTTTCTGGATATTGCAACAAAACCCTAACCCTAACCAAAAGTGATAAAATACTGAGTTTTCTGGATATTGCAACAAAACATTTACCCTAACCCTAACCAGAATTTAAAAAATACAGAGTTTTCTGGATATTGCAACAAAACATTTACCCTAACCCTAACCAGAATTTAAAAAATACAGAGTTTTCTGGATATTGCAACAAAACATTTACCCTAACCCTAACCAGAATTTAAAAAATACAGAGTTTTCTGGATATTGCAACAAAACATTTACCCTAACCCTAACCAGAATTTAAAAAATACAGAGTTTTCTGGATATTGCAACAAAACATTTACCCTAACCCTAACCAGAATTTAAAAAATACAGAGTTTTCTGGATATTGCAACAAAACATTTACCCTAACCCTAACCAGAATTAAAAAAATACAGAGTTTTCTGGATATTGCAACAAAACATTTACCCTAACCCTAACCAGAATTTAAAAAATACAGAGTTTTCTGGATACTGCAACAAAACATTTACCCTAACCCTAACCAGAATTTAAAAAATACAGAGTTTTCTGGATATTGCAACAAAACATTTACCCTAACCCTAACCAGAATTTAAAAAATACAGAGTTTTCTGGATATTGCAACAAAACATTTACCCTAACCCTAACCAGAATTTAAAAAATACAGAGTTTTCTGGATATTGCAACAAAACCCTAACCCTAACCAAAAGTGATAAAATACTGAGTTTTCTGGATATTGCAACAAAACATTTACCCTAACCCTAACCAGAATTTAAAAAATACAGAGTTTTCTGGATATTGCAACAAAACATTTACCCTAACCCTAACCAAAAGTGATAAAATACTGAGTTTTCTGGATATTGCAACAAAACATTTACCCTAACCCTAACCAGAATTTAAAAAATACAGAGTTTTCTGGATATTGCAACAAAACATTTACCCTAACCCTAACCAGAATTAAAAAAATACAGAGTTTTCTGGATATTGCAACAAAACATTTACCCTAACCCTAACCAGAATTTAAAAAATACAGAGTTTCTGGATATTGCAACAAAACATTTACCCTAACCCTAACCAGAATTTAAAAAATACAGAGTTTTCTGGATATTGCAACAAAACATTTACCCTAACCCTTACCAGAATTTAAAAAATACAGAGTTTTCTGGATATTGCAACAAAACATTTACCCTAACCCTAACCAGAATTTAAAAAATACAGAGTTTTCTGGATATTGCAACAAAACATTTACCCTAACCCTAACCAGAATTTAAAAAATACAGAGTTTTCTGGATATTGCAACAAAACATTTACCCTAACCTTAACCGAATTTTAAAAAATACAGAGTTTTCTGGATATTGCAACAAAACATTTACCCTAACCCTAACCAGAATTTAAAAAATACAGAGTTTTCTGGATATTGCAACAAAACATTTACCCTAACCCTAACCAGAATTAAAAAAATACAGAGTTTTCTGGATATTGCAACAAAACATTTACCCTAACCCTAACCAGAATTTAAAAAATACAGAGTTTCTGGATATTGCAACAAAACATTTACCCTAACCCTAACCAGAATTTAAAAAATACAGAGTTTTCTGGATATTGCAACAAAACATTTACCCTAACCCTAACCAGAATTAAAAAAATACAGAGTTTTCTGGATATTGCAACAAAACATTTACCCTAACCCTAACCAGAATTTAAAAAATACAGAGTTTTCTGGATATTGCAACAAAACATTTACCCTAACCCTAACCAGAATTTAAAAAATACAGAGTTTTCTGGATATTGCAACAAAACATTTACCCTAACCCTAACCAGAATTTAAAAAATACAGAGTTTTCTGGATATTGCAACAAAACATTTACCCTAACCCTAACCAGAATTTAAAAAATACAGAGTTTTCTGGATATTGCAACAAAACCCTAACCCTAACCAAAAGTGATAAAATACTGAGTTTTCTGGATATTGCAACAAAACATTTACCCTAACCCTAACCAGAATTTAAAAAATACAGAGTTTTCTGGATATTGCAACAAAACATTTACCCTAACCCTAACCAAAAGTGATAAAATACTGAGTTTTCTGGATATTGCAACAAAACATTTACCCTAACCCTAACCAGAATTTAAAAAATACAGAGTTTTCTGGATACTGCAACAAAACATTTACCTTAACCCTAACCAGAATTGAAAAAATACAGAGTTTTCTGGATATTGCAACAAAACATTTACCCTAACCCTAACCGAAATTTAAAAAATACAGAGTTTTCTGGATATTGCAACAAAACATTTACCCTAACCCTAACCAGAATTTAAAAAATACAGAGTTTTCTGGATACTGCAACAAAACATTTACCTTAACCCTAACCAGAATTGAAAAAATACAGAGTTTTCTGGATATTGCAACAAAACATTTACCCTAACCCTAACCGAAATTTAAAAAATACAGAGTTTTCTGGATATTGCAACAAAACATTTACCCTAACCCTAACCAGAATTTAAAAAATACAGAGTTTTCTGGATATTGCAACAAAACATTTACCCTAACCCTAACCAGAATTTAAAAAATACAGAGTTTTCTGGATATTGCAACAAAACATTTACCCTAACCCTAACCAGAATTTAAAAAATACAGAGTTTTCTGGATATTGCAACAAAACATTTACCCTAACCCTAACCAGAATTTAAAAAATACAGAGTTTTCTGGATATTGCAACAAAACATTTTCCCTAACCCTAACCAGAATTTAAAAAATACAGAGTTTTCTGGATATTGCAACAAAACATTTACCCTAACCCTAACCAGAATTTAAAAAATACAGAGTTTTCTGGATATTGCAACAAAACATTTACCCTAACCCTATCCGAAATTTAAAAAATACAGAGTTTTCTGGATATTGCAACAAAACATTTACCGTAAGCCTAACCAGAATTTAAAAAATACAGAGTTTTCTGGATATTGCAACAAAACATTTACCCTAACCCTAACCAGAATTTAAAAAATACAGAGTTTTCTGGATATTGCAACAAAACATTTACCCTAACCCTAACCAGAATTTAAAAAATACAGAGTTTTCTGGATATTGCAACAAAACATTTACCCTAACCCTAACCAGAATTTAAAAAATACAGAGTTTTCTGGATATTGCAACAAAACATTTACCCTAACCCTAACCAGAATTAAAAAAATACAGAGTTTTCTGGATATTGCAACAAAACATTTACCCTAACCCTAACCAGAATTTAAAAAATACAGAGTTTTCTGGATATTGCAACAAAACCCTAACCCTAACCAAAAGTGATAAAATACTGAGTTTTCTGGATATTGCAACAAAACATTTACCCTAACCCTAACCAGAATTTAAAAAATACAGAGTTTTCTGGATATTGCAACAAAACATTTACCCTAACCCTAACCAGAATTTAAAAAATACAGAGTTTTCTGGATATTGCAACAAAACATTTACCCTAACCCTAACCAGAATTTAAAAAATACAGAGTTTTCTGGATATTGCAACAAAACATTTACCCTAACCCTAACCAGAATTTAAAAAATACAGAGTTTTCTGGATATTGCAACAAAACATTTACCCTAACCCTAACCAGAATTTAAAAAATACAGAGTTTTCTGGATATTGCAACAAAACATTTACCCTAACCCTAACCAGAATTAAAAAAATACAGAGTTTTCTGGATATTGCAACAAAACATTTACCCTAACCCTAACCAGAATTTAAAAAATACAGAGTTTTCTGGATACTACAACAAAACATTTACCCTAACCCTAACCAGAATTTAAAAAATACAGAGTTTTCTGGATATTGCAACAAAACATTTACCCTAACCCTAACCAGAATTTAAAAAATACAGAGTTTTCTGGATATTGCAACAAAACATTTACCCTAACCCTAACCAGAATTTAAAAAATACAGAGTTTTCTGGATATTGCAACAAAACCCTAACCCTAACCAAAAGTGATAAAATACTGAGTTTTCTGGATATTGCAACAAAACATTTACCCTAACCCTAACCAGAATTTAAAAAATACAGAGTTTTCTGGATATTGCAACAAAACATTTACCCTAACCCTAACCAAAAGTGATAAAATACTGAGTTTTCTGGATATTGCAACAAAACATTTACCCTAACCCTAACCAGAATTTAAAAAATACAGAGTTTTCTGGATATTGCAACAAAACATTTACCCTAACCCTAACCAGAATTAAAAAAATACAGAGTTTTCTGGATATTGCAACAAAACATTTACCCTAACCCTAACCAGAATTTAAAAAATACAGAGTTTCTGGATATTGCAACAAAACATTTACCCTAACCCTAACCAGAATTTAAAAAATACAGAGTTTTCTGGATATTGCAACAAAACATTTACCCTAACCCTTACCAGAATTTAAAAAATACAGAGTTTTCTGGATATTGCAACAAAACATTTACCCTAACCCTAACCAGAATTTAAAAAATACAGAGTTTTCTGGATATTGCAACAAAACATTTACCCTAACCCTAACCAGAATTTAAAAAATACAGAGTTTTCTGGATATTGCAACAAAACATTTACCCTAACCTTAACCGAATTTTAAAAAATACAGAGTTTTCTGGATATTGCAACAAAACATTTACCCTAACCCTAACCAGAATTTAAAAAATACAGAGTTTTCTGGATATTGCAACAAAACATTTACCCTAACCCTAACCAGAATTAAAAAAATACAGAGTTTTCTGGATATTGCAACAAAACATTTACCCTAACCCTAACCAGAATTTAAAAAATACAGAGTTTCTGGATATTGCAACAAAACATTTACCCTAACCCTAACCAGAATTTAAAAAATACAGAGTTTTCTGGATATTGCAACAAAACATTTACCCTAACCCTAACCAGAATTAAAAAAATACAGAGTTTTCTGGATATTGCAACAAAACATTTACCCTAACCCTAACCAGAATTTAAAAAATACAGAGTTTTCTGGATATTGCAACAAAACATTTACCCTAACCCTAACCAGAATTTAAAAAATACAGAGTTTTCTGGATATTGCAACAAAACATTTACCCTAACCCTAACCAGAATTTAAAAAATACAGAGTTTTCTGGATATTGCAACAAAACATTTACCCTAACCCTAACCAGAATTTAAAAAATACAGAGTTTTCTGGATATTGCAACAAAACCCTAACCCTAACCAAAAGTGATAAAATACTGAGTTTTCTGGATATTGCAACAAAACATTTACCCTAACCCTAACCAGAATTTAAAAAATACAGAGTTTTCTGGATATTGCAACAAAACATTTACCCTAACCCTAACCAAAAGTGATAAAATACTGAGTTTTCTGGATATTGCAACAAAACATTTACCCTAACCCTAACCAGAATTTAAAAAATACAGAGTTTTCTGGATATTGCAACAAAACATTTACCCTAACCCTAACCAGAATTAAAAAAATACAGAGTTTTCTGGATATTGCAACAAAACATTTACACTAACCCTAACCAGAATTTAAAAAATACAGAGTTTCTGGATATTGCAACAAAACATTTACCCTAACCCTAACCAGAATTTAAAAAATACAGAGTTTTCTGGATATTGCAACAAAACATTTACCCTAACCCTAACCAGAATTTAAAAAATACAGAGTTTTCTGGATATTGCAACAAAACATTTACCCTAACCCTAACCAGAATTTAAAAAATACAGAGTTTTCTGGATATTGCAACAAAACATTTACCCTAACCCTAACCAGAATTTAAAAAATACAGAGTTTTCTGGATATTGCAACAAAACATTTACCCTAACCTTAACCGAAATTTAAAAAATACAGTTTTCTGGATATTGCAACAAAACATTTACCCTAACCCTAACCAGAATTTAAAAAATACAGAGTTTTCTGGATATTGCAACAAAACATTTACCCTAACCCTAACCAGAATTTAAAAAATACAGAGTTTTCTGGATATTGCAACAAAACATTTACCCTAACCCTAACCAGAATTTAAAAAATACAGAGTTTTCTGGATATTGCAACAAAACATTTACCCTAACCCTAACCAAAAGTGATAAAATACTGAGTTTTCTGGATATTGCAACAAAACATTTACCCTAACCCTAACCAGAATTTAAAAAATACAGAGTTTTCTGGATATTGCAACAAAACATTTACCCTAACCCTAACCAGAATTTAAAAAATACAGAGTTTCTGGATATTGCAACAAAACATTTACCCTAACCCTAACCAGAATTTAAAAAATACAGAGTTTTCTGGATATTGCAACAAAACATTTACCCTAACCCTAACCAGAATTTAAAAAATACAGAGTTTTCTGGATATTGCAACAAAACATTTACCCTAACCCTAACCAGAATTTAAAAAATACAGAGTTTTCTGGATATTGCAACAAAACATTTACCCTAACCCTAACCAGAATTTAAAAAATACAGAGTTTTCTGGATATTGCAACAAAACATTTACCCTAACCCTAACCAGAATTTAAAAAATACAGAGTTTTCTGGATATTGCAACAAAACATTTACCCTAACCCTAACCAGAATTTAAAAAATACAGAGTTTTCTGGATATTGCAACAAAACCCTAACCCTAACCAAAAGTGATAAAATACTGAGTTTTCTGGATATTGCAACAAAACATTTACCCTAACCCTAACCAGAATTTAAAAAATACAGAGTTTTCTGGATATTGCAACAAAACATTTACCCTAACCTTAACCGAAATTTAAAAAATACAGAGTTTTCTGGATATTGCAACAAAACATTTACCCTAACCCTAACCAGAATTTAAAAAATACAGAGTTTTCTGGATATTGCAACAAAACATTTACCCTAACCCTAACCAGAATTAAAAAAATACAGAGTTTTCTGGATATTGCAACAAAACATTTACCCTAACCCTAACCAGAATTAAAAAAATACAGAGTTTCTGGATATTGCAACAAAACATTTACCCTAACCCTAACCAGAATTTAAAAAATACAGAGTTTTCTGGATATTGCAACAAAACATTTACCCTAACCCTAACCAGAATTTAAAAAATACAGAGTTTTCTGGATATTGCAACAAAACATTTACCCTAACCCTAACCAGAATTTAAAAAATACAGAGTTTTCTGGATATTGCAACAAAACATTTACCCTAACCCTAACCAGAATTTAAAAAATACAGAGTTTTCTGGATATTGCAACAAAACCCTAACCCTAACCAAAAGTGATAAAATACTGAGTTTTCTGGATATTGCAACAAAACATTTACCCTAACCCTAACCAGAATTTAAAAAATACAGAGTTTTCTGGATATTGCAACAAAACATTTACCCTAACCCTAACCAAAAGTGATAAAATACTGAGTTTTCTGGATATTGCAACAAAACATTTACCCTAACCCTAACCAGAATTTAAAAAATACAGAGTTTTCTGGATATTGCAACAAAACATTTACCCTAACCCTAACCAGAATTAAAAAAATACAGAGTTTTCTGGATATTGCAACAAAACATTTACACTAACCCTAACCAGAATTTAAAAAATACAGAGTTTCTGGATATTGCAACAAAACATTTACCCTAACCCTAACCAGAATTTAAAAAATACAGAGTTTTCTGGATATTGCAACAAAACATTTACCCTAACCCTAACCAGAATTTAAAAAATACAGAGTTTTCTGGATATTGCAACAAAACATTTACCCTAACCCTAACCAGAATTTAAAAAATACAGAGTTTTCTGGATATTGCAACAAAACATTTACCCTAACCCTAACCAGAATTTAAAAAATACAGAGTTTTCTGGATATTGCAACAAAACATTTACCCTAACCTTAACCGAAATTTAAAAAATACAGTTTTCTGGATATTGCAACAAAACATTTACCCTAACCCTAACCAGAATTTAAAAAATACAGAGTTTTCTGGATATTGCAACAAAACATTTACCCTAACCCTAACCAGAATTTAAAAAATACAGAGTTTTCTGGATATTGCAACAAAACATTTACCCTAACCCTAACCAGAATTTAAAAAATACAGAGTTTTCTGGATATTGCAACAAAACATTTACCCTAACCCTAACCAAAAGTGATAAAATACTGAGTTTTCTGGATATTGCAACAAAACATTTACCCTAACCCTAACCAGAATTTAAAAAATACAGAGTTTTCTGGATATTGCAACAAAACATTTACCCTAACCCTAACCAGAATTTAAAAAATACAGAGTTTTCTGGATATTGCAACAAAACATTTACCCTAACCCTAACCAGAATTTAAAAAATACAGAGTTTTCTGGATATTGCAACAAAACATTTACCCTAACCTTAACCGAAATTTAAAAAATACAGAGTTTTCTGGATATTGCAACAAAACATTTACCCTAACCCTAACCAGAATTTAAAAAATACAGAGTTTTCTGGATATTGCAACAAAACATTTACCCTAACCCTAACCAGAATTAAAAAAATACAGAGTTTTCTGGATATTGCAACAAAACATTTACCCTAACCCTAACCAGAATTTAAAAAATACAGAGTTTCTGGATATTGCAACAAAACATTTACCCTAACCCTAACCAGAATTTAAAAAATACAGAGTTTTCTGGATATTGCAACAAAACATTTACCCTAACCCTAACCAGAATTTAAAAAATACAGAGTTTTCTGGATATTGCAACAAAACATTTACCCTAACCCTAACCAGAATTTAAAAAATACAGAGTTTTCTGGATATTGCAACAAAACATTTACCCTAACCCTAACCAAAAGTGATAAAATACTGAGTTTTCTGGATATTGCAACAAAACATTTACCCTAACCCTAACCAGAATTTAAAAAATACAGAGTTTTCTGGATATTGCAACAAAACATTTACCCTAACCCTAACCAGAATTTAAAAAATACAGAGTTTTCTGGATATTGCAACAAAACCCTAACCCTAACCAAAAGTGATAAAATACTGAGTTTTCTGGATATTGCAACAAAACATTTACCCTAACCCTAACCAGAATTTAAAAAATACAGAGTTTTCTGGATATTGCAACAAAACATTTACCCTAACCCTAACCAAAAGTGATAAAATACTGAGTTTTCTGGATATTGCAACAAAACATTTACCCTAACCCTAACCAGAATTTTAAAAATACAGAGTTTTCTGGATATTGCAACAAAACATTTACCCTAACCCTAACCAGAATTAAAAAAATACAGAGTTTTCTGGATATTGCAACAAAACATTTACCCTAACCCTAACCAGAATTTAAAAAATACAGAGTTTCTGGATATTGCAACAAAACATTTACCCTAACCCTAACCAGAATTTAAAAAATACAGAGTTTTCTGGATATTGCAACAAAACATTTACCCTAACCCTAACCAGAATTTAAAAAATACAGAGTTTTCTGGATATTGCAACAAAACATTTACCCTAACCCTAACCAGAATTTAAAAAATACAGAGTTTTCTGGATATTGCAACAAAACATTTACCCTAACCCTAACCAGAATTTAAAAAATACAGAGTTTTCTGGATATTGCAACAAAACATTTACCCTAACCTTAACCGAAATTTAAAAAATACAGAGTTTTCTGGATATTGCAACAAAACATTTACCCTAACCCTAACCAGAATTTAAAAAATACAGAGTTTTCTGGATATTGCAACAAAACATTTACCCTAACCCTAACCAGAATTAAAAAAATACAGAGTTTTCTGGATATTGCAACAAAACATTTACCCTAACCCTAACCAGAATTTAAAAAATACAGAGTTTCTGGATATTGCAACAAAACATTTACCCTAACCCTAACCAGAATTTAAAAAATACAGAGTTTTCTGGATATTGCAACAAAACATTTACCCTAACCCTAACCAGAATTTAAAAAATACAGAGTTTTCTGGATATTGCAACAAAACATTTACCCTAACCCTAACCAGAATTTAAAAAATACAGAGTTTTCTGGATATTGCAACAAAACATTTACCCTAACCCTAACCAGAATTTAAAAAATACAGAGTTTTCTGGATATTGCAACAAAACATTTACCCTAACCCTAACCAGAATTTAAAAAATACAGAGTTTTCTGGATATTGCAACAAAACATTTACCCTAACCCTAACCAAAAGTGATAAAATACTGAGTTTTCTGGATATTGCAACAAAACATTTACCCTAACCCTAACCAGAATTTAAAAAATACAGAGTTTTCTGGATATTGCAACAAAACATTTACCCTAACCCTAACCAGAATTTAAAAAATACAGAGTTTTCTGGATATTGCAACAAAACATTTACCCTAACCCTAACCAGAATTTAAAAAATACAGAGTTTTCTGGATATTGCAACAAAACATTTACCCTAACCCTAACCAGAATTTAAAAAATACAGAGTTTTCTGGATATTGCAACAAAACATTTACCCTAACCCTAACCAGAATTTAAAAAATACAGAGTTTTCTGGATATTGCAACAAAACATTTACCCTAACCCTAACCAGAATTTAAAAAATACAGAGTTTCTGGATATTGCAACAAAACATTTACCCTAACCCTAACCAGAATTTAAAAAATACAGAGTTTTCTGGATATTGCAACAAAACATTTACCCTAACCCTAACCAGAATTTAAAAAATACAGAGTTTTCTGGATATTGCAACAAAACATTTACCCTAACCCTAACCAGAATTTAAAAAATACAGAGTTTTCTGGATATTGCAACAAAACATTTACCCTAACCCTAACCAGAATTTAAAAAATACAGAGTTTTCTGGATATTGCAACAAAACATTTACCCTAACCTTAACCGAAATTTAAAAAATACAGTTTTCTGGATATTGCAACAAAACATTTACCCTAACCCTAACCAGAATTTAAAAAATACAGAGTTTTCTGGATATTGCAACAAAACATTTACCTTAACCCTAACCAGAATTTAAAAAATACAGAGTTTTCTGGATATTGCAACAAAACATTTACCCTAACCCTAACCAGAATTTAAAAAATACAGATTTTTCTGGATATTGCCACAAAACCCTAACCCTAACCAAAAGTGATGAAATACTGAGTTTTCTGGATATTGCAACAAAACATTTACCCTAACCCTAACCAGAATTTAAAAAATACAGAGTTTTCTGGATATTGCAACAAAACATTTACCCTAACCCTAACCAGAATTTAAAAAATACAGAGTTTTCTGGATATTGCAACAAAACATTTACCCTAACCCTAACCAGAATTTAAAAAATACAGAGTTTTCTGGATATTGCAACAAAACATTTACCCTAACCCTAACCAGAATTTAAAAAATACAGAGTTTTCTGGATATTGCAACAAAACATTTACCCTAACCCTAACCAGAATTTAAAAAATACAGAGTTTTCTGGATATTGCAACAAAACATTTACCCTAACCCTAACCAGAATTTAAAAAATACAGAGTTTTCTGGATATTGCAACAAAACATTTACCCTAACCCTAACCAGAATTTAAAAAATACAGAGTTTTCTGGATATTGCAACAAAACATTTACCCTAACCCTAACCAGAATTTAAAAAATACAGAGTTTTCTGGATATTGCAACAAAACCCTAACCCTAACCAGAATTTAAAAAATACAGAGTTTTCTGGATATTGCAACAAAACATTTACCCTAACCCTAACCAGAATTTAAAAAATACAGAGTTTTCTGGATATTGCAACAAAACATTTACCCTAACCCTAACCAAAAGTGATAAAATACTGAGTTTTCTGGATATTGCAACAAAACATTTACCCTAACCCTAACCAGAATTTAAAAAATACAGAGTTTTCTGGATATTGCAACAAAACATTTACCCTAACCCTAACCAGAATTAAAAAAATACAGAGTTTTCTGGATATTGCAACAAAACATTTACCCTAACCCTAACCAGAATTTAAAAAATACAGAGTTTCTGGATATTGCAACAAAACATTTACCCTAACCCTAACCAGAATTTAAAAAATACAGAGTTTTCTGGATATTGCAACAAAACATTTACCCTAACCCTAACCAGAATTTAAAAAATACAGAGTTTTCTGGATATTGCAACAAAACCCTAACCCTAACCAAAAGTGATAAAATACTGAGTTTTCTGGATATTGCAACAAAACATTTACCCTAACCCTAACCAGAATTTAAAAAATACAGAGTTTTCTGGATATTGCAACAAAACATTTACCCTAACCCTAACCAGAATTTAAAAAATACAGAGTTTTCTGGATATTGCAACAAAACAATTACCCTAACCCTAACCAGAATTTAAAAAATACAGAGTTTTCTGGATATTGCAACAAAACATTTACCCTAACCCTAACCAGAATTTAAAAAATACAGAGTTTTCTGGATATTGCAACAAAACATTTACCCTAACCCTAACCAGAATTAAAAAAATACAGAGTTTTCTGGATATTGCAACAAAACATTTACCCTAACCCTAACCAGAATTTAAAAAATACAGAGTTTTCTGGATATTGCAACAAAACCCTAACCCTAACCAAAAGTGATAAAATACTGAGTTTTCTGGATATTGCAACAAAACATTTACCCTAACCCTAACCAGAATTTAAAAAATACAGAGTTTTCTGGATATTGCAACAAAACATTTACCCTAACCCTAAGTGATAAAATACTGAGTTTTCTGGATATTGCAACAAAACATTTACCCTAACCCTAACCAGAATTTAAAAAATACAGAGTTTTCTGGATATTGCAACAAAACATTTACCCTAACCCTAACCAGAATTCAAAAAATACAGAGTTTTCTGGATATTGCAACAAAACATTTACCCTAACCCTAACCAGAATTTAAAAAATACTGAGTTTTCTGGATATTGCAACAAAACATTTACCCTAACCCTAACCAGAATTTAAAAAATACAGAGTTTTCTGGATATTGCAACAAAAAATTTACCCTAACCCTAACCAGAATTTAAAAAATACAGAGTTTTCTGGATATTGCAACAAAACCCTAACCCTAACCAGAATTTAAAAAATACAGAGTTTTCTGGATATTGCAACAAAACATTTACCCTAACCCTAACCAGAATTTAAAAAATACAGAGTTTTCTGGATATTGCAACAAAACATTTACCCTAACCCTAACCAGAATTTAAAAAATACAGAGTTTTCTGGATATTGCAACAAAACATTTACCCTAACCCTAACCAGAATTTAAAAAATACAGAGTTTTCTGGATATTGCAACAAAACATTTACCCTAACCCTAACCAGAATTTAAAAAATACAGAGTTTTCTGGATATTGCAACAAAACATTTACCCTAACCCTAACCAGAATTTTAAAAATACAGAGTTTTCTGGATATTGCCACAAAACCCTAACCCTAACCAAAAGTGATAAAATACTGAGTTTTCTGGATATTGCAACAAAACATTTACCCTAACCCTAACCAGAATTTAAAAAATACAGAGTTTTCTGGATATTGCAACAAAACATTTACCCTAACCCTAACCAGAATTTAAAAAATACAGAGTTTTCTGGATATTGCAACAAAACATTTACCCTAACCCTAACCAGAATTTAAAAAATACAGAGTTTTCTGGATATTGCAACAAAACATTTACCCTAACCCTAACCAGAATTTAAAAAATACAGAGTTTTCTGGATATTGCAACAAAACATTTACCCTAACCCTAACCAGAATTTAAAAAATACAGAGTTTTCTGGATATTGCAACAAAACATTTACCCTAACCCTAACCAGAATTTAAAAAATACAGAGTTTTCTGGATATTGCAACAAAACATTTACCCTAACCCTAACCAGAATTAAAAAAATACAGAGTTTTCTGGATATTGCAACAAAACATTTACCCTAACCCTAACCAGAATTTAAAAAATACAGAGTTTTCTGGATATTGCAACAAAACATTTACCCTAACCCTAACCAAAAGTGATAAAATACAGAGTTTTCTGGATATTGCAACAAAACATTTACCCTAACCCTAACCAGAATTTAAAAAATACAGAGTTTTCTGGATATTGCAACAAAACATTTACCCTAACCCTAACCAGAATTTAAAAAATACAGAGTTTTCTGGATATTGCAACAAAACATTTACCCTAACCCTAACCAGAATTTAAAAAATACAGAGTTTTCTGGATATTGCAACAAAACATTTACCCTAACCCTAACCAGAATTTAAAAAATACAGAGTTTTCTGGATATTGCAACAAAACATTTACCCTAACCCTAACCAGAATTTAAAAAATACAGAGTTTTCTGGATATTGCAACAAAACATTTACCCTAACCCTAACCAGAATTTACAAAATACAGAGTTTTCTGGATATTGCAACAAAACAATTACCCTAACCCTAACCAGAATTTAAAAAATACAGAGTTTTCTGGATATTGCAACAAAACATTTACCCTAACCCTAACCAGAATTTAAAAAATACAGAGTTTTCTGGATATTGCAACAAAACATTTACCCTAACCCTAACCAGAATTAAAAAAATACAGAGTTTTCTGGATATTGCAACAAAACATTTACCCTAACCCTAACCAGAATTTAAAAAATACAGAGTTTTCTGGATATTGCAACAAAACCCTAACCCTAACCAAAAGTGATAAAATACTGAGTTTTCTGGATATTGCAACAAAACATTTACCCTAACCCTAACCAGAATTTAAAAAATACAGAGTTTTCTGGATATTGCAACAAAACATTTACCCTAACCCTAACCAGAATTTTAAAAATACAGAGTTTTCTGGATATTGCAACAAAACATTTACCCTAACCCTAACCAGAATTTAAAAAATACAGAGTTTTCTGGATATTGCAACAAAACATTTACCCTAACCCTAACCAGAATTTAAAAAATACAGAGTTTTCTGGATATTGCAACAAAAAATTTACCCTAACCCTAACCAGAATTTAAAAAATACAGAGTTTTCTGGATATTGCAACAAAACCCTAACCCTAACCAGAATTTAAAAAATACAGAGTTTTCTGGATATTGCAACAAAACATTTACCCTAACCCTAACCAGAATTTAAAAAATACAGAGTTTTCTGGATATTGCAACAAAACATTTACCCTAACCCTAACCAGAATTTAAAAAATACAGAGTTTTCTGGATATTGCAACAAAACATTTACCCTAACCCTAACCAGAATTTAAAAAATACAGAGTTTTCTGGATATTGCAACAAAACATTTACCCTAACCCTAACCAGAATTTAAAAAATACAGAGTTTTCTGGATATTGCAACAAAACATTTACCCTAAGCCTAACCAGAATTTTAAAAATACAGAGTTTTCTGGATATTGCCACAAAACCCTAACCCTAACCAAAAGTGATAAAATACAGAGTTTTCTGGATATTGCAACAAAACATTTACCCTAACCCTAACCAGAATTTAAAAAATACAGAGTTTTCTGGATATTGCAACAAAACATTTACCCTAACCCTAACCAGAATTTAAAAAATACAGAGTTTTCTGGATATTGCAACAAAACATTTACCCTAACCCTAACCAGAATTGAAAAAATACAGAGTTTTCTGGATATTGCAACAAAAAATTTACCCTAACCCTAACCAGAATTTAAAAAATACAGAGTTTTCTGGATATTGCAACAAAACATTTACCCTAACCCTAACCAGAATTTAAAAAATACAGAGTTTTCTGGATATTGCAACAAAACATTTACCCTAACCCTAACCAGAATTTTAAAAATACAGAGTTTTCTGGATATTGCAACAAAACATTTACCCTAACCCTAACCAGAATTTAAAAAATACAGAGTTTTCTGGATATTGCAACAAAAATTTACCCTAACCCTAACCAGAATTTAAAAAATACAGAGTTTTCTGGATATTGCAACAAAAAATTTACCCTAACCCTAACCAGAATTTAAAAAATACAGAGTTTTCTGGATATTGCAACAAAACCCTAACCCTAACCAGAATTTAAAAAATACAGAGTTTTCTGGATATTGCAACAAAACATTTACCCTAACCCTAACCAGAATTTAAAAAATACAGAGTTTTCTGGATATTGCAACAAAACATTTACCCTAACCCTAACCAGAATTAAAAAAATACAGAGTTTTCTGGATATTGCAACAAAACATTTACCCTAACCCTAACCAGAATTTAAAAAATACAGAGTTTTCTGGATATTGCAACAAAACATTTACCCTAACCCTAACCAGAATTTAAAAAATACAGAGTTTTCTGGATATTGCAACAAAACATTTACCCTAACCCTAACCAGAATTGAAAAAATACAGTTTTCTGGATATTGCAACAAAAATTTACCCTAACCCTAACCAGAATTTAAAAAATACAGAGTTTTCTGGATATTGCAACAAAAAATTTACCCTAACCCTAACCAGAATTTAAAAAATACAGAGTTTTCTGGATATTGCAACAAAACCCTAACCCTAACCAGAATTTAAAAAATACAGAGTTTTCTGGATATTGCAACAAAACATTTACCCTAACCCTAACCAGAATTTAAAAAATACAGAGTTTTCTGGATATTGCAACAAAACATTTACCCTAACCCTAACCAGAATTTAAAAAATACAGAGTTTTCTGGATATTGCAACAAAACATTTACCCTAACCCTAACCAGAATTTAAAAAATACAGAGTTTTCTGGATATTGCAACAAAACATTTACCCTAACCCTAACCAGAATTTAAAAAATACAGAGTTTTCTGGATATTGCAACAAAACATTTACCCTAACCCTAACCAAAAGTGATAAAATACAGAGTTTTCTGGATATTGCAACAAAACATTTACCCTAACCCTAACCAGAATTTAAAAAATACAGAGTTTTCTGGATATTGCAACAAAACATTTACCCTAACCCTAACCAGAATTTAAAAAATACAGAGTTTTCTGGATATTGCAACAAAACATTTACCCTAACCCTAACCAGAATTTAAAAAATACAGAGTTTTCTGGATATTGCAACAAAACATTTACCCTAACCCTAACCAGAATTTAAAAAATACAGAGTTTTCTGGATATTGCAACAAAACATTTACCCTAACCCTAACCAGAATTTAAAAAATACAGAGTTTTCTGGATATTGCAACAAAACATTTACCCTAACCCTAACCAGAATTTACAAAATACAGAGTTTTCTGGATATTGCAACAAAACAATTACCCTAACCCTAACCAGAATTTAAAAAATACAGAGTTTTCTGGATATTGCAACAAAACATTTACCCTAACCCTAACCAGAATTTAAAAAATACAGAGTTTTCTGGATATTGCAACAAAACATTTACCCTAACCCTAACCAGAATTAAAAAAATACAGAGTTTTCTGGATATTGCAACAAAACATTTACCCTAACCCTAACCAGAATTTAAAAAATACAGAGTTTTCTGGATATTGCAACAAAACCCTAACCCTAACCAAAAGTGATAAAATACTGAGTTTTCTGGATATTGCAACAAAACATTTACCCTAACCCTAACCAGAATTTAAAAAATACAGAGTTTTCTGGATATTGCAACAAAACATTTACCCTAACCCTAACCAGAATTTTAAAAATACAGAGTTTTCTGGATATTGCAACAAAACATTTACCCTAACCCTAACCAGAATTTAAAAAATACAGAGTTTTCTGGATATTGCAACAAAACATTTACCCTAACCCTAACCAGAATTTAAAAAATACAGAGTTTTCTGGATATTGCAACAAAAAATTTACCCTAACCCTAACCAGAATTTAAAAAATACAGAGTTTTCTGGATATTGCAACAAAACCCTAACCCTAACCAGAATTTAAAAAATACAGAGTTTTCTGGATATTGCAACAAAACATTTACCCTAACCCTAACCAGAATTTAAAAAATACAGAGTTTTCTGGATATTGCAACAAAACATTTACCCTAACCCTAACCAGAATTTAAAAAATACAGAGTTTTCTGGATATTGCAACAAAACATTTACCCTAACCCTAACCAGAATTTAAAAAATACAGAGTTTTCTGGATATTGCAACAAAACATTTACCCTAACCCTAACCAGAATTTAAAAAATACAGAGTTTTCTGGATATTGCAACAAAACATTTACCCTAACCCTAACCAGAATTTTAAAAATACAGAGTTTTCTGGATATTGCCACAAAACCCTAACCCTAACCAAAAGTGATAAAATACAGAGTTTTCTGGATATTGCAACAAAACATTTACCCTAACCCTAACCAGAATTTAAAAAATACAGAGTTTTCTGGATATTGCAACAAAACATTTACCCTAACCCTAACCAGAATTTAAAAAATACAGAGTTTTCTGGATATTGCAACAAAACATTTACCCTAACCCTAACCAGAATTGAAAAAATACAGAGTTTTCTGGATATTGCAACAAAAAATTTACCCTAACCCTAACCAGAATTTAAAAAATACAGAGTTTTCTGGATATTGCAACAAAACATTTACCCTAACCCTAACCAGAATTTAAAAAATACAGAGTTTTCTGGATATTGCAACAAAACATTTACCCTAACCCTAACCAGAATTTTAAAAATACAGAGTTTTCTGGATATTGCAACAAAACATTTACCCTAACCCTAACCAGAATTTAAAAAATACAGAGTTTTCTGGATATTGCAACAAAAATTTACCCTAACCCTAACCAGAATTTAAAAAATACAGAGTTTTCTGGATATTGCAACAAAAAATTTACCCTAACCCTAACCAGAATTTAAAAAATACAGAGTTTTCTGGATATTGCAACAAAACCCTAACCCTAACCAGAATTTAAAAAATACAGAGTTTTCTGGATATTGCAACAAAACATTTACCCTAACCCTAACCAGAATTTAAAAAATACAGAGTTTTCTGGATATTGCAACAAAACATTTACCCTAACCCTAACCAGAATTAAAAAAATACAGAGTTTTCTGGATATTGCAACAAAACATTTACCCTAACCCTAACCAGAATTTAAAAAATACAGAGTTTTCTGGATATTGCAACAAAACATTTACCCTAACCCTAACCAGAATTTAAAAAATACAGAGTTTTCTGGATATTGCAACAAAACATTTACCCTAACCCTAACCAGAATTGAAAAAATACAGTTTTCTGGATATTGCAACAAAAATTTACCCTAACCCTAACCAGAATTTAAAAAATACAGAGTTTTCTGGATATTGCAACAAAAAATTTACCCTAACCCTAACCAGAATTTAAAAAATACAGAGTTTTCTGGATATTGCAACAAAACCCTAACCCTAACCAGAATTTAAAAAATACAGAGTTTTCTGGATATTGCAACAAAACATTTACCCTAACCCTAACCAGAATTTAAAAAATACAGAGTTTTCTGGATATTGCAACAAAACATTTACCCTAACCCTAACCAGAATTTAAAAAATACAGAGTTTTCTGGATATTGCAACAAAACATTTACCCTAACCCTAACCAGAATTTAAAAAATACAGAGTTTTCTGGATATTGCAACAAAACATTTACCCTAACCCTAACCAGAATTTAAAAAATACAGAGTTTTCTGGATATTGCAACAAAACATTTACCCTAACCCTAACCAGAATTTTAAAAATACAGAGTTTTCTGGATATTGCCACAAAACCCTAACCCTAACCAAAAGTGATAAAATACAGAGTTTTCTGGATATTGCAACAAAACATTTACCCTAACCCTAACCAGAATTTAAAAAATACAGAGTTTTCTGGATATTGCAACAAAACATTTACCCTAACCCTAACCAGAATTTAAAAAATACAGAGTTTTCTGGATATTGCAACAAAACATTTACCCTAACCCTAACCAGAATTGAAAAAATACAGAGTTTTCTGGATATTGCAACAAAAAATTTACCCTAACCCTAACCAGAATTTAAAAAATACAGAGTTTTCTGGATATTGCAACAAAACATTTACCCTAACCCTAACCAGAATTTAAAAAATACAGAGTTTTCTGGATATTGCAACAAAACATTTACCCTAACCCTAACCAGAATTTTAAAAATACAGAGTTTTCTGGATATTGCAACAAAACATTTACCCTAACCCTAACCAGAATTTAAAAAATACAGAGTTTTCTGGATATTGCAACAAAAATTTACCCTAACCCTAACCAGAATTTAAAAAATACAGAGTTTTCTGGATATTGCAACAAAAAATTTACCCTAACCCTAACCAGAATTTAAAAAATACAGAGTTTTCTGGATATTGCAACAAAACCCTAACCCTAACCAGAATTTAAAAAATACAGAGTTTTCTGGATATTGCAACAAAACATTTACCCTAACCCTAACCAGAATTTAAAAAATACAGAGTTTTCTGGATATTGCAACAAAACATTTACCCTAACCCTAACCAGAATTAAAAAAATACAGAGTTTTCTGGATATTGCAACAAAACATTTACCCTAACCCTAACCAGAATTGAAAAAATACAGAGTTTTCTGGATATTGCAACAAAACATTTACCCTAACCCTAACCAGAATTTAAAAAATACAGAGTTTTCTGGATATTGCAACAAAACATTTACCCTAACCCTAACCAGAATTTAAAAAATACAGAGTTTTCTGGATATTGCAACAAAACATTTACCCTAACCCTAACCAGAATTAAAAAAATACAGAGTTTTCTGGATATTGCAACAAAACATTTACCCTAACCCTAACCAGAATTTAAAAAATACAGAGTTTTCTGGATATTGCAACAAAACATTTACCCTAACCCTAACCAGAATTTAAAAATTACAGAGTTTTCTGGATATTGCAACAAAACATTTACCCTAACCCTAACCAGAATTTAAAAAATACAGAGTTTTCTGGATATTGCAACAAAACATTTACCCTAACCCTAACCAGAATTTAAAAAATACAGAGTTTTCTGGATATTGCAACAAAACATTTACCCTAACCCTAACCAGAATTTAAAAAATACAGAGTTTTCTGGATATTGCAACAAAACATTTACCCTAACCCTAACCAGAATTTAAAAAATACAGAGTTTTCTGGATATTGCAACAAAACATTTACCCTAACCCTAACCAGAATTTAAAAAATACAGAGTTTTCTGGATATTGCAACAAAACATTTACCCTAACCCTAACCAGAATTTAAAAAATACAGAGTTTTCTGGATATTGCAACAAAACATTTACCCTAACCCTAACCAGAATTTAAAAAATACAGAGTTTTCTGGATATTGCAACAAAACATTTACCCTAACCCTAACCAGAATTTAAAAAATACAGAGTTTTCTGGATATTGCAACAAAACATTTACCCTAACCCTAACCAGAATTTAAAAAATACAGAGTTTTCTGGATATTGCAACAAAACATTTACCCTAACCCTAACCAGAATTTAAAAAATACAGAGTTTTCTGGATATTGCAACAAAACATTTACCCTAACCCTAACCAGAATTTAAAAAATACAGAGTTTTCTGGATATTGCAACAAAACATTTACCCTAACCCTAACCAGAATTTAAAAAATACAGAGTTTTCTGGATATTGCAACAAAACATTTACCCTAACCCTAACCAGAATTTAAAAAATACAGAGTTTTCTGGATATTGCAACAAAACATTTACCCTAACCCTAACCAGAATTTAAAAAATACAGAGTTTTCTGGATATTGCAACAAAACATTTACCCTAACCCTAACCAGAATTTTAAAAATACAGAGTTTTCTGGATATTGCAACAAAACATTTACCCTAACCCTAACCAGAATTTAAAAAATACAGAGTTTTCTGGATATTGCAACAAAAATTTACCCTAACCCTAACCAGAATTTAAAAAATACAGAGTTTTCTGGATATTGCAACAAAAAATTTACCCTAACCCTAACCAGAATTTAAAAAATACAGAGTTTTCTGGATATTGCAACAAAACCCTAACCCTAACCAGAATTTAAAAAATACAGAGTTTTCTGGATATTGCAACAAAACATTTACCCTAACCCTAACCAGAATTTAAAAAATACAGAGTTTTCTGGATATTGCAACAAAACATTTACCCTAACCCTAACCAGAATTAAAAAAATACAGAGTTTTCTGGATATTGCAACAAAACATTTACCCTAACCCTAACCAGAATTTAAAAAATACAGAGTTTTCTGGATATTGCAACAAAACATTTACCCTAACCCTAACCAGAATTTAAAAAATACAGAGTTTTCTGGATATTGCAACAAAACATTTACCCTAACCCTAACCAGAATTGAAAAAATACAGTTTTCTGGATATTGCAACAAAAATTTACCCTAACCCTAACCAGAATTTAAAAAATACAGAGTTTTCTGGATATTGCAACAAAAAATTTACCCTAACCCTAACCAGAATTTAAAAAATACAGAGTTTTCTGGATATTGCAACAAAACCCTAACCCTAACCAGAATTTAAAAAATACAGAGTTTTCTGGATATTGCAACAAAACATTTACCCTAACCCTAACCAGAATTTAAAAAATACAGAGTTTTCTGGATATTGCAACAAAACATTTACCCTAACCCTAACCAGAATTTAAAAAATACAGAGTTTTCTGGATATTGCAACAAAACATTTACCCTAACCCTAACCAGAATTTAAAAAATACAGAGTTTTCTGGATATTGCAACAAAACATTTACCCTAACCCTAACCAGAATTTAAAAAATACAGAGTTTTCTGGATATTGCAACAAAACATTTACCCTAACCCTAACCAGAATTTTAAAAATACAGAGTTTTCTGGATATTGCCACAAAACCCTAACCCTAACCAAAAGTGATAAAATACAGAGTTTTCTGGATATTGCAACAAAACATTTACCCTAACCCTAACCAGAATTTAAAAAATACAGAGTTTTCTGGATATTGCAACAAAACATTTACCCTAACCCTAACCAGAATTTAAAAAATACAGAGTTTTCTGGATATTGCAACAAAACATTTACCCTAACCCTAACCAGAATTGAAAAAATACAGAGTTTTCTGGATATTGCAACAAAAAATTTACCCTAACCCTAACCAGAATTTAAAAAATACAGAGTTTTCTGGATATTGCAACAAAACATTTACCCTAACCCTAACCAGAATTTAAAAAATACAGAGTTTTCTGGATATTGCAACAAAACATTTACCCTAACCCTAACCAGAATTTTAAAAATACAGAGTTTTCTGGATATTGCAACAAAACATTTACCCTAACCCTAACCAGAATTTAAAAAATACAGAGTTTTCTGGATATTGCAACAAAAATTTACCCTAACCCTAACCAGAATTTAAAAAATACAGAGTTTTCTGGATATTGCAACAAAAAATTTACCCTAACCCTAACCAGAATTTAAAAAATACAGAGTTTTCTGGATATTGCAACAAAACCCTAACCCTAACCAGAATTTAAAAAATACAGAGTTTTCTGGATATTGCAACAAAACATTTACCCTAACCCTAACCAGAATTTAAAAAATACAGAGTTTTCTGGATATTGCAACAAAACATTTACCCTAACCCTAACCAGAATTAAA
The DNA here is from genome assembly GCA_963556195.1 of Sepiola atlantica. Classification (NCBI taxonomy): domain Eukaryota; kingdom Metazoa; phylum Mollusca; class Cephalopoda; order Sepiida; family Sepiolidae; genus Sepiola; species Sepiola atlantica. The sequence goes on along the minus strand of CAUVYP010000088.1, from coordinate 769,547 downwards.
AAAATACAGAGTTTTCTGGATATTGCAACAAAACATTTACCCTAACCCTAACCAGAATTGAAAAAATACAGAGTTTTCTGGATATTGCAACAAAACATTTACCCTAACCCTAACCAGAATTTAAAAAATACAGAGTTTTCTGGATATTGCAACAAAACATTTACCCTAACCCTAACCAGAATTTAAAAAATACAGAGTTTTCTGGATATTGCAACAAAACATTTACCCTAACCCTAACCAGAATTAAAAAAATACAGAGTTTTCTGGATATTGCAACAAAACATTTACCCTAACCCTAACCAGAATTTAAAAAATACAGAGTTTTCTGGATATTGCAACAAAACATTTACCCTAACCCTAACCAGAATTTAAAAATTACAGAGTTTTCTGGATATTGCAACAAAACATTTACCCTAACCCTAACCAGAATTTAAAAAATACAGAGTTTTCTGGATATTGCAACAAAACATTTACCCTAACCCTAACCAGAATTTAAAAAATACAGAGTTTTCTGGATATTGCAACAAAACATTTACCCTAACCCTAACCAGAATTTAAAAAATACAGAGTTTTCTGGATATTGCAACAAAACATTTACCCTAACCCTAACCAGAATTTAAAAAATACAGAGTTTTCTGGATATTGCAACAAAACATTTACCCTAACCCTAACCAGAATTTAAAAAATACAGAGTTTTCTGGATATTGCAACAAAACATTTACCCTAACCCTAACCAGAATTTAAAAAATACAGAGTTTTCTGGATATTGCAACAAAACATTTACCCTAACCCTAACCAGAATTTAAAAAATACAGAGTTTTCTGGATATTGCAACAAAACATTTACCCTAACCCTAACCAGAATTTAAAAAATACAGAGTTTTCTGGATATTGCAACAAAACATTTACCCTAACCCTAACCAGAATTTAAAAAATACAGAGTTTTCTGGATATTGCAACAAAACATTTACCCTAACCCTAACCAGAATTTAAAAAATACAGAGTTTTCTGGATATTGCAACAAAACATTTACCCTAACCCTAACCAGAATTTAAAAAATACAGAGTTTTCTGGATATTGCAACAAAACATTTACCCTAACCAGAATTTAAAAAATACAGAGTTTTCTGGATATTGCAACAAAACATTTACCCTAACCCTAACCAGAATTTAAAAAATACAGAGTTTTCTGGATATTGCAACAAAACATTTACCCTAACCCTAACCAGAATTTAAAAAATACAGAGTTTTCTGGATATTGCAACAAAACATTTACCCTAACCCTAACCAGAATTTCAAAAATACAGAGTTTTCTGGATATTGCAACAAAACATTTACCCTAACCCTAACCAGAATTTAAAAAATACAGAGTTTTCTGGATATTGCAACAAAACATTTACCCTAACCCTAACCAGAATTTAAAAAATACAGAGTTTTCTGGATATTGCAACAAAACATTTACCCTAACCCTTACCAGAATTTAAAAAATACAGAGTTTTCTGGATATTGCAACAAAACATTTACCCTAACCCTAACCAAAAGTGATAAAATACTGAGTTTTCTGGATATTGCAACAAAACATTTACCCTAACCCTAACCAGAATTTAAAAAATACAGAGTTTTCTGGATATTGCAACAAAACCCTAACCCTAACCAAAAGTGATAAAATACTGAGTTTTCTGGATATTGCAATAAAACATTTACCCTAACCCTAACCAGAATTTAAAAAATACAGAGTTTTCTGGATATTGCAACAAAACATTTACCCTAACCCTAACCAGAATTAAAAAAATACAGAGTTTTCTGGATATTGCAACAAAACATTTACCCTAACCCTAACCAGAATTAAAAAAATACAGAGTTTTCTGGATATTGCAACAAAACATTTACCCTAACCCTAACCAGAATTTAAAAAATACAGAGTTTTCTGGATATTGCAACAAAACATTTACCCTAACCCTAACCAGAATTTAAAAAATACAGAGTTTTCTGGATATTGCAACAAAACATTTACCCTAACCCTAACCAGAATTTTAAAAATACAGAGTTTTCTGGATATTGCAACAAAACATTTACCCTAACCCTAACCAGAATTAAAAAAATACAGAGTTTTCTGGATATTGCAACAAAACATTTACCCTAACCCTAACCAGAATTTAAAAAATACAGAGTTTTCTGGATATTGCAACAAAACCCTAACCTTAACCCTAACCAGAATTTTAAAAATACAGAGTTTTCTGGATATTGCAACAAAACATTTACCCTAACCCTAACCAGAATTTAAAAAATACAGAGTTTTCTGGATATTGCAACAAAACCCTAACCTTAACCCTAACCAGAATTTAAAAAATACAGAGTTTTCTGGATATTGCAACAAAACATTTACCCTAACCCTAACCAGAATTTAAAAAATACAGAGTTTTCTGGATATTGCAACAAAACATTTACCCTAACCCTAACCAGAATTTAAAAAATACAGAGTTTTCTGGATATTGCAACTAAACCCTAACCTTAACCCTAACCAGAATTTTAAAAATACAGAGTTTTCTGGATATTGCAACAAAACATTTACCCTAACCCTAACCAGAATTAAAAAAATACAGAGTTTTCTGGATATTGCAACAAAACATTTACCCTAACTCTAACCAGAATTAAAAAAATACAGAGTTTTCTGGATATTGCAACAAAACATTTACCCTAACCCTAACCAGAATTTAAAAAATACAGAGTTTTCTGGATATTGCAACAAAACATTTACCCTAACCCTAACCAGAATTTAAAAAATACAGAGTTTTCTGGATATTGCAACAAAACATTTACCCTAACCCTAACCAGAATTTAAAAAATACAGAGTTTTCTGGATATTGCAACAAAACATTTACCCTAACCCTAACCAGAATTTAAAAAATACAGAGTTTTCTGGATATTGCAACAAAACATTTACCCTAACCCTAACCAGAATTTAAAAAATACAGAGTTTTCTGGATATTGCAACAAAACCCTAACCTTAACCCTAACCAGAATTTAAAAAATACAGAGTTTTCTGGATATTGCAACAAAACATTTACCCTAACCCTAACCAGAATTTAAAAAATACAGAGTTTTCTGGATATTGCAACAAAACCCTAACCTTAACCCTAACCAGAATTTAAAAAATACAGAGTTTTCTGGATATTGCAACAAAACATTTACCCTAACCTTAACCAGAATTTAAAAAATACAGAGTTTTCTGGATATTGCAACAAAACATTTACCCTAACCCTAACCAGAATTTAAAAAATACAGAGTTTTCTGGATATTGCAACAAAACCCTAACCTTAACCCTAACCAGAATTTAAAGAATACAGAGTTTTCTGGATATTGCAACAAAACATTTACCCTAACCCTAACCAGAATTTAAAAAATACAGAGTTTTCTGGATATTGCAACAAAACATTTACCCTAACCCTAACCAGAATTTAAAAAATACAGAGTTTTCTGGATATTGCAACAAAACATTTACCCTAACCCTAACCAGAATTTAAAAAATACAGAGTTTTCTGGATATTGCAACAAAACATTTACCCTAACCCTAACCAGAATTAAAAAAATACAGAGTTTTCTGGATATTGCAACAAAACATTTACCCTAACCCTAACCAGAATTTAAAAAATACAGAGTTTTCTGGATATTGCAACAAAACATTTACCCTAACCCTAACCAGAATTTAAAAAATACAGAGTTTTCTGGATATTGCAACAAAACATTTACCCTAACCCTAACCAGAATTTAAAAAATACAGAGTTTTCTGGATATTGCAACAAAACATTTACCCTAACCCTAACCAGAATTTAAAAAATACAGAGTTTTCTGGATATTGCAACAAAACATTTACCCTAACCCTAACCAGAATTTAAAAAATACAGAGTTTTCTGGATATTGCAACAAAACATTTACCCTAACCCTAACCAGAATTTAAAAAATACAGAGTTTTCTGGATATTGCAACAAAACCCTAACCTTAACCCTAACCAGAATTTAAAAAATACAGAGTTTTCTGGATATTGCAACAAAACATTTACCCTAACCCTAACCAGAATTTAAAAAATACAGAGTTTTCTGGATATTGCAACAAAACATTTACCCTAACCCTAACCAGAATTTAAAAAATACAGAGTTTTCTGGATATTGCAACAAAACCCTAACCTTAACCCTAACCAGAATTTAAAAAATACAGAGTTTTCTGGATATTGCAACAAAACATTTACCCTAACCCTAACCAGAATTTAAAAAATACAGAGTTTTCTGGATATTGCAACAAAACATTTACCCTAACCCTAACCAGAATTTAAAAAATACAGAGTTTTCTGGATATTGCAACAAAACCCTAACCTTAACCCTATCCAGAATTTAAAGAATACAGAGTTTTCTGGATATTGCAACAAAACATTTACCCTAACCCTAACCAGAATTTAAAAAATACAGAGTTTTCTGGATATTGCAACAAAACATTTACCCTAACCCTAACCAGAATTTAAAAAATACAGAGTTTTCTGGATATTGCAACAAAACATTTACCCTAACCCTAACCAGAATTTAAAAAATACAGAGTTTTCTGGATATTGCAACAAAACATTTACCCTAACCCTAACCAGAATTTAAAAAATACAGAGTTTTCTGGATATTGCAACAAAACATTTACCCTAACCCTAACCAGAATTTAAAAAATACAGAGTTTTCTGGATATTGCAACAAAACATTTACCCTAACCCTAACCAGAATTTAAAAAATACAGAGTTTTCTGGATATTGCAACAAAACCCTAACCTTAACCCTAACCAGAATTTAAAGAATACAGAGTTTTCTGGATATTGCAACAAAACATTTACCCTAACCCTAACCAGAATTTAAAAAATACAGAGTTTTCTGGATATTGCAACAAAACATTTACCCTAACCCTAACCAGAATTTAAAAAATACAGAGTTTTCTGGATATTGCAACAAAACATTTACCCTAACCCTAACCAGAATTTAAAAAATACAGAGTTTTCTGGATATTGCAACAAAACATTTACCCTAACCCTAACCAGAATTTAAAAAATACAGAGTTTTCTGGATATTGCAACAAAACATTTACCCTAACCCTAACCAGAATTTAAAAAATACAGAGTTTTCTGGATATTGCAACAAAACATTTACCCTAACCCTAACCAGAATTTAAAAAATACAGAGTTTTCTGGATATTGCAACAAAACATTTACCCTAACCCTAACCAGAATTTAAAAAATACAGAGTTTTCTGGATATTGCAACAAAACATTTACCCTAACCCTAACCAGAATTTAAAAAATACAGAGTTTTCTGGATATTGCAACAAAACATTTACCCTAACCCTAACCAGAATTTAAAAAATACAGAGTTTTCTGGATATTGCAACAAAACCCTAACCCTAACCAAAAGTGATAAAATACTGAGTTTTCTGGATATTGCAACAAAACATTTACCCTAACCCTAACCAGAATTTAAAAAATACAGAGTTTTCTGGATATTGCAACAAAACCCTAACCCTAACCAAAAGTGATAAAATACTGAGTTTTCTGGATATTGCAACAAAACATTTACCCTAACCCTAACCAGAATTTAAAAAATACAGAGTTTTCTGGATATTGCAACAAAACATTTACCCTAACCCTAACCAGAATTTAAAAAATACAGAGTTTTCTGGATATTGCAACAAAACATTTACCCTAACCCTAACCAGAATTTAAAAAATACAGAGTTTTCTGGATATTGCAACAAAACATTTACCCTAACCCTAACCAGAATTTAAAAAATACAGAGTTTTCTGGATATTGCAACAAAACATTTACCCTAACCCTAACCAGAATTTAAAAAATACAGAGTTTTCTGGATATTGCAACAAAACATTTACCCTAACCCTAACCAGAATTTAAAAAATACAGAGTTTTCTGGATATTGCAACAAAACATTTACCCTAACCCTAACCAGAATTTAAAAAATACAGAGTTTTCTGGATATTGCAACAAAACCCTAACCCTAACCAAAAGTGATAAAATACTGAGTTTTCTGGATATTGCAACAAAACCCTAACCCTAACCCTTACCCTAACCAGAATTTAAAAAATACAGAGTTTTCTGGATATTGGCACAAAACCCTAACCCTAACTAAAAGTGATAAAATACTGAGTTTTCTGGATATTGCAACAAAACATTTACCCTAACCCTAACCAGAATTTAAAAAATACAGAGTTTTCTGGATATTGCAACAAAACCCTAACCCTAACCAAAAGTGATAAAATACTGAGTTTTCTGGATATTGCAACAAAATATTTACCCTAACCCTAACCAGAATTTAAAAAATACAGAGTTTTCTGGATATTGCAACAAAACATTTACCCTAACCCTAACCAGAATTTAAAAAATACAGAGTTTTCTGGATATTGCAACAAAACATTTACCCTAACCCTAACCAGAATTTAAAAAATACAGAGTTTTCTGGATATTGCAACAAAACATTTACCCTAACCCTAACCAGAATTTAAAAAATACAGAGTTTTCTGGATATTGCAACAAAACATTTACCCTAACCCTAACCAGAATTTAAAAAATACAGAGTTTTCTGGATATTGCAACAAAACCCTAACCCTAACAAAAAGTGATAAAATACTGAGTTTTCTGGATATTGCAACAAAACCCTAACCCTAACCGTTACCCTTACCAGAATTTAAAAAATACAGAGTTTTCTGGATATTGCAACAAAACCCTAACCCTAACCAAAAGTGATAAAATACTGAGTTTTCTGGATATTGCAACAAAACATTTACCCTAACCCTAACCAGAATTTAAAAAATACAGAGTTTTCTGGATATTGAAACAAAACATTTACCCTAACCCTAACCAGAATTTTAAAAATACAGAGTTTTCTGGATATTGCAACAAAACATTTACCCTAACCCTAACCAAAAGTCATAAAATACTGAGTTTTCTGGATATTGCAACAAAACATTTACCCTAACCCTAACCAGAATTTAAAAAATACAGAGTTTTCTGGATATTGCAACAAAACATTTACCCTAACCCTAACCAGAATTTAAAAAATACAGAGTTTTCTGGATATTGCAACAAAACATTTACCCTAACCCTAACCAGAATTTAAAAAATACAGAGTTTTCTGGATATTGCAACAAAACATTTACCCTAACCCTAACCAGAATTTAAAAAATACAGAGTTTTCTGGATATTGCAACAAAACATTTACCCTAACCCTAACCAGAATTTAAAAAATACATAGTTTTCTGGATATTGCAACAAAACATTTACCCTAACCCTAACCAGAATTTAAAAAATACAGAGTTTTCTGGATATTGCAACAAAACCCTAACCCTAACCAAAAGTGATAAAATACTGAGTTTTCTGGATATTGCAACAAAACATTTACCCTAACCCTAACCAGAATTTAAAAAATACAGAGTTTTCTGGATATTGCAACAAAACCCTAACCCTAACCAAAAGTGATAAAATACTGAGTTTTCTGGATATTGCAACAAAACATTTACCCTAACCCTAACCAGAATTTAAAAAATACAGAGTTTTCTGGATATTGCAACAAAACCCTAACCCTAACCCTAACCCTTACCAGAATTTTAAAAATACAGAGTTTTCTGGATATTGCAACAAAACCCTAACCCTAACAAAAAGTGATAAAATACTGAGTTTTCTGGATATTGCAACAAAACCCTAACCCTAACCGTTACCCTAACCAGAATTTAAAAAATACAGAGTTTTCTGGATATTGCAACAAAACCCTAACCCTAACCAAAAGTGATAAAATACTGAGTTTTCTGGATATTGCAACAAAACATTTACCCTAACCCTAACCAGAATTTAAAAAATACAGAGTTTTCTGGATATTGAAACAAAGCATTTACCCTAACCCTAACCAGAATTTAAAAAATACAGAGTTTTCTGGATATTGCAACAAAACATTTACCCTAACCCTAACCAAAAGTCATAAAATACTGAGTTTTCTGGATATTGCAACAAAACATTTACCCTAACCCTAACCAGAATTTAAAAAATACAGAGTTTTCTGGATATTGCAACAAAACATTTACCCTAACCCTAACCAGAATTTAAAAAATACAGAGTTTTCTGGATATTGCAACAAAACATTTACCCTAACCCTAACCAGAATTTAAAAAATACAGAGTTTTCTGGATATTGCAACAAAACATTTACCCTAACCCTAACCAGAATTTTAAAAATACAGAGTTTTCTGGATATTGCAACAAAACATTTACCCTAACCCTAACCAGAATTTAAAAAATACAGAGTTTTCTGGATATTGCAACAAAACATTTACCCTAACCCTAACCAGAATTTAAAAAATACAGAGTTTTCTGGATATTGCAACAAAACCCTAACCCTAACCCTAACCAGAATTTAAAAAATACAGAGTTTTCTGGATATTGCAACAAAACATTTACCCTAACCCTAACAAGAATTTAAAAAATACAGAGTTTTCTGGATATTGCAACAAAACATTTACCCTAACCCTAACCAGAATTTAAAAAATACAGAGTTTTCTGGATATTGCAACAAAACCCTAACCCTAACCAAAAGTGATAAAATACTGAGTTTTCTGGATATTGCAACAAAACATTTACCCTAACCCTAACCAGAATTTAAAAAATACAGAGTTTTCTGGATATTGCAACAAAACCCTAACCCTAACCAAAAGTGATAAAATACTGAGTTTTCTGGATATTGCAACAAAACCCTAACCCTAACCCTTACCCTAACCAGAATTTAAAAAATACAGAGTTTTCTGGATATTGACACAAAACCCTAACCCTAACTAAAAGTGATAAAATACTGAGTTTTCTGGATATTGCAACAAAACATTTACCCTAACCCTAACCAGAATTTAAAAAATACAGAATTTTCTGGATATTGCAACAAAACATTTACCCTAACCAAAAGTGATAAAATACTGAGTTTTCTGGATATTGCAACAAAATATTTACCCTAACCCTAACCAGAATTTAAAAAATACAGAGTTTTCTGGATATTGCAACAAAACATTTACCCTAACCCTAACCAGAATTTAAAAAATACAGAGTTTTCTGGATATTGCAACAAAACATTTACCCTAACCCTAACCAGAATTTAAAAAATACAGAGTTTTCTGGATATTGCAACAAAACATTTACCCTAACCCTAACCAGAATTTAAAAAATACAGAGTTTTCTGGATATTGCAACAAAACATTTACCCTAACCCTAACCAGAATTTAAAAAATACAGAGTTTTCTGGATATTGCAACAAAACCCTAACCCTAACAAAAAGTGATAAAATACTGAGTTTTCTGGATATTGCAACAAAACCCTAACCCTAACCGTTACCCTTACCAGAATTTAAAAAATACAGAGTTTTCTGGATATTGCAACAAAACCCTAACCCTAACCAAAAGTGATAAAATACTGAGTTTTCTGGATATTGCAACAAAACATTTACCCTAACCCTAACCAGAATTTAAAAAATACAGAGTTTTCTGGATATTGAAACAAAACATTTACCCTAACCCTAACCAGAATTTTAAAAATACAGAGTTTTCTGGATATTGCAACAAAACATTTACCCTAACCCTAACCAAAAGTCATAAAATACTGAGTTTTCTGGATATTGCAACAAAACATTTACCCTAACCCTAACCAGAATTTAAAAAATACAGAGTTTTCTGGATATTGCAACAAAACATTTACCCTAACCCTAACCAGAATTTAAAAAATACAGAGTTTTCTGGATATTGCAACAAAACATTTACCCTAACCCTAACCAGAATTTAAAAAATACAGAGTTTTCTGGATATTGCAACAAAACATTTACCCTAACCCTAACCAGAATTTAAAAAATACAGAGTTTTCTGGATATTGCAACAAAACATTTACCCTAACCCTAACCAGAATTTAAAAAATACAGAGTTTTCTGGATATTGCAACAAAACATTTACCCTAACCCTAACCAGAATTTAAAAAATACAGAGTTTTCTGGATATTGCAACAAAACCCTAACCCTAACCAAAAGTGATAAAATACTGAGTTTTCTGGATATTGCAACAAAACATTTACCCTAACCCTAACCAGAATTTAAAAAATACAGAGTTTTCTGGATATTGCAACAAAACCCTAACCCTAACAAAAAGTGATAAAATACTGAGTTTTCTGGATATTGCAACAAAACCCTAACCCTAACCGTTACCCTAACCAGAATTTAAAAAATACAGAGTTTTCTGGATATTGCAACAAAACCCTAACCCTAACCAAAAGTGATAAAATACTGAGTTTTCTGGATATTGCAACAAAACATTTACCCTAACCCTAACCAGAATTTAAAAAATACAGAGTTTTCTGGATATTGAAACAAAGCATTTACCCTAACCCTAACCAGAATTTAAAAAATACAGAGTTTTCTGGATATTGCAACAAAACATTTACCCTAACCCTAACCAAAAGTCATAAAATACTGAGTTTTCTGGATATTGCAACAAAACATTTACCCTAACCCTAACCAGAATTTAAAAAATACAGAGTTTTCTGGATATTGCAACAAAACATTTACCCTAACCCTAACCAGAATTTAAAAAATACAGAGTTTTCTGGATATTGCAACAAAACCCTAACCCTAACCAAAAGTGATAAAATACTGAGTTTTCTGGATATTGCAACAAAACATTTACCCTAACCCTAACCAGAATTTAAAAAATACAGAGTTTTCTGGATATTGCAACAAAACCCTAACCCTAACCAAAAGTGATAAAATACTGAGTTTTCTGGATATTGCAACAAAACATTTACCCTAACCCTAACCAGAATTTAAAAAATACAGAGTTTTCTGGATATTGCAACAAAACCCTAACCCTAACCCTAACCCTTACCAGAATTTTAAAAATACAGAGTTTTCTGGATATTGCAACAAAACCCTAACCCTAACAAAAAGTGATAAAATACTGAGTTTTCTGGATATTGCAACAAAACCCTAACCCTAACCGTTACCCTAACCAGAATTTAAAAAATACAGAGTTTTCTGGATATTGCAACAAAACCCTAACCCTAACCAAAAGTGATAAAATACTGAGTTTTCTGGATATTGCAACAAAACATTTACCCTAACCCTAACCAGAATTTAAAAAATACAGAGTTTTCTGGATATTGAAACAAAGCATTTACCCTAACCCTAACCAGAATTTAAAAAATACAGAGTTTTCTGGATATTGCAACAAAACATTTACCCTAACCCTAACCAAAAGTCATAAAATACTGAGTTTTCTGGATATTGCAACAAAACATTTACCCTAACCCTAACCAGAATTTAAAAAATACAGAGTTTTCTGGATATTGCAACAAAACATTTACCCTAACCCTAACCAGAATTTAAAAAATACAGAGTTTTCTGGATATTGCAACAAAACATTTACCCTAACCCTAACCAGAATTTAAAAAATACAGAGTTTTCTGGATATTGCAACAAAACATTTACCCTAACCCTAACCAGAATTTTAAAAATACAGAGTTTTCTGGATATTGCAACAAAACATTTACCCTAACCCTAACCAGAATTTAAAAAATACAGAGTTTTCTGGATATTGCAACAAAACATTTACCCTAACCCTAACCAGAATTTAAAAAATACAGAGTTTTCTGGATATTGCAACAAAACATTTACCCTAACCCTAACCAGAATTTAAAAAATACAGAGTTTTCTGGATATTGCAACAAAACATTTACCCTAACCCTAACCAGAATTTAAAAAATACAGAGTTTTCTGGATATTGCAACAAAACATTTACCCTAACCCTAACCAGAATTTAAAAAATACAGAGTTTTCTGGATATTGCAACAAAACCCTAACCCTAACCCTAACCAGAATTTAAAAAATACAGAGTTTTCTGGATATTGCAACAAAACATTTACCCTAACCCTAACCAGAATTTAAAAAATACAGAGTTTTCTGGATATTGCAACAAAACATTTACCCTAACCCTAACCAGAATTTAAAAAATACAGAGTTTTCTGGATATTGCAACAAAACCCTAACCCTAACCAAAAGTGATAAAATACTGAGTTTTCTGGATATTGCAACAAAACATTTACCCTAACCCTAACCAGAATTTAAAAAATACAGAGTTTTCTGGATATTGCAACAAAACCCTAACCCTAACCAAAAGTGATAAAATACTGAGTTTTCTGGATATTGCAACAAAACCCTAACCCTAACCCTTACCCTAACCAGAATTTAAAAAATACAGAGTTTTCTGGATATTGACACAAAACCCTAACCCTAACTAAAAGTGATAAAATACTGAGTTTTCTGGATATTGCAACAAAACATTTACCCTAACCCTAACCAGAATTTAAAAAATACAGAATTTTCTCGATATTGCAACAAAACATTTACCCTAACCAAAAGTGATAAAATACTGAGTTTTCTGGATATTGCAACAAAATATTTACCCTAACCCTAACCAGAATTTAAAAAATACAGAGTTTTCTGGATATTGCAACAAAACATTTACCCTAACCCTAACCAGAATTTAAAAAATACAGAGTTTTCTGGATATTGCAACAAAACATTTACCCTAACCCTAACCAGAATTTAAAAAATACAGAGTTTTCTGGATATTGCAACAAAACATTTACCCTAACCCTAACCAGAATTTAAAAAATACAGAGTTTTCTGGATATTGCAACAAAACATTTACCCTAACCCTAACCAGAATTTAAAAAATACAGAGTTTTCTGGATATTGCAACAAAACCCTAACCCTAACAAAAAGTGATAAAATACTGAGTTTTCTGGATATTGCAACAAAACCCTAACCCTAACCGTTACCCTTACCAGAATTTTAAAAATACAGAGTTTTCTGGATATTGCAACAAAACCCTAACCCTAACCAAAAGTGATAAAATACTGAGTTTTCTGGATATTGCAACAAAACATTTACCCTAACCCTAACCAGAATTTAAAAAATACAGAGTTTTCTGGATATTGAAACAAAACATTTACCCTAACCCTAACCAGAATTTTAAAAATACAGAGTTTTCTGGATATTGCAACAAAACATTTACCCTAACCCTAACCAAAAGTCATAAAATACTGAGTTTTCTGGATATTGCAACAAAACATTTACCCTAACCCTAACCAGAATTTAAAAAATACAGAGTTTTCTGGATATTGCAACAAAACATTTACCCTAACCCTAACCAGAATTTAAAAAATACAGAGTTTTCTGGATATTGCAACAAAACATTTACCCTAACCCTAACCAGAATTTAAAAAATACAGAGTTTTCTGGATATTGCAACAAAACATTTACCCTAACCCTAACCAGAATTTAAAAAATACAGAGTTTTCTGGATATTGCAACAAAACATTTACCCTAACCCTAACCAGAATTTTAAAAATACAGAGTTTTCTGGATATTGCAACAAAACCCTAACCCTAACCAAAAGTGATAAAATACTGAGTTTTCTGGATATTGCAACAAAACATTTACCCTAACCCTAACCAGAATTTAAAAAATACAGAGTTTTCTGGATATTGCAACAAAACCCTAACCCTAACAAAAAGTGATAAAATACTGAGTTTTCTGGATATTGCAACAAAACCCTAACCCTAACCGTTACCCTAACCAGAATTTAAAAAATACAGAGTTTTCTGGATATTGCAACAAAACCCTAACCCTAACCAAAAGTGATAAAATACTGAGTTTTCTGGATATTGCAACAAAACATTTACCCTAACCCTTACCAGAATTTAAAAAATACAGAGTTTTCTGGATATTGAAACAAAGCATTTACCCTAACCCTAACCAGAATTTAAAAAATACAGAGTTTTCTGGATATTGCAACAAAACATTTACCCTAACCCTAACCAAAAGTCATAAAATACTGAGTTTTCTGGATATTGCAACAAAACATTTACCCTAACCCTAACCAGAATTTAAAAAATACAGAGTTTTCTGGATATTGCAACAAAACATTTACCCTAACCCTAACCAGAATTTAAAAAATACAGAGTTTTCTGGATATTGCAACAAAACATTTACCCTAACCCTAACCAGAATTTAAAAAATACAGAGTTTTCTGGATATTGCAACAAAACATTTACCCTAACCCTAACCAGAATTTTAAAAATACAGAGTTTTCTGGATATTGCAACAAAACATTTACCCTAACCCTAACCAGAATTTAAAAAATACAGAGTTTTCTGGATATTGCAACAAAACATTTACCCTAACCCTAACCAGAATTTAAAAAATACAGAGTTTTCTGGATATTGCAACAAAACATTTACCCTAACCCTAACCAGAATTTAAAAAATACAGAGTTTTCTGGATATTGCAACAAAACCCTAACCCTAACCAAAAGTGATAAAATACAGAGTTTTCTGGATATTGCAACAAAACATTTACCCTAACCCTAACCAGAATTTAAAAAATACAGAGTTTTCTGGATATTGCAACAAAACATTTACCCTAACCCTAACCAGAATTTAAAAAATACAGAGTTTTCTGGATATTGCAACAAAACCCTAACCCTAACCAAAAGTGATAAAATACAGAGTTTTCTGGATATTGCAACAAAATATTTACCCTAACCCTAACCAGAATTTAAAAAATACAGAGTTTTCTGGATATTGCAACAAAACATTTACCCTAACCCTAACCAGAATTTAAAAAATACAGAGTTTTCTGGATATTGCAACAAAACATTTACCCTAACCCTAACCAGGATTTAAAAAATACAGAGTTTTCTGGATATTGCAACAAAACATTTACCCTAACCCTAACCAGAATTTAAAAAATACAGAGTTTTCTGGATATTGCAACAAAACATTTACCCTAACCCTAACCAGAATTTAAAAAATACAGAGTTTTCTGGATAGTGCAACAAAACATTTACCCTAACCCTAACCAGAATTTAAAAAATACAGAGTTTTCTGGATATTGCAACAAGACCCTTACCCTTACCCTTACCCTAACCAGAATTTAAAAAATACAGAGTTTTCTGGATATTGCAACAAAACATTTACCCTAACCCTAACCAGAATTTAAAAAATACAGAGTTTTCTGGATATTGCAACAAAACATTTACCCTAACCCTAACAAGAATTTAAAAAATACAGAGTTTTCTGGATATTGCAACAAAACATTTACCCTAACCCTAACCAGAATTTAAAAAATACAGAGTTTTCTGGATATTGCAACAAAACCCTAACCCTAACCAGAATTTACAAAATACAGAGTTTTCTGGATATTGCAACAAAACATTTACCCTAACCCTAACCAGAATTAAAAAAATACAGAGTTTTCTGGATATTGCAACAAAACCCTAACCCTAACCCTTACCCTAACCAAAATGTAAACAATACAGAGTTTTCTGGATATTGCAACAAAACCCTAACCCTAACCCTTACCCTAACCAGAATTTAAAAAATACAGAGTTTTCTGGATATTGCAACAAAACCCTAACCCTAACCAAAAGTGATAAAATACTGAGTTTTCTGGATATTGCAACAAAACATTTACCCTAACCCTAACCAGAATTTAAAAAATACAGAGTTTTCTGGATATTGCAACCAAAACCCTAACCCTAACCCTTACCCTAACCAGAATTTAAAAAATACAGAGTTTTCTGGATATTGCAACAAAACCCTAACCCTAACCCTTACCCTAACCAGAATTTAAAAAATACTGAGTTTTCTGGATATTGCAACAAAACATTTACCCTAACCCTAACCAGAATTTAAAAAATACAGAATTTTCGTGATATTGCAACAAAACCCTAACCCTAACCAAAAGTGATAAAATACTGAGTTTTCTGGATATTGCAACAAAACATTTACCCTAACCCTAACCAGAATTTAAAAAATACAGAGTTTTCTGGATATTGCAACAAAACCCTAACCCTAACCTAAAGTGATAAAATACTGAGTTTTCTGGATATTGCAACAAAACATTTACCCTAACCCTAACCAGAATTTAAAAAATACAGAATTTTCGTGATATTGCAACAAAACCCTAACCCTAACCAAAAGTGATAAAATACTGAGTTTTCTGGATATTGAATCAAAACATTTACCTTAACCCTAACCAGAATTTAAAAAATACAGAGTTTTCTGGATATTGCAACAAAACCCTAACCCTAACCTAAAGTGATAAAATACCGAGTTTTCTGGATATTGGAACAAAACATTTACCTTAAACCTAACCAGAATTACAAAATACTGAGTTTTCTGGATATTGCAACAAAACCCTAACCCTAACCCTTACCCTAACCAGAATTAAAAAAATACAGAGTTTTCTGGATATTGCAACAAGACCCTAACCCTAACCCTTACCCTAACCAGAATTTAAAAAATACAGAGTTTTCTGGATATTGCAACAAGACCCTAACCATAACCCTTACCCTAACCAGAATTTTAAAAATACAGAGTTTTCTGGATATTGCAACAAAACCCTAACCCTAACCCTTACCCTAACCAGAATTTAAAAAATACAGAGTTTTCTGGATATTGCAACAAGACCCTAACCCTAACCCTTACCCTAACCAGAATTTAAAAAATACAGAGTTTTCTGGATATTGCAACAATACATTTACCCTAACCCTTACCAGAATTTAAAAAATACAGAGTTTTCTGGATATTGCAACAAAACATTTACCCTAACCCTAACCAGAATTTAAAAAATACAGAGTTTTCTGGATATTGCAACAAAACATTTACCCTAACCAGAATTTAAAAAATACAGAGTTTTCTGGATATTGCAACAAAACATTTACCCTAACCAGAATTTTAAAAATACAGAGTTTTCTGGATATTGCAACAAAACATTTACCCGAACCCTAACCAGAATTTAAAAAATACAGAGTTTTCTGGATATTGCAACAAAACATTTACCCTAACCCTAACCAGAATTTAAAAAATACAGAGTTTTCTGGATATTGCAACAAAACATTTACCCTAACCCTAACCAGAATTTAAAAAATGCAGAGTTTTCTGGATATTGCAACAAAACCCTAACTCTAACCAAAAGTGATAAAATACTGAGTTTTCTGGATATTGCAACCAAACATTTACCCTAACCCTAACCAGAATTTAAAAAATACAGAGTTTTCTGGATATTGCAACAAAACCCTAACCCTAACCAAAAGTGATAAAATACTGAGTTTTCTGGATATTGCAACAAAACATTTACCCTAACCCTAACCAGAATTTAAAAAATACAGAGTTTTCTGGATATTGCAACAAAACCCTAACCCTAACCAAACGTGATAAAATACAGAGTTTTCTGGATATTGCAACTAACCCTAACCCTAACCAAAAGTGATAAAATACTGAGTTTTCTGGATATTGCAACAAAACCCTAACCCTAACCAGAATTTACAAAATACAGAGTTTTCTGGATATTGCAACAAAACATTTACCCTAACCCTAACCAGAATTTAAAAAATACAGAGTTTCCTGGATATTGCAACAAAACCCTAACCCTAACCCTTACCCTAACCAGAATGTAAACAATACAGAGTTTTCTGGATATTGCAACAAAACCCTAACCCTAACCCTTAACCTAACCAGAATTTAAAAAATACAGAGTTTTCTGGATATTGCACAAAACCCTAACCCAAACCCTAACCCTAACCAGAATTTAAAAAATACCGAGTTTTCTGGATATTGCAACAAAACCCTAACCCTAACCAAAAGTGATAAAATACTGAGTTTTCTGGATATTGCAACAAAACATTTACCCTAACCCTAACCAGAATTTAAAAAATACAGAGTTTTCTGGATATTGCAACCAAAACCCTAACCCTAACCGTTACCCTAACCAGAATTTAAAAAATACAGAGTTTTCTGGATATTGCAACAAAACCCTAACCCTAACCCTTACCCTAACCAGAATTTAAAAAATACTGAGTTTTCTGGATATTGCAACAAAACATTTACCCTAACCCTAACCAGAATTTAAAAAATACAGAGTTTTCTGGATATTGCAACAAAACCCTAACCCTAACCAAAAGTGATAAAATACTGAGTTTTCTGGATATTGCAACAAAACATTTCCTCTAACCCTAACCAGAATTTAAAAAATACAGAGTTTTCTGGATATTGCAACAAAACCCTAACCCTAACCAAAAGTGATAAAATACAGAGTTTTCTGGATATTGCAACAAAATATTTACCCTAACCCTAACCAGAATTTAAAAAATACAGAGTTTTCTGGATATTGCAACAAAACATTTACCCTAACCCTAACCAGAATTTAAAAAATACAGAGTTTTCTGGATATTGCAACAAAACATTTACCCTAACCCTAACCAGAATTTAAAAAATACAGAGTTTTCTGGATATTGCAACAAAACATTTACCCTAACCTTAACCGAAATTTAAAAAATACAGAGTTTTCTGGATATTGCAACAAAACATTTACCCTAACCCTAACCAGAATTTAAAAAATACAGAGTTTTCTGGATATTGCAACAAAACATTTATCCTAACCCTAACCAGAATTAAAAAAATACAGAGTTTTCTGGATATTGCAACAAAACATTTACCCTAACCCTAACCAGAATTTAAAAAATACAGAGTTTTCTGGATATTGCAACAAAACATTTACCCTAACCCTAACCAGAATTTAAAAAATACAGAGTTTTCTGGATATTGCAACAAAACATTTACCCTAACCCTAACCAGAATTTAAAAAATACAGAGTTTTCTGGATATTGCAACAAAACATTTACCCTAACCAGAATTTAAAAAATACAGAGTTTTCTGGATATTGCAACAAAACATTTACCCTAACCAGAATTTAAAAAATACAGAGTTTTCAGGATATTGCAACAAAACCCTAACCCTAACCAAAAGTGATAAAATACTGAGTTTTCTGGATATTGCAACAAAACATTTACCCTAACCCTAACCAGAATTTAAAAAATACAGAGTTTTCTGGATATTGCAACAAAACCCTAACCCTAACCAGAATTTACAAAATACAGAGTTTTCTGGATATTGCAACAAAACATTTACCCTAACCCTAACCAGAATTAAAAAAATACAGAGTTTTCTGGATATTGCAACAAAACCCTAACCCTAACCCTAACCCTAACCAGAATTTAAAAAATACAGAGTTTTCTGGATATTGCAACAAAACCCTAACCCTAACCAAAAGTGATAAAATACTGAGTTTTCTGGATATTGCAACAAAACATTTACCCTAACCCTAACCAGAATTTAAAAAATACAGAGTTTTCTGGATATTGCAACCAAAACCCTAACCCTAACCCTTACCCTAACCAGAATTTAAAAAATACAGAGTTTTCTGGATATTGCAACAAAACCCTAACCCTAACCCTTACCCTAACCAGAATTTAAAAAATACTGAGTTTTCTGGATATTGCAACAAAACATTTACCCTAACCCTAACCAGAATTTAAAAAATACAGAATTTTCGTGATATTGCAACAAAACCCTAACCCTAACCAAAAGTGATAAAATACTGAGTTTTCTGGATATTGCAACAAAACATTTACCCTAACCCTAACCAGAATTTAAAAAATACAGAGTTTTCTGGATATTGCAACAAAACCCTAACCCTAACCTAAAGTGATAAAATACTGAGTTTTCTGGATATTGCAACAAAACATTTACCCTAACCCTAACCAGAATTTAAAAAATACAGAATTTTCGTGATATTGCAACAAAACCCTAACCCTAACCAAAAGTGATAAAATACTGAGTTTTCTGGATATTGCAACAAAACATTTACCTTAACCCTAACCAGAATTTAAAAAATACAGAGTTTTCTGGATATTGCAACAAAACCCTAACCCTAACCTAAAGTGATAAAATACCGAGTTTTCTGGATATTGGAACAAAACATTTACCTTAAACCTAACCAGAATTACAAAATACTGAGTTTTCTGGATATTGCAACAAAACCCTAACCCTAACCCTTACCCTAACCAGAATTAAAAAAATACAGAGTTTTCTGGATATTGCAACAAGACCCTAACCCTAACCCTTACCCTAACCAGAATTTAAAAAATACAGAGTTTTCTGGATATTGCAACAAGACCCTAACCATAACCCTTACCCTAACCAGAATTTAAAAAATACAGAGTTTTCTGGATATTGCAACAAAACCCTAACCCTAACCCTTACCTTAACCAGAATTTAAAAAATACAGAGTTTTCTGGATATTGCAACAAGACCCTAACCCTAACCCTTACCCTAACCAGAATTTAAAAAATACAGAGTTTTCTGGATATTGCAACAAAACATTTACCCTAACCCTTACCAGAATTTAAAAAATACAGAGTTTTCTGGATATTGCAACAAAACATTTACCCTAACCCTAACCAGAATTAAAAAAATACAGAGTTTTCTGGATATTGCAACAAAACATTTACCCTAACCAGAATTTAAAAAATACAGAGTTTTCTGGATATTGCAACAAAACATTTACCCTAACCAGAATTTTAAAAATACAGAGTTTTCTGGATATTGCAACAAAACATTTACCCGAACCCTAACCAGAATTTAAAAAATACAGAGTTTTCTGGATATTGCAACAAAACATTTACCCTAACCCTAACCAGAATTTAAATAATACAGAGTTTTCTGGATATTGCAACAAAACATTTACCCTAACCCTAACCAGAATTTAAAAAATGCAGAGTTTTCTGGATATTGCAACAAAACCCTAACTCTAACCAAAAGTGATAAAATACTGAGTTTTCTGGATATTGCAACAAAACATTTACCCTAACCCTAACCAGAATGTAAAAAATGCAGAGTTTTCTGGATATTGCAACAAAACCCTAACCCTAACCAAACGTGATAAAATACAGAGTTTTCTGGATATTGCAACTAACCCTAACCCTAACCAAAAGTGATAAAATACTGAGTTTTCTGGATATTGCAACAAAACCCTAACCCTAACCAGAATTTACAAAATACAGAGTTTTCTGGATATTGCAACAAAACATTTACCCTAACCCTAACCAGAATTTAAAAAATACAGAGTTTCCTGGATATTGCAACAAAACCCTAACCCTAACCCTTACCCTAACCAGAATGTAAACAATACAGAGTTTTCTGGATATTGCAACAAAACCCTAACCCTAACCCTTACCCTAACCAGAATTTAAAAAATACAGAGTTTTCTGGATATTGCACAAAACCCTAACCCAAACCCTAACCCTAACCAGAATTTAAAAAATACCGAGTTTTCTGGATATTGCAACCAAACCCTAACCCTAACCAAAAGTGATAAAATACTGAGTTTTCTGGATATTGCAACAAAACATTTACCCTAACCCTAACCAGAATTTAAAAAATACAGAGTTTTCTGGATATTGCAACCAAAACCCTAACCCTAACCCTTACCCTAACCAGAATTTAAAAAATACAGAGTTTTCTGGATATTGCAACAAAACCCTAACCCTAACCCTTACCCTAACCAGAATTTAAAAAATACTGAGTTTTCTGGATATTGCAACAAAACATTTACCCTAACCCTAACCAGAATTTAAAAAATACAGAGTTTTCTGGATATTGCAACAAAACCCTCACCCTAACCAAAAGTGATAAAATACTGAGTTTTCTGGATATTGCAACAAAACATTTCCTCTAACCCTAACCAGAATTTAAAAAATACAGAGTTTTCTGGATATTGCAACAAAACCCTAACCCTAACCCTTACCCTAACCAGAATTTAAAAAATACAGAGTTTTCTGGATATTGCAACAAGACCCTAACCCTAACCCTTACCCTAACCAGAATTTAAAAAATACAGAGTTTTCTGGATATTGCAACAAAACCCTAACCCTAACCCTTACCCTAACCAGAATTAAAAAAATACAGAGTTTTCTGGATATTGCAACAAGACCCTAACCCTAACCCTTACCCTAACCAGAATTTAAAAAATACAGAGTTTTCTGGATATTGCAACAAAACCCTAACCTTAACCCTTACCCTAACCAGAATTTAAAAAATACAGAGTTTTCTGGATATTGCAACAAAACCCTAACCGTAACCCTTACCCTAACCAGAACTTAAAAAATACAGAGTTTTCTGGATATTGCAACAAAACCCTAACCCTAACCCTTACCCTAACCAAAAGTGATAAAATACTGAGTTTTCTGGATATTGCAACAAAACCCTAACCCTAACCCTAACCAGAATTTTGAAAATACAGAGTTTTCTGGATATTGCAACAAAACCCTAACCCTAACCCTTACCCTAACCAGAATTTAAAAAATACAGAGTTTTCTGGATATTGCAACAAAACCCTAACCCTAACCCTTACCCTAACCAGAATTTTAAAAATACAGAGTTTTCTGGATATTGCAACAAAACCCTAACCCTAACCAAAAGTGATAAAATACTGAGTTTTCTGGATATTGCAACAAAACATTTACCCTAACCCTAACCAGAATTTAAAAAATACAGAGTTTTCTGGATATTGCAACAAAACCCTAATCCTAACCAAA
This sequence comes from Sepiola atlantica, assembly GCA_963556195.1. NCBI lineage: Eukaryota > Metazoa > Mollusca > Cephalopoda > Sepiida > Sepiolidae > Sepiola > Sepiola atlantica. Next base: position 747,001 of record CAUVYP010000088.1, on the reverse strand, counting down.
AGTGATAAAATACTGAGTTTTCTGGATATTGCAACAAAACATTTACCCTAACCCTAACCAGAATTTAAAAAATACAGAGTTTTCTGGATATTGCAACAAAACATTTACCCTAACCCTAACCAGAATTTAAAAAATACAGAGTTTTCTGGATATTGCAACAAAACCCTAACCCTAACCAAAAGTGATAAAATACTGAGTTTTCTGGATATTGCAACAAAACATTTACCCTAACCCTAACCAGAATTTAAAAAATACAGAGTTTTCTGGATATTGCAACAAAACATTTACCCTAACCCAACCAGAATTTAAAAAATACAGAGTTTTGTGGATATTGCAACAAAACCCTAACCCTAACCAGAATTTATAAAATACTGAGTTTTCTGGATATTGCAACAAAACATTTACCCTAACCCTAACCAGAATTAAAAAATTACAGAGTTTTCTGGATATTGCAACAAAACATTTACCCTAACCCTAACCAGAATTTAAAAAATACAGAGTTTTCTGGATATTGCAACAAAACATTTACCCTTACCCTAACCAGAATTTAAAAAATACAGAGTTTTCTGGATATTGCAACAAAACCCTAACCCTAACCAAAAGTGATAAAATACTGAGTTTTCTGGATATTGCAACAAAACCCTAACCCTAACCCTTACCCTAACCAGAATTTAAAAAATACAGAGTATTCTGGATATGGCAACAAAACCTTAACCCTAACCAAAAGTGATAAAATACTGAGTTTTCTGGATATTGCAACAAAACATTTACCCTAACTCTAACCAGAATTTAAAAAATACAGAGTTTTCTGGATATTGCAACAAAACATTTACCCTAACCCTAACCAGAATTTAAAAAATACAGAGTTTTCTGGATATTGCAACAAAACATTTACCCTAAACCTAACCAGAATTTAAAAAATACAGAGTTTTCTGGATATTGCAACAAAACCCTAACCTTAACCCTTACCCTAACCAGAATTTAAACAATAGAGAGTTTTCTGGATATTGCAACAAAACCCTAACCCTAACCCTTACCCTAACCAGAACTTAAAAATACAGAGTTTTCTGGATATTGCAACAAAACCCTAACCCTAACCCTTACCCTAACCAAAAGTGATAAAATACTGAGTTTTCTGGATATTGCAACAAAACCCTTACCCTAACCCTAACCCTAAACAGAATTTTGAAAATACAGAGTTTTCTGGATATTGCAACAAAACCCTAACCCTAACCCTTACCCTAACCAGAATTTAAAAAATACAGAGTTTTCTGGATATTGCAACAAAACCCTAACCCTAACCCTTACCCCAACCAGAATTTTAAAAATACAGAGTTTTCTGGATGTTGCAACAAAACCCTAACCCTAACCCTTACCCTAACCAGAATTTTAAAAATACAGAGTTTTCTGGATATTGCACCAAAACCCTAACCCTGACCAAAAGTGATAAAATACTGAGTTTTCTGGATATTGCAACAAAACATTTACCCTAACCCTAACCAGAATTTAAAAAATACAGAGTTTTCTGGATATTGCAACAAATCCCTAATCCTAACCAAAAGTGATAAAATACTGAGTTTTCTGGATATTGCAACAAAACATTTACCCTAACCGTAACCAGAATTTAAAAAATACAGAGTTTTCTGGATATTGCAACAAAACATTTACCCTAACCCTAACCAGAATTTAAAAAATACAGAGTTTTCTGGATATTGCAACAAAACCCTAACCCTAACCAAAAGTGATAAAATACTGAGTTTTCTGGATATTGCAACAAAACATTTACCCTAACCCTAACCAGAATTTAAAAAATACAGAGTTTTCTGGATATTGCAACAAAACCCTAACCCTAACAAAGAATTTATAAAATACTGAGTTTTCTGGATATTGCAACAAAACATTTACCCTAACCCTAACCAGAATTTAAAAAATACAAAGTTTTCTGGATATTGCAACAAAACATTTACCCTAACCCTAATCAGAATTTAAAAAATACAGAGTTTTCTGGATATTGCAACAAAACCCTAACCCTAACCAAAAGTGATAAAATACTGAGTTTTCTGGATATTGCAACAAAACCCTAACCCTAACCCTTACCCTAACCAGAATTTAAAAAATACAGAGTTTTCTGGATATGGCAACAAAACCTTAACCCTAACCAAAAGTGATAAAATACTGAGTTTTCTGGATATTGCAACAAAACATTTACCCTAACCCTAACCAGAATTTAAAAAATACAGAGTTTTCTGGATATTGCAACAAAACATTTACCCTAACCCTAACCAGAATTTTAAAAATACAGAGTGATCTGGATATTGCAACAAAACATTTACCCTAACCCTAACCAGAATTTAAAAAATACAGAGTTTTCTGGATATTGCAACAAAACATTTACGTTAACCCTAACCAGAATTTAAAAAATACAGAGTTTTCTGGATATTGCAACAAAACCCTAACCCTAACCAAAAGTGATAAAATACTGAGTTTTCTGGATATTGCAACAAAACCCTAACCCTAACCCTTACCCTAACCAGAATTTAAAAAATACAGAGTTTTCTGGATATTGCAACAAAACATTTACCCTAACCCTAACCAGAATTTAAAAAATACAAAGTTTTCTGGATATTGCAACAAAACATTTACCCTAACCCTAACCAGAATTTAAAAAAAACAGAGTTTTCTGGATATTGCAACAAAACATTTACCCTAACCCTAACCAGAATTTAAAAAATACAGAGTTTTCTGGATATTGCAACAAAACCCTAACCCTAACCCTTACCCTAACCAGAATTTAAAAAATACAGAGTTTTCTGGATATTGCACAAAACCCTAACCCTAACCCTAACCCTAACCAGAATTTAAAAAATACAGAGTTTTCTGGATATTGCAACAAAACATTTACCCTAACCCTAACCAGAATTAAAAAAATACAGAGTTTTCTGGATATTGCAACAAAACCCTAACCCTAACCAAAAGTGATAAAATACTGAGTTTTCTGGATATTGGAACAAAACATTTACCCTAACCCTAACCAGAATTTAAAAAATACAGAGTTTTCTGGATATTGCAACAAATCCCTAACCCTAACCAAAAGTGATAAAATACTGAGTTTTCTGGATATTGCAACAAAACATTTCCTCTAACCCTAACCAGAATTTAAAAAATACAGAGTTTTCTGGATATTGCAACAAAACCCTAACCCTAACCTTTACCCTAACCAGAATTTAAAAAATACAGAGTTTTCTGGATATTGCAACAAGACCCTAACCCTAACCCTTACCCTAACCAGAATTTAAATAATACAGAGTTTTCTGGATATTGCAACAAGACCCTAACCCTAACCCTTACCCTAACCAGAATTTAAAAAATACAGAGTTTTCTGGATATTGCAACAAAACCCTAACCCTAACCCTTACCCTAACCAGAACTTAAAAAATACAGAGTTTTCTGGATATTGCAACAAAACCCTTACCCTAACCCTTACCCTAACCAGAACTTAAAAAATACAGAGTTTTCTGGATATTGCAACAAGAGCCTAACCCTAACCCTTACCCTAACCAGAATTTAAAAAATACAGAGTTTTCTGGATATTGCAACAAGACCCTAAACCTAACCCTTACCCTAACCAGAATTTAAAAAATACAGAGTTTTCTGGATATTGCAACAAAACCCTAACCCTAACCCTTACCCTAACCAAAAGTGATAAAATACTGAGTTTTCTGGATATTGCAACAAAACCCTAACCCTAACCCTAACCAGAATTTTGAAAATACAGAGTTTTCTGGATATTGCAACAAAACCCTAACCCTAACCCTTACCCTAACCAGAATTTAAAAAATACAGAGTTTTCTGGATATTGCAACAAAACCCTAACCCTAACCCTTACCCTAACCAGAATTTTAAAAATACAGAGTTTTCTGGATATTGCAACAAAACCCTAACCCTAACCAAAAGTGATAAAATACTGAGTTTTCTGGATATTGCAACAAAACATTTACCCTAACCCTAACCAGAATTTAAAAAATACAGAGTTTTCTGGATATTGCAACAAAACATTTACCCTAACCCTAACCAAAAGTGATAAAATACTGAGTTTTCTGGATATTGCAACAAAACATTTACCCTAACCCTAACCAGAATTTAAAAAATACAGAGTTTTCTGGATATTGCAACAAAACATTTACCCTAACCCAACCAGAATTTAAAAAATACAGAGTTTTCTGGATATTGCAACCAAAACCCTAACCCTAACCCTTACTCTAACCAGAATTTAAAAAATACAGAGTTTTCTGGATATTGCAACAAAACCCTAACCCTAACCCTTACCCTAACCAGAATTTAAAAAATACTGAGTTTTCTGGATATTGCAACAAAACATTTACCCTAACCCTAACCAGAATTTAAAAAATACAGAGTTTTCTGGATATTGCAACAAAACCCTAACCCTAACCAAAAGTGATAAAATACTGAGTTTTCTGGATATTGCAACAAAACATTTCCTCTAACCCTAACCAGAATTTAAAAAATACAGAGTTTTCTGGATATTGCAACAAGACCCTAACCCTAACCCTTACCCTAACCAGAATTTAAAAAATACAGAGTTTTCTGGATATTGCAACAAGACCCTAACCCTAACCCTTACCCTAACCAGAATTTAAAAAATACAGAGTTTTCTGGATATTGCAACAAAACCCTAACCCTAACCCTTACCTTAACCAGAATTAAAAAAATACAGAGTTTTCTGGATATTGCAACAAGACCCTAACCCTAACCCTTACCCTAACCAGAATTGAAAAAATACAGAGTTTTCTGGAAATTGCAACAAAACCCTAACCTTAACCCTTACCCTAACCAGAATTTAAAAAATACAGAGTTTTCTGGATATTGCAACAAAACCCTAACCCTAACCAAAAGTGATAAAATACTGAGTTTTCTGGATATTGCAACAAAACATTTACCCTAACCCTAACCAGAATTTAAAAAATACAGAGTTTTCTGGATATTGCAACAAAACATTTACCCTAACCCTAACCAAAAGTGATAAAATACTGAGTTTTCTGGATATTGCAACAAAACATTTACCCTAACCCTAACCAGAATTTAAAAAATACAGAGTTTTCTGGATATTGCAACAAAACATTTACCCTAACCCAACCAGAATTTTAAAAATACAGAGTTTTCTGGATATTGCAACCAAAACCCTAACCCTAACCCTTACTCTAACCAGAATTTAAAAAATACAGAGTTTTCTGGATATTGCAACAAAACCCTAACCCTAACCCTTACCCTAACCAGAATTTAAAAAATACTGAGTTTTCTGGATATTGCAACAAAACATTTACCCTAACCCTAACCAGAATTTAAAAAATACAGAGTTTTCTGGATATTGCAACAAAACCCTAACCCTAACCAAAAGTGATAAAATACTGAGTTTTCTGGATATTGCAACAAAACATTTACCCTAACTCTAACCAGAATTTAAAAAATACAGAGTTTTCTGGATATTGCAACAAAACATTTACCCTAACCCTAACCAGAATTTAAAAAATACAGAGTTTTCTGGATATTGCAACAAGACCCTAACCCTAACCCTTACCCTAACCAGAATTTAACAAATACAGAGTTTTCTGGATATTGCAACAAAACCCTAACCCTAACCCTTACCTTAACCAGAATTAAAAAAATACAGAGTTTTCTGGATATTGCAACAAGACCCTAACCCTAACCCTTACCCTAACCATAATTTAAAAAATACAGAGTTTTCTGGATATTGCAACAAAACCCTAACCTTAACCCTTACCCTAACCAGAATTTAAAAAATACAGAGTTTTCTGGATATTGCAACAAAACCCTAACCCTAACCCTTACCCTAACCAGAACTTAAAAAATACAGTTTTCTGGATATTGCAACAAAACCCTAACCCTAACCCTTACCCTAACCAAAAGTGATAAAATACTGAGTTTTCTGGATATTGCAACAAAACCCTAACCCTAACCCTAACCCTAACCAGAATTTTGAAAATACAGAGTTTTCTGGATATTGCAACAAAACCCTAACCCTAACCCTTACCCTAACCAGAATTTAAAAAATACAGAGTTTTCTGGATATTGCAACAAAACCCTAACCCTAACCCTTACCCTAACCAGAATTTTAAAAATACAGAGTTTTCTGGATATTGCAACAAAACCCTAACCCTAACCCTTACCCTAACCAGAATTTTAAAAATACAGAGTTTTCTGGATATTGCAACAAAACCCTAACCCTAACCAAAAGTGATAAAATACTGAGTTTTCTGGATATTGCAACAAAACATTTACCCTAACCCTAACCAGAATTTAAAAAATACAGAGTTTTCTGGATATTGCAACAAATCCCTAATCCTAACCAAAAGTGATAAAATACTGAGTTTACTGGATATTGCAACAAAACATTTACCCTAACCCTAACCAGAATTTAAAAAATACAGAGTTTTCTGGATATTGCAACAAAACATTTACCCTAACCCTAACCAGAATTTAAAAAATACAGAGTTTTCTGGATATTGCAACAAAACCCTAACCCTAACCAAAAGTGATAAAATACTGAGTTTTCTGGATATTGCAACAAAACATTTACCCTAACCCTAACCAGAATTTAAAAAATACAGAGTTTTCTGGATATTGCAACAAAACATTTACCCTAACCCAACCAGAATTTAAAAAATACAGAGTTTTCTGGATATTGCAACAAAACCCTAACCCTAACCAGAATTTATAAAATACTGAGTTTTCTGGATATTGCAACAAAACATTTACCCTAACCCTAACCAGAATTAAAAAATTACAGAGTTTTCTGGATATTGCAACAAAACATTTACCCTAACCCTAACCAGAATTTAAAAAATACAGAGTTTTCTGGATATTGCAACAAAACATTTACCCTAACCCTAACCAGAATTTAAAAAATACAGAGTTTTCTGGATATTGCAACAAAACCCTAACCCTAACCAAAAGTGATAAAATACTGAGTTTTCTGGATATTGCAACAAAACCCTAACCCTAACCCTTACCGTAACCAGAATTTAAAAAATACAGAGTTTTCTGGATATTGCAACAAAACCCTAACCCTAACCAAAAGTGATAAAATACTGAGTTTTCTGGATATTGCAACAAAACATTTACCCTAACCCTAACCAGAATTTAAAAAATACAGAGTTTTCTGGATATTGCAACAAAACATTTACCCTAACCCTGACCAGAATTTGAAAAATACAGAGTTTTCTGGATATTGCAACAAAACATTTACCCTAACCCTAACCAGAATTTAAAAAATACAGAGTTTTCTGGATATTGCAACAAAACCCTAACCCTAACCAAAAGTGATAAAATACTGAGTTTTCTGGATATTGCAACAAAACATTTACCCTAACCCTAACCAGAATTTAAAAAATACAGAGTTTTCTGGATATTGCAACAAAACATTTACCCTAACCCTAACCAGAATTTAAAAAATACAGAGTTTTCTGGATATTGCAACAAAACCCTAACCCTAACCAAAAGTGATAAAATACTGAGTTTTCTGGATATTGCAACAAAACCCTAACCCTAACCCTTACCCTAACCAGAATTTAAAAAATACAGAGTTTTCTGGATATGGCAACAAAACCCTAACCCTAACCAAAAGTGATAAAATACTGAGTTTTCTGGATATTGCAACAAAACATTTACCCTAACCCTAACCAGAATTGGAAAAATATAGAGTTTTCTGGATATTGCAACAAAACATTTACCCTAACCCGAACCAGAATTTAAAAAATACAGAGTTTTCTGGATATTGCAACAAAACATTTACCCTAACCCTAACCAGAATTTAAAAAATACAGAGTTTTCTGGATATTGCAACAAAACCCTTACCCTAACCCTTACCCTAACCAGAATTTAAAAAATACAGAGTTTTCTGGATATTGCAACAAAACCCTAACCCTAACCCTTACCCTAACAAGAATTTAAAAAATACAGAGTTTTCTGGATATTGCAACAAAACCCTAACCCTAACCCTTACCCTAACCAGAATTTTAAAAATACAGAGTTTTCTGGATATTGCAACAAAACCCTAACCCTAACCAAAAGTGATAAAATACTGAGTTTTCTGGATATTGCAACAAAACATTTACCCTAACCCTAACCAGAATTTAAAAAATACAGAGTTTTCTGGATATTGCAACAAATCCCTAATCCTAACCAAAAGTGATAAAATACTGAGTTTTCTGGATATTGCAACAAAACATTTACCCTAACCCTAACCAGAATTTAAAAAATACAGAGTTTTCTGGATATTGCAACAAAACATTTACCCTAACCCTAACCAGAATTTTAAAAATACAGAGTTTTCTGGATATTGCAACAAAACACTAACCCTAACCAAAAGTGATAAAATACTGAGTTTTCTGGATATTGCAACAAAACATTTACCCTAACCCTAACCAGAATTTGAAAAATACAGAGTTTTCTGGATATTGCAACAAAACCCTAACCCTAACCAGAATTTATAAAATACTGAGTTTTCTGGATATTGCAACAAAACATTTACCCTAACCCTAACCAGAATTTAAAAATTACAGAGTTTTCTGGATATTGCAACAAAACATTTACCCTAATTCTAACCAGAATTTAAAAAATACAGAGTTTTCTGGATATTGCAACAAAACATTTACCCTAACCCTAACCAGAATTTAAAAAATACAGAGTTTTCTGGATATTGCAACAAAACCCTAACCCTAACCAAAAGTGATAAAATACTGAGTTTTCTGGATATTGCAACAAAACCCTAACCCTAACCAACAGTGATAAAATACTGAGTTTTCTGGATATTGCAACAAAACCCTAACCCTAACCCTTACCCTAACCAGAATTAAAAAAATACAGAGTTTTCTGGATATGGCAACAAAACCTTAACCCTAACCAAAAGTGATAAAATACTGAGTTTTCTGGATATTGCAACAAAACATTTACCCTAACCCTAACCAGAATTTAAAAAATACAGAGTTTTCTGGATATTGCAACAAAACATTTACCCTAACCCTAACCAGAATTTAAAAAATACAGAGTTTTCTGGATATTGCAACAAAACATTTACCCTAACCCTAACCAGAATTTAAAAAATACAGAGTTTTCTGGATATTGCAACAAAACATTTACGTTAACCCTAACCAGAATTTAAAAAATACAGAGTTTTCTGGATATTGCAACAAAACCCTAACCCTAACCAAAAGTGATTAAATACTGAGTTTTCTGGATATTGCAACAAAACCCTAACCCTAACCCTTACCCTAACCAGAATTTAAAAAATACAGAGTTTTCTGGATATTGCAACAAAACATTTACCCTAACCCTAACCAGAATTTAAAAAATACAGAGTTTTCTGGATATTGCAACAAAACATTTACCCTAACCCTAACCAGAATTTAAAAAATACAGAGTTTTCTGGATATTGCAACAAAACATTTACCCTAACCCTAACCAGAATTTAAAAAATACAGAGTTTTCTGGATATTGCAACAAAACCCTAACCCTAACCCTAACCCTTACCCTAACCAGAATTTAAAAAATACAGAGTTTTCTGGATATTGCAACAAAACCCTAACCCTAACCCTTACCCTAACCAGAATTTAAAAAATACAGAGTTTTCTGGATATTGCAACAAAACCCTAACCCTAACCAAAAGTGATAAAATACTGAGTTTTCTGGATATTGCCATAAAACCCTAACCCTAACCCTTACCGTAACCAGAATTTAAAAAATACAGAGTTTTCTGGATATTGCAACAAAACCCTAACCCTAACCAAAAGTGATAAAATACTGAGTTTTCTGGATATTGCAACAAAACATTTACCCTAACCCTAACCAGAATTTAAAAAATACAGAGTTTTCTGGATATTGCAACAAAACATTTACCCTAACCCTAACCAGAATTTGAAAAATACAGAGTTTTCTGGATATTGCAACAAAACATTTACCCTAACCCTAACCAGAATTTAAAAAATACAGAGTTTTCTGGATATTGCAACAAAACCCTAACCCTAACCAAAAGTGATAAAATACTGAGTTTTCTGGATATTGCAACAAAACCCTAACCCTAACCCTTACCCTAACCAGAATTTAAAAAATACAGAGTTTTCTGGATATTGCAACAAAACCCTAACACTAACCAGAAGTGATAAAATACTGAGTTTTCTGGATATTGCAACAAAACATTTACCCTAACCCTAACCAGAATTGTAAAAATATAGAGTTTTCTGGATATTGCAACAAAACATTTACCCTAACCCTAACCAGAATTTAAAAAATACAGAGTTTTCTGGATATTGCAACAAAACATTTACCCTAACCCTAACCAGAATTTAAAAAATACAGAGTTTTCTGGATATTGCAACAAAACCCTAACCTTAACCCTTACCCTAACCAGAATTTAAAAAATACAGAGTTTTCTGGATATTGCAACAAAACCCTAACCCTAACCCTTACCCTAACCAGAACTTAAAAAATACAGAGTTTTCTGGATATTGCAACAAAACCTTACCCTAACCCTTACCCTAACCAAAAGTGATAAAATACTGAGTTTTCTGGATATTGCAACAAAACCCTAACCCTAACCCTTACCCTAACCAGAATTTTGAAAATACAGAGTTTTCTGGATATTGCAACAAAACCCTAACCCTAACCCTTACCTTAACCAGAATTTAAAAAATACAGAGTTTTCTGGATATTGCAACAAAACCCTAACCCTAACCCTTACCCTAACCAGAATTTAAAAAATACAGAGTTTTCTGGATATTGCAACAAAACCCTAACCCTAACCCTTACCCTAACCAGAATTTTAAAAATACAGAGTTTTCTGGATATTGCAACAAAACCGTAACCCTAACCAAAAGTGATAAAATACTGAGTTTTCTGGATATTGCAACAAAACATTTACCCTAACCCTAACCAGAATTTAAAAAATACAGAGTTTTCTGGATATTGCAACAAATCCCTAATCCTTACCAAAAGTGATAAAATACTGAGTTTTCTGGATATTGCAACAAAACATTTACCCTAACCCTAACCAGAATTTAAAAAATACAGAGTTTTCTGGATATTGCAACAAAACCCTAACCCTAACCAAAAGTGATAAAATACTGAGTTTTCTGGATATTGCAACAAAACCCTAACCCTAACCCTTACCCTTACCAGAATTTAAAAAATACAGAGTTTTCTGGATATTGCAACAAAACATTTACCCTAACCCTAACCAGAATTTAAAAAATACAGAGTTTTCTGGATATTGCAACAAAACATTTACCCTAACCCTAACCAGAATTTAAAAAATACAGAGTTTTCTGGATATTGCAACAAAACATTTACCCTAACCCTAACCAGAATTTAAAAAATACAGAGTTTTCTGGATATTGCAACAAAACCCTAACCCTAACCAAAAGTGATAAAATACTGAGTTTTCTGGATATTGCAACAAAACCCTAACCCTAACCCTTACCGTAACCAGAATTTAAAAAATACAGAGTTTTCTGGATATTGCAACAAAACCCTTACCCTAACCAAAAGTGATAAAATACTGAGTTTTCTGGATATTGCAACAAAACATTTACCCTAACCCTAACCAGAATTTAAAAAATACAGAGTTTTCTGGATATTGCAACAAAACATTTACCCTAACCCTAACCAGAATTTGAAAAATACAGAGTTTTCTGGATATTGCAACAAAACATTTACCCTAACCCTAACCAGAATTTAAAAAATACAGAGTTTTCTGGATATTGCAACAAAACCCTAACCCTAACCAAAAGTGATAAAATACTGAGTTTTCTGGATATTGCAACAAAACCCTAACCCTAAACCTTACCCTAACCAGAATTTTAAAAATACAGAGTTATCTGGATATTGCAACAAAACCCTAACCCTAACCAAAAGTGATAAAATACTGAGTTTTCTGGATATTGCAACAAAACATTTACCCTAACCCTAACCAGAATTTAAAAAATACAGAGTTTTCTGGATATTGCAACAAAACATTTACCCTAACCCTAACCAGAATTTAAAAAATACAGAGTTTTCTGGATATTGCAACAAAACCCTAACCCTAACCAAAAGTGATAAAATACTGAGTTTTCTGGATATTGCAACAAAACCCTAACCCTAACCCTTACCCTAACCAGAATTTAAAAAATACAGAGTTTTCTGGATATTGCAACAAAACCCTAACCCTAACCAAAAGTGATAAAATACTGAGTTTTCTGGATATTGCAACAAAACATTTACCCTAACCCTAACCAGAATTGTAAAAATATAGAGTTTTCTGGATATTGCAACAAAACATTTACCCTTACCCTAACCAGAATTTAAAAAATACAGAGTTTTCTGGATATTGCAACAAAACATTTACCCTAACCCTAACCAGAATTTAAAAAATACAGAGTTTTCTGGATATTGCAACAAAACCCTAACCTTAACCCTTACCCTAACCAGAATTTAAAAAATACAGAGTTTTCTGGATATTGCAACAAAACCCTAACCCTAACCCTTACCCTAACCAGAACTTAAAAAATACAGAGTTTTCTGGATATTGCAACAAAACATTTACCCTAACCCTTACCCTAACCAAAAGTGATAAAATACTGAGTTTTCTGGATATTGCAACAAAACCCTAACCCTAACCCTTACCCTAACCAGAATTTTAAAAATACAGAGTTTTCTGGATATTGCAACAAAACCGTAACCCTAACCAAAAGTGATAAAATACTGAGTTTTCTGGATATTGCAACAAAACATTTACCCTAACCCTAACCAGAATTTAAAAAATACAGAGTTTTCTGGATATTGCAACAAATCCCTAATCCTTACCAAAAGTGATAAAATACTGAGTTTTCTGGATATTGCAACAAAACATTTACCCTAACCCTAACCAGAATTTAAAAAATACAGAGTTTTCTGGATATTGCAACAAAACATTTACCCTAACCCTAACCAGAATTTAAAAAATACAGAGTTTTCTGGATATTGCAACAAAACCCTAACCCTAACCAAAAGTGATAAAATACTGAGTTTTCTGGATATTGCAACAAAACATTCACCCTAACCCTAACCAGAATTTAAAAAATACAGAGTTTTCTGGATATTGCAAGAAAACATTTACCCTAACCCAACCAGAATTTAAAAAATACAGAGTTTTCTGGTTATTGCAACAAAACCCTAACCCTAACCAGAATTTAAAAAATACTGAGTTTTCTGGATATTGCAACAAAACATTTACCCTAACCCTAACCAGAATTTAAAAATTACAGAGTTTTCTGGATATTGCAACAAAACATTTACCCTAATTCTAACCAGAATTTAAAAAATACAGAGTTTTCTGGATATTGCAACAAAACATTTACCCTAACCCTAACCAGAATTTAAAAAATACAGAGTTTTCTGGATATTGCAACAAAACCCTAACCCTAACCAAAAGTGATAAAATACTGAGTGTTCTGGATATTGCAACAAAACCCTAAGCCTAACCCTTACCCTAACCAGAATTTAAAAAATACAGAGTTTTCTGGATATGGCAACAAAACCTTAACCATAACCAAAAGTGATAAAATACTGAGTTTTCTGGATATTGCAACAAAACATTTACCCTAACCCTAACCAGAATTTAAAAAATACAGAGTTTTCTGGATATTGCAACAAAACATTTACCCTAACCCTAACCAGAATTTAAAAAATACAGAGTTTTCTGGATATTGCAACAAAACCCTAACCCTAACCAAAAGTGATAAAATACTGAGTTTTCTGGATATTGCAACAAAACATTTACCCTAACCCTAACCAGAATTTAAAAAATACAGAGTTTTCTGGATATTGCAACAAAACATTTACCCTAACCCAACCAGAATTTAAAAAATACAGAGTTTTCTGGATATTGCAACAAAACCCTAACCCTAACCAGAATTTATAAAATACTGAGTTTTCTGGATATTGCAACAAAACATTTACCCTAACCCTAACCAGAATTTAAAAATTACAGAGTTTTCTGGATATTGCAACAAAACATTTACCCTAATTCTAACCAGAATTTAAAAAATACAGAGTTTTCTGGATATTGCAACAAAACCCTAACCCTAACCAGAATTTAAAAAATACTGAGTTTTCTGGATATTGCAACAAAACATTTACCCTAACCCTAACCAGAATTTAAAAAATACAGAGTTTTCTGGATATTGCAACAAAACATTTACCCTAACCCAACCAGAATTTAAAAAATACAGAGTTTTCTGGATATTGCAACAAAACCCTAACCCTAACCAGAATTTATAAAATACTGAGTTTTCTGGATATTGCAACAAAACATTTACCCTAACCCTAACCAGAATTTAAAAATTACAGAGTTTTCTGGATATTGCAACAAAACATTTACCCTAATTCTAACCAGAATTTAAAAAATACAGAGTTTTCTGGATATTGCAACAAAACATTTACCCTAACCCTAACCAGAATTTAAAAAATACAGAGTTTTCTGGATATTGCAACAAAACCCTAACCCTAACCAAAAGTGATAAAATACTGAGTTTTCTGGATATTGCAACAAAACCCTAACCCTAACCCTTACCCTAACCAGAATTTTAAAAATACAGAGTTTTCTGGATATGGCAACAAAACCTTAACCCTAACCAAAAGTGATAAAATACTGAGTTTTCTGGATATTGCAACAAAATATTTACCCTAACCCTAACCAGAATTTAAAAAATACAGAGTTTTCTGGATATTGCAACAAAACCCTAACCCTAACCAAAAGTGATAAAATACTGAGTTTTCTGGATATTGCAACAAAACCCTAACCCTAACCCTTACCCTAACCAGAATTTAAAAAATACAGAGTTTTCTGGATATTGCAACAAAACATTTACCCTAACCCTAACCAGAATTTAAAAAATACAGAGTTTTCTGGATATTGACACAAAACCCTAACCCTAACCAAAAGTGATAAAATACTGAGTTTTCTGGATATTGCAACAAAACATTTACCCTAACCCTAACCAGAATTTAAAAAATACAGAGTTTTCTGGATATTGCAACAAAACATTTACCCTAACCCTAACCAGAATTTGAAAAATACAGAGTTTTCTGGATATTGCAACAAAACATTTACCCTAACCCTAACCAGAATTTAAAAAATACAGAGTTTTCTGGATATTGCAACAAAACCCTAACCCTAACCCTTACCCTAACCAGAATTTAAAAAATACAGAGTTTTCTGGATATTGCAACAAAACCCTAACGCTAACCCTTACCCTAACCAGAATTTAAAAAATACAGAGTTTTCTGGATATTGCAACAAAACCCTAACCCTAACCAAAAGTGATAAAATACTTAGTTTTCTGGATATTGCAACAAAACATTTACCCTAACCCTAACCAGAATTTAAAAAATACAGAGTTTTCTGGATATTGCAACAAATCCCTAATCCTAACCAAAAGTGATAAAATACTGAGTTTTCTGGATATTGCAACAAAACATTTACCCTAACCCTAACCAGAATTTAAAAAATACAGAGTTTTCTGGATATTGCAACAAAACCCTAACCCTAACCACAAGTGATAAAATACTGAGTTTTCTGGATATTGCAACAAAACCCTAACCCTAACCCTTACCGTAACCAGAATTTAAAAAATACAGAGTTTTCTGGATATTGCAACAAAACATTTACCCTAACCCTAACCAGAATTTGAAAAATACAGAGTTTTCTGGATATTGCAACAAAACATTTACCCTAACCCTAACCAGAATTTAAAAAATACAGAGTTTTCTGGATATTGCAACAAAACCCTAACCTTAACCCTTACCCTAACCAGAATTTAAAAAATACAGAGTTTTCTGGATATTGCAACAAAACCCTAACCCTAACCCTTACCCTAACCAGAACTTAAAAAATACAGAGTTTTCTGGATATTGCAACAAAACCCTAACCCTAACCCTTACCCTAACCAAAAGTGATAAAATACTGAGTGTTCTGGATATTGCAACAAAACCCTAACCCTAACCCTAACCCTAACCAGAATTTTGAAAATACAGAGTTTTCTGGATATTACAACAAAACCCTAACCCTAACCCTTACCCTAACCAGAATTTAAAAAATACAGAGTTTTCTGGATATTGCAACAAAACCCTAACCCTAACCCTTACCCTAACCAGAATTTTTAAAATACAGAGTTTTCTGGATATTGCAACAAAACCCTAACCCTAACCAAAAGTGATAAAATACTGAGTTTTCTGGATATTGCAACAAAACATTTACCCTAACCCTAACCAGAATTTAAAAAATACAGAGTTTTCTGGATATTGCAACAAATCCCTAATCCTAACCAAAAGTGATAAAATACTGAGTTTTCTGGATATTGCAACAAAACATTTACCCTAACCCTAACCAGAATTTAAAAAATACAGAGTTTTCTAGATATTGCAACAAAACATTTACCCTAACCCTAACCAGAATTTAAAAAATACAGAGTTTTCTGGATATTGCAACAAAACCCTAACCCTAACCAAAAGTGATAAAATACTGAGTTTTCTGGATATTGCAACAAAACATTTACCCTAACCCTAACCAGAATTTAAAAAATACAGAGTTTTCTGGATATTGCCACAAAACCCTAACCCTCACCCTTACCCTAACCAGAATTTTTAAAATACAGAGTTTTCTGGATATTGCAACAAAACCCTAACCCTAACCAAAAGTGATAAAATACTGAGTTTTCTGGATATTGCAACAAAACATTTACCCTAACCCTAACCAGAATTTAAAAAATACAGAGTTTTCTGGATATTGCAACAAAACATTTACCCTAACCCTAACCAGAATTTAAAAAATACAGAGTTTTCTGGATATTGCAACAAAACCCTAACCCTAACCAAAAGTGATAAAATACTGAGTTTTCTGGATATTGCAACAAAACATTTACCCTAACCCTAACCAGAATTTAAAAAATACAGAGTTTTCTGGATATTGCAACAAAACATTTACCCTAACCCTAACCAGAATTTAAAAAATACAGAGTTTTCTGGATATTGCAACAAAACCCTAACCCTAACCAAAAGTGATAAAATACTGAGTTTTCTGGATATTGCAACAAAACCCTAACCCTAACCAAAAGTGATAAAATACTGAGTTTTCTGGATATTGCAACAAAACATTTACCCTAACCCAACCAGAATTTAAAAAATACAGAGTTTTCTGGATATTGCAACAAAACATTTACCCTAACCCTAACCAGAATTTGAAAAATACAGAGTTTTCTGGATATTGCAACAAAACCCTAACCCTAACCCTTACCCTAACCAAAAGTGATAAAATACTGAGTTTTCTGGATATTGCAACAAAACCCTAACCCTAACCCTAACCCTAACCAGAATTTTGAAAATACAGAGTTTTCTGGATATTGCAACAAAACCCTAACCCTAACCCTTACCCTAACCAGAATTTAAAAAATACAGAGTTTTCTGGATATTGCAACAAAACCCTAACCCTAACCCTTACCCTAACCAGAATTTAAAAAATACAGAGTTTTCTGGATATTGCAACAAAACCCTAACCCTAACCCTTACCCTAACCAGAATTTTAAAAATACAGAGTTTTCTGGATATTGCAACAAAACCCTAACCCTAACCAAAAGTGATAAAATACTTAGTTTTCTGGATATTGCAACAAAACATTTACCCTAACCCTTACCAGAATTTAAAAAATACAGAGTTTTCTTGATATTGCAACAAATCCCTAATCCTAACAAAAAGTGATAAAATACTGAGTTTTCTGGATATTGCAACAAAACATTTACCCTAACCCTAACCAGAATTTAAAAAATACAGAGTTTTCTGGATATTGCAACAAAACCCTAACCCTAACCACAAGTGATAAAATACTGAGTTTTCTGGATATTGCAACAAAACCCTAACCCTAACCCTTACCGTAACCAGAATTTAAAAAATACAGAGTTTTCTGGATATTGCAACAAAACATTTACCCTAACCCTAACCAGAATTTGAAAAATACAGAGTTTTCTGGATATTGCAACAAAACATTTACCCTAACCCTAACCAGAATTTAAAAAATACAGAGTTTTCTGGATATTGCAACAAAACCCTAACCTTAACCCTTACCCTAACCGGAATTTAAAAAATACAGAGTTTTCTGGATATTGCAACAAAACCCTAACCCTAACCCTTACCCTAACCAGAACTTAAAAAATACAGAGTTTTCTGGATATTGCAACAAAACCCTAACCCTAACCCTTACCCTAACCAAAAGTGATAAAGTACTGAGTGTTCTGGATATTGCAACAAAACCCTAACCCTAACCCTAACCCTAACCAGAATTTTGAAAATACAGAGTTTTCTGGATATTGCAACAAAACCCTAACCCTAACCCTTACCCTAACCAGAATTTAAAAAATACAGAGTTTTCTGGATATTGCAACAAAACCCTAACCCTAACCCTTACCCTAACCAGAATTTTTAAAATACAGAGTTTTCTGGATATTGCAACAAAACCCTAACCCTAACCAAAAGTGATAAAATACTGAGTTTTCTGGATATTGCAACAAAACATTTACCCTAACCCTAACCAGAATTTAAAAAATACAGAGTTTTCTGGATATTGCAACAAATCCCTAATCCTAACCAAAAGTGATAAAATACTGAGTTTTCTGGATATTGCAACAAAACATTTACCCTAACCCTAACCAGAATTTAAAAAATACAGAGTTTTCTAGATATTGCAACAAAACATTTACCCTAACCCTAACCAGAATTTAAAAAATACAGAGTTTTCTGGATATTGCAACAAAACCCTAACCCTAACCAAAAGTGATAAAATACTGAGTTTTCTGGATATTGCAACAAAACATTTACCCTAACCCTAACCAGAATTTAAAAAATACAGAGTTTTCTGGATATTGCCACAAAACCCTAACCCTAACCCTTACCCTAACCAGAATTTTTAAAATACAGAGTTTTCTGGATATTGCAACAAAACCCTAACCCTAACCAAAAGTGATAAAATACTGAGTTTTCTGGATATTGCAACAAAACATTTACCCTAACCCTAACCAGAATTTAAAAAATACAGAGTTTTCTGGATATTGCAACAAAACATTTACCCTAACCCTAACCAGAATTTAAAAAATACAGAGTTTTCTGGATATTGCAACAAAACCCTAACCCTAACCAAAAGTGATAAAATACTGAGTTTTCTGGATATTGCAACAAAACATTTACCCTAACCCTAACCAGAATTTAAAAAATACAGAGTTTTCTGGATATTGCAACAAAACATTTACCCTAACCCAACCAGAATTTAAAAAATACAGAGTTTTCTGGATATTGCAACAAAACCCTAACCCTAACCAGAATTTATAAAATACTGAGTTTTCTGGATATTGCAACAAAACATTTACCCTAACCCTAACCAGAATTTAAAAATTACAGAGTTTTCTGGATATTGCAACAAAACATTTACCCTAATTCTAACCAGAATTTAAAAAATACAGAGTTTTCTGGATATTGCAACAAAACATTTACCCTAACCCTAACCAGAATTTAAAAAATACAGAGTTTTCTGGATATTGCAACAAAACCCTAACCCTAACCAAAAGTGATAAAATACTGAGTTTTCTGGATATTGCAACAAAACCCTAACCCTAACCCTTACCTTAACCAGAATTTAAAAAATACAGAGTTTTCTGGATATGGCAACAAAACCTTAACCCTAACCAAAAGTGATAAAATACTGAGTTTTCTGGATATTGCAACAAAACATTTACCCTAACCCTAACCAGAATTTAAAAAATACAGAGTTTTCTGGATATTGCAACAAAACCCTAACCCTAACCAAAAGTGATAAAATACTGAGTTTTCTGGATATTGCAACAAAACATTTACCCTAACCCTAACCAGAATTTAAAAAATACAGAGTTTTCTGGATATTGCAACAAAACATTTACCCTAACCCTAACCAGAATTTAAAAAATACAGAGTTTTCTGGATATTGCAACAAAATATTTACGTTAACCCTAACCAGAATTTAAAAAATACAGAGTTTTCTGGATATTGCAACAAAACCCTAACCCTAACCAAAAGTGATAAAATACTGAGTTTTCTGGATATTGCAACAAAACCCTAACCCTAACCCTTACCTTAACCAGAATTTAAAAAATACAGAGTTTTCTGGATATGGCAACAAAACCTTAACCCTAACCAAAAGTGATAAAATACTGAGTTTTCTGGATATTGCAACAAAACATTTACCCTAACCCTAACCAGAATTTAAAAAATACAGAGTTTTCTGGATATTGCAACAAAACATTTACCCTAACCCTAACCAGAATTTAAAAAATACAGAGTTTTCTGGATATTGCAACAAAATATTTACGTTAACCCTAACCAGAATTTAAAAAATACAGAGTTTTCTGGATATTGCAACAAAACCCTAACCCTAACCAAAAGTGATAAAATACTGAGTTTTCTGGATATTGCAACAAAACCCTAACCCTAACCCTTACCCTAACCAGAATTTAAAAAATACAGAGTTTTCTGGATATTGCAACAAAACATTTACCCTAACCCTAACCAGAATTTAAAAAATACAGAGTTTTCTGGATATTGCAACAAAACATTTACCCTAACCCTAACCAGAATTTAAAAAATACAGAGTTTTCTGGATATTGCAACAAAACATTTACCCTAACCCTAACCAGAATTTAAAAAATACAGAGTTTTCTGGATATTGCAACAAAACCCTAACCCTAACCAAAAGTGATAAAATACTGAGTTTTCTGGATATTGCAACAAAACCCTAACCCTAACCCTTACCGTAACCAGAATTGAAAAAATACAGAGTTTTCTGGATATTGCAACAAAACCCTAACCCTAACCAAAAGTGATAAAATACTGAGTTTTCTGGATATTGCAACAAAACCCTAACCCTAACCCTTACCCTAACCAGAATTTAAAAAATACAGAGTTTTCTGGATATTGCAACAAAACCCTAACCCTAACCAAAAGTGATAAAATACTGAGTTTTCTGGATATTGCAACAAAACCCTAACCCTAACCCTTACCGTAACCAGAATTTAAAAAATACAGAGTTTTCTGGATATTGACACAAAACCCTAACCCTAACCAAAAGTGATAAAATACTGAGTTTTCAGGATATTGCAACAAAACATTTACCCTAACCCTAACCAGAATTTAAAAAATACAGAGTTTTCTGGATATTGCAACAAAACATTTACCCTAACCCTAACCAGAATTTAAAAAATACAGAGTTTTCTGGATATTGCAACAAAACCCTAACCCTAACCAAAAGTGATAAAATACTGAGTTTTCTGGATATTGCAACAAAACATTTACCCTAACCCTAACCAGAATTTAAAAAATACAGAGTTTTCTGGATATTGCAACAAAACATTTACCCTAACCCTAACCAGAATTTAAAAAATACAGAGTTTTCTGGATATTGCAACAAAACCCTAACCCTAACCAAAAGTGATAAAATACTGAGTTTTCTGGATATTGCAACAAAACCCTAACCCTAACCAAAAGTGATAAAATACTGAGTTTTCTGGATATTGCAACAAAACATTTACCCTAACCCAACCAGAATTTAAAAAATACAGAGTTTTCTGGATATTGCAACAAAACATTTACCCTAACCCTAACCAGAATTTGAAAAATACAGAGTTTTCTGGATATTGCAACAAAACCCTAACCCTAACCCTTACCCTAACCAAAAGTGATAAAATACTGAGTTTTCTGGATATTGCAACAAAACCCTAACCCTAACCCTAACCCTAACCAGAATATTGAAAATACAGAGTTTTCTGGATATTGCAACAAAACCCTAACCCTAACCCTTACCCTAACCAGAATTTAAAAAATACAGAGTTTTCTGGATATTGCAACAAAACCCTAACCCTAACCCTTACCCTAACCAGAATTTAAAAAATACAGAGTTTTCTGGATATTGCAACAAAACCCTAACCCTAACCCTTACCCTAACCAGAATTTTAAAAATACAGAGTTTTCTGGATATTGCAACAAAACCCTAACCCTAACCAAAAGTGATAAAATACTTAGTTTTCTGGATATTGCAACAAAACATTTACCCTAACCCTAACCAGAATTTAAAAAATACAGAGTTTTCTGGATATTGCAACAAATTCCTAATCCTAACCAAAAGTGATAAAATACTGAGTTTTCTGGATATTGCAACAAAACATTTACCCTAACCCTAACCAGAATTTAAAAAATACAGAGTTTTCTGGATATTGCAACAAAACCCTAACCCTAACCACAAGTGATAAAATACTGAGTTTTCTGGATATTGCAACAAAACCCTAACCCTAACCCTTACCGTAACCAGAATTTAAAAAATACAGAGTTTTCTGGATATTGCAACAAAACATTTACCCTAACCCTAACCAGAATTTGAAAAATACAGAGTTTTCTGGATATTGCAACAAAACATTTACCCTAACCCTAACCAGAATTTAAAAAATACAGAGTTTTCTGGATATTGCAACAAAACCCTAACCTTAACCCTTACCCTAACCGGAATTTAAAAAATACAGAGTTTTCTGGATATTGCAACAAAACCCTAACCCTAACCCTTACCCTAACCAGAACTTAAAAAATACAGAGTTTTCTGGATATTGCAACAAAACCCTAACCCTAACCCTTACCCTAACCAAAAGTGATAAAGTACTGAGTTTTCTGGATATTGCAACAAAACCCTAACCCTAACCCTAACCCTAACCAGAATTTTGAAAATACAGAGTTTTCTGGATATTGCAACAAAACCCTAACCCTAACTCTTACCCTAACCAGAATTTAAAAAATACAGAGTTTTCTGGATATTGCAACAACACCCTAACCCTAACCCTTACCCTAACCAGAATTTTTAAAATACAGAGTTTTCTGGATATTGCAACAAAACCCTAACCCTAACCAAAAGTGATAAAATACTGAGTTTTCTGGATATTGCAACAAAACATTTACCCTAACCCTAACCAGAATTTAAAAAATACAGAGTTTTCTGGATATTGCAACAAATCCCTAATCCTAACCAAAAGTGATAAAATACTGAGTTTTCTGGATATTGCAACAAAACATTTACCCTAACCCTAACCAGAATTTAAAAAATACAGAGTTTTCTAGATATTGCAACAAAACATTTACCCTAACCCTAACCAGAATTTAAAAAATACAGAGTTTTCTGGATATTGCAACAAAACCCTAACCCTAACCAAAAGTGATAAAATACTGAGTTTTCTGGATATTGCAACAAAACATTTACCCTAACCCTAACCAGAATTTAAAAAATACAGAGTTTTCTGGATATTGCCACAAAACCCTAACCCTAACCCTTACCCTAACCAGAATTTTTAAAATACAGAGTTTTCTGGATATTGCAACAAAACCCTACCCCTAACCAAAAGTGATAAAATACTGAGTTTTCTGGATATTGCAACAAAACATTTACCCTAACCCTAACCAGAATTTAAAAAATACAGAGTTTTCTGGATATTGCAACAAAACATTTACCCTAACCCTAACCAGAATTTAAAAAATACAGAGTTTTCTGGATATTGCAACAAAACCCTAACCCTAACCAAAAGTGATAAAATACTGAGTTTTCTGGATATTGCAACAAAACCCTAACCCTAACCAAAAGTGATAAAATACTGAGTTTTCTGGATATTGCAACAAAACATTTACCCTAACCCAACCAGAATTTAAAAAATACAGAGTTTTCTGGATATTGCAACAAAACATTTACCCTAACCCTAACCAGAATTTGAAAAATACAGAGTTTTCTGGATATTGCAACAAAACCCTAACCCTAACCCTTACCCTAACCAAAAGTGATAAAATACTGAGTTTTCTGGATATTGCAACAAAACCCTAACCCTAACCCTAACCCTAACCAGAATTTTGAAAATACAGAGTTTTCTGGATATTGCAACAAAACCCTAACCTTAACCCTTACCCTAACCAGAATTTAAAAAATACAGAGTTTTCTGGATATTGCAACAAAACCCTAACCCTAACCCTTACCCTAACCAGAATTTAAAAAATACAGAGTTTTCTGGATATTGCAACAAAACCCTAACCCTAACCCTTACCCTAACCAGAATTTTAAAAATACAGAGTTTTCTGGATATTGCAACAAAACCCTAACCCTAACCAAAAGTGATAAAATACTTAGTTTTCTGGATATTGCAACAAAACATTTACCCTAACCCTAACCAGAATTTAAAAAATACAGAGTTTTCTTGATATTGCAACAAATTCCTAATCCTAACCAAAAGTGATAAAATACTGAGTTTTCTGGATATTGCAACAAAACATTTACCCTAACCCTAACCAGAATTTAAAAAATACAGAGTTTTCTGGATATTGCAACAAAACCCTAACCCTAACCACAAGTGATAAAATACTGAGTTTTCTGGATATTGCAACAAAACCCTAACCCTAACCCTTACCGTAACCAGAATTTAAAAAATACAGAGTTTTCTGGATATTGCAACAAAACATTTACCCTAACCCTAACCAGAATTTGAAAAATACAGAGTTTTCTGGATATTGCAACAAAACATTTACCCTAACCCTAACCAGAATTTAAAAAATACAGAGTTTTCTGGATATTGCAACAAAACCCTAACCTTAACCCTTACCCTAACCGGAATTTAAAAAATACAGAGTTTTCTGGATATTGCAACAAAACCCTAACCCTAACCCTTACCCTAACCAGAACTTAAAAAATACAGAGTTTTCTGGATATTGCAACAAAACCCTAACCCTAACCCTTACCCTAACCAAAAGTGATAAAGTACTGAGTGTTCTGGATATTGCAACAAAACCCTAACCCTAACCCTAACCCTAACCAGAATTTTGAAAATACAGAGTTTTCTGGATATTGCAACAAAACCCTAACCCTAACCCTTACCCTAACCAGAATTTAAAAAATACAGAGTTTTCTGGATATTGCAACAACACCCTAACCCTAACCCTTACCCTAACCAGAATTTTTAAAATACAGAGTTTTCTGGATATTGCAACAAAACCCTAACCCTAACCAAAAGTGATAAAATACTGAGTTTTCTGGATATTGCAACAAAACATTTACCCTAACCCTAACCAGAATTTAAAAAATACAGAGTTTTCTGGATATTGCAACAAATCCTTAATCCTAACCAAAAGTGATAAAATACTGAGTTTTCTGGATATTGCAACAAAACATTTACCCTAACCCTAACCAGAATTTAAAAAATACAGAGTTTTCTAGATATTGCAACAAAACATTTACCCTAACCCTAACCAGAATTTAAAAAATACAGAGTTTTCTGGATATTGCAACAAAACCCTAACCCTAACCAAAAGTGATAAAATACTGAGTTTTCTGGATATTGCAACAAAACATTTACCCTAACCCTAACCAGAATTTAAAAAATACAGAGTTTTCTGGATATTGCCACAAAACCCTAACCCTAAACCTTACCCTAACCAGAATTTTTAAAATACAGAGTTTTCTGGATATTGCAACAAAACCCTAACCCTAACCAAAAGTGATAAAATACTGAGTTTTCTGGATATTGCAACAAAACATTTACCCTAACCCTAACCAGAATTTAAAAATTACAGAGTTTTCTGGATATTGCAACAAAACATTTACCCTAATTCTAACCAGAATTTAAAAAATACAGAGTTTTCTGGATATTGCAACAAAACATTTACCCTAACCCTAACCAGAATTTAAAAAATACAGAGTTTTCTGGATATTGCAACAAAACCCTAACCCTAACCAAAAGTGATAAAATACTGAGTTTTCTGGATATTGCAACAAAACCCTAACCCTAACCCTTACCTTAACCAGAATTTAAAAAATACAGAGTTTTCTGGATATGGCAACAAAACCTTAACCCTAACCAAAAGTGATAAAATACTGAGTTTTCTGGATATTGCAACAAAACATTTACCCTAACCCTAACCAGAATTTAAAAAATACAGAGTTTTCTGGATATTGCAACAAAACATTTACCCTAACCCTAACCAGAATTTAAAAAATACAGAGTTTTCTGGATATTGCAACAAAATATTTACGTTAACCCTAACCAGAATTTAAAAAATACAGAGTTTTCTGGATATTGCAACAAAACCCTAACCCTAACCAAAAGTGATAAAATACTGAGTTTTCTGGATATTGCAACAAAACCCTAACCCTAACCCTTACCCTAACCAGAATTTAAAAAATACAGAGTTTTCTGGATATGGCAACAAAACCTTAACCCTAACCAAAAGTGATAAAATACTGAGTTTTCTGGATATTGCAACAAAACATTTACCCTAACCCTAACCAGAATTTAAAAAATACAGAGTTTTCTGGATATTGCAACAAAACATTTACCCTAACCCTAACCAGAATTTAAAAAATACAGAGTTTTCTGGATATTGCAACAAAACCCTAACCCTAACCAAAAGTGATAAAATACTGAGTTTTCTGGATATTGCAACAAAACCCTAACCCTAACCCTTACCGTAACCAGAATTGAAAAAATACAGAGTTTTCTGGATATTGCAACAAAACCCTAACCCTAACCAAAAGTGATAAAATACTGAGTTTTCTGGATATTGCAACAAAACATTTACCCTAACCCTAACCAGAATTTAAAAAATACAGAGTTTTCTGGATATTGCAACAAAACCCTTACCCTAACCAAAAGTGATAAAATACTGAGTTTTCTGGATATTGCAACAAAACCCTAACCCTAACCCTTACCGTAACCAGAATTTAAAAAATACAGAGTTTTCTGGATATTGCAACAAAACCCTAACCCTAACCAAAAGTGATAAAATACTGAGTTTTCTGGATATTGCAACAAAACATTTACCCTAATTCTAACCAGAATTTAAAAAATACAGAGTTTTCTGGATATTGCAACAAAACATTTACCCTAACCCTAACCAGAATTTAAAAAATACAGAGTTTTCTGGATATTGCAACAAAACCCTAACCCTAACCAAAAGTGATAAAATACTGAGTTTTCTGGATATTGCAACAAAACCCTAACCCTAACCCTTACCTTAACCAGAATTTAAAAAATACAGAGTTTTCTGGATATGGCAACAAAACCTTAACCCTAACCAAAAGTGATAAAATACTGAGTTTTCTGGATATTGCAACAAAACATTTACCCTAACCCTAACCAGAATTTAAAAAATACAGAGTTTTCTGGATATTGCAACAAAACATTTACCCTAACCCTAACCAGAATTTAAAAAATACAGAGTTTTCTGGATATTGCAACAAAATATTTACGTTAACCCTAACCAGAATTTAAAAAATACAGAGTTTACTGGATATTGCAACAAAACCCTAACCCTAACCAAAAGTGATAAAATACTGAGTTTTCTGGATATTGCAACAAAACCCTAACCCTAACCCTTACCCTAACCAGAATTTAAAAAATACAGAGTTTTCTGGATATGGCAACAAAACCTTAACCCTAACCA
This sequence comes from Sepiola atlantica, assembly GCA_963556195.1. Taxonomy (NCBI): domain Eukaryota; kingdom Metazoa; phylum Mollusca; class Cephalopoda; order Sepiida; family Sepiolidae; genus Sepiola; species Sepiola atlantica. The sequence continues at coordinate 719,422 of CAUVYP010000088.1, read as the reverse complement.
AAAGTGATAAAATACTGAGTTTTCTGGATATTGCAACAAAACATTTACCCTAACCCTAACCAGAATTTAAAAAATACAGAGTTTTCTGGATATTGCAACAAAACATTTACCCTAACCCTAACCAGAATTTAAAAAATACAGAGTTTTCTGGATATTGCAACAAAACCCTAACCCTAACCAAAAGTGATAAAATACTGAGTTTTCTGGATATTGCAACAAAACCCTAACCCTAACCCTTACCGTAACCAGAATTGAAAAAATACAGAGTTTTCTGGATATTGCAACAAAACCCTAACCCTAACCAAAAGTGATAAAATACTGAGTTTTCTGGATATTGCAACAAAACATTTACCCTAACCCTAACCAGAATTTAAAAAATACAGAGTTTTCTGGATATTGCAACAAAACCCTTACCCTAACCAAAAGTGATAAAATACTGAGTTTTCTGGATATTGCAACAAAACCCTAACCCTAACCCTTACCGTAACCAGAATTTAAAAAATACAGAGTTTTCTGGATATTGCAACAAAACCCTAACCCTAACCAAAAGTGATAAAATACTGAGTTTTCTGGATATTGCAACAAAACATTTACCCTAACCCTAACCAGAATTTAAAAAATACAGAGTTTTCTGGATATTGCCACAAAACCCTAACCCTAACCCTTACCCTAACCAGAATTTTTAAAATACAGAGTTTTCTGGATATTGCAACAAAACCCTAACCCTAACCAAAAGTGATAAAATACTGAGTTTTCTGGATATTGCAACAAAACATTTACCCTAACCCTAACCAGAATTTAAAAAATACAGAGTTTTCTGGATATTGCAACAAAACATTTACCCTAACCCTAACCAGAATTTAAAAAATACAGAGTTTTCTGGATATTGCAACAAAACCCTAACCCTAACCAAAAGTGATAAAATACTGAGTTTTCTGGATATTGCAACAAAACATTTACCCTAACCCTAACCAGAATTTAAAAAATACAGAGTTTTCTGGATATTGCAACAAAACATTTACCCTAACCCAACCAGAATTTAAAAAATACAGAGTTTTCTGGATATTGCAACAAAACCCTAACCCTAACCAGAATTTATAAAATACTGAGTTTTCTGGATATTGCAACAAAACATTTACCCTAACCCTAACCAGAATTTAAAAATTACAGAGTTTTCTGGATATTGCAACAAAACATTTACCCTAATTCTAACCAGAATTTAAAAAATACAGAGTTTTCTGGATATTGCAACAAAACATTTACCCTAACCCTAACCAGAATTTAAAAAATACAGAGTTTTCTGGATATTGCAACAAAACCCTAACCCTAACCAAAAGTGATAAAATACTGAGTTTTCTGGATATTGCAACAAAACCCTAACCCTAACCCTTACCGTAACCAGAATTGAAAAAATACAGAGTTTTCTGGATATTGCAACAAAACCCTAACCCTAACCAAAAGTGATAAAATACTGAGTTTTCTGGATATTGCAACAAAACATTTACCCTAACCCTAACCAGAATTTAAAAAATACAGAGTTTTCTGGATATTGCAACAAAACCCTAACCCTAACCAAAAGTGATAAAATACTGAGTTTTCTGGATATTGCAACAAAACCCTAACCCTAACCCTTACCCTAACCAGAATTTAAAAAATACAGAGTTTTCTGGATATTGCAACAAAACCCTAACCCTAACCAAAAGTGATAAAATACTGAGTTTTCTGGATATTGCAACAAAACATTTACCCTAACCCTAACCAGAATTTAAAAAATACAGAGTTTTCTGGATATTGCCACAAAACCCTAACCCTAACCCTTACCCTAACCAGAATTTTTAAAATACAGAGTTTTCTGGATATTGCAACAAAACCCTAACCCTAACCAAAAGTGATAAAATACTGAGTTTTCTGGATATTGCAACAAAACATTTACCCTAACCCTAACCAGAATTTAAAAAATACAGAGTTTTCTGGATATTGCAACAAAACATTTACCCTAACCCTAACCAGAATTTAAAAAATACAGAGTTTTCTGGATATTGCAACAAAACCCTAACCCTAACCAAAAGTGATAAAATACTGAGTTTTCTGGATATTGCAACAAAACATTTACCCTAACCCTAACCAGAATTTAAAAAATACAGAGTTTTCTGGATATTGCAACAAAACATTTACCCTAACCCAACCAGAATTTAAAAAATACAGAGTTTTCTGGATATTGCAACAAAACCCTAACCCTAACCAGAATTTATAAAATACTGAGTTTTCTGGATATTGCAACAAAACATTTACCCTAACCCTAACCAGAATTTAAAAATTACAGAGTTTTCTGGATATTGCAACAAAATATTTACCCTAATTCTAACCAGAATTTAAAAAATACAGAGTTTTCTGGATATTGCAACAAAACATTTACCCTAACCCTAACCAGAATTTAAAAAATACAGAGTTTTCTGGATATTGCAACAAAACCCTAACCCTAACCAAAAGTGATAAAATACTGAGTTTTCTGGATATTGCAACAAAACCCTAACCCTAACCCTTACCTTAACCAGAATTTAAAAAATACAGAGTTTTCTGGATATGGCAACAAAACCTTAACCCTAACCAAAAGTGATAAAATACTGAGTTTTCTGGATATTGCAACAAAACATTTACCCTAACCCTAACCAGAATTTAAAAAATACAGAGTTTTCTGGATATTGCAACAAAACATTTACCCTAACCCTAACCAGAATTTAAAAAATACAGAGTTTTCTGGATATTGCAACAAAATATTTACGTTAACCCTAACCAGAATTTAAAAAATACAGAGTTTTCTGGATATTGCAACAAAACGCTAACCCTAACCAAAAGTGATAAAATACTGAGTTTTCTGGATATTGCAACAAAACCCTAACCCTAACCCTTACCCTAACCAGAATTTAAAAAATACAGAGTTTTCTGGATATGGCAACAAAACCTTAACCCTAACCAAAAGTGATAAAATACTGAGTTTTCTGGATATTGCAACAAAACATTTACCCTAACCCTAACCAGAATTTAAAAAATACAGAGTTTTCTGGATATTGCAACAAAACATTTACCCTAACCCTAACCAGAATTTAAAAAATACAGAGTTTTCTGGATATTGCAACAAAATATTTACGTTAACCCTAACCAGAATTTTAAAAATACAGAGTTTTCTGGATATTGCAACAAAACCCTAACCCTAACCAAAAGTGATAAAAGACTGAGTTTTCTGGATATTGCAACAAAACCCTAACCCTAACCCTTACCCTAACCAGAATTTAAAAAATACAGAGTTTTCTGGATATTGCAACAAAACATTTACCCTAACCCTAACCAGAATTTAAAAAATACAGAGTTTTCTGGATATTGCAACAAAACATTTACCCTAACCCTAACCAGAATTTAAAAAATACAGAGTTTTCTGGATATTGCAACAAAACATTTACCCTAACCCTAACCAGAATTTAAAAAATACAGAGTTTTCTGGATATTGCAACAAAACCCTAACCCTAACCAAAAGTGATAAAATACTGAGTTTTCTGGATATTGCAACAAAACCCTAACCCTAACCCTTACCGTAACCAGAATTGAAAAAATACAGAGTTTTCTGGATATTGCAACAAAACCCTAACCCTAACCAAAAGTGATAAAATACTGAGTTTTCTGGATATTGCAACAAAACATTTACCCTAACCCTAACCAGAATTTAAAAAATACAGAGTTTTCTGGATATTGCAACAAAACCCTAACCCTAACCAAAAGTGATAAAATACTGAGTTTTCTGGATATTGCAACAAAACCCTAACCCTAACCCTTACCCTAACCAGAATTTAAAAAATACAGAGTTTTCTCGATATTGCAACAAAACCCTAACCCTAACCAAAAGTGATAAAATACTTAGTTTTCTGGATATTGCAACAAAACCCTAACCCTAACCCTTACCGTAACCAGAATTTAAAAAATACAGAGTTTTCTGGATATTGACACAAAACCCTAACCCTAACCAAAAGTGATAAAATACTGAGTTTTCAGGATATTGCAACAAAACATTTACCCTAACCCTAACCAGAATTTAAAAAATACAGAGTTTTCTGGATATTGCAACAAAACATTTACCCTAACCCTAACCAGAATTTGAAAAATACAGAGTTTTCTGGATATTGCAACAAAACATTTACCCTAACCCTAACCAGAATTTAAAAAATACAGAGTTTTCTGGATATTGCAACAAAACCCTAACCTTAACCCTTACCCTAACCAGAATTTTAAAAATACAGAGTTTTCTGGATATTGCAACAAAACCCTAACCCTAACCCTTACCCTAACCAGAACTTAAAAAATACAGAGTTTTCTGGATATTGCAACAAAACCCTAACCCTAACCCTTACCCTAACCAGAATTTAAAAAATACAGAGTTTTCTGGATATTGCAACAAAACCCTAACCCTAACCCTTACCCTAACCAGAATTTAAAAAATACAGAGTTTTCTGGATATTGCAACAAAACCCTAACCCTAACCCTTACCCTAACCAAAAGTGATAAAATACTGAGTTTTCTGGATATTGCAACAAAACCCTAACCCTAACCCTAACCCTAACCAGAATTTTGAAAATACAGAGTTTTCTGGATATTGCAACAAAACCCTAACCCTAACCCTTACCCTAACCAGAATTTAAAAAATACAGAGTTTTCTGGATATTGCAACAAAACCCTAACCCTAACCCTTACCCTAACCAGAATTTAAAAAATACAGAGTTTTCTGGATATTGCAACAAAACCCTAACCCTAACCCTTACCCTAACCAGAATTTTAAAAATACAGAGTTTTCTGGATATTGCAACAAAACCCTAACCCTAACCAAAAGTGATAAAATACTTAGTTTTCTGGATATTGCAACAAAACATTTACCCTAACCCTAACCAGAATTTAAAAAATACAGAGTTTTCTGGATATTGCAACAAATCCCTAATCCTAACCAAAAGTGATAAAATACTGAGTTTTCTGGATATTGCAACAAAACATTTACCCTAACCCTAACCAGAATTTAAAAAATACAGAGTTTTCTGGATATTGCAACAAAACCCTAACCCTAACCACAAGTGATAAAATACTGAGTTTTCTGGATATTGCAACAAAACCCTAACCCTAACCCTTACCGTAACCAGAATTTAAAAAATACAGAGTTTTCTGGATATTGCAACAAAACATTTACCCTAACCCTAACCAGAATTTGAAAAATACAGAGTTTTCTGCATATTGCAACAAAACATTTACCCTAACCCTAACCAGAATTTAAAAAATACAGAGTTTTCTGGATATTGCAACAAAACCCTAACCTTAACCCTTACCCTAACCAGAATTTAAAAAATACAGAGTTTTCTGGATATTGCAACAAAACCCTAACCCTAACCCTTACCCTAACCAGAACTTAAAAAATACAGAGTTTTCTGGATATTGCAACAAAACCCTAACCCTAACACTTACCCTAACCAAAAGTGATAAAATACTGAGTGTTCTGGATATTGCAACAAAACCCTAACCCTAACCCTAACCCTAACCAGAATTTTGAAAATACAGAGTTTTCTGGATATTGCAACAAAACCCTAACCCTAACCCTTACCCTAACCAGAATTTAAAAAATACAGAGTTTTCTGGATATTGCAACAAAACCCTAACCCTAACCCTTACCCTAACCAGAATTTTTAAAATACAGAGTTTTCTGGATATTGCAACAAAACCCTAACCAAAACCAAAAGTGATAAAATACTGAGTTTTCTGGATATTGCAACAAAACATTTACCCTAACCCTAACCAGAATTTAAAAAATACAGAGTTTTCTGGATATTGCAACAAATCCCTAATCCTAACCAAAAGTGATAAAATACTGAGTTTTCTGGATATTGCAACAAAACATTTACCCTAACCCTAACCAGAATTTAAAAAATACAGAGTTTTCTAGATATTGCAACAAAACATTTACCCTAACCCTAACCAGAATTTAAAAAATACAGAGTTTTCTGGATATTGCAACAAAACCCTAACCCTAACCAAAACTGATAAAATACTGAGTTTTCTGGATATTGCAACAAAACATTTACCCTAACCCTAACCAGAATTTAAAAAATACAGAGTTTTCTGGATATTGCAACAAAACATTTACCCTAACCCTAACCAGAATTTAAAAATTACAGAGTTTTCTGGATATTGCAACAAAACATTTACCCTAATTCTAACCAGAATTTAAAAAATACAGAGTTTTCTGGATATTGCAACAAAACATTTACCCTAACCCTAACCAGAATTTAAAAAATACAGAGTTTTCTGGATATTGCAACAAAACCCTAACCCTAACCAAAAGTGATAAAATACTGAGTTTTCTGGATATTGCAACAAAACCCTAACCCTAACCCTTACCCTAACCAGAATTTAAAAAATACAGAGTTTTCTGGATATGGCAACAAAACCTTAACCCTAACCAAAAGTGATAAAATACTGAGTTTTCTGGATATTGCAACAAAACATTTACCCTAACCCTAACCAGAATTTAAAAAATACAGAGTTTTCTGGATATTGCAACAAAACATTTACCCTAACCCTAACCAGAATTTAAAAAATACAGAGTTTTCTGGATATTGCAACAAAATATTTACGTTAACCCTAACCAGAATTTAAAAAATACAGAGTTTTCTGGATATTGCAACAAAACCCTAACCCTAACCAAAAGTGATAAAATACTGAGTTTTCTGGATATTGCAACAAAACCCTAACCCTAACCCTTACCCTAACCAGAATTTAAAAAATACAGAGTTTTCTGGATATGGCAACAAAACTTTAACCCTAACCAAAAGTGATAAAATACTGAGTTTTCTGGATATTGCAACAAAACATTTACCCTAACCCTAACCAGAATTTAAAAAATACAGAGTTTTCTGGATATTGCAACAAAACATTTACCCTAACCCTAACCAGAATTTAAAAAATACAGAGTTTTCTGGATATTGCAACAAAATATTTACGTTAACCCTAACCAGAATTTAAAAAATTCAGAGTTTTCTGGATATTGCAACAAAACCCTAACCCTAACCAAAAGTGATAAAATACTGAGTTTTCTGGATATTGCAACAAAACCCTAACCCTAACCCTTACCCTAACCAGAATTTAAAAAATACAGAGTTTTCTGGATATTGCAACAAAACATTTACCCTAACCCTAACCAGAATTTAAAAAATACAGAGTTTTCTGGATATTGCAACAAATCCCTAATCCTAACCAAAAGTGATAAAATACTGAGTTTTCTGGATATTGCAACAAAACATTTACCCTAACCCTAACCAGAATTTAAAAAATACAGAGTTTTCTGGATATTGCAACAAAACCCTAACCCTAACCACAAGTGATAAAATACTGAGTTTTCTGGATATTGCAACAAAACATTTACCCTAACCCTTACCGTAACCAGAATTTAAAAAATACAGAGTTTTCTGGATATTGCAACAAAACATTTACCCTAACCCTAACCAGAATTTGAAAAATACAGAGTTTTCTGCATATTGCAACAAAACATTTACCCTAACCCTAACCAGAATTTAAAAAATACAGAGTTTTCTGGATATTGCAACAAAACCCTAACCTTAACCCTTACCCTAACCAGAATTTAAAAAATACAGAGTTTTCTGGATATTGCAACAAAACCCTAACCCTAACCCTTACCCTAACCAGAACTTAAAAAATACAGAGTTTTCTGGATATTGCAACAAAACCCTAACCCTAACACTTACCCTAACCAAAAGTGATAAAATACTGAGTGTTCTGGATATTGCAACAAAACCCTAACCCTAACCCTAACCCTAACCAGAATTTTGAAAATACAGAGTTTTCTGGATATTGCAACAAAACCCTAACCCTAACCCTTACCCTAACCAGAATTTAAAAAATACAGAGTTTTCTGGATATTGCAACAAAACCCTAACCCTAACCCTTACCCTAACCAGAATTTTTAAAATACAGAGTTTTCTGGATATTGCAACAAAACCCTAACCAAAACCAAAAGTGATAAAATACTGAGTTTTCTGGATATTGCAACAAAACATTTACCCTAACCCTAACCAGAATTTAAAAAATACAGAGTTTTCTGGATATTGCAACAAATCCCTAATCCTAACCAAAAGTGATAAAATACTGAGTTTTCTGGATATTGCAACAAAACATTTACCCTAACCCTAACCAGAATTTAAAAAATACAGAGTTTTCTAGATATTGCAACAAAACATTTACCCTAACCCTAACCAGAATTTAAAAAATACAGAGTTTTCTGGATATTGCAACAAAACCCTAACCCTAACCAAAACTGATAAAATACTGAGTTTTCTGGATATTGCAACAAAACATTTACCCTAACCCTAACCAGAATTTAAAAAATACAGAGTTTTCTGGATATTGCAACAAAACATTTACCCTAACCCTAACCAGAATTTAAAAATTACAGAGTTTTCTGGATATTGCAACAAAACATTTACCCTAATTCTAACCAGAATTTAAAAAATACAGAGTTTTCTGGATATTGCAACAAAACATTTACCCTAACCCTAACCAGAATTTAAAAAATACAGAGTTTTCTGGATATTGCAACAAAACCCTAACCCTAACCAAAAGTGATAAAATACTGAGTTTTCTGGATATTGCAACAAAACCCTAACCCTAACCCTTACCCTAACCAGAATTTAAAAAATACAGAGTTTTCTGGATATGGCAACAAAACCTTAACCCTAACCAAAAGTGATAAAATACTGAGTTTTCTGGATATTGCAACAAAACATTTACCCTAACCCTAACCAGAATTTAAAAAATACAGAGTTTTCTGGATATTGCAACAAAACATTTACCCTAACCCTAACCAGAATTTAAAAAATACAGAGTTTTCTGGATATTGCAACAAAATATTTACGTTAACCCTAACCAGAATTTAAAAAATACAGAGTTTTCTGGATATTGCAACAAAACCCTAACCCTAACCAAAAGTGATAAAATACTGAGTTTTCTGGATATTGCAACAAAACCCTAACCCTAACCCTTACCCTAACCAGAATTTAAAAAATACAGAGTTTTCTGGATATGGCAACAAAACTTTAACCCTAACCAAAAGTGATAAAATACTGAGTTTTCTGGATATTGCAACAAAACATTTACCCTAACCCTAACCAGAATTTAAAAAATACAGAGTTTTCTGGATATTGCAACAAAACATTTACCCTAACCCTAACCAGAATTTAAAAAATACAGAGTTTTCTGGATATTGCAACAAAATATTTACGTTAACCCTAACCAGAATTTAAAAAATTCAGAGTTTTCTGGATATTGCAACAAAACCCTAACCCTAACCAAAAGTGATAAAATACTGAGTTTTCTGGATATTGCAACAAAACCCTAACCCTAACCCTTACCCTAACCAGAATTTAAAAAATACAGAGTTTTCTGGATATTGCAACAAAACATTTACCCTAACCCTAACCAGAATTTAAAAAATACAGAGTTTTCTGGATATTGCAACAAAACATTTACCCTAACCAGAATTTAAAAAATACAGAGTTTTCTGGATATAGCAACAAAACATTTACCCTAACCCTAACCAGAATTTAAAAAATACAGAGTTTTCTGGATATTGCAACAAAACCCTAACCCTAACCAAAAGTGATAAAATACTGAGTTTTCTGGATATTGCAACAAAACCCTAACCCTAACCCTTACCGTAACCAGAATTGAAAAAATACAGAGTTTTCTGGATATTGCAACAAAACCCTAACCCTAACCAAAAGTGATAAAATACTGAGTTTTCTGGATATTGCAACAAAACATTTACCCTAACCCTAACCAGAATTTAAAAAATACAGAGTTTTCTGGATATTGCAACAAAACCCTAACCCTAACCAAAAGTGATAAAATACTGAGTTTTCTGGATATTGCAACAAAACCCTAACCCTAACCCTTACCCTAACCAGAATTTAAAAAATACAGAGTTTTCTGGATATTGCAACAAAACCCTAACCCTAACCCTTACCCTAACCAGAACTTAAAAAATACAGAGTTTTCTGGATATTGCAACAAAACTCTAACCCTAACCCTTACCCTAACCAGAATTTAAAAAATACAGAGTTTTCTGGATATTGCAACAAAACCCTAACCCTAACCCTTACCCTAACCAGAATTAAAAAATACTGAGTTTTCTGGATATTGCAACAAAACCCTAACCCTAACCCTTACCCTAACCAGAATTTTAAAAATACAGAGTTTTCTGGATATTGCAACAAAATCCTAACCCTAACCCTTACCCTAACCAGAATTTTAAAAATACAGAGTTTTCTGGATATTGCAACAAAACCCTAACCCTAACCCTTACCCTAACCAGAATTTTAAAAATACAGAGTTTTCTGGATATTGCAACAAAACCCTAACCCTAACCAAAAGTGATAAAATACTTAGTTTTCTGGATATTGCAACAAAACATTTACCCTAACCCTAACCAGAATTTAAAAAATACAGAGTTTTCTGGATATTGCAACAAATCCCTAATCCTAACCAAAAGTGATAAAATACTGAGTTTTCTGAATATTGCAACAAAACATTTACCCTAACCCTAACCAGAATTTAAAAAATACAGAGTTTTCTGGATATTGCAACAAAACCCTAACCCTAACCACAAGTGATAAAATACTGAGTTTTCTGGATATTGCAACAAAACCCTAACCCTAACCCTTACCGTAACCAGAATTTAAAAAATACAGAGTTTTCTGGATATTGCAACAAAACCCTAACCCTAACCAAAAGTGATAAAATACTGAGTTTTCTGGATATTGCAACAAAACATTTACCCTAACCCTAACCAGAATTTAAAAAATACAGAGTTTTCTGGATATTGCAACAAAACATTTACCCTAACCCTAACCAGAATTTGAAAAATACAGAGTTTTCTGGATATTGCAACAAAACATTTACCCTAACCCTAACCAGAATTTAAAAAATACAGAGTTTTCTGGATATTGCAATAAAACCCTAACCTTAACCCTTACCCTAACCAGAATTTAAAAAATACAGAGTTTTCTGGATATTGCAACAAAACCCTAACCCTAACCCTTACCCTAACCAGAACTTAAAAAATACAGAGTTTTCTGGATATTGCAACAAAAACCTAACCCTAACCAAAAGTGATAAAATACTGAGTTTTCTGGATATTGCAACAAAACCCTAACCCTAACCCTTACCGTAACCAGAATTGAAAAAATACAGAGTTTTCTGGATATTGCAACAAAACCCTAACCCTAACCAAAAGTGATAAAATACTGAGTTTTCTGGATATTGCAACAAAACATTTACCCTAACCCTAACCAGAATTTAAAAAATACAGAGTTTTCTGGATATTGCAACAAAACCCTAACCCTAACCAAAAGTGATAAAATACTGAGTTTTCTGGATATTGCAACAAAACCCTAACCCTAACCCTTACCCTAACCAGAATTTAAAAAATACAGAGTTTTCTGGATATTGCAACAAAACCCTAACCCTAACCAAAAGTGATAAAATACTGAGTTTTCTGGATATTGCAACAAAACCCTAACCCTAACCCTTACCGTAACCAGAATTTAAAAAATACAGAGTTTTCTGGATATTGACACAAAACCCTAACCCTAACCAAAAGTGATAAAATACTGAGTTTTCTGGATATTGCAACAAAACATTTACCCTAACCCTAACCAGAATTTAAAAAATACAGAGTTTTCTGGATATTGCAACAAAACATTTACCCTAACCCTAACCAGAATTTGAAAAATACAGAGTTTTCTGGATATTGCAACAAAACATTTACCCTAACCCTAACCAGAATTTAAAAAATACAGAGTTTTCTGGATATTGCAACAAAACCCTAACCTTAACCCTTACCCTAACCAGAATTTTAAAAATACAGAGTTTTCTGGATATTGCAACAAAACCCTAACCCTAACCCTTACCCTAACCAGAACTTAAAAAATACAGAGTTGTCTGGATATTGCAACAAAACCCTAACCCTAACCCTTACCGTAACCAGAATTTAAAAAATACAGAGTTTTCTGGATATTGCAACAAAACCCTAACCCTAACCCTTACCCTAACCAGAATTTAAAAAATACAGAGTTTTCTGGATATTGCAACAAAACCCTAACCCTAACCCTTACCCTAACCAGAATTTTAAAAATACAGAGTTTTCTGGATATTGCAACAAAACCCTAACCCTAACCCTTACCCTAACCAGAATTTTAAAAATACAGAGTTTTCTGGATATTGCAACAAAACCCTAACCCTAACCCTTACCCTAACCAGAATTTTAAAAATACAGAGTTTTCTGGATATTGCAACAAAACCCTAACCCTAACCAAAAGTGATAAAATACTTAGTTTTCTGGATATTGCAACAAAACATTTACCCTAACCCTAACCAAAATTTAAAAAATACAGAGTTTTCTGGATATTGCAACAAATCCCTAATCCTAACCAAAAGTGATAAAATACTGAGTTTTCTGGATATTGCAACAAAACATTTACCGTAACCCTAACCAGAATTTAAAAAATACAGAGTTTTCTGGATATTGCAACAAAACCCTAACCCTAACCACAAGTGATAAAATACTGAGTTTTCTGGATATTGCAACAAAACATTTACCCTAACCCTAACCAGAATTTAAAAAATACAGAGTTTTCTGGATATTGCAACAAAACATTTACCCTAACCCAACCAGAATTTAAAAAATACAGAGTTTTCTGGATATTGCAACAAAACCCTAACCCTAACCAGAATTTATAAAATACTGAGTTTTCTGGATATTGCAACAAAACATTTACCCTAACCCTAACCAGAATTTAAAAATTACAGAGTTTTCTGGATATTGCAACAAAACATTTACCCTAATTCTAACCAGAATTTAAAAAATACAGAGTTTTCTGGATATTGCAACAAAACATTTACCCTAACCCTAACCAGAATTTAAAAAATACAGAGTTTTCTGGATATTGCAACAAAACCCTAACCCTAACCAAAAGTGATAAAATACTGAGTTTTCTGGATATTGCAACAACACCCTAACCCTAACCCTTACCCTAACCAGAATTTAAAAAATACAGAGTTTTCTGGATATGGCAACAAAACCTTAACCCTAACCAAAAGTGATAAAATACTGAGTTTTCTGGATATTGCAACAAAACATTTACCCTAACCCTAACCAGAATTTAAAAAATACAGAGTTTTCTGGATGTTGCAACAAAACATTTACCCTAACCCTAACCAGAATTTAAAAAATACAGAGTTTTCTGGATATTGCAACAAAATATTTACGTTAACCCTAACCAGAATTTAAAAAATACAGAGTTTTCTGGATATTGCAACAAAACCCTAACCCTAACCAAAAGTGATAAAATACTGAGTTTTCTGGATATTGCAACAAAACCCTAACCCTAACCCTTACCCTAACCAGAATTTAAAAAATACAGAGTTTTCTGGATATGGCAACAAAACCTTAACCCTAACCAAAAGTGATAAAATACTGAGTTTTCTGGATATTGCAACAAAACATTTACCCTAACCCTAACCAGAATTTAAAAAATACAGAGTTTTCTGGATATTGCAACAAAACATTTACCCTAACCCTAACCAGAATTTAAAAAATACAGAGTTTTCTGGATATTGCAACAAAATATTTACGTTAACCCTAACCAGAATTTAAAAAATACAGAGTTTTCTGGATATTGCAACAAAACCCTAACCCTAACCAAAAGTGATAAAATACTGAGTTTTCTGGATATTGCAACAAAACCCTAACCCTAACCCTTACCCTAACCAGAATTTAAAAAATACAGAGTTTTCTGGATATTGCAACAAAACATTTACCCTAACCCTAACCAGAATTTAAAAAATACAGAGTTTTCTGGATATTGCAACAAAACATTTACCCTAACCAGAATTTAAAAAATACAGAGTTTTCTGGATATAGCAACAAAACATTTACCCTAACCCTAACCAGAATTTAAAAAATACAGAGTTTTCTGGATATTGCAACAAAACCCTAACCCTAACCAAAAGTGATAAAATACTGAGTTTTCTGGATATTGCAACAAAACCCTAACCCTAACCCTTACCGTAACCAGAATTGAAAAAATACAGAGTTTTCTGGATATTGCAACAAAACCCTAACCCTAACCAAAAGTGATAAAATACTGAGTTTTCTGGATATTGCAACAAAACATTTACCCTAACCCTAACCAGAATTTAAAAAATACAGAGTTTTCTGGATATTGCAACAAAACCCTAACCCTAACCAAAAGTGATAAAATACTGAGTTTTCTGGATATTGCAACAAAACCCTAACCCTAACCCTTACCCTAACCAGAATTTAAAAAATACAGAGTTTTCTGGATATTGCAACAAAACCCTAACCCTAACCAAAAGTGATAAAATACTGAGTTTTCTGGATATTGCAACAAAACCCTAACCCTAACCCTTACCGTAACCAGAATTTAAAAAATACAGAGTTTTCTGGATATTGACACAAAACCCTAACCCTAACCAAAAGTGATAAAATACTGAGTTTTCTGGATATTGCAACAAAACATTTACCCTAACCCTAACCAGAATTTAAAAAATACAGAGTTTTCTGGATATTGCAACAAAACATTTACCCTAACCCTAACCAGAATTTGAAAAATACAGAGTTTTCTGGATATTGCAACAAAACATTTACCCTAACCCTAACCAGAATTTAAAAAATACAGAGTTTTCTGGATATTGCAACAAAACCCTAACCTTAACCCTTACCCTAACCAGAATTTTAAAAATACAGAGTTTTCTGGATATTGCAACAAAACCCTAACCCTAACCCTTACCCTAACCAGAACTTAAAAAATACAGAGTTTTCTGGATATTGCAACAAAACTCTAACCCTAACCCTTACCCTAACCAGAATTTAAAAAATACAGAGTTTTCTGGATATTGCAACAAAACCCTAACCCTAACCCTTACCCTAACCAGAATTTTAAAAATACAGAGTTTTCTGGATATTGCAACAAAACCCTAACCCTAACCCTTACCCTAACCAGAATTTTAAAAATACAGAGTTTTCTGGATATTGCAAAAAACCCTAACCCTAACCCTTACCCTAACCAGAATTTTAAAAATACAGAGTTTTCTGGATATTGCAACAAAACCCTAACCCTAACCAAAAGTGATAAAATACTTAGTTTTCTGGATATTGCAACAAAACATTTACCCTAACCCTAACCAGAATTTAAAAAATACAGAGTTTTCTGGATATTGCAACAAATCCCTAATCCTAACCAAAAGTGATAAAATACTGAGTTTTCTGAATATTGCAACAAAACATTTACCCTAACCCTAACCAGAATTTAAAAAATACAGAGTTTTCTGGATATTGCAACAAAACCCTAACCCTAACCACAAGTGATAAAATACTGAGTTTTCTGGATATTGCAACAAAACCCTAACCCTAACCCTTACCGTAACCAGAATTTAAAAAATACAGAGTTTTCTGGATATTGCAACAAAACCCTAACCCTAACCAAAAGTGATAAAATACTGAGTTTTCTGGATATTGCAACAAAACATTTACCCTAACCCTAACCAGAATTTAAAAAATACAGAGTTTTCTGGATATTGCAACAAAACATTTACCCTAACCCTAACCAGAATTTGAAAAATACAGAGTTTTCTGGATATTGCAACAAAACATTTACCCTAACCCTAACCAGAATTTAAAAAATACAGAGTTTTCTGGATATTGCAATAAAACCCTAACCTTAACCCTTACCCTAACCAGAATTTAAAAAATACAGAGTTTTCTGGATATTGCAACAAAACCCTAACCCTAACCCTTACCCTAACCAGAACTTAAAAAATACAGAGTTTTCTGGATATTGCAACAAAACCCTAACCCTAACCAAAAGTGATAAAATACTGAGTTTTCTGGATATTGCAACAAAACCCTAACCCTAACCCTTACCGTAACCAGAATTGAAAAAATACAGAGTTTTCTGGATATTGCAACAAAACCCTAACCCTAACCAAAAGTGATAAAATACTGAGTTTTCTGGATATTGCAACAAAACATTTACCCTAACCCTAACCAGAATTTAAAAAATACAGAGTTTTCTGGATATTGCAACAAAACCCTAACCCTAACCAAAAGTGATAAAATACTGAGTTTTCTGGATATTGCAACAAAACCCTAACCCTAACCCTTACCCTAACCAGAATTTAAAAAATACAGAGTTTTCTGGATATTGCAACAAAACCCTAACCCTAACCAAAAGTGATAAAATACTGAGTTTTCTGGATATTGCAACAAAACCCTAACCCTAACCCTTACCGTAACCAGAATTTAAAAAATACAGAGTTTTCTGGATATTGACACAAAACCCTAACCCTAACCAAAAGTGATAAAATACTGAGTTTTCTGGATATTGCAACAAAACATTTACCCTAACCCTAACCAGAATTTAAAAAATACAGAGTTTTCTGGATATTGCAACAAAACATTTACCCTAACCCTAACCAGAATTTGAAAAATACAGAGTTTTCTGGATATTGCAACAAAACATTTACCCTAACCCTAACCAGAATTTCAAAAATACAGAGTTTTCTGGATATTGCAACAAAACCCTAACCCTAACCCTTACCCTAACCAGAATTTTAAAAATACAGAGTTTTCTGGATATTGCAACAAAACCCTAACCCTAACCCTTACCCTAACCAGAACTTAAAAAATACAGAGTTGTCTGGATATTGCAACAAAACCCTAACCCTAACCCTTACCCTAACCAGAATTTAAAAAATACAGAGTTTTCTGGATATTGCAACAAAACCCTAACCCTAACCCTTACCCTAACCAGAATTTAAAAAATACAGAGTTTTCTGGATATTGCAACAAAACCCTAACCCTAACCCTTACCCTAACCAGAATTTTAAAAATACAGAGTTTTCTGGATATTGCAACAAAACCCTAACTCTAACCCTTACCCTAACCAGAATTTTAAAAATACAGAGTTTTCTGGATATTGCAACAAAACCCTAACCCTAACCCTTACCCTAACCAGAATTTTAAAAATACAGAGTTTTCTGGATATTGCAACAAAACCCTAACCCTAACCAAAAGTGATAAAATACTTAGTTTTCTGGATATTGCAACAAAACATTTACCCTAACCCTAACCAGAATTTAAAAAATACAGAGTTTTCTGGATATTGCAACAAATCCCTAATCCTAACCAAAAGTGATAAAATACTGAGTTTTCTGGATATTGCAACAAAACATTTACCGTAACCCTAACCAGAATTTAAAAAATACAGAGTTTTCTGGATATTGCAACAAAACCCTAACCCTAACCACAAGTGATAAAATACTGAGTTTTCTGGATATTGCAACAAAACCCTAACCCTAACCCTTACCGTAACCAGAATTTAAAAAATACAGAGTTTTCTGGATATTGCAACAAAACCCTAACCCTAACCAAAAGTGATAAAATACTGAGTTTTCTGGATATTGCAACAAAACATTTACCCTAACCCTAACCAGAATTTAAAAAATACAGAGTTTTCTGGATATTGCAACAAAACATTTACCCTAACCCTAACCAGAATTTGAAAAATACAGAGTTTTCTGGATATTGCAACAAAACATTTACCCTAACCCTAACCAGAATTTAAAAAATACAGAGTTTTCTGGATATTGCAACAAAACCCTAACCCTAACCCTTACCCTAACCAGAACTTAAAAAATACAGAGTTTTCTGGATATTGCAACAAAACCCTAACCCTAACCCTTACCCTAACTAAAAGTGATAAAATACTGAGTGTTCTGGATATTACAACAAAACCCTAACCCTAACCCTAACCAGAATTTTGAAAATACAGAGTTTTCTGGATATTGCAACAAAACCCTAACCCTAACCAAAAGTGATAAAATACTGAGTTTTCTGGATATTGCAACAAAACCCTAACCCTAACCCTTACCGTAACCAGAATTTAAAAAATACAGAGTGTTCTGGATATTGACACAAAACCCTAACCCTAACCAAAAGTGATAAAATACTGAGTTTTCTGGATATTGCAACAAAACATTTACCCTAACCCTAACCAGAATTTTAAAAATACAGAGTTTTCTGGATATTGCAACAAAACATTTACCCTAACCCTAACCAGAATTTGAAAAATACAGAGTTTTCTGGATATTGCAACAAAACATTTACCCTAACCCTAACCAGAATTTAAAAAATACAGAGTTTTCTGGATATTGCAACAAAACCCCAACCTTAACCACAAGTGATAAAATACTGAGTTTTCTGGATATTGCAACAAAACCCTAACCCTAACCCTTACCGTAACCAGAATTTAAAAAATACAGAGTTTTCTGGATATTGCAACAAAACCCTAACCCTAACCAAAAGTGATAAAATACTGAGTTTTCTGGATATTGCAACAAAACATTTACCCTAACCCTAACCAGAATTTAAAAAATACAGAGTTTTCTGGATATTGCAACAAAACATTTACCCTAACCCTAACCAGAATTTGAAAAATACAGAGTTTTCTGGATATTGCAACAAAACATTTACCCTAACCCTAACCAGAATTTGAAAAATACAGAGTTTTCTGGATATTGCAACAAAACCCTAACCTTAACCCTTACCCTAACCAGAATTTAAAAAATACAGAGTTTTCTGGATATTGCAACAAAACCCTAACCCTAACCCTTACCCTAACCAGAACTTAAAAAATACAGAGTTTTCTGGAAATTGCAACAAAACCCTAACCCTAACCCTTACCCTAACCAAAAGTGATAAAATACTGAGTGTTCTGGATATTGCAACAAAACCCTAACCCTAACCCTAACCCTAACCAGAATTTTGAAAATACAGAGTTTTCTGGATATTGCAACAAAACCCTAACCCTAACCCTTACCCTAACCAGAATTTAAAAAATACAGAGTTTTCTGGATATTGCAACAAAACCCTAACCCTAACCCTTACCCTAACCAGAATTTAAAAAATACAGAGTTTTCTGGATATTGCCACAAAACCCTAACCCTAACCCTTACCCTAACCAGAATTTTAAAAATACAGAGTTTTCTGGATATTGCAACAAAACCCTAACCCTAACCAAAAGTGATAAAATACTGAGTTTTCTGGATATTGCAACAAAACATTTACCCTAACCCTAACCAGAATTTAAAAAATACAGAGTTTTCTGGATATTGCAACAAATCCCTAATCCTAACCAAAAGTGATAAAATACTGAGTTTTCTGGATATTGCAACAAAACATTTACCCTAACCCTAACCAGAATTTAAAAAATACAGAGTTTTCTGGATATTGCAACAAAACATTTACCCTAACCCTAACCAGAATTTAAAAAATACAGAGTTTTCTGGATATTGCAACAAAACCCTAACCCTAACCAAAAGTGATAAAATACTGAGTTTTCTGGATATTGCAACAAAACATTTACCCTAACCCTAACCAGAATTTAAAAAATACAGAGTTTTCTGGATATTGCAACAAAACATTTACCCTAACCCAACCAGAATTTAAAAAATACAGAGTTTTCTGGATATTGCAACAAAACCCTAACCCTAACCAGAATTTATAAAATACTGAGTTTTCTGGATATTGCAACAAAACATTTACCCTAACCCTAACCAGAATTTAAAAATTACAGAGTTTTCTTGATATTGCAACAAAACATTTACCCTAACCCTAACCAGAATTTAAAAAATACAGAGTTTTCTGGATATTGCAACAAAACATTTACCCTAACCCTAACCAGAATTTAAAAAATACAGAGTTTTCTGGATATTGCAACAAAACCCTAACCCTAACCAAAAGTGATAAAATACTGAGTTTTCTGGATATTGCAATAAAACATTTACCCTAACCCTAACCAGAATTTAAAAAATACAGAGTTTTCTGGATATTGCAACAAAACATTTACCCTAACCCTAACCAGAATTTAAAAAATACAGAGTTTTCTGGATATTGCAACAAAACCCTAACCCTAACCAAAAGTGATAAAATACTGAGTTTTCTGGATATTGCAACAAAACCCTAACCCTAACCCTTACCCTAACCAGAATTTAAAAAATACAGAGTTTTCTGGATATGGCAACAAAATCTTAACCCTAACCAAAAGTGATAAAATACTGAGTTTTCTGGATATTGCAACAAAACATTTACCCTAACCCTAACCAGAATTTAAAAAATACAGAGTTTTCTGGATATTGCAACCAAAACCCTAACCCTAACCCTTACCCTAACCAGAATTTAAAAAATACTGAGTTTTCTGGATATTGCTACAAAACATTTACCCTAACCCTAACCAGAATTTAAAAAATACAGAATTTTCGTGATATTGCAACAAAACCCTAACCCTAACCAAAAGTGATAAAATACTGAGTTTTCTGGATATTGCAACAAAACCCTAACCCTAACCCTTACCCTTACCAGAATTTAAAAAATACAGAGTTTTCTGGATATTGCAACAAGACCCTAACCCTAACCCTTACCCTAACCAGAATTTAAAAAATACAGAGTTTTCTGGATATTGAAACAAAACCCTAACCCTAACCCTTACCCTAACCAGAATTAAAACAATACAGAGTTTTCTGGATATTGCAACAAGACCCTAACCCTAACCCTTACCCTAACCAGAATTTAAAAAATACAGAGTTTTCTGGATATTGCAACAAAACCCTAACCTTAACCCTTACCCTAACCAGAATTTTAAAAATACAGAGTTTTCTGGATATTGCAACAAAACCCTAACCCTAACCCTTACCCTAACCAGAACTTAAAAAATACAGAGTTTTCTGGATATTGCAACAAAACATTTACCCTAACCCTAACCAGAATTTAAAAAATACAGAGTTTTCTGGATATTGCAACAAAATATTTACGTTAACCCTAACCAGAATTTAAAAAATACAGAGTTTTCTGGATATTGCAACAAAACCCTAACCCTAACCAAAAGTGATAAAATACTGAGTTTTCTGGATATTGCAACAAAACCCTAACCCTAACCCTTACCCTAACCAGAATTTAAAAAATACAGAGTTTTCTGGATATGGCAACAAAACCTTAACCGTAACCAAAAGTGATAAAATACTGAGTTTTCTGGATATTGCAACAAAACATTTACCCTAACCCTAACCAGAATTTAAAAAATACAGAGTTTTCTGGATATTGCAACAAAACATTTACCCTAACCCTAACCAGAATTTAAAAAATACAGAGTTTTCTGGATATTGCAACAAAATATTTACGTTAACCCTAACCAGAATTTAAAAAATACAGAGTTTTCTGGATATTGCAACAAAACCCTAACCCTAACCAAAAGTGATAAAATACTGAGTTTTCTGGATATTGCAACAAAACCCTAACCCTAACCCTTACCCTAACCAGAATTTAAAAAATACAGAGTTTTCTGGATATTGCAACAAAACATTTACCCTAACCCTAACCAGAATTTAAAAAATACAGAGTTTTCTGGATATTGCAACAAAACATTTACCCTAACCAGAATTTAAAAAATACAGAGTTTTCTGGATATAGCAACAAAACATTTACCCTAACCCTAACCAGAATTTAAAAAATACAGAGTTTTCTGGATATTGCAACAAAACCCTAACCCTAACCAAAAGTGATAAAATACTGAGTTTTCTGGATATTGCAACAAAACCCTAACCCTAACCCTTACCGTAACCAGAATTGAAAAAATACAGAGTTTTCTGGATATTGCAACAAAACCCTAACCCTAACCAAAAGTGATAAAATACTGAGTTTTCTGGATATTGCAACAAAACATTTACCCTAACCCTAACCAGAATTTAAAAAATACAGAGTTTTCTGGATATTGCAACAAAACCCTAACCCTAACCAAAAGTGATAAAATACTGAGTTTTCTGGATATTGCAACAAAACCCTAACCCTAACCCTTACCCTAACCAGAATTTAAAAAATACAGAGTTTTCTGGATATTGCAACAAAACCCTAACCCTAACCAAAAGTGATAAAATACTGAGTTTTCTGGATATTGCAACAAAACCCTAACCCTAACCCTTACCGTAACCAGAATTTAAAAAATACAGAGTTTTCTGGATATTGACACAAAACCCTAACCCTAACCAAAAGTGATAAAATACTAAGTTTTCTGGATATTGCAACAAAACATTTACCCTAACCCTAACCAGAATTTAAAAAATACAGAGTTTTCTGGATATTGCAACAAAACATTTACCCTAACCCTAACCAGAATTTGAAAAATACAGAGTTTTCTGGATATTGCAACAAAACATTTACCCTAACCCTAACCAGAATTTAAAAAATACAGAGTTTTCTGGATATTGCAACAAAACCCTAACCTTAACCCTTACCCTAACCAGAATTTTAAAAATACAGAGTTTTCTGGATATTGCAACAAAACCCTAACCCTAACCCTTACCCTAACCAGAACTTAAAAAATACAGAGTTTTCTGGATATTGCAACAAAACTCTAACCCTAACCCTTACCCTAACCAGAATTTAAAAAATACAGAGTTTTCTGGATATTGCAACAAAACCCTAACCCTAACCCTTACCCTAACCAGAATTAAAAAATACTGAGTTTTCTGGATATTGCAACAAAACCCTAACCCTAACCCTTACCCTAACCAGAATTTTAAAAATACAGAGTTTTCTGGATATTGCAACAAAACCCTAACCCTAACCCTTACCCTAACCAGAATTTTAAAAATACAGAGTTTTCTGGATATTGCAACAAAACCCTAACCCTAACCCTTACCCTAACCAGAATTTTAAAAATACAGAGTTTTCTGGATATTGCAACAAAACCCTAACCCTAACCAAAAGTGATAAAATACTTAGTTTTCTGGATATTGCAACAAAACATTTACCCTAACCCTAACCAGAATTTAAAAAATACAGAGTTTTCTGGATATTGCAACAAATCCCTAATCCTAACCAAAAGTGATAAAATACTGAGTTTTCTGAATATTGCAACAAAACATTTACCCTAACCCTAACCAGAATTTAAAAAATACAGAGTTTTCTGGATATTGCAACAAAACCCTAACCCTAACCACAAGTGATAAAATACTGAGTTTTCTGGATATTGCAACAAAACCCTAACCCTAACCCTTACCGTAACCAGAATTTAAAAAATACAGAGTTTTCTGGATATTGCAACAAAACCCTAACCCTAACCAAAAGTGATAAAATACTGAGTTTTCTGGATATTGCAACAAAACATTTACCCTAACCCTAACCAGAATTTAAAAAATACAGAGTTTTCTGGATATTGCAACAAAACATTTACCCTAACCCTAACCAGAATTTGAAAAATACAGAGTTTTCTGGATATTGCAACAAAACATTTACCCTAACCCTAACCAGAATTTAAAAAATACAGAGTTTTCTGGATATTGCAATAAAACCCTAACCTTAACCCTTACCCTAACCAGAATTTAAAAAATACAGAGTTTTCTGGATATTGCAACAAAACCCTAACCCTAACCCTTACCCTAACCAGAACTTAAAAAATACAGAGTTTTCTGGATATTGCAACAAAACCCTAAACCTAACCAAAAGTGATAAAATACTGAGTTTTCTGGATATTGCAACAAAACCCTAACCCTAACCCTTACCGTAACCAGAATTTAAAAAATACAGAGTTTTCTGGATATTGACACAAAACCCTAACCCTAACCAAAAGTGATAAAATACTGAGTTTTCTGGATATTGCAACAAAACATTTACCCTAACCCTAACCAGAATTTAAAAAATACAGAGTTTTCTGGATATTGCAACAAAACATTTACCCTAACCCTAACCAGAATTTGAAAAATACAGAGTTTTCTGGATATTGCAACAAAACATTTACCCTAACCCTAACCAGAATTTAAAAAATACAGAGTTTTCTGGATATTGCAACAAAACCCTAACGCTAACCACAAGTGATAAAATACTGAGTTTTCTGGATATTGCAACAAAACCCTAACCCTAACCCTTACCGTAACCAGAATTTAAAAAATACAGAGTTTTCTGGATATTGCAACAAAACCCTAACCCTAACCAAAAGTGATAAAATACTGAGTTTTCTGGATATTGCAACAAAACATTTACCCTAACCCTAACCAGAATTTAAAAAATACAGAGTTTTCTGGATATTGCAACAAAACATTTACCCTAACCCTAACCAGAATTTGAAAAATACAGAGTTTTCTGGATATTGCAACAAAACATTTACCCTAACCCTAACCAGAATTTAAAAAATACAGAGTTTTCTGGATATTGCAATAAAACCCTAACCTTAACCCTTACCCTAACCAGAATTTAAAAAATACAGAGTTTTCTGGATATTGCAACAAAACCCTAACCCTAACCCTTACCCTAACCAGAACTTAAAAAATACAGAGTTTTCTGGATATTGCAACAAAACCCTAACCCTAACCAAAAGTGATAAAATACTGAGTTTTCTGGATATTGCAACAAAACCCTAACCCTAACCCTTACCGTAACCAGAATTTAAAAAATACAGAGTTTTCTGGATATTGACACAAAACCCTAACCCTAACCAAAAGTGATAAAATACTGAGTTTTCTAAATATTGCAACAAAACATTTACCCTAACCCTAACCAGAATTTAAAAAATACAGAGTTTTCTGGATATTGCAACAAAACATTTACCCTAACCCTAACCAGAATTTGAAAAATACAGAGTTTTCTGGATATTGCAACAAAACATTTACCCTAACCCTAACCAGAATTTAAAAAAATACAGAGTTTTCTGGATATTGCAACAAAACCCTAACCTTAACCCTTACCCTAACCAGAATTTTAAAAATACAGAGTTTTCTGGATATTGCAACAAAACCCTAACCCTAACCCTTACCCTAACCAGAACTTAAAAAATACAGAGTTTTCTGGATATTGCAACAAAACTCTAACCCTAACCCTTACCCTAACCAGAATTTAAAAAATACAGAGTTTTCTGGATATTGCAACAAAACCCTAACCCTAACCCTTACCCTAACCAGAATTAAAAAATACTGAGTTTTCTGGATATTGCAACAAAACCCTAACCCTAACCCTTACCCTAACCAGAATTTTAAAAATACAGAGTTTTCTGGATATTGCAACAAAACCCTAACCCTAACCCTTACCCTAACCAGAATTTTAAAAATACAGAGTTTTCTGGATATTGCAACAAAACCCTAACCCTAACCCTTACCCTAACCAGAATTTTAAAAATACAGAGTTTTCTGGATATTGCAACAAAACCCTAACCCTAACCAAAAGTGATAAAATACTTAGTTTTCTGGATATTGCAACAAAACATTTACCCTAACCCTAACCAGAATTTAAAAAATACAGAGTTTTCTGGATATTGCAACAAATCCCTAATCCTAACCAAAAGTGATAAAATACTGAGTTTTCTGAATATTGCAACAAAACATTTACCCTAACCCTAACCAGAATTTAAAAAATACAGAGTTTTCTGGATATTGCAACAAAACCCTAACCCTAACCACAAGTGATAAAATACTGAGTTTTCTGGATATTGCAACAAAACCCTAACCCTAACCCTTACCGTAACCAGAATTTAAAAAATACAGAGTTTTCTGGATATTGCAACAAAACCCTAACCCTAACCAAAAGTGATAAAATACTGAGTTTTCTGGATATTGCAACAAAACATTTACCCTAACCCTAACCAGAATTTAAAAAATACAGAGTTTTCTGGATATTGCAACAAAACATTTACCCTAACCCTAACCAGAATTTGAAAAATACAGAGTTTTCTGGATATTGCAACAAAACATTTACCCTAACCCTAACCAGAATTTAAAAAATACAGAGTTTTCTGGATATTGCAATAAAACCCTAACCTTAACCCTTACCCTAACCAGAATTTAAAAAATACAGAGTTTTCTGGATATTGCAACAAAACCCTAACCCTAACCCTTACCCTAACCAGAACTTAAAAAATACAGAGTTTTCTGGATATTGCAACAAAACCCTAACCCTAACCAAAAGTGATAAAATACTGAGTTTTCTGGATATTGCAACAAAACCCTAACCCTAACCCTTACCGTAACCAGAATTGAAAAAATACAGAGTTTTCTGGATATTGCAACAAAACCCTAACCCTAACCAAAAGTGATAAAATACTGAGTTTTCTGGATATTGCAACAAAACATTTACCCTAACCCTAACCAGAATTTAAAAAATACAGAGTTTTCTGGATATTGCAACAAAACCCTAACCCTAACCAAAAGTGATAAAATACTGAGTTTTCTGGATATTGCAACAAAACCCTAACCCTAACCCTTACCCTAACCAGAATTTAAAAAATACAGAGTTTTCTGGATATTGCAACAAAACCCTAACCCTAACCAAAAGTGATAAAATACTGAGTTTTCTGGATATTGCAACAAAACATTTACCCTAACCCTAACCAGAATTTAAAAAATACAGAGTTTTCTGGATATTGCAACAAAACATTTACCCTAACCCTAACCAGAATTTGAAAAATACAGAGTTTTCTGGATATTGCAACAAAACATTTACCCTAACCCTAACCAGAATTTAAAAAATACAGAGTTTTCTGGATATTGCAACAAAACCCTAACCTTAACCCTTACCCTAACCAGAATTTTAAAAATACAGAGTTTTCTGGATATTGCAACAAAACCCTAACCCTAACCCTTACCCTAACCAGAACTTAAAAAATACAGAGTTGTCTGGATATTGCAACAAAACCCTAACCCTAACCCTTACCCTAACCAGAATTTAAAAAATACAGAGTTTTCTGGATATTGCAACAAAACCCTAACCCTAACCCTTACCCTAACCAGAATTTCAAAAATACAGAGTTTTCTGGATATTGCAACAAAACCCTAACCCTAACCCTTACCCTAACCAGAATTTTAAAAATACAGAGTTTTCTGGATATTGCAACAAAACCCTAACTCTAACCCTTACCCTAACCAGAATTTTAAAAATACAGAGTTTTCTGGATATTGCAACAAAACCCTAACCCTAACCCTTACCCTAACCAGAATTTTAAAAATACAGAGTTTTCTGGATATTGCAACAAAACCCTAACCCTAACCAAAAGTGATAAAATACTTAGTTTTCTGGATATTGCAACAAAACATTTACCCTAACCCTAACCAGAATTTAAAAAATACAGAGTTTTCTGGATATTGCAACAAATCCCTAATCCTAACCAAAAGTGATAAAATACTGAGTTTTCTGGATATTGCAACAAAACATTTACCGTAACCCTAACCAGAATTTAAAAAATACAGAGTTTTCTGGATATTGCAACAAAACCCTAACCCTAACCACAAGTGATAAAATACTGAGTTTTCTGGATATTGCAACAAAACCCTAACCCTAACCCTTACCGTAACCAGAATTTAAAAAATACAGAGTTTTCTGGATATTGCAACAAAACCCTAACCCTAACCAAAAGTGATAAAATACTGAGTTTTCTGGATATTGCAACAAAACATTTACCCTAACCCTAACCAGAATTTAAAAAATACAGAGTTTTCTGGATATTGCAACAAAACATTTACCCTAACCCTAACCAGAATTTGAAAAATACAGAGTTTTCTGGATATTGCAACAAAACATTTACCCTAACCCTAACCAGAATTTAAAAAATACAGAGTTTTCTGGATATTGCAACAAAACCCTAACCCTAACCCTTACCCTAACCAGAACTTAAAAAATACAGAGTTTTCTGGATATTGCAACAAAACCCTAACCCTAACCCTTACCCTAACTAAAAGTGATAAAATACTGAGTGTTCTGGATATTACAACAAAACCCTAACCCTAACCCTAACCAGAATTTTGAAAATACAGAGTTTTCTGGATATTGCAACAAAACCCTAACCCTAACCAAAAGTGATAAAATACTGAGTTTTCTGGATATTGCAACAAAACCCTAACCCTAACCCTTACCGTAACCAGAATTTAAAAAATACAGAGTTTTCTGGATATTGACACAAAACCCTAACCCTAACCAAAAGTGATAAAATACTGAGTTTTCTGGATATTGCAACAAAACATTTACCCTAACCCTAACCAGAATTTTAAAAATACAGAGTTTTCTGGATATTGCAACAAAACATTTACCCTAACCCTAACCAGAATTTGAAAAATACAGAGTTTTCTGGATATTGCAACAAAACATTTACCCTAACCCTAACCAGAATTTAAAAAATACAGAGTTTTCTGGATATATCAACAAAACCCCAACCCTAACCACAAGTGATAAAATACTGAGTTTTCTGGATATTGCAACAAAACCCTAACCCTAACCCTTACCGTAACCAGAATTTAAAAAATACAGAGTTTTCTGGATATTGCAACAAAACCCTAACCCTAACCAAAAGTGATAAAATACTGAGTTTTCTGGATATTGCAACAAAACATTTACCCTAACCCTAACCAGAATTTAAAAAATACAGAGTTTTCTGGATATTGCAACAAAACATTTACCCTAACCCTAACCAGAATTTGAAAAATACAGAGTTTTCTGGATATTGCAACAAAACATTTACCATAACCCTAACCAGAATTTGAAAAATACAGAGTTTTCTGGATATTGCAACAAAACCCTAACCTTAACCCTTACCCTAACCAGAATTTAAAAAATACAGAGTTTTCTGGATATTGCAACAAAACCCTAACCCTAACCCTTACCCTAACCAGAACTTAAAAAATACAGAGTTTTCGTGAAATTGCAACAAAACCCTAACCCTAACCCTTACCCTAACCAAAAGTGATAAAATACTGAGTGTTCTGGATATTGCAACAAAACCCTAACCCTAACCCTAACCCTAACCAGAATTTTGAAAATACAGAGTTTTCTGGATATTGCAACAAAACCCTAACCCTAACCCTTACCCTAACCAGAATTTAAAAAATACAGAGTTTTCTGGATATTGCAACAAAACCCTAACCCTAACCCTTACCCTAACCAGAATTTAAAAAATACAGAGTTTTCTGGATATTGCCACAAAACCCTAACCCTAACCCTTACCCTAACCAGAATTTTAAAAATACAGAGTTTTCTGGATATTGCAACAAAACCCTAACCCTAACCAAAAGTGATAAAATACTGAGTTTTCTGGATATTGCAACAAAACATTTACCCTAACCCTAACCAGAATTTAAAAAATACAGAGTTTTCTGGATATTGCAACAAATCCCTAATCCTAACCAAAAGTGATAAAATACTGAGTTTTCTGGATATTGCAACAAAACATTTACCCTAACCCTAACCAGAATTTAAAAAATACAGAGTTTTCTGGATATTGCAACAAAACATTTACCCTAACCCTAACCAGAATTTAAAAAATACAGAGTTTTCTGGATATTGCAACAAAACCCTAACCCTAACCAAAAGTGATAAAATACTGAGTTTTCTGGATATTGCAACAAAACATTTACCCTAACCCTAACCAGAATTTAAAAAATACAGAGTTTTCTGGATATTGCAACAAAACATTTACCCTAACCCAACCAGAATTTAAAAAATACAGAGTTTTCTGGATATTGCAACAAAACCCTAACCCTAACCAGAATTTATAAAATACTGAGTTTTCTGGATATTGCAACAAAACATTTACCCTAACCCTAACCAGAATTTAAAAATTACAGAGTTTTCTTGATATTGCAACAAAACATTTACCCTAACCCTAACCAGAATTTAAAAAATACAGAGTTTTCTGGATATTGCAACAAAACCCTAACCCTAACCAAAAGTGATAAAATACTGAGTTTTCTGGATATTGCAATAAAACATTTACCCTAACCCTAACCAGAATTTAAAAAATACAGAGTTTTCTGGATATTGCAACAAAACATTTACCCTAACCCTAACCAGAATTTAAAAAATACAGAGTTTTCTGGATATTGCAACAAAACCCTAACCCTAACCAAAAGTGATAAAATACTGAGTTTTCTGGATATTGCAACAAAACCCTAACCCTAACCCTTACCCTAACCAGAATTTAAAAAATACAGAGTTTTCTGGATATGGCAACAAAATCTTAACCCTAACCAAAAGTGATAAAATACTGAGTTTTCTGGATATTGCAACAAAACATTTACCCTAACCCTAACCAGAATTTAAAAAATACAGAGTTTTCTGGATATTGCAACCAAAACCCTAACCCTAACCCTTACCCTAACCAGAATTTAAAAAATACTGAGTTTTCTGGATATTGCTACAAAACATTTACCCTAACCCTAACCAGAATTTAAAAAATACAGAATTTTCGTGATATTGCAACAAAACCCTAACCCTAACCAAAAGTGATAAAATACTGAGTTTTCTGGATATTGCAACAAAACCCTAACCCTAACCCTTACCCTTACCAGAATTTAAAAAATACAGAGTTTTCTGGATATTGCAACAAGACCCTAACCCTAACCCTTACCCTAACCAGAATTTAAAAAATACAGAGTTTTCTGGATATTGAAACAAAACCCTAACCCTAACCCTTACCCTAACCAGAATTAAAAAAATACAGAGTTTTCTGGATATTGCAACAAGACCCTAACCCTAACCCTTACCCTAACCAGAATTTAAAAAATACAGAGTTTTCTGGATATTGCAACAAAACCCTAACCTTAACCCTTACCCTAACCAGAATTTTAAAAATACAGAGTTTTCTGGATATTGCAACAAAACCCTAACCCTAACCCTTACCCTAACCAGAACTTAAAAAATACAGAGTTTTCTGGATATTGCAACAAAACCCTAACCCTAACCCTTACCCTAACCAGAATTTAAAAAATACAGAGTTTTCTGGATATTGCAACAAAACCCTAACCCTAACCCTTACCCTAACCAGAATTTAAAAAATACAGAGTTTTCTGGATATTGCAACAAAACCCTAACCCTAACCCTTACCCTAACCAGAATTTTAAAAATACAGAGTTTTCTGGATATTGCAACAAAACCCTAACCCTAACCCTTACCCTAACCAGAATTTTAAAAATACAGAGTTTTCTGGATATTGCAACAAAACCCTAACCCTAACCCTTACCCTAACCAGAATTTTAAAAATACAGAGTTTTCTGGATATTGCAACAAAACCCTAACCCTAACCAAAAGTGATAAAATACTTTGTTTTCTGGATATTGCAACAAAACATTTACCCTAACCCTAACCAGAATTTAAAAAATACAGAGTTTTCTGGATATTGCAACAAATCCCTAATCCTAACCAAAAGTGATAAAATACTGAGTTTTCTGGATATTGCAACAAAACATTTACCCTAACCCTAACCAGAATTTAAAAAATACAGAGTTTTCTGGATATTGCAACAAAACCCTAACCCTAACCACAAGTGATAAAATACTGAGTTTTCTGGATATTGCAACAAAACCCTAACCCTAACCCTTACCGTAACCAGAATTTAAAAAATACAGAGTTTTCTGGATATTGCAACAAAACCCTAACCCTAACCAAAAGTGATAAAATACTGAGTTTTCTGGATATTGCAACAAAACATTTACCCTAACCCTAACCAGAATTTTAAAAATACAGAGTTTTCTGGATATTGCAACAAAACATTTACCCTTACCCTAACCAGAATTTGAAAAATACAGAGTTTTCTGGATATTGCAACAAAACATTTACCCTAACCCTAACCAGAATTTAAAAAATACAGAGTTTTCTGGATATTGCAACAAAACCCTAACCTTAACCCATACCCTAACCAGAATTTAAAAAATACAGAGTTTTCTGGATATTGCAACAAAACCCTAACCCTAACCCTTACCCTAACCAGAACTTTAAAAATACAGAGTTTTCTGGATATTGCAACAAAACCCTAACCCTAACCCTTACCCTAACCAAAAGTGATAAAATACTGAGTGTTCTGGATATTGCAACAAAACCCTAACCCTAACCCTAACCCTAACCAGAATTTTGAAAATACAGAGTTTTCTGGATATTGCAACAAAACCCTAACCCTAACCAAAAGTGATAAAATACTGAGTTTTCTGGATATTGCAACAAAACCCTAACCCTAACCCTTACCGTAACCAGAATTTAAAAAATACAGAGTTTTCTGGATATTGACACAAAACCCTAACCCTAACCAAAAGTGATAAAATACTGAGTTTTCTGGATATTGCAACAAAACATTTACCCTAACCCTAACCAGAATTAAAAAAATACAGAGTTTTCTGGATATTGCAACAAAACATTTACCCTAACCCTAACCAGAATTTGAAAAATACAGAGTTTTCTGGATATTGCAACAAAACATTTACCCTAACCCTAACCAGAATTTAAAAAATACAGAGTTTTCTGGATATTGCAACAAAACCCTAACCCTAACCACAAGTGATAAAATACTGAGTTTTCTGGATATTGCAACAAAACCCTAACCCTAACCCTTACCGTAACCAGAATTTAAAAAATACAGAGTTTTCTGGATATTGCAACAAAACCCTAACCCTAACCAAAAGTGATAAAATACTGAGTTTTCTGGATATTGCAACAAAACATTTACCCTAACCCTAACCAGAATTTAAAAAATACAGAGTTTTCTGGATATTGCAACAAAACATTTACCCTAACCCTAACCAGAATTTGAAAAATACAGAGTTTTCTGGATATTGCAACAAAACATTTACCCTAACCCTAACCAGAATTTAAAAAATACAGAGTTTTCTGGATATTGCAACAAAACCCTAACCTTAACCCTTACCCTAACCAGAATTTAAAAAATACAGAGTTTTCTGGATATTGCAACAAAACCCTAACCCTAACCCTTACCCTAACCTGAACTTAAAAAATACAGAGTTTTCTGGATATTGCAACAAAACCCTAACCCTAACCCTTACCCTAACCAAAAGTGATAAAATACTGAGTGTTCTGGATATTGCAACAAAACCCTAACCCTAACCCTAACCCTAACCAGAATTTTGAAAATACAGAGTTGTCTGGATATTGCAACAAAACCCTAACCCTAACCCTTACCCTAACCAGAATTTTAAAAATACAGAGTTTTCTGGATATTGCAACAAAACCCTAACCCTAACCAAAAGTGATAAAATACTGAGTTTTCTGGATATTGCAACAAAACATTTACCCTAACCCTAACCAGAATTTAAAAAATACAGAGTTTTCTGGATATTGCAACAAATCCCTAATC
This sequence comes from Sepiola atlantica, assembly GCA_963556195.1. Taxonomy (NCBI): domain Eukaryota; kingdom Metazoa; phylum Mollusca; class Cephalopoda; order Sepiida; family Sepiolidae; genus Sepiola; species Sepiola atlantica. Next base: position 686,135 of record CAUVYP010000088.1, on the reverse strand, counting down.
CTAACCAAAAGTGATAAAATACTGAGTTTTCTGGATATTGCAACAAAACATTTACCCTAACCCTAACCAGAATTTAAAAAATACAGAGTTTTCTGGATATTGCAACAAAACATTTACCCTAACCCTAACCAGAATTTAAAAAATACAGAGTTTTCTGGATATTGCAACAAAACCCTAACCCTAACCAAAAGTGATAAAATACTGAGTTTTCTGGATATTGCAACAAAACATTTACCCTAACCCTAACCAGAATTTAAAAAATACAGAGTTTTCTGGATATTGCAACAAAACATTTACCCTTACCCAACCAGAATTTAAAAAATACAGAGTTTTCTGGATATTGCAACAAAACCCTAACCCTAACCAGAATTTATAAAATACTGAGTTTTCTGGATATTGCAACAAAACATTAACCCTAACCCTAACCAGAATTTAAAAATTACAGAGTTTTCTGGATATTGCAACAAAACATTTACCCTAACCCTAACCAGAATTTAAAAAATACAGAGTTTTCTGGATATTGCAACAAAACATTTACCCTAACCCTAACCAGAATTTAAAAAATACAGAGTTTTCTGGATATTGCAACAAAACCCTAACCCTAACCAAAAGTGATAAAATACTGAGTTTTCTGGATATTGCAACAAAACCCTAACCCTTACCCTTACCCTAACCAGAATTTAAAAAATACAGAGTTTTCTGGATATGGCAACAAAATCTTACCCCTAACCAAAAGTGATAAAATACTGAGCTTTCTGGATATTGCAACAAAACATTTACCCTAACCCTAACCAGAATTTAAAAAATACAGAGTTTTCTGGATATTGCAACCAAAACCCTAACCCTAACCCTTACCCTAACCAGAATTTAAAAAATACTGAGTTTTCTGGATATTGCTACAAAACATTTACCCTAACCCTAACCAGAATTTAAAAAATACAGAATTTTCGTGATATTGCAACAAAACCCTAACCCTAACCAAAAGTGATAAAATACTGAGTTTTCTGGATATTGCAACAAAACCCTAACCATAACCCTTACCCTTACCAGAATTTAAAAAATACAGAGTTTTCTGGATATTGCAACAAGACCCTAACCCTAACCCTTACCCTAACCAGAATTTAAAAAATACAGAGTTTTCTGGATATTGCAACAAAACCCTAACCCTAACCCTTACCCTAACCAGAATTAAAAAAATACAGAGTTTTCTGGATATTGCAACAAGACCCTAACCCTAACCCTTACCCTAACCAGAATTTAAAAAATACAGAGTTTTCTGGATATTGCAACAAAACCCTAACCTTAACCCTTACCCTAACCAGAATTTAAAAAATACAGAGTTTTCTGGATATTGCAACAAAACCCTAACCCTAACCCTTACCCTAACCAGAACTTAAAAAATACAGAGTGTTCTGGATATTGCAACAAAACCCTAACCCTAACCCTTACCCTAACCAAAAGTGATAAAATACTGAGTTTTCTGGATATTGCAACAAAACCCTAACCCTAACCCTAACCCTAACCAGAATTTTGAAAACACAGAGTTTTCTGGATATTGCAACAAAACCCTCACCCTAACCCTTACCCTAACCAGAATTTAAAAAATACAGAGTTTTCTGGATATTGCAACAAAACCCTAACCCTAACCCTTACCCTAACCAGAATTTTAAAAATACAGAGTTTTCTGGATATTGCAACAAAACATTTACCCTAACCCTAACCAGAATTTAAAAAATACAGAGTTTTCTGGATATTGCAACAAAACATTTACGTTAACCCTAACCAGAATTTAAAAAATACAGAGTTTTCTGGATATTGCAACAAAACCCTAACCCTAACCAAAAGTGATAAAATACTGAGTTTTCTGGATATTGCAACAAAACCCTAACCCTAACCCTTACCGTAACCAGAATTTAAAAAATACAGAGTTTTCTGGATATTGCAACAAAACCCTAACCCTAACCAAAAGTGATAAAATACTGAGTTTTCTGGATATTGCAACAAAACATTTACCCTAACCCTAACCAGAATTTAAAAAATACAGAGTTTTCTGGATATAGCAACAAAACCTTAACCCTAACCAAAAGTGATAAAATACTGAGTTTTCTGGATATTGCAACAAAACATTTACCCTAACCCTAACCAGAATTTAAAAAATACAGAGTTTTCTGGATATGGCAACAAAACCTTAACCCTAACCAAAAGTGATAAAATACTGAGTTTTCTGGATATTGCAACAAAACATTTACCCTAACCCTAACCAGAATTTAAAAAATACAGAGTTTTCTGGATATTGCAACAAAACATTTACCCTAACCCTAACCAGAATTTAAAAAATACAGAGTTTTCTGGATATTGCAACAAAACATTTACCCTAACCCTAACCAGAATTTAAAAAATACAGAGTTTTCTGGATATTGCAACAAAACATTTACGTTAACCCTAACCAGAATTTAAAAAATACAGAGTTTTCTGGATATTGCAACAAAACCCTAACCCTAACCAAAAGTGATAAAATACTGAGTTTTCTGGATATTGCAACAAAACCCTAACCCTAACACTTACCCTAACCAGAATTTAAAAAATACAGAGTTTTCTGGATATTGCAACAAAACATTTACCCTAACCCTAGCCAGAATTTAAAAAATACAGAGTTTTCTGGATATTGCAACAAAACCCTAACCCTAACCAAAAGTGATAAAATACTGAGTTTTCTGGATATTGCAACAAAACCCTAACCCTAACCCTTACCGTAACCAGAATTTAAAAAATACAGATTTTTCTGGATATTGCAACAAAACCGTAACCCTAACCAAAAGTGATAAAATACTGAGTTTTCTGGATATTGCAACAAAACCCTAACCCTTACCCTTACCCTAACCAGAATTTAAAAAATACAGAGTTTTCTGGATATTGCAACAAAACCCTAACCCTAACCAAAAGTGATAAAATACTGAGTTTTCTGGATATTGCAACAAAACATTTACCCTAACCCTAACCAGAATTTAAAAAATACAGAGTTTTCTGGATATTGCAACAAAACATTTACCCTAACCCAACCAGAATTTAAAAAATACAGAGTTTTCTGGATATTGCAACAAAACCCTAACCCTAACTAAAAGTGATAAAATACTGAGTTTTCTGGATATTGCAACAAAACCCTAACCCTAACCCTTACCCTAACCAGAACTTAAAAAATACAGAGTTTTCTGGATATTGCAACAAAACCCTAACCCTAACCCTTACCCTAACCAGAATTTAAAAAATACAGAGTTTTCTGGATATTGCAACAAAACCCTAACCCTAACCCTTACCCTAACCAGAATTTAAAAAATACAGAGTTTTCTGGATATTGCAACAAAACCCTAACCCTAACCCTTACCCTAACCAGAATTTTAAAAATACAGAGTTTTCTGGATATTGCAACAAAACCCTAACCCTAACCCTTACCCTAACCAGAATTTTAAAAATACAGAGTTTTCTGGATATTGCAACAAAACCCTAACCCTAACCCTTACCCTAACCAGAATTTTAAAAATACAGAGTTTTCTGGATATTGCAACAAAACCCTAACCCTAACCAAAAGTGATAAAATACTTTGTTTTCTGGATATTGCAACAAAACATTTACCCTAACCCTAACCAGAATTTAAAAAATACAGAGTTTTCTGGATATTGCAACAAATCCCTAATCCTAACCAAAAGTGATAAAATACTGAGTTTTCTGGATATTGCAACAAAACATTTACCCTAACCCTAACCAGAATTTAAAAAATACAGAGTTTTCTGGATATTGCAACAAAACCCTAACCCTAACCACAAGTGATAAAATACTGAGTTTTCTGGATATTGCAACAAAACCCTAACCCTAACCCTTACCGTAACCAGAATTTAAAAAATACAGAGTTTTCTGGATATTGCAACAAAACCCTAACCCTAACCAAAAGTGATAAAATACTGAGTTTTCTGGATATTGCAACAAAACATTTACCCTAACCCTAACCAGAATTTTAAAAATACAGAGTTTTCTGGATATTGCAACAAAACATTTACCCTTACCCTAACCAGAATTTGAAAAATACAGAGTTTTCTGGATATTGCAACAAAACATTTACCCTAACCCTAACCAGAATTTAAAAAATACAGAGTTTTCTGGATATTGCAACAAAACCCTAACCTTAACCCATACCCTAACCAGAATTTAAAAAATACAGAGTTTTCTGGATATTGCAACAAAACCCTAACCCTAACCCTTACCCTAACCAGAACTTTAAAAATACAGAGTTTTCTGGATATTGCAACAAAACCCTAACCCTAACCCTTACCCTAACCAAAAGTGATAAAATACTGAGTGTTCTGGATATTGCAACAAAACCCTAACCCTAACCCTAACCCTAACCAGAATTTTGAAAATACAGAGTTTTCTGGATATTGCAACAAAACCCTAACCCTAACCACAAGTGATAAAATACTGAGTTTTCTGGATATTGCAACAAAACCCTAACCCTAACCCTTACCGTAACCAGAATTTAAAAAATACAGAGTTTTCTGGATATTGCAACAAAACCCTAACCCTAACCAAAAGTGATAAAATACTGAGTTTTCTGGATATTGCAACAAAACATTTACCCTAACCCTAACCAGAATTTAAAAAATACAGAGTTTTCTGGATATTGCAACAAAACATTTACCCTAACCCTAACCAGAATTTGAAAAATACAGAGTTTTCTGGATATTGCAACAAAACATTTACCCTAACCCTAACCAGAATTTAAAAAATACAGAGTTTTCTGGATATTGCAACAAAACCCTAACCTTAACCCTTACCCTAACCAGAATTTAAAAAATACAGAGTTTTCTGGATATTGCAACAAAACCCTAACCCTAACCCTTACCCTAACCTGAACTTAAAAAATACAGAGTTTTCTGGATATTGCAACAAAACCCTAACCCTAACCCTTACCCTAACCAAAAGTGATAAAATACTGAGTGTTCTGGATATTGCAACAAAACCCTAACCCTAACCCTAACCCTAACCAGAATTTTGAAAATACAGAGTTGTCTGGATATTGCAACAAAACCCTAACCCTAACCCTTACCCTAACCAGAATTTTAAAAATACAGAGTTTTCTGGATATTGCAACAAAACCCTAACCCTAACCAAAAGTGATAAAATACTGAGTTTTCTGGATATTGCAACAAAACATTTACCCTAACCCTAACCAGAATTTAAAAAATACAGAGTTTTCTGGATATTGCAACAAATCCCTAATCCTAACCAAAAGTGATAAAATACTGAGTTTTCTGGATATTGCAACAAAACATTTACCCTAACCCTAACCAGAATTTAAAAAATACAGAGTTTTCTGGATATTGCAACAAAACATTTACCCTAACCCTAACCAGAATTTAAAAAATACAGAGTTTTCTGGATATTGCAACAAAACCCTAACCCTAACCAAAAGTGATAAAATACTGAGTTTTCTGGATATTGCAACAAAACATTTACCCTAACCCTAACCAGAATTTAAAAAATACAGAGTTTTCTGGATATTGCAACAAAACATTTACCCTTACCCAACCAGAATTTAAAAAATACAGAGTTTTCTGGATATTGCAACAAAACATTTACCCTTACCCAACCAGAATTTATAAAATACTGAGTTTTCTGGATATTGCAACAAAACATTAACCCTAACCCTAACCAGAATTTAAAAATTACAGAGTTTTCTGGATATTGCAACAAAACATTTACCCTAACCCTAACCAGAATTTAAAAAATACAGAGTTTTCTGGATATTGCAACAAAACATTTACCCTAACCCTAACCAGAATTTAAAAAATACAGAGTTTTCTGGATATTGCAACAAAACCCTAACCCTAACCAAAAGTGATAAAATACTGAGTTTTCTGGATATTGCAACAAAACCCTAACCCTTACCCTTACCCTAACCAGAATTTAAAAAATACAGAGTTTTCTGGATATGGCAACAAAATCTTACCCCTAACCAAAAGTGATAAAATACTGAGCTTTCTGGATATTGCAACAAAACATTTACCCTAACCCTAACCAGAATTTAAAAAATACAGAGTTTTCTGGATATTGCAACCAAAACCCTAACCCTAACCCTTACCCTAACCAGAATTTAAAAAATACTGAGTTTTCTGGATATTGCTACAAAACATTTACCCTAACCCTAACCAGAATTTAAAAAATACAGAATTTTCGTGATATTGCAACAAAACCCTAACCCTAACCAAAAGTGATAAAATACTGAGTTTTCTGGATATTGCAACAAAACCCTAACCATAACCCTTACCCTTACCAGAATTTAAAAAATACAGAGTTTTCTGGATATTGCAACAAGACCCTAACCCTAACCCTTACCCTAACCAGAATTTAAAAAATACAGAGTTTTCTGGATATTGCAACAAAACCCTAACCCTAACCCTTACCCTAACCAGAATTAAAAAAATACAGAGTTTTCTGGATATTGCAACAAGACCCTAACCCTAACCCTTACCCTAACCAGAATTTAAAAAATACAGAGTTTTCTGGATATTGCAACAAAACCCTAACCTTAACCCTTACCCTAACCAGAATTTAAAAAATACAGAGTTTTCTGGATATTGCAACAAAACCCTAACCCTAACCCTTACCCTAACCAGAACTTAAAAAATACAGAGTGTTCTGGATATTGCAACAAAACCCTAACCCTAACCCTTACCCTAACCAAAAGTGATAAAATACTGAGTTTTCTGGATATTGCAACAAAACCCTAACCCTAACCCTAACCCTAACCAGAATTTTGAAAACACAGAGTTTTCTGGATATTGCAACAAAACCCTCACCCTAACCCTTACCCTAACCAGAATTTAAAAAATACAGAGTTTTCTGGATATTGCAACAAAACCCTAACCCTAACCCTTACCCTAACCAGAATTTTAAAAATACAGAGTTTTCTGGATATTGCAACAAAACATTTACCCTAACCCTAACCAGAATTTAAAAAATACAGAGTTTTCTGGATATTGCAACAAAACATTTACGTTAACCCTAACCAGAATTTAAAAAATACAGAGTTTTCTGGATATTGCAACAAAACCCTAACCCTAACCAAAAGTGATAAAATACTGAGTTTTCTGGATATTGCAACAAAACCCTAACCCTAACCCTTACCGTAACCAGAATTTAAAAAATACAGAGTTTTCTGGATATTGCAACAAAACCCTAACCCTAACCAAAAGTGATAAAATACTGAGTTTTCTGGATATTGCAACAAAACATTTACCCTAACCCTAACCAGAATTTAAAAAATACAGAGTTTTCTGGATATAGCAACAAAACCTTAACCCTAACCAAAAGTGATAAAATACTGAGTTTTCTGGATATTGCAACAAAACATTTACCCTAACCCTAACCAGAATTTAAAAAATACAGAGTTTTCTGGATATGGCAACAAAACCTTAACCCTAACCAAAAGTGATAAAATACTGAGTTTTCTGGATATTGCAACAAAACATTTACCCTAACCCTAACCAGAATTTAAAAAATACAGAGTTTTCTGGATATTGCAACAAAACATTTACCCTAACCCTAACCAGAATTTAAAAAATACAGAGTTTTCTGGATATTGCAACAAAACATTTACCCTAACCCTAACCAGAATTTAAAAAATACAGAGTTTTCTGGATATTGCAACAAAACATTTACGTTAACCCTAACCAGAATTTAAAAAATACAGAGTTTTCTGGATATTGCAACAAAACCCTAACCCTAACCAAAAGTGATAAAATACTGAGTTTTCTGGATATTGCAACAAAACCCTAACCCTAACACTTACCCTAACCAGAATTTAAAAAATACAGAGTTTTCTGGATATTGCAACAAAACATTTACCCTAACCCTAGCCAGAATTTAAAAAATACAGAGTTTTCTGGATATTGCAACAAAACCCTAACCCTAACCAAAAGTGATAAAATACTGAGTTTTCTGGATATTGCAACAAAACCCTAACCCTAACCCTTACCGTAACCAGAATTTAAAAAATACAGATTTTTCTGGATATTGCAACAAAACCCTAACCCTAACCAAAAGTGATAAAATACTGAGTTTTCTGGATATTGCAACAAAACCCTAACCCTTACCCTTACCCTAACCAGAATTTAAAAAATACAGAGTTTTCTGGATATTGCAACAAAACCCTAACCCTAACCAAAAGTGATAAAATACTGAGTTTTCTGGATATTGCAACAAAACATTTACCCTAACCCTAACCAGAATTTAAAAAATACAGAGTTTTCTGGATATTGCAACAAAACATTTACCCTAACCCAACCAGAATTTAAAAAATACAGAGTTTTCTGGATATTGCAACAAAACCCTAACCCTAACTAAAAGTGATAAAATACTGAGTTTTCTGGATATTGCAACAAAACCCTAACCCTAACCCTTACCCTAACCAGAATTTAAAAAATACAGAGTTTTCTGGATATGGCAACAAAATCTTAACCCTAACCAAAAGTGATAAAATACTGAGTTTTCTGGATATTGCAACAAAACATTTACCCTAACCCTAACCAGAATTTAAAAAATACAGAGTTTTCTGGATATTGCAACAAAACCCTAACCCTAACCCTTACCCTAACCAGAATTAAAAAAATACAGAGTTTTCTGGATATTGCAACAAGACCCTAACCCTAACCCTTACCCTAACCAGAATTTAAAAAATACAGAGTTTTCTGGATATTGCAACAAAACCCTAACCTTAACCCTTACCCTAACCAGAATTTAAAAAATACAGAGTTTTCTGGATATTGCAACAAAACCCTAACCCTAACCCTTACCCTAACCAGAACTTAAAAAATACAGAGTGTTCTGGATATTGCAACAAAACCCTAACCCTAACCCTTACCCTAACCAAAAGTGATAAAATACTGAGTTTTCTGGATATTGCAACAAAACCCTAACCCTAACCCTAACCCTAACCAGAATTTTGAAAACACAGAGTTTTCTGGATATTGCAACAAAACCCTCACCCTAACCCTTACCCTAACCAGAATTTAAAAAATACAGAGTTTTCTGGATATTGCAACAAAACCCTAACCCTAACCCTTACCCTAACCAGAATTTTAAAAATACAGAGTTTTCTGGATATTGCAACAAAACATTTACCCTAACCCTAACCAGAATTTAAAAAATACAGAGTTTTCTGGATATTGCAACAAAACATTTACGTTAACCCTAACCAGAATTTAAAAAATACAGAGTTTTCTGGATATTGCAACAAAACCCTAACCCTAACCAAAAGTGATAAAATACTGAGTTTTCTGGATATTGCAACAAAACCCTAACCCTAACCCTTACCGTAACCAGAATTTAAAAAATACAGAGTTTTCTGGATATTGCAACAAAACCCTAACCCTAACCAAAAGTGATAAAATACTGAGTTTTCTGGATATTGCAACAAAACATTTACCCTAACCCTAACCAGAATTTAAAAAATACAGAGTTTTCTGGATATAGCAACAAAACCTTAACCCTAACCAAAAGTGATAAAATACTGAGTTTTCTGGATATTGCAACAAAACATTTACCCTAACCCTAACCAGAATTTAAAAAATACAGAGTTTTCTGGATATGGCAACAAAACCTTAACCCTAACCAAAAGTGATAAAATACTGAGTTTTCTGGATATTGCAACAAAACATTTACCCTAACCCTAACCAGAATTTAAAAAATACAGAGTTTTCTGGATATTGCAACAAAACATTTACCCTAACCCTAACCAGAATTTAAAAAATACAGAGTTTTCTGGATATTGCAACAAAACATTTACCCTAACCCTAACCAGAATTTAAAAAATACAGAGTTTTCTGGATATTGCAACAAAACATTTACGTTAACCCTAACCAGAATTTAAAAAATACAGAGTTTTCTGGATATTGCAACAAAACCCTAACCCTAACCAAAAGTGATAAAATACTGAGTTTTCTGGATATTGCAACAAAACCCTAACCCTAACACTTACCCTAACCAGAATTTAAAAAATACAGAGTTTTCTGGATATTGCAACAAAACATTTACCCTAACCCTAGCCAGAATTTAAAAAATACAGAGTTTTCTGGATATTGCAACAAAACCCTAACCCTAACCAAAAGTGATAAAATACTGAGTTTTCTGGATATTGCAACAAAACCCTAACCCTAACCCTTACCGTAACCAGAATTTAAAAAATACAGATTTTTCTGGATATTGCAACAAAACCCTAACCCTAACCAAAAGTGATAAAATACTGAGTTTTCTGGATATTGCAACAAAACCCTAACCCTTACCCTTACCCTAACCAGAATTTAAAAAATACAGAGTTTTCTGGATATTGCAACAAAACCCTAACCCTAACCAAAAGTGATAAAATACTGAGTTTTCTGGATATTGCAACAAAACATTTACCCTAACCCTAACCAGAATTTAAAAAATACAGAGTTTTCTGGATATTGCAACAAAACATTTACCCTAACCCAACCAGAATTTAAAAAATACAGAGTTTTCTGGATATTGCAACAAAACCCTAACCCTAACTAAAAGTGATAAAATACTGAGTTTTCTGGATATTGCAACAAAACCCTAACCCTAACCCTTACCCTAACCAGAATTTAAAAAATACAGAGTTTTCTGGATATGGCAACAAAATCTTAACCCTAACCAAAAGTGATAAAATACTGAGTTTTCTGGATATTGCAACAAAACATTTACCCTAACCCTAACCAGAATTTAAAAAATACAGAGTTTTCTGGATATTGCAACAAAACATTTACCCTAACCCTAACCAGAATTTAAAAAATACAGAGTTTTCTGGATATTGCAACAAAACATTTACCCTAACCCTAACCAGAATTTAAAAAATACAGAGTTTTCTGGATATTGCAACAAAACATTTACGTTAACCCTAACCAGAATTTAAAAAATACAGAGTTTTCTGGATATTGCAACAAAACCCTAACCCTAACCAAAAGTGATAAAATACTGAGTTTTCTGGATATTGCAACAAAACCCTAACCCTAACCCTTACCCTAACCAGAATTTAAAAAATACAGAGTTTTCTGGATATTGCAACAAAACATTTACCCTAACCCTAACCAGAATTTAAAAAATACAGAGTTTTCTGGATATTGCAACAAAACCCTAACCCTAACCAAAAGTGATAAAATACTGAGTTTTCTGGATATTGCAACAAAACCCTAACCCTAACCCTTACCGTAACCAGAATTTAAAAAATACAGAGTTTTCTGGATATTGCAACAAAACCCTAACCCTAACCAAAAGTGATAAAATACTGAGTTTTCTGGATATTGCAACAAAACCCTAACCCTTACCCTTACCCTAACCAGAATTTAAAAAATACAGAGTTTTCTGGATATTGCAACAAAACCCTAACCCTAACCAAAAGTGATAAAATACTGAGTTTTCTGGATATTGCAACAAAACCCTAACCCTAACCCTTACCGTAACCAGAATTTAAAAAATACAGAGGTTTCTGGATATTGCAACAAAACCCTAACCCTAACCAAAAGTGATAAAATACTGAGTTTTCTGGATATTGCAACAAAACATTTACCCTAACCCTAACCAGAATTAAAAAAATACAGAGTTTTCTGGATATTGCAACAAGACCCTAACCCTAACCCTTACCCTAACCAGAATTTAAAAAATACAGAGTTTTCTGGATATTGCAACAAAACCCTAACCTAAACCCTTACCCTAACCAGAATTTAAAAAATACAGAGTTTTCTGGATATTGCAACAAAACCCTAACCCTAACCCTTACCCTAACCAGAACCTAAAAAATACAGAGTGTTCTGGATATTGCAACAAAACCCTAACCCTAACCCTTACCCTAACCAAAAGTGATAAAATACTGAGTTTTCTGGATATTGCAACAAAACCCTAACCCTAACCCTAACCCTAACCAGAATTTTGAAAACACAGAGTTTTCTGGATATTGCAACAAAACCCTAACCCTAACCCTTACCCTAACCAGAATTTAAAAAATACAGAGTTTTCTGGATATTGCAACAAAACCCTAACCCTAACCCTTACCCTAACCAGAATTTTAAAAATACAGAGTTTTCTGGATATTGCAACAAAACATTTACCCTAACCCTAACCAGAATTTAAAAAATACAGAGTTTTCTGGATATTGCAACAAAACATTTACGTTAACCCTAACCAGAATTTAAAAAATACAGAGTTTTCTGGATATTGCAACAAAACCCTAACCCTAACCAAAAGTGATAAAATACTGAGTTTTCTGGATATTGCAACAAAACCCTAACCCTAACCCTTACCGTAACCAGAATTTAAAAAATACAGAGTTTTCTGGATATTGCAACAAAACCCTAACCCTAACCAAAAGTGATAAAATACTGAGTTTTCTGGATATTGCAACAAAACATTTACCCTAACCCTAACCAGAATTTAAAAAATACAGAGTTTTCTGGATATGGCAACAAAACCTTAACCCTAACCAAAAGTGATAAAATACTGAGTTTTCTGGATATTGCAACAAAACATTTACCCTAACCCTAACCAGAATTTAAAAAATACAGAGTTTTCTGGATATGGCAACAAAACCTTAACCCTAACCAAAAGTGATAAAATACTGAGTTTTCTGGATATTGCAACAAAACATTTACCCTAACCCTAACCAGAATTTAAAAAATACAGAGTTTTCTGGATATTGCAACAAAACATTTACCCTAACCCTAACCAGAATTTAAAAAATACAGAGTTTTCTGGATATTGCAACAAAACATTTACCTTAACCCTAACCAGAATTTAAAAAATACAGAGTTTTCTGGATATTGCAACAAAACATTTACGTTAACCCTAACCAGAATTTAAAAAATACAGAGTTTTCTGGATATTGCAACAAAACCCTAACCTAACCAAAAGTGATAAAATACTGAGTTTTCTGGATATTGCAACAAAACCCTAACCCTAACCCTTACCCTAACCAGAATTTAAAAAATACAGAGTTTTCTGGATATTGCAACAAAACATTTACCCTAACCCTAACCAGAATTTAAAAAATACAGAGTTTTCTGGATATTGCAACAAAACCCTAACCCTAACCAAAAGTGATAAAATACTGAGTTTTCTGGATATTGCAACAAAACCCTAACCCTAACCCTTACCGTAACCAGAATTTAAAAAATACAGAGTTTTCTGGATATTGCAACAAAACCCTAACCCTAACCAAAAGTGATAAAATACTGAGTTTTCTGGATATTGCAACAAAACCCTAACCCTTACCCTTACCCTAACCAGAATTTAAAAAATACAGAGTTTTCTGGATATTGCAACAAAACCCTAACCCTAACCAAAAGTGATAAAATACTGAGTTTTCTGGATATTGCAACAAAACCCTAACCCTAACCCTTACCGTAACCAGAATTTAAAAAATACAGAGGTTTCTGGATATTGCAACAAAAACCTAACCCTAACCAAAAGTGATAAAATACTGAGTTTTCTGGATATTGCAACAAAACATTTACCCTAACCCTAACCAGAATTAAAAAAATACAGAGTTTTCTGGATATTGCAACAAGACCCTAACCCTAACCCTTACCCTAACCAGAATTTAAAAAATACAGAGTTTTCTGGATATTGCAACAAAACCCTAACCTTAACCCTTACCCTAACCAGAATTTAAAAAATACAGAGTTTTCTGGATATTGCAACAAAACCCTAACCCTAACCCTTACCCTAACCAGAACCTAAAAAATACAGAGTGTTCTGGATATTGCAACAAAACCCTAACCCTTACCCTTACCCTAACCAGAATTTAAAAAATACAGAGTTTTCTGGATATTGCAACAAAACCCTAACCCTAACCAAAAGTGATAAAATACTGAGTTTTCTGGATATTGCAACAAAACCCTAACCCTAACCCTTACCGTAACCAGAATTTAAAAAATACAGAGGTTTCTGGATATTGCAACAAAACCCTAACCCTAACCAAAAGTGATAATATACTGAGTTTTCTGGATATTGCAACAAAACATTTACCCTAACCCTAACCAGAATTAAAAAAATACAGAGTTTTCTGGATATTGCAACAAGACCCTAACCCTAACCCTTACCCTAACCAGAATTTAAAAAATACAGAGTTTTCTGGATATTGCAACAAAACCCTAACCTTAACCCTTACCCTAACCAGAATTTAAAAAATACAGAGTTTTCTGGATATTGCAAAAAACCCTAACCCTAACCCTTACCCTAACCAGAACCTAAAAAATACAGAGTGTTCTGGATATTGCAACAAAACCCTAACCCTAACCCTTACCCTAACCAAAAGTGATAAAATACTGAGTTTTCTGGATATTGCAACAAAACCCTAACCCTAACCCTAACCCTAACCAGAATTTTGAAAACACAGAGTTTTCTGGATATTGCAACAAAACCCTAACCCTAACCCTTACCCTAACCAGAATTTAAAAAATACAGAGTTTTCTGGATATTGCAACAAAACCCTAACCCTAACCCTTACCCTAACCAGAATTTTAAAAATACAGAGTTTTCTGGATATTGCAACGAAACATTTACCCTAACCCTAACCAGAATTTAAAAAATACAGAGTTTTCTGGATATTGCAACAAAACATTTACGTTAACCCTAACCAGAATTTAAAAAATACAGAGTTTTCTGGATATTGCAACAAAACCCTAACCCTAACCAAAAGTGATAAAATACTGAGTTTTCTGGATATTGCAACAAAACCCTAACCCTAACCCTTACCGTAACCAGAATTTAAAAAATACAGAGTTTTCTGGATATTGCAACAAAACCCTAACCCTAACCAAAAGTGATAAAATACTGAGTTTTCTGGATATTGCAACAAAACATTTACCCTAACCCTAACTAGAATTTAAAAAATACAGAGTTTTCTGGATATGGCAACAAAACCTTAACCCTAACCAAAAGTGATAAAATACTGAGTTTTCTGGATATTGCAACAAAACATTTACCCTAACCCTAACCAGAATTTAAAAAATACAGAGTTTTCTGGATATGGCAACAAAACCTTAACCCTAACCAAAAGTGATAAAATACTGAGTTTTCTGGATATTGCAACAAAACATTTACCCTAACCCTTACCAGAATTTAAAAAATACAGAGTTTTCTGGATATTGCAACAAAACATTTACCCTAACCCTAACCAGAATTTAAAAAATACAGAGTTTTCTGGATATTGCAACAAAACATTTACCCTAACCCTAACCAGAATTTAAAAAATACAGAGTTTTCTGGATATTGCAACAAAACATTTACGTTAACCCTAACCAGAATTTAAAAAATACAGAGTTTTCTGGATATTGCAACAAAACCCTAACCCTAACCAAAAGTGATAAAATACTGAGTTTTCTGGATATTGCAACAAAACCCTAACCCTAACCCTTACCCTAACCAGAATTTAAAAAATACAGAGTTTTCTGGATATTGCAACAAAACATTTACCCTAACCCTAACCAGAATTTAAAAAATACAGAGTTTTCTGGATATTGCAACAAAACCCTAACCCTAACCAAAAGTGATAAAATACTGAGTTTTCTGGATATTGCAACAAAACCCTAACCCTAACCCTTACCGTAACCAGAATTTAAAAAATACAGAGTTTTCTGGATATTGCAACAAAACCCTAACCCTAACCAAAAGTGATAAAATACTGAGTTTTCTGGATATTGCAACAAAACCCTAACCCTTACCCTTACCCTAACCAGAATTTAAAAAATACAGAGTTTTCTGGATATTGCAACAAAACCCTAACCCTAACAAAAAGTGATAAAATACTGAATTTTCTGGATATTGCAACAAAACCCTAACCCTAACCCTTACCGTAACCAGAATTTAAAAAATACAGAGGTTTCTGTATATTGCAACAAAACCCTAACCCTAACCAAAAGTGATAAAATACTGAGTTTTCTGGATATTGCAACAAAACATTTACCCTAACCCTAACCAGAATTAAAAAAATACAGAGTTTTCTGGATATTGCAACAAGACCCTAACCCTAACCCTTACCCTAACCAGAATTTAAAAAATACAGAGTTTTCTGGATATTGCAACAAAACCCTAACCTTAACCCTTACCCTAACCAGAATTTAAAAAATACAGAGTTTTCTGGATATTGCAACAAAACCCTAACCCTAACCCTTACCCTAACCAGAACCTAAAAAATACAGAGTGTTCTGGATATTGCAACAAAACCCTAACCCTAACCCTTACCCTAACCAAAAGTGATAAAATACTGAGTTTTCTGGATATTGCAACAAAACCCTAACCCTAACCCTAACCAGAATTTTGAAAACACAGAGTTTTCTGGATATTGCAACAAAACCCTAACCCTAACCCTTACCCTAACCAGAATTTAAAAAATACAGAGTTTTCTGGATATTGCAACAAAACCCTAACCCTAACCCTTACCCTAACCAGAATTTTAAAAATACAGAGTTTTCTGGATATTGCAACAAAACATTTACCCTAACCCTAACCAGAATTTAAAAAATACAGAGTTTTCTGGATATTGCAACAAAACATTTACGTTAACCCTAACCAGAATTTAAAAAATACAGAGTTTTCTGGATATTGCAACAAAACCCTAACCCTAACCAAAAGTGATAAAATACTGAGTTTTCTGGATATTGCAACAAAACCCTAACCCTAACCCTTACCGTAACCAGAATTTAAAAAATACAGAGTTTTCTGGATATTGCAACAAAACCCTAACCCTAACCAAAAGTGATAAAATACTGAGTTTTCTGGATATTGCAACAAAACATTTACCCTAACCCTAACCAGAATTTAAAAAATACAGAGTTTTCTGGATATGGCAACAAAACCTTAACCCTAACCAAAAGTGATAAAATACTGAGTTTTCTGGATATTGCAACAAAACATTTACCCTAACCCTAACCAGAATTTAAAAAATACAGAGTTTTCTGGATATGGCAACAAAACCTTAACCCTAACCAAAAGTGATAAAATACTGAGTTTTCTGGATATTGCAACAAAACATTTACCCTAACCCTAACCAGAATTTAAAAAATACAGAGTTTTCTGGATATTGCAACAAAACATTTACCCTAACCCTAACCAGAATTTAAAAAATACAGAGTTTTCTGGATATTGCAACAAAACATTTACCCTAACCCTAACCAGAATTTAAAAAATACAGAGTTTTCTGGATATTGCAACAAAACATTTACGTTAACCCTAACCAGAATTTAAAAAATACAGAGTTTTCTGGATATTGCAACAAAACCCTAACCCTAACCAAAAGTGATAAAATACTGAGTTTTCTGGATATTGCAACAAAACCCTAACCCTAACCCTTACCCTAACCAGAATTTAAAAAATACAGAGTTTTCTGGATATTGCAACAAAACATTTACCCTAACCCTAACCAGAATTTAAAAAATACAGAGTTTTCTGGATATTGCAACAAAACCCTAACCCTAACCAAAAGTGATAAAATACTGAGTTTTCTGGATATTGCAACAAAACCCTAACCCTAAACCTTACCGTAACCAGAATTTAAAAAATACAGAGTTTTCTGGATATTGCAACAACACCCTAACCCTAACCAAAAGTGATAAAATACTGAGTTTTCTGGATATTGCAACAAGACCCTAACCCTAACCCTTACCCTAACCAGAATTTAAAAAATACAGAGTTTTCTGGATATTGCAACAAAACCCTAACCCTAACCAAAAGTGATAAAATACTGAGTTTTCTGGATATTGCAACAAAACCCTAACCCTAACCCTTACCGTAACCAGAATTTAAAAAATACAGAGGTTTCTGGATATTGCAACAAAACCCTAACCCTAACCAAAAGTGATAAAATACTGAGTTTTCTGGATATTGCAACAAAACATTTACCCTAACCCTAACCAGAATTTAAAAAATACAGAGTTTTCTGGATATTGCAACAAAACATTTACCCTAACCCTAACCAGAATTTGAAAAATACAGAGTTTTCTGGATATTGCAACAAAACATTTACCCTAACCCTAACCAGAATTTAAAAAATACAGAGTTTTCTGGATATTGCAACAAAACCCTAACACTAACCAAAAGTGATAAAATACTGAGTTTTCTGGATATTGCAACAAAACCCTAACCCTAAACCTTACCCTAACCAGAATTTAAAAAATACAGAGTTTTCTGGATATTGCAACAAAACCCTAACCCTAACCAAAAGTGATAAAATACTGAGTTTTCTGGATATTGCAACAAAACATTTACCCTAACCCTAACCAGAATTTAAAAAATACAGAGTTTTCTGGATATGGCAACAAAACCTTAACCCTAACCAAAAGTGATAAAATACTGAGTTTTCTGGATATTGCAACAAAACAATTACCCTAACCCTAACCAGAATTTAAAAAATACAGAGTTTTCTGGATATGGCAACAAAACCTTAACCCTAACCAAAAGTGATAAAATACTGAGTTTTCTGGATATTGCAACAAAACATTTACCCTAACCCTAACCAGAATTTAAAAAATACAGAGTTTTCTGGATATTGCAACAAAATATTTACCCTAACCCTAACCAGAATTTAAAAAATACAGAGTTTCCTGGATATTGCAACAAAACATTTACCCTAACCCTAACCAGAATTTAAAAAATACAGAGTTTTCTGGATATTGCAACAAAACATTTACGTTAACCCTAACCAGAATTTAAAAAATACAGAGTTTTCTGGATATTGCAACAAAACCCTAACCCTAACCAAAAGTGATAAAATACTGAGTTTTCTGGATATTGCAACAAAACCCTAACCCTAACCCTTACCCTAACCAGAATTTAAAAAATACAGAGTTTTCTGGATATTGCAACAAAACATTTACCCTAACCCTAACCAGAATTTAAAAAATACAGAGTTTTCTGGATATTGCAACAAAACCCTAACCCTAACCAAAAGTGATAAAATACTGAGTTTTCTGGATATTGCAACAAAACCCTAACCCTAACCCTTACCGTAACCAGAATTTAAAAAATACAGAGTTTTCTGGATATTGCAACAAAACCCTAACCCTAACCAAAAGTGATAAAATACTGAGTTTTCTGGATATTGCAACAAAACATTTACCCTTACCCTAACCAGAATTTAAAAAATACAGAGTTTTCTGGATATTGCAACAAAACATTTACCCTAACCCTAACCAGAATTTGAAAAATACAGAGTTTTCTGGATATTGCAACAAAACATTTACCCTAACCCTAACCAGAATTAAAAAAATACAGAGTTTTCTGGATATTGCAACAAAACCCTAACACTAACCAAAAGTCATAAAATACTGAGTTTTCTGGATATTGCAACAAAACCCTAACCCTAAACCTTACCCTAACCAGAATTTAAAAAATACAGAGTTATCTGGATATTGCAACAAAACCCTAACCCTAACCAAAAGTGATAAAATACTGAGTTTTCTGGATATTGCAACAAAACATTTACTCTAACCCTAACCAGAATTTAGAAAATACAGAGTTTTCTGGATATTGCAACAAAACATTTACCCTAACCCTAACCAGAATTTAAAAAATACAGAGTTTTCTGGATATTGCAACAAAACCCTAACCCTAACCAAAAGTGATAAAATACTGAGTTTTCTGGATATTGCAACAAAACCCTAATTCTAACCCTTACCCTAACCAGAATTTAAAAAATACAGAGTTTTCTGGATATTGCAACAAAACCCTAACCCTAACCAAAAGTGATAAAATACTGAGTTTTCTGGATATTGCAACAAAACATTTACCCTAACCCTAACCAGAATTGGAAAAATATAGAGTTTTCTGGATATTGCAACAAAACATTTACCCTAACCCTAACCAGAATTTAAAAAATACAGAATTTTCTGGATATTGCAACAAAACATTTACCCTAACCCTAACCAGAATTTAAAAAATACAGAGTTTTCTGGATATTGCAACAAAACCCTAACCCTAACCAAAAGTGATAAAATACTGAGTTTTCTGGATATTGCAACAAAACCCTAACCCTAACCCTTACCTTATCCAGAATTAAAAAAATACAGAGTTTTCTGGATATTGCAACAAAACCCTAACCCTAACCAAAAGTGATAGAATACTGAGTTTTCTGGATATTGCAACAAAACCCTAACCCTAACCCTTACCCTAACCAGAATTTAAAAAATACAGAGTTTTCTGGATATTGCAACAAAACCCTAACCCTAACCAAAAGTGATAAAATACTGAGTTTTCTGGATATTGCAACAAAACCCTAAACCTAACCTTTACCCTAACCAGAATTAAAAAAATACAGAGTTTTCTGGATATTGCAACAAAACCCTAACCCTAACCAAAAGTGATAAAATACTGAGTTTTCTGGATATTGCAACAAAATCCTAACTCTTACCCTAACCCTAACCAGAATTTTGAAAATACAGAGTCTTCTGGATATTGCAACAAAACCCTAACCCTAACCCTTACCGTAACCAGAATTTAAAAAATACAGAGTTTTCTGGATATTGCAACAAAACCCGAACCCTAACCCTTACCCTAACCAGAATTTAAAAAATACAGAGTTTTCTGGATATTGCAACAAAACCCTAACCCTAACCCTTACCCTAACCAGAATTTAAAAAATACAGAGTTTTCTGGATATTGCAAAAAACCCTAACCCTAACAAAAAGTGATAAAATACTGAGTTTTCTGGATATTGCAACAAAACATTTACCCTAACCCTAACCAGAATTTAAAAAATACAGAGTTTTCTGGATATTGCAACAAATCCCTAATCCTAACCAAAAGTGATAAAATACTGAGTTTTCTGGATATTGCAACAAAACCCTAACCCTAACCCTAACCCTAACCAGAATTTTGAAAATACTGAGTCTTCTGGATATTGCAACAAAACCCTAACCCTAACCCTTACCCTAACCAGAATTTAAAAAATACAGAGTTTTCTTGATATTGCAACAAAACCCGAACCCTAACCCTTACCCTAACCAGAATTTAAAAAATACAGAGTTTTCTGGATATTGCAACAAAACCTGAACCCTAACCCTTACCCTAACCAGAATTTAAAAAATACAGAGTTTTCTGGATATTGCAAAAAACCCTAACCCTAACAAAAAGTGATAAAATACTGAGTTTTCTGGATATTGCAACAAAACATTTACCCTAACCCTAACCAGAATTTAAAAAATACAGAGTTTTCTGGATATTGCAACAAATCCCTAATCCTAACCAAAAGTGATAAAATACTGAGTTTTCTGGATATTGCAACAAAACCCTAACCCTAACCCTAACCCTAACCCTAACCAGAATTTTGAAAATACAGAGTTTTCTGGATATTGCAACAAAACCCTAACCCTAACCCTTACCCTAACAAGAATTTAAAAAATACAGAGTTTTCTGGATATTGCAACAAAACCCTAACCCTAACCCTTACCCTAACCAGAATTTAAAAAATACAGAGTTTTCTGGATATTGCAACAAAACCCTAACCCTAACCCTTACCCTAACCAGAATTTTAAAAATACAGAGTTTTCTGGATATTGCAACAAAACCCTAACCCTAACCAAAAGTGATAAAATACTGAGTTTTCTGGATATTGCAACAAAACATTTACCCTAACCCTAACCAGAATTTAAAAAATACAGAGTTTTCTGGATATTGCAACAAAACATTTACCCTAACCCTAACCAGAATTTAAAAAATACAGAGTTTTCTGGATATTGCAACAAAACCCTAACCCTAACCAAAAGTGATAAAATACTGAGTTTTCTGGATATTGCAACAAAACCCTAACCCTAACCCTTACCCTAACCAGAATTTAAAAAATACAGAGTTTTCTGGATATTGCAACAAAACATTTACCCTAACCCTAACCAGAATTTAAAAAATACAGAGTTTTCTGGATATTGCAACAAAACATTTACCCTAACCCTAACCAGAATTTGAAAAATACAGAGTTTTCTGGATATTGCAACAAAACATTTACCCAAACCCTAACCAGAATTTAAAAAATACAGAGTTTTCTGGATATTGCAACAAAACCCTAACACTAACCAAAAGTGATAAAATACTGAGTTTTCTGGATATTGCAACAAAACCCTAACCCTAAACCTTACCCTAACCAGAATTTAAAAAATACAGAGTTATCTGGATATTGCAACGAAACCCTAACCCTAACCAAAAGTGATAAAATACTGAGTTTTCTGGATATTGCAACAAAACCCTAAACCTAACCTTTACCCTAACCAGAATTAAAAAAATACAGAGTTTTCTGGATATTGCAACAAAACCCTAACCCTAACCAAAAGTGATAAAATACTGAGTTTTCTGGATATTGCAACAAAATCCTAACTCTTACCCTAACCCTAACCAGAATTTTGAAAATACAGAGTCTTCTGGATATTGCAACAAAACCCTAACCCTAACCCTTACCGTAACCAGAATTTAAAAAATACAGAGTTTTCTGGATATTGCAACAAAACCCGAACCCTAACCCTTACCCTAACCAGAATTTAAAAAATACAGAGTTTTCTGGATATTGCAACAAAACCCTAACCCTAACCCTTACCCTAACCAGAATTTAAAAAATACAGAGTTTTCTGGATATTGCAAAAAACCCTAACCCTAACAAAAAGTGATAAAATACTGAGTTTTCTGGATATTGCAACAAAACATTTACCCTAACCCTAACCAGAATTTAAAAAATACAGAGTTTTCTGGATATTGCAACAAATCCCTAATCCTAACCAAAAGTGATAAAATACTGAGTTTTCTGGATATTGCAACAAAACCATAACCCTAACCCTAACCCTAACCAGAATTTTGAAAATACAGAGTCTTCTGGATATTGCAACAAAACCCTAACCCTTACCCTAACCAGAATTTAAAAAATACAGAGTTTTCTGGATATTGCAACAAAACCCGAACCCTAACCCTTACCCTAACCAGAATTTAAAAAATACAGAGTTTTCTGGATATTGCAACAAAACCCTAACCCTAACCCTTACCCTAACCAGAATTTAAAAAATACAGAGTTTTCTGGATATTGCAAAAAACCCTAACCCTAACAAAAAGTGATAAAATACTGAGTTTTCTGGATATTGCAACAAAACATTTACCCTAACCCTAACCAGAATTTAAAAAATACAGAGTTTTCTGGATATTGCAACAAATCCCTAATCCTAACCAAAAGTGATAAAATACTGAGTTTTCTGGATATTGCAACAAAACCCTAACCCTAACCCTAACCCTAACCAGAATTTTGAAAATACAGAGTTTTCTGGATATTGCAACAAAACCCTAACCCTAACCCTTACCCTAACAAGAATTTTAAAAATACAGAGTTTTCTGGATATTGCAACAAAACCCTAACCCTAACCCTTACCCTAACCAGAATTTAAAAAATACAGAGTTTTCTGGATATTGCAACAAAACCCTAACCCTAACCCTTACCCTAACCAGAATTTTAAAAATACAGAGTTTTCTGGATATTGCAACAAAACCCTAACCCTAACCAAAAGTGATAAAATACTGAGTTTTCTGGATATTGCAACAAAACATTTACCCTAACCCTAACCAGAATTTAAAAAATACAGAGTTTTCTGGATATTGCAACAAAACATTTACCCTAACCCTAACCAGAATTTAAAAAATACAGAGTTTTCTGGATATTGCAACAAAACCCTAACCCTAACCAAAAGTGATAAAATACTGAGTTTTCTGGATATTGCAACAAAACATTTACCCTAACCCTAACCAGAATTTAAAAAATACAGAGTTTTCTGGATATTGCAACAAAACATTTACCCTAACCCTAACCAGAATTTAAAAAATACAGAGTTTTCTGGATATTGCAACAAAACCCTAACCCTAACCAAAAGTGATAAAATACTGAGTTTTCTGGATATTGCAACAAAACCCTAACCCTAACCCTTACCCTAACCAGAATTTAAAAAATACAGAGTTTTCTGGATATTGCAACAAAACATTTACCCTAACCCTAACCAGAATTTAAAAAATACAGAGTTTTCTGGATATTGCAACAAAACCCTAACCCTAACCAAAAGTGATAAAATACTGAGTTTTCTGGATATTGCAACAAAACCCTAAACCTAACCTTTACCCTAACCAGAATTAAAAAAATACAGAGTTTTCTGGATATTGCAACAAAACCCTAACCCTAACCAAAAGTGATAAAATACTGAGTTTTCTGGATATTGCAACAAAACATTTACTCTAACCCTAACCAGAATTTAGAAAATACAGAGTTTTCTGGATATTGCAACAAAACATTTACCCTAACCCTAACCAGAATTTAAAAAATACAGAGTTTTCTGGATATTGCAACAAAACCCTAACCCTAACCAAAAGTGATAAAATACTGAGTTTTCTGGATATTGCAACAAAACCCTAATTCTAACCCTTACCCTAACCAGAATTTAAAAAATACAGAGTTTTCTGGATATTGCAACAAAACCCTAACCCTAACCAAAAGTGATAAAATACTGAGTTTTCTGGATATTGCAACAAAACATTTACCCTAACCCTAACCAGAATTGGAAAAATATAGAGTTTTCTGGATATTGCAACAAAACATTTACCCTAACCCTAACCAGAATTTAAAAAATACAGAATTTTCTGGATATTGCAACAAAACATTTACCCTAACCCTAACCAGAATTTAAAAAATACAGAGTTTTCTGGATATTGCAACAAAACCCTAACCCTAACCAAAAGTGATAAAATACTGAGTTTTCTGGATATTGCAACAAAACCCTAACCCTAACCCTTACCTTATCCAGAATTAAAAAAATACAGAGTTTTCTGGATATTGCAACAAAACCCTAACCCTAACCAAAAGTGATAGAATACTGAGTTTTCTGGATATTGCAACAAAACCCTAACCCTAACCCTTACCCTAACCAGAATTTAAAAAATACAGAGTTTTCTGGATATTGCAACAAAACCCTAACCCTAACCAAAAGTGATAAAATACTGAGTTTTCTGGATATTGCAACAAAACCCTAAACCTAACCTTTACCCTAACCAGAATTAAAAAAATACAGAGTTTTCTGGATATTGCAACAAAACCCTAACCCTAACCAAAAGTGATAAAATACTGAGTTTTCTGGATATTGCAACAAAATCCTAACTCTTACCCTAACCCTAACCAGAATTTTGAAAATACAGAGTCTTCTGGATATTGCAACAAAACCCTAACCCTAACCCTTACCGTAACCAGAATTTAAAAAATACAGAGTTTTCTGGATATTGCAACAAAACCCGAACCCTAACCCTTACCCTAACCAGAATTTAAAAAATACAGAGTTTTCTGGATATTGCAACAAAACCCTAACCCTAACCCTTACCCTAACCAGAATTTAAAAAATACAGAGTTTTCTGGATATTGCAAAAAACCCTAACCCTAACAAAAAGTGATAAAATACTGAGTTTTCTGGATATTGCAACAAAACATTTACCCTAACCCTAACCAGAATTTAAAAAATACAGAGTTTTCTGGATATTGCAACAAATCCCTAATCCTAACCAAAAGTGATAAAATACTGAGTTTTCTGGATATTGCAACAAAACCCTAACCCTAACCCTAACCCTAACCAGAATTTTGAAAATACTGAGTCTTCTGGATATTGCAACAAAACCCTAACCCTAACCCTTACCCTAACCAGAATTTAAAAAATACAGAGTTTTCTTGATATTGCAACAAAACCCGAACCCTAACCCTTACCCTAACCAGAATTTAAAAAATACAGAGTTTTCTGGATATTGCAACAAAACCTGAACCCTAACCCTTACCCTAACCAGAATTTAAAAAATACAGAGTTTTCTGGATATTGCAAAAAACCCTAACCCTAACAAAAAGTGATAAAATACTGAGTTTTCTGGATATTGCAACAAAACATTTACCCTAACCCTAACCAGAATTTAAAAAATACAGAGTTTTCTGGATATTGCAACAAATCCCTAATCCTAACCAAAAGTGATAAAATACTGAGTTTTCTGGATATTGCAACAAAACCCTAACCCTAACCCTAACCCTAACCCTAACCAGAATTTTGAAAATACAGAGTTTTCTGGATATTGCAACAAAACCCTAACCCTAACCCTTACCCTAACAAGAATTTAAAAAATACAGAGTTTTCTGGATATTGCAACAAAACCCTAACCCTAACCCTTACCCTAACCAGAATTTAAAAAATACAGAGTTTTCTGGATATTGCAACAAAACCCTAACCCTAACCCTTACCCTAACCAGAATTTTAAAAATACAGAGTTTTCTGGATATTGCAACAAAACCCTAACCCTAACCAAAAGTGATAAAATACTGAGTTTTCTGGATATTGCAACAAAACATTTACCCTAACCCTAACCAGAATTTAAAAAATACAGAGTTTTCTGGATATTGCAACAAAACATTTACCCTAACCCTAACCAGAATTTAAAAAATACAGAGTTTTCTGGATATTGCAACAAAACCCTAACCCTAACCAAAAGTGATAAAATACTGAGTTTTCTGGATATTGCAACAAAACCCTAACCCTAACCCTTACCCTAACCAGAATTTAAAAAATACAGAGTTTTCTGGATATTGCAACAAAACATTTACCCTAACCCTAACCAGAATTTAAAAAATACAGAGTTTTCTGGATATTGCAACAAAACATTTACCCTAACCCTAACCAGAATTTGAAAAATACAGAGTTTTCTGGATATTGCAACAAAACATTTACCCAAACCCTAACCAGAATTTAAAAAATACAGAGTTTTCTGGATATTGCAACAAAACCCTAACCCTAAACCTTACCCTAACCAGAATTTAAAAAATACAGAGTTATCTGGATATTGCAACGAAACCCTAACCCTAACCAAAAGTGATAAAATACTGAGTTTTCTGGATATTGCAACAAAACCCTAAACCTAACCTTTACCCTAACCAGAATTAAAAAAATACAGAGTTTTCTGGATATTGCAACAAAACCCTAACCCTAACCAAAAGTGATAAAATACTGAGTTTTCTGGATATTGCAACAAAATCCTAACTCTTACCCTAACCCTAACCAGAATTTTGAAAATACAGAGTCTTCTGGATATTGCAACAAAACCCTAACCCTAACCCTTACCCTAACCAGAATTTAAAAAATACAGAGTTTTCTGGATATTGCAACAAAACCCGAACCCTAACCCTTACCCTAACCAGAATTTAAAAAATACAGAGTTTTCTGGATATTGCAACAAAACCCTAACCCTAACCCTTACCCTAACCAGAATTTAAAAAATACAGAGTTTTCTGGATATTGCAAAAAACCCTAACCCTAACAAAAAGTGATAAAATACTGAGTTTTCTGGATATTGCAACAAAACATTTACCCTAACCCTAACCAGAATTTAAAAAATACAGAGTTTTCTGGATATTGCAACAAATCCCTAATCCTAACCAAAAGTGATAAAATACTGAGTTTTCTGGATATTGCAACAAAACCATAAACCTAACCCTAACCCTAACCAGAATTTTGAAAATACAGAGTCTTCTGGATATTGCAACAAAACCCTAACCCTTACCCTAACCAGAATTTAAAAAATACAGAGTTTTCTGGATATTGCAACAAAACCCGAACCCTAACCCTTACCCTAACCAGAATTTAAAAAATACAGAGTTTTCTGGATATTGCAACAAAACCCTAACCCTAACCCTTACCCTAACCAGAATTTAAAAAATACAGAGTTTTCTGGATATTGCAAAAAACCCTAACCCTAACAAAAAGTGATAAAATACTGAGTTTTCTGGATATTGCAACAAAACATTTACCCTAACCCTAACCAGAATTTAAAAAATACAGAGTTTTCTGGATATTGCAACAAATCCCTAATCCTAACCAAAAGTGATAAAATACTGAGTTTTCTGGATATTGCAACAAAACCCTAACCCTAACCCTAACCCTAACCAGAATTTTGAAAATACAGAGTTTTCTGGATATTGCAACAAAACCCTAACCCTAACCCTTACCCTAACAAGAATTTTAAAAATACAGAGTTTTCTGGATATTGCAACAAAACCCTAACCCTAACCCTTACCCTAACCAGAATTTAAAAAATACAGAGTTTTCTGGATATTGCAACAAAACCCTAACCCTAACCCTTACCCTAACCAGAATTTTAAAAATACAGAGTTTTCTGGATATTGCAACAAAACCCTAACCCTAACCAAAAGTGATAAAATACTGAGTTTTCTGGATATTGCAACAAAACATTTACCCTAACCCTAACCAGAATTTAAAAAATACAGAGTTTTCTGGATATTGCAACAAAACATTTACCCTAACCCTAACCAGAATTTAAAAAATACAGAGTTTTCTGGATATTGCAACAAAACCCTAACCCTAACCAAAAGTGATAAAATACTGAGTTTTCTGGATATTGCAACAAAACATTTACCCTAACCCTAACCAGAATTTAAAAAATACAGAGTTTTCTGGATATTGCAACAAAACATTTACCCTAACCCTAACCAGAATTTAAAAAATACAGAGTTTTCTGGATATTGCAACAAAACCCTAACCCTAACCAAAAGTGATAAAATACTGAGTTTTCTGGATATTGCAACAAAACCCTAACCCTAACCCTTACCCTAACCAGAATTTAAAAAATACAGAGTTTTCTGGATATTGCAACAAAACATTTACCCTAACCCTAACCAGAATTTAAAAAATACAGAGTTTTCTGGATATTGCAACAAAACCCTAACCCTAACCAAAAGTGATAAAATACTGAGTTTTCTGGATATTGCAACAAAACCCTAAACCTAACCTTTACCCTAACCAGAATTAAAAAAATACAGAGTTTTCTGGATATTGCAACAAAACCCTAACCCTAACCAAAAGTGATAAAATACTGAGTTTTCTGGATATTGCAACAAAATCCTAACTCTTACCCTAACCCTAACCAGAATTTTGAAAATACAGAGTCTTCTGGATATTGCAACAAAACCCTAACCCTAACCCTTACCCTAACCAGAATTTAAAAAATACAGAGTTTTCTGGATATTGCAACAAAACCCGAACCCTAACCCTTACCCTAACCAGAATTTAAAAAATACAGAGTTTTCTGGATATTGCAACAAAACCCTAACCCTAACCCTTACCCTAACCAGAATTTTAAAAATACAGAGTTTTCTGGATATTGCAAAAAACCCTAACCCTAACAAAAAGTGATAAAATACTGAGTTTTCTGGATATTGCAACAAAACATTTACCCTAACCCTAACCAGAATTTAAAAAATACAGAGTTTTCTGGATATTGCAACAAATCCCTAATCCTAACCAAAAGTGATAAAATACTGAGTTTTCTGGATATTGCAACAAAACCATAACCCTAACCCTAACCCTAACCAGAATTTTGAAAATACAGAGTCTTCTGGATATTGCAACAAAACCCTAACCCTAACCCTTACCCTAACAAGAATTTAAAAAATACAGAGTTTTCTGGATATTGCAACAAAACCCGAACCCTAACCCTTACCCTAACCAGAATTTAAAAAATACAGAGTTTTCTGGATATTGCAACAAAACCCTAACCCTAACCCTTACCCTAACCAGAATTTAAAAAATACAGAGTTTTCTGGATATTGCAAAAAACCCTAACCCTAACAAAAAGTGATAAAATACTGAGTTTTCTGGATATTGCAACAAAACATTTACCCTAACCCTAACCAGAATTTAAAAAATACAGAGTTTTCTGGATATTGCAACAAATCCCTAATCCTAACCAAAAGTGATAAAATACTGAGTTTTCTGGATATTGCAACAAAACCCTAACCCTAACCCTAACCCTAACCAGAATTTTGAAAATACAGAGTTTTCTGGATATTGCAACAAAACCCTAACCCTAACCCTTACCCTAACCAGAATTTAAAAAATACAGAGTTTTCTGGATATTGCAACAAAACCCTAATCCTAACCAAAAGTGATAAAATACTGAGTTTTCTGGATATTGCAACAAAACATTTACCCTAACCCTAACCAGAATTTAAAAAATACAGAGTTTTCTGGATATTGCAACAAAACATTTACCCTAACCCTAACCAGAATTTAAAAAATACAGAGTTTTCTGGATATTGCAACAAAACCCTAACCCTAACCAAAAGTGATAAAATACTGAGTTTTCTGGATATTGCAACAAAACATTTACCCTAACCCTAACCAGAATTTAAAAAATACAGAGTTTTCTGGATATTGCAACAAAACATTTACCCTAACCCTAACCAGA
Source organism: Sepiola atlantica (assembly GCA_963556195.1). Classification (NCBI taxonomy): domain Eukaryota; kingdom Metazoa; phylum Mollusca; class Cephalopoda; order Sepiida; family Sepiolidae; genus Sepiola; species Sepiola atlantica. The sequence goes on along the minus strand of CAUVYP010000088.1, from coordinate 655,802 downwards.
ATTTAAAAAATACAGAGTTTTCTGGATATTGCAACAAAACCCTAACCCTAACCAAAAGTGATAAAATACTGAGTTTTCTGGATATTGCAACAAAACCCTAACCCTAACCCTTACCCTAACCAGAATTTAAAAAATACAGAGTTTTCTGGATATTGCAACAAAACATTTACCCTAACCCTAACCAGAATTTAAAAAATACAGAGTTTTCTGGATATTGCAACAAAACCCTAACCCTAACCAAAAGTGATAAAATACTGAGTTTTCTGGATATTGCAACAAAACCCTAAACCTAACCTTTACCCTAACCAGAATTAAAAAAATACAGAGTTTTCTGGATATTGCAACAAAACCCTAACCCTAACCAAAAGTGATAAAATACTGAGTTTTCTGGATATTGCAACAAAATCCTAACTCTTACCCTAACCCTAACCAGAATTTTGAAAATACAGAGTCTTCTGGATATTGCAACAAAACCCTAACCCTAACCCTTACCCTAACCAGAATTTAAAAAATACAGAGTTTTCTGGATATTGCAACAAAACCCGAACCCTAACCCTTACCCTAACCAGAATTTAAAAAATACAGAGTTTTCTGGATATTGCAACAAAACCCTAACCCTAACCCTTACCCTAACCAGAATTTAAAAAATACAGAGTTTTCTGGATATTGCAAAAAACCCTAACCCTAACAAAAAGTGATAAAATACTGAGTTTTCTGGATATTGCAACAAAACATTTACCCTAACCCTAACCAGAATTTAAAAAATACAGAGTTTTCTGGATATTGCAACAAATCCCTAATCCTAACCAAAAGTGATAAAATACTGAGTTTTCTGGATATTGCAACAAAACCATAACCCTAACCCTAACCCTAACCAGAATTTTGAAAATACAGAGTCTTCTGGATATTGCAACAAAACCCTAACCCTAACCCTTACCCTAACCAGAATTTAAAAAATACAGAGTTTTCTGGATATTGCAACAAAACCCGAACCCTAACCCTTACCCTAACCAGAATTTAAAAAATACAGAGTTTTCTGGATATTGCAACAAAACCCTAACCCTAACCCTTACCCTAACCAGAATTTAAAAAATACAGAGTTTTCTGGATATTGCAAAAAACCCTAACCCTAACAAAAAGTGATAAAATACTGAGTTTTCTGGATATTGCAACAAAACATTTACCCTAACCCTAACCAGAATTTAAAAAATACAGAGTTTTCTGGATATTGCAACAAATCCCTAATCCTAACCAAAAGTGATAAAATACTGAGTTTTCTGGATATTGCAACAAAACATTTACCCTAACCCTAACCAGAATTTAAAAAATACAGAGTTTTCTGGATATTGCAACAAAACATTTACCCTAACCCTAACCAGAATTTAAAAAATACAGAGTTTTCTGGATATTGCAACAAAACCCTAACCCTAACCAAAAGTGATAAAATACTGAGTTTTCTGGATATTGCAACAAAACCCTAACCCTAACCCTTACCCTAACCAGAATTTAAAAAATACAGAGTTTTCTGGATATTGCAACAAAACATTTACCCTTACCCTAACCAGAATTTAAAAAATACAGAGTTTTCTGGATATTGCAACAAAACATTTACCCAAACCCTAACCAGAATTTAAAAAATACAGAGTTTTCTGGATATTGCAACAAAACCCTAACACTAACCAAAAGTGATAAAATACTGAGTTTTCTGGATATTGCAACAAAACCCTAACCCTAACCCTAACCCTAACCAGAATTTTGAAAATACAGAGTTTTCTGGATATTGCAACAAAACCCTAACCCTAACCCTTACCCTAACCAGAATTTAAAAAATACAGAGTTTTCTGGATATTGCAACAAAACCCTAACCCTAACCCTTACCCTAACCAGAATTTTAAAAATACAGAGTTTTCTGGATATTGCAACAAAACCCTAACCCTAACCCTTACCCTAACCAGAATTTAAAAAATACAGAGTTTTCTGGATATTGCAACAAAACCCTAACCCTAACCAAAAGTGATAAAATACTGAGTTTTCTGGATATTGCAACAAAACCCTAACCCTAACCCTTACCCTAACCAGAATTTAAAAAATACAGAGTTTTCTGGATATTGCAACAAAACATTTACCCTAACCCTAACCAGAATTTGAAAAATACAGAGTTTTCTGGATATTGCAACAAAACATTTACCCAAACCCTAACCAGAATTTAAAAAATACAGAGTTTTCTGGATATTGCAACAAAACCCTAACACTAACCAAAAGTAATAAAATACTGAGTTTTCTGGATATTGCAACAAAACCCTAACCCTAACCCTTACCCTAACCAGAATTTAAAAAATACAGAGTTTTCTGGATATTGCAACGAAACTCTAACCCTAACCAAAAGTGATAAAATAATGAGTTTTCTGGATATTGCAACAAAACATTTACTCTAACCCTAACCAGAATTTAGAAAATACAGAGTTTTCTGGATATTGCAACAAAACATTTACCCTAACCCTAACCAGAATTTAAAAAATACAGAGTTTTCTGGATATTGCAACAAAACCCTAACCCTAACCAAAAGTGATAAAATACTGAGTTTTCTGGATATTGCAACAAAACCCTAACCCTAACCCTTACCCTAACCAGAATTTAAAAAATACAGAGTTTTCTGGATATTGCAACAAAACCCTAACCCTAACCAAAAGTGATAAAATACTGAGTTTTCTGGATATTGCAACAAAACATTTACCCTAACCCTAACCAGAATTGGAAAAATATAGAGTTTTCTGGATATTGCAACAAAACATTTACCCTAACCCTAACCAGAATTTAAAAAATACAGAGTTTTCTGGATATTGCAACAAAACATTTACCCTAACCCTAACCAGAATTTAAAAAATACAGAGTTTTCTGGATATTGCAACAAAACCCTAACCCTAACCAAAAGTGATAGAATACTGAGTTTTCTGGATATTGCAACAAAACCCTAACCCTAACCCTTACCCTAACCAGAATTTAAAAAATACAGAGTTTTCTGGATATTGCAACAAAACCCTAACCCTAACCAAAAGTGATAAAATACTGAGTTTTCTGGATATTGCAACAAAACCCTAAACCTAACCTTTACCCTAACCAGAATTAAAAAAATACAGAGTTTTCTGGATATTGCAACAAAACCCTAACCCTAACCAAAAGTGATAAAATACTGAGTTTTCTGGATATTGCAACAAAATCCTAACTCTTACCCTTACCCTAACCAGAATTTAAAAAATACAGAGTTTTCTGGATATTGCAACAAAACCCTAACCCTAACCCTTACCCTAACCAGAATTTAAAAAATACAGAGTTTTCTGGATATTGCAACAAAACCCGAACCCTAACCCTTACCCTAACCAGAATTTAAAAAATACAGAGTTTTCTGGATATTGCAACAAAACCCTAACCCTAACCCTTACCCTAACCAGAATTTAAAAAATACAGAGTTTTCTGGATATTGCAAAAAACCCTAACCCTAACAAAAAGTGATAAAATACTGAGTTTTCTGGATATTGCAACAAAACATTTACCCTAACCCTAACCAGAATTTAAAAAATACAGAGTTTTCTGGATATTGCAACAAATCCCTAATCCTAACCAAAAGTGATTAAATACTGAGTTTTCTGGATATTGCAACAAAACCCTAACCCTAACCCTAACCCTAACCAGAATTTTGAAAATACAGAGTCTTCTGGATATTGCAACAAAACCCTAACCCTAACCCTTACCCTAACCAGAATTTAAAAAATACAGAGTTTTCTGGATATTGCAACAAAACCCGAACCCTAATCCTTACCCTAACCAGAATTTAAAAAATACAGAGTTTTCTGGATATTGCAACAAAACCCTAACCCTAACCCTTACCCTAACCAGAATTTAAAAAATACAGAGTTTTCTGGATATTGCAAAAAACCCTAACCCTAACAAAAAGTGATAAAATACTGAGTTTTCTGGATATTGCAACAAAACATTTACCCTAACCCTAACCAGAATTTAAAAAATACAGAGTTTTCTGGATATTGCAACAAATCCCTAATCCTAACCAAAAGTGATAAAATACTGAGTTTTCTGGATATTGCAACAAAACCCTAACCCTAACCCTAACCCTAACCAGAATTTTGAAAATACAGAGTTTTCTGGATATTGCAACAAAACCCTAACCCTAAACCTTACCCTAACCAGAATTTAAAAAATACAGAGTTTTCTGGATATCGCAACAAAACCCTAACCCTAACCCTTACCCTAACCAGAATTTAAAAAATACAGAGTTTTCTGGATATTGCAACAAAACCCTAACCCTAACCCTTACCCTAACCAGAATTTTAAAAATACAGAGTTTTCTGGATATTGCAACAAAACCCTAACCCTAACCAAAAGTGATAAAATACTGAGTTTTCTGGATATTGCAACAAAACATTTACCCTAACCCTAACCAGAATTTAAAAAATACAGAGTTTTCTGGATATTGCAACAAAACATTTACCCTAACCCTAACCAGAATTTAAAAAATACAGAGTTTTCTTGATATTGCAACAAAACCCTAACCCTAACCAAAAGTGATAAAATACTGAGTTTTCTGGATATTGCAACAAAACATTTACCCTAACCCTAACCAGAATTTAAAAAATACAGAGTTTTCTGGATATTGCAACAAAACATTTACCCTAACCCTAACCAGAATTTAAAAAATACAGAGTTTTCTGGATATTGCAACAAAACCCTAACCCTAACCAAAAGTGATAAAATACTGAGTTTTCTGGATATTGCAACAAAACCCTAACCCTAACCCTTACCCTAACCAGAATTTAAAAAATACAGAGTTTTCTGGATACTGCAACAAAACATTTACCCTAACCCTAACCAGAATTTAAAAAATACAGAGTTTTCTGGATATTGCAACAAAACATTTACCCTAACCCTAACCAGAATTTAAAAAATACAGAGTTTTCTGGATATTGCAACAAAACATTTACCCTAACCCTAACCAGAATTTAAAAAATACAGAGTTTTCTGGATATTGCAACAAAACCCTAACCCTAACCAAAAGTGATAAAATACTGAGTTTTCTGGATATTGCAACAAAACCCTAACCCTAACCCTTACCGTAACCAGAATTTAAAAAATACAGAGTTTTCTGGATATTGCAACAAAACCCTAACCCTAACCAAAAGTGATAAAATACTGAGTTTTCTGGATATTGCAACAAAACATTTACCCTAACCCTAACCAGAATTTAAAAAATACAGAGTTTTCTGGATATTGCAACAAAACCCTAACCCTAACCAAAAGTGATAAAATACTGAGTTTTCTGGATATTGCAACAAAACCCTAACCCTAACCCTTACCCTAACCAGAATTTAAAAAATACAGAGTTTTCTGGATATTGCAACAAAACCCTAACCCTAACCCTTAACCTAACCAGAATTTAAAAAATACAGAGTTTTCTGGATATTGCAACAAAACATTTACCCTAACCAAAAGTGATAAAATACTGAGTTTTCTGGATATTGCAACAAAACCCTAACCCTAACCCTTACCCTAACCAGAATTTAAAAAATACAGAGTTTTCTGGATATTGCAACAAAACCCTAACCCTAACCCTTAACCTAACCAGAATTTAAAAAATACAGAGTTTTCTGGATATTGCAACAAAACATTTACCCTAACCAAAAGTGATAAAATACTGAGTTTTCTGGATATTGCAACAAAACCCTAACCCTAACCCTTACCCTAACCAGAATTTAAAAAATACAGAGTTTTCTGGATATTGCAACAAAACCCTAACCCTAACCCTTAACCTAACCAGAATTTAAAAAATACAGAGTTTTCTGGATATTGCAACAAAACATTTACCCTAACCAAAAGTGATAAAATACTGAGTTTTCTGGATATTGCAACAAAACCCTAACCCTAACCCTTACCCTAACCAGAATTTAAAAAATACAGAGTTTTCTGGATATTGCAACAAAACCCTAACACTAACCCTTAACTTAACCAGAATTTAAAAAATACAGAGTTTTCTGGATATTGCAACAAAACATTTACCCTAACCAAAAGTGATAAAATACAGAGTTTTCTGGATATTGCAACAAAACCCTAACCCTAACCCTTACCCTAACCAGAATTTAAAAAATACAGAGTTTTCTGGATATTGCAACAAAACCCTAACCCTAACCCTTAACCTAACCAGAATTTAAAAAATACAGAGTTTTCTGGATATTGCAACAAAACATTTACCCTAACCAAAAGTGATAAAATACTGAGTTTTCTGGATATTGCAACAAAACCCTAACCCTAACCCTTACCCTAACCAGAATTTAAAAAATACAGAGTTTTCTGGATATTGCAACAAAACCCTAACCCTAACCCTTAACCTAACCAGAATTTAAAAAATACAGAGTTTTCTGGATATTGCAACAAAACCCTAACCCTAACCAAAAGTGATAAAATACTGAGTTTTCTGGATATTGCAACAAAACATTTACCCTAACCCTAACCAGAATTTAAAAAATACAGAGTTTTCTGGATATTGCAACAAAACCCTAACCCTAACCAAAAGTGATAAAATACAGAGTTTTCTGGATATTGCAACAAAACATTTACCCTAACCAAAAGTGATAAAATACTGAGTTTTCTGGATATTGCAACAAAACCCTAACCCTAACCCTTACCCTAACCAGAATTTAAAAAATACAGAGTTTTCTGGATATTGCAACAAAACCCTAACCCTAACCCTTAACCTAACCAGAATTTAAAAAATACAGAGTTTTCTGGATATTGCAACAAAACCCTAACCCTAACCAAAAGTGATAAAATACAGAGTTTTCTGGATATTGCAACAAAACCCTAACCCTAACCAAAAGTGATAAAATACTGAGTTTTCTGGATATTGCAACAAAACATTTACCCTTACCCCAACCAGAATTTAAAAAATACAGAGTTTTCTGGATATTGCAACAAAACCCTAACCCTAACCAAAAGTGATAAAATACTGAGTTTTCTGGATATTGCAACAAAACATTTACCCTAACCAAAAGTGATAAAATACTGAGTTTTCTGGATATTGCAACAAAACCCTAACCCTAACCCTTACCCTAACCAGAATTTAAAAAATACAGAGTTTTCTGGATATTGCAACAAAACCCTAACCCTAACCCTAAACCTAACCAGAATTTAAAAAATACAGAGTTTTCTGGATATTGCAACAAAACCCTAACCCTAACCAAAAGTGATAAAATACAGAGTTTTCTGGATATTGCAACAAAACCCTAACCCTAACCAAAAGTGATAAAATACAGAGTTTTCTGGATATTGCAACAAAACCCTAACCCTAACCCTTAACCTAACCAGAATTTAAAAAATACAGAGTTTTCTGGATATTGCAACAAAACCCTAACCCTAACCAAAAGTGATAAAATACTGAGTTTTCTGGATATTGCAACAAAACATTTACCCTAACCCTAACCAGAATTTAAAAAATACAGAGTTTTCTGGATATTGCAACAAAACCCTAACCCTAACCAAAAGTGATAAAATACTGAGTTTTCTGGATATTGCAACAAAACATTTACCCTAACCAAAAGTGATAAAATACTGAGTTTTCTGGATATTGCAACAAAACCCTAACCCTAACCCTTACCCTAACCAGAATTTAAAAAATACAGAGTTTTCTGGATATTGCAACAAAACCCTAACCCTAACCCTTAACCTAACCAGAATTTAAAAAATACAGAGTTTTCTGGATATTGCAACAAAACCCTAACCCTAACCAAAAGTGATAAAATACAGAGTTTTCTGGATATTGCAACAAAACCCTAACCCTAACCAAAAGTGATAAAATACTGAGTTTTCTGGATATTGCAACAAAACATTTACCCTAACCCTAACCAGAATTTAAAAAATACAGAGTTTTCTGGATATTGCAACAAAACCCTAACTTTAACCAAAAGTGATAAAATACTGAGTTTTCTGGATATTGCAACAAAACATTTACCCTAACCAAAAGTGATAAAATACTGAGTTTTCTGGATATTGCAACAAAACCCTAACCCTTACCCTAACCAGAATTTAAAAAATACAGAGTTTTCTGGATATTGCAACAAAACCCTAACCCTAACCCTTAACCTAACCAGAATTTAAAAAATACAGAGTTTTCTGGATATTGCAACAAAACCCTAACCCTAACCAAAAGTGATAAAATACAGAGTTTTCTGGATATTGCAACAAAACCCTAACCCTAACCAAAAGTGATAAAATACAGAGTTTTCTGGATATTGCAACAAAACCCTAACCCTAACCCTTACCCTAACCAGAATTTAAAAAATACAGAGTTTTCTGGATATTGCAACAAAACCCTAACCCTAACCAAAAGTGATAAAATACAGAGTTATCTGGATATTGCAACAAAACCCTAACCCTAACCAAAAGTGATAAAATACAGAGTTTTCTGGATATTGCAACAAAACCCTAACCCTAACCAAAAGTGATAAAATACAGAGTTATCTGGATATTGCAACAAAACCCTAACCCTAACCAAAAGTGATAAAATACAGAGTTTTCTGGATATTGCAACAAAACCCTAACCCTAACCAAAAGTGATAAAATACAGAGTTATCTGGATATTGCAACAAAACCCTAACCCTAACCAAAAGTGATAAAATACTGAGTTTTCTGGATATTGCAACAAAACATTTACCCTAACCCTAACCAGAATTTATAAAATACAGAGTTTTCTGGATATTGCAACAATACATTTACCCTAACCCTAACCAGAATTTAAAAAATACAGAGTTTTCTGGATATTGCAACAAAACATTTAGCCTAACCCTAACCAGAATTTAAAAAATACAGAGTTTTCTGGATATTGCAACAAAACCCTAACACTAACCAAAAGTGATAAAATACTGAGTTTTCTGGATATTGCAACAAAACCCTAACCCTAACCCTTACCCTAACCAGAATTTAAAAAATACAGAGTTTTCTGGATATTGCAACAAAACCCTAACCCTAACCCTTAACCTAACCAGAATTTAAAAAATACAGAGTTTTCTGGATATTGCAACAAAACATTTACCCTAACCAAAACTGATAAAATACTGAGTTTTCTGGATATTGCAACAAAACCCTAACCCTAACCCTTACCCTAACCAGAATTTAAAAAATACAGAGTTTTCTGGATATTGCAACAAAACCCTAACCCTAACCCTTAACCTAACCAGAATTTAAAAAATACAGAGTTTTCTGGATATTGCAACAAAACATTTACCCTAACCAAAAGTGATAAAATACTGAGTTTTCTGGATATTGCAACAAAACCCTAACCCTAACCCTTACCCTAACCAGAATTTTAAAAATACAGAGTTTTCTGGATATTGCAACAAAACCCTAACCCTAACCCTTAACCTAACCAGAATTTCAAAAATACAGAGTTTTCTGGATATTGCAACAAAACATTTACCCTAACCAAAAGTGATAAAATACTGAGTTTTCTGGATATTGCAACAAAACCCTAACCCTAACTCTTACCCTAACCAGAATTTAAAAAATACAGAGTTTTCTGGATATTGCAACAAAACCCTAACCCTAACCCTTAACTTAACCAGAATTTAAAAAATACAGAGTTTTCTGGATATTGCAACAAAACATTTACCCTAACCAAAAGTGATAAAATACTGAGTTTTCTGGATATTGCAACAAAACCCTAACCCTAACCCTTACCCTAACCAGAATTTAAAAAATACAGAGTTTTCTGGATATTGCAACAAAACCCTAACCCTAACCCTTAACCTAACCAGAATTTAAAAAATACAGAGTTTTCTGGATATTGCAACAAAACATTTACCCTAACCAAAAGTGATAAAATACTGAGTTTTCTGGATATTGCAACAAAACCCTAACCCTAACCCTTACCCTAACCAGAATTTAAAAAATACAGAGTTTTCTGGATATTGCAACAAAACCCTAACCCTAACCCTTAACCTAACCAGAATTTAAAAAATACAGAGTTTTCTGGATATTGCAACAAAACCCTAACCCTAACCAAAAGTGATAAAATACTGAGTTTTCTGGATATTGCAACAAAACATTTACCCTAACCCTAACCAGAATTTAAAAAATACAGAGTTTTCTGGATATTGCAACAAAACCCTAACCCTAACCAAAAGTGATAAAATACAGAGTTTTCTGGATATTGCAACAAAACATTTACCCTAACCAAAAGTGATAAAATACTGAGTTTTCTGGATATTGCAACAAAACCCTAACCCTAACCCTTACCCTAACCAGAATTAAAAAAATACAGAGTTTTCTGGATATTGCAACAAAACCCTAACCCTAACCCTTAACCTAACCAGAATTTAAAAAATACAGAGTTTTCTGGATATTGCAACAAAACCCTAACCCTAACCAAAAGTGATAAAATACAGAGTTTTCTGGATATTGCAACAAAACCCTAACCCTAACCAAAAGTGATAAAATACTGAGTTTTCTGGATATTGCAACAAAACATTTACCCTAACCCCAACCAGAATTTAAAAAATACAGAGTTTTCTGGATATTGCAACAAAACCCTAACCCTAACCAAAAGTGATAAAATACTGAGTTTTCTGGATATTGCAACAAAACATTTACCCTAACCAAAAGTGATAAAATACTGAGTTTTCTGGATATTGCAACAAAACCCTAACCCTAACCCTTACCCTAACCAGAATTTAAAAAATACAGAGTTTTCTGGATATTGCAACAAAACCCTAACCCTAACCCTTAACCTAACCAGAATTTAAAAAATACAGAGTTTTCTGGATATTGCAACAAAACCCTAACCCTAACCAAAAGTGATAAAATACAGAGTTTTCTGGATATTGCAACAAAACCCTAACCCTAACCAAAAGTGATAAAATACAGAGTTTTCTGGATATTGCAACAAAACCCTAACCCTAACCCTTAACCTAACCAGAATTTAAAAAATACAGAGTTTTCTGGATATTGCAACAAAACCCTAACCCTAACCAAAAGTGATAAAATACTGAGTTTTCTGGATATTGCAACAAAACATTTACCCTAACCAAAAGTGATAAAATACTGAGTTTTCTGGATATTGCAACAAAACCCTAACCCTAACCCTTACCCTAACCAGAATTTAAAAAATACAGAGTTTTCTGGATATTGCAACAAAACCCTAACCCTAACCCTTAACCTAACCAGAATTTAAAAAATACAGAGTTTTCTGGATATTGCAACAAAACCCTAACCCTAACCAAAAGTGATAAAATACAGAGTTTTCTGGATATTGCAACAAAACCCTAACCCTAACCAAAAGTGATAAAATACTGAGTTTTCTGGATATTGCAACAAAACATTTACCCTAACCCTAACCAGAATTTAAAAAATACAGAGTTTTCTGGATATTGCAACAAAACCCTAACTTTAACCAAAAGTGATAAAATACTGAGTTTTCTGGATATTGCAACAAAACATTTACCCTAACCAAAAGTGATAAAATACTGAGTTTTCTGGATATTGCAACAAAACCCTAACCCTTACCGTTACCAGAATTTAAAAAATACAGAGTTTTCTGGATATTGCAACAAAACCCTAACCCTAACCCTTAACCTAACCAGAATTTAAAAAATACAGAGTTTTCTGGATATTGCAACAAAACCCTAACCCTAACCAAAAGTGATAAAATACAGAGTTTTCTGGATATTGCAACAAAACCCTAACCCTAACCAAAAGTGATAAAATACAGAGTTTTCTGGATATTGCAACAAAACCCTAACCCTAACCCTTACCCTAACCAGAATTTAAAAAATACAGAGTTTTCTGGATATTGCAACAAAACCCTAACCCTAACCAAAAGTGATAAAATACAGAGTTATCTGGATATTGCAACAAAACCCTAACCCTAACTAAAAGTGATAAAATACAGAGTTTTCTGGATATTGCAACAAAACCCTAACCCTAACCAAAAGTGATAAAATACAGAGTTATCTGGATATTGCAACAAAACCCTAACCCTAACCAAAAGTGATAAAATACAGAGTTTTCTGGATATTGCAACAAAACCCTAACCCTAACCAAAAGTGATAAAATACAGAGTTATCTGGATATTGCAACAAAACCCTAACCCTAACCAAAAGTGATAAAATACTGAGTTTTCTGGATATTGCAACAAAACATTTACCCTAACCCTAACCAGAATTTATAAAATACAGAGTTTTCTGGATATTGCAACAAAACATTTACCCTAACCCTAACCAGAATTTGAAAAATACAGAGTTTTCTGGATATTGCAACAAAACATTTAGCCTAACCCTAACCAGAATTTAAAAAATACAGAGTTTTCTGGATATTGCAACAAAACCCTAACACTAACCAAAAGTGATAAAATACTGAGTTTTCTGGATATTGCAACAAAACCCTAACCCTAAACCTTACCCTAACCAGAATTTAAAAAATACAGAGTTATCTGGATATTGCAACAAAACCCTAACCCTAGCCAAAAGTGATAAAATACTGAGTTGTCTGGATATTGCAACAAAACATTTACCCTAACCCTAACCAGAATTTAAAAAATACAGAGTTTTCTGGATATTGCAACAAAACATTTACCCTAACCCTAACCAGAATTTAAAAAATACAGAGTTTTCTGGATATTGCAACAAAACATTTACCCTAACCAAAAGTGATAAAATACTGAGTTTTCTGGATATTGCAACAAAACCCTAACCCTAACCCTTACTCTAACCAGAATTTAAAAAATACAGAGTTTTCTGGATATTGCAACAAAACCCTAACCCTTAACCTAACCAGAATTTAAAAAATACAGAGTTTTCTGGATATTGCAACAAAACCCTAACCCTAACCAAAAGTGATAAAATACTGAGTTTTCTGGATATTGCAACAAAACATTTACCCTAACCCTAACCAGAATTTAAAAAATACAGAGTTTTCTGGATGTTGCAACAAAACATTTACCCTAACCCTAACCAGAATTTAAAAAATACAGAGTTTTCTGGATATTGCAACAAAACCCTAACCCTAACCAAAAGTGATAAAATACTGAGTTTTCTGGATATTGCAACAAAACCCTAACCCTAAACCTTACCCTAACCAGAATTTAAAAAATACAGAGTTATCTGGATATTGCAACAAAACCCTAACCCTAACCAAAAGTTATAAAATACTGAGTTGTCTGGATATTGCAACAAAACATTTACCCTAACCCTAACCAGAATTTAAAAAATACAGAGTTTTCTGGATATTGCAACAAAACATTTACCCTAACCCTAACCAGAATTTAAAAAATACAGAGTTTTCTGGATATTGCAACAAAACATTTACCCTAACCAAAAGTGATAAAATACTGAGTTTTCTGGATATTGCAACAAAACCCTAACCCTAACCCTTACCCTAACCAGAATTTAAAAAATACAGAGTTTTCTGGATATTGCAACAAAACCCTAACCCTAACCCTTAACCTAACCAGAATTTAAAAAATACAGAGTTTTCTGGATATTGCAACAAAACCCTAACCCTAACCAAAAGTGATAAAATACTGAGTTTTCTGGATATTGCAACAAAACCCTAACCCTAAACCTTACCCTAACCAGAATTTAAAAAATACAGAGTTATCTGGATATTGCAACAAAACCCTAACCCTAACCAAAAGTGATAAAATACTGAGTTGTCTGGATATTGCAACAAAACATTTACCCTAACCCTAACCAGAATTTAAAAAATACAGAGTTTTCTGGATATTGCAACAAAACATTTACCCTAACCCTAACCAGAATTTAAAAAATACAGAGTTTTCTGGATATTGCAACAAAACATTTACCCTAACCAAAAGTGATAAAATACTGAGTCTTCTGGATATTGCAACAAAACCCTAACCCTAACCCTTACCCTAACCAGAATTTAAAAAATACAGAGTTTTCTTGATATTGCAACAAAACCCGAACCCTAACCCTTACCCTAACCAGAATTTAAAAAATACAGAGTTTTCTGGATATTGCAACAAAACCTGAACCCTAACCCTTACCCTAACCAGAATTTAAAAAATACAGAGTTTTCTGGATATTGCAACAAAACCCTAACCCTAACCCTTACCCTAACCAGAATTTAAAAAATACTGAGTTTTCTGGATATTGCAACAACACCCTAACCCTAACCCTTACCCTAACCAGAATTTAAAAAATACAGAGTTTTCTGGATATTGCAACAAAACCCTAACCCTAACCCTTAACTTAACCAGAATTTAAAAAATACAGAGTTTTCTGGATATTGCAACAAAACCCTAACCCTAACCAAAAGTGATAAAATACTGAGTTTTCTGGATATTGCAACAAAACATTTACCCTAACCCTAACCAGAATTTAAAAAATACAGAGTTTTCTGGATATTGCAACAAAACCCTAACCCTAACCAAAAGTGATAAAATACTGAGTTTTCTGGATATTGCAACAAAACCCTAACCCTAAACCTTACCCTAACCAGAATTTAAAAAATACAGAGTTATCTGGATATTGCAACAAAACCCTAACCCTAACCAAAAGTGATAAAATACTGAGTTGTCTGGATATTGCAACAAAACATTTACCCTAACCCTAACCAGAATTTAAAAAATACAGAGTTTTCTGGATATTGCAACAAAACATTTACCCTAACCCTAACCAGAATTTAAAAAATACAGAGTTTTCTGGATATTGCAACAAAACATTTACCCTAACCAAAAGTGATAAAATACTGAGTTTTCTGGATATTGCAACAAAACCCTAACCCTAACCCTTACCCTAACCAGAATTTAAAAAATACAGAGTTTTCTGGATATTGCAACAAAACCCTAACCCTAACCCTTAACTTAACCAGAATTTAAAAAATACAGAGTTTTCTGGATATTGCAACAAAACCCTAACCCTAACCAAAAGTGATAAAATACTGAGTTTTCTGGATATTGCAACAAAACATTTACCCTAACCCTAACCAGAATTTAAAAAATACAGAGTTTTCTGGATATTGCAACAAAACATTTACCCTAACCCTAACCAGAATTTAAAAAATACAGAGTTTTCTGGATATTGCAACAAAACCCTAACCCTAACCAAAAGTGATAAAATACTGAGTTTTCTGGATATTGCAACAAAACCCTAACCCTAAACCTTACCCTAACCAGAATTTAAAAAATACAGAGTTATCTGGATATTGCAACAAAACCCTAACCCTAACCAAAAGTGATAAAATACTGAGTTGTCTGGATATTGCAACAAAACATTTACCCTAACCCTAACCAGAATTTAAAAAATACAGAGTTTTCTGGATATTGCAACAAAACATTTACCCTAACCCTAACCAGAATTTAAAAAATACAGAGTTTTCTGGATATTGCAACAAAACATTTACCCTAACCAAAAGTGATAAAATACTGAGTTTTCTGGATATTGCAACAAAACCCTAACCCTAACCCTTACCCTAACCAGAATTTAAAAAATACAGAGTTTTCTGGATATTGCAACAAAACCCTAACCCTAACCCTTAACCTAACCAGAATTTAAAAAATACAGAGTTTTCTGGATATTGCAACAAAACCCTAACCCTAACCCTTAACATAACCAGAATTTAAAAAATACAGAGTTTTCTGGATATTGCAACAAAACCCTAACCCTAACCCTTACCGTTACCAGAATTTAAAATATACTGAGTTTTCTGGATATTGCAACAAAACCCTAACCCTAACCCTTACCCTAACCAGAATTTAAAAAATACAGAGTTTTCTGGATATTGCAACAAAACCCTAACCCTAACCCTTACCCTAACCAGAATTTAAAAAATACAGAGTTTTCTGGATATTGCAACAAAACCCTAACCCTAACCCTTACCGTTACCAGAATTTAAAAAATACAGAGTTTTCTGGATATTGCAACAAAACCCTAACCCTAACCCTTACCCTAACCAGAATTTAAAAAATACAGAGTTTTCTGGATATTGCAACAAAACCCTAACCCTAACCCTTACCCTAACCAGAATTTAAAAAATACAGAGTTTTCTGGATATTGCAACAAAACCCTAACCCTAACCCTTACCGTTACCAGAATTTAAAAAATACAGAGTTTTCTGGATATTGCAACAAAACCCTAACCCTAACCCTTACCCTAAGTAGAATTTAAAAAATACAGAGTTTTCTGGATATTGCAACAAAACCCTTACCCTAACCCTTACCCTAACCAGAATTTAAAAAATACAGAGTTTTCTGGATATTGCAACAAAACCCTAACCCTAACCCTTACCGTTACCAGAATTTAAAAAATACAGAGTTTTCTGGATATTGCAACAAAACCCTAACCCTAACCCTTACCCTAACCAGAATTTAAAAAATACAGAGTTTTCTGGATATTGCAACAAAACCCTAACCCTAACCCTTACCCTAACCAGAATTTAAAAAATACAGAGTTTTCTGGATATTGCAACAAAACCCTAACCCTAACCCTTACCGTTACCAGAATTTAAAAAATACAGAGTTTTCTGGATATTGCAACAAAACCCTAACCCTAACCCTTACCCTAACCAGAATTTAAAAAATACAGAGTTTTCTGGATATTGCAACAAAACCCTAACCCTAACCCTTACCCTAACCAGAATTTAAAAAATACAGAGTTTTCTGGATATTGCAACAAAACCCTAACCCTAACCCTTACCCTAACCAGAATTTTAAAAATACAGAGTTTTCTGGATATTGCAACAAAACCCTAACCCTAACCCTTACCGTTACCAGAATTTAAAAAATACAGAGTTTTCTGGATATTGCAACAAAACCCTAACCCTAACCCTTACCCTAACCAGTATTTAAAAAATACAGAGTTTTCTGGATATTGCAACAAAACCCTAACCCTAACCCTTACCCTAACCAGAATTTAAAAAATACAGAGTTTTCTGGATATTGCAACAAAACCCTAACCCTAACCCTTACCCTAACCAGAATTTAAAAAATACAGAGTTTTCTGGATATTGCAACAAAACCCTAACCCTAACCCTTACCCTAACCAGAATTTAAAAAATACAGAGTTTTCTGGATATTGCAACAAAACCCTAACCCTAACCCTTACCCTAACCAGAATTTAAAAAATACTGAGTTTTCTGGATATTGCAACAAAACCCTAACCCTAACCCTTACCGTTACCAGAATTTAAAAAATTAAGAGTTTTCTGGATATTGCAACAAAACCCTAACCCTAACCCTTACCCTAACCAGAATTTAAAAAGTACTGAGTTTTCTGGATATTGCAACAAAACCCTAACCCTAACCCTTACCCTAACCAGAATTTAAAAAATACAGAGTTTTCTGGATATTGCAACAAAACCCTAACCCTAACCCTTACCCTAACCAGAATTTAAAAAATACTGAGTTTTCTGGATATTGCAACAAAACCCTAACCCTAACCCTTACCGTTACCAGAATTTAAAAAATACTAAGTTTTCTGGATATTGCAACAAAACCCTAACCCTAACCAAAAGTCATAAAATACTGAGTTTTCTGGATATTGCAACAAAACATTTACCCTAACCCTAACCAGAATTGGAAAAATATAGAGTTTTCTGGATATTGCAACAAAACATTTACCCTAACCCTAACCAGAATTTAAAAAATACAGAGTTTTCTGGATATTGCAACAAAACATTTACCCTAACCCTAACCAGAATTTAAAAAATACAGAGTTTTCTGGATATTGCAACAAAACCCTAACCCTAACCAAAAGTGATAAAATACTGAGTTTTCTGGATATTGCAACAAAACCCTAACCCTAACCCTTACCCTATCCAGAATTAAAAAAATACAGAGTTTTCTGGATATTGCAACAAAACCCTAACCCTAACCAAAAGTGACAGAATACTGAGTTTTCTGGATATTGCAACAAAACCCTTACCCTAACCCTTACCCTAACCAGAATTTAAAAAATACAGAGTTTTCTGGATATTGCAACAAAACCCTAACCCTAACCAAAAGTGATAAAATACTGAGTTTTCTGGATATTGCAACAAAACCCTAACCCTAACCTTTACCCTAACCAGAATTAAAAAAAATACAGAGTTTTCTGGATATTGCAACAAAACCCTAACCCTAACCAAAAGTGATAAAATACTGAGTTTTCTGAATATTGCAACAAAACCCTAACTCTTACCCTTACCCATACCAGAATTTAAAAAATACAGAGTTTTCTGGATATTGCAACAAAACCCTAACCCTAACCAAAAGTGATAAAATACTGAGTTTTCTGGATATTGCAACAAAACCCTAACCCTAACCTTAACCCTAACCAGAATTTAAAAAAATACAGAGTTTTCTGGATATTGCAACAAAACCCTAACCCTAACCAAAAGTGATAAAATACTGAGTTTTCTGGATATTGCAACAAAACATTTACCCTAACCCTAACCAGAATTTAAAAAATACAGAGTTTTCTGGATATTGCAACAAAACCCTAACCCTAACCAAAAGTGATAAAATACTGAGTTTTCTGGATATTGCAACAAAACCCTAACTCTAACCAAAAGTGATAAAATACTGAGTTGTCTGGATATTGCAACAAAACCCTAACCCTAACCAAAAGTGATAAAATACTGAGTTTTCTGGATATTGCAACAAAACATTTACCCTAACCCTAACCAGAATTTAAAAAATACAGAGTTTTCTGGATATTGCAACAAAACCCTAACCCTAACCAAAAGTGATAAAATACTGAGTTTTCTGGATATTGCAACAAAACATTTACCCTAACCCTAACCAGAATTTAAAAAATACAGAGTTTTCTGGATATTGCAACAAAACCCTAACCCTAACCAAAAGTGATAAAATACTGAGTTTTCTGGATATTGCAACAAAACCCTAACCCTAACCAAAAGTGATAAAATACTGAGTTTTCTGGATATTGCAACAAAACCCTAACCCTAACCAAAAGTGATAAAATACTGAGTTTTCTGGATATTGCAACAAAACCCTAACCCTAACCAAAAGTGATAAAATACTGAGTTTTCTGGATATTGCAACAAAACCCTAACCCTAACCAAAAGTGATAAAATACTGAGTTTTCTGGATATTGCAACAAAACCCTAACCCTAACCAGAATTTATAAAATACTGAGTTTTCTGGATATTGCAACAAAACCCTAACCCTAACCCTAACCAGAATTTAAAAAATACAGAGTTTTCTGGATATTGCAACAAAACATTTACCCTAACCCTAACCAGAATTTAAAAAATACAGAGTTTTCTGGATATTGCAACAAAACCCTAACCCTAACCAAAAGTGATAAAATACTGAGTTTTCTGGATATTGCAACAAAACCCTAACCCTAAACCTTACCCTAACCAGAATTTAAAAAATACAGAGTTATCTGGATATTGCAACAAAACCCTAACCCTAACCAAAAGTGATAAAATACTGAGTTGTCTGGATATTGCAACAAAACATTTACCCTAACCCTAACCAGAATTTAAAAAATACAGAGTTTTCTGGATATTGCAACAAAACATTTACCCTAACCCTAACCAGAATTTAAAAAATACAGAGTTTTCTGGATATTGCAACAAAACATTTACCCTAACCCTAACCAGAATTTAAAAAATACAGAGTTTTCTGGATATTGCAACAAAACCCTAACCCTAACCAAAAGTGATAAAATACTGAGTTTTCTGGATATTGCAACAAAACCCTAACCCTAACCCTTACCGTAACTAGAATTTAAAAAATACAGAGTTTTCTGGATATTGCAACAAAACCCTAACCCTAACCAAAAGTGATAAAATACTGAGTTTTCTGGATATTGCAACAAAACATTTACACTAACCCTAACCAGAATTTAAAAAATACAGAGTTTTCTGGATATTGCAACAAAACCCTAACCCTAACCAAAAGTGATAAAATACTGAGTTTTCTGGATATTGCAACAAAACCCTAACCCTAACCAAAAGTGATAAAATACTGAGTTTTCTGGATATTGCAACAAAACATTTACCCTAACCCTAACCAGAATTTAAAAAATACAGAGTTTTCTGGATATTGCAACAAAACATTTACCCTAACCCTAACCAGAATTTAAAAAATACAGAGTTTTCTGGATATTGCAACAAAACATTTACCCTAACCCTAACCAGAATTTAAAAAATACAGAGTTTTCTGGATATTGCAACAAAACCCTAACCCTAACCAAAAGTGATAAAATACTGAGTTTTCTGGATATTGCAACAAAACATTTACCCTAACCCTAACCAGAATTTAAAAAATACAGAGTTTTCTTGATATTGCAACAAAACATTTACCCTAACCCTAAACAGAATTTAAAAAATACAGAGTTTTCTGGATATTGCAACAAAACATTTACCCTAACCCTAACCAGAATTTAAAAAATACAGAGTTTTCTGGATATTGCAACAAAACATTTACCCTAACCCTAACCAGAATTTAAAAAATACAGAGTTTTCTGGATATTGCAACAAAACCCTAACCCTAACCAAAAGTGATAAAATACTGAGTTTTCTGGATATTGCAACAAAACATTTACCCTAACCCTAACCAGAATTTAAAAAATACAGAGTTTTCTGGATATTGCAACAAAACATTTACCCTAACCCTAACCAGAATTTAAAAAATACAGAGTTTTCTGGATATTGCAACAAAACATTTACCCTAACCCTAAACAGAATTTAAAAAATACAGAGTTTTCTGGATATTGCAACAAAACCCTAACCCTAACCAAAAGTGATAAAATACTGAGTTTTCTGGATATTGCAACAAAACCCTAACCCTAAACCTTACCCTAACCAGAATTTAAAAAATACAGAGTTATCTGGATATTGCAACAAAACCCTAACCCTAACCAAAAGTGATAAAATACTGAGTTTTCTGGATATTGCAACAAAACATTTACCCTAACCCTAACCATAATTTAAAAAATACAGAGTTTTCTGGATATTGCAACAAAACCCTAACCCTAACCAAAAGTGATAAAATACTGAGTTTTCTGGATATTGCAACAAAACCCTAACTCTAACCAAAAGTGATAAAATACAGAGTTTTCTGGATATTGCAACAAAACCCTAACCCTAACCAAAAGTGATAAAATACTGAGTTTTCTGGATATTGCAACAAAACCCTAACCCTAACCAAAAGTGATAAAATACTGAGTTTTCTGGATATTGCAACAAAACCCTAACCCTAACCAAAAGTGATAAAATACTGAGTTTTCTGGATATTGCAACAAAACCCTAACCCTAACCAAAAGTGATAAAATACTGAGTTTTCTGGATATTGCAACAAAACCCTAACCCTAACCAGAATTTATAAAATACTGAGTTTTCTGGATATTGCAACAAAACCCTAACCCTAACCCTTACCCTAACCAGAATTTAAAAAATACAGAGTTTTCTGGATATTGCAACAAAACATTTAACTTAACCCTAACCAGAATTTAAAAAATACAGAGTTTTCTGGATATTGCAACAAAACATTTACCCTAACCCTAACCAAATGTGATAAAATACAGAGTTTTCTGGATATTGCAACAAAACATTTACCCTAACCCTAACCAGAATTTAAAAAATACAGAGTTTTCTGGATATTGCAACAAAACATTTACCCTAACACTAACCAGAATTTAAAAAATACAGAGTTTTCTGGATATTGCAACAAAACCCTTACCCTAACCAAAAGTGATAAAATACTGAGTTTTCTGGATATTGCAACAAAACCCTAACCCTAACCCTTACCGTAACTAGAATTTAAAAAATACAGAGTTTTCTGGATATTGCAACAAAACCCTAACACTAACCAAAAGTGATAAAATACTGAGTTTTCTGGATATTGCAACAAAACATTTACCCTAACCCTAACCAGAATTTAAAAAATACAGAGTTTTCTGGATATTGCAACAAAACCCTAACCCTAACCAAAAGTGATAAAATACTGAGTTTTCTGGATATTGCAACAAAACCCTAACCCTAACCCTTACCCTAACCAGAATTTTAAAAATACAGAGTTTTCTGGATATTGCAACAAAACCCTAACCCTAACCAAAAGTGATAAAATACTGAGTTTTGTGGATATTGCAACAAAACATTTACCCTAACCCTAACCAGAATTTAAAAAATACAGAGTTTTCTGGATATTGCAACAAAACCCTAACCCTAACCAAAAGTGATAAAATACTGAGTTTTCTGGATATTGCAACAAAACCCTAACCCTAACCAGAATTTTAAAAATACAGAGTTTTCTGGATATTGCAACAAAACCCTAACCCTAACCCTTAACCTAACCAGAATTTAAAAAATACAGAGTTTTCTGGATATTGCAACAAAACCCTAACCCTAACCCTTAACCTAACCAGAATTTTAAAAATACAGAGTTTTCTAGATATTGCAACAAAACCCTAACCCTAACCCTTACCGTTACCAGAATTTTAAAAATACAGAGTTTTCTGGATATTGCAACAAAACATTTACCCTAACCCTAACCAGAATTTTAAAAATACAGAGTTTTCTGGATATTGCAACAAAACCCTAACCCTAACCCTTACCCTAACCAGAATTTAAAAAATACTGAGTTTTCTGGATATTGCAACAAAACCCTAACCCTAACCCTTACCCTAACCAAAATTTTAAAAATACAGAGTTTTCTGGATATTGCAACAAAACCCTAACCCTAACCCTTACCGTTACCAGAATTTAAAAAATACAGAGTTTTCTGGATATTGCAACAAAACCCTAACCCTAACCCTTAACCTAACCAGAATTTAAAAAATACAGAGTTTTCTGGATATTGCAACAAAACCCTAACCCTAACCCTTAACCTAACCAGAATTTAAAAAATACAGAGTTTTCTGGATATTGCAACAAAACCCTAACCCTAACCCTTAACCTAACCAGAATTTAAAAAATACAGAGTTTTCTGGATATTGCAACAAAACATTTACCCTAACCCTAACCAGAATTTTAAAAATACAGAGTTTTCTGGATATTGCAACAAAACCCTAACCCTAACCAAAAGTGATAAAATACTGAGTTTTCTGGATATTGCAACAAAACCCTAACCCTAACCCTTACCCTAACCAGAATTTTAAAAATACAGAGTTTTCTGGATATTGCAACAAAACACTAACCCTAACCAAAAGTGATAAAATACTGAGTTTTCTGGATATTGCAACAAAACACTAACCCTAACCAAAAGTGATAAAATACTGAGTTTTCTGGATATTGCAACAAAACCCTAACCCTAACCCTTACCCTAACCAGAATTTTAAAAATACAGAGTTTTCTGGATATTGCAACAAAACACTAACCCTAACCAAAAGTGATAAAATACTGAGTTTTCTGGATATTGCAACAAAACATTTACCCTAACCCTAACCAGAATTTTAAAAATACAGAGTTTTCTGGATATTGCAACAAAACATTTACCCTAACCCTAACCAGAATTTTAAAAATACAGAGTTTTCTGGATATTGCAACAAAACCCTAACCCTAAGCAAAAGTGATAAAATACTGAGTTTTCTGGATATTGCAACAAAACCCTAACCCTAACCAAAAGTGATAAAATACTGAGTTTTCTGGATATTGCAACAAAACCCTAACCCTAACCCTTACCCTAACCAGAATTTTAAAAATACAGAGTTTTCTGGATATTGCAACAAAACACTAACCCTAACCAAAAGTGATAAAATACTGAGTTTTCTGGATATTGCAACAAAACACTAACCCTAACCAAAAGTGATAAAATACTGAGTTTTCTGGATATTGCAACAAAACCCTAACCCTAACCCTTACCCTAACCAGAATTTTAAAAATACAGAGTTTTCTGGATATTGCAACAAAACACTAACCCTAACCAAAAGTGATAAAATACAGAGTTTTCTGGATATTGCAACAAAACATTTACCCTAACCCTAACCAGAATTTAAAAAATACAGAGTTTTCTGGATATTGCAACAAAACATTTACCCTAACCCTAACCAGAATTTTAAAAATACAGAGTTTTCTGGATATTGCAACAAAACCCTAACCCTAAGCAAAAGTGATAAAATACTGAGTTTTCTGGATATTGCAACAAAACCCTAACCCTAACCAAAAGTGATAAAATACTGAGTTTTCTGGATATTGCAACAAAACCCTAACCCTAACCCTTACCCTAACCAGAATTTTAAAAATACAGAGTTTTCTGGATATTGCAACAAAACACTAACCCTAACCAAAAGTGATAAAATACTGAGTTTTCTGGATATTGCAACAAAATACTAACCCTAACCAAAAGTGATAAAATACTGAGTTTTCTGGATATTGCAACAAAACCCTAACCCTAACCCTTACCCTAACCAGAATTTTAAAAATACAGAGTTTTCTGGATATTGCAACAAAACACTAACCCTAACCAAAAGTGATAAAATACTGAGTTTTCTGGATATTGCAACAAAACACTAACCCTAACCAAAAGTGATAAAATACTGAGTTTTCTGGATATTGCAACAAAACCCTAACCCTAACCCTTACCCTAACAAGAATTTTAAAAATACAGAGTTTTCTGGATATTGCAACAAAACACTAACCCTAACCAAAAGTGATAAAATACTGAGTTTTCTGGATATTGCAACAAAACATTTACCCTAACCCTAACCAGAATTTTAAAAATACAGAGTTTTCTGGATATTGCAACAAAACATTTACCCTAACCCTAACCAGAATTTTAAAAATACAGAGTTTTCTGGATATTGCAACAAAACCCTAACCCTAAGCAAAAGTGATAAAATACTGAGTTTTCTGGATATTGCAACAAAACCCTAACCCTAACCAAAAGTGATAAAATACTGAGTTTTCTGGATATTGCAACAAAACCCTAACCCTAACCCTTACCCTAACCAGAATTTTAAAAATACAGAGTTTTCTGGATATTGCAACAAAACACTAACCCTAACCAAAAGTGATAAAATACTGAGTTTTCTGGATATTGCAACAAAACACTAACCCTAACCAAAAGTGATAAAATACTGAGTTTTCTGGATATTGCAACAAAACCCTAACCCTAACCCTTACCCTAACCAGAATTTTAAAAATACAGAGTTTTCTGGATATTGCAACAAAACACTAACCCTAACCAAAAGTGATAAAATACAGAGTTTTCTGGATATTGCAACAAAACCCTAACCCTAAGCAAAAGTGATAAAATACTGAGTTTTCTGGATATTGCAACAAAACCCTAACCCTAACCAAAAGTGATAAAATACTGAGTTTTCTGGATATTGCAACAAAACCCTAACCCTAACCCTTACCCTAACCAGAATTTTAAAAATACAGAGTTTTCTGGATATTGCAACAAAACCCTAACCCTAACCAAAAGTGATAAAATACTGAGTTTTCTGGATATTGCAACAAAACCCTAACCCTAACCCTTACCATAACCAGAATTTAAAAAATACAGAGTTTTCTGGATATTGCAACAAAACACTAACCCTAACCAAAAGTGATAAAATACTGAGTTTTCTGGATATTGCAACAAAACCCTAACCCTAACCCTTACCCTAACCAGAATTTTAAAAATACAGAGTTTTCTGGATATTGCAACAAAACATTTACCCTAACCCTAACCAGAATTTAAAAAATACAGAGTTTTCTGGATATTGCAACAAAACATTTACCCTAACCCTAACCAGAATTTAAAAAATACAGAGTTTTCTGGATATTGCAACAAAACCCTAACCTTAACCAAAAGTGATAAAATACTTAGTTTTCTGGATATTGCAACAAAACCCTAACCCTAAACCTTACCCTAACCAGAATTTAAAAAATACAGAGTTATCTGGATATTGCAACAAAACCCTAACCCTAACCAAAAGTGATAAAATACTGAGTTTTCTGGATATTGCAACAAAACATTTACCCTAACTCTAACCAGAATTTAAAAAATACAGAGTTTTCTGGATATTGCAACAAAACATTTACCCTAACCCTAACCAGAATTTAAAATATACAGAGTTTTCTGGATATTGCAACAAAACCCTAACCCTAACCAAAAGTGATAAAATACTGAGTTTTCTGGATATTGCAACAAAACATTAACCCTAACCCTAACCAGTATTGGAAAAATATAGAGTTTTCTGGATATTGCAACAAAACATTTACCCTAACCCTAACCAGAATTTAAAAAATACAGAGTTTTCTGGATATTGCAACAAAACATTTACCCTAACCCTAACCAGAATTTAAAAAATACAGAGTTTTCTGGATATTGCAACAAAACCCTAACCCTAACCAAAAGTGATAAAATACTGAGTTTTCTGGATATTGCAACAAAACATTAACCCTAACCCTAACCAGTATTGGAAAAATATAGAGTTTTCTGGATATTGCAACAAAACATTTACCCTAACCCTAACCAGAATTTAAAAAATACAGAGTTTTCTGGATATTGCAACAAAACATTTACCCTAACCCTAACCAGAATTTAAAATATACAGAGTTTTCTGGATATTGCAACAAAACCCTAACCCTAACCAAAAGTGATAAAATACTGAGTTTTCTGGATATTGCAACAAAACATTAACCCTAACCCTAACCAGTATTGGAAAAATATAGAGTTTTCTGGATATTGCAACAAAACATTTACCCTAACCCTAACCAGAATTTTAAAAATACAGAGTTTTCTGGATATTGCAACAAAACCCTAACCCTAAGCAAAAGTGATAAAATACTGAGTTTTCTGGATATTGCAACAAAACCCTAACCCTAACCAAAAGTGATAAAATACTGAGTTTTCTGGATATTGCAACAAAACCCTAACCCTAACCCTTACCCTAACCAGAATTTTAAAAATACAGAGTTTTCTGGATATTGCAACAAAACCCTAACCCTAACCAAAAGTGATAAAATACTGAGTTTTCTGGATATTGCAACAAAACACTAACCCTAACCAAAAGTGATAAAATACTGAGTTTTCTGGATATTGCAACAAAACCCTAACCCTAACCAAAAGTGATAAAATACTGAGTTTTCTGGATATTGCAACAAAACCCTAACCCTAACCCTTACCCTAACCAGAATTTTAAAAATACAGAGTTTTCTGGATATTGCAACAAAACACTAACCCTAACCAAAAGTGATAAAATACTGAGTTTTCTGGATATTGCAACAAAACACTAACCCTAACCAAAAGTGATAAAATACTGAGTTTTCTGGATATTGCAACAAAACATTTACCCTAACCCTAACCAGAATTTAAAAAATACAGAGTTTTCTGGATATTGCAACAAAACATTTACCCTAACCCTAACCAGAATTTAAAAAATACAGAGTTTTCTGGATATTGCAACAAAACATTTACCCTAACCCTAACCAGAATTTAAAAAATACAGAGTTTTCTGGATATTGCAACAAAACCCTAACCTTAACCAAAAGTGATAAAATACTGAGTTTTCTGGATATTGCAACAAAACCCTAACCCTAAACCTTACCCTAACCAGAATTTAAAAAATACAGAGTTATCTGGATATTGCAACAAAACCCTAACCCTAACCAAAAGTGATAAAATACTGAGTTTTCTGGATATTGCAACAAAACATTTACCCTAACTCTAACCAGAATTTAAAAAATACAGAGTTTTCTGGATATTGCAACAAAACATTTACCCTAACCCTAACCAGAATTTAAAATATACAGAGTTTTCTGGATATTGCAACAAAAGCCTAACCCTAACCAAAAGTGATAAAATACTGAGTTTTCTGGATATTGCAACAAAACATTAACCCTAACCCTAACCAGTATTGGAAAAATATAGAGTTTTCTGGATATTGCAACAAAACATTTACCCTAACCCTAACCAGAATTTAAAAAATACAGAGTTTTCTGGATATTGCAACAAAACATTTACCCTAACCCTAACCAGAATTTAAAAAATACAGAGTTTTCTGGATATTGCAACAAAACCCTAACCCTAACCCTTACCCTAACCAGAATTTTAAAAATACAGAGTTTTCTGGATATTGCAACAAAACACTAACCCTAACCAAAAGTGATAAAATACTGAGTTTTCTGGATATTGCAACAAAACACTAACCCTAACCAAAAGTGATAAAATACTGAGTTTTCTGGATATTGCAACAAAACCCTAACCCTAACCCTTACCCTAACCAGAATTTTAAAAATACAGAGTTTTCTGGATATTGCAACAAAACACTAACCCTAACCAAAAGTGATAAAATACAGAGTTTTCTGGATATTGCAACAAAACATTTACCCTAACCCTAACCAGAATTTAAAAAATACAGAGTTTTCTGGATATTGCAACAAAACATTTACCCTAACCCTAACCAGAATTTTAAAAATACAGAGTTTTCTGGATATTGCAACAAAACCCTAACCCTAAGCAAAAGTGATAAAATACTGAGTTTTCTGGATATTGCAACAAAACCCTAACCCTAACCAAAAGTGATAAAATACTGAGTTTTCTGGATATTGCAACAAAACCCTAACCCTAACCCTTACCCTAACCAGAATTTTAAAAATACAGAGTTTTCTGGATATTGCAACAAAACACTAACCCTAACCAAAAGTGATAAAATACTGAGTTTTCTGGATATTGCAACAAAATACTAACCCTAACCAAAAGTGATAAAATACTGAGTTTTCTGGATATTGCAACAAAACCCTAACCCTAACCCTTACCCTAACCAGAATTTTAAAAATACAGAGTTTTCTGGATATTGCAACAAAACACTAACCCTAACCAAAAGTGATAAAATACTGAGTTTTCTGGATATTGCAACAAAACACTAACCCTAACCAAAAGTGATAAAATACTGAGTTTTCTGGATATTGCAACAAAACCCTAACCCTAACCCTTACCCTAACAAGAATTTTAAAAATACAGAGTTTTCTGGATATTGCAACAAAACACTAACCCTAACCAAAAGTGATAAAATACTGAGTTTTCTGGATATTGCAACAAAACATTTACCCTAACCCTAACCAGAATTTTAAAAATACAGAGTTTTCTGGATATTGCAACAAAACATTTACCCTAACCCTAACCAGAATTTTAAAAATACAGAGTTTTCTGGATATTGCAACAAAACCCTAACCCTAAGCAAAAGTGATAAAATACTGAGTTTTCTGGATATTGCAACAAAACCCTAACCCTAACCAAAAGTGATAAAATACTGAGTTTTCTGGATATTGCAACAAAACCCTAACCCTAACCCTTACCCTAACCAGAATTTTAAAAATACAGAGTTTTCTGGATATTGCAACAAAACACTAACCCTAACCAAAAGTGATAAAATACTGAGTTTTCTGGATATTGCAACAAAACACTAACCCTAACCAAAAGTGATAAAATACTGAGTTTTCTGGATATTGCAACAAAACCCTAACCCTAACCCTTACCCTAACCAGAATTTTAAAAATACAGAGTTTTCTGGATATTGCAACAAAACACTAACCCTAACCAAAAGTGATAAAATACAGAGTTTTCTGGATATTGCAACAAAACCCTAACCCTAAGCAAAAGTGATAAAATACTGAGTTTTCTGGATATTGCAACAAAACCCTAACCCTAACCAAAAGTGATAAAATACTGAGTTTTCTGGATATTGCAACAAAACCCTAACCCTAACCCTTACCCTAACCAGAATTTTAAAAATACAGAGTTTTCTGGATATTGCAACAAAACCCTAACCCTAACCAAAAGTGATAAAATACTGAGTTTTCTGGATATTGCAACAAAACCCTAACCCTAACCCTTACCATAACCAGAATTTAAAAAATACAGAGTTTTCTGGATATTGCAACAAAACACTAACCCTAACCAAAAGTGATAAAATACTGAGTTTTCTGGATATTGCAACAAAACCCTAACCCTAACCCTTACCCTAACCAGAATTTTAAAAATACAGAGTTTTCTGGATATTGCAACAAAACATTTACCCTAACCCTAACCAGAATTTAAAAAATACAGAGTTTTCTGGATATTGCAACAAAACATTTACCCTAACCCTAACCAGAATTTAAAAAATACAGAGTTTTCTGGATATTGCAACAAAACCCTAACCTTAACCAAAAGTGATAAAATACTTAGTTTTCTGGATATTGCAACAAAACCCTAACCCTAAACCTTACCCTAACCAGAATTTAAAAAATACAGAGTTATCTGGATATTGCAACAAAACCCTAACCCTAACCAAAAGTGATAAAATACTGAGTTTTCTGGATATTGCAACAAAACATTTACCCTAACTCTAACCAGAATTTAAAAAATACAGAGTTTTCTGGATATTGCAACAAAACATTTACCCTAACCCTAACCAGAATTTAAAATATACAGAGTTTTCTGGATATTGCAACAAAACCCTAACCCTAACCAAAAGTGATAAAATACTGAGTTTTCTGGATATTGCAACAAAACATTAACCCTAACCCTAACCAGTATTGGAAAAATATAGAGTTTTCTGGATATTGCAACAAAACATTTACCCTAACCCTAACCAGAATTTAAAAAATACAGAGTTTTCTGGATATTGCAACAAAACATTTACCCTAACCCTAACCAGAATTTAAAAAATACAGAGTTTTCTGGATATTGCAACAAAACCCTAACCCTAACCAAAAGTGATAAAATACTGAGTTTTCTGGATATTGCAACAAAACATTAACCCTAACCCTAACCAGTATTGGAAAAATATAGAGTTTTCTGGATATTGCAACAAAACATTTACCCTAACCCTAACCAGAATTTAAAAAATACAGAGTTTTCTGGATATTGCAACAAAACATTTACCCTAACCCTAACCAGAATTTAAAATATACAGAGTTTTCTGGATATTGCAACAAAACCCTAACCCTAACCAAAAGTGATAAAATACTGAGTTTTCTGGATATTGCAACAAAACATTAACCCTAACCCTAACCAGTATTGGAAAAATATAGAGTTTTCTGGATATTGCAACAAAACATTTACCCTAACCCTAACCAGAATTTTAAAAATACAGAGTTTTCTGGATATTGCAACAAAACCCTAACCCTAAGCAAAAGTGATAAAATACTGAGTTTTCTGGATATTGCAACAAAACCCTAACCCTAACCAAAAGTGATAAAATACTGAGTTTTCTGGATATTGCAACAAAACCCTAACCCTAACCCTTACCCTAACCAGAATTTTAAAAATACAGAGTTTTCTGGATATTGCAACAAAACCCTAACCCTAACCAAAAGTGATAAAATACTGAGTTTTCTGGATATTGCAACAAAACACTAACCCTAACCAAAAGTGATAAAATACTGAGTTTTCTGGATATTGCAACAAAACCCTAACCCTAACCAAAAGTGATAAAATACTGAGTTTTCTGGATATTGCAACAAAACCCTAACCCTAACCCTTACCCTAACCAGAATTTTAAAAATACAGAGTTTTCTGGATATTGCAACAAAACACTAACCCTAACCAAAAGTGATAAAATACTGAGTTTTCTGGATATTGCAACAAAACACTAACCCTAACCAAAAGTGATAAAATACTGAGTTTTCTGGATATTGCAACAAAACATTTACCCTAACCCTAACCAGAATTTAAAAAATACAGAGTTTTCTGGATATTGCAACAAAACATTTACCCTAACCCTAACCAGAATTTAAAAAATACAGAGTTTTCTGGATATTGCAACAAAACATTTACCCTAACCCTAACCAGAATTTAAAAAATACAGAGTTTTCTGGATATTGCAACAAAACCCTAACCTTAACCAAAAGTGATAAAATACTGAGTTTTCTGGATATTGCAACAAAACCCTAACCCTAAACCTTACCCTAACCAGAATTTAAAAAATACAGAGTTATCTGGATATTGCAACAAAACCCTAACCCTAACCAAAAGTGATAAAATACTGAGTTTTCTGGATATTGCAACAAAACATTTACCCTAACTCTAACCAGAATTTAAAAAATACAGAGTTTTCTGGATATTGCAACAAAACATTTACCCTAACCCTAACCAGAATTTAAAATATACAGAGTTTTCTGGATATTGCAACAAAAGCCTAACCCTAACCAAAAGTGATAAAATACTGAGTTTTCTGGATATTGCAACAAAACATTAACCCTAACCCTAACCAGTATTGGAAAAATATAGAGTTTTCTGGATATTGCAACAAAACATTTACCCTAACCCTAACCAGAATTTAAAAAATACAGAGTTTTCTGGATATTGCAACAAAACATTTACCCTAACCCTAACCAGAATTTAAAAAATACAGAGTTTTCTGGATATTGCAACAAAACCCTAACCCTAACCAAAAGTGATAAAATACTGAGTTTTCGAGATATTGCAACAAAACCCTAACCCTAACCAAAAGTGATAAAATACTGAGTTTTCTGGATATTGCAACAAAACCCTAACCCTAACCAAAAGTGATAGAATACTGAGTTTTCTGGATATTGCAACAAAACCCTAACCCTAACCTTTACCCTAACCAGAATTAAAAAAATACAGAGTTTTCTGGATATTGCAACAAAACCCTAACCCTAACCAAAAGTGATAAAATACTGAGTTTTCTGGATATTGCAACAAAACCCTAACTCTTACCCTTACCCTAACCAGAATTTAAAAAATACAGAGTTTTCTGGATATTGCAACAAAACCCTAACCCTAACCAAAAGTGATAAAATACTGAGTTTTCTGGATATTGCAACAAAACCCTAACCCTAACCAAAAGTGATAAAATACTGAGTTTTCTGGATATTGCAACAAAACATTTACCCTAACCCTAACCAGAATTTAAAAAATACAGAGTTTTCTGGATATTGCAACAAAATCCTAACCCTAACCAAAAGTGATAAAATACTGAGTTTTCTGGATATTGCAACAAAACCCTAACTCTAACCAAAAGTGATAAAATACTGAGTTGTCTGGATATTGCAACAAAACCCTAACCCTAACCAAAAGTGATAAAATACTGAGTTTTCTGGATATTGCAACAAAACATTTACCCTAACCCTAACCAGAATTTAAAAAATACAGAGTTTTCTGGATATTGCAACAAAACCCTTACCCTAACCAAAAGTGATAAAATACTGAGTTTTCTGGATATTGCAACAAAACCCTAACCCTAACCAAAAGTGATAAAATACTGAGTTTTCTGGATATTGCAACAAAACCCTAACCCTAACCAAAAGTGATAAAATACTGAGTTTTCTGGATATTGCAACAAAACCCTAACCCTAACCAAAAGTGATAAAATACTGAGTTTTCTGGATATTGCAACAAAACCCTAACCCTAACCAAAAGTGATAAAATACTAAGTTTTCTGGATATTTCAACAAAACCCTAACCCTAACCAAAAGTGATAAAATACTGAGTTTTCTGGATATTGCAACCAAACCCTAACCCTAACCAAAAGTGATAAAATACTGAGTTTTCTGGATATTGCAACAAAACATTTACCCTAACCCTAACCAGAATTTAAAAAATACAGAGTTTACTGGATATTGCAACAAAACCCTAACCCTAACCAAAAGTGATAAAATACTGAGTTTTCTGGATATTGCAACAAAACCCTAACTCTAACCAAAAGTGATAAAATACTGAGTTTTCTGGATATTGCAACAAAACCCTAACCCTAACCAAAAGTGATAAAATACTGAGTTTTCTGGATATTGCAACAAAACATTTACCCTAACCCTAACCAGAATTTAAAAAATACAGAGTTTTCTGGATATTGCAACAAAACCCTAACCCTAACCAAAAGTGATAAAATACTGAGTTTTCTGGATATTGCAACAAAACATTTACCCTAACCCTAACCAGAATTTAAAAAATACAGAGTTTACTGGATATTGCAACAAAACCCTAACCCTAACCAAAAGTGATAAAATACTGAGTTTTCTGGATATTGCAACAAAACCCTAACCCTAACCAAAAGTGATAAAATACTGAGTTTTCTGGATATTGCAACAAAACCCTAACCCTAACCAAAAGTGATAAAATACTGAGTTTTCTGGATATTGCAACAAAACATTTACCATAACCCTAACCAGAATTTAAAAAATACAGAGTTTTCTGGATATTGCAACAAAACCCTAACCCTAACCAAAAGTGATAAAATACTGAGTTTTCTGGATATTGCAACAAAACCCTAACCCTAACCAAAAGTGATAAAATACTGAGTTTTCTGGATATTGCAACAAAACATTTACCCTAACCCTAACCAGAATTTAAAAAATACAGAGTTTTCTGGATATTGCAACAAAACCCTAACCCTAACCAAAAGTGATAAAATACTGAGTTTTCTGGATATTGCAACAAAACCCTAACCCTAACCAAAAGTGATAAAATACTGAGTTTTCTGGATATTGCAACAAAACCCTAACCCTAACCAAAAGTGATAAAATACTGAGTTTTCTGGATATTGCAACAAAACATTTACCCTAACCCTAACCAGAATTTAAAAAATACAGAGTTTTCTGGATATTGCAACAAAACACTAACCCTAACCAAAAGTGATAAAATACTGAGTTTTCTGGATATTGCAACAAAACCCTAACCCTAACCAAAAGTGATAAAATACTGAGTTTTCTGGATATTGCAACAAAACCCTAACCCTAACCAAAAGTGATAAAATACTGAGTTTTCTGGATATTGCAACAAAACCCTAACCCTAACCAAAAGTGATAAAATACTGAGTTTTCTGGATATTGCAACAAAACATTTACCCTAACCCTAACCAGAATTGAAAAAATACAGAGTTTTCTGGATATTGCAACAAAACCCTAACCCTAACCAAAAGTGATAAAATATTGAGTTTTCTGGATATTGCAACAAAACATTTACCCTAACCCTAACCAGAACTTAAAAAATACAGAGTTTTCTGGATATTGCAACAAAACCCTAACCCTAACCAAAAGTGATAAAATACTGAGTTTTCTGGATATTGCAACAAAACATTTACCCTAACCCTAACCAGAATTTAAAAAATACAGAGTTTTCTGGATATTGCAACAAAACCCTAACCCTAACCAAAAGTGATAAAATACTGAGTTTTCTGGATATTGCAACAAAACCCTAACCCTAACCAAAAGTGATAAAATACTGAGTTTTCTGGATATTGCAACAAAACATTTACCCTAACCCTAACCAGAATTTAAAAAATACAGAGTTTTCTGGATATTGCAACAAAACCCTAAACCTAACCAAAAGTGATAAAATACTGAGTTTTCTGGATATTGCAACAAAACATTTACCCTAACCCTAACCAGAATTTAAAAAATACAGAGTTTTCTGGATATTGCAACAAAACCCTAACCCTTACTAAAAGTGATAAAATACTGAGTTTTCTGGATATTGCAACAAAACCCTAACCCTAACCAAAAGTGATAAAATACAGAGTTTTCTGGATATTGCAACAAAACCCTAACCCTAACCCTAACCAGAATTTAAAAAAATACAGAGTTTTCTGGATATTGCAACAAAACCCTAACCCTAACCAAAAGTGATAAAATACTGAGTTTTCTGGATATTGCAACAAAACCCTAACTCTAACCAAAAGTGATAAAATACTGAGTTGTCTGGATATTGCAACAAAACCCTAACCCTAACCAAAAGTGATAAAATACTGAGTTTTCTGGATATTGCAACAAAACATTTACCTTAACCCTAACCAGAATTTTAAAAATACAGAGTTTTCTGGATATTGCAACAAAACCCTTACCCTAACCAAAAGTGATAAAATACTGAGTTTTCTGGATATTGCAACAAAACCCGTACTCTAACATAAAGTGATAGAATACAGAGTTTTCTGGATATTGCAACAAAACCCTAACCCTAACCAAAAGTGATAAAATACTGAGTTTTCTGGATATTGCAACAAAACCCTAACCCTAACCAAAAGTGATAAAATACTGAGTTTTCTGGATATTGCAACAAAACCCTAACCCTAACCAAAAGTGATAAAATACTGAGTTTTCTGGATATTGCAACAAAACCCTAACCCCAACCAAAAGTGATAAAATACTAAGTTTTCTGGATATTTCAACAAAACCCTAACCCTAACCAAAAGTGATAAAATACTGAGTTTTCTGGATATTGCAACAAAACCCTAACCCTAACCAAAAGTGATAAAATACTGAGTTTTCTGGATATTGCAACAAAACCCTAACCCTAACCAAAAGTGATAAAATACTGAGTTTTCTGGATATTGCAACAAAACATTTACCCTAACCCTAACCAGAATTTAACAAATACAGAGTTTACTTGATATTGCAACAAAACCCTAACCCTAACCAAAAGTGATAAAATACTGAGTTTTCTGGATATTGCAACAAAACCCTAACTCTAACCAAAAGTGATAAAATACTGAGTTTTCTGGATATTGCAACAAAACCCTAACCCTAACCAAAAGTGATAAAATACTGAGTTTTCTGGATATTGCAACAAAACATTTACCCTAACCCTAACCAGAATTTAAAAAATACAGAGTTTTCTGGATATTGCAACAAAACCCTAACCCTAACCAAAAGTGATAAAATACTGAGTTTTCTGGATATTGCAACAAAACATTTACCCTAACCCTAACCAGAATTTAAAAATACAGAGTTTTCTGGATATTGCAACAAAACCCTAACCCTAACCAAAAGTGATAAAATACTGAGTTTTCTGGATATTGCAACAAAACCCTAACCCTAACCAAAAGTGATAACATACTGAGTTTTCTGGATATTGCAACAAAACCCTAACCCTAACCAAAAGTGATAAAATACTGAGTTTTCTGGATATTGCAACAAAACCCAAAACCTTAACCAAAAGTGATAAAATACTGAGTTTTCTGGATATTGCAACAAAACATTTACCCTAACCCTAACCAGAATTGAAAAAATACAGAGTTTTCTGGATATTGCAACAAAACCCTAACCCTAACCAAAAGTGATAAAATACTGAGTTTTCTGGATATTGCAACAAAACATTTACCCTAACCCTAACCAGAATTTAAAAAATACAGAGTTTTCTGGATATTGCAACAAAACCCTAACCCTAACCAAAAGTGATAAAATACTGAGTTTTCTGGATATTGCAACAAAACCCTAACCCTAACCAAAAGTGATAAAATACTGAGTTTTCTGGATATTGCAACAAAACATTTACCTTAACCCTAACCAGAATTTAAAAAATACAGAGTTTTCTGGATATTGCAACAAAACCCTAACCCTAACCAAAAGTGATAAAATACTGAGTTTTCTGGATATTGCAACAAAACCCTAACCCTAACCAAAAGTGATAAAATACTGAGTTTTCTGGATATTGCAACAAAACATTTACCCTAACCCTAACCAGAATTTAAAAAATACAGAGTTTTCTGGATATTGCAACAAAACCCTAACCCTAACCAAAAGTGATAAAATACTGAGTTTTCTGGATATTGCAACAAAACCCTAACCCTAACCAAAAGTGATAAAATACTGAGTTTTCTGGATATTGCAACAAAACCCTAACCCTAACCAAAAGTGATAAAATACTGAGTTTTCTGGATATTGCAACAAAACATTTACCCTAACCCTAACCAGAATTTAAAAAATACAGAGTTTTCTGGATATTGCAACAAAACCCTAACCCTAACCAAAAGTGATAAAATACTGAGTTTTCTGGATATTGCAACAAAACCCTAACCCTAACCAAAAGTGATAAAATACTGAGTTTTCTGGATATTGCAACAAAACATTTACCCTAACCCTAACCAGAATTTAAAAAATACAGAGTTTTCTGGATATTGCAACAAAACCCTAACCCTAACCAAAAGTGATAAAATACTGAGTTTTCTGGATATTGCAACAAAACATTTACCCTAACCCTAACCAGAATTTAAAAATACAGAGTTTTCTGGATATTGCAACAAAACCCTAACCCTAACCAAAAGTGATAAAATACTGAGTTTTCTGGATATTGCAACAAAACCCTAACCCTAACCAAAAGTGATAACATACTGAGTTTTCTGGATATTGCAACAAAACCCTAACCCTAACCAAAAGTGATAAAATACTGAGTTTTCTGGATATTGCAACAAAACCCAAAACCTTAACCAAAAGTGATAAAATACTGAGTTTTCTGGATATTGCAACAAAACATTTACCCTAACCCTAACCAGAATTGAAAAAATACAGAGTTTTCTGGATATTGCAACAAAACCCTAACCCTAACCAAAAGTGATAAAATACTGAGTTTTCTGGATATTGCAACAAAACATTTACCCTAACCCTAACCAGAATTTAAAAAATACAGAGTTTTCTGGATATTGCAACAAAACCCTAACCCTAACCAAAAGTGATAAAATACTGAGTTTTCTGGATATTGCAACAAAACCCTAACCCTAACCAAAAGTGATAAAATACTGAGTTTTCTGGATATTGCAACAAAACATTTACCTTAACCCTAACCAGAATTTAAAAAATACAGAGTTTTCTGGATATTGCAACAAAACCCTAACCCTAACCAAAAGTGATAAAATACTGAGTTTTCTGGATATTGCAACAAAACCCTAACCCTAACCAAAAGTGATAAAATACTGAGTTTTCTGGATATTGCAACAAAACATTTACCCTAACCCTAACCAGAATTTAAAAAATACAGAGTTTTCTGGATATTGCAACAAAACCCTAACCCTAACCAAAAGTGATAAAATACTGAGTTTTCTGGATATTGCAACAAAACCCTAACCCTAACCAAAAGTGATAAAATACTGAGTTTTCTGGATATTGCAACAAAACATTTACCCTAACCCTAACCAGAATTTAAAAAATACAGAGTTTTCTGGATATTGCAACAAAACCCTAACCCTAACCAAAAGTGATAAAATACTGAGTTTTCTGGATATTGCAACAAAACCCTAACCCTAACCAAAAGTGATAAAATACTGAGTTTTCTGGATATTGCAACAAAAGATTTACCCTAACCCTAACCAGAATTTAAAAAATACAGAATTTTCTGGATATTGCAACAAAACCCTAACCCTAACCAAAAGTGATAAAATACTGAGTTTTCTGGATATTGCAACAAAACCCTAACCCTAACCAAAAGTGATAAAATACTGAGTTTTCTGGATATTGCAACAAAACATTTACCCTAACCCTAACCAGAATTTAAAAAATACAGAGTTTTCTGGATATTGCAACAAAACCCTAACCCTAACCAAAAGTGATAAAATACTGAGTTTTCTGGATATTGCAACAAAACCCTAACCCTAACCAAAAGTGATAAAATACTGAGTTTTCTGGATATTGCAACAAAACCCTAACCCTAACCCTAACCCTAACCAGAATTTAAAAAAATACAGAGTTTTCTGGATATTGCAACAAAACCCTAACCCTAACCAAAAGTGATAAAATACTGAGTTTTCTGGATATTGCAACAAAACATTTACCCTAACCCTAACCAGAATTTAAAAAATACAGAGTTTTCTGGATATTGCAACAAAACCCTAACCCTAACCAAAAGTGATAAAATACTGAGTTTTCTGGATATTGCAACAAAACCCTAACCCTAACCAAAAGTGATAAAATACTGAGTTTTCTGGATATTGCAACAAAACCCTAACCCTAACCAAAAGTGATAAAATACTGAGTTTTCTGGATATTGCAACAAAACCCTAACCCTAACCAAAAGTGATAAAATACTAAGTTTTCTGGATATTTCAACAAAACCCTAACCCTAACCAAAAGTGATAAAATACTGAGTTTTCTGGATATTGCAACAAAACCCTAACCCTAACCAAAAGTGATAAAATACTGAGTTTTCTGGACATTGCAACAAAACATTTACCCTAACCCTAACCAGAATTTAAAAAATACAGAGTTTACTGGATATTGCAACAAAACCCTAACCCTAACCAAAAGTGATAAAATACTGAGTTTTCTGGATATTGCAACAAAACCCTAACTCTAATTAAAAGTGATAAAATACTGAGTTTTCTGGATATTGCAACAAAACCCTAACCCTAACCAAAAGTGATAAAATACTGAGTTTTCTGGATATTGCAACAAAACATTTATCCTAACCCTAACCAGAATTTAAAAAATACAGAGTTTTCTGGATATTGCAACAAAACCCTAACCCTAACCAAAAGTGATAAAATACTGAGTTTTCTGGATATTGCAACAAAACATTTACCCTAACTCTAACCAGAATTTAAAAAATACAGAGTTTACTGGATATTGCAACAAAACCCTAACCCTAACCAAAAGTGATAAAATACTGAGTTTTCTGGATATCGCAACAAAACCCTAACTCTAACCAAAAGTGATAAAATACTGAGTTTTCTGGATATTGCAACAAAACCCTAACCCTAACCAAAAGTGATAAAATACTGAGTTTTCTGGATATTGCAACAAAACATTTACCATAACCCTAACCAGAATTTAAACAATACAGAGTTTTCTGGATATTGCAACAAAACCCTAACCCTAACCAAAAGTGATAAAATACTGAGTTTTCTGGATATTGCAACAAAACCCTAACCCTAACCAAAAGTGATAAAATACTGAGTTTTCTGGATATTGCAACAAAACATTTACCCTAACCCTAACCAGAATTTAAAAAATACAGAGTTTTCTGGATATTGCAACAAAACCCTAACCCTAACCAAAAGTGATAAAATACTGAGTTTTCTGGATATTGCAACAAAACCCTAACCCTAACCAAAAGTGATAAAATACTGAGTTTTCTGGATATTGCAACAAAACCCTAACCCTAACCAAAAGTGATAAAATACTGAGTTTTCTGGATATTGCAACAAAACATTTACCCTAACCCTAACCAGAATTTAAAAAATAGAGAGTTTTCTGGATATTGCAACAAAACCCTAACCCTAACCAAAAGTGATAAAATACTGAGTTTTCTGGATATTGCAACAAAACCCTAACCCTAACCAAAAGTGATAAAATACTGAGTTTTCTGGATATTGCAACAAAACCCTAACCCTAACCAAAAGTGATAAAATACTGAGTTTTCTGGATATTGCAACAAAACATTTACCCTAACCCTAACCAGAATTTAAAAAATACAGAGTTTTCTGGATATTGCAACAAAACCCTAACCCTAACCAAATGTGATAAAATACTGAGTTTTCTGGATATTGCAACAAAACCCTAACCCTAA
Organism: Sepiola atlantica; assembly: GCA_963556195.1. NCBI lineage: Eukaryota > Metazoa > Mollusca > Cephalopoda > Sepiida > Sepiolidae > Sepiola > Sepiola atlantica. Next base: position 614,627 of record CAUVYP010000088.1, on the reverse strand, counting down.
CCAAAAGTGATAAAATACTGAGTTTTCTGGATATTGCAACAAAACATTTACCCTAACCCTAACCAGAATTTAAAAAATACAGAGTTTTCTGGATATTGCAACAAAACCCTAACCCTAACCAAAAGTGATAAAATACTGAGTTTTCTAGATATTGCAACAAAACCCTAACCCTAACCAAAAGTGATAAAATACTGAGTTTTCTGGATATTGTAACAAAACCCTAACCCTAACCCTAACCAGAATTTAAAAAAATACAGAGTTTTCTGGATATTGCAACAAAACCCTAACCCTAACCAAAAGTGATAAAATACTGAGTTTTCTGGATATTGCAACAAAACCCTAACTCTAACCAAAAGTGATAAAATACTGAGTTGTCTGGATATTGCAACAAAACCCTAACCCTAACCAAAAGTGATAAAATACTGAGTTTTCTGGATATTGCAACAAAACATTTACCCTAACCCTAACCAGAATTTAAAAAATACAGAGTTTTCTGGATATTGCAACAAAACCCTTACCCTAACCAAAAGTGATAAAATACTGAGTTTTCTGGATATTGCAACAAAACCCGTACTCTAACATAAAGTGATAGAATACAGAGTTTTCTGGATATTGCAACAAAACCCTAACCCTAACCAAAAGTGATAAAATACTGAGTTTTCTGGATATTGCAACAAAACCCTAACCCTAACCAAAAGTGATAAAATACTGAGTTTTCTGGATATTGCAACAAAACCCTAACCCTAACCAAAAGTGATAAAATACTGAGTTTTCTGGATATTGCAACAAAACCCTAACCCTAACCAAAAGTGATAAAATACTAAGTTTTCTGGATATTTCAACAAAACCCTAACCCTAACCAAAAGTGATAAAATACTGAGTTTTCTGGATATTGCAACAAAACCCTAACCCTAACCAAAAGTGATAAAATACTGAGTTTTCTGGATATTGCAACAAAACCCTAACCCTAACCAAAAGTGATAAAATACTGAGTTTTCTGGATATTGCAACAAAACATTTACCCTAACCCTAACCAGAATTTAAAAAATACAGAGTTTACTGGATATTGCAACAAAACCCTAACCCTAACCAAAAGTGATAAAATACTGAGTTTTCTGGATATTGCAACAAAACCCTAACTCTAACCAAAAGTGATAAAATACTGAGTTTTCTGGATATTGCAACAAAACCCTAACCCTAACCAAAAGTGATAAAATACTGAGTTTTCTGGATATTGCAACAAAACATTTACCCTAACCCTAACCAGAATTTAAAAAATACAGAGTTTTCTGGATATTGCAACAAAACCCTAACCCTAACCAAAAGTGATAAAATACTGAGTTTTCTGGATATTGCAACAAAACCCTAACCCTAACCAAAAGTGATAAAATACTGAGTTTTCTGGATATTGCAACAAAACCCTAACCCTAACCAAAAGTGATAAAATACTGAGTTTTCTGGATATTGCAACAAAACATTTACCCTAACCCTAACCAGAATTTAAAAAATACAGAGTTTTCTGGATATTGCAACAAAACCCTAACCCTAACCAAAAGTGATAAAATACTGAGTTTTCTGGATATTGCAACAAAACCCTAACCCTAACCAAAAGTGATAAAATACTGAGTTTTCTGGATATTGCAACAAAACCCTAACCCTAACCAAAAGTGATAAAATACTGAGTTTTCTGGATATTGCAACAAAACCCTAACCCTAACCAAAAGTGATAAAATACTGAGTTTTCTGGATATTGCAACAAAACCCTAACCCTAACCAAAAGTGATAAAATACTGAGTTTTCTGGATATTGCAACAAAACCCTAACCCTAACCAAAAGTGATAAAATACTGAGTTTTCTGGATATTGCAACAAAACATTTACCCTAACCCTAACCAGAATTGAAAAAATACAGAGTTTTCTGGATATTGCAACAAAACCCTAACCCTAACCAAAAGTGATAAAATACTGAGTTTTCTGGATATTGCAACAAAACATTTACCCTAACCCTAACCAGAATTTAAAAAATACAGAGTTTTCTGGATATTGCAACAAAACCCTAACCCTAACCAAAAGTGATAAAATACTGAGTTTTCTGGATATTGCAACAAAACCCTAACCCTAACCAAAAGTGATAAAATACTGAGTTTTCTGGATATTGCAACAAAACATTTACCCTAACCCTAACCAGAATTTAAAAAATACAGAGTTTTCTGGATATTGCAACAAAACCCTAACCCTAACCAAAAGTGATAAAATACTGAGTTTTCTGGATATTGCAACAAAACATTTACCCTAACCCTAACCAGAATTTAAAAAATACAGAGTTTTCTGGATATTGCAACAAAACCCTAACCCTAACCAAAAGTGATAAAATACTGAGTTTTCTGGATATTGCAACAAAACCCTAACCCTAACCAAAAGTGATAAAATACTGAGTTTTCTGGATATTGCAACAAAACCCTAACCCTAACCCTAACCCTAACCAGAATTTAAAAACATACAGAGTTTTCTGGATATTGCAACAAAACCCTTACCCTAACCAAAAGTGATAAACTACTGAGTTTTCTGGATATTGCAACAAAACATTTACCCTTACCCTAACCAGAATTTAAAAAATACAGAGTTTTCTGGATATTGCAACAAAACCCTAACCCTAACCAAAAGTGATAAAATACTGAGTTTTCTGGATATTGCAACAAAACCCTAACCCTAACCAAAAGTGATAAAATACTGAGTTTTCTAGATATTGCAACAAAACCCTAACCCTAACCAAAAGTGATAAAATACTGAGTTTTCTGGATATTGTAACAAAACCCTAACCCTAACCCTAACCAGAATTTAAAAAAATACAGAGTTTTCTGGATATTGCAACAAAACCCTAACCCTAACCAAAAGTGATAAAATACTGAGTTTTCTGGATATTGCAACAAAACCCTTACTCTAACCAAAAGTGATAAAATACTGAGTTGTCTGGATATTGCAACAAAACCCTAACCCTAACCAAAAGTGATAAAATACTGAGTTTTCTGGATATTGCAACAAAACATTTACCCTAACCCTAACCAGAATTTAAAAAATACAGAGTTTTCTGGATATTGCAACAAAACCCTTACCCTAACCAAAAGTGATAAAATACTGAGTTTTCTGGATATTGCAACAAAACCCGTACTCTAACATAAAGTGATAGAATACAGAGTTTTCTGGATATTGCAACAAAACCCTAACCCTAACCAAAAGTGATAAAATACTGAGTTTTCTGGATATTGCAACAAAACCCTAACCCTAACCAAAAGTGATAAAATACTGAGTTTTCTGGATATTGCAACAAAACCCTAACCCTAACCAAAAGTGATAAAATACTGAGTTTTCTGGATATTGCAACAAAACCCTAACCCTAACCAAAAGTGATAAAATACTAAGTTTTCTGGATATTTCAACAAAACCCTAACCCTAACCAAAAGTGATAAAATACTGAGTTTTCTGGATATTGCAACAAAACCCTAACCCTAACCAAAAGTGATAAAATACTGAGTTTTCTGGATATTGCAACAAAACCCTAACCCTAACCAAAAGTGATAAAATACTGAGTTTTCTGGATATTGCAACAAAACATTTACCCTAACCCTAACCAGAATTTAAAAAATACAGAGTTTACTGGATATTGCAACAAAACCCTAACCCTAACCAAAAGTGATAAAATACTGAGTTTTCTGGATATTGCAACAAAACCCTAACTCTAACCAAAAGTGATAAAATACTGAGTTTTCTGGATATTGCAACAAAACCCTAACCCTAACCAAAAGTGATAAAATACTGAGTTTTCTGGATATTGCAACAAAACATTTACCCTAACCCTAACCAGAATTTAAAAAATACAGAGTTTTCTGGATATTGCAACAAAACCCTAACCCTAACCAAAAGTGATAAAATACTGAGTTTTCTGGATATTGCAACAAAACCCTAACCCTAACCAAAAGTGATAAAATACTGAGTTTTCTGGATATTGCAACAAAACCCTAACCCTAACCAAAAGTGATAAAATACTGAGTTTTCTGGATATTGCAACAAAACATTTACCCTAACCCTAACCAGAATTTAAAAAATACAGAGTTTTCTGGATATTGCAACAAAACCCTAACCCTAACCAAAAGTGATAAAATACTGAGTTTTCTGGATATTGCAACAAAACCCTAACCCTAACCAAAAGTGATAAAATACTGAGTTTTCTGGATATTGCAACAAAACCCTAACCCTAACCAAAAGTGATAAAATACTGAGTTTTCTGGATATTGCAACAAAACCCTAACCCTAACCAAAAGTGATAAAATACTGAGTTTTCTGGATATTGCAACAAAACCCTAACCCTAACCAAAAGTGATAAAATACTGAGTTTTCTGGATATTGCAACAAAACCCTAACCCTAACCAAAAGTGATAAAATACTGAGTTTTCTGGATATTGCAACAAAACATTTACCCTAACCCTAACCAGAATTGAAAAAATACAGAGTTTTCTGGATATTGCAACAAAACCCTAACCCTAACCAAAAGTGATAAAATACTGAGTTTTCTGGATATTGCAACAAAACATTTACCCTAACCCTAACCAGAATTTAAAAAATACAGAGTTTTCTGGATATTGCAACAAAACCCTAACCCTAACCAAAAGTGATAAAATACTGAGTTTTCTGGATATTGCAACAAAACCCTAACCCTAACCAAAAGTGATAAAATACTGAGTTTTCTGGATATTGCAACAAAACATTTACCCTAACCCTAACCAGAATTTAAAAAATACAGAGTTTTCTGGATATTGCAACAAAACCCTAACCCTAACCAAAAGTGATAAAATACTGAGTTTTCTGGATATTGCAACAAAACATTTACCCTAACCCTAACCAGAATTTAAAAAATACAGAGTTTTCTGGATATTGCAACAAAACCCTAACCCTAACCAAAAGTGATAAAATACTGAGTTTTCTGGATATTGCAACAAAACCCTAACCCTAACCAAAAGTGATAAAATACTGAGTTTTCTGGATATTGCAACAAAACCCTAACCCTAACCCTAACCCTAACCAGAATTTAAAAACATACAGAGTTTTCTGGATATTGCAACAAAACCCTTACCCTAACCAAAAGTGATAAAATACTGAGTTTTCTGGATATTGCAACAAAACATTTACCCTTACCCTAACCAGAATTTAAAAAATACAGAGTTTTCTGGATATTGCAACAAAACCCTAACCCTAACCAAAAGTGATAAAATACTGAGTTTTCTGGATATTGCAACAAAACCCTAACTCTAACCAAATATGATAAAATACTGAGTTGTCTTGATATTGCAACAAAACCCTAACCCTAACCAAAAGTGATAAAATACTGAGTTTTCTGGATATTGCAACAAAACATTTACCCTAACCCTAACCAGAATTTAAAAAATACAGAGTTTTCTGGATATTGCAACAAAACCCTTACCCTAACCAAAAGTGATAAAATACTGAGTTTTCTGGATATTGCAACAAAACCCTAACTCTAACATAAAGTGATAAAATACAGAGTTTTCTGGATATTGCAACAAAACCCTAACCCTAACCAAAAGTGATAAAATACTGAGTTTTCTGGATATTGCAACAAAACCCTAACCCTAACCAAAAGTGATAAAATACTGAGTTTTCTGGATATTGCAACAAAACCCTAACCCTAACCAAAAGTGATAAAATACTGAGTTTTCTGGATATTGCAACAAAACCCTAACCCTAACCAAAAGTGATAAAATATTAAGTTTTCTGGATATTTCAACAAAACCCTAACCCTAACCAAAAGTGATAAAATACTGAGTTTTCTGGATATTGCAACAAAACCCTAACCCTAACCAAAAGTGATAAAATACTGAGTTTTCTGGATATTGCAACAAAACATTTACCCTAACCCTAACCAGAATTTAAAAAATACAGAGTTTACTGGATATTGCAACAAAACCCTAACCCTAACCAAAAGTGATAAAATACTGAGTTTTCTGGATATTGCAACAAAACCCTAACTCTAATTAAAAGTGATAAAATACTGAGTTTTCTGGATAATGCCACAAAACCCTAACCCTAACCAAAAGTGATAAAATACTGAGTTTTCTGGATATTGCAACAAAACATTTACCCTAACCCTAACCAGAATTTAAAAAATACAGAGTTTTCTGGATATTGCAACAAAACCCTAACCCTAACCAAAAGTGATAAAATACTGAGTTTTCTGGATATTGCAACAAAACATTTACCCTAACCCTAACCAGAATTTAAAAAATACAGAGTTTACTGGATATTGCAACAAAACCCTAACCCTAACCAAAAGTGATAAAATACTGAGTTTTCTGGATATTGCAACAAAACCCTAACTCTAACCAAAAGTGATAAAATACTGAGTTTTCTGGATATTGCAACAAAACCCTAACCCTAACCAAAAGTGATAAAATACTGAGTTTTCTGGATATTGCAACAAAACATTTACCATAACCCTAACCAGAATTTAAAAAATACAGAGTTTTCTGGATATTGCAACAAAACCCTAACCCTAACCAAAAGTGATAAAATACTGAGTTTTCTGGATATTGCAACAAAACCCTAACCCTAACCAAAAGTGATAAAATACTGAGTTTTCTGGATATTGCAACAAAACATTTACCCTAACCCTAACCAGAATTTAAAAAATACAGAGTTTTCTGGATATTGCAACAAAACCCTAACCCTAACCAAAAGTGATAAAATACTGAGTTTTCTGGATATTGCAACAAAACCCTAACCCTAACCAAAAGTGATAAAATACTGAGTTTTCTGGATATTGCAACAAAACCGGAACCCTAACCAAAAGTGATAAAATACTGAGTTTTCTGGATATTGCAACAAAACATTTACCCTAACCCTAACCAGAATTTAAAAAATACAGAGTTTTCTGGATATTGCAACAAAACCCTAACCCTAACCAAAAGTGATAAAATACTGAGTTTTCTGGATATTGCAACAAAACATTTACCCTAACCCTAACCAGAATTTAAAAAATACAGAGTTTTCTGGATATTGCAACAAAACCCTAACCCTAACCAAAAGTGATAAAATACTGAGTTTTCTGGATATTGCAACAAAACCCTAACCCTAACCAAAAGTGATAAAATACTGAGTTTTCTGGATATTGCAACAAAACATTTACCCTAACCCTAACCAGAATTTAAAAAATACAGAGTTTTCTGGATATTGCAACAAAACCCTAACCCTAACCAAAAGTGATAAAATACTGAGTTTGCTGGATATTGCAACAAAACATTTACCCTAACCCTAACCAGAATTTAAAAAATACAGAGTTTTCTGGATATTGCAACAAAACCCTAACCCTAACCAAAAGTGATAAAATACTGAGTTTTCTGGATATTGCAACAAAACCCTAACCCTAACCAAAAGTGATAAAATACTGAGTTTTCTGGATATTGCAACAAAACCCTAACCCTAACCCTAACCCTAACCAGAATTTAAAAACATACAGAGTTTTCTGGATATTGCAACAAAACCCTTACCCTAACCAAAAGTGATAAAATACTGAGTTTTCTGGATATTGCAACAAAACATTTACCCTAACCCTAACCAGAATTTAAAAAATACAGAGTTTTCTGGATATTGCAACAAAACCCTAACCCTAACCAAAAGTGATAAAATACTGAGTTTTCTGGATATTGCAACAAAACCCTAACTCTAACCAAATATGATAAAATACTGAGTTGTCTGGATATTGCAACAAAACCCTAACCCTAACCAAAAGTGATAAAATACTGAGTTTTCTGGATATTGCAACAAAACATTTACCCTAACCCTAACCAGAATTTAAAAAATACAGAGTTTTCTGGATATTGCAACAAAACCCTTACCCTAACCAAAAGTGATAAAATACTGAGTTTTCTGGATATTGCAACAAAACCCTAACTCTAACATAAAGTGATAAAATACAGAGTTTTCTGGATATTGCAACAAAACCCTAACCCTAACCAAAAGTGATAAAATACTGAGTTTTCTGGATATTGCAACAAAACCCTAACCCTAACCAAAAGTGATAAAATACTGAGTTTTCTGGATATTGCAACAAAACCCTAACCCTAACCAAAAGTGATAAAATACTGAGTTTTCTGGATATTGCAACAAAACCCTAACCCTAACCAAAAGTGATAAAATATTAAGTTTTCTGGATATTTCAACAAAACCCTAACCCTAACCAAAAGTGATAAAATACTGAGTTATCTGGATATTGCAACAAAACCCTAACCCTAACCAAAAGTGATAAAATACTGAGTTTTCTGGATATTGCAACAAAACATTTACCCTAACCCTAACCAGAATTTAAAAAATACAGAGTTTACTGGATATTGCAACAAAACCCTAACCCTAACCAAAAGTGATAAAATACTGAGTTTTCTGGATATTGCAACAAAACCCTAACTCTAATTAAAAGTGATAAAATACTGAGTTTTCTGGATATTGCCACAAAACCCTAACCCTAACCAAAAGTGATAAAATACTGAGTTTTCTGGATATTGCAACAAAACATTTACCCTAACCCTAACCAGAATTTAAAAAATACAGAGTTTTCTGGATATTGCAACAAAACCCTAACCCTAACCAAAAGTGATAAAATACTGAGTTTTCTGGATATTGCAACAAAACATTTACCCTAACCCTAACCAGAATTTAAAAAATACAGAGTTTACTGGATATTGCAACAAAACCCTAACCCTAACCAAAAGTGATAAAATACTGAGTTTTCTGGATATTGCAACAAAACCCTAACTCTAACCAAAAGTGATAAAATACTGAGTTTTCTGGATATTGCAACAAAACCCTAACCCTAACCAAAAGTGATAAAATACTGAGTTTTCTGGATATTGCAACAAAACATTTACCATAACCCTAACCAGAATTTAAAAAATACAGAGTTTTCTGGATATTGCAACAAAACCCTAACCCTAACCAAAAGTGATAAAATACTGAGTTTTCTGGATATTGCAACAAAACCCTAACCCTAACCAAAAGTGATAAAATACTGAGTTTTCTGGATATTGCAACAAAACATTTACCCTAACCCTAACCAGAATTTAAAAAATACAGAGTTTTCTGGATATTGCAACAAAACCCTAACCCTAACCAAAAGTGATAAAATACTGAGTTTTCTGGATATTGCAACAAAACCCTAACCCTAACCAAAAGTGATAAAATACTGAGTTTTCTGGATATTGCAACAAAACCCTAACCCTAACCAAAAGTGATAAAATACTGAGTTTTCTGGATATTGCAACAAAACATTTACCCTAACCCTAACCAGAATTTAAAAAATACAGAGTTTTCTGGATATTGCAACAAAACCCTAACCCTAACCAAAAGTGATAAAATACTGAGTTTTCTGGATATTGCAACAAAACCCTAACCCTAACCAAAAGTGATAAAATACTGAGTTTTCTGGATATTGCAACAAAACCCTAACCCTAACCAAAAGTGATAAAATACTGAGTTTTCTGGATATTGCAACAAAACCCTAACCCTAACCAAAAGTGATAAAATACTGAGTTTTCTGGATATTGCAACAAAACATTTACCCTAACCCTAACCAGAATTGAAAAAATACAGAGTTTTCTGGATATTGCAACAAAACCCTAACCCTAACCAAAAGTGATAAAATATTGAGTTTTCTGGATATTGCAACAAAACATTTACCCTAACCCTAACCAGAATTTAAAAAATACAGAGTTTTCTGGATATTGCAACAAAACCCTAACCCTAACCAAAAGTGATAAAATACTGAGTTTTCTGGATATTGCAACAAAACATTTACCCTAACCCTAACCAGAATTTAAAAAATACAGAGTTTTCTGGATATTGCAACAAAACCCTAACCCTAACCAAAAGTGATAAAATACTGAGTTTTCTGGATATTGCAACAAAACCCTAACCCTAACCAAAAGTGATAAAATACTGAGTTTTCTGGATATTGCAACAAAACATTTACCCTAACCCTAACCAGAATTTAAAAAATACAGAGTTTTCTAGATATTGCAACAAAACCCTAACCCTAACCAAAAGTGATAAAATACTGAGTTTTCTGGATATTGCAACAAAACATTTACCCTAACCCTAACCAGAATTTAAAAAATACAGAGTTTTCTGGATATTGCAACAAAATCCTAACCCTAACCAAAAGTGATAAAATACTGAGTTTTCTGGATATTGCAACAAAACCCTAACTCTAACCAAAAGTGATAAAATACTGAGTTGTCTGGATATTGCAACAAAACCCTAACCCTAACCAAAAGTGATAAAATACTGAGTTTTCTGGATATTGCAACAAAACATTTACCCTAACCCTAACCAGAATTTAAAAAATACAGAGTTTTCTGGATATTGCAACAAAACCCTTACCCTAACCAAAAGTGATAAAATACTGAGTTTTCTGGATATTGCAACAAAACCCGTACTCTAACATAAAGTGATAGAATACAGAGTTTTCTGGATATTGCAACAAAACCCTAACCCTAACCAAAAGTGATAAAATACTGAGTTTTCTGGATATTGCAACAAAACCCTAACCCTAACCAAAAGTGATAAAATACTGAGTTTTCTGGATATTGCGACAAAACCCTAACCCTAACCAAAAGTGATAAAATACTGAGTTTTCTGGATATTGCAACAAAACCCTAACCCTAACCAAAAGTGATAAAATACTAAGTTTTCTGGATATTTCAACAAAACCCTAACCCTAACCAAAAGTGATAAAATACTGAGTTTTCTGGATATTGCAACAAAACCCTAACTCTAACCAAAAGTGATAAAATACTGAGTTTTCTGGATATTGCAACAAAACCCTAACCCTAACCAAAAGTGATAAAATACTGAGTTTTCTGGATATTGCAACAAAACATTTACCCTAACCCTAACCAGAATTTAAAAAATACAGAGTTTTCTGGATATTGCAACAAAACCCTAACCCTAACCAAAAGTGATAAAATACTGAGTTTTCTGGATATTGCAACAAAACCCTAACCCTAACCAAAAGTGATAAAATACTGAGTTTTCTGGATATTGCAACAAAACCCTAACCCTAACCAAAAGTGATAAAATACTGAGTTTTCTGGATATTGCAACAAAACCCTAACCCTAACCCTAACCAGAATTTAAAAAATACAGAGTTTTCTGGATATTGCAACAAAACCCTAACCCTAACCAAAAGTGATAAAATACTGAGTTTTCTGGATATTGCAACAAAACCCTAACCCTAACCAAAAGTGATAAAATACTGAGTTTTCTGGATATTGCAACAAAACCCTAACCCTAACCAAAAGTGATAAAATACTGAGTTTTCTGGATATTGCAACAAAACCCTAACCCTAACCAAAAGTGATAAAATACTGAGTTTTCTGGATATTGCAACAAAACATTTACCATAACCCTAACCAGAATTGAAAAAATACAGAGTTTTCTGGATATTGCAACAAAACCCTAACCCTAACCAAAAGTGATAAAATACTGAGTTTTCTGGATATTGCAACAAAACATTTACCCTAACCCTAACCAGAATTTAAAAAATACAGAGTTTTCTGGATATTTCAACAAAACCCTAACCCTAACCAAAAGTGATAAAATACTGAGTTTTCTGGATATTGCAACAAAACCCTAACCCTAACCAAAAGTGATAAAATACTGAGTTTTCTGGATATTGCAACAAAACATTTACCCTAACCCTAACCAGAATTTAAAAAATACAGAGTTTTCTGGATATTGCAACAAAACCCTAACCCTAACCAAAAGTGATAAAATACTGAGTTTTCTGGATATTGCAACAAAACATTTACCCTAACCCTAACCAGAATTTAAAAAATACAGAGTTTTCTGGATATTGCAACAAAACCCTAACCCTAACCAAAAGTGATAAAATACTGAGTTTTCTGGATATTGCAACAAAACCCTAACCCTAACCCTAACCCTAACCAGAATTTAAAAACATACAGAGTTGTCTGGATATTGCAACAAAACCCTAACCCTAACCAAAAGTGATAAAATACTGAGTTTTCTGGATATTGCAACAAAACATTTACCCTAACCCTAACCAGAATTTAAAAAATACAGAGTTTTCTGGATATTGCAACAAAACCCTTACCCTAACCAAAAGTGATAAAATACTGAGTTTTCTGGATATTGCAACAAAACCCGTACTCTAACATAAAGTGATAGAATACAGAGTTTTCTGGATATTGCAACAAAACCCTAACCCTAACCAAAAGTGATAAAATACTGAGTTTTCTGGATATTGCAACAAAACCCTAACTCTAACCAAAAGTGATAAAATACTGAGTTTTCTGGATATTGCAACAAAACCCTAACCTTAACCAAAAGTGATAAAATACTGAGTTTTCTGGATATTGCAACAAAACCCTAACCCTAACCAAAAGTGATAAAATACTAAGTTTTCTGGATATTTCAACAAAACCCTAACCCTAACCAAAAGTGATAAAATACTGAGTTTTCTGGATATTGCAACAAAACCCTAACCCTAACCAAAAGTGATAAAATACTGAGTTTTCTGGATATTGCAACAAAACCCTAACCCTAACCAAAAGTGATAAAATACTGAGTTTTCTGGATATTGCAACAAAACATTTACCCTAACCCTAACCAGAATTTAAAAAATACAGAGTTTTCTGGATATTGCAACAAAACCCTAACCCTAACCAAAAGTGATAAAATACTGAGTTTTCTGGATATTGCAACAAAACCCTAACCCTAACCAAAAGTGATAAAATACTGAGTTTTCTGGATATTGCAACAAAACCCTAACCCTAACCAAAAGTGATAAAATACTGAGTTTTCTGGATATTGCAACAAAACCCTAACCCTAACCAAAAGTGATAAAATACTGAGTTTTCTGGATATTGCAACAAAACATTTACCCTAACCCTAACCAGAATTTAAAAAATACAGAGTTTTCTGGATATTGCAACAAAACCCTAACCCTAACCAAAAGTGATAAAATACTGAGTTTTCTGGATATTGCAACAAAACATTTACCCTAACCCTAACCAGAATTTAAAAAATACAGAGTTTTCTGGATATTGCAACAAAACCCTAACCCTAACCAAAAGTGATAAAATACTGAGTTTTCTGGATATTGCAACAAAACCCTAACCCTAACCAAAAGTGATAAAATACTGAGTTTTCTGGATATTGCAACAAAACATTTACCCTAACCCTAACCAGAATTGAAAAAATACAGAGTTTTCTGGATATTGCAACAAAACCCTAACCCTAACCAAAAGTGATAAAATACTGAGTTTTCTGGATATTGCAACAAAACATTTACCCTAACCCTAACCAGAATTTAAAAAATACAGAGTTTTCTGGATATTGCAACAAAACCCTAACCCTAACCAAAAGTGATAAAATACTGAGTTTTCTGGATATTGCAACAAAACCCTAACCCTAACCAAAAGTGATAAAATACTGAGTTTTCTGTATATTGCAACAAAACCCTAACCCTAACCAAAAGTGATAAAATACTGAGTTTTCTGGATATTGCAACAAAACATTTACTCTAACCCTAACCAGAATTTAAAAAATACAGAGTTTTCTGGATATTGCAACAAAACCCTAACCCTAACCAAAAGTGATAAAATACTGAGTTTTCTGGATATTGCAACAAAACCCTAACTCTAACCAAAAGTGATAAAATACTGAGTTGTCTGGATATTGCAACAAAACCCTAACCCTAACCAAAAGTGATAAAATACTGAGTTTTCTGGATATTGCAACAAAACATTTACCCTAACCCTAACCAGAATTTAAAAAATACAGAGTTTTCTGGATATTGCAACAAAACCCTTACCCTAACCAAAAGTGATAAAATACTGAGTTTTCTGGATATTGCAACAAAACCCATACTCTAACATAAAGTGATAGAATACAGAGTTTTCTGGATATTGCAACAAAACCTCTAACCCTAACCAAAAGTGATAAAATACTGAGTTTTCTGGATATTGCAACAAAACCCTAACTCTAACCAAAAGTGATAAAATACTGAGTTTTCTGGATATTGCAACAAAACCCTAACCTTAACCAAAAGTGATAAAATACTGAGTTTTCTGGATATTGCAACAAAATCCTAACCCTAACCAAAAGTGATAAAATACTAAGTTTTCTGGATATTGCAACAAAACATTTACCCTAACCCTAACCAGAATTTAAAAAATACAGAGTTTTCTGGATATTGCAACAAAACCCTAACCCTAACCAAAAGTGATAAAATACTGAGTTTTCTGGATATTGCAACAAAACCCTAACCCTAACAAACAGTGATAAAATACTGAGTTTTCTGGATATTGCAACAAAACATTTACCCTAACCCTAACCAGAATTTAAAAAATACAGAGTTTTCTGGATATTGCAACAAAACCCTAACCCTAACCAAAAGTGATAAAATACTGAGTTTTCTGGATATTGCAACAAAACATTTACCCTAACCCTAACCAGAATTTAAAAAATACAGAGTTTTCTGGATATTGCAACAAAACCCTAACCCTAACCAAAAGTGATAAAATACTGAGTTTTCTGAATATTGCAACAAAACCCTAACCCTAACCAAAAGTGATAAAATACTGAGTTTTCTGGATATTGCAACAAAACCCTAACCCTAACCAAAAGTGATAAAATACTGAGTTTTCTGGATATTGCAACAAAACATTTACCCTAACCCTAACCAGAATTTAAAAAATACAGAGTTTTCTGGATATTGCAACAAAACCCTAACCCTAACCAAAAGTGATAAAATACTGAGTTTTCTGGATATTGCAACAAAACCCTAACTCTAACCAAAAGTGATAAAATACTGAGTTGTCTGGATATTGCAACAAAACCCTAACCCTAACCAAAAGTGATAAAATACTGAGTTTTCTGGATATTGCAACAAAACATTTACCCTAACCCTAACCAGAATTTAAAAAATACAGAGTTTTCTGGATATTGCAACAAAACCCTTACCCTAACCAAAAGTGATAAAATACTGAGTTTTCTGGATATTGCAACAAAACCCATACTCTAACATAAAGTGATAGAATACAGAGTTTTCTGGATATTGCAACAAAACCCTAACCCTAACCAAAAGTGATAAAATACTGAGTTTTCTGGATATTGCAACAAAACCCTAACTCTAACCAAAAGTGATAAAATACTGAGTTTTCTGGATATTGCAACAAAACCCTAACCTTAACCAAAAGTGATAAAATACTGAGTTTTCTGGATATTGCAACAAAACCCTAACCCTAACCAAAAGTGATAAAATACTAAGTTTTCTGGATATTTCAACAAAACCCTAACCCTAACCAAAAGTGATAAAATACTGAGTTTTCTGGATATTGCAACAAAACCCTAACCCTAACCAAAAGTGATAAAATACTGAGTTTTCTGGATATTGCAACAAAACCCTAACCCTAACCAAAAGTGATAAAATACTGAGTTTTCTGGATATTGTAACAAAACATTTACCCTAACCCTAACCAGAATTTAAAAAATACAGAGTTTACTGGATATTGCAACAAAACCCTAACCCTAACCAAAAGTGATAAAATACTGAGTTTTCTGGATATTGCAACAAAACCCTAACTCTAACCAAAAGTGATAAAATACTGAGTTTTCTGGATATTGCAACAAAACCCTAACCCTAACCAAAAGTGATAAAATACTGAGTTTTCTGGATATTGCAACAAAACATTTACCCTAACCCTAACCAGAATTTAAAAAATACAGAGTTTTCTGGATATTGCAACAAAACCCTAACCCTAACCAAAAGTGATAAAATACTGAGTTTTCTGGATATTGCAACAAAACCCTAACCCTAACCAAAAGTGATAAAATACTGAGTTTTCTGGATATTGCAACAAAACCCTAACCCTAACCAAAAGTGATAAAATACTGAGTTTTCTGGATATTGCAACAAAACCCTAACCCTAACCAAAAGTGATAAAATACTGAGTTTTCTGGATATTGCAACAAAACATTTACCCTAACCCTAACCAGAATTTAAAAAATACAGAGTTTTCTGGATATTGCAACAAAACCCTAACCCTAACCAAAAGTGATAAAATACTGAGTTTTCTGGATATTGCAACAAAACATTTACCCTAACCCTAACCAGAATTTAAAAAATACAGAGTTTTCTGGATATTGCAACAAAACCCTAACCCTAACCAAAAGTGATAAAATACTGAGTTTTCTGGATATTGCAACAAAACCCTAACCCTAACCAAAAGTGATAAAATACTGAGTTTTCTGGATATTGCAACAAAACATTTACCCTAACCCTAACCAGAATTTAAAAAATACAGAGTTTTCTGGATATTGCAACAAAACCCTAACCCTAACCAAAAGTGATAAAATACTGAGTTTTCTGGATATTGCAACAAAACATTTACCCTAACCCTAACCAGAATTTAAAAAATACAGAGTTTTCTGGATATTGCAACAAAACCCTAACCCTAACCAAAAGTGATAAAATACTGAGTTTTCTGGATATTGCAACAAAACCCTAACCCTAACCAAAAGTGATAAAATACTGAGTTTTCTGGATATTGCAACAAAACCCTAACCCTAACCAAAAGTGATAGATTACTGAGTTTTCTGGATATTGCAACAAAACCCTAACCCTTACCCTAACCCTAACCAGAATTTAAAAAATACAGAGTTTTCTGGATATTGCAACAAAACCCTAACCCTAACCAAAAGTGATAAAATACTGAGTTTTCTGGATATTGCAACAAAACCCTAACCCTAACCAAAAGTGATAAAATACTGAGTTTTCTGGATATTGCAACAAAAGCCTAACCCAAACCCTAACCCTAACCAGAATTTAAAAAATACAGAGTTTTCTGGATATTGCAACAAAACCCTAACCCTAACCAAAAGTGATAAAATACTGAGTTTTCTGGATATTGCAACAAAACCCTAACCCTAACCAAAAGTGATAAAATACTGAGTTTTCTGGATATTGCAACAAAACCTTAACCCTAACCAAAAGTGATAAAATACAGATTACTGGATATTGCAACAAAACCCTAACCCTAACCCTTACCCTAACCAGAATTTAAAAAATACAGAGTTTTCTGGATATTGCAACAAAACCCTTACCCTAACCAAAAGTGATAAAATACTGAGTTTTCTGGATATTGCAACAAAACATTTACCCTAACCCTAACCAGAATTTAAAAAATACAGAGTTTTCTGGATATTGCAACAAAACATTTACCCTAACCCTAACCAAAATTTAAAAAATACAGAGTTATCTGGATATTGCAACAAAACATTTACCCTAACCCTAACCAGAATTTAAAAAATACAGAGTTTTCTGGATATTGCAACAAAACCCTAACCCTAACCAAAAGTGATAAAATACTGAGTTTTCTGGATATTGCAACAAAACCCTAACTCTAACCCTTACCCTAACCAGAATTTAAAAAATACAGAGTTTTCTGGATATTGCAACAAAACCCTAACCCTAACCAAAAGTGATAAAATACTGAGTTTTCTGGATATTGCAACAAAACATTTACCCTAACCCTAACCAGAATTTAAAAAATACAGAGTTTTCTGGATATTGCAACAAAACCCTAACCCTAACCAAAAGTGATAAAATACTGAGTTTTCTGGATATTGCAACAAAACATTTACCCTAACCCTAACCAGAATTTAAAAAATACAGAGTTTTCTGGATATTGCAACAAAACCCTAACCCTAACCAAAAGTGATAAAATACTGAGTTTTCTGGATATTGCAACAAAACCCTAACCCTAACCAAAAGTGATAAAATACTGAGTTTTCTGGATATTGCAACAAAACATTTACCCTAACCCTAACCAGAATTTAAAAAATACAGAGTTTTCTGGATATTGCAACAAAACCCTAACCCTAACCAAAAGTGATAAAATACTGAGTTTTCTGGATATTGCAACAAAACATTTACCCTAACCCTAACCAGAATTTAAAAAATACAGAGTGTTCTGGATATTGCAACAAAACCCTAACCCTAACCAAAAGTGATAAAATACTGAGTTTTCTGGATATTGCAACAAAACCCTAACCCTAACCAAAAGTGATAAAATACTGAGTTTTCTGGATATTGCAACAAAACCCTAACCCTAACCAAAAGTGATATAATACTGAGTTTTCTGGATATTGCAACAAAACCCTAACCCATACCCTAACCCTAACCAGAATTTAAAAAATACAGAGTTTTCTGGATATTGCAACAAAACCCTAACCCTAACCAAAAGTGAAAAAATACTGAGTTTTCTGGATATTGTAACAAAACCCTAACCCTAACCAAAAGTGATAAAATACTGAGTTTTCTGGATATTGCAACAAAACCCTAACCCTAACCCTAACCCTAACCAGAATTTAAAAAATACAGAGTTTTCTGGATATTGCAACAAAACCCTAACCCTAACCAAAAGTGATAAAATACTGAGTTTTCTGGATAGGGCAACAAAACCCTAACCCTAACCAAAAGTGATAAAATACTGAGTTTTGTGGATATTGCAACAAAACATTTACCCTAACCCTAACCAGAATTTAAAAAATACAGAGTTTTCTGGATATTGCAACAAAACCCTAACCCTAACCAAAAGTGATAAAATACTGAGTTTTCTGGATATTGCAACAAAACCCTAACCCTAACCAAAAGTGATAAAATACTGAGTTTTCTGGATATTGCAACAAAACCCAAACCCTAACCAAAAGTGATAAAATACTGAGTTTTCTGGATATTGCAACAAAACCCTAACCCTAACCAAAAGTGATAAAATACTGAGTTTTCTGGATATTGCAACAAAACCCTAACCCTAACCCTAACCCTAACCCTAACCAGAATTTAAAAAATACAGAGTTTTCTGGATATTGCAACAAAACCCTAACCCTAATCAAAAGTGATAAAATACTGAGTTTTCTGGATATTGCAACAAAACCCTAACCCTAACCAAAAGTGATAAAATACTGAGTTTTCTGGATATTGCAACAAAAGCCTAACCCAAACCCTAACCCTAACCAGAATTTAAAAAATACAGAGTTTTCTGGATATTGCAACAAAACCCTAACCCTAACCAAAAGTGATAAAATACTGAGTTTTCTGGATATTGCAACTAAACCCTAACCCTAACCAAAAGTGATAAAATACTGAGTTTTCTGGATATTGCAACAAAACCTTAACCCTAACCAAAAGTGATAAAATACAGATTACTGGATATTGCAACAAAACCCTAACCCTAACCCTTACCCTAACCAGAATTCAAAAAATACAGAGTTTTCTGGATATTGCAACAAAACCCTAACCCTAACCAAAAGTGATAAAATACTGAGTTTTCTGGATATTGCAACAAAACCCTAACCCTAACCCTTACTCTAACCAGAATTTAAAAAATACAGAGTTTTCTGGATATTGCAACAAAACCCTAACCCTAACCAAAAGTGATAAAATACTGAGTTTTCTGGACACAAAATCCAAACCCTAACCCTTACCCTAACCAGAATTTAAAAAATACAGAGTTTTCTGGATATTGCAACAAAACCCTAACCCTAACCAAAAGTGATAAAATACTGAGTTTTCTGGATATTGCAACAAAACCCTAACCCTAACCAAAAGTGATAAAATACTGAGTTTTCTGGATATTGCAACAAAACATTTACCCTAACCCTAACCAGAATTTAAAAAATACAGAGTTTTCTGGATATTGCAACAAAACCCTAACCCTAACCAAAAGTGATAAAATACTGAGTTTTCTGGATATTGCAACAAAACATTTACCCTAACCCTAACCAGAAGTTAAAAAATACAGAGTTTTCTGGATATTGCAACAAAACATTTACCCTAACCCTAAGCAGAATTTAAGAAATACAGAGTTTTCTGGATATTGCAACAAAACATTTACCCTAATGCTAACCAGAATTTAAAAAATACAGAGTTTTCTGGATATTGCAACAAAACCCTAACCCTAACCAACCGTGATAAAATACTGAGTTTTCTGGATATTGCAACAAAACCCTAACCCTAACCAAAAGTGATAAAATACTGAGTTTTCTGGATATTGCAACAAAACATTTACCCTAACCCTAACCAGAATTTAAAAAATACAGAGTTTTCTAGATATTGCAACAAAACCCTAACCCTAACCAAAAGTGATAAAATACTGAGTTTTCTGGATATTGCAACAAAACATTTACCCTAACCCTAACCAGAATTTAAAAAATACAGAGTTTTCTGGATATTGCAACAAAACATTTACTCTAACTCTAACCAGAATTTAAAAAATACAGAGTTTTCTGGATATTGCAACAAAACCCTAACCCTAACCTAAAGTGATAAAATACTGAGTTTTCTGGATATTGCAACAAAACCCTAACCCTAACCCTTACTCTAACCAGAATTTAAAAAATACAGAGTTTTCTGGATATTGCAACAAAACCCTAACCCTAACCAAAAGTGATAAAATACTGAGTTTTCTGGATATTGCAACAAAACCCTAACCCTAACCCTTACCCTAACCAGAATTTAAAAAATACAGAGTTTTCTGGATATTGCAACAAAACCCTAACCCTAACCAAAAGTGATAAAATACTGAGTTTTCTGGATATTGCAACAAAACCCTAACCCTAACCCTTACCCTAACCAGAATTTAAAAAATACAGAGTTTTCTGGATATTGCAACAAAACCCTAACCCTAACCCTTACCCTAACCAGAATTTAAAAAATACAGAGTTTTCTGGATATTGCAACAAAACCCTAACCCTAACCAAAAGTGATAAAATACTGAGTTTTCTGGATATTGCAACAAAATCCTAACCCTAACCAAAAGTGATAAAATACTGAGTTTTCTGGATATTGCAACAAAACCCTAACCCTAACCTAAAGTGATAAAATACTGAGTTTTCTGGATATTGCAACAAAACATTTACCCTAACCCTAACCAGAATTTAAAAAATACAGAGTTTTCTGGATATTGCAACAAAACATTTACCCTAACCCTAACCAGAATTTAAAAAATACAGAGTTTTCTGGATATTGCAACAAAACCCTAACCCTAACCAACCGTGATAAAATACTGAATTTTCTGGATATTGCAACAAAACCCTAACCCTAACCAAAAGTGATAAAATACTGAGTTTTCTGGATATTGCAACAAAACATTTACCCTAACCCTAACCAGAATTTAAAAAATACAGAGTGTTCTGGATATTGCAACAAAACCCTAACCCTAACCAAAAGTGATAAAATACAGAGTTTTCTGGATATTGCAACAAAACATTTACCCTAACCCTAACCAGAATTTAAAAAATACAGAGTTTTCTGGATATTGCAACAAAACATTTACCCTAACCCTAACCAGAATTTAAAAAATACAGAGTTTTCTGGATATTGCAACAAAACATTTACCCTAACCCTAACCAGAATTTAAAAAATACAGAGTTTTCTGGATATTGCAACAAAACATTTACCCTAACCCTAACCAGAATTTAAAAAATACAGAGTTTTCTGGATATTGCAACAAAACCCTAACCCTAACCAAAAGTGATAAAATACTGAGTTTTCTGGATATTGCAACAAAACCCTAACCATAACCCTTACTCTAATCAGAATTTAAAAAATACAGTGTTTTCTGGATATTGCAACAAAACCCTAACCCTAACCAAAAGTGATAAAATACTGAGTTTTCTGGATATTGCAACAAAACCCTAACCCTAACCCTTACCCTAACCAGAATTTAAAAAATACAGAGTTTTCTGGATATTGCAACAAAACCCTAACCCTAACCAAAAGTGATAAAATACTGAGTTTTCTGGATATTGCAACAAAACATTTACCCTAACGCTAACCAGAATTTAAAAAATACAGAGTTTTCTGGATATTGCAACAAAACATTTACCCTAACCCTAACCAGAATTTAAAAAATACAGAGTTTTCTGGATATTGCAACAAAACATTTACCCTAACCCTAACCAGAATTTAAAAAATACAGAGTTTTCTGGATATTGCAACAAAACATTTACCCTAACCCTAACCAGAATTTAAAAAATACAGAGTTTTCTGGATATTGCAACAAAACCCTAACCCTAACCAAAAGTGATAAAATACTGAGTTTTCTGGATATTGCAACAAAACATTTACCCTAACCCTAACCAGAATTTAAAAAATACAGAGTTTTCTGGATATTGCAACAAAACCCTAACCCTAACCAAAAGTGATAAAATACTGAGTTTTCTGGATATTGCAACAAAACATTTACCCTAACCCTAACCAGAATTTGAAAAATACAGAGTTTTCTGGATATTGCAACAAAACATTTACCCTAACCCTAACCAGAATTTAAAAAATACAGAGTTTTCTGGATATTGCAACAAAACATTTACCCTAACCCTAACCAGAATTTAAAAAATACAGAGTTTTCTGGATATTGCAACAAAACATTTACCCTAACCCTAACCAGAATTTGAAAAATACAGAGTTTTCTGGATATTGCAACAAAACCCTAACCTTAACCGAAAGTGATAAAATACTGAGTTTTCTGGATATTGCAACAAAACCCTAACCCTAACCCTTACCCTAACCAGAATTTAAAAAATACAGAGTTTTCTGGATATTGCAACAAAACCCTAACCCTAACCAAAAGTGATAAAATACTGAGTTTTCTGGATATTGTAACAAAACATTTACCCTAACCCTAACCAGAATTTAAAAAATACAGAGTTTTCTGGATATTGCAACAAAACCCTAACCCTAACCAAAAGTGATAAAATACTGAGTTTTCTGGATATTGCAACAAAACATTTACCCTAACCCTAACCAGAATTAAAAAAATACAGAGTTTTCTGGATATTGCAACAAAACCCTAACCCTAACCAAAAGTGATAAAATACAGAGTTTTCTGGATATTGCAACAAAACCCTAACCTTAACCAAAAGTGATAAAATACTGAGTTTTCTGGATATTGCAACAAAACATTTACCCATGCCCTTACCCTAACCAGAATTTAAAAAATACAGAGTTTTCTGGATATTGCAACAAAACCCTAACCTTAACCAAAAGTGATAAAATACTGAGTTTTCTGGATATTGCAACAAAACATTTACCCTAACCCTAACCAGAATTTAAAAAATACAGAGTTTTCTGGATATTGACACAAAACCCTAACCCTAACCCTAACCAGAATTTAAAAAATACAGAGTTTTCTGGATATTGCAACAAAACCCTAACCCTAACCAAAGGTGATAAAATACTGAGTTTTCTGGATATTGCAACAAAACCCTAACCCTAACCCTTACCCTAACCAGAATTTAAAAAATACAGAGTTTTCTGGATATTGCAACAAAACCCTAACCCTAACCAAAAGTGATAAAATACTGAGTTTTCTGGATATTGCAACAAAACCCTAACCCTAACCAAAAGTGATAAAATACAGAGTTTTCTGGATATTGCAACAAAGCCCTAACCTTAACCAAAAGTGATAAAATACTGAGTTTTCTGGATATTGCAACAAAACCCTAACCCTAACCCTTACCCTAACCAGAATTTAAAAAATACAGAGTTTTCTGGATATTGCAACAAAACCCTAACCTTAACCAAAAGTGATAAAATACTGAGTTTTCTGGATATTGCAACAAAACATTTACCCTAACGCTAACCGGAATTTAAAAAATACAGAGTTTTCTGGATATTGCAACAAAACCCTAACCCTAACCAACAGTGATAAAATACTGAGTTTTCTGGATATTGCAACAAAACCCTAACCCTAACCCTTACTCTAACCAGAATTTAAAAAATACAGAGTTTTCTGGATATTGCAACAAAACCCTAACCCTAACCAAAAGTGATAAAATACTGAGTTTTCTGGATATTGCAACAAAACCCTAACCCTAACCCTTACCCTAACCAGAATTTAAAAAATACAGAGTTTTCTGGATATTGCAACAAAACCCTAACCCTAACCAAAAGTGATAAAATACTGAGTTTTCTGGATATTGCAACAAAACCCTAACCCTAACCAAAAGTGATAAAATACTGAGTTTTCTGGATATTGCAACAAAACATTTACCCTAACCCTAACCAGAATTTTTAAAATACAGAGTGTTCTGGATATTGCAACAAAACCCTAACCCTAACCAAAAGTGATAAAATACTGAGTTTTCTGGATATTGCAACAAAACATTTACCCTAACCCTAACCAGAATTAAAAAAATACAGAGTTTTCTGGATATTGCAACAAAACCCTAACCCTAACCAAAAGTGATAAAATACTGAGTTTTCTGGATATTGCAACAAAACATTTACCCTAACCCTAACCAGAATTTAAAAAATACAGAGTTTTCTGGATATTGCAACAAAACATTTACCCTAACCCTAACCAGAATTTAAAAAATACAGAGTTTTCTGGATATTGCAACAAAACATTTACCCTAACCCTAACCAGAATTTAAAAAATACAGAGTTTTCTGGATATTGCAACAAAACATTTACCCTAACCCTAACCAGAATTTAAAAAATACAGAGCTTTCTGGATATGGCAACAAAACCCTAACCCTAACCAAAAGTGATAAAATACTGAGTTTTCTGGATATTGCAACAAAACATTTACCCTAACCCTAACCAGAATTTAAAAAATACAGAGTTTTCTGGATATTGCAACAAAACATTTACCCTAACCCTAACCAGAATTTAAAAAATACAGAGTTTTCTGGATATTGCAACAAAACATTTACCCTAACCCTAACCAGAATTTAAAAAATACAGAGTTTTCTGGATATTGCAACAAAACATTTACCCTAACCCTAAACAGAATTTAAAAAATACAGAGTTTTCTGGATATTGCAACAAAACATTTACCCTAACCCTAACCAGAATTTAAAAAATACAGAGTTTTCTGGATATTGCAACAAAACCCTAACCCTAACAAAAAGTGATAAAATACTGAGTTTTCTGGATATTGCAACAAAACATTTACCCTAACCCTAACCAGAATTTAAAAAATACAGAGTTTTCTGGATATTGCAACAAAACCCTAACCCTAACCAAAAGTGATACAATACTGAGTTTTCTGGATATTGCAACAAAACATTTACCCTAACCCTAACCAGAATTTAAAAAATACAGAGTTTTCTGGATATTGCAACAAAACATTTACCCTAACCCTAACCAGAATTTAAAAAATACAGAGTTTTCTGGATATTGCAACAAAACATTTACCCTAACCCTAACCTGAATTTAAAAAATACAGAGTTTTCTGGATATTGCAACAAAACATTTACCCTAACCCTAACCAGAATTTAAAAAATACAGAGTTTTCTGGATATTGCAACAAAACCCTAACCTTAACCAAAAGTGATAAAATACTGAGTTTTCTGGATATTGCAACAAAACCCTAACCCTAACCCTTACCCTAACCAGAATTTAAAAAATACAGAGTTTTCTGGATATTGCAACAAAACCCTAACCCTAACCAAAAGTGATAAAATACAGAGTTTTCTGGATATTGCAACAAAACCCTAACCTTAACCAAAAGTGATAAAATACTGAGTTTTCTGGATATTGCAACAAAACATTTACCCTAACCCTTACCCTAACCAGAATTTAAAAAATACAGAGTTTTCTGGATATTGCAACAAAACCCTAACCTTAACCAAAAGTGATAAAATACTGAGTTTTCTGGATATTGCAACAAAACATTTACCCTAACCCTAACCAGAATTTAAAAAATATAGAGTTTTCTGGATATTGCAACAAAACATTTATCCTAACCCTAACCAGAATTTAAAAAATACAGAGTTTTCTGGATATTGCAACAAAACCCTAACCCTAACCAAAAGTGATAAAATACTGAGTTTTCTGGATATTGCAACAAAACCCTAACCCTAACCCTTACCCTAACCAGAATTTAAAAAATACAGAGTTTTCTGGATATTGCAACAAAACCCTAACCCTAACCAAAAGTGATAAAATACTGAGTTTTCTGGATATTGCAACAAAACCCTAACCCTAACCAAAAGTGATAAAATACAGAGTTTTCTGGATATTGCAACAAAACCCTAACCCTAACCCTTACCCTAACCAGAATTTAAAAAATACAGAGTTTTCTGGATATTGCAACAAAACCCTAACCTTAACCAAAAGTGATAAAATACTGAGTTTTCTGGATATTGCAACAAAACATTTACCCTAACCCTAACCAGAATTTAAAAAATACAGAGTTTTCTGGATATTGCAACAAAACATTTATCCTAACCCTAACCAGAATTTAAAAAATACAGAGTTTTCTGGATATTGCAACAAAACCCTAACCCTAACCAAAAGTGATAAAATACAGAGTTTTCTGGATATTGCAACAAAACCCTTACCCTAACCAAAAGTGATAAAATACTGAGTTTTCTGGATATTGCAACAAAACATTTACCCTAACCCTAACAAGAATTTAAAAAATACAGAGTTTTCTGGATATTGCAACAAAACATTTACCCTAACCCTAACCAGAATTTAAAAAATACAGAGTTTTCTGGATATTGCAACAAAACATTTACCCTAACGCTAAACAGAATTTAAAAAATACAGATTTTTATGGATATTGCAACAAAACCCTAACCCTAACCAAAAGTGATAAAATACTGAGTTTTCTGGATATTGCAACAAAACATTTACCCTAACCCTAACAAGAATTTTAAAAATACAGAGTTTTCTGGATATTGCAACAAAACATTTACCCTAACCCTAACCAGAATTTAAAAAATACAGAGTTTTCTGGATATTGCAACAAAACCCTAACCCTAACCAACCGTGATAAAATACTGAGTTTTCTGGATATTGCAACAAAACCCTAACCCTAACCAAAAGTGATAAAATACTGAGTTTTCTGGATATTGCAACAAAACATTTACCCTAACCCTAACCAGAATTTTTAAAATACAGAGTGTTCTGGATATTGCAACAAAACCCTAACCCTAACCAAAAGTGATAAAATACTGAGTTTTCTGGATATTGCAACAAAACATTTACCCTAACCCTAACCAGAATTCAAAAAATACAGAGTTTTCTGGATATTGCAACAAAACCCTAACCCTAACCAAAAGTGATAAAATACTGAGTTTTCTGGATATTGCAACAAAACATTTACCCTAACCCTAACCAGAATTTAAAAAATACAGAGTTTTCTGGATATTGCAACAAAACATTTACCCTAACCCTAACCAGAATTTAAAAAATACAGAGTTTTCTGGATATTGCAACAAAACATTTACCCTAACCCTAACCAGAATTTAAAAAATACAGAGTTTTCTGGATATTGCAACAAAACGTTTACCCTAACCCTAACCAGAATTTAAAAAATACAGAGTTTTCTGGATATTGCAACAAAACATTTACCCTAACCCTAACCAGAATTTAAAAAATACAGAGTTTTCTGGATATTGCAACAAAACCCTAACCCTAACCAAATGTGATAAAATACTGAGTTTTCTGGATATTGCAACAAAACATTTACCCTAACCCTAACCAGAATTTAAAAAATACAGAGCTTTCTGGATATTGCAACAAAACCCTAACCCTAACCAAAAGTGATAAAATACTGAGTTTTCTGGATATTGCAACAAAACATTTACCTTTACCCTAACCAGAATTTAAAAAATACAGAGTTTTCTGGATATTGCAACAAAACATTTACCCTAACCCTAACCAGAATTTAAAAAATACAGAGTTTTCTGGATATTGCAACAAAACATTTACCCTAACCCTAACCAGAATTTAAAAAATACAGAGTTTTCTGGATATTGCAACAAAACATTTACCCTAACCCTAACCAGAATTTAAAAAATACAGAGTTTTCTGGATATTGCAACAAAACATTTACCCTAACCCTAACCAGAATTTAAAAAATACAGAGTTTTCTGGATATTGCAACAAAACCCTAACCTTAACCAAAAGTGATAAAATACTGAGTTTTCTGGATATTGCAACAAAACCCTAACCCTAACCCTTACCCTAACCAGAATTTAAAAAATACAGAGTTTTCTGGATATTGCAACAAAACCCTAACCCTAACCAAAAGTGATAAAATACTGAGTTTTCTGGATATTGCAACAAAACATTTACCCTAACCCTAACCAGAATTTAAAAAATACAGAGTTTTCTGGATATTGCAACAAAACCCTAACCCTAACCAAAAGTGATAAAATACTGAGTTTTCTGGATATTGCAACAAAACAATTATTCTAACCCTAACCAGAATTAAAAAAATACAGAGTTTTCTGGATATTGCAACAAAACCCTAACCCTAACCAAAAGTGATAAAATACAGAGTTTTCTGGATATTGCAACAAAACCCTAACCTTAACCAAAAGTGATAAAATACTGAGTTTTCTGGATATTGCAACAAAACATTTACCCTAACCCTTACCCTAACCAGAATTTAAAAAATACAGAGTTTTCTGGATATTGCAACAAAACCCTAACCTTAACCAAAAGTGATAAAATACTGAGTTTTCTGGATATTGCAACAAAACATTTACCCTAACCCTAACCAGAATTTAAAAAATACAGAGTTTTCTGGATATTGCAACAAAACATTTATCCTAACCCTAACCAGAATTTAAAAAATACAGAGTTTTCTGGATATTGCAACAAAACCCTAACCCTAACCAAAAGTGATAAAATACTGAGTTTTCTGGATATTGCAACAAAACCCTAACCCTAACCCTTACCCTAACCAGAATTTAAAAAATACAGAGTTTTCTGGATATTGCAACAAAACCCTAACCCTAACCAAAAGTGATAAAATACTGAGTTTTCTGGATATTGCAACAAAACCCTAACCCTAACCAAAAGTGATAAAATACAGAGTTTTCTGGATATTGCAACAAAACCCTAACCCTAACCCTTACCCTAACCAGAATTTAAAAAATACAGAGTTTTCTGGATATTGCAACAAAACCCTAACCTTAACCAAAAGTGATAAAATACTGAGTTTTCTGGATATTGCAACAAAACATTTACCCTAACCCTAACCAGAATTTAAAAAATACAGAGTTTTCTGGATATTGCAACAAAACATTTATCCTAACCCTAACCAGAATTTAAAAAATACAGAGTTTTCTGGATATTGCAACAAAACCCTAACCCTAACCAAAAGTGATAAAATACAGAGTTTTCTGGATATTGCAACAAAACCCTTACCCTAACCAAAAGTGATAAAATACTGAGTTTTCTGTATATTGCAACAAAACATTTACCCTAACCCTAACAAGAATTTAAAAAATACAGAGTTTTCTGGATATTGCAACAAAACATTTACCCTAACCCTAACCAGAATTTAAAAAATACAGAGTTTTCTGGATATTGCAACAAAACATTTACCCTAACGCTAAACAGAATTTAAAAAATACAGATTTTTATGGATATTGCAACAAAACCCTAACCCTAACCAAAAGTGATAAAATACTGAGTTTTCTGGATATTGCAACAAATCCCTAACCCTAACCAAAAGTGATAAAATACTGAGTTTTCTGGATATTGCAACAAAACATTTACCCTAACCCTAACAAGAATTTAAAAAATACAGAGTTTTCTGGATATTGCAACAAAACATTTACCCTAACCCTAACCAGAATTTTTAAAATACAGAGTTTTCTGGATATTGCAACAAAACCCTAACCCTAACCAAAAGTGATAAAATACTGAGTTTTCTGGATATTGCAACAAAACATTTACCCTAACCCTAACCAGAATTCAAAAAATACAGAGTTTTCTGGATATTGCAACAAAACCCTAACCCTAACCAAAAGTGATAAAATACTGAGTTTTCTGGATATTGCAACAAAACATTTACCCTAACCCTAACCAGAATTTAAAAAATACAGAGTTTTCTGGATATTGCAACAAAACATTTACCCTAACCCTAACCAGAATTTAAAAAATACAGAGTTTTCTGGATATTGCAACAAAACATTTACCCTAACCCTAACCAGAATTTAAAAAATACAGAGTTTTCTGGATATTGCAACAAAACATTTACCCTAACCCTAACCAGAATTTAAAAAATACAGAGTTTTCTGGATATTGCAACAAAACATTTACCCTAACGCTAAACAGAATTTAAAAAATACAGATTTTTATGGATATTGCAACAAAACCCTAACCCTAACCAAAAGTGATAAAATACTGAGTTTTCTGGATATTGCAACAAAACATTTACCCTAACCCTAACAAGAATTTAAAAAATACAGAGTTTTCTGGATATTGCAACAAAACATTTACCCTAACCCTAACCAGAATTTAAAAAATACAGAGTTTTCTGGATATTGCAACAAAACCCTTACCCTAACCAAAAGTGATAAAATACTGAGTTTTCTGGATATTGCAACAAAACATTTACCCTAACCCTAACAAGAATTTAAAAAATACAGAGTTTTCTGGATATTGCAACAAAACATTTACCCTAACCCTAACCAGAATTTAAAAAATACAGAGTTTTCTGGATATTGCAACAAAACATTTACCCTAACGCTAAACAGAATTTAAAAAATACAGATTTTTATGGATATTGCAACAAAACCCTAACCCTAACCAAAAGTGATAAAATACTGAGTTTTCTGGATATTGCAACAAATCCCTAACCCTAACCAAAAGTGATAAAATACTGAGTTTTCTGGATATTGCAACAAAACATTTACCCTAACCCTAACAAGAATTTAAAAAATACAGAGTTTTCTGGATATTGCAACAAAACATTTACCCTAACCCTAACCAGAATTTTTAAAATACAGAGTTTTCTGGATATTGCAACAAAACCCTAACCCTAACCAAAAGTGATAAAATACTGAGTTTTCTGGATATTGCAACAAAACATTTACCCTAACCCTAACCAGAATTCAAAAAATACAGAGTTTTCTGGATATTGCAACAAAACCCTAACCCTAACCAAAAGTGATAAAATACTGAGTTTTCTGGATATTGCAACAAAACATTTACCCTAACCCTAACCAGAATTTAAAAAATACAGAGTTTTCTGGATATTGCAACAAAACATTTACCCTAACGCTAAACAGAATTTAAAAAATACAGATTTTTATGGATATTGCAACAAAACCCTAACCCTAACCAAAAGTGATAAAATACTGAGTTTTCTGGATATTGCAACAAAACATTTACCCTAACCCTAACAAGAATTTAAAAAATACAGAGTTTTCTGGATATTGCAATAAAACATTTACCCTAACCCTAACCAGAATTTAAAAAATACAGAGTTTTCTGGATATTGCAACAAAACCCTTACCCTAACCAAAAGTGATAAAATACTGAGTTTTCTGGATATTGCAACAAAACATTTACCCTAACCCTAACAAGAATTTAAAAAATACAGAGTTTTCTGGATATTGCAACAAAACATTTACCCTAACCCTAACCAGAATTTAAAAAATACAGAGTTTTCTGGATATTGCAACAAAACATTTACCCTAACGCTAAACAGAATTTAAAAAATACAGATTTTTATGGATATTGCAACAAAACCCTAACCCTAACCAAAAGTGATAAAATACTGAGTTTTCTGGATATTGCAACAAATCCCTAACCCTAACCAAAAGTGATAAAATACTGAGTTTTCTGGATATTGCAACAAAACATTTACCCTAACCCTAACAAGAATTTAAAAAATACAGAGTTTTCTGGATATTGCAACAAAACATTTACCCTAACCCTAACCAGAATTTTTAAAATACAGAGTTTTCTGGATATTGCAACAAAACCCTAACCCTAACCAAAAGTGATAAAATACTGAGTTTTCTGGATATTGCAACAAAACATTTACCCTAACCCTAACCAGAATTCAAAAAATACAGAGTTTTCTGGATATTGTAACAAAACCCTAACCCTAACCAAAAGTGATAAAATACTGAGTTTTCTGGATATTGCAACAAAACATTTACCCTAACCCTAACCAGAATTTAAAAAATACAGAGTTTTCTGGATATTGCAACAAAACATTTACCCTAACCCTAACCAGAATTTAAAAAATACAGAGTTTTCTGGATATTGCAACAAAACATTTACCCTAACCCTAACCAGAATTTAAAAAATACAGAGTTTTCTGGATATTGCAACAAAACATTTACCCTAACCCTAACCAGAATTTAAAAAATACAGAGTTTTCTGGATATTGCAACAAAACATTTACCCTAACCCTAACCAGAATTTAAAAAATACAGAGTTTTCTGGATATTGCAACAAAACCCTAACCCTAACCAAAAGTGATAAAATACTGAGTTTTCTGGATATTGCAACAAAACATTTACCCTAACCCTAACCAGAATTTAAAAAATACAGAGCTTTCTGGATATTGCAACAAAACCCTAACCCTAACCAAAAGTGATAAAATACTGAGTTTTCTGGATATTGCAACAAAACATTTACCTTTACCCTAACCAGAATTTAAAAAATACAGAGTTTTCTGGATATTGCAACAAAACATTTACCCTAACCCTAACCAGAATTTAAAAAATACAGAGTTTTCTGGATATTGCAACAAAACATTTACCCTAACCCTAACCAGAATTTAAAAAATACAGAGTTTTCTGGATATTGCAACAAAACATTTACCCTAACCCTAACCAGAATTTAAAAAATACAGAGTTTTCTGGATATTGCAACAAAACATTTACCCTAACCCTAACCAGAATTTAAAAAATACAGAGTTTTCTGGATATTGCAACAAAACCCTAACCTTAACCAAAAGTGCTAAAATACTGAGTTTTCTGGATATTGCAACAAAACCCTAACCCTAACCCTTACCCTAACCAGAATTTAAAAAATACAGAGTTTTCTGGATATTGCAACAAAACCCTAACCCTAACCAAAAGTGATAAAATACTGAGTTTTCTGGATATTGCAACAAAACATTTACCCTAACCCTAACCAGAATTTAAAAAATACAGAGTTTTCTGGATATTGCAACAAAACCCTAACCCTAACCAAAAGTGATAAAATACTGAGTTTTCTGGATATTGCAACAAAACAATTATTCTAACCCTAACCAGAATTCAAAAAATACAGAGTTTTCTGGATATTGCAACAAAACCCTAACCCTAACCAAAAGTGATAAAATACAGAGTTTTCTGGATATTGCAACAAAACCCTAACCTTAACCAAAAGTGATAAAATACTGAGTTTTCTGGATATTGCAACAAAACATTTACCCTAACCCTTACCCTAACCAGAATTTAAAAAATACAGAGTTTTGTGGATATTGCAACAAAACCCTAACCTTAACCAAAAGTGATAAAATACTGAGTTTTCTGGATATTGCAACAAAACATTTACCCTAACCCTAACCAGAATTTAAAAAATACAGAGTTTTCTGGATATTGCAACAAAACATTTACCCTAACGCTAAACAGAATTTAAAAAATACAGATTTTTATGGATATTGCAACAAAACCCTAACCCTAACCAAAAGTGATAAAATACTGAGTTTTCTGGATATTGCAACAAAACATTTACCCTAACCCTAACAAGAATTTAAAAAATACAGAGTTTTCTGGATATTGCAACAAAACATTTACCCTAACCCTAACCAGAATTTAAAAAATACAGAGTTTTCTGGATATTGCAACAAAACCCTTACCCTAACCAAAAGTGATAAAATACTGAGTTTTCTGGATATTGCAACAAAACATTTACCCTAACCCTAACAAGAATTTAAAAAATACAGAGTTTTCTGGATATTGCAACAAAACATTTACCCTAACCCTAACCAGAATTTAAAAAATACAGAGTTTTCTGGATATTGCAACAAAACATTTACCCTTACGCTAAACAGAATTTAAAAAATACAGATTTTTATGGATATTGCAACAAAACCCTAACCCTAACCAAAAGTGATAAAATACTGAGTTTTCTGGATATTGCAACAAATCCCTAACCCTAACCAAAAGTGATAAAATACTGAGTTTTCTGGATATTGCAACAAAACATTTACCCTAACCCTAACAAGAATTTAAAAAATACAGAGTTTTCTGGATATTGCAACAAAACATTTACCCTAACCCTAACCAGAATTTTTAAAATACAGAGTTTTCTGGATATTGCAACAAAACCCTAACCCTAACCAAAAGTGATAAAATACTGAGTTTTCTGGATATTGCAACAAAACATTTACCCTAACCCTAACCAGAATTCAAAAAATACAGAGTTTTCTGGATATTGCAACAAAACCCTAACCCTAACCAAAAGTGATAAAATACTGAGTTTTCTGGATATTGCAACAAAACATTTACCCTAACCCTAACCAGAATTTAAAAAATACAGAGTTTTCTGGATATTGCAACAAAACATTTACCCTAACCCTAACCAGAATTTAAAAAATACAGAGTTTTCTGGATATTGCAACAAAACATTTACCCTAACCCTAACCAGAATTTAAAAAATACAGAGTTTTCTGGATATTGCAACAAAACATTTACCCTAACCCTAACCAGAATTTAAAAAATACAGAGTTTTCTGGATATTGCAACAAAACATTTACCCTAACCCTAACCAGAATTTAAAAAATACAGAGTTTTCTGGATATTGCAACAAAACCCTAACCCTAACCAAAAGTGATAAAATACTGAGTTTTCTGGATATTGCAACAAAACATTTACCCTAACCCTAACCAGAATTTAAAAAATACAGAGCTTTCTGGATATTGCAACAAAACCCTAACCCTAACCAAAAGTGATAAAATACTGAGTTTTCTGGATATTGCAACAAAACATTTACCTTTACCCTAACCAGAATTTAAAAAATACAGAGTTTTCTGGATATTGCAACAAAACATTTACCCTAACCCTAACCAGAATTTAAAAAATACAGAGTTTTCTGGATATTGCAACAAAACATTTACCCTAACCCTAACCAGAATTTAAAAAATACAGAGTTTTCTGGATATTGCAACAAAACATTTACCCTAACCCTAACCAGAATTTAAAAAATACAGAGTTTTCTGGATATTGCAACAAAACATTTACCCTAACCCTAACCAGAATTTAAAAAATACAGAGTTTTCTGGATATTGCAACAAAACCCTAACCTTAACCAAAAGTGCTAAAATACTGAGTTTTCTGGATATTGCAACAAAACCCTAACCCTAACCCTTACCCTAACCAGAATTTAAAAAATACAGAGTTTTCTGGATATTGCAACAAAACCCTAACCCTAACAAAAAGTGATAAAATACTGAGTTTTCTGGATATTGCAACAAAACATTTACCCTAACCCTAACCAGAATTTAAAAAATACAGAGTTTTCTGGATATTGCAACAAAACCCTAACCCTAACCAAAAGTGATAAAATACTGAGTTTTCTGGATATTGCAACAAAACAATTATTCTAACCCTAACCAGAATTCAAAAAATACAGAGTTTTCTGGATATTGCAACAAAACCCTAACCCTAACCAAAAGTGATAAAATACAGAGTTTTCTGGATATTGCAACAAAACCCTAACCTTAACCAAAAGTGATAAAATACTGAGTTTTCTGGATATTGCAACAAAACATTTACCCTAACCCTTACCCTAACCAGAATTTAAAAAATACAGAGTTTTGTGGATATTGCAACAAAACCCTAACCTTAACCAAAAGTGATAAAATACTGAGTTTTCTGGATATTGCAACAAAACATTTACCCTAACCCTAACCAGAATTTAAAAAATACAGAGTTTTCTGGATATTGCAACAAAACCCTAACCCTAACCAAAAGTGATAAAATACTGAGTTTTCTGGATATTGCAACAAAACCCTAACCCTAACCCTTACCCTAACCAGAATTTAAAAAATACAGAGTTTTCTGGATATTGCAACAAAACCCTAACCCTAACCAAAAGTGATAAAATACTGAGTTTTCTGGATATTGCAACAAAACCCTAACCCTAACCAAAAGTGATAAAATACAGAGTTTTCTGGATATTGCAACAAAACCCTAACCCTAACCAAAAGTGATAAAATACAGAGTTTTCTGGATATTGCAACAAAACCCTAACCTTAACCAAAAGTGATAAAATACAGAGTTTTCTGGATATTGCAACAAAACATTTACCCTAACCCTAACCAGAATTTAAAAAATACAGAGTTTTCTGGATATTGCAACAAAACATTTACCCTAACCCTAACAAGAATTTAAAAAATACAGAGTTTTCTGGATATTGCAACAAAACATTTACCCTAACCCTAACCAGAATTTTTAAAATACAGAGTTTTCTGGATATTGCAACAAAACCCTAACCCTAACCAAAAGTGATAAAATACTGAGTTTTCTGGATATTGCAACAAAACATTTACCCTAACCCTAACCAGAATTCAAAAAATACAGAGTTTTCTGGATATTGCAACAAAACCCTAACCCTAACCAAAAGTGATAAAATACTGAGTTTTCTGGATATTGCAACAAAACATTTACCCTAACCCTAACCAGAATTTAAAAAATACAGAGTTTTCTGGATATTGCAACAAAACATTTACCCTAACCCTAACCAGAATTTAAAAAATACAGAGTTTTCTGGATATTGCAACAAAACATTTACCCTAACCCTAACCAGAATTTAAAAAATACAGAGTTTTCTGGATATTGCAACAAAACATTTACCCTAACCCTAACCAGAATTTAAAAAATACAGAGTTTTCTGGATATTGCAAC
Organism: Sepiola atlantica; assembly: GCA_963556195.1. Classification (NCBI taxonomy): domain Eukaryota; kingdom Metazoa; phylum Mollusca; class Cephalopoda; order Sepiida; family Sepiolidae; genus Sepiola; species Sepiola atlantica. Next base: position 577,872 of record CAUVYP010000088.1, on the reverse strand, counting down.
AAAACATTTACCCTAACCCTAACCAGAATTTAAAAAATACAGAGTTTTCTGGATATTGCAACAAAACCCTAACCCTAACCAAAAGTGATAAAATACTGAGTTTTCTGGATATTGCAACAAAACATTTACCCTAACCCTAACCAGAATTTAAAAAATACAGAGCTTTCTGGATATTGCAACAAAACCCTAACCCTAACCAAAAGTGATAAAATACTGAGTTTTCTGGATATTGCAACAAAACATTTACCTTTACCCTAACCAGAATTTAAAAAATACAGAGTTTTCTGGATATTGCAACAAAACATTTACCCTAACCCTAACCAGAATTTAAAAAATACAGAGTTTTCTGGATATTGCAACAAAACATTTACCCTAACCCTAACCAGAATTTAAAAAATACAGAGTTTTCTGGATATTGCAACAAAACATTTACCCTAACCCTAACCAGAATTTAAAAAATACAGAGTTTTCTGGATATTGCAACAAAACATTTACCCTAACCCTAACCAGAATTTAAAAAATACAGAGTTTTCTGGATATTGCAACAAAACCCTAACCTTAACCAAAAGTGCTAAAATACTGAGTTTTCTGGATATTGCAACAAAACCCTAACCCTAACCCTTACCCTAACCAGAATTTAAAAAATACAGAGTTTTCTGGATATTGCAACAAAACCCTAACCCTAACAAAAAGTGATAAAATACTGAGTTTTCTGGATATTGCAACAAAACATTTACCCTAACCCTAACCAGAATTTAAAAAATACAGAGTTTTCTGGATATTGCAACAAAACCCTAACCCTAACCAAAAGTGATAAAATACTGAGTTTTCTGGATATTGCAACAAAACAATTATTCTAACCCTAACCAGAATTCAAAAAATACAGAGTTTTCTGGATATTGCAACAAAACCCTAACCCTAACCAAAAGTGATAAAATACAGAGTTTTCTGGATATTGCAACAAAACCCTAACCTTAACCAAAAGTGATAAAATACTGAGTTTTCTGGATATTGCAACAAAACATTTACCCTAACCCTTACCCTAACCAGAATTTAAAAAATACAGAGTTTTGTGGATATTGCAACAAAACCCTAACCTTAACCAAAAGTGATAAAATACTGAGTTTTCTGGATATTGCAACAAAACATTTACCCTAACCCTAACCAGAATTTAAAAAATACAGAGTTTTCTGGATATTGCAACAAAACCCTAACCCTAACCAAAAGTGATAAAATACTGAGTTTTCTGGATATTGCAACAAAACCCTAACCCTAACCCTTACCCTAACCAGAATTTAAAAAATACAGAGTTTTCTGGATATTGCAACAAAACCCTAACCCTAACCAAAAGTGATAAAATACTGAGTTTTCTGGATATTGCAACAAAACCCTAACCCTAACCAAAAGTGATAAAATACAGAGTTTTCTGGATATTGCAACAAAACCCTAACCCTAACCAAAAGTGATAAAATACAGAGTTTTCTGGATATTGCAACAAAACCCTAACCTTAACCAAAAGTGATAAAATACAGAGTTTTCTGGATATTGCAACAAAACATTTACCCTAACCCTAACCAGAATTTAAAAAATACAGAGTTTTCTGGATATTGCAACAAAACATTTACCCTAACCCTAACAAGAATTTAAAAAATACAGAGTTTTCTGGATATTGCAACAAAACATTTACCCTAACCCTAACCAGAATTTTTAAAATACAGAGTTTTCTGGATATTGCAACAAAACCCTAACCCTAACCAAAAGTGATAAAATACTGAGTTTTCTGGATATTGCAACAAAACATTTACCCTAACCCTAACCAGAATTCAAAAAATACAGAGTTTTCTGGATATTGCAACAAAACCCTAACCCTAACCAAAAGTGATAAAATACTGAGTTTTCTGGATATTGCAACAAAACATTTACCCTAACCCTAACCAGAATTTAAAAAATACAGAGTTTTCTGGATATTGCAACAAAACATTTACCCTAACCCTAACCAGAATTTAAAAAATACAGAGTTTTCTGGATATTGCAACAAAACATTTACCCTAACCCTAACCAGAATTTAAAAAATACAGAGTTTTCTGGATATTGCAACAAAACATTTACCCTAACCCTAACCAGAATTTAAAAAATACAGAGTTTTCTGGATATTGCAACAAAACATTTACCCTAACCCTAACCAGAATTTAAAAAATACAGAGTTTTCTGGATATTGCAACAAAACCCTAACCCTAACCAAAAGTGATAAAATACTGAGTTTTCTGGATATTGCAACAAAACATTTACCCTAACCCTAACCAGAATTTAAAAAATACAGAGCTTTCTGGATATTGCAACAAAACCCTAACCCTAACCAAAAGTGATAAAATACTGAGTTTTCTGGATATTGCAACAAAACATTTACCTTTACCCTAACCAGAATTTAAAAAATACAGAGTTTTCTGGATATTGCAACAAAACATTTACCCTAACCCTAACCAGAATTTAAAAAATACAGAGTTTTCTGGATATTGCAACAAAACATTTACCCTAACCCTAACCAGAATTTAAAAAATACAGAGTTTTCTGGATATTGCAACAAAACATTTACCCTAACCCTAACCAGAATTTAAAAAATACAGAGTTTTCTGGATATTGCAACAAAACATTTACCCTAACCCTAACCAGAATTTAAAAAATACAGAGTTTTCTGGATATTGCAACAAAACCCTAACCTTAACCAAAAGTGCTAAAATACTGAGTTTTCTGGATATTGCAACAAAACCCTAACCCTAACCCTTACCCTAACCAGAATTTAAAAAATACAGAGTTTTCTGGATATTGCAACAAAACCCTAACCCTAACAAAAAGTGATAAAATACTGAGTTTTCTGGATATTGCAACAAAACATTTACCCTAACCCTAACCAGAATTTAAAAAATACAGAGTTTTCTGGATATTGCAACAAAACCCTAACCCTAACCAAAAGTGATAAAATACTGAGTTTTCTGGATATTGCAACAAAACAATTATTCTAACCCTAACCAGAATTCAAAAAATACAGAGTTTTCTGGATATTGCAACAAAACCCTAACCCTAACCAAAAGTGATAAAATACAGAGTTTTCTGGATATTGCAACAAAACCCTAACCTTAACCAAAAGTGATAAAATACTGAGTTTTCTGGATATTGCAACAAAACATTTACCCTAACCCTTACCCTAACCAGAATTTAAAAAATACAGAGTTTTGTGGATATTGCAACAAAACCCTAACCTTAACCAAAAGTGATAAAATACTGAGTTTTCTGGATATTGCAACAAAACATTTACCCTAACCCTAACCAGAATTTAAAAAATACAGAGTTTTCTGGATATTGCAACAAAACCCTAACCCTAACCAAAAGTGATAAAATACTGAGTTTTCTGGATATTGCAACAAAACCCTAACCCTAACCCTTACCCTAACCAGAATTTAAAAAATACAGAGTTTTCTGGATATTGCAACAAAACCCTAACCCTAACCAAAAGTGATAAAATACTGAGTTTTCTGGATATTGCAACAAAACCCTAACCCTAACCAAAAGTGATAAAATACAGAGTTTTCTGGATATTGCAACAAAACCCTAACCTTAACCAAAAGTGATAAAATACTAAGTTTTCTGGATATTGCAACAAAACCCTAACCCTAACCCTTACCCTAACCAGAATTTAAAAAATACAGAGTTTTCTGGATATTGCAACAAAACCCTAACCTTAACCAAAAGTGATAAAATACTGAGTTTTCTGGATATTGCAACAAAACATTTACCCTAACCCTAACAAGAATTTAAAAAATACAGAGTTTTCTGGATATTGCAACAAAACATTTACCCTAACCCTAACCAGAATTTAAAAAATACAGAGTTTTCTGGATATTGCAACAAAACCCTAACCCTAACCAAAAGTGATAAAATACAGAGTTTTCTGGATATTGCAACAAAACCCTTACCCTAACCAAAAGTGATAAAATACTGAGTTTTCTGGATATTGCAACAAAACATTTACCCTAACCCTAACCAGAATTTAAAAAATACAGAGTTTTCTGGATATTGCAACAAAACATTTACCCTAACGCTAAACAGAATTTAAAAAATACAGATTTTTATGGATATTGCAACAAAACCCTAACCCTAACCAAAAGTGATAAAATACTGAGTTTTCTGGATATTGCAACAAAACATTTACCCTAACCCTAACCAGAATTTAAAAAATACAGAGTTTTCTGGATATTGCAACAAAACCCTAACCCTAACCAACCGTGATAAAATACTGAGTTTTCTGGATATTGCAACAAAACCCTAACTCTAACCAAAAGTGATAAAATACTGAGTTTTCTGGATATTGCAACAAAACCCTAACCCTAACCAAAAGTGATAAAATACAGAGTTTTCTGGATATTGCAACAAAACCCTAACCTTAACCAAAAGTGATAAAATACTGAGTTTTCTGGATATTGCAACAAAACCCTTACCCTAACCCTTACCCTAACCAGAATTTAAAAAATACAGAGTTTTCTGGATATTGCAACAAAACCCTAACCTTAACCAAAAGTGATAAAATACTGAGTTTTCTGGATATTGCAACAAAACATTTACCTTTACCCTAACCAGAATTTAAAAAATACAGAGTTTTCTGGATATTGCAACAAACATTTATCCTAACCCTAACCAGAATTTACAAAATACAGAGTTTTCTGGATATTGCAACAAAACCCTAACCCTAACCAAAAGTGATAAAATACTGAGTTTTCTGGATATTGCAACAAAACCCTAACCCTAACCCTTACTCTAACCAGAATTTAAAAAATACAGAGTTTTCTGGATATTGCAACAAAACCCTAACCCTAACCAAAAGTGATAAAATACTGAGTTTTCTGGATATTGCAACAAAACCCTAACCCTAACCCTTACCCTAACCAGAATTTAAAAAATACAGAGTTTTCTGGATATTGCAACAAAACCCTAACCCTAACCAAAAGTGATAAAATACTGAGTTTTCTGGATATTGCAACAAAACCCTAACCCTAACCAAAAGTGATAAAATACAGAGTTTTCTGGATATTGCAACAAAACCCTAACCTTAACCAAAAGTGATAAAATACTGAGTTTTCTGGATATTGCAACAAAACCCTAACCCTAACCCTTACCCTAACCAGAATTTAAAAAATACAGAGTTTTCTGGATATTGCAACAAAACCCTAACCTTAACCAAAAGTGATAAAATACTGAGTTTTCTGGATATTGCAACAAAACATTTACCCTAACCCTAACCAGAATTTTTAAAAATACAGAGTTTTCTGGATATTGCAACAAAACATTTATCCTAACCCTAACCAGAATTTAAAAAATACAGAGTTTTCTGGATATTGCAACAAAACCCTAACCCTAACCAAAAGTGATAAAATACTGAGTTTTCTGGATATTGCAACAAAACCCTAACCCTAACCCTTACTCTAACCAGAATTTATAAAATACAGAGTTTTCTGGATATTGCAACAAAACCCTAACCCTAACCAACAATGATAAAATACTGAGTTTTCTGGATATTGCAACAAAACCCTAACCCTAACCCTTACTCTAACCAGAATTTAAAAAATACAGAGTTTTCTGGATATTGCAACAAAACCCTAACCCTAACCAAAAGTGATAAAATACTGAGTTTTCTGGATATTGCAACAAAACATTTACCCTAACCCTAACCAGGATTTAAAAAATACAGAGTTTTCTGGATATTGCAACAAAACCCTAACCCTAACCAAAAGTGATAAAATACTGAGTTTTCTGGATATTGCAACAAAACATTTACCCTAACCCTAACAAGAATTTAAAAAATACAGAGTTTTCTGGATATTGCAACAAAACATTTACCCTAACCCTAACCAGAATTTAAAAAATACAGAGTTTTCTGGATATTGCAACAAAACATTTACCCTAACCCTAACCAGAATTTAAAAAATACAGAGTTTTCTGGATATTGCAACAAAACATTTACCCTAACCCTAACCAGAATTTAAAAAATACAGAGTTTTCTGGATATTGCAACAAAACCCTAACCCTAACCCTTACCCTAACCAGAATTTAAAAAATACAGAGTTTTCTGGATATTGCAACAAAACCCTAACCCTAACCAAAAGTGATAAAATACTAAGTTTTCTGGATATTGCAACAAAACATTTACCCTAACCCTAACCAGAATTTAAAAAATACAGAGTTTTCTGGATATTGCAACAAAACCCTAACCCTAACCAAAAGTGATAAAATACTGAGTTTTCTGGATATTGCAACAAAACCCTAACCCTAACCAAAAGTGATAAAATACTGAGTTTTCTGGATATTGCAACAAAACCCTAACCCTAACCAAAAGTGATAAAATACTGAGTTTTCTGGATATTGCAACAAAACTTTTACCCTAACCCTAACCAGAATTTAAAAAATACAGAGTTTTCTGGATATTGCAACAAAACCCTAACCCTAACCAACCGTGATAAAATACTGAGTTTTCTGGATATTGCAACAAAACCCTAACCCTAACCAAAAGTGATAAAATACTGAGTTTTCTGGATATTGCAACAAAACATTTACCCTAACCCTAACCAGAATTTTTAAAATAAAGAGTGTTCTGGATATGCAACAAAACCCTAACCCTAACCAAAAGTGATAAAATACTGAGTTTTCTGGATATTGCAACAAAACATTTACCCTAACCCTAACCAGAATTCAAAAAATACAGAGTTTTCTGGATATTGCAACAAAACCCTAACCCTAACCAAAAGTGATAAAATACTGAGTTTTCTGGATATTGCAACAAAACATTTACCCTAACCCTAACCAGAATTTTAAAAATACAGAGTTTTCTGGATATTGCAACAAAACATTTACCCTAACCCTAACCAGAATTTAAAAAATACAGAGTTTTCTGGATATTGCAACAAAACATTTACCCTAACCCTAACCAGAATTTAAAAAATACAGAGTTTTCTGGATATTGCAACAAAACATTTACCCTAACCCTAACCAGAATTTAAAAAATACAGAGTTTTCTGGATATTGCAACAAAACCCTAACCCTAACCCTTACCCTAACCAGAATTTAAAAAATACAGAGTTTTCTGGATATTGCAACAAAACCCTAACCCTAACCAAAAGTGATAAAATACTAAGTTTTCTGGATATTGCAACAAAACATTTACCCTAACCCTAACCAGAATTTAAAAAATACAGAGTTTTCTGGATATTGCAACAAAACCCTAACCCTAACCAAAAGTGATAAAATACTGAGTTTTCTGGATATTGCAACAAAACCCTAACCCTAACCAAAAGTGATAAAATACTGAGTTTTCTGGATATTGCAACAAAACCCTAACCCTAACCAAAAGTGATAAAATACTGAGTTTTCTGGATATTGCAACAAAACTTTTACCCTAACCCTAACCAGAATTTAAAAAATACAGAGTTTTCTGGATATTGCAACAAAACCCTAACCCTAACCAACCGTGATAAAATACTGAGTTTTCTGGATATTGCAACAAAACCCTAACCCTAACCAAAAGTGATAAAATACTGAGTTTTCTGGATATTGCAACAAAACATTTACCCTAACCCTAACCAGAATTTTTAAAATAAAGAGTGTTCTGGATATGCAACAAAACCCTAACCCTAACCAAAAGTGATAAAATACTGAGTTTTCTGGATATTGCAACAAAACATTTACCCTAACCCTAACCAGAATTCAAAAAATACAGAGTTTTCTGGATATTGCAACAAAACCCTAACCCTAACCAAAAGTGATAAAATACTGAGTTTTCTGGATATTGCAACAAAACATTTACCCTAACCCTAACCAGAATTTTAAAAATACAGAGTTTTCTGGATATTGCAACAAAACATTTACCCTAACCCTAACCAGAATTTAAAAAATACAGAGTTTTCTGGATATTGCAACAAAACATTTACCCTAACCCTAACCAGAATTTAAAAAATACAGAGCTTTCTGGATATTGCAACAAAACATTTACCCTAACCCTAACCAGAATTTAAAAAATACAGAGTTTTCTGGATATTGCAACAAAACCCTAACCCTAACCCTTACCCTAACCAGAATTTAAAAAATACAGAGTTTTCTGGATATTGCAACAACACCCTAACCCTAACCAAAAGTGATAAAATACTAAGTTTTCTGGATATTGCAACAAAACATTTACCCTAACCCTAACCAGAATTTAAAAAATACAGAGTTTTCTGGATATTGCAACAAAACCCTAACCCTAACCAAAAGTGATAAAATACTGAGTTTTCTGGATATTGCAACAAAACATTTACCCTAACCCTAACCAGAATTTAAAAAATACAGAGTTTTCTGGATATTGCAACAAAACCCTAACCCTAACCAAAAGTGATAAAATACTGAGTTTTCTGGATATTGCAACAAAACATTTACCCTAACCCTAACCAGAATTTTAAAAATACAGAGTTTTCTGGATATTGCAACAAAACATTTACCCTAACCCTAACCAGAATTTAAAAAATACAGAGTTTTCTGGATATTGCAACAAAACATTTACCCTAACCCTAACCAGAATTTAAAAAATACAGAGTTTTCTTGATATTGCAACAAAACATTTACCCTAACCCTAACCAGAATTTAAAAAATACAGAGTTTTCTGGATATTGCAACAAAACATTTACCCTAACCCTAACCAGAATTTAAAAAATACAGAGTTTTCTGGATATTGCAACAAAACCCTAACCCTAACCAAAAGTGATAAAATACTGAGTTTTCTGGATATTGCAACAAAACATTTACCCTAACCCTAACCAGAATTTAAAAAATACAGAGTTTTCTGGATATTGCAACAAAACCCTAACCCTAACCAAAAGTGATAAAATACATAGTTTTCTTGATATTGCAACAAAACCCTAACCCTAACCAAAAGTGATAAAATACTGAGTTTTCTGGATATTGCAACAAAACCCTAACCCTTACCCTTACCCTAACCAGAATTTAAAAAATACAGAGGTTTCTGGATATTGCAACAAAACATTTACCCTAACCCTAACCAGAATTTAAAAAATACAGAGTTTTCTGGATATTGCAACAAAACCCTAACCCTAACCAAAAGTGATAAAATACAGAGTTTTCTGGATATTGCAACAAAACATTTACCCTAACCCTAACCAGAATTTAAAAAATACAGAGTTTTCTGGATATTGCAACAAAACCCTAACCCTAACCAAAAGTGATAAAATACTGAGTTTTCTGGATATTGCAACAAAACATTTACCCTAACCCTAACCAGAATTTAAAAAATACAGAGTTTTCTGGATATTGCAACAAAACCCTAACCCTAACCCTAACCCTAACCAAAAGTGATAAAATACTGAGTTTTCTAGATATTGCAACAAAACCCTAACCCTAACAAAAAGTGATAAAATACTGAGTTTTCTGGATATTGCAACAAAACCCTAACTCTTACCCTTACCCTAACCAGAATTTAAAAAATACAGAGTTTTCTGGATATTGCAACAAAACATTTACCCTAACCAAAAGTGATAAAATACTGATTTTTCTGGATATTGCAACAAAACATTTACCCTAACCCTAACCAGAATTTAAAAAATACAGAGTTTTCTGGATATTGCAACAAAACCCTAACCCTAACCAAAAGTGATAAAATACTGAGTTTTCTGGATATTGCAACAAAACATTTACCCTAACCCTAACCAGAATTTAAAAAATACAGAGTTTTCTGGATATTGCAACAAAATATTTACCCTAACCCTAACCAGAATTTAAAAAATACAGAGTTTTCTGGATATTGCAACAAAACATTTACCCTAACCCTAACCAGAATTTAAAAAATACAGAGTTTTCTGGATATTGCAACAAAACATTTACCCTAACCCTAACCAGAATTTAAAAAATACAGATTTTACTGGATATTGCAACAAAACCCTAACCCTAACCAAAAGTGATAAAATACTGAGTTTTCTGGATATTGCAACAAAACCCTAACCCTAACCCTTACCCTAACCAGAATTTAAAAAATACAGAGTTTTCTGGATATTGCAACAAAACATTTACCCTAACCCTAACCAGAATTTAAAAAATACAGAGTTTTCTGGATATTGCAACAAAACATTTACCCTAACCCTAACCAGAATTTAAAAAATACAGAGTTTTCTGGATATTGCAACAAAACCCTAACCCTAACCAAAAGTGATAAAATACTGAGTTTTCTGGATATTGCAACAAAACATTTACCCTAACCCTAACCAGAATTTAAAAAATACAGAGTTTTCTGGATATTGCAACAAAACATTTACCCTAACCCTAACCAGAATTTAAAAAATACAGAGTTTTCTGGATATTGCAACAAAACATTTACCCTAACCCTAACCAGAATTTAAAAAATACAGAGTTTTCTGGATATTGCAACAAAACATTTACCCTAACCCTAACCAGAATTTAAAAAATACAGAGTTTTCTGGATATTGCAACAAAACATTTACCCTAACCCTAACCAGAATTTAAAAAATACATAGTTTTCTGGATATTGCAACAAAACCCTAACCCTAACCAGAATTTAAAAAATACAGAGTTTTCTGGATATTGCAACAAAACATTTGCCCTAACCCTAACCAGAATTTAAAAAATACAGAGTTTCTGGATATTGCAACAAAACATTTACCCTAACCCTAACCAAAAGTGATAAAATACTGAGTTTTCTGGATATTGCAACAAAACATTTACCCTAACCCTAACCAGAATTTAAAAAATACAGAGTTTTCTGGATATTGCAACAAAACATTTACCTAACCCTAACCAGAATTTAAAAAATACAGAGTTTTCTGGATATTGCAACAAAACATTTACCCTAACCCTAACCAGAATTTAAAAAATACAGAGTTTTCTGAATATTGCAACAAAACATTTACCCTAACCTTAACCAGAATTTAAAAAATACAGAGTTTTCTGGATATTGCAACAAAACATTTACCCTAACCCTAACCAGAATTTAAAAAATACAGAGTTTTCTGGATATTGCAACAAAACATTTACCCTAACCCTAACCAGAATTTAAAAAATACAGAGTTTTCTGGATATTGCAACAAAACATTTACCCTAACCCTAACCAAAAGTGATAAAATACTGAGTTTTCTGGATATTGCAACAAAACATTTACCTTAACCCTAACCAGAATTTAAAAAATACAGAGTTTTCTGGATATTGCAACAAAACATTTACCCTAACCCTAACCAGAATTTAAAAAATACAGAGTTTTCTGGATATTGCAACAAAACATTTACCCTAACCCTAACCAGAATTAAAAAAATACAGAGTTTTCTGGATATTGCAACAAAACATTTACCCTAACCCTAACCAGAATTTAAAAAATACAGAGTTTTCTGGATATTGCAACAAAACATTTACCCTAACCAAAAGTGATAAAATACTGAGTTTTCTGGATATTGCAACAAAACCCTAACCCTAACCAAAAGTGATAAAATACTGAGTTTTCTGGATATTGCAACAAAACATTTACCCTAACCCTAACCAGAATTTAAAAAATACAGAGTTTTCTGGATATTTAACAAAACACTAACCCAACCAAAAGTGATAAAATACTGAGTTTTCTGGATATTGCAACAAAACATTTACCTTTACCCTAACCAGAATTTAAAAAATACAGAGTTTTCTGGATATTGCAACAAAACATTTACCCTAACCCTAACCAGAATTTAAAAAATACAGAGTTTTCTGGATATTGCAACAAAACATTTACCCTAACCCTAACCAGAATTTAAAAAATACAGAGTTTTCTGGATATTGCAACAAAACATTTACCCTAACCCTAACCAGAATTTAAAAAATACAGAGTTTTCTGGATATTGCAACAAAACATTTACCCTAACCCTAACCAGAATTTAAAAAATACAGAGTTTTCTGGATATTGCAACAAAACCCTAACCCTAACCAAAAGTGATAAAATACTGAGTTTTCTGGATATTGCAACAAAACATTTACCCTAACCCTAACCAGAATTTAAAAAATACAGAGTTTTCTGGATATTGCAACAAAACATTTACCCTAACCCTAACAAAAAGTGATAAAATACTGAGTTTTCTGGATATTGCAACAAAACATTTACCCTAACCCTAACCAGAATTTAAAAAATACAGAGTTTTCTGGATATTGCAACAAAACATTTACCCTAACCCTAACCAGAATTTAAAAAATACAGAGTTTTCTGGATATTGCAACAAAACATTTTCCCTAACCCTAACCAGAATTTAAAAAATACAGAGTTTTCTGGATATTGCAACAAAACATTTACCCTAACCTTAACCAGAATTTAAAAAATACAGAGTTTTCTGGATATTGCAACAAAACATTTACCCTAACCCTAACCAGAATTTAAAAAATACAGAGTTTTCTGGATATTGCAACAAAACATTTACCCTAACCCTAACCAGAATTTAAAAAATACAGAGTTTTCTGGATATTGCAACAAAACCCTAACCCTAACCAAAAGTGATAAAATACTGAGTTTTCTGGATATTGCAACAAAACATTTACCCTAACCCTAACCAGAATTTAAAAAATACAGAGTTTTCTAGATATTGCAACAAAACATTTACCCTAACCCTAACCAGAATTTAAAAAATACAGAGTTTTCTGGATATTGCAACAAAACATTTACCCTAACCCTAACCAGAATTTAAAAAATACAGAGTTTTCTGGATATTGCAACAAAACATTTACCCTAACCCTAACCAGAATTTAAAAAATACAGAGTTTTCTGGATATTGCAACAAAACCCTAACCCTAACCAAAAGTGATAAAATACTGAGTTTTCTGGATATTGCAACAAAACATTTACCCTAACCCTAACCAGAATTTAAAAAATACAGAGTTTTCTGGATATTGCAACAAAACATTTACCCTAACCCTAACCAGAATTTAAAAAATACAGAGTTTTCTGGATATTGCAACAAAACATTTACCCTAACCCTAACCAGAATTTAAAAAATACAGAGTTTTCTGGATATTGCAACAAAACCCAAACCCTAACCAAAAGTGATAAAATACTGAGTTTTCTGGATATTGCAACAAAACATTTACCCTAACCCTAACCAGAATTTAAAAAATACAGAGTTTTCTAGATATTGCAACAAAACATTTACCCTAACCCTAACCAGAATTTAAAAAATACAGAGTTTTCTGGATATTGCAACAAAACATATACTCTAACCCAAACCAAAAGTGATAAAATACTGAGTTTTCTGGATATTGCAACAAAACATTTACCCTAACCCTAACCAGAATTTAAAAAATACAGAGTTTTCTGGATATTGCAACAAAACATTTACCCTAACCCTAACCAGAATTTAAAAAATACAGAGTTTTCTGGATATTGCAACAAAACATTTATATTAACCCTAACCAGAATTTAAAAAATACAGAGTTTTCTGGATATTGCAACAAAACATTTACCCTAACCCTAACCAGAATTTAAAAAATACAGAGTTTTCTGAATATTGCAACAAAACATTTACCCTAACCAAAAGTGATAAAATACTGAGTTTTCTGGATATTGCAACAAAACATTTACCCTAACCCTAACCAGAATTTAAAAAATACAGAGTTTTCTGGATATTGCAACAAAACATTTACCCTAACCCTAACCAGAATTTAAAAAATACAGAGTTTTCTGGATATTGCAACAAAACCCTAACTCTTACCAAAAGTGATAAAATACTGAGTTTTCTGGATATTGCAACAAAACATTTACCCTAACCCTAACCAGAATTTAAAAAATACAGAGTTTTCTGGATATTGCAACAAAACATTTACCCTAACCCTAACCAGAATTTAAAAAATACAGAGTTTTCTGGATATTGCAACAAAACATTTACCCTAACCCTAACCAGAATTTAAAAAATACAGAGTTTTCTGAATATTGCAACAAAACATTTACCCTAACCAAAAGTGATAAAATACTGAGTTTTCTGGATATTGCAACAAAACATTTACCCTAACCCTAACCAGAATTTAAAAAATACAGAGTTTTCTGGATATTGCAACAAAACATTTACCCTAACCCTAACCAGAATTTAAAAAATACAGAGTTTTCTGGATATTGCAACAAAACCCTAACCCTAACCAAAAGTGATAAAATACTGAGTTTTCTGGATATTGCAACAAAACATTTACCCTAACCCTAACCAGAATTTAAAAAATACAGAGTTTTCTGGATATTGCAACAAAACATTTACCCTTACCCTTACCAGAATTTAAAAAATACAGAGTTTTCTAGATATTGCAACAAAACATTTACCCTAACCCTAACCAGAATTTAAAAAATACAGAGTTTTCTGGATATTGCAACAAAACATTTACCCTAACCCTAACCAGAATTTAAAAAATACAGAGTTTTCTGGATATTGCAACAAAACATTTACCCTAACCCTAACCAAAAGTGATAAAATACAGAGTTTTCTGGATATTGCAACAAAACCCTAACCCTAACCAAAAGTGATAAAATACTGAGTTTTCTGGATATTGCAACAAAACATTTACCCTAACCCTAACCAGAATTTAAAAAATACAGAGTTTTCTGGATATTGCAACAAAACCCTAACCCTAACCAAAAGTGATAAAATACTGAGTTTTCTGGATATTGCAACAAAACATTTACCCTAACCCTAACCAGAATTTAAAAAATACAGAGTTTTCTGGATATTGCAACAAAACATTTACCCTTACCCTTACCAGAATTTAAAAAATACAGAGTTTTCTAGATATTGCAACAAAACATTTACCCTAACCCTAACCAGAATTTAAAAAATACAGAGTTTTCTGGATATTGCAACAAAACATTTACCCTAACCCTAACCAAAAGTGATAAAATACAGAGTTTTCTGGATATTGCAACAAAACCCTAACCCTAACCAAAAGTGATAAAATACTGAGTTTTCTGGATATTGCAACAAAACATTTACCCTAACCCTAACCAGAATTTAAAAAATACAGATTTTTCTGGATATTGCAACAAAACCCTAACCCTAACCAAAAGTGATAAAATACTGAGTTTTCTGGATATTGCAACAAAACATTTACCCTAACCCTAACCAGAATTTAAAAAATACAGAGTTTTCTGGATATTGCAACAAAACATTTACCCTAACCCTAACCAGAATTTAAAAAATACAGAGTTTTCTGGATATTGCAACAAAACATTTACCCTAACCCTAACCAGAATTTAAAAAATACAGAGTTTTCTGGATATTGCAACAAAACATTTACCCTAACCCTAACCAGAATTTAAAAAATACAGAGTTTTCTGGATATTGCAACAAAACCCTAACCCTAACCAAAAGTGATAAAATACTGAGTTTTCTGGATATTGCAACAAAACATTTACCCTAACCCTAACCAAAAGTGATAAAATACTGAGTTTTCTGGATATTGCAACAAAACATTTACCCTAACCCTAACCAGAATTTAAAAAATACAGAGTTTTCTGGATATTGCAACAAAACCCTAACCCTAACCAAAAGTGATAAAATACTGAGTTTTCTGGATATTGCAACAAAACATTTACCCTAACCCTAACCAAAAGTGATAAAATACTGAGTTTTCTGGATATTGCAACAAAACGCTAACCCTAACCAAAAGTGATAAAATACTGAGTTTTCTGGATATTGCAACAAAACCCTAACCCTAACCAAAAGTGATAAAATACTGAGTTTTCTGGATATTGCAACAAAACATTTACCCTAACCCTAACCAGAATTTAAAAAATACAGAGTTTTCTGGATATTGCAACAAAACATTTACCCTAACCCTAACCAGAATTTAAAAAATACAGAGTTTTCTGGATATTGCAACAAAACATTTACCCTAACCCTAACCAGAATTTAAAAAATACAGAGTTTTCTGGATATTGCAACAAAACCCTAACCCTAACCAAAAGTGATAAAATACTGAGTTTTCTGGATATTGCAACAAAACATTTACCCTAACCCTAACCAGAATTTAAAAAATACAGAGTTTTCTGGATATTGCAACAAAACATTTACCCTAACCCTAACCAGAATTTAAAAAATACAGAGTTTTCTGGATATTGCAACAAAACATTTACCCTAACCCTAACCAGAATTTAAAAAATACAGAGTTTTCTGGATATTGCAACAAAACATTTACCCTAACCCTAACCAGAATTTAAAAAATACAGAGTTTTCTGGATATTGCAACAAAACCCTAACCCTAACCAAAAGTGATAAAATACTGAGTTTTCTGGATATTGCAACAAAACATTTACCCTAACCCTAACCAGAATTTAAAAAATACAGAGTTTTCTGGATATTGCAACAAAACATTTACCCTAACCCTAACCAGAATTTAAAAAATACAGAGTTTTCTGGATATTGCAACAAAACCCTAACCCTAACCAAAAGTGATAAAATACTGAGTTTTCTGGATATTGCAACAAAACCTTTACCCTAACCCTAACTAAAAGTGATAAAATACTGAGTTTTCTGGATATTGTAACAAAACGCTAACCCTAACCAAAAGTGATAAAATACTGAGTTTTCTGGATATTGCAACAAAACCCTAACCCTAACTAAAAGTGATAAAATACTGAGTTTTCTGGATATTGCAACAAAACATTTACCCTAACCCTAACCAGAATTTAAAAAATACAGAGTTTTCTGGATATTGCAACAAAACATTTACCCTAACCCTAACCAGAATTTAAAAAATACAGAGTTTTCTGGATATTGCAAGAAAACATTTACCCTAACCCTTACCAGAATTTAAAAAATACAGAGTTTTCTGGATATTGCAACAAAACATTTACCCTAACCCTAACCAGAATTTAAAAAATACAGAGTTTTCTGGATATTGCAACAAAACCCTAACCCTAACCAAAAGTGATAAAATACTGAGTTTTCTGGATATTGCAACAAAACATTTACCCTAACCCTAACCAGAATTTAAAAAATACAGAGTTTTCTGGATATTGCAACAAAACATTTACCCTAACCCTAACCAGAATTTAAAAAATACAGAGTTTTCTGGATATTGCAACAAAACATTTACCCTAACCCTAACCAGAATTTAAAAAATACAGAGTTTTCTGGATATTGCAACAAAACCCTAACCCTAACCAAAAGTGATAAAATACTGAGTTTTCTGGATATTGCAACAAAACCCTAACCCTAACCAAAAGTGATAAAATACTGAGTTTTCTGGATATTGCAACAAAACCCTAACCCTAACCAAAAGTGATAAAATACTGAGTTTTCTGGATATTGCAACAAAACATTTACCCTAACCCTAACCAGAATTTTAAAAATACAGAGTTTTCTGGATATTGCAACAAAACATTTACCCTAACCCTAACCAGAATTTAAAAAATACAGAGTTTTCTGGATATTGCAACAAAACATTTACCCTAACCCTAACCAGAATTTAAAAAATACAGAGTTTTCTGGATATTGCAACAAAACATTTACCCTAACCCTAACCAGAATTTAAAAAATACAGAGTTTTCTGGATATTGCAACAAAACATTTACCCTAACCCTAACCAGAATTTTAAAAATACAGAGTTTTCTGGATATTGCAACAAAACCCTAACCCTAACCAAAAGTGATAAAATACTGAGTTTTCTGGATATTGCAACAAAACATTTACCCTAACCCTAACCAGAATTTAAAAAATACAGAGTTTTCTAGATATTGCAACAAAACATTTACCCTAACCCTAACCAGAATTTAAAAAATAAAGAGTTTTCTGGATATTGCAACAAAACATATACTCTAACCCTAACCAAAAGTGATAAAATACTGAGTTTTCTGGATATTGCAACAAAACCCTAACCCTAACCAAAAGTGATAAAATACTGAGTTTTCTGGATATTGCAACAAAACATTTACCCTAACCCTAACCAGAATTTAAAAAATACAGAGTTTTCTGGATACTGCAACAAAACATTTACCCTAACCCTAACCAGAATTTAAAAAATACAGAGTTTTCTGGATATTGCAACAAAACATTTACCCTAACCCTAACCAGAATTTAAAAAATACAGAGTTTTCTGGATATTGCAACAAAACATTTACCCTAACCCTAACCAGAATTTAAAAAATACAGAGTTTTCTGGATATTGCAACAAAACATTTACCCTAACCCTAACCAAAAGTGATAAAATACAGAGTTTTCTGGATATTGCAACAAAACCCTAACCCTAACCAAAAGTGATAAAATACTGAGTTTTCTGGATATTGCAACAAAACATTTACCCTAACCCTAACCAGAATTTAAAAAATACAGAGTTTTCTGGATATTGCAACAAAACCCTAACCCTAACCAAAAGTGATAAAATACTGAGTTTTCTGGATATTGCAACAAAACATTTACCCTAACTCTAACCAGAATTTAAAAAATACAGAGTTTTCTGGATATTGCAACAAAACATTTACCCTACCTCTAACCAGAATTTAAAAAATACAGAGTTTTCTAGATATTGCAACAAAACATTTACCCTAACCCTAACCAGAATTTAAAAAATACAGAGTTTTCTGGATATTGCAACAAAACATTTACCCTAACCCTAACCAAAAGTGATAAAATACAGAGTTTTCTGGATATTGCAACAAAACCCTAACCCTAACCAAAAGTGATAAAATACTGAGTTTTCTGGATATTGCAACAAAACGTTTACCCTAACCCTAACCAGAATTTAAAAAATACAGATTTTTCTGGATATTGCAACAAAACCCTAACCCTAACCAAAAGTGATAAAATACTGAGTTTTCTGGATATTGCAACAAAACATTTACCCTAACCCTAACCAGAATTTAAAAAATACAGAGTTTTCTGGATATTGCAACAAAACATTTACCCTAACCCTAACCAGAATTTAAAAAATACAGAGTTTTCTGGATATTGCAACAAAACATTTACCCTAACCCTAACCAGAATTTAAAAAATACAGAGTTTTCTGGATATTGCAACAAAACATTTACCCTAACCCTAACCAGAATTTAAAAAATACAGAGTTTTCTGGATATTGCAACAAAACCCTAACCCTAACCAAAAGTGATAAAATACTGAGTTTTCTGGATATTGCAACAAAACATTTACCCTAACCCTAACCAGAATTTAAAAAATACAGATTTTTCTGGATATTGCAACAAAACCCTAACCCTAACCAAAAGTGATAAAATACTGAGTTTTCTGGATATTGCAACAAAACATTTACCCTAACCCTAACCAGAATTTAAAAAATACAGAGTTTTCTGGATATTGCAACAAAACATTTACCCTAACCCTAACCAGAATTTAAAAAATACAGAGTTTTCTGGATATTGCAACAAAACATTTACCCTAACCCTAACCAGAATTTAAAAAATACAGAGTTTTCTGGATATTGCAACAAAACCCTAACCCTAACTAAAAGTGATAAAATACTGAGTTTTCTGGATATTGCAACAAAACATTTACCCTAACCCTAACCAGAATTTAAAAAATACAGAGTTTTCTGGATATTGCAACAAAACATTTACCCTAACCCTAACCAGAATTTAAAAAATACAGAGTTTTCTGGATATTGCAACAAAACCCTAACCCTAACCAAAAGTGATAAAATACTGAGTTTTCTGGATATTGCAACAAAACATTTACCCTAACCCTAACCAGAATTTAAAAAATACAGAGTTTTCTGGATATTGCAACAAAACATTTACCCTAACCCTAACCAGAATTTAAAAAATACAGAGTTTTCTGGATATTGCAACAAAACCCTAACCCTAACCAAAAGTGATAAAATACTGAGTTTTCTGGATATTGCAACAAAACATTTACCCTAACCCTAACCAAAAGTGATAAAATACTGAGTTTTCTGGATATTGCAACAAAACGCTAACCCTAACCAAAAGTGATAAAATACTGAGTTTTCTGGATATTGCAACAAAACCCTAACCCTAACCAAAAGTGATAAAATACTGAGTTTTCTGGATATTGCAACAAAACATTTACCCTAACCCTAACCAGAATTTAAAAAATACAGAGTTTTCTGGATATTGCAACAAAACATTTACCCTAACCCTAACCAGAATTTAAAAAATACAGAGTTTTCTGGATATTGCAACAAAACATTTACCCTAACCCTAACCAGAATTTAAAAAATACAGAGTTTTCTGGATATTGCAACAAAACATTTACCCTAACCCTAACCAGAATTTAAAAAATACAGAGTTTTCTGGATATTGCAACAAAACCCTAACCCTAACCAAAAGTGATAAAATACTGAGTTTTCTGGATATTGCAACAAAACATTTACCCTAACCCTAACCAGAATTTAAAAAATACAGAGTTTTCTGGATATTGCAACAAAACATTTACCCTAACCCTAACCAGAATTTAAAAAATACAGAGTTTTCTGGATATTGCAACAAAACATTTACCCTAACCCTAACCAGAATTTAAAAAATACAGAGTTTTCTGGATATTGCAACAAAACCCTAACCCTAACCAAAAGTGATAAAATACTGAGTTTTCTGGATATTGCAACAAAACCCTAACCCTAACCAAAAGTGATAAAATACTGAGTTTTCTGGATATTGCAACAAAACCCTAACCCTAACCAAAAGTGATAAAATACTGAGTTTTCTGGATATTGCAACAAAACATTTACCCTAACCCTAACCAGAATTTTAAAAATACAGAGTTTTCTGGATATTGCAACAAAACATTTACCCTAACCCTAACCAGAATTTAAAAAATACAGAGTTTTCTGGATATTGCAACAAAACATTTACCCTAACACTAACAAGAATTTAAAAAATACAGAGTTTTCTGGATATTGCAACAAAACATTTACCCTAACCCTAACCAGAATTTAAAAAATACAGAGTTTTCTGGATATTGCAACAAAACATTTACCCTAACCCTAACCAGAATTTTAAAAATACAGAGTTTTCTGGATATTGCAACAAAACCCTAACCCTAACCAAAAGTGATAAAATACTGAGTTTTCTGGATATTGCAACAAAACATTTACCTTAACCCTAACCAGAATTTAAAAAATACAGAGTTTTCTAGATATTGCAACAAAACATTTACCCTAACCCTAACCAGAATTTAAAAAATAAAGAGTTTTCTGGATATTGCAACAAAACATATACTCTAACCCTAACCAAAAGTGATAAAATACTGAGTTTTCTGGATATTGCAACAAAACCCTAACCCTAACCAAAAGTGATAAAATACTGAGTTTTCTGGATATTGCAACAAAACATTTACCCTTACCCTAACCAGAATTTAAAAAATACAGAGTTTTCTGGATATTGCAACAAAACATTTACCCTAACCCTAACCAGAATTTAAAAAATACAGAGTTTTCTGGATATTGCAACAAAACATTTACCCTAACCCTAACCAGAATTTAAAAAATACAGAGTTTTCTGGATATTGCAACAAAACCCTAACCCTAACCAAAAGTGATAAAATACTGAGTTTTCTGGATATTGCAACAAAACATTTACCCTAACCCTAACCAAAAGTGATAAAATACTGAGTTTTCTGGATATTGCAACAAAACGCTAACCCTAACCAAAAGTGATAAAATACTGAGTTTTCTGGATATTGCAACAAAACCCTAACCCTAACCAAAAGTGATAAAATACTGAGTTTTCTGGATATTGCAACAAAACATTTACCCTAACCCTAACCAGAATTTAAAAAATACAGAGTTTTCTGGATATTGCAACAAAACATTTACCCTAACCCTAACCAGAATTTAAAAAATACAGAGTTTTCTGGATATTGCAACAAAACATTTACCCTAACCCTAACCAGAATTTAAAAAATACAGAGTTTTCTGGATATTGCAACAAAACATTTACCCTAACCCTAACCAGAATTTAAAAAATACAGAGTTTTCTGGATATTGCAACAAAACCCTAACCCTAACCAAAAGTGATAAAATACTGAGTTTTCTGGATATTGCAACAAAACCCTAACCCTAACCAAAAGTGATAAAATACTGAGTTTTCTGGATATTGCAACAAAACCCTAACCCTAACCAAAAGTGATAAAATACTGAGTTTTCTGGATATTGCAACAAAACATTTACCCTAACCCTAACCAGAATTTAAAAAATACAGAGTTTTCTAGATATTGCAACAAAACATTTACCCTAACCCTAACCAGAATTTAAAAAATACAGAGTTTTCTGGATATTGCAACAAAACATATACTCTAACCCTAACCAAAAGTGATAAAATACTGAGTTTTCTGGATATTGCAACAAAACCCTAACCCTAACCAAAAGTGATAAAATACTGAGTTTTCTGGATATTGCAACAAAACATTTACCCTAACCCTAACCAGAATTTAAAAAATACAGAGTTTTCTGGATATTGCAACAAAACATTTACCCTAACCCTAACCAGAATTTAAAAAATACAGAGTTTTCTGGATATTGCAACAAAACATTTACCCTAACCCTAACCAGAATTTAAAAAATACAGAGTTTTCTGGATATTGCAACAAAACACTAACCCTAACCAAAAGTGATAAAATACTGAGTTTTCTGGATATTGCAACAAAACATTTACCCTAACCCTAACCAGAATTTAAAAAATACAGAGTTTTCTTGATATTGCAACAAAACATTTACCCTAACCCTAACAAGAATTTAAAAAATACTGAGTTTTCTGGATATTGCAACAAAACATATACTCTAACCCTAACCAAAAGTGATAAAATACTGAGTTTTCTGGATATTGCAACAAAACCCTAACCCTAACCAAAAGTGATAAAATACTGAGTTTTCTGGATATTGCAACAAAACATTTACCCTAACCCTAACCAGAATTTAAAAAATACAGAGTTTACTGGATATTGCAACAAAACCCTAACCCTAACCAAAAGTGATAAAATACTGAGTTTTCTGGATATTGCAACAAAACATTTACCCTAACCCTAACCAGAATTTAAAAAATACAGAGTTTTCTGGATATTGCAACAAAACATTTACCCTAACCCTAACCAGAATTTAAAAAATACAGAGTTTTCTGGATATTGCAACAAAACCCTAACCCTAACCAAAAGTGATAAAATACTGAGTTTTCTGGATATTGCAACAAAACCCTAACCCTAACCAAAAGTGATAAAATACTGAGTTTTCTGGATATTGCAACAAAACATTTACCCTAACCCTAACCAGAATTTAAAAAATACAGAGTTTTCTGGATATTGCAACAAAACCCTAACCCTAACCAAAAGTGATAAAATACTGAGTTTTCTGGATATTGCAACAAAACATTTACCCTAACCCTAACCAGAATTTAAAAAATACAGAGTTTTCTGGATATTGCAACAAAACATTTACCCTAACCCTTACTAGAATTTAAAAAATACAGAGTTTTCTGGATATTGCAACAAAACATTTACCCTTACCCTTACCAGAATTTAAAAAATACAGAGTTTTCTAGATATTGCAACAAAACATTTACCCTAACCCTAACCAGAATTTAAAAAATACAGAGTTTTCTGAATATTGCAACAAAACATTTACCCTAACCCTAACCAGAATTTAAAAAATACATAGTTTTCTGGATATTGCAACAAAACATTTACCCTAACTCTAACCAGAATTTAAAAAATACAGAGTTTTCTGGATATTGCAACAAAACATTTACCCTAACCCTAACCAGAATGTAAAAAATACAGAGTTTTCTGGATATTGCAACAAAACATTTACCCTAACCCTAACCAGAATTTTAAAAATACAGAGTTTTCTGGATATTGCAACAAAACCCTAACCCTAACCAAAAGTGATAAAATACTGAGTTTTCTGGATATTGCAACAAAACATTTACCCTAACCCTAACCAGAATTTAAAAAATACAGAGTTTTCTGGATATTGCAACAAAACATTTACCCTAACCCTAACCAGAATTTAAAAAATACAGAGTTTTCTGGATATTGCAACAAAACATTTACCCTAACCCTAACCAGAATTTAAAAAATACAGAGTTTTCTGGATATTGCAACAAAACATTTACCCTAACCCTAACCAGAATTTAAAAAATACAGAGTTTTCTGGATATTGCAACAAAACATTTACCCTAACCCTAACCAGAATTTAAAAAATACAGAGTTTTCTGGATATTGCAACAAAACCCTAACCCTAACCAAAAGTGATAAAATACTGAGTTTTCTGGATATTGCAACAAAACCCTAACCCTAACCAAAAGTGATAAAATACTGAGTTTTCTGGATATTGCAACAAAACCCTAACCCTAACCAAAAGTGATAAAATACTGAGTTTTCTGGATATTGCAACAAAACATTTACCGTAACCCTAACCAGAATTTAAAAAATACAGAGTTTTCTGGATATTGCAACAAAACATTTACCCTAACCCTAACCAGAATTTAAAAAATACAGAGTTTTCTGGATATTGCAACAAAACATTTACCCTAACCCTAACCAGAATTTAAAAAATACAGAGTTTTCTGGATATTGCAACAAAACATTTACCCTAACCCTAACCAGAATTTAAAAAATACAGAGTTTTCTGGATATTGCAACAAAACATTTACCCTAACCCTAACCAGAATTTTAAAAATACAGAGTTTTCTGGATATTGCAACAAAACCCTAACCCTAACCAAAAGTGATAAAATACTGAGTTTTCTGGATATTGCAACAAAACATTTACCCTAACCCTAACCAGAATTTAAAAAATACAGAGTTTTCTAGATATTGCAACAAAACATTTACCCTAACCCTAACCAGAATTTAAAAAATACAGAGTTTTCTGGATATTGCAACAAAACATATACTCTAACCCTAACCAAAAGTGATAAAATACTGAGTTTTCTGGATATTGCAACAAAACCCTAACCAAAAGTGATAAAATACTGAGTTTTCTGGATATTGCAACAAAACATTTACCCTAACCCTAACCAGAATTTAAAAAATACAGAGTTTTCTGGATATTGCAACAAAACATTTACCCTAACCCTAACCAGAATTTAAAAAATACAGAGTTTTCTGGATATTGCAACAAAACATTTACCCTAACCCTAACCAGAATTTAAAAAATACAGAGTTTTCTGGATATTGCAACAAAACACTAACCCTAACCAAAAGTGATAAAATACTGAGTTTTCTGGATATTGCAACAAAACATTTACCCTAACCCTAACCAGAATTTAAAAAATACAGAGTTTTCTGGATATTGCAACAAAACATTTACCCTAACCCTAACAAGAATTTAAAAAATACTGAGTTTTCTGGATATTGCAACAAAACATATACTCTAACCCTAACAAAAAGTGATAAAATACTGAGTTTTCTGGATATTGCAACAAAACCCTAACCCTAACCAAAAGTGATAAAATACTGAGTTTTCTGGATATTGCAACAAAACATTTACCCTAACCCTAACCAGAATTTAAAAAATACAGAGTTTACTGGATATTGCAACAAAACCCTAACCCTAACCAAAAGTGATAAAATACTGAGTTTTCTGGATATTGCAACAAAACATTTACCCTAACCCTAACCAGAATTTAAAAAATACAGAGTTTTCTGGATATTGCAACAAAACATTTACCCTAACCCTAACCAGAATTTAAAAAATACAGAGTTTTCTGGATATTGCAACAAAACCCTAACCCTAACCAAAAGTGATAAAATACTGAGTTTTCTGGATATTGCAACAAAACCCTAACCCTAACCAAAAGTGATAAAATACTGAGTTTTCTGGATATTGCAACAAAACATTTACCCTAACCCTAACCAGAATTTAAAAAATACAGAGTTTTCTGGATATTGCAACAAAACATTTACCCTAACCCTTACCAGAATTTAAAAAATACAGAGTTTTCTGGATATTGCAACAAAACATTTACTCTTACCCTTACCAGAATTTAAAAAATACAGAGTTTTCTAGATATTGCAACAAAACATTTACCCTAACCCTAACCAGAATTTAAAAAATACAGAGTTTTCTGGATATTGCAACAAAACATTTACCCTAACCCTAACCAGAATTTAAAAAATACAGAGTTTTCTGGATATTGCAACAAAACATTTACCCTAACCCTAACCAGAATTTAAAAAATACAGAGTTTTCTGGATATTGCAACAAAACATTTACCCTAACCCTAACCAGAATTTAAAAAATACAGAGTTTTCTGGATATTGCAACAAAACATTTACCCTAACCCTAACCAGAATTTTAAAAATACAGAGTTTTCTGGATATTGCAACAAAACCTAACCCTAACCAAAAGTGATAAAATACTGAGTTTTCTGGATATTGCAACAAAACATTTACCCTAACCCTAACCAGAATTTAAAAAATACAGAGTTTTCTGGATATTGCAACAAAACATTTACCCTAACCCTTACCAGAATATAAAAAATACAGAGTTTTCTGGATATTGCAACAAAACATTTACCCTTACCCTTACCAGAATTTAAAAAATACAGAGTTTTCTAGATATTGCAACAAAACATTTACCCTAACCCTAACCAGAATTTAAAAAATACAGAGTTTTCTGGATATTGCAACAAAACATTTACCCTAACCCTAACCAGAATTTAAAAAATACAGAGTTTTCTGGATATTGCAACAAAACATTTACCCTAACCCTAACCAGAATTTAAAAAATACAGAGTTTTCTGGATATTGCAACAAAACCCTAACCCTAACCAAAAGTGATAAAATACTGAGTTTTCTGGATATTGCAACAAAACATTTACCCTAACCCTAACCAGAATTTTAAAAATACAGAGTTTTCTGGATATTGCAACAAAACATTTACCCTTACACTTACCAGAATTTAAAAAATACAGAGTTTTCTGGATATTGCAACAAAACATTTACCCTTACCCTTACCAGAATTTAAAAAATACAGAGTTTTCTAGATATTGCAACAAAACATTTACCCTAACCCTAACCAGAATTTAAAAAATACAGAGTTTTCTGGATATTGCAACAAAACATTTACCCTAACCCTAACCAGAATTTAAAAAATACAGAGTTTTCTGGATATTGCAACAAAACATTTACCCTAACCCTAACCAGAATTTAAAAAATACAGAGTTTTCTGGATATTGCAACAAAACCCTAACTTTAACCAAAAGTGATAAAATACTGAGTTTTCTGGATATTGCAACAAAACCCTAACCCTAACCCTTACCCTAACCAGAATTAAAAAAATACAGAGTTTTCTGGATATTGCAACAAAATCCTAACCCTAACCAAAAGTGATAAAATACTGAGTTTTCTGGATATTGCAACAAAACCCTAACCCTAACCCTTACCCTAACAAGAATTTAAAAAATACAGAGTTTTCTGGATATTGCAACAAACCCTTAACCCTAACCAAAAGTGATAAAATACAGAGTTTTCTGGATATTGCAACAAAACCTAACCCTAACCAAAAGTGATAAAATACAGAGTTTTCTGGATATTGCAACAAAACCCTAACCCTAACCAAAAGTGATAAAATACTGAGTTTTCTGGATATTGCAACAAAACCCTAACCCTAACCCTTACCCTAACCAGAATTTAAAAAATATAGAGTTTTCTGGATATTGCAACAAAACCCTAACCTTAACCAAAAGTGATAAAATACTGAGTTTTCTGGATATTGCAACAAAACATTTACCCTAACCCTAACCAGAATTTAAAAAATACAGAATTTTCTGGATATTGCAACAAAACATTTACCCTAACCCTAACCAGAATTTAAAAAATACAGAGTTTTCTGGATATTGCAACAAAACATTTACCCTAACCCTAACCAGAATTTAAAAAATACAGAGTTTTCTGGATATTGCAACAAAACATTTACCCTAACCCTAACCAGAATTTAAAAAATACAGAGTTTTCTGGATATTGCAACAAAACCCTAACCCTAACCAAAAGTGATAAAATACTGAGTTTTCTGGATATTGCAACAAAACATTTACCCTAACCCTAACCAGAATTTAAAAAATACAGAGTTTTCTGGATATTGCAACAAAACCCTAACCCTAACCAAAAGTGATAAAATACTGAGTTTTCTGGATATTGCAACAAAATATTTACCCTAACCCTAACCAGAATTTAAAAAATACAGAGTTTTCTGGATATTGCAACAAAACATTTACCCTAACCCTAACCAGAATTTAAAAAATACAGAGTTTTCTGGATATTGCAACAAAACATTTACCCTAACCCTAACCAGAATTTAAAAAATACAGAGTTTTCTTGATATTGCAACAAAACCCTAACCCTAACCAAAAGTGATAAAATACTGAGTTTTCTAGATATTGCAACAAAACATTTACCCTAACCCTAACCAGAATTTAAAAAATACAGAGTTTTCTGGATATTGCAACAAAACCCTAACCCTAACCAAAAGTGATAAAATACTGAGTTTTCTGGATATTGCAACAAAACATTTACCCTAACCCTACCCAGAATTTAAAAAATACAGAGTTTTCTGGATATTGCAACAAAACCCTAACCCTAACCAAAAGTGATAAAATACTGAGTTTTCTGGATATTGCAACAAAACATTTACCCATACCCTAACCAGAATTTTAAAAATACAGAGTTTTCTGGATATTGCAACAAAACATTTACCCTAACCCTAACCAGAATTTAAAAAATACAGAGTTTTCTGGATATTGCAACAAAACCCTAACCCTAACCAAAAGTGATAAAATACTGAGTTTTCTGGATATTGCAACAAAACATTTACACTAACCCTAACCAGAATTTAAAAAATACAGAGTTTTCTGGATATTGCAACAAAACCCTAACCCTAACCAAAAGTGATAAAATACTGAGTTTTCTGGATATTGCAACAAAACCCTAACCCTAACCCTTACCCTAACCAGAATTTAAAAAATACAGAGTTTTCTGGATATTGCAACAAAATCCTAACCCTAACCAAAAGTGATAAAATACTGAGTTTTCTGGATATTGCAACAAAACCCTAACCCTAACCAAAAGTGATAAAATACTGAGTTTTCTGGATATTGCAACAAAACATTTACCCTAA
The DNA here is from genome assembly GCA_963556195.1 of Sepiola atlantica. Classification (NCBI taxonomy): domain Eukaryota; kingdom Metazoa; phylum Mollusca; class Cephalopoda; order Sepiida; family Sepiolidae; genus Sepiola; species Sepiola atlantica. The sequence continues at coordinate 548,764 of CAUVYP010000088.1, read as the reverse complement.
CCCTAACCAGAATTTAAAAAATACAGAGTTTTCTGGATATTGCAACAAAACATTTACCCTAACCCTAACCAGAATTTAAAAAATACAGAGTTTTCTGGATATTGCAACAAAACATTTACCCTAACCCTAACCAGAATTTAAAAAATACAGAGTTTTCTGGATATTGCAACAAAACACTAACCCTAACCAAAAGTGATAAAATACTGAGTTTTCTGGATATTGCAACAAAACATTTACCCTAACCCTAACCAGAATTTAAAAAATACAGAGTTTTCTTGATATTGCAACAAAACATTTACCCTAACCCTAACAAGAATTTAAAAAATACTGAGTTTTCTGGATATTGCAACAAAACATATACTCTAACCCTAACCAAAAGTGATAAAATACTGAGTTTTCTGGATATTGCAACAAAACCCTAACCCTAACCAAAAGTGATAAAATACTGAGTTTTCTGGATATTGCAACAAAACATTTACCCTAACCCTAACCAGAATTTAAAAAATACAGAGTTTACTGGATATTGCAACAAAACCCTAACCCTAACCAAAAGTGATAAAATACTGAGTTTTCTGGATATTGCAACAAAACATTTACCCTAACCCTAACCAGAATTTAAAAAATACAGAGTTTTCTGGATATTGCAACAAAACATTTACCCTAACCCTAACCAGAATTTAAAAAATACAGAGTTTTCTGGATATTGCAACAAAACCCTAACCCTAACCAAAAGTGATAAAATACTGAGTTTTCTGGATATTGCAACAAAACCCTAACCCTAACCAAAAGTGATAAAATACTGAGTTTTCTGGATATTGCAACAAAACATTTACCCTAACCCTAACCAGAATTTAAAAAATACAGAGTTTTCTGGATATTGCAACAAAACCCTAACCCTAACCAAAAGTGATAAAATACTGAGTTTTCTGGATATTGCAACAAAACATTTACCCTAACCCTAACCAGAATTTAAAAAATACAGAGTTTTCTGGATATTGCAACAAAACATTTACCCTAACCCTTACTAGAATTTAAAAAATACAGAGTTTTCTGGATATTGCAACAAAACATTTACCCTTACCCTTACCAGAATTTAAAAAATACAGAGTTTTCTAGATATTGCAACAAAACATTTACCCTAACCCTAACCAGAATTTAAAAAATACAGAGTTTTCTGGATATTGCAACAAAACATTTACCCTAACCCTAACCAGAATTTAAAAAATACATAGTTTTCTGGATATTGCAACAAAACATTTACCCTAACCCTAACCAGAATTTAAAAAATACAGAGTTTTCTGGATATTGCAACAAAACATTTACCCTAACCCTAACCAGAATTTAAAAAATACAGAGTTTTCTGGATATTGCAACAAAACATTTACCCTAACCCTAACCAGAATTTTAAAAATACAGAGTTTTCTGGATATTGCAACAAAACCCTAACCCTAACCAAAAGTGATAAAATACTGAGTTTTCTGGATATTGCAACAAAACATTTACCCTAACCCTAACCAGAATTTAAAAAATACAGAGTTTTCTGGATATTGCAACAAAACATTTACCCTAACCCTAACCAGAATTTAAAAAATACAGAGTTTTCTGGATATTGCAACAAAACATTTACCCTAACCCTAACCAGAATTTAAAAAATACAGAGTTTTCTGGATATTGCAACAAAACATTTACCCTAACCCTAACCAGAATTTAAAAAATACAGAGTTTTCTGGATATTGCAACAAAACATTTACCCTAACCCTAACCAGAATTTAAAAAATACAGAGTTTTCTGGATATTGCAACAAAACCCTAACCCTAACCAAAAGTGATAAAATACTGAGTTTTCTGGATATTGCAACAAAACCCTAACCCTAACCAAAAGTGATAAAATACTGAGTTTTCTGGATATTGCAACAAAACATTTACCGTAACCCTAACCAGAATTTAAAAAATACAGAGTTTTCTGGATATTGCAACAAAACATTTACCCTAACCCTAACCCTAACCAGAATTTAAAAAATACAGAGTTTTCTGGATATTGCAACAAAACATTTACCCTAACCCTAACCAGAATTTAAAAAATACAGAGTTTTCTGGATATTGCAACAAAACATTTACCCTAACCCTAACCAGAATTTAAAAAATACAGAGTTTTCTGGATATTGCAACAAAACATTTACCCTAACCCTAACCAGAATTTTAAAAATACAGAGTTTTCTGGATATTGCAACAAAACCCTAACCCTAACCAAAAGTGATAAAATACTGAGTTTTCTGGATATTGCAACAAAACATTTACCCTAACCCTAACCAGAATTTAAAAAATACAGAGTTTTCTAGATATTGCAACAAAACATTTACCCTAACCCTAACCAGAATTTAAAAAATACAGAGTTTTCTGGATATTGCAACAAAACATATACTCTAACCCTAACCAAAAGTGATAAAATACTGAGTTTTCTGGATATTGCAACAAAACCCTAACCCTAACCAAAAGTGATAAAATACTGAGTTTTCTGGATATTGCAACAAAACATTTACCCTAACCCTAACCAGAATTTAAAAAATACAGAGTTTTCTGGATATTGCAACAAAACATTTACCCTAACCCTAACCAGAATTTAAAAAATACAGAGTTTTCTGGATATTGCAACAAAACATTTACCCTAACCCTAACCAGAATTTAAAAAATACAGAGTTTTCTGGATATTGCAACAAAACACTAACCCTAACCAAAAGTGATAAAATACAGAGTTTTCTGGATATTGCAACAAAACATTTACCCTAACCCTAACCAGAATTTAAAAAATACAGAGTTTTCTGGATATTGCAACAAAACATTTACCCTAACCCTAACAAGAATTTAAAAAATACTGAGTTTTCTGGATATTGCAACAAAACATATACTCTAACCCTAACAAAAAGTGATAAAATACTGAGTTTTCTGGATATTGCAACAAAACCCTAACCCTAACCAAAAGTGATAAAATACTGAGTTTTCTGGATATTGCAACAAAACATTTACCCTAACCCTAACCAGAATTTAAAAAATACAGAGTTTACTGGATATTGCAACAAAACCCTAACCCTAACCAAAAGTGATAAAATACTGAGTTTTCTGGATATTGCAACAAAACATTTACCCTAACCCTAACCAGAATTTAAAAAATACAGAGTTTTCTGGATATTGCAACAAAACATTTACCCTAACCCTAACCAGAATTTAAAAAATACAGAGTTTTCTGGATATTGCAACAAAACCCTAACCCTAACCAAAAGTGATAAAATACTGAGTTTTCTGGATATTGCAACAAAACCCTAACCCTAACCAAAAGTGATAAAATACTGAGTTTTCTGGATATTGCAACAAAACATTTACCCTAACCCTAACCAGAATTAAAAAAATACAGAGTTTTCTGGATATTGCAACAAAACCCTAACCCTAACCAAAAGTGATAAAATACTGAGTTTTCTGGATATTGCAACAAAACATTTACCCTAACCCTAACCAGAATTTAAAAAATACAGAGTTTTCTGGATATTGCAACAAAACATTTACCCTAACCCTTACCAGAATTTAAAAAATACAGAGTTTTCTGGATATTGCAACAAAACATTTACCCTTACCCTTACCAGAATTTAAAAAATACAGAGTTTTCTAGATATTGCAACAAAACATTTACCCTAACCCTAACCAGAATTTAAAAAATACAGAGTTTTCTGGATATTGCAACAAAACATTTACCCTAACCCTAACCAGAATTTAAAAAATACAGAGTTTTCTGGATATTGCAACAAAACATTTACCCTAACCCTAACCAGAATTTAAAAAATACAGAGTTTTCTGGATATTGCAACAAAACATTTACCCTAACCCTAACCAGAATTTAAAAAATACAGAGTTTTCTGGATATTGCAACAAAACATTTACCCTAACCCTAACCAGAATTTTAAAAATACAGAGTTTTCTGGATATTGCAACAAAACCTAACCCTAACCAAAAGTGATAAAATACTGAGTTTTCTGGATATTGCAACAAAACATTTACCCTAACCCTAACCAGAATTTAAAAAATACAGAGTTTTCTGGATATTGCAACAAAACATTTACCCTAACCCTTACCGGAATTTAAAAAATACAGAGTTTTCTGGATATTGCAACAAAACATTTACCCTTACCCTTACCAGAATTTAAAAAATACAGAGTTTTCTAGATATTGCAACAAAACATTTACCCTAACCCTAACCAGAATTTAAAAAATACAGAGTTTTCTGGATATTGCAACAAAACATTTACCCTAACCCTAACCAGAATTTAAAAAATACAGAGTTTTCTGGATATTGCAACAAAACATTTACCCTAACCCTAACCAGAATTTAAAAAATACAGAGTTTTCTGGATATTGCAACAAAACCCTAACCCTAACCAAAAGTGATAAAATACTGAGTTTTCTGGATATTGCAACAAAACCCTAACCCTAACCCTTACCCTAACCAGAATTAAAAAAATACAGAGTTTTCTGGATATTGCAACAAAATCCTAACCCTAACCAAAAGTGATAAAATACTGAGTTTTCTGGATATTGCAACAAAACCCTAACCCTAACCCTTACCCTAACAAGAATTTAAAAAATACAGAGTTTTCTGGATATTGCAACAAACCCTTAACCCTAACCAAAAGTGATAAAATACAGAGTTTTCTGGATATTGCAACAAAACCTAACCCTAACCAAAAGTGATAAAATACAGAGTTTTCTGGATATTGCAACAAAACCCTAACCCTAACCAAAAGTGATAAAATACTGAGTTTTCTGGATATTGCAACAAAACCCTAACCCTAACCCTTACCCTAACCAGAATTTAAAAAATATAGAGTTTTCTGGATATTGCAACAAAACCCTAACCTTAACCAAAAGTGATAAAATACTGAGTTTTCTGGATATTGCAACAAAACATTTACCCTAACCCTAACCAGAATTTAAAAAATACAGAATTTTCTGGATATTGCAACAAAACATTTACCCTAACCCTAACCAGAATTTAAAAAATACAGAGTTTTCTGGATATTGCAACAAAACATTTACCCTAACCCTAACCAGAATTTAAAAAATACAGAGTTTTCTGGATATTGCAACAAAACATTTACCCTAACCCTAACCAGAATTTAAAAAATACAGAGTTTTCTGGATATTGCAACAAAACCCTAACCCTAACCAAAAGTGATAAAATACTGAGTTTTCTGGATATTGCAACAAAACATTTACCCTAACCCTAACCAGAATTTAAAAAATACAGAGTTTTCTGGATATTGCAACAAAACCCTAACCCTAACCAAAAGTGATAAAATACTGAGTTTTCTGGATATTGCAACAAAATATTTACCCTAACCCTAACCAGAATTTAAAAAATACAGAGTTTTCTGGATATTGCAACAAAACATTTACCCTAACCCTAACCAGAATTTAAAAAATACAGAGTTTTCTGGATATTGCAACAAAACATTTACCCTAACCCTAACCAGAATTTAAAAAATACAGAGTTTTCTGGATATTGCAACAAAACCCTAACCCTAACCAAAAGTGATAAAATACTGAGTTTTCTAGATATTGCAACAAAACATTTACCCTAACCCTAACCAGAATTTAAAAAATACAGAGTTTTCTGGATATTGCAACAAAACCCTAACCCTAACCAAAAGTGATAAAATACTGAGTTTTCTGGATATTGCAACAAAACATTTACCCTAACCCTACCCAGAATTTAAAAAATACAGAGTTTTCTGGATATTGCAACAAAACCCTAACCCTAACCAAAAGTGATAAAATACTGAGTTTTCTGGATATTGCAACAAAACATTTACCCTAACCCTAACCAGAATTTAAAAAATACAGAGTTTTCTGGATATTGCAACAAAACATTTACCCTAACCCTAACCAGAATTTAAAAAATACAGAGTTTTCTGGATATTGCAACAAAACCCTAACCCTAACCAAAAGTGATAAAATACTGAGTTTTCTGGATATTGCAACAAAACATTTACACTAACCCTAACCAGAATTTAAAAAATACAGAGTTTTCTGGATATTGCAACAAAACCCTAACCCTAACCAAAAGTGATAAAATACTGAGTTTTCTGGATATTGCAACAAAACCCTAACCCTAACCCTTACCCTAACCAGAATTTAAAAAATACAGAGTTTTCTGGATATTGCAACAAAATCCTAACCCTAACCAAAAGTGATAAAATACTGAGTTTTCTGGATATTGCAACAAAACCCTTACCCTAACCCTTACCCTAACCAGAATTTAAAAAATACAGAGTTTTCTGGATATTGCAACAAAACCCTAACCCTAACCAAAAGTGATAAAATACTGAGTTTTCTGGATATTGCAACAAAACCCTAACCCTAACCAAAAGTGATAAAATACTGAGTTTTCTGGATATTGCAACAAAACATTTACCCTAACCCTAACCAGAATTTAAAAAATACAGAGTTTTCTGGATATTGCAACAAAACCCTAACCCTAACCAAAAGTGATAAAATACTGAGTTTTCTGGATATTGCAACAAAACATTTACCCTAACCCTAACCAGAATTTAAAAAATACAGAGTTTTCTGGATATTGCAACAAAACATTTACCCTAACCCTAACCAGAATTTAAAAAATACAGAGTTTTCTGGATATTGCAACAAAACATTTACCCTAACCCTAACCAGAATTTAAAAAATACAGTTTTCTGGATATTGCAACAAAACCCTAACCCTAACCAAAAGTGATAAAATACTGAGTTTTCTGGATATTGCAACAAAACATTTACCCTAACCCTAACCAGAATTTAAAAAATACAGAGTTTTCTGGATATTGCAACAAAACCCTAACCCTAACCAAAAGTGATAAAATACTGAGTTTTCTGGATATTGCAACAAAACATTTACCCTAACCCTAACCGAAATTTAAAAAATACAGAGTTTTCTGGATATTGCAACAAAACATTTACCCTAACCCTAACCAGAATTTAAAAAATACAGAGTTTTCTGGTCATTGCAACAAAACATTTACCCTAACCCTAACCAGAATTTAAAAAATACAGAGTTTTCTGGATATTGCAACAAAACATTTACCCTAACCCTAACCGAAATTTAAAAAATACAGAGTTTTCTGGATATTGCAACAAAACATTTACCCTAACCCTAACCAGAATTAAAAAAATACAGAGTTTTCTGTATATTGCAACAAAACATTTACCCTAACCCTAACCAGAATTTAAAAAATACAGAGTTTTCTGGATATTGCAACAAAACCCTAACCCTAACCAGAATTAAAAAAATACAGAGTTTTCTGGATATTGCAACAAAACATTTACCCTAACCCTAACCAGAATTTAAAAAATACAGAGTTTTCTGGATATTGCAACAAAACCCTAACCAAAAGTGATAAAATTCTGAGTTTTCTGGATATTGCAACAAAACATTTACCCTAACTCTAACCAGAATTTAAAAAATACAGAGTTTTCTGGATATTGCAACAAAACATTTACCCTAACTCTAACAAAAAGTTATAAAATACTGAGTTTTCTGGATATTGCAACAAAACATTTACCCTAACCCTAACCAGAATTTAAAAAATACAGAGTTTTCTGGATATTGCAACAAAACATTTACCCTAACCCTAACCAGAATTTAAAAAATACAGAGTTTTCTGGATATTGCAACAAAACATTTACCCTAACCCTAACCGAAATTTAAAAAATACAGAGTTCTCTGGATATTGCAACAAAACATTTACCCTAACCCTAACCAGAATTTAAAAAAAACAGAGTTTTCTGGATATTGCCACAAAACCCTAACCCTAACCAAAAGTGATAAAATACTGAGTTTTCTGGATATTGCAACAAAACATTTACCCTAACCCTAACCAGAATTTAAAAAATACAGAGTTTTCTGGATATTGCAACAAAACATTTACCCTAACCCTAACCAGAATTTAAAAAATACAGAGTTTTCTGGATATTGCAACAAAACATTTACCCTAACCCTAACCGAAATTTAAAAAATACAGAGTTTTCTGGATATTGCAACAAAACATTTACCCTAACCCTAACCAGAATTTAAAAAATACAGAGTTTTCTGGTCATTGCAACAAAACATTTACCCTAACCCTAACCAGAATTTAAAAAATACAGAGTTTTCTGGATATTGCAACAAAACATTTACCCTAACCCTAACCGAAATTTAAAAAATACAGAGTTTTCTGGATATTGCAACAAAACATTTACCCTAACCCTAACCAGAATTTAAAAAATACAGAGTTTTCTGTATATTGCAACAAAACATTTACCCTAACCCTAACCAGAATTTAAAAAATACAGAGTTTTCTGGATATTGCAACAAAACCCTAACCCTAACCAGAATTAAAAAAATACAGAGTTTTCTGGATATTGCAACAAAACATTTACCCTAACCCTAACCAGAATTTAAAAAATACAGAGTTTTCTGGATATTGCAACAAAACATTTACCCTAACCCTAACCAGAATTTAAAAAATACAGAGTTTTCTGGATATTGCAACAAAACATTTACCCTAACCCTAACTAGAATTTAAAAAATACAGAGTTTTCTGGATATTGCAACAAAACATTTACCCTAACCCTAACCAGAATTAAAAAAATACAGAGTTTTCTGGATATTGCAACAAAACATTTACCCTAACCCTAACCAGAATTTAAAAAATACAGAGTTTTCTGGATATTGCAACAAAACATTTACCCTAACCCTAACCAGAATTTAAAAAATACAGAGTTTTCTGGATATTGCAACAAAACATTTACCCTAACCCTAACCAGAATTTAAAAAATACAGAGTTTTCTGGATATTGCAACAAAACATTTACCCTAACCCTAACCAAAAGTGATAAAATACTGAGTTTTCTGGATATTGCAACAAAACATTTACCCTAACCCTAACCAGAATTTAAAAAATACAGAGTTTTCTGGATATTGCAACAAAACATTTACCCTAACCCTAACCAAAAGTGATAAAATACTGAGTTTTCTGGATATTGCAACAAAACATTTACCCTAACCCTAACCGAAATTTAAAAAATACAGAGTTCTCTGGATATTGCAACAAAACATTTACCCTAACCCTAACCAGAATTTAAAAAAAACAGAGTTTTCTGGATATTGCCACAAAACCCTAACCCTAACCAAAAGTGATAAAATACTGAGTTTTCTGGATATTGCAACAAAACATTTACCCTAACCCTAACCAGAATTTAAAAAATACAGAGTTTTCTGGATATTGCAACAAAACATTTACCCTAACCCTAACCAGAATTTAAAAAATACAGAGTTTTCTGGATATTGCAACAAAACATTTACCCTAACCCTAACCAGAATTTAAAAAATACAGAGTTTTCTGGATATTGCAACAAAACATTTACCCTAACCCTAACCGAAATTTAAAAAATACAGAGTTTTCTGGATATTGCAACAAAACATTTACCCTAACCCTAACCAGAATTTAAAAAATACAGAGTTTTCTGGATATTGCAACAAAACATTTACCCTAACCCTAACCAGAATTTAAAAAATACAGAGTTTTCTGGATATTGCAACAAAACATTTACCCTAACCCTAACTAGAATTTAAAAAATACAGAGTTTTCTGGATATTGCAACAAAACATTTACCCTAACCCTAACCAGAATTAAAAAAATACAGAGTTTTCTGGATATTGCAACAAAACATTTACCCTAACCCTAACCAGAATTTAAAAAATACAGAGTTTTCTGGATATTGCAACAAAACATTTACCCTAACCCTAACCAGAATTTAAAAAATACAGAGTTTTCTGGATATTGCAACAAAACATTTACCCTAACCCTAACCAGAATTTAAAAAATACAGAGTTTTCTGGATATTGCAACAAAACATTTACCCTAACCCTAACCAAAAGTGATAAAATACTGAGTTTTCTGGATATTGCAACAAAACATTTACCCTAACCCTAACCAGAATTTAAAAAATACAGAGTTTTCTGGATATTGCAACAAAACATTTACCCTAACCCTAACCAAAAGTGATAAAATACTGAGTTTTCTGGATATTGCAACAAAACATTTACCCTAACCCTAACCGAAATTTAAAAAATACAGAGTTCTCTGGATATTGCAACAAAACATTTACCCTAACCCTAACCAGAATTTAAAAAAAACAGAGTTTTCTGGATATTGCCACAAAACCCTAACCCTAACCAAAAGTGATAAAATACTGAGTTTTCTGGATATTGCAACAAAACATTTACCCTAACCCTAACCAGAATTTAAAAAATACAGAGTTTTCTGGATATTGCAACAAAACATTTACCCTAACCCTAACCAGAATTTAAAAAATACAGAGTTTTCTGGATATTGCAACAAAACATTTACCCTAACCCTAACCAGAATTTAAAAAATACAGAGTTTTCTGGATATTGCAACAAAACATTTACCCTAACCCTAACCGAAATTTAAAAAATACAGAGTTTTCTGGATATTGCAACAAAACATTTACCCTAACCCTAACCAGAATTTAAAAAATACAGAGTTTTCTGGATATTGCAACAAAACATTTACCCTAACCCTAACCAGAATTTAAAAAATACAGAGTTTTCTGGATATTGCAACAAAACATTTACCCTAACCCTAACCGAAATTTAAAAAATACAGAGTTTTCTGGATATTGCAACAAAACATTTACCCTAACCCTAACCAGAATTTAAAAAATACAGAGTTTTCTGTATATTGCAACAAAACATTTACCCTAACCCTAACCAGAATTTAAAAAATACAGAGTTTTCTGGATATTGCAACAAAACCCTAACCCTAACCAGAATTAAAAAAATACAGAGTTTTCTGGATATTGCAACAAAACATTTACCCTAACCCTAACCAGAATTTAAAAAATACAGAGTTTTCTGGATATTGCAACAAAACATTTACCCTAACCCTAACCAGAATTTAAAAAATACAGAGTTTTCTGGATATTGCAACAAAACATTTACCCTAACCCTAACCAGAATTTAAAAAATACAGAGTTTTCTGGATATTGCAACAAAACATTTACCCTAACCCTAACCAGAATTTAAAAAATACAGAGTTTTCTGGATATTGCAACAAAACATTTACCCTAACCCTAACCAGAATTTAAAAAATACAGAGTTTTCTGGATATTGCAACAAAACATTTACCCTAACCCTAACCAGAATTTAAAAAATACAGAGTTTTCTGGATATTGCAACAAAACATTTACCCTAACCCTAACCAGAATTTAAAAAATACAGAGTTTTCTGGATATTGCAACAAAACATTTACCCTAACCCTAACCAAAAGTGATAAAATACTGAGTTTTCTGGATATTGCAACAAAACATTTACCCTAACCCTAACCAGAATTTAAAAAATACAGAGTTTTCTGGATATTGCAACAAAACATTTACCCTAACCCTAACTAAAAGTGATAAAATACTGAGTTTTCTGGATATTGCAACAAAACATTTACCCTAACCCTAACCAGAATTTAAAAAATACAGAGTTTTCTGGATATTGCAACAAAACATTTACCCTAACCCTAACCAAAAATGATAAAATACTGAGTTTTCTGGATATTGCAACAAAACATTTACCCTAACCCTAACCAGAATTTAAAAAATACAGAGTTTTCTGGATATTGCAACAAAACATTTACCCTAACCCTAACCAGAATTTAAAAAATACAGAGTTTTCTGGATATTGCAACAAAACATTTACCCTAACCCTAACCAGAATTAAAAAAATACAGAGTTTTCTGGATATTGCAACAAAACATTTACCCTAACCCTAACCAGAATTTAAAAAATACAGAGTTTTCTGGATATTGCAACAAAACATTTACCCTAACCCTAACCAGAATTTAAAAAATACAGAGTTTTCTGGATATTGCAACAAAACATTTACCCTAACCCTAACCAGAATTTAAAAAATACAGAGTTTTCTGGATATTGCAACAAAACATTTACCCTAACCAAAAGTGATAAAATACTGAGTTTTCTGGATATTGCAACAAAACATTTACCCTAACCCTAACCAGAATTTAAAATATACAGAGTTTTCTGGATATTGCAACAAAACATTTACCCTAACCCTAACCAGAATTTAAAAAATACAGAGTTTTCTGGATATTGCAACAAAACATTTACCCTAACCCTAACCAGAATTTAAAAAATACAGAGTTTTCTGGATATTGCAACAAAACATTTACCCTAACCCTAACCAAAAGTGATAACATACTGAGTTTTCTGGATATTGCAACAAAACATTTACCCTAACCCTAACCAGAATTTAAAAAATACAGAGTTTTCTGGATATTGCAACAAAACATTTACCCTAACCCTAACCAGAATTTAAAAAATACAGAGTTTTCTGGATATTGCAACAAAACCCTAACCCTAACCAAAAGTGATAAAATACTGAGTTTTCTGGATATTGCAACAAAACATTTACCCTAACCCTAACCAGAATTTAAAAAATACAGAGTTTTCTGGATATTGCAACAAAACATTTACCCTAACCCTAACCAGAATTTTAAAAATACAGAGTTTTCTGGATATTGCAACAAAACATTTACCCTAACCCTAACCAGAATTTAAAAAATACAGAGTTTTCTGGATATTGCAACAAAACATTTACCCTAACCCTAACCAGAATTTAAAAAATACAGAGTTTTCTGGATATTGCAACAAAACATTTACCCTAACCCTAACCGAAATTTAAAAAATACAGAGTTTTCTGGATATTGCAACAAAACATTTACCCTAACCCTAACCAGAATTTAAACAATACAGAGTTTTCTGGATATTGCCACAAAACACTAACCCTAACCAAAAGTGATAAAATACTGAGTTTCCTGGATATTGCAACAAAACATTTACCCTAACCCTAACCAGAATTTAAAAAATACAGAGTTTTCTGGATATTGCAACAAAACATTTACCCTAACCCTAACCAGAATTTAAAAAATACAGAGTTTTCTGGATATTGCAACAAAACATTTACCCTAACCCTAACCAGAATTTAAAAAATACAGTTTTCTGGATATTGCAACAAAACATTTACCCTAACCCTAACCAGAATTAAAAAAATACAGAGTTTTCTGGATATTGCAACAAAACATTTACCCTAACCCTAACCAGAATTTAAAAAATACAGAGTTTTCTGGATATTGCAACAAAACATTTACCCTAACCCTAACCGAAATTTAAAAAATACAGAGGTTTCTGGATATTGCAACAAAACATTTACCCTAACCCTAACCAGAATTGAAAAAATACAGAGTTTTCTGGATATTGAAACAAAACATTTACCCTAACCCTAACCAGAATTTAAAAAATACAGAGTTTTCTGGATATTGCAACAAAACCTTAACCCTAACCAGAATTTAAAAAATACAGAGTTTTCTGGATATTGCAACAAAACATTTACCCTAACCCTAACCAGAATTTAAAAAATACAGAGTTTTCTGGATATTGCAACAAAACATTTACCCTAACCCTAACCAGAATTTAAAAAATACAGAGTTTTCTGGATATTGCAACAAAACATTTACCCTAACCCTAACCAGAATTTAAAAAATACAGAGTTTTCTGGATATTGCAACAAAACATTTACCCTAACCCTAACCAGAATTTAAAAAATACAGAGTTTTCTGGATATTGCAACAAAACATTTACCCTAACCCTAACCAGAATTTAAAAAATACAGAGTTTTCTGGATATTGCAACAAAACATTTACCCTAACCCTAACCAGAATTTAAAAAATACAGAGTTTTCTGGATATTGCAACAAAACATTTACCCTAACCCTAACCAGAATTTAAAAAATACAGAGTTTTCTCGATATTGCAACAAAACATTTACCCTAACCCTAACCAGAATTTAAAAAATACAGAGTTTTCTGGATATTGCAACAAAACATTTACCCTAACCCTAACCAGAATTAAAAAAATACAGAGTTTTCTGGATATTGCAACAAAACATTTACCCTAACCCTAACCAGAATTTAAAAAATACAGAGTTTTCTGGATATTGCAACAAAACATTTACCCTAACCCTAACCGATATTTAAAAAATACAGAGTTTTCTGGATATTGTGACAAAACATTTACCCTAACCCTAACCAGAATTTAAAAAATACAGAGTTTTCTGGATATTGCAACAAAACATTTACCCTAAGCCTAACCAGAATTTAAAAAATACAGAGTTTTCTGGATATTGCAACAAAACATTTACCCTAACCCTAACCAGAATTTAAAAAATACAGAGTTTTCTGGATATTGCAACAAAACATTTACCCTAACCCTAACCAGAATTTAAAAAATACAGAGTTTTCTGGATATTGCAACAAAACATTTACCCTAACCCTAACCAGAATTTAAAAAATACAGAGTTTTCTGGATATTGCAACAAAACATTTACCCTAACCCTAACCAGAATTTAAAAAATACAGAGTTTTCTGGATATTGCAACAAAACATTTACCCTAACCCTAACCAGAATTAAAAAAATACAGAGTTTTCTGTATATTGCAACAAAACATTTACCCTAACCCTAACCGGAATTTAAAAAATACAGAGTTTTCTGGATATTGCAACAAAACCCTAACCCTAACCAAAAGTGATAAAATACTGAGTTTTCTGGATATTGCAACAAAACATTTACCCTTACCCTAACCAGAATTTAAAAAATACAGAGTTTTCTGGATATTGCAACAAAACATTTACCCTAACCCTAACCAAAAGTGATAAAATACTGAGTTTTCTGGATATTGCAACAAAACATTTACCCTAACCCTAACCAGAATTTAAAAAATACAGAGTTTTCTGGATATTGCAACAAAACATTTACCCTAACCCTAACCAGAATTTAAAAAATACAGAGTTTTCTGGATATTGCAACAAAACATTTACCCTAACCCTAACCAGAATTTAAAAAATACAGAGTTTTCTGGATATTGCAACAAAACATTTACCCTAACCCTAACCAAAAGTGATAAAATACTGAGTTTTCTGGATATTGCAACAAAACATTTACCCTAACCCTAACCAGAATTTAAAAAATACAGAGTTTTCTGGATATTGCAACAAAACATTTACCCTAACCCTAACCAGAATTTAAAAAATACAGAGTTTTCTGGATATTGCAACAAAACATTTACCCTAACCCTAACCGAAATTTAAAAAATACAGAGTTTTCTGGATATTGCAACAAAACATTTACCCTAACCCTAACCAGAATTTAAAAAATACAGAGTTTTCTGGATATTGCCACAAAACCCTAACCCTAACCAAAAGTGATAAAATACTGAGTTTTCTGGATATTGCAACAAAACATTTACCCTAACCCTAACCAGAATTTAAAAAATACAGAGTTTTCTGGATATTGCAACAAAACATTTACCCTAACCCTAACCAAAAGTGATAAAATACTGAGTTTTCTGGATATTGCAACAAAACATTTACCCTAACCCTAACCAGAATTTAAAAAATACAGAGTTTTCTGGATATTGCAACAAAACATTTACCCTAACCCTAACCAGAATTTAAAAAATACAGAGTTTTCTGGATATTGCAACAAAACATTTACCCTAACCCTAACCGAAATTTAAAAAATACAGAGTTTTCTGGATATTGCAACAAAACATTTACCCTAACCCTAACCAGAATTTAAAAAATACAGAGTTTTCTGGATATTGCCACAAAACCCTAACCCTAACCAAAAGTGATAAAATACTGAGTTTTCTGGATATTGCAACAAAACATTTACCCTAACCCTAACCAGAATTTAAAAAATACAGAGTTTTCTGGATATTGCAACAAAACATTTACCCTAACCCTAACCAGAATTTAAAAAATACAGAGTTTTCTGGATATTGCAACAAAACATTTACCCTAACCCTAACCAGAATTTAAAAAATACAGAGTTTTCTGGATATTGCAACAAAACATTTACCCTAACCCTAACCGAAATTTAAAAAATACAGAGTTTTCTGGATATTGCAACAAAACATTTACCCTAACCCTAACCAGAATTTAAAAAATACAGAGTTTTCTGGATATTGCAACAAAACATTTACCCTAACCCTAACCAGAATTTAAAAAATACAGAGTTTCCTGGATATTGCAACAAAACATTTACCCTAACCCTAACCAGAATTTAAAAAATACAGAGTTTTCTGGATATTGCAACAAAACATTTACCCTAACCCTAACCGAAATTTAAAAAATACAGAGTTTTCTGGATATTGCAACAAAACATTTACCCTAACCCTAACCAGAATTTAAAAAATACAGAGTTTTCTGGATATTGCAACAAAACATTTACCCTAACCCTAACCAGAATTTAAAAAATACAGAGTTTTCTGGATATTGCAACAAAACCCTAACCCTAACCAGAATTTAAAAAATACAGAGTTTTCTGGATATTGACACAAAACATTTACCCTAACCCTAACCAGAATTTAAAAAATACAGAGTTTTCTGGATATTGCAACAAAACATTTACCCTAACCCTAACCAGAATTTAAAAAATACAGAGTTTTCTGGATATTGCAACAAAACATTTACCCTAACCCTAACCAAAAGTGATAAAATACTGAGTTTTCTGGATATTGCAACAAAACATTTACCCTAACCCTAACCAGAATTTAAAAAATACAGAGTTTTCTGGATATTGCAACAAAACATTTACCCTAACCCTAACCAAAAGTGATAAAATACTGAGTTTTCTGGATATTGCAACAAAACATTTACCCTAACCCTAACCAGAATTTAAAAAATACAGAGTTTTCTGGATATTGCAACAAAACATTTACCCTAACCCTAACCAGAATTTAAAAAATACAGAGTTTTCTGGATATTGCAACAAAACATTTACCCTAACCCTAACCAGAATTTAAAAAATACAGAGTTTTCTGGATATTGCAACAAAACATTTACCCTAACCCTAACCAAAATTTAAAAAATACAGAGTTTTCTGGATATTGCAACAAAACATTTACCCTAACCCTAACCAGAATTTAAAAAATACAGAGTTTTCTGGATATTGCAACAAAACATTTACCCTAACCCTAACCAAAAGTGATAAAATACAGAGTTTTCTGGATATTGCAACAAAACATTTACCCTAACATTAACCAGAATTTAAAAAATACAGAGTTTTCTGGATATTGCAACAAAACATTTACCCTAACCCTAACCAGAATTTAAAAAATACAGAGTTTTCTGGATATTGCAACAAAACATTTACCCTAACCCTAACCAAAAGTGATAAAATACTGAGTTTTCTGGATATTGCAACAAAACATTTACCCTAACCCTAACCAGAATTTAAAAAATACAGAGTTTTCTGGATATTGCAACAAAACATTTACCCTAACCCAGTGGCGTAGCTAGACCTTTTGCCGCCCGGGGCGGTAGTAAAATTTGCCGCCCCCCCCCCCCGGCATTTGGGTGCCCGGAAAATTCGTCCATGGATAATTCGCCCATGGATAATTTTTGGCTAGGTAGGAAAACTGGTCCATTATTATTAAGTTAACATTATTCTTAATTTTCATACCTTGCGAAAATTAGTTCTACGGTATCTAATTTTCCTAAATTCAATTAAATTAAAATTAAAATATGAAAACTGATTTTTAATATTTTTTATTCATTTGAGATTTTATCTGTTTTCCTTTTGTTTTAAGTAGATGGTGGGGGTTGCCCGGGGTGATTTTGTCCGATCCCCCAGCTAGCAATTGTAAAGTTTACAAGGAGTTATAAAAAGTATGCTACAAAAACAAACGTTTGGACAGTAATAAAATTAATGAATTCAAACTTTCGCATCTAATGTTATTTCCTCTTTGATGTCGGTGTATATACACCCAAATATCCAACTTTCTTTTCGCACCTATTCGATAAAAATTTATATGAAAGTTCCCCTTTAAGTATGAAATCTTTCTGAGGTCATTTTGTTTTTTTGGTGCTTGGCCGAAGCCTAGGCTTGGCCCTATCCGGTTAGGTCAGCCGGTCACTGAGTATATCTCCAGAAATAATTAATGCTTGCATTTTTTAAACTTAGTGATTGAAATGAATTAAAGCAATTTATTCTCAATTAATGGAAAATTTGTTCAAGAATTAAAACCAGCCATATATATATATATATATATATATATATATATATATATATATATATATATATATATATATGTATATATGCGTATTTATATATGTGTATGTGTGTGTATATATGTATATATGTATATATGCACGTATGTATGTATATATGTATATGTATGTATAAATATATGTGTATATGCACATATATATGTATATATGCACATATATAGTTATAAAATAAATACGTATTTATTATAATGCTCCCATAATGAGAGCCGAAAATGGCAAACGGCCGTAAGCGAATATAGCAATGGTCTTGTTTAAAATTAGATCTTGTGTACAATTAGAGCTGAGGTCGGTTTGGCAACGACTGCCGATTGTTCCCATTTACTTGCCTCTCCACGAGGGCAGACTTAGACACAAGGCCGGTTTTTAATGTGGGGAAAATCCAGCTCCACAAAAAGGGGCACTCTGGATAGAAACAAAAATAAAAATTCTCAGTCATGAACGATTTCCCCATACTGACCGACGACAGAAAAGAAGAAGTGTATCATTAGAACAGATACTACACTGTGATATCAGCCCAAAGGCTGCTAATTGTTGTTAAAATATTTCTCCCTCGCTCTCTCAGATGATCGGATTTCGTTCCTAGCTGGAAGTAGTTGCTAAAGTCTAGCCGCACCGATGAGCTGTAAACAGCGAAACAGTCCTGTGTGTGAATGACTATTATACACACATATATATATATGTAATTTAATTTAATTATGTTTTTACGTGCATAACATTTATTTTAGTTTATTTTATTTTATGCACGTAAAAACATAATTACACACACGGATTTAAAAAAGCACCGATACAAGACGTTTTTTCTCTTCGGAGGGCTCGCCCTCTTAATAATAACATTATGAAGACAAATAAAAGAAAACTACATCGGACTATTCTCTCCTTGATACATCCATGTTATTTGGCGAAAATTCGGACTTTAACAACAACGACAAAAAAGTAAATAAAAATGATTTTATCATTTCATAACATTTTCAGGTTTTCTAATGTTCTCATTTAAATCTATTATTATATAAAATTATAGTATAAAATTTCATATTTTTTGTTAACTTTTGTTTTTTTTTATTTTTTTCTCTACTTTCTATTTTTACCCTCTCAAAATGCCGCCCCCCTCAGGTGTGCCGCCCGGGGCGGCCCGCCCCCCTCGCCCCCCCCTAGCTACGCCAGTGCCCTAACCCTAACCAGAATTTAAAAAATACAGAGTTTTCTGGATATTGCAACAAAACATTTACCCTAACCCTAACCAAAAGTGATAAAATACTGAGTTTTCTGGATATTGCAACAAAACATTTACCCTAACCCTAACCAGAATTTAAAAAATACAGAGTTTTCTGGATATTGCAACAAAACATTTACCCTAACCCTAACCAGAATTTAAAAAATACAGAGTTTTCTGGATATTGCAACAAAACATTTACCCTAACCCTAACCAAAAGTGATAAAATACTGAGTTTTCTGGATATTGCAACAAAACATTTACCCTAACCCTAACCAGAATTGAAAAAATACAGAGTTTTCTGGATATTGCAACAAAACATTTACCCTAACCCTAACCAGAATTTAAAAAATACAGAGTTTTCTGGATATTGCAACAAAACATTTACCCTAACCCTAACCAGAATTGAAAAAATACAGAGTTTTCTGGATATTGCAACAAAACATTTACCCTAACCCTAACCAGAATTTAAAAAATACAGAGTTTTCTGGATATTGCAACAAAACATTTACCCTAACCCTAACCAGAATTTAAAAAATACAGAGTTTTCTGGATATTGCAACAAAACATTTACCCTAACCCTAACCAAAAGTGATAAAATACTGAGTTTTCTGGATATTGCAACAAAACATTTACCCTAACCCTAACCAGAATTTAAAAAATACAGAGTTTTCTGGATATTGCAACAAAACATTTACCCTAACCCTAACCAGAATTTAAAAAATACAGAGTTTTCTGGATATTGCAACAAAACATTTACCCTAACCCTAACCAAAAGTGATAAAATACTGAGTTTTCTGGATATTGCAACAAAACATTTACCCTAACCCTAACCAGAATTTAAAAAATACAGAGTTTTCTGGATATTGCAACAAAACATTTACCCTAACCCTAACCAGAATTTAAAAAATACTGAGTTTTCTGGATATTGCAACAAAACATTTACCCTAACCCTAACCAGAATTTAAAAAATACAGAGTTTTCTGGATATTGCAACAAAACCCTAACCCTAACCAAAAGTGATAAAATACTGAGTTTTCTGGATATTGCAACAAAACATTTACCCTAACCCTAACCAGAATTTAAAAAATACAGAGTTTTCTGGATATTGCAACAAAACATTTACCCTAACCCTAACCAAAAGTGATAAAATACTGAGTTTTCTGGATATTGCAACAAAACATTTACCCTAACCCTAACCAGAATTTAACAAATACAGAGTTTTCTGGATATTGCAACAAAACATTTACCCTAACCCTAACCAGAATTTAAAAAATACAGAGTTTTCTGGATATTGCAACAAAACATTTACCCTAACCCTAACCGAAATTTAAAAAATACAGAGTTTTCTGGATATTGCAACAAAACATTTACCCTAACCCTAACCAGAATTTAAAAAATACAGAGTTTTCTGGATATTGCCACAAAACCCTAACCCTAACCAAAAGTGATAAAATACTGAGTTTTCTGGATATTGCAACAAAACATTTACCCTAACCCTAACCAGAATTTAAAAAATACAGAGTTTTCTGGATATTGCAACAAAACATTTACCCTAACCCTAACCAAAAGTGATAAAATACTGAGTTTTCTGGATATTGCAACAAAACATTTACCCTAACCCTAACCAGAATTTAAAAAATACAGAGTTTTCTGGATATTGCAACAAAACATTTACCCTAACCCTAACCAAAAGTGATAAAATACTGAGTTTTCTGGATATTGCAACAAAACATTTACCCTAACCCTAACCAGAATTGAAAAAATACAGAGTTTTCTGGATATTGCAACAAAACATTTACCCTAACCCTAACCAGAATTTAAAAAATACAGAGTTTTCTGGATATTGCAACAAAACATTTACCCTAACCCTAACCAGAATTTAAAAAATACAGAGTTTTCTGGATATTGCAACAAAACATTTACCCTAACCCTAACCAGAATTTAAAAAATACAGAGTTTTCTGGATATTGCAACAAAACATTTACCCTAACCCTAACCAGAATTTAAAAAATACAGAGTTTTCTGGATATTGCAACAAAACATTTACCCTAACCCTAACCAAAAGTGATAAAATACTGAGTTTTCTGGATATTGCAACAAAACATTTACCCTAACCCTAACCAGAATTTAAAAAATACAGAGTTTTCTGGATATTGCAACAAAACATTTACCCTAACCCTAACCAGAATTTAAAAAATACAGAGTTTTCTGGATATTGCAACAAAACATTTACCCTAACCCTAACCAAAAGTGATAAAATACTGAGTTTTCTGGATATTGCAACAAAACATTTACCCTAACCCTAACCAGAATTTAAAAAATACAGAGTTTTCTGGATATTGCAACAAAACATTTACCCTAACCCTAACCAGAATTTAAAAAATACAGAGTTTTCTGGATATTGCAACAAAACATTTACCCTAACCCTAACCAAAAGTGATAAAATACTGAGTTTTCTGGATATTGCAACAAAACATTTACCCTAACCCTAACCAGAATTTAAAAAATACAGAGTTTTCTGGATATTGCAACAAAACATTTACCCTAACCCTAACCAGAATTTAAAAAATACAGAGTTTTCTGGATATTGCAACAAAACATTTACCCTAACCCTAACCAAAAGTGATAAAATACTGAGTTTTCTGGATATTGCAACAAAACATTTACCCTAACCCTAACCAGAATTGAAAAAATACAGAGTTTTCTGGATATTGCAACAAAACATTTACCCTAACCCTAACCAGAATTTAAAAAATACAGAGTTTTCTGGATATTGCAACAAAACATTTACCCTAACCCTAACCAGAATTGAAAAAATACAGAGTTTTCTGGATATTGCAACAAAACATTTACCCTAACCCTAACCAGAATTTAAAAAATACAGAGTTTTCTGGATATTGCAACAAAACATTTACCCTAACCCTAACCAGAATTTAAAAAATACAGAGTTTTCTGGATATTGCAACAAAACATTTACCCTAACCCTAACCAAAAGTGATAAAATACTGAGTTTTCTGGATATTGCAACAAAACATTTACCCTAACCCTAACCAGAATTTAAAAAATACAGAGTTTTCTGGATATTGCAACAAAACATTTACCCTAACCCTAACCAGAATTTAAAAAATACAGAGTTTTCTGGATATTGCAACAAAACATTTACCCTAACCCTAACCAAAAGTGATAAAATACTGAGTTTTCTGGATATTGCAACAAAACATTTACCCTAACCCTAACCAGAATTTAAAAAATACAGAGTTTTCTGGATATTGCAACAAAACATTTACCCTAACCCTAACCAAAAGTGATAAAATACTGAGTTTTCTGGATATTGCAACAAAACATTTACCCTAACCCTAACCAGAATTTAAAAAATACAGAGTTTTCTGGATATTGCAACAAAACATTTACCCTAACCCTAACCAGAATTTAAAAAATACTGAGTTTTCTGGATATTGCAACAAAACATTTACCCTAACCCTAACCAGAATTTAAAAAATACAAAGTTTTCTGGATATTGCAACAAAACCCTAACCCTAACCAAAAGTGATAAAATACTGAGTTTTCTGGATATTGCAACAAAACATTTACCCTAACCCTAACCAGAATTTAAAAAATACAGAGTTTTCTGGATATTGCAACAAAACATTTACCCTAACCCTAACCAGAATTTAAAAAATACTGAGTTTTCTGGATATTGCAACAAAACATTTACCCTAACCCTAACCAGAATTTAAAAAATACAGAGTTTTTTGGATATTGCAACAAAACATTTACCCTAACCCTAACCAGAATTTAAAAAATACAGAGTTTTCTGGATATTGCAACAAAACATTTACCCTAACCCTAACCAGAATTTAAAAAATACTGAGTTTTCTGGATATTGCAACAAAACATTTACCCTAACCCTAACCAGAATTTAAAAAATACAGAGTTTTCTGGATATTGCAACAAAACATTTACCCTAACCCTAACCAGAATTTAAAAAATACAGAGTTTTTTGGATATTGCAACAAAACATTTACCCTAACCCTAACCAGAATTTAAAAAATACAGAGTTTTCTGGATATTGCAACAAAACATTTACCCTAACCCTAACCAGAATTTAAAAAATACAGAGTTTTTTGGATATTGCAACAAAACATTTACCCTAACCCTAACCACAATTTAAAAAATACAGAGTTTTCTGGATATTGCAACAAAACATTTACCCTAACCCTAACCAGAATTTAAAAAATACTGAGTTTTCTGGATATTGCAACAAAACATTTACCCTAACCCTAACCAAAAGTGATAAAATACTGAGTTTTCTGGATATTGCAACAAAACATTTACCCTAACCCTAACCAGAATTTAAAAAATACAGAGTTTTCTGGATATTGCAACAAAACATTTACCCTAACCCTAACCAGAATTTAAAAAATACTGAGTTTTCTGGATATTGCAACAAAACATTTACCCTAACCCTAACCAGAATTTAAAAAATACAGAGTTTTTTGGATATTGCAACAAAACATTTACCCTAACCCTAACCAGAATTTAAAAAATACAGAGTTTTCTGGATATTGCAACAAAACATTTACCCTAACCCTAACCAGAATTTAAAAAATACTGAGTTTTCTGGATATTGCAACAAAACATTTACCCTAACCCTAACCAGAATTTAAAAAATACAGAGTTTTTTGGATATTGCAACAAAACATTTACCCTAACCCTAACCAGAATTTAAAAAATACAGAGTTTTCTGGATATTGCAACAAAACATTTACCCTAACCCTAACCAGAATTTAAAAAATACTGAGTTTTCTGGATATTGCAACAAAACATTTACCCTAACCCTAACCAGAATTTAAAAAATACAGAGTTTTCTGGATATTGCAACAAAACATTTACCCTAACCCTAACCAGAATTTAAAAAATACAGAGTTTTTTGGATATTGCAACAAAACATTTACCCTAACCCTAACCAGAATTTAAAAAATACAGAGTTTTCTGGATATTGCAACAAAACATTTACCCTAACCCTAACCAGAATTTAAAAAATACAGAGTTTTTTGGATATTGCAACAAAACATTTACCCTAACCCTAACCAGAATTTAAAAAATACAGAGTTTTCTGGATATTGCAACAAAACATTTACCCTAACCCTAACCAGAATTTAAAAAATACAGAGTTTTCTGGATATTGCAACAAAACATTTACCCTAACCCTAACCAAAAGTGATAAAATACTGAGTTTTCTGGATATTGCAACAAAACATTTACCCTAACCCTAACCAGAATTTAAAAAATACAGAGTTTTCTGGATATTGCAACAAAACATTTACCCTAACCCTAACCAGAATTTAAAAAATACTGAGTTTTCTGGATATTGCAACAAAACATTTACCCTAACCCTAACCAGAATTTAAAAAATACAGAGTTTTCTGGATATTGCAACAAAACCCTAACCCTAACCAAAAGTGATAAAATACTGAGTTTTCTGGATATTGCAACAAAACATTTACCCTAACCCTAACCAGAATTTGAAAAATACAGAGTTTTCTGGATATTGCAACAAAACATTTACCCTAACCCTAACCAAAAGTGATAAAATACTGAGTTTTCTGGATATTGCAACAAAACATTTACCCTAACCCTAACCAGAATTTAAAAAATACAGAGTTTTCTGGATATTGCAACAAAACATTTACCCTAACCCTAACCAGAATTTAAAAAATACAGAGTTTTCTGGATATTGCAACAAAACATTTACCCTAACCCTAACCGAAATTTAAAAAATACAGAGTTTTCTGGATATTGCAACAAAACATTTACCCTAACCCTAACCAGAATTTAAAAAATACAGAGTTTTCTGGATATTGCCACAAAACCCTAACCCTAACCAAAAGTGATAAAATACTGAGTTTTCTGGATATTGCAACAAAACATTTACCCTAACCCTAACCAGAATTTAAAAAATACAGAGTTTTCTGGATATTGCAACAAAACATTTACCCTAACCCTAAACAGAATTTAAAAAATACAGAGTTTTCTGGATATTGCAACAAAACCCTAACCCTAACCAGAATTTAAAAAATACAGAGTTTTCTGGATATTGCAACAAAACATTTACCCTAACCCTAACCAGAATTGAAAAAATACAGAGTTTTCTGGATATTGCAACAAAACATTTACCCTAACCCTAACCAGAATTTAAAAAATACAGAGTTTTCTGGATATTGCAACAAAACATTTACCCTAACCCTAACCAGAATTTAAAAAATACAGAGTTTTCTGGATATTGACACAAAACATTTACCCTAACCCTAACCAGAATTTAAAAAATACAGAGTTTTCTGGATATTGCAACAAAACATTTACCCTAACCAGAATTTAAAAAATACAGAGTTTTCTGGATATTGCAACAAAACATTTACCCTAACCATAACCAAAAGTGATAAAATACTGAGTTTTCTGGATATTGCAACAAAACATTTACCCTAACCCTAACCAGAATTTAAAAAATACAGAGTTTTCTGGATATTGCAACAAAACATTTACCCTAACCCTAACCAGAATTTAAAAAATACAGAGTTTTCTGGATATTGCAACAAAACATTTACCCTAACCCTAACCAAAAGTGATAAAATACTGAGTTTTCTGGATATTGCAACAAAACATTTACCCTAACCCTAACCAGAATTTAAAAAATACAGAGTTTTCTGGATATTGCAACAAAACATTTACCCTAACCCTAACCAGAATTTAAAAAATACAGAGTTTTCTGGATATTGCAACAAAACATTTACCCTAACCCTAACCAGAATTGAAAAAATACAGAGTTTTCTGGATATTGCAACAAAACATTTACCCTAACCCTAACCAGAATTTAAAAAATACAGAGTTTTCTGGATATTGCAACAAAACATTTACCCTAACCCTAACCAGAATTTAAAAAATACAGAGTTTTCTGGATATTGACACAAAACATTTACCCTAACCCTAACCAGAATTTAAAAAATACAGAGTTTTCTGGATATTGCAACAAAACATTTACCCTAACCCTAACCAGAATTTAAAAAATACAGAGTTTTCTGGATATTGCAACAAAACATTTACCCTAACCCTAACCAAAAGTGATAAAATACTGAGTTTTCTGGATATTGCAACAAAACATTTACCCTAACCCTAACCAGAATTGAAAAAATACAGAGTTTTCTGGATATTGCAACAAAACATTTACCCTAACCCTAACCAGAATTTAAAAAATACAGAGTTTTCTGGATATTGCAACAAAACATTTACCCTAACCCTAACCAGAATTGAAAAAATACAGAGTTTTCTGGATATTGCAACAAAACATTTACCCTAACCCTAACCAGAATTTAAAAAATACAGAGTTTTCTGGATATTGCAACAAAACATTTACCCTAACCCTAACCAGAATTTAAAAAATACAGAGTTTTCTGGATATTGCAACAAAACATTTACCCTAACCCTAACCAGAATTTAAAAAATACAGAGTTTTCTGGATATAGCAACAAAACATTTACCCTAACCCTAACCAGAATTTAAAAAATACAGAGTTTTCTGGATATTGCAACAAAACATTTACCCTAACCCTAACCAGAATTTAAAAAATACAGAGTTTTCTGGATATTGCAACAAAACATTTACCCTAACCCTAACCAGAATTTAAAAAATACAGAGTTTTCTGGATATTGCAACAAAACATTTACCCTAACCCTAACCAGAATTTAAAAAATACAGAGTTTTCTGGATATTGCAACAAAACATTTACCCTAACCCTAACCAGAATTTAAAAAATACAGAGTTTTCTGGATATTGCAACAAAACATTTACCCTAACCCTAACCAGAATTTAAAAAATACAGAGTTTTCTGGATATTGCAACAAAACATTTACCCTAACCCTAACCAGAATTAAAAAAATACAGAGTTTTCTGGATATTGCAACAAAACATTTACCCTAACCCTAACCAGAATTTAAAAAATACAGAGTTTTCTGGATATTGCAACAAAACATTTACCCTAACCCTAACCGAAATTTAAAAAATGCAGAGTTTTCTGGATATTGCAACAAAACATTTACCCTAACCCTAACCAGAATTTAAAAAATACAGAGTTTTCTGGATATTGCAACAAAACATTTACCCTAACCCTAACCGGAATTTAAAAAATACAGAGTTTTCTGGATATTGCAACAAAACCCTAACCCTAACCAAAAGTGATAAAATACTGAGTTTTCTGGATATTGCAACAAAACATTTACCCTTACCCTAACCAGAATTTAAAAAATACAGAGTTTTCTGGATATTGCAACAAAACATTTACCCTAACCCTAACCAAAAGTGATAAAATACTGAGTTTTCTGGATATTGCAACAAAACATTTACCCTAACCCTAACCAGAATTTAAAAAATACAGAGTTTTCTGGATATTGCAACAAAACATTTACCCTAACAGTAACCAGAATTTAAAAAATACAGAGTTTTCTGGATATTGCAACAAAACATTTACCCTAACCCTAACCAGAATTTAAAAAATACAGAGTTTTCTGGATATTGCAACAAAACCCTAACCCTAACCAGAATTTAAAAAATACAGAGTTTTCTGGATATTGCAACAAAACATTTACCCTAACCCTAACCAGAATTTAAAAAATACAGAGTTTTCTGGATATTGCAACAAAACATTTACCCTAACCCTAACCAGAATTTAAAAAATACAGAGTTTTCTGGATATTGCAACAAAACATTTACCCTAACCCTAACCAGAATTAAAAAAATACAGAGTTTTCTGGATATTGCAACAAAACATTTACCCTAACCCTAACCAGAATTTAAAAAATACAGAGTTTTCTGGATATTGCAACAAAACATTTACCCTAACCCTAACCGAAATTTAAAAAATACAGAGTTTTCTGGATATTGCAACAAAACATTTACCCTAACCCTAACCAGAATTTAAAAAATACAGAGTTTTCTGGATATTGCAACAAAACATTTACCCTAACCCTAACCGGAATTTAAAAAATACAGAGTTTTCTGGATATTGCAACAAAACCCTAACCCTAACCAAAAGTGATAAAATACTGAGTTTTCTGGATATTGCAACAAAACATTTACCCTAACCCTAACCAGAATTTAAAAAATACAGAGTTTTCTGGATATTGCAACAAAACATTTACCCTAACCCTAACCAGAATTGAAAAAATACAGAGTTTTCTGGATATTGCAACAAAACATTTACCCTAACCCTAACCAGAATTTAAAAAATACAGAGTTTTCTGGATATTGCAACAAAACATTTACCCTAACCCTAACCAGAATTTAAAAAATACAGAGTTTTCTGGATATTGCAACAAAACATTTACCCTAACCCTAACCAGAATTTAAAAAATACAGAGTTTTCTGGATATTGCAACAAAACATTTACCCTAACCCTAACCAGAATTTAAAAAATACAGAGTTTTCTGGATATTGCAACAAAACATTTACCCTAACCCTAACCAGAATTTAAAAAATACAGAGTTTTCTGGATATTGCAACAAAACATTTACCCTAACCCTAACCAGAATTTAAAAAATACAGAGTTTTCTGGATATTGCAACAAAACATTTACCCTAACCCTAACCAGAATTTAAAAAATACAGAGTTTTCTGGATATTGCAACAAAACATTTACCCTAACCCTAACCAGAATTTAAAAAATACAGAGTTTTCTGGATATTGCAACAAAACATTTACCCTAACCCTAACCAGAATTTAAAAAATACAGAGTTTTCTGGATATTGCAACAAAACATTTACCCTAACCCTAACCAGAATTTAAAAAATACAGAGTTTTCTGGATATTGCAACAAAACATTTACCCTAACCCTAACCAGAATTAAAAAAATACAGAGTTTTCTGGATATTGCAACAAAACATTTACCCTAACCCTAACCAGAATTTAAAAAATACAGAGTTTTCTGGATATTGCAACAAAACATTTACCCTAACCCTAACCAGAATTTAAAAAATACAGAGTTTTCTGGATATTGCAACAAAACATTTACCCTAACCCTAACCAGAACTTAAAAAATACAGAGTTTTCTGGATATTGCAACAAAACATTTACCCTAACCCTAACCAGAATTTAAAAAATACAGAGTTTTCTGGATATTGCAACAAAACATTTACCCTAACCCTAACCAGAATTTAAAAAATACAGAGTTTTCTGGATATTGCAACAAAACATTTACCCTAACCCTAACCAGAATTAAAAAAATACAGAGTTTTCTGGATATTGCAACAAAACATTTACCCTAACCCTAACCAGAATTTAAAAAATACAGAGTTTTCTGGATATTGCAACAAAACATTTACCCTAACCCTAACCGAAATTTAAAAAATGCAGAGTTTTCTGGATATTGCAACAAAACATTTACCCTAACCCTAACCAGAATTTAAAAAATACAGAGTTTTCTGGATATTGCAACAAAACATTTACCCTAACCCTAACCGGAATTTAAAAAATACAGAGTTTTCTGGATATTGCAACAAAACCCTAACCCTAACCAAAAGTGATAAAATACTGAGTTTTCTGGATATTGCAACAAAACATTTACCCTTACCCTAACCAGAATTTAAAAAATACAGAGTTTTCTGGATATTGCAACAAAACATTTACCCTAACCCTAACCAAAAGTGATAAAATACTGAGTTTTCTGGATATTGCAACAAAACATTTACCCTAACCCTAACCAGAATTTAAAAAATACAGAGTTTTCTGGATATTGCAACAAAACATTTACCCTAACAGTAACCAGAATTTAAAAAATACAGAGTTTTCTGGATATTGCAACAAAACATTTACCCTAACCCTAACCAGAATTTAAAAAATACAGAGTTTTCTGGATATTGCAACAAAACCCTAACCCTAACCAGAATTTAAAAAATACAGAGTTTTCTGGATATTGCAACAAAACATTTACCCTAACCCTAACCAGAATTTAAAAAATACAGAGTTTTCTGGATATTGCAACAAAACATTTACCCTAACCCTAACCAGAATTTAAAAAATACAGAGTTTTCTGGATATTGCAACAAAACATTTACCCTAACCCTAACCAGAATTAAAAAAATACAGAGTTTTCTGGATATTGCAACAAAACATTTACCCTAACCCTAACCAGAATTTAAAAAATACAGAGTTTTCTGGATATTGCAACAAAACATTTACCCTAACCCTAACCGGAATTTAAAAAATACAGAGTTTTCTGGATATTGCAACAAAACCCTAACCCTAACCAAAAGTGATAAAATACTGAGTTTTCTGGATATTGCAACAAAACATTTACCCTAACCCTAACCGAAATTTAAAAAATACAGAGTTTTCTGGATATTGCAACAAAACATTTACCCTAACCCTAACCAAAAGTGATAAAATACTGAGTTTTCTGGATATTGCAACAAAACATTTACCCTAACCCTAACCAGAATTTAAAAAATACAGAGTTTTCTGGATATTGCAACAAAACATTTACCCTAACCCTAACCAGAATTTAAAAAATACAGAGTTTTCTGGATATTGCAACAAAACATTTACCCTAACCCTAACCAGAATTTAAAAAATACAGAGTTTTCTGGATATTGCAACAAAACATTTACCCTAACCCTAACCAGAATTTAAAAAATACAGAGTTTTCTGGATATTGCAACAAAACATTTACCCTAACCCTAACCAGAATTTAAAAAATACAGAGTTTTCTGGATATTGCAACAAAACATTTACCCTAACCCTAACCAGAATTTAAAAAATACAGAGTTTTCTGGATATTGCAACAAAACATTTACCCTAACCCTAACCAGAATTAAAAAAATACAGAGTTTTCTGGATATTGCAACAAAACATTTACCCTAACCCTAACCAGAATTTAAAAAATACAGAGTTTTCTGGATATTGCAACAAAACATTTACCCTAACCCTAACCGAAATTTAAAAAATGCAGAGTTTTCTGGATATTGCAACAAAACATTTACCCTAACCCTAACCAGAATTTAAAAAATACAGAGTTTTCTGGATATTGCAACAAAACATTTACCCTAACCCTAACCGGAATTTAAAAAATACAGAGTTTTCTGGATATTGCAACAAAACCCTAACCCTAACCAAAAGTGATAAAATACTGAGTTTTCTGGATATTGCAACAAAACATTTACCCTTACCCTAACCAGAATTTAAAAAATACAGAGTTTTCTGGATATTGCAACAAAACATTTACCCTAACCCTAACCAAAAGTGATAAAATACTGAGTTTTCTGGATATTGCAACAAAACATTTACCCTAACCCTAACCAGAATTTAAAAAATACAGAGTTTTCTGGATATTGCAACAAAACATTTACCCTAACAGTAACCAGAATTTAAAAAATACAGAGTTTTCTGGATATTGCAACAAAACATTTACCCTAACCCTAACCAGAATTTAAAAAATACAGAGTTTTCTGGATATTGCAACAAAACCCTAACCCTAACCAGAATTTAAAAAATACAGAGTTTTCTGGATATTGCAACAAAACATTTACCCTAACCCTAACCAGAATTTAAAAAATACAGAGTTTTCTGGATATTGCAACAAAACATTTACCCTAACCCTAACCAGAATTTAAAAAATACAGAGTTTTCTGGATATTGCAACAAAACATTTACCCTAACCCTAACCAGAATTAAAAAAATACAGAGTTTTCTGGATATTGCAACAAAACATTTACCCTAACCCTAACCAGAATTTAAAAAATACAGAGTTTTCTGGATATTGCAACAAAACATTTACCCTAACCCTAACCGAAATTTAAAAAATACAGAGTTTTCTGGATATTGCAACAAAACATTTACCCTAACCCTAACCAGAATTTAAAAAATACAGAGTTTTCTGGATATTGCAACAAAACATTTACCCTAACCCTAACCGGAATTTAAAAAATACAGAGTTTTCTGGATATTGCAACAAAACCCTAACCCTAACCAAAAGTGATAAAATACTGAGTTTTCTGGATATTGCAACAAAACATTTACCCTAACCCTAACCGAAATTTAAAAAATACAGAGTTTTCTGGATATTGCAACAAAACATTTACCCTAACCCTAACCAAAAGTGATAAAATACTGAGTTTTCTGGATATTGCAACAAAACATTTACCCTAACCCTAACCAGAATTTAAAAAATACAGAGTTTTCTGGATATTGCAACAAAACATTTACCCTAACACTAACCAGAATTTAAAAAATACAGAGTTTTCTGGATATTGCAACAAAACATTTACCCTAACCCTAACCAGAATTTAAAAAATACAGAGTTTTCTGGATATTGCAACAAAACATTTACCCTAACCCTAACCAGAATTTAAAAAATACAGAGTTTTCTGGATATTGCAACAAAACCCTAACCCTAATCAAAAGTGATAAAATACTGAGTTTTCTGGATATTGCAACAAAACATTTACCCTAACCCTAACCAGAATTTAAAAAATACAGAGTTTTCTGGATATTGCAACAAAACATTTACCCTAACCCTAACCAGAATTTAAAAAATACAGAGTTTTCTGGATATTGCAACAAAACATTTACCCTAACCCTAACCAGAATTTAAAAAATACAGAGTTTTCTGGATATTGCAACAAAACATTTACCCTAACCCTAACCAGAATTTAAAAAATACAGAGTTTTCTGGATATTGCAACAAAACATTTACCCTAACCCTAACCAGAATTAAAAAAATACAGAGTTTTCTGGATATTGCAACGAAACATTTACCCTAACCCTAACCAGAATTTAAAAAATACAGAGTTTTCTGGATATTGCAACAAAACATTTACCCTAACCCTAACCAGAATTTAAAAAATACAGAGTTTTCTGGATATTGCAACAAAACATTTACCCTAACCCTAACCAGAATTAAAAAAATACAGAGTTTTCTGGATATTGCAACAAAACATTTACCCTAACCCTAACCAGAATTTAAAAAATACAGAGTTTTCTGGATATTGCAACAAAACATTTACCCTAACCCTAACCGAAATTTAAAAAATGCAGAGTTTTCTGGATATTGCAACAAAACATTTACCCTAACCCTAACCAGAATTTAAAAAATACAGAGTTTTCTGGATATTGCAACAAAACATTTACCCTAACCCTAACCGGAATTTAAAAAATACAGAGTTTTCTGGATATTGCAACAAAACCCTAACCCTAACCAAAAGTGATAAAATACTGAGTTTTCTGGATATTGCAACAAAACATTTACCCTTACCCTAACCAGAATTTAAAAAATACAGAGTTTTCTGGATATTGCAACAAAACATTTACCCTAACCCTAACCAAAAGTGATAAAATACTGAGTTTTCTGGATATTGCAACAAAACATTTACCCTAACCCTAACCAGAATTTAAAAAATACAGAGTTTTCTGGATATTGCAACAAAACATTTACCCTAACCCTAACCAGAATTTAAAAAATACAGAGTTTTCTGGATATTGCAACAAAACATTTACCCTAACCCTAACCAGAATTTAAAAAATACAGAGTTTTCTGGATATTGCAACAAAACATTTACCCTAACCCTAACCAGAATTTAAAAAATACAGAGTTTTCTGGATATTGCAACAAAACATTTACCCTAACCCTAACCAGAATTTAAAAAATACAGAGTTTTCTGGATATTGCAACAAAACCCTAACCCTAACCAGAATTTAAAAAATACAGAGTTTTCTGGATATTGCAACAAAACATTTACCCTAACCCTAACCAGAATTTAAAAAATACAGAGTTTTCTGGATATTGCAACAAAACATTTACCCTAACCCTAACCAGAATTAAAAAAATACAGAGTTTTCTGGATATTGCAACAAAACATTTACCCTAACCCTAACCAGAATTTAAAAAATACAGAGTTTTCTGGATATTGCAACAAAACATTTACCCTAACCCTAACCGAAATTTAAAAAATACAGAGTTTTCTGGATATTGCAACAAAACATTTACCCTAACCCTAACCAGAATTTAAAAAATACAGAGTTTTCTGGATATTGCAACAAAACATTTACCCTAACCCTAACCGGAATTTAAAAAATACAGAGTTTTCTGGATATTGCAACAAAACCCTAACCCTAACCAAAAGTGATAAAATACTGAGTTTTCTGGATATTGCAACAAAACATTTACCCTAACCCTAACCGAAATTTAAAAAATACAGAGTTTTCTGGATATTGCAACAAAACATTTACCCTAACCCTAACCAAAAGTGATAAAATACTGAGTTTTCTGGATATTGCAACAAAACATTTACCCTAACCCTAACCAGAATTTAAAAAATACAGAGTTTTCTGGATATTGCAACAAAACATTTACCCTAACACTAACCAGAATTTAAAAAATACAGAGTTTTCTGGATATTGCAACAAAACATTTACCCTAACCCTAACCAGAATTTAAAAAATACAGAGTTTTCGGGATATTGCAACAAAACATTTACCCTAACCCTAACCAGAATTTAAAAAATACAGAGTTTTCTGGATATTGCAACAAAACCCTAACCCTAACCAAAAGTGATAAAATACTGAGTTTTCTGGATATTGCAACAAAACATTTACCCTAACCCTAACCAGAATTTAAAAAATACAGAGTTTTCTGGATATTGCAACAAAACATTTACCCTAACACTAACCAGAATTTAAAAAATACAGAGTTTTCTGGATATTGCAACAAAACATTTACCCTAACCCTAACCAGAATTTAAAAAATACAGAGTTTTCTGGATATTGCAACAAAACATTTACCCTAACATTAACAAGAATTTAAAAAATACAGAGTTTTCTGGATATTGCAACAAAACATTTACCCTAACCCTAACAAGAATTTAAAAAATACAGAGTTTTCTGGATATTGCAACAAAACATTTACCCTAACCCTAACCAGAATTTAAAAAATACAGAGTTTTCTGGATATTGCAACAAAACATTTACCCTAACCCTAACCAAAAGTGATAAAATACTGAGTTTTCTGGATATTGCAACAAAACATTTACCCTAACCCTAACAAGAATTTAAAAAATACAGAGTTTTCTGGATATTGCAACAAAACATTTACCCTAACACTAACCAGAATTTAAAAAATACAGAGTTTTCTGGATATTGCAACAAAACATTTACCCTAACCCTAACCAGAATTTAAAAAATACAGAGTTTTCTGGATATTGCAACAAAACATTTACCCTAACCCTAACAAGAATTTAAAAAATACAGAGTTTTCTGGATATTGCAACAAAACATTTACCCTAACCCTAACCAGAATTTAAAAAATACAGAGTTTTCTGGATATTGCAACAAAACATTTACCCTAACCCTAACAAGAATTTAAAAAATACAGAGTTTTCTGGATACTGCAACAAAACATTTACCCTAACCCTAACCAAAAGTGATAAAATACTGAGTTTTCTGGATATTGCAACAAAACATTTACCCTAACCCTAACAAGAATTTAAAAAATACAGAGTTTTCTGGATATTGCAACAAAACATTTACCCTAACCCTAACCAGAATTTAAAAAATACAGAGTTTTCTGGATATTGCAACAAAACATTTACCCTAACCCTAACCAGAATTTAAAAAATACAGAGTTTTCTGGATATTGCAACAAAACATTTACCCTAACACTAACCAGAATTTAAAAAATACAGAGTTTTCTGGATATTGCAACAAAACATTTACCCTAACACTAACCAGAATTTAAAAAATACAGAGTTTTCTGGATATTGCAACAAAACATTTACCCTAACCCTAACCAGAATTTAAAAAATACAGAGTTTTCTGGATATTGCAACAAAACATTTACCCTAACACTAACCAGAATTTAAAAAATACAGAGTTTTCTGGATATTGCAACAAAACATTTACCCTAACCCTAACCAGAATTTAAAAAATACAGAGTTTTCTGGATATTGCAACAAAACATTTACCCTAACCCTAACAAGAATTTAAAAAATACAGAGTTTTCTGGATATTGCAACAAAACATTTACCCTAACCCTAACCAGAATTTAAAAAATACAGAGTTTTCTGGATATTGCAACAAAACATTTACCCTAACCCTAACAAGAATTTAAAAAATACAGAGTTTTCTGGATACTGCAACAAAACATTTACCCTAACCCTAACCAAAAGTGATAAAATACTGAGTTTTCTGGATATTGCAACAAAACATTTACCCTAACCCTAACAAGAATTTAAAAAATACAGAGTTTTCTGGATATTGCAACAAAACATTTACCCTAACACTAACCAGAATTTAAAAAATACAGAGTTTTCTGGATATTGCAACAAAACATTTACCCTAACCCTAACCAGAATTTAAAAAATACAGAGTTTTCTGGATATTGCAACAAAACATTTACCCTAACCCTAACCAGAATTTAAAAAATACTGAGTTTTCTGGATATTGCAACAAAACATTTACCCTAACCCTAACCAGAATTTAAAAAATACAGAGTTTTCTGGATATTGCAACAAAACATTTACCCTAACCCTTACAAGAATTTAAAAAATACAGAGTTTTCTGGATATTGCAACAAAACATTTACCCTAACCCTAACAAGAATTTAAAAAATACAGAGTTTTCTGGATATTGCAACAAAACATTTACCCTAACCCTAACCAGAATTTAAAAAATACAGAGTTTTCTGGATATTGCAACAAAACATTTACCCTAACCCTAACCAGAATTTAAAAAATACAGAGTTTTCTGGATATTGCAACAAAACATTTACCCTAACCCTAACAAGAATTTAAAAAATACAGAGTTTTCTGGATATTGCAACAAAACATTTACCCTAACCCTAACCAGAATTTAAAAAATACAGAGTTTTCTGGATATTGCAACAAAACATTTACCCTAACCCTAACCAAAAGTGATAAAATACTGAGTTTTCTGGATATTGCAACAAAACATTTACCCTAACCCTAACCAGAATTTAAAAAATACAGAGTTTTCTGGATATTGCAACAAAACATTTACCCTAACCCTAACAAGAATTTAAAAAATACAGAGTTTTCTGGATATTGCAACAAAACATTTACCCTAAGCCTAACCAGAATTTAAAAAATACAGAGTTTTCTGGATATTGCAACAAAACATTTACCCTAACCCTAACCAAAAGTGATAAAATACTGAGTTTTCTGGATATTGCAACAAAACATTTACCCTAACCCTAACAAGAATTTAAAAAATACAGAGTTTTCTGGATATTGCAACAAAACATTTACCCTTACACTAACCAGAATTTAAAAAATACAGAGTTTTCTGGATATTGCAACAAAACATTTACCCTAACCCTAACCAGAATTTAAAAAATACAGAGTTTTCTGGATATTGCAACAAAACATTTACCCTAACCCTAACCAGAATTTAAAAAATACAGAGTTTTCTGGATATTGCAACAAAACATTTACCCTAACCCTAACCAGAATTTAAAAAATACAGAGTTTTCTGGATATTGCAACAAAACATTTACCCTAACCCTAACCAGAATTTAAAAAATACAGAGTTTTCTGGATATTGCAACAAAACATTTACCCTAACCCTAACCAGAATTAAAAAAATACAGAGTTTTCTGGATATTGCAACAAAACATTTACCCTAACCCTAACCAGAATTTAAAAAATACAGAGTTTTCTGGATATTGCAACAAAACATTTACCCTAACCCTAACCAGAATTTAAAAAATACAGAGTTTTCTGGATATTGCAACAAAACATTTACCCTAACCCTAACCAGAACTTAAAAAATACAGAGTTTTCTGGATATTGCAACAAAACATTTACCCTAACCCTAACCAGAATTTAAAAAATACAGAGTTTTCTGGATATTGCAACAAAACATTTACCCTAACCCTAACCAGAATTTAAAAAATACAGAGTTTTCTGGATATTGCAACAAAACATTTACCCTAACCCTAACCAGAATTAAAAAAATACAGAGTTTTCTGGATATTGCAACAAAACATTTACCCTAACCCTAACCAGAATTTAAAAAATACAGAGTTTTCTGGATATTGCAACAAAACATTTACCCTAACCCTAACCGAAATTTAAAAAATGCAGAGTTTTCTGGATATTGCAACAAAACATTTACCCTAACCCTAACCAGAATTTAAAAAATACAGAGTTTTCTGGATATTGCAACAAAACATTTACCCTAACCCTAACCGGAATTTAAAAAATACAGAGTTTTCTGGATATTGCAACAAAACCCTAACCCTAACCAAAAGTGATAAAATACTGAGTTTTCTGGATATTGCAACAAAACATTTACCCTTACCCTAACCAGAATTTAAAAAATACAGAGTTTTCTGGATATTGCAACAAAACATTTACCCTAACCCTAACCAAAAGTGATAAAATACTGAGTTTTCTGGATATTGCAACAAAACATTTACCCTAACCCTAACCAGAATTTAAAAAATACAGAGTTTTCTGGATATTGCAACAAAACATTTACCCTAACAGTAACCAGAATTTAAAAAATACAGAGTTTTCTGGATATTGCAACAAAACATTTACCCTAACCCTAACCAGAATTTAAAAAATACAGAGTTTTCTGGATATTGCAACAAAACCCTAACCCTAACCAGAATTTAAAAAATACAGAGTTTTCTGGATATTGCAACAAAACATTTACCCTAACCCTAACCAGAATTTAAAAAATACAGAGTTTTCTGGATATTGCAACAAAACATTTACCCTAACCCTAACCAGAATTTAAAAAATACAGAGTTTTCTGGATATTGCAACAAAACATTTACCCTAACCCTAACCAGAATTAAAAAAATACAGAGTTTTCTGGATATTGCAACAAAACATTTACCCTAACCCTAACCAGAATTTAAAAAATACAGAGTTTTCTGGATATTGCAACAAAACATTTACCCTAACCCTAACCGGAATTTAAAAAATACAGAGTTTTCTGGATATTGCAACAAAACCCTAACCCTAACCAAAAGTGATAAAATACTGAGTTTTCTGGATATTGCAACAAAACATTTACCCTAACCCTAACCGAAATTTAAAAAATACAGAGTTTTCTGGATATTGCAACAAAACATTTACCCTAACCCTAACCAAAAGTGATAAAATACTGAGTTTTCTGGATATTGCAACAAAACATTTACCCTAACCCTAACCAGAATTTAAAAAATACAGAGTTTTCTGGATATTGCAACAAAACATTTACCCTAACCCTAACCAGAATTTAAAAAATACAGAGTTTTCTGGATATTGCAACAAAACATTTACCCTAACCCTAACCAGAATTTAAAAAATACAGAGTTTTCTGGATATTGCAACAAAACATTTACCCTAACCCTAACCAGAATTTAAAAAATACAGAGTTTTCTGGATATTGCAACAAAACATTTACCCTAACCCTAACCAGAATTGAAAAAATACAGAGTTTTCTGGATATTGCAACAAAACATTTACCCTAACCCTAACCAGAATTTAAAAAATACAGAGTTTTCTGGATATTGCAACAAAACATTTACCCTAACCCTAACCAGAATTGAAAAAATACAGAGTTTTCTGGATATTGCAACAAAACATTTACCCTAACCCTAACCAGAATTTAAAAAATACAGAGTTTTCTGGATATTGCAACAAAACATTTACCCTAACCCTAACCGAAATTTAAAAAATGCAGAGTTTTCTGGATATTGCAACAAAACATTTACCCTAACCCTAACCAGAATTTAAAAAATACAGAGTTTTCTGGATATTGCAACAAAACATTTACCCTAACCCTAACCGGAATTTAAAAAATACAGAGTTTTCTGGATATTGCAACAAAACCCTAACCCTAACCAAAAGTGATAAAATACTGAGTTTTCTGGATATTGCAACAAAACATTTACCCTTACCCTAACCAGAATTTAAAAAATACAGAGTTTTCTGGATATTGCAACAAAACATTTACCCTAACCCTAACCAAAAGTGATAAAATACTGAGTTTTCTGGATATTGCAACAAAACATTTACCCTAACCCTAACCAGAATTTAAAAAATACAGAGTTTTCTGGATATTGCAACAAAACATTTACCCTAACAGTAACCAGAATTTAAAAAATACAGAGTTTTCTGGATATTGCAACAAAACATTTACCCTAACCCTAACCAGAATTTAAAAAATACAGAGTTTTCTGGATATTGCAACAAAACCCTAACCCTAACCAGAATTTAAAAAATACAGAGTTTTCTGGATATTGCAACAAAACATTTACCCTAACCCTAACCAGAATTTAAAAAATACAGAGTTTTCTGGATATTGCAACAAAACATTTACCCTAACCCTAACCAGAATTTAAAAAATACAGAGTTTTCTGGATATTGCAACAAAACATTTACCCTAACCCTAACCAGAATTAAAAAAATACAGAGTTTTCTGGATATTGCAACAAAACATTTACCCTAACCCTAACCAGAATTTAAAAAATACAGAGTTTTCTGGATATTGCAACAAAACATTTACCCTAACCCTAACCGAAATTTAAAAAATACAGAGTTTTCTGGATATTGCAACAAAACATTTACCCTAACCCTAACCAGAATTTAAAAAATACAGAGTTTTCTGGATATTGCAACAAAACATTTACCCTAACCCTAACCGGAATTTAAAAAATACAGAGTTTTCTGGATATTGCAACAAAACCCTAACCCTAACCAAAAGTGATAAAATACTGAGTTTTCTGGATATTGCAACAAAACATTTACCCTAACCCTAACCGAAATTTAAAAAATACAGAGTTTTCTGGATATTGCAACAAAACATTTACCCTAACCCTAACCAAAAGTGATAAAATACTGAGTTTTCTGGATATTGCAACAAAACATTTACCCTAACCCTAACCAGAATTTAAAAAATACAGAGTTTTCTGGATATTGCAACAAAACATTTACCCTAACACTAACCAGAATTTAAAAAATACAGAGTTTTCTGGATATTGCAACAAAACATTTACCCTAACCCTAACCAGAATTTAAAAAATACAGAGTTTTCTGGATATTGCAACAAAACATTTACCCTAACCCTAACCAGAATTTAAAAAATACAGAGTTTTCTGGATATTGCAACAAAACCCTAACCCTAATCAAAAGTGATAAAATACTGAGTTTTCTGGATATTGCAACAAAACATTTACCCTAACCCTAACCAGAATTTAAAAAATACAGAGTTTTCTGGATATTGCAACAAAACATTTACCCTAACCCTAACCAGAATTTAAAAAATACAGAGTTTTCTGGATATTGCAACAAAACATTTACCCTAACCCTAACCAGAATTTAAAAAATACAGAGTTTTCTGGATATTGCAACAAAACATTTACCCTAACCCTAACCAGAATTTAAAAAATACAGAGTTTTCTGGATATTGCAACAAAACATTTACCCTAACCCTAACCAGAATTAAAAAAATACAGAGTTTTCTGGATATTGCAACGAAACATTTACCCTAACCCTAACCAGAATTTAAAAAATACAGAGTTTTCTGGATATTGCAACAAAACATTTACCCTAACCCTAACCAGAATTTAAAAAATACAGAGTTTTCTGGATATTGCAACAAAACATTTACCCTAACAGTAACCAGAATTTAAAAAATACAGAGTTTTCTGGATATTGCAACAAAACATTTACCCTAACCCTAACCAGAATTTAAAAAATACAGAGTTTTCTGGATATTGCAACAAAACCCTAACCCTAACCAGAATTTAAAAAATACAGAGTTTTCTGGATATTGCAACAAAACATTTACCCTAACCCTAACCAGAATTTAAAAAATACAGAGTTTTCTGGATATTGCAACAAAACATTTACCCTAACCCTAACCAGAATTTAAAAAATACAGAGTTTTCTGGATATTGCAACAAAACATTTACCCTAACCCTAACCAGAATTAAAAAAATACAGAGTTTTCTGGATATTGCAACAAAACATTTACCCTAACCCTAACCAGAATTTAAAAAATACAGAGTTTTCTGGATATTGCAACAAAACATTTACCCTAACCCTAACCGAAATTTAAAAAATACAGAGTTTTCTGGATATTGCAACAAAACATTTACCCTAACCCTAACCAGAATTTAAAAAATACAGAGTTTTCTGGATATTGCAACAAAACATTTACCCTAACCCTAACCGGAATTTAAAAAATACAGAGTTTTCTGGATATTGCAACAAAACCCTAACCCTAACCAAAAGTGATAAAATACTGAGTTTTCTGGATATTGCAACAAAACATTTACCCTAACCCTAACCGAAATTTAAAAAATACAGAGTTTTCTGGATATTGCAACAAAACATTTACCCTAACCCTAACCAAAAGTGATAAAATACTGAGTTTTCTGGATATTGCAACAAAACATTTACCCTAACCCTAACCAGAATTTAAAAAATACAGAGTTTTCTGGATATTGCAACAAAACATTTACCCTAACACTAACCAGAATTTAAAAAATACAGAGTTTTCTGGATATTGCAACAAAACATTTACCCTAACCCTAACCAGAATTTAAAAAATACAGAGTTTTCTGGATATTGCAACAAAACATTTACCCTAACCCTAACCAGAATTTAAAAAATACAGAGTTTTCTGGATATTGCAACAAAACCCTAACCCTAATCAAAAGTGATAAAATACTGAGTTTTCTGGATATTGCAACAAAACATTTACCCTAACCCTAACCAGAATTTAAAAAATACAGAGTTTTCTGGATATTGCAACAAAACATTTACCCTAACCCTAACCAGAATTTAAAAAATACAGAGTTTTCTGGATATTGCAACAAAACATTTACCCTAACCCTAACCAGAATTTAAAAAATACAGAGTTTTCTGGATATTGCAACAAAACATTTACCCTAACCCTAACCAGAATTTAAAAAATACAGAGTTTTCTGGATATTGCAACAAAACATTTACCCTAACCCTAACCAGAATTAAAAAAATACAGAGTTTTCTGGATATTGCAACGAAACATTTACCCTAACCCTAACCAGAATTTAAAAAATACAGAGTTTTCTGGATATTGCAACAAAACATTTACCCTAACCCTAACCAGAATTTAAAAAATACAGAGTTTTCTGGATATTGCAACAAAACATTTACCCTAACCCTAACCAGAATTAAAAAAATACAGAGTTTTCTGGATATTGCAACAAAACATTTACCCTAACCCTAACCAGAATTTAAAAAATACAGAGTTTTCTGGATATTGCAACAAAACATTTACCCTAACCCTAACCGAAATTAAAAAAATGCAGAGTTTTCTGGATATTGCAACAAAACATTTACCCTAACCCTAACCAGAATTTAAAAAATACAGAGTTTTCTGGATATTGCAACAAAACATTTACCCTAACCCTAACCGGAATTTAAAAAATACAGAGTTTTCTGGATATTGCAACAAAACCCTAACCCTAACCAAAAGTGATAAAATACTGAGTTTTCTGGATATTGCAACAAAACATTTACCCTTACCCTAACCAGAATTTAAAAAATACAGAGTTTTCTGGATATTGCAACAAAACATTTACCCTAACCCTAACCAAAAGTGATAAAATACTGAGTTTTCTGGATATTGCAACAAAACATTTACCCTAACCCTAACCAGAATTTAAAAAATACAGAGTTTTCTGGATATTGCAACAAAACATTTACCCTAACCCTAACCAGAATTTAAAAAATACAGAGTTTTCTGGATATTGCAACAAAACATTTACCCTAACCCTAACCAGAATTTAAAAAATACAGAGTTTTCTGGATATTGCAACAAAACATTTACCCTAACCCTAACCAGAATTTAAAAAATACAGAGTTTTCTGGATATTGCAACAAAACATTTACCCTAACCCTAACCAGAATTTAAAAAATACAGAGTTTTCTGGATATTGCAACAAAACCCTAACCCTAACCAGAATTTAAAAAATACAGAGTTTTCTGGATATTGCAACAAAACATTTACCCTAACCCTTACCAGAATTTAAAAAATACAGAGTTTTCTGGATATTGCAACAAAACATTTACCCTAACCCTAACCAGAATTTAAAAAATACAGAGTTTTCTGGATATTGCAACAAAACATTTACCCTAACCCTAACCAGAATTAAAAAAATACAGAGTTTTCTGGATATTGCAACAAAACATTTACCCTAACCCTAACCAGAATTTAAAAAATACAGAGTTTTCTGGATATTGCAACAAAACATTTACCCTAACCCTAACCGAAATTTAAAAAATAC
This sequence comes from Sepiola atlantica, assembly GCA_963556195.1. Classification (NCBI taxonomy): domain Eukaryota; kingdom Metazoa; phylum Mollusca; class Cephalopoda; order Sepiida; family Sepiolidae; genus Sepiola; species Sepiola atlantica. Next base: position 503,993 of record CAUVYP010000088.1, on the reverse strand, counting down.
AGAGTTTTCTGGATATTGCAACAAAACATTTACCCTAACCCTAACCAGAATTTAAAAAATACAGAGTTTTCTGGATATTGCAACAAAACATTTACCCTAACCCTAACCGGAATTTAAAAAATACAGAGTTTTCTGGATATTGCAACAAAACCCTAACCCTAACCAAAAGTGATAAAATACTGAGTTTTCTGGATATTGCAACAAAACATTTACCCTAACCCTAACCGAAATTTAAAAAATACAGAGTTTTCTGGATATTGCAACAAAACATTTACCCTAACCCTAACCAAAAGTGATAAAATACTGAGTTTTCTGGATATTGCAACAAAACATTTACCCTAACCCTAACCAGAATTTAAAAAATACAGAGTTTTCTGGATATTGCAACAAAACATTTACCCTAACACTAACCAGAATTTAAAAAATACAGAGTTTTCTGGATATTGCAACAAAACATTTACCCTAACCCTAACCAGAATTTAAAAAATACAGAGTTTTCTGGATATTGCAACAAAACATTTACCCTAACCCTAACCAGAATTTAAAAAATACAGAGTTTTCTGGATATTGCAACAAAACCCTAACCCTAACCAAAAGTGATAAAATACTGAGTTTTCTGGATATTGCAACAAAACATTTACCCTAACCCTAACCAGAATTTAAAAAATACAGAGTTTTCTGGATATTGCAACAAAACATTTACCCTAACACTAACAAGAATTTAAAAAATACAGAGTTTTCTGGATATTGCAACAAAACATTTACCCTAACCCTAACAAGAATTTAAAAAATACAGAGTTTTCTGGATATTGCAACAAAACATTTACCCTAACCCTAACCAGAATTTAAAAAATACAGAGTTTTCTGGATATTGCAACAAAACATTTACCCTAACCCTAACCAAAAGTGATAAAATACTGAGTTTTCTGGATATTGCAACAAAACATTTACCCTAACCCTAACAAGAATTTAAAAAATACAGAGTTTTCTGGATATTGCAACAAAACATTTACCCTAACACTAACCAGAATTTAAAAAATACAGAGTTTTCTGGATATTGCAACAAAACATTTACCCTAACCCTAACCAGAATTTAAAAAATACAGAGTTTTCTGGATATTGCAACAAAACATTTACCCTAACCCTAACAAGAATTTAAAAAATACAGAGTTTTCTGGATATTGCAACAAAACATTTACCCTAACCCTAACCAGAATTTAAAAAATACAGAGTTTTCTGGATATTGCAACAAAACATTTACCCTAACCCTAACAAGAATTTAAAAAATACAGAGTTTTCTGGATACTGCAACAAAACATTTACCCTAACCCTAACCAAAAGTGATAAAATACTGAGTTTTCTGGATATTGCAACAAAACATTTACCCTAACCCTAACAAGAATTTAAAAAATACAGAGTTTTCTGGATATTGCAACAAAACATTTACCCTAACCCTAACCAGAATTTAAAAAATACAGAGTTTTCTGGATATTGCAACAAAACATTTACCCTAACCCTAACCAGAATTTAAAAAATACAGAGTTTTCTGGATATTGCAACAAAACATTTACCCTAACACTAACCAGAATTTAAAAAATACAGAGTTTTCTGGATATTGCAACAAAACATTTACCCTAACACTAACCAGAATTTAAAAAATACAGAGTTTTCTGGATATTGCAACAAAACATTTACCCTAACCCTAACCAGAATTTAAAAAATACAGAGTTTTCTGGATATTGCAACAAAACATTTACCCTAACACTAACCAGAATTTAAAAAATACAGAGTTTTCTGGATATTGCAACAAAACATTTACCCTAACCCTAACCAGAATTTAAAAAATACAGAGTTTTCTGGATATTGCAACAAAACATTTACCCTAACCCTAACAAGAATTTAAAAAATACAGAGTTTTCTGGATATTGCAACAAAACATTTACCCTAACCCTAACCAGAATTTAAAAAATACAGAGTTTTCTGGATATTGCAACAAAACATTTACCCTAACCCTAACAAGAATTTAAAAAATACAGAGTTTTCTGGATACTGCAACAAAACATTTACCCTAACCCTAACCAAAAGTGATAAAATACTGAGTTTTCTGGATATTGCAACAAAACATTTACCCTAACCCTAACAAGAATTTAAAAAATACAGAGTTTTCTGGATATTGCAACAAAACATTTACCCTAACACTAACCAGAATTTAAAAAATACAGAGTTTTCTGGATATTGCAACAAAACATTTACCCTAACCCTAACCAGAATTTAAAAAATACAGAGTTTTCTGGATATTGCAACAAAACATTTACCCTAACCCTAACCAGAATTTAAAAAATACTGAGTTTTCTGGATATTGCAACAAAACATTTACCCTAACCCTAACCAGAATTTAAAAAATACAGAGTTTTCTGGATATTGCAACAAAACATTTACCCTAACCCTTACAAGAATTTAAAAAATACAGAGTTTTCTGGATATTGCAACAAAACATTTACCCTAACCCTAACAAGAATTTAAAAAATACAGAGTTTTCTGGATATTGCAACAAAACATTTACCCTAACCCTAACCAGAATTTAAAAAATACAGAGTTTTCTGGATATTGCAACAAAACATTTACCCTAACCCTAACCAGAATTTAAAAAATACAGAGTTTTCTGGATATTGCAACAAAACATTTACCCTAACCCTAACAAGAATTTAAAAAATACAGAGTTTTCTGGATATTGCAACAAAACATTTACCCTAACCCTAACCAGAATTTAAAAAATACAGAGTTTTCTGGATATTGCAACAAAACATTTACCCTAACCCTAACCAAAAGTGATAAAATACTGAGTTTTCTGGATATTGCAACAAAACATTTACCCTAACCCTAACCAGAATTTAAAAAATACAGAGTTTTCTGGATATTGCAACAAAACATTTACCCTAACCCTAACAAGAATTTAAAAAATACAGAGTTTTCTGGATATTGCAACAAAACATTTACCCTAAGCCTAACCAGAATTTAAAAAATACAGAGTTTTCTGGATATTGCAACAAAACATTTACCCTAACCCTAACCAAAAGTGATAAAATACTGAGTTTTCTGGATATTGCAACAAAACATTTACCCTAACCCTAACAAGAATTTAAAAAATACAGAGTTTTCTGGATATTGCAACAAAACATTTACCCTTACACTAACCAGAATTTAAAAAATACAGAGTTTTCTGGATATTGCAACAAAACATTTACCCTAACCCTAACCAAAAGTGATAAAATACTGAGTTTTCTGGATATTGCAACAAAACATTTACCCTAACCCTAACAAGAATTTAAAAAATACAGAGTTTTCTGGATATTGCAACAAAACATTTACCCTAACACTAACCAGAATTTAAAAAATACAGAGTTTTCTGGATATTGCAACAAAACATTTACCCTAACCCTAACCAGAATTTAAAAAATACAGAGTTTTCTGGATATTGCAACAAAACATTTACCCTAACCCTAACAAGAATTTAAAAAATACAGAGTTTTCTGGATATTGCAACAAAACATTTACCCTAACCCTAACCAGAATTTAAAAAATACAGAGTTTTCTGGATATTGCAACAAAACATTTACCCTAACCCTAACAAGAATTTAAAAAATACAGAGTTTTCTGGATACTGCAACAAAACATTTACCCTAACCCTAACCAAAAGTGATAAAATACTGAGTTTTCTGGATATTGCAACAAAACATTTACCCTAACCCTAACCAGAATTTAAAAAATACAGAGTTTTCTGGATATTGCAACAAAACATTTACCCTAACACTAACCAGAATTTAAAAAATACAGAGTTTTCTGGATATTGCAACAAAACATTTACCCTAACCCTAACCAGAATTTAAAAAATACAGAGTTTTCTGGATATTGCAACAAAACATTTACCCTAACACTAACAAGAATTTAAAAAATACAGAGTTTTCTGGATATTGCAACAAAACATTTACCCTAACCCTAACAAGAATTTAAAAAATACAGAGTTTTCTGGATATTGCAACAAAACATTTACCCTAACCCTAACAAGAATTTAAAAAATACAGAGTTTTCTGGATATTGCAACAAAACATTTACCCTAACCCTAACCAGAATTTAAAAAATACAGAGTTTTCTGGATATTGCAACAAAACATTTACCCTAACCCTAACAAGAATTTAAAAAATACAGAGTTTTCTGGATATTGCAACAAAACATTTACCCTAACACTAACAAGAATTTAAAAAATACAGAGTTTTCTGGATATTGCAACAAAACATTTACCCTAACCCTAACAAGAATTTAAAAAATACAGAGTTTTCTGGATATTGCAACAAAACATTTACCCTAACACTAACAAGAATTTAAAAAATACAGAGTTTTCTGGATATTGCAACAAAACATTTACCCTAACCCTAACAAGAATTTAAAAAATACAGAGTTTTCTGGATATTGCAACAAAACATTTACCCTAACACTAACAAGAATTTAAAAAATACAGAGTTTTCTGGATATTGCAACAAAACATTTACCCTAACCCTAACAAGAATTTAAAAAATACAGAGTTTTCTGGATATTGCAACAAAACATTTACCCTAACCCTAACCAGAATTTAAAAAATACAGAGTTTTCTGGATATTGCAACAAAACATTTACCCTAACCCTAACAAGAATTTAAAAAATACAGAGTTTTCTGGATATTGCAACAAAACATTTACCCTAACACTAACAAGAATTTAAAAAATACAGAGTTTTCTGGATATTGCAACAAAACATTTACCCTAACCCTAACCAGAATTTAAAAAATACAGAGTTTTCTGGATATTGCAACAAAACATTTACCCTAACCCTAACAAGAATTTAAAAAATACAGAGTTTTCTGGATATTGCAACAAAACATTTACCCTAACACTAACAAGAATTTAAAAAATACAGAGTTTTCTGGATATTGCAACAAAACATTTACCCTAACCCTAACAAGAATTTAAAAAATACAGAGTTTTCTGGATATTGCAACAAAACATTTACCCTAACCCTAACAAGAATTTAAAAAATACAGAGTTTTCTGGATATTGCAACAAAACATTTACCCTAACACTAACAAGAATTTAAAAAATACAGAGTTTTCTGGATATTGCAACAAAACATTTACCCTAACCCTAACCAGAATTTAAAAAATACTGAGTTTTCTGGATATTGCAACAAAACATTTACCCTAACCCTAACAAGAATTTAAAAAATACAGAGTTTTCTGGATATTGCAACAAAACATTTACCCTAACCCTAACAAGAATTTAAAAAATACAGAGTTTTCTGGATATTGCAACAAAACATTTACCCTAACCCTAACCAGAATTTAAAAAATACAGAGTTTTCTGGATATTGCAACAAAACATTTACCCTAACCCTAACAAGAATTTAAAAAATACAGAGTTTTCTGGATATTGCAACAAAACATTTACCCTAACACTAACAAGAATTTAAAAAATACAGAGTTTTCTGGATATTGCAACAAAACATTTACCCTAACCCTAACAAGAATTTAAAAAATACAGAGTTTTCTGGATATTGCAACAAAACATTTACCCTAACCCTAACCAGAATTTAAAAAATACAGAGTTTTCTGGATATTGCAACAAAACATTTACCCTAACCCTAACAAGAATTTAAAAAATACAGAGTTTTCTGGATATTGCAACAAAACATTTACCCTAACCCTAACCAGAATTTAAAAAATACAGAGTTTTCTGGATATTGCAACAAAACATTTACCCTAACCCTAACCAGAATTTAAAAAATACAGAGTTTTCTGGATATTGCAACAAAACATTTACCCTAACCCTAACAAGAATTTAAAAAATACAGAGTTTTCTGGATACTGCAACAAAACATTTACCCTAACCCTAACCAGAATTTAAAAAATACAGAGTTTTCTGGATATTGCAACAAAACATTTACCCTAACCCTAACCAGAATTTAAAAAATACAGAGTTTTCTGGATATTGCAACAAAACATTTACCCTAACCCTAACAAGAATTTAAAAAATACAGAGTTTTCTGGATATTGCAACAAAACATTTACCCTAACCCTAACAAGAATTTAAAAAATACAGAGTTTTCTGGATACTGCAACAAAACATTTACCCTAACCCTAACCAAAAGTTATAAAATACAGAGTTTTCTGGATATTGCAACAAAACATTTACCCTAACCCTAACAAGAATTTAAAAAATACAGAGTTTTCTGGATATTGCAACAAAACATTTACCCTAACACTAACCAGAATTTAAAAAATACAGAGTTTTCTGGATATTGCAACAAAACATTTACCCTAACCCTAACCAGAATTTAAAAAATACAGAGTTTTCTGGATATTGCAACAAAACATTTACCCTAACACTAACAAGAATTTAAAAAATACAGAGTTTTCTGGATATTGCAACAAAACATTTACCCTAACCCTAACAAGAATTTAAAAAATACAGAGTTTTCTGGATATTGCAACAAAACATTTACCCTAACCCTAACAAGAATTTAAAAAATACAGAGTTTTCTGGATATTGCAACAAAACATTTACCCTAACCCTAACAAGAATTTAAAAAATACAGAGTTTTCTGGATATTGCAACAAAACATTTACCCTAACCCTAACCAGAATTTAAAAAATACAGAGTTTTCTGGATATTGCAACAAAACATTTACCCTAACCCTAACAAGAATTTAAAAAATACAGAGTTTTCTGGATATTGCAACAAAACATTTACCCTAACCCTAACAAGAATTTAAAAAATACAGAGTTTTCTGGATATTGCAACAAAACATTTACCCTAACCCTAACAAGAATTTAAAAAATACAGAGTTTTCTGGATATTGCAACAAAACATTTACCCTAACCCTAACAAGAATTTAAAAAATACAGAGTTTTCTGGATATTGCAACAAAACATTTACCCTAACCCTAACCAGAATTTAAAAAATACAGAGTTTTCTGGATATTGCAACAAAACATTTACCCTAACCCTAACAAGAATTTAAAAAATACAGAGTTTTCTGGATATTGCAACAAAACATTTACCCTAACACTAACAAGAATTTAAAAAATACAGAGTTTTCTGGATATTGCAACAAAACATTTACCCTAACCCTAACAAGAATTTAAAAAATACAGAGTTTTCTGGATATTGCAACAAAACATTTACCCTAACCCTAACCAGAATTTAAAAAATACAGAGTTTTCTGGATATTGCAACAAAACATTTACCCTAACCCTAACAAGAATTTAAAAAATACAGAGTTTTCTGGATATTGCAACAAAACATTTACCCTAACCCTAACCAGAATTTAAAAAATACAGAGTTTTCTGGATATTGCAACAAAACATTTACCCTAACCCTAACCAGAATTTAAAAAATACAGAGTTTTCTGGATATTGCAACAAAACATTTACCCTAACCCTAACAAGAATTTAAAAAATACAGAGTTTTCTGGATACTGCAACAAAACATTTACCCTAACCCTAACCAGAATTTAAAAAATACAGAGTTTTCTGGATATTGCAACAAAACATTTACCCTAACCCTAACCAGAATTTAAAAAATACAGAGTTTTCTGGATATTGCAACAAAACATTTACCCTAACCCTAACCAGAATTTAAAAAATACAGAGTTTTCTGGATATTGCAACAAAACATTTACCCTAACCCTAACCAGAATTTAAAAAATACAGAGTTTTCTGGATATTGCAACAAAACATTTACCCTAACCCTAACCAGAATTTAAAAAATACAGAGTTTTCTGGATATTGCAACAAAACATTTACCCTAACACTAACAAGAATTTAAAAAATACAGAGTTTTCTGGATATTGCAACAAAACATTTACCCTAACCCTAACAAGAATTTAAAAAATACAGAGTTTTCTGGATATTGCAACAAAACATTTACCCTAACCCTAACCAGAATTTAAAAAATACAGAGTTTTCTGGATATTGCAACAAAACATTTACCCTAACCCTAACAAGAATTTAAAAAATACAGAGTTTTCTGGATACTGCAACAAAACATTTACCCTAACCCTAACAAGAATTTAAAAAATACAGAGTTTTCTGGATATTGCAACAAAACATTTACCCTAACCCTAACCAGAATTTAAAAAATACAGAGTTTTCTGGATATTGCAACAAAACATTTACCCTAACCCTAACCAGAATTTAAAAAATACAGAGTTTTCTGGATATTGCAACAAAACATTTACCCTAACCCTAACCAGAATTTAAAAAATACAGAGTTTTCTGGATATTGCAACAAAACATTTACCCTAACCCTAACCAGAATTTAAAAAATACAGAGTTTTCTGGATATTGCAACAAAACATTTACCCTAACCCTAACAAGAATTTAAAAAATACAGAGTTTTCTGGATACTGCAACAAAACATTTACCCTAACCCTAACCAGAATTTAAAAAATATAGAGTTTTCTGGATATTGCAACAAAACATTTACCCTAACCCTAACCAGAATTTAAAAAATACAGAGTTTTCTGGATATTGCAACAAAACATTTACCCTAACCCTAACCAGAATTTAAAAAATACAGAGTTTTCTGGATATTGCAACAAAACATTTACCCTAACCCTAACAAGAATTTAAAAAATACAGAGTTTTCTGGATATTGCAACAAAACATTTACCCTAACCCTAACCAGAATTTAAAAAATACAGAGTTTTCTGGATATTGCAACAAAACATTTACCCTAACCCTAACCAGAATTTAAAAAATACAGAGTTTTCTGGATATTGCAACAAAACATTTACCCTAACCCTAACAAGAATTTAAAAAATACAGAGTTTCCTGGATATTGCAACAAAACATTTACCCTAACCCTAACCAGAATTTAAAAAATACAGAGTTTTCTGGATATTGCAACAAAACATTTACCCTAACCCTAACAAGAATTTAAAAAATACAGAGTTTTCTGGATATTGCAACAAAACATTTACCCTAACCCTAACCAGAATTTAAAAAATACAGAGTTTTCTGGATATTGCAACAAAACATTTACCATAACCCTAACCAAAAGTGATAAAATACAGAGTTTTCTGGATATTGCAACAAAACATTTACCCTAACCCTAACAAGAATTTAAAAAATACAGAGTTTTCTGGATATTGCAACAAAACATTTACCCTAACCCTAACCAGAATTTAAAAAATACAGAGTTTTCTGGATATTGCAACAAAACATTTACCCTAACCCTAACCAGAATTTAAAAAATACAGAGTTTTCTGGATATTGCAACAAAACATTTACCCTAACCCTAACCAGAATTTAAAAAATACAGAGTTTTCTGGATATTGCAACAAAACATTTACCCTAACCCTAACAAGAATTTAAAAAATACAGAGTTTTCTGGATATTGCAACAAAACATTTACCCTAACCCTAACAAGAATTTAAAAAATACAGAGTTTTCTGGATATTGCAACAAAACATTTACCCTAACCCTAACCAGAATTTGAAAAATACAGAGTTTTCTGGATATTGCAACAAAACATTTACCCTAACCCTAACAAGAATTTAAAAAATACAGAGTTTTCTGGATATTGCAACAAAACATTTACCCTAACCCTAACCAGAATTTAAAAAATACAGAGTTTTCTGGATATTGCAACAAAACATTTACCCTAACCCTAACAAGAATTTAAAAAATACAGAGTTTTCTGGATATTGCAACAAAACATTTACCCTAACCCTAACCAGAATTTAAAAAACACAGAGTTTTCTGGATATTGCAACAAAACATTTACCATAACCCTAACCAAAAGTGATAAAATACAGAGTTTTCTGGATATTGCAACAAAACATTTACCTTAACCCTAACAAGAATTTAAAAAATACAGAGTTTTCTGGATATTGCAACAAAACATTTACCCTAACCCTAACCAGAATTTAAAAAATACAGAGTTTTCTGGATATTGCAACAAAACATTTACCCTAACCCTAACCAGAATTTAAAAAATACAGAGTTTTCTGGATATTGCAACAAAACATTTACCCTAACCCTAACCAGAATTTAAAAAATACAGAGTTTTCTGGATATTGCAACAAAACATTTACCCTAACCCTAACAAGAATTTAAAAAATACAGAGTTTTCTGGATATTGCAACAAAACATTTACCCTAACCCTAACAAGAATTTAAAAAATACAGAGTTTTCTGGATATTGCAACAAAACATTTACCCTAACCCTAACCAGAATTTAAAAAATACAGAGTTTTCTGGATATTGCAACAAAACATTTACCCTAACCCTAACAAGAATTTTAAAAATACAGAGTTTTCTGGATATTGCAACAAAACATTTACCCTAACCCTAACCAGAATTTAAAAAATACAGAGTTTTCTGGATATTGCAACAAAACATTTACCATAACCCTAACCAAAAGTGATAAAATACAGAGTTTTCTGGATATTGCAACAAAACATTTACCCTAACCCTAACAAGAATTTTAAAAATACAGAGTTTTCTGGATATTGCAACAAAACATTTACCCTAACCCTAACCAGAATTTAAAAAATACAGAGTTTTCTGGATATTGCAACAAAACATTTACCATAACCCTAACCAAAAGTGATAAAATACAGAGTTTTCTGGATATTGCAACAAAACATTTACCCTAACCCTAACAAGAATTTAAAAAATACAGAGTTTTCTGGATATTGCAACAAAACATTTACCCTAACCCTAACCAGAATTTAAAAAATACAGAGTTTTCTGGATATTGCAACAAAACATTTACTATAACCCTAACCAAAAGTGATAAAATACAGAGTTTTCTGGATATTGCAACAAAACATTTACCCTAACCCTAACAAGAATTTAAAAAATACAGAGTTTTCTGGATATTGCAACAAAACATTTACCCTAACCCTAACCAGAATTTAAAAAATACAGAGTTTTCTGGATATTGCAACAAAACATTTACCCTAACCCTAACAAGAATTTTAAAAATACAGAGTTTTCTGGATATTGCAACAAAACATTTACCCTAACCCTAACCAGAATTTAAAAAATACAGAGTTTTCTGGATATTGCAACAAAACATTTACCATAACCCTAACCAAAAGTGATAAAATACAGAGTTTTCTGGATATTGCAACAAAACATTTACCCTAACCCTAACCAGAATTTAAAAAATACAGAGTTTTCTGGATATTGCAACAAAACATTTACCCTAACCCTAACAAGAATTTAAAAAATACAGAGTTTTCTGGATATTGCAACAAAACATTTACCCTAACCCTAACCAGAATTTAAAAAATACAGAGTTTTCTGGATATTGCAACAAAACATTTACCCTAACCCTAACCAGAATTTAAAAAATACAGAGTTTTCTGGATATTGCAACAAAACATTTACCCTAACCCTAACCAGAATTTAAAAAATACAGAGTTTTCTGGATATTGCAACAAAACATTTACCCTAACCCTAACAAGAATTTAAAAAATACAGAGTTTTCTGGATATTGCAACAAAACATTTACCCTAACCCTAACAAGAATTTAAAAAATACAGAGTTTTCTGGATATTGCAACAAAACATTTACCCTAACCCTAACCAGAATTTAAAAAATACAGAGTTTTCTGGATATTGCAACAAAACATTTACCCTAACCCTAACCAGAATTTAAAAAATACAGAGTTTTCTGGATATTGCAACAAAACATTTACCATAACCCTAACCAAAAGTGATAAAATACAGAGTTTTCTGGATATTGCAACAAAACATTTACCCTAACCCTAACCAGAATTTAAAAAATACAGAGTTTTCTGGATATTGCAACAAAACATTTACCCTAACCCTAACAAGAATTTAAAAAATACAGAGTTTTCTGGATATTGCAACAAAACATTTACCCTAACCCTAACCAGAATTTAAAAAATACAGAGTTTTCTGGATATTGCAACAAAACATTTACCCTAACCCTAACAAGAATTTAAAAAATACAGAGTTTTCTGGATATTGCAACAAAACATTTACCCTAACCCTAACAAGAATTTAAAAAATACAGAGTTTTCTGGATATTGCAACAAAACATTTACCCTAACCCTAACAAGAATTTAAAAAATACAGAGTTTTCTGTATATTGCAACAAAACATTTACCCTAACCCTAACCAGAATTTAAAAAATACAGAGTTTTCTGGATATTGCAACAAAACATTTACCCTAACCCTAACAAGAATTTAAAAAATACAGAGTTTTCTGGATATTGCAACAAAACATTTACCCTAACCAAAAGTGATAAAATACTGAGTTTTCTGGATATTGCAACAAAACATTTACCCTAACCCTAACCAGAATTTAAAAAATACAGAGTTTTCTGGATATTGCAACAAAACATTTACCCTAACCCTAACAAGAATTTAAAAAATACAGAGTTTTCTGGATATTGCAACAAAACATTTACCCTAACCCTAACAAGAATTTAAAAAATACAGAGTTTTCTGTATATTGCAACAAAACATTTACCCTAACCCTAACCAGAATTTAAAAAATACAGAGTTTTCTGGATATTGCAACAAAACATTTACCCTAACCCTAACAAGAATTTAAAAAATACAGAGTTTTCTGGATATTGCAACAAAACATTTACCCTAACCCTAACCAGAATTTAAAAAATACAGAGTTTTCTGGATATTGCAACAAAACATTTACCCTAACCCTAACAAGAATTTAAAAAATACAGAGTTTTCTGGATATTGCAACAAAACATTTACCCTAACCAAAAGTGATAAAATACTGAGTTTTCTGGATATTGCAACAAAACATTTACCCTAACCCTAACCAGAATTTAAAAAATACAGAGTTTTCTGGATATTGCAACAAAACATTTACCCTAACCCTAACCAGAATTTAAAAAATACAGAGTTTTCTGGATATTGCAACAAAACATTTACCCTAACCCTAACAAGAATTTAAAAAATACAGAGTTTTCTGGATATTGCAACAAAACATTTACCCTAACCCTAACCAGAATTTAAAAAATACAGAGTTTTCTGGATATTGCAACAAAACATTTACCATAACCCTAACCAAAAGTGATAAAATACAGAGTTTTCTGGATATTGCAACAAAACATTTACCCTAACCCTAACCAGAATTTAAAAAATACAGAGTTTTCTGGATATTGCAACAAAACATTTACCCTAACCCTAACAAGAATTTAAAAAATACAGAGTTTTCTGGATATTGCAACAAAACATTTACCCTAACCCTAACCAGAATTTAAAAAATACAGAGTTTTCTGGATATTGCAACAAAACATTTACCCTAACCCTAACAAGAATTTTAAAAATACAGAGTTTTCTGGATATTGCAACAAAACATTTACCCTAACCCTAACCAGAATTTAAAAAATACAGAGTTTTCTGGATATTGCAACAAAACATTTACCCTAACCCTAACAAGAATTTAAAAAATACAGAGTTTTCTGGATATTGCAACAAAACATTTACCCTAACCCTAACAAGAATTTAAAAAATACAGAGTTTTCTGGATATTGCAACAAAACATTTACCCTAACCCTAACAAGAATTTAAAAAATACAGAGTTTTCTGGATATTGCAACAAAACATTTACCCTAACCCTAACCAGAATTTAAAAATACAGAGTTTTCTGGATATTGCAACAAAACATTTACCCTAACCCTAACCAGAATTTAAAAAATACAGAGTTTTCTGGATATTGCAACAAAACATTTACCATAACCCTAACCAAAAGTGATAAAATACAGAGTTTTCTGGATATTGCAACAAAACATTTACCCTAACCCTAACCAGAATTTAAAAAATACAGAGTTTTCTGGATATTGCAACAAAACATTTACCCTAACCCTAACAAGAATTTAAAAAATACAGAGTTTTCTGGATATTGCAACAAAACATTTACCCTAACCCTAACAAGAATTTAAAAAATACAGAGTTTTCTGGATATTGCAACAAAACATTTACCCTAACCCTAACCAGAATTTAAAAAATACAGAGTTTTCTGGATATTGCAACAAAACATTTACCCTAACCCTAACCAGAATTTAAAAAATACAGAGTTTTCTGGATATTGCAACAAAACATTTACCATAACCCTAACCAAAAGTGATAAAATACAGAGTTTTCTGGATATTGCAACAAAACATTTACCCTAACCCTAACCAGAATTTAAAAAATACAGAGTTTTCTGGATATTGCAACAAAACATTTACCCTAACCCTAACAAGAATTTAAAAAATACAGAGTTTTCTGGATATTGCAACAAAACATTTACCCTAACCCTAACCAGAATTTAAAAAATACAGAGTTTTCTGGATATTGCAACAAAACATTTACCCTAACCCTAACAAGAATTTAAAAAATACAGAGTTTTCTGGATATTGCAACAAAACATTTACCCTAACCCTAACAAGAATTTAAAAAATACAGAGTTTTCTGGATATTGCAACAAAACATTTACCCTAACCCTAACAAGAATTTAAAAAATACAGAGTTTTCTGTATATTGCAACAAAACATTTACCCTAACCCTAACCAGAATTTAAAAATACAGAGTTTTCTGGATATTGCAACAAAACATTTACCCTAACCCTAACAAGAATTTAAAAAATACAGAGTTTTCTGGATATTGCAACAAAACATTTACCCTAACCAAAAGTGATAAAATACTGAGTTTTCTGGATATTGCAACAAAACATTTACCCTAACCCTAACCAGAATTTAAAAAATACAGAGTTTTCTGGATATTGCAACAAAACATTTACCCTAACCCTAACAAGAATTTAAAAAATACAGAGTTTTCTGGATATTGCAACAAAACATTTACCCTAACCCTAACAAGAATTTAAAAAATACAGAGTTTTCTGTATATTGCAACAAAACATTTACCCTAACCCTAACCAGAATTTAAAAAATACAGAGTTTTCTGGATATTGCAACAAAACATTTACCCTAACCCTAACAAGAATTTAAAAAATACAGAGTTTTCTGGATATTGCAACAAAACATTTACCCTAACCCTAACCAGAATTTAAAAAATACAGAGTTTTCTGGATATTGCAACAAAACATTTACCCTAACCCTAACAAGAATTTAAAAAATACAGAGTTTTCTGGATATTGCAACAAAACATTTACCCTAACCAAAACCAACAGAATGATAAAATACTGAGTTTTCTGGATATTGCAACAAAACATTTACCCTAACCCTAACCAGAATTTAAAAAATACAGAGTTTTCTGGATATTGCAACAAAACATTTACCCTAACCCTAACCAGAATTTAAAAAATACAGAGTTTTCTGGATATTGCAACAATACATTTACCCTAACCCTAACAAGAATTTAAAAAAATACAGAGTTTTCTGGATATTGCAACAAAACATTTACCCTAACCCTAACCAGAATTTAAAAAATACAGAGTTTTCTGGATATTGCAACAAAACATTTACCATAACCCTAACCAGAAGTTATAAAAATACAGAGTTTTCTGGATATTGCAACAAAACATTTACCCTAACCCTAACCAGAATTTAAAAAATACAGAGTTTTCTGGATATTGCAACAAAACATTTACCCCTAACCCTAACAAGAATTTAAAAAATACAGAGTTTTCTGGATATTGCAACAAAACATTTACCCTAACCCTAACCAGAATTTAAAAAATACAGAGTTTTCTGGATATTGCAACAAAACATTTACCCTAACCCTAACAAGAATTTTAAAAAATACAGAGTTTTCTGGATATTGCAACAAAACATTTACCCTAACCCTAACCAGAATTTAAAAAATACAGAGTTTTCTGGATATTGCAACAAAACATTTACCCTAACCCTAACAAGAATTTAAAAAATACAGAGTTTTCTGGATATTGCAACAAAACATTTACCCTAACCCT
This sequence comes from Sepiola atlantica, assembly GCA_963556195.1. Taxonomy (NCBI): domain Eukaryota; kingdom Metazoa; phylum Mollusca; class Cephalopoda; order Sepiida; family Sepiolidae; genus Sepiola; species Sepiola atlantica. The sequence goes on along the minus strand of CAUVYP010000088.1, from coordinate 488,043 downwards.
AACCAGAATTTAAAAAATACAGAGTTTTCTGGATATTGCAACAAAACATTTACCCTAACCCTAACAAGAATTTAAAAATACAGAGTTTTCTGGATATTGCAACAAAACATTTACCCTAACCCTAACCAGAATTTAAAAAATACAGAGTTTTCTGGATATTGCAACAAAACATTTACCATAACCCTAACCAAAAGTGATAAAAATACAGAGTTTTCTGGATATTGCAACAAAACATTTACCCTAACCCTAACCAGAATTTAAAAAATACAGAGTTTTCTGGATATTGCAACAAAACATTTACCCTAACCCTAACAAGAATTTAAAAAATACAGAGTTTTCTGGATATTGCAACAAAACATTTACCCTAACCCTAACAAGAATTTAAAAAATACAGAGTTTTCTGGATATTGCACCCTAACCCTAACCAGAATTTAAAAAATACAGAGTTTTCTGGATATTGCAACAAAACATTTACCCTAACCCTAACCAGAATTTAAAAAATACAGAGTTTTCTGGATATTGCAACAAAACATTTACCCTAACCCTAACCAGAATTTAAAAAATACAGAGTTTTCTGGATATTGCAACAAAACATTTACCCTAACCCTAACAAGAATTTAAAAAATACAGAGTTTTCTGGATATTGCAACAAAACATTTACCCTAACCCTAACAAGAATTTAAAAAATACAGAGTTTTCTGGATATTGCAACAAAACATTTACCCTAACCCTAACCAGAATTTAAAAAATACAGAGTTTTCTGGATATTGCAACAAAACATTTACCCTAACCCTAACCAGAATTTAAAAAATACAGAGTTTTCTGGATATTGCAACAAAACATTTACCATAACCCTAACCAAAAGTGATAAAATACAGAGTTTTCTGGATATTGCAACAAAACATTTACCCTAACCCTAACCAGAATTTAAAAAATACAGAGTTTTCTGGATATTGCAACAAAACATTTACCCTAACCCTAACAAGAATTTAAAAAATACAGAGTTTTCTGGATATTGCAACAAAACATTTACCATAACCCTAACCAAAAGTGATAAAATACAGAGTTTTCTGGATATTGCAACAAAACATTTACCCTAACCCTAACCAGAATTTAAAAAATACAGAGTTTTCTGGATATTGCAACAAAACATTTACCCTAACCCTAACAAGAATTTAAAAAATACAGAGTTTTCTGGATATTGCAACAAAACATTTACCCTAACCCTAACAAGAATTTTAAAAATACAGAGTTTTCTGGATATTGCAACAAAACATTTACCCTAACCCTAACCAGAATTTAAAAAATACAGAGTTTTCTGGATATTGCAACAAAACATTTACCATAACCCTAACCAAAAGTGATAAAATACAGAGTTTTCTGGATATTGCAACAAAACATTTACCCTAACCCTAACCAGAATTTAAAAAATACAGAGTTTTCTGGATATTGCAACAAAACATTTACCCTAACCCTAACAAGAATTTTAAAAATACAGAGTTTTCTGGATATTGCAACAAAACATTTACCCTAACCCTAACAAGAATTTAAAAAATACAGAGTTTTCTGGATATTGCAACAAAACATTTACCCTAACCCTAACAAGAATTTAAAAAATACAGAGTTTTCTGGATATTGCAACAAAACATTTACCCTAACCCTAACCAGAATTTAAAAAATACAGAGTTTTCTGGATATTGCAACAAAACATTTACCCTAACCCTAACCAGAATTTAAAAAATACAGAGTTTTCTGGATATTGCAACAAAACATTTACCCTAACCCTAACAAGAATTTAAAAAATACAGAGTTTTCTGGATATTGCAACAAAACATTTACCCTAACCCTAACAAGAATTTAAAAAATACAGAGTTTTCTGGATATTGCAACAAAACATTTACCCTAACCCTAACCAGAATTTAAAAAATACAGAGTTTTCTGGATATTGCAACAAAACATTTACCCTAACCCTAACCAGAATTTAAAAAATACAGAGTTTTCTGGATATTGCAACAAAACATTTACCCTAACCCTAACAAGAATTTAAAAAATACAGAGTTTTCTGGATATTGCAACAAAACATTTACCCTAACCCTAACAAGAATTTAAAAAATACAGAGTTTTCTGGATATTGCAACAAAACATTTACCCTAACCCTAACAAGAATTTAAAAAATACAGAGTTTTCTGGATATTGCAACAAAACATTTACCCTAACCCTAACCAGAATTTAAAAAATACAGAGTTTTCTGGATATTGCAACAAAACATTTACCCTAACCCTAACAAGAATTTAAAAAATACAGAGTTTTCTGGATATTGCAACAAAACATTTACCCTAACCCTAACCAGAATTAAAAAAATACAGAGTTTTCTGGATATTGCAACAAAACATTTACCCTAACCCTAACAAGAATTTAAAAAATACAGAGATTTCTGGATATTGCAACAAAACATTTACCCTAACCCTAACCAGAATTTAAAAAATACAGAGTTTTCTGGATATTGCAACAAAACATTTACCCTAACCCTAACCAGAATTTAAAAAATACAGAGTTTTCTGGATATTGCAACAAAACATTTACCCTAACCCTAACCAGAATTTAAAAAATACAGAGTTTTCTGGATATTGCAACAAAACATTTACCCTAACCCTAACAAGAATTTAAAAAATACAGAGTTTTCTGGATATTGCAACAAAACATTTACCCTAACCCTAACCAGAATTTAAAAAATACAGAGTTTTCTGGATATTGCAACAAAACATTTACCCTAACCCTAACCAGAATTTAAAAAATACAGAGTTTTCTGGATATTGCAACAAAACATTTACCATAACCCTAACCAAAAGTGATAAAATACAGAGTTTTCTGGATATTGCAACAAAACATTTACCCTAACCCTAACCAGAATTTAAAAAATACAGAGTTTTCTGGATATTGCAACAAAACATTTACCCTAACCCTAACAAGAATTTAAAAAATACAGAGTTTTCTGGATATTGCAACAAAACATTTACCCTAACCCTAACAAGAATTTAAAAAATACAGAGTTTTCTGGATATTGCAACAAAACATTTACCCTAACCCTAACCAGAATTTAAAAAATACAGAGTTTTCTGGATATTGCAACAAAACATTTACCCTAACCCTAACCAGAATTTAAAAAATACAGAGTTTTCTGGATATTGCAACAAAACATTTACCATAACCCTAACGAAAAGTGATAAAATACAGAGTTTTCTGGATATTGCAACAAAACATTTACCCTAACCCTAACCAGAATTTAAAAAATACAGAGTTTTCTGGATATTGCAACAAAACATTTACCCTAACCCTAACAAGAATTTAAAAAATACAGAGTTTTTTGGATATTGCAACAAAACATTTACCCTAACCCTAACAAGAATTTAAAAAATACAGAGTTTTCTGGATATTGCAACAAAACATTTACCCTAACCCTAACAAGAATTTAAAAAATACAGAGTTTTCTGGATATTGCAACAAAACATTTACCCTAACCCTAACCAGAATTTAAAAAATACAGAGTTTTCTGGATATTGCAACAAAACATTTACCCTAACCCTAACCAGAATTTAAAAAATACAGAGTTTTCTGGATATTGCAACAAAACATTTACCCTAACCCTAACCAGAATTTAAAAAATACAGAGTTTTCTGGATATTGCAACAAAACCCTAACCCTAACCAAAAGTGATAAAATACTGAGTTTTCTGGATATTGCAACAAAACATTTACCCTAACCCTAACAAGAATTTAAAAAATACAGAGTTTTCTGGATATTGCAACAAAACATTTACCCTAACCCTAACCAGAATTTAAAAAATACAGAGTTTTCTGGATATTGCAACAAAACATTTACCCTAACCCTAACCAGAATTTAAAAAATACAGAGTTTTCTGGATATTGCAACAAAACATTTACCCTAACCCTAACCAGAATTTAAAAAATACAGAGTTTTCTGGATATTGCAACAAAACCCTAACCCTAACCAAAAGTGATAAAATACTGAGTTTTCTGGATATTGCAACAAAACATTTACCCTAACCCTAACAAGAATTTAAAAAATACAGAGTTTTCTGGATATTGCAACAAAACATTTACCCTAACCCTAACCAGAATTTAAAAAATACAGAGTTTTCTGGATATTGCAACAAAACATTTACCCTAACCCTAACAAGAATTTAAAAAATACAGAGTTTTCTGGATATTGCAACAAAACATTTACCCTAACCCTAACAAGAATTTAAAAAATACAGAGTTTTCTGGATATTGCAACAAAACATTTACCCTAACCCTAACAAGAATTTAAAAAATACAGAGTTTTCTGGATATTGCAACAAAACATTTACCCTAACCCTAACAAGAATTTAAAAAATACAGAGTTTTCTGGATATTGCAACAAAACATTTACCCTAACCCTAACCAGAATTTAAAAAATACAGAGTTTTCTGGATATTGCAACAAAACATTTACCCTAACCCTAACCAGAATTTAAAAAATACAGAGTTTTCTGGATATTGCAACAAAACATTTACCCTAACCCTAACCAGAATTTAAAAAATACAGAGTTTTCTGGATATTGCAACAAAACATTTACCATAACCCTAACCAAAAGTGATAAAATACAGAGTTTTCTGGATATTGCAACAAAACATTTACCCTAACCCTAACCAGAATTTAAAAAATACAGAGTTTTCTGGATATTGCAACAAAACATTTACCCTAACCCTAACCAGAATTTAAAAAATACAGAGTTTTCTGGATATTGCAACAAAACATTTACCATAACCCTAACCAAAAGTGATAAAATACAGAGTTTTCTGGATATTGCAACAAAACATTTACCATAACCCTAACAAGAATTTAAAAAATACAGAGTTTTCTGGATATTGCAACAAAACATTTACCCTAACCAAAAGTGATAAAATACTGAGTTTTCTGGATATTGCAACAAAACATTTACCCTAACCCTAACCAGAATTTAAAAAATACAGAGTTTTCTGGATATTGCAACAAAACATTTACCCTAACCCTAACCAGAATTTAAAAAATACAGAGTTTTCTGGATATTGCAACAAAACATTTACCATAACCCTAACCAAAAGTGATAAAATACAGAGTTTTCTGGATATTGCAACAAAACATTTACCCTAACCCTAACCAGAATTTAAAAAATACAGAGTTTTCTGGATATTGCAACAAAACATTTACCCTAACCCTAACCAGAATTTAAAAAATACAGAGTTTTCTGGATATTGCAACAAAACATTTACCATAACCCTAACCAAAAGTGATAAAATACAGAGTTTTCTGGATATTGCAACAAAACATTTACCATAACCCTAACAAGAATTTAAAAAATACAGAGTTTTCTGGATATTGCAACAAAACATTTACCCTAACCAAAAGTGATAAAATACTGAGTTTTCTGGATATTGCAACAAAACATTTACCCTAACCCTAACCAGAATTTAAAAAATACAGAGTTTTCTGGATATTGCAACAAAACATTTACCCTAACCCTAACCAGAATTTAAAAAATACAGAGTTTTCTGGATATTGCAACAAAACATTTACCCTAACCCTAACAAGAATTTAAAAAATACAGAGTTTTCTGGATATTGCAACAAAACATTTACCCTAACCCTAACCAGAATTTAAAAAATACAGAGTTTTCTGGATATTGCAACAAAACATTTACCCTAACCCTAACAAGAATTTAAAAAATACAGAGTTTTCTGGATATTGCAACAAAACATTTACCCTAACCCTAACCAGAATTTAAAAAATACAGAGTTTTCTGGATATTGCAACAAAACATTTACCATAACCCTAACCAAATGTGATAAAATACAGAGTTTTCTGGATATTGCAACAAAACATTTACCCTAACCCTAACAAGAATTTAAAAAATACAGAGTTTTCTGGATATTGCAACAAAACATTTACCCTAACCAAAAGTGATAAAATACTGAGTTTTCTGGATATTGCAACAAAACATTTACCCTAACCCTAACCAGAATTTAAAAAATACAGAGTTTTCTGGATATTGCAACAAAACATTTACCCTAACCAAAAGTGATAAAATACAGAGTTTTCTGGATATTGCAACAAAACATTTACCATAACCCTAACCAAAAGTGATAAAATACAGAGTTTTCTGGATATTGCAACAAAACATTTACCCTAACCCTAACAAGAATTATAAAAAATACAGAGTTTTCTGGATATTGCAACAAAACATTTACCCTAACCCTAACAAGAATTTAAAAAATACAGAGTTTTCTGGATATTGCAACAAAACATTTACCCTAACCCTAACCAGAATTTAAAAAATACAGAGTTTTCTGGATATTGCAACAAAACATTTACCCTAACCCTAACAAGAATTTAAAAAATACAGAGTTTTCTGGATATTGCAACAAAACATTTACCCTAACCCTAACCAGAATTTAAAAAATACAGAGTTTTCTGGATATTGCAACAAAACATTTACTATAACCCTAACCAAAAGTGATAAAATACAAAGTTTTCTGGATATTGCAACAAAACATTTACCATAACCCTAACCAAAAGTGATAAAATACAGAGTTTTCTGGATATTGCAACAAAACATTTACCATAACCCTAACCAAAAGTGATAAAATACAGAGTTTTCTGGATATTGCAACAAAACATTTACCCTAACCCTAACAAGAATTTAAAAAATACAGAGTTTTCTGGATATTGCAACAAAACATTTACCCTAACCCTAACAAGAATTTAAAAAATACAGAGTTTTCTGGATATTGCAACAAAACATTTACCCTAACCCTAACCAGAATTTTAAAAATACAGAGTTTTCTGGATATTGCAACAAAACATTTACCCTAACCCTAACAAGAATTTAAAAAATACAGAGTTTTCTGGATATTGCAACAAAACATTTACCCTAACAAAAAGTGATAAAATACTGAGTTTTCTGGATATTGCAACAAAACATTTACCCTAACCCTAACCAGAATTTAAAAAATACAGAGTTTTCTGGATATTGCAACAAAACATTTACCCTAACCCTAACAAGAATTTAAAAAATACAGAGTTTTCTGGATATTGCAACAAAACATTTACCCTAACCCTAACCAGAATTTAAAAAATACAGAGTTTTCTGGATATTGCAACAAAACATTTACCATAACCCTAACCAAAAGTGATAAAATACAGAGTTTTCTGGATATTGCAACAAAACATTTACCATAACCCTAACCAAAAGTGATAAAATACAGAGTTTTCTGGATATTGCAACAAAACATTTACCATAACCCTAACCAAAAGTGATAAAATACAGAGTTTTCTGGATATTGCAACAAAACATTTACCATAACCCTAACCAAAAGTGATAAAATACAGAGTTTTCTGGATATTGCAACAAAACATTTACCCTAACCCTAACAAGAATTTAAAAAATACAGAGTTTTCTGGATATTGCAACAAAACATTTACCCTAACCCTAACCAGAATTTAAAAAATACAGAGTTTTCTGGATATTGCAACAAAACATTTACCCTAACCCTAACAAGAATTTAAAAAATACAGAGTTTTCTGGATATTGCAACAAAACATTTACCCTAACCCTAACCAGAATTTAAAAAATACTGAGTTTTCTGGATATTGCAACAAAACATTTACCATAACCCTAACCAAAAGTGATAAAATACAGAGTTTTCTGGATATTGCAACAAAACATTTACCATAACCCTAACCAAAAGTGATAAAATACAGAGTTTTCTGGATATTGCAACAAAACATTTACCCTAACCCTAACAAGAATTTAAAAAATACAGAGTTTTCTGGATATTGCAACAAAACATTTACCCTAACCCTAACCAGAATTTAAAAAATACAGAGTTTTCTGGATATTGCAACAAAACATTTACCCTAACCCTAACAAGAATTTAAAAAATACAGAGTTTTCTGGATATTGCAACAAAACATTTACCCTAACCCTAACCAGAATTTAAAAAATACAGAGTTTTCTGGATATTGCAACAAAACATTTACCCTAACCCTAACAAGAATTTAAAAAATACAGAGTTTTCTGGATATTGCAACAAAACATTTACCCTAACCCTTACCAGAATTTAAAAAATACAGAGTTTTCTGGATATTGCAACAAAACATTTACCATAACCTTAACCAAAAGTGATAAAATACAGAGTTTTCTGGATATTGCAACAAAACATTTACCCTAACCCTAACAAGAATTTAAAAAATACAGAGTTTTCTGGATATTGCAACAAAACATTTACCCTAACCCTAACCAGAATTTAAAAAATACAGAGTTTTCTGGATATTGCAACAAAACATTTACCATAACCCTAACCAAAAGTGATAAAATACAGAGTTTTCTGGATATTGCAACAAAACATTTACCCTAACCCTAACCAGAATTTAAAAAATACAGAGTTTTCTGGATATTGCAACAAACCATTTACCCTAACCCTAACCAGAATTTAAAAAATACAGAGTTTTCTGGATATTGCAACAAAACATTTACCCTAACCCTAACAAGAATTTAAAAAATACAGAGTTTTCTGGATATTGCAACAAAACATTTACCCTAACCCTAACCAGAATTTAAAAAATACAGAGTTTTCTGGATATTGCAACAAAACATTTACCATAACCCTAACCAAAAGTGATGAAATACAGAGTTTTCTGGATATTGCAACAAAACATTTACCCTAACCCTAACAAGAATTTAAAAAATACAGAGTTTTCTGGATATTGCAACAAAACATTTACCCTAACCCTAACCAGAATTTAAAAAATACAGAGTTTTCTGGATATTGCAACAAAACATTTACCATAACCCTAACCAAAAGTGATAAAATACAGAGTTTTCTGGATATTGCAACAAAACATTTACCCTAACCCTAACAAGAATTTAAAAAATACAGAGTTTTCTGGATATTGCAACAAAACATTTACCCTAACCAAAAGTGATAAAATACAGAGTTTTCTGGATATTGCAACAAAACATTTACCCTAACCCTAACCAGAATTTAAAAAATACAGAGTTTTCTGGATATTGCAACAAAACATTTACCCTAACCCTAACAAGAATTTAAAAAATACAGAGTTTTCTGGATATTGCAACAAAACATTTACCCTAACCCTTACCAGAATTTAAAAAATACAGAGTTTTCTGGATATTGCAACAAAACATTTACCATAACCTTAACCAAAAGTGATAAAATACAGAGTTTTCTGGATATTGCAACAAAACATTTACCCTAACCCTAACAAGAATTTAAAAAATACAGAGTTTTCTGGATATTGCAACAAAACATTTACCCTAACCCTAACCAGAATTTAAAAAATACAGAGTTTTCTGGATATTGCAACAAAACATTTACCCTAACCCTAACCAAAAGTGATAAAATACAGAGTTTTCTGGATATTGCAACAAAACATTTACCCTAACCCTAACCAGAATTTAAAAAATACAGAGTTTTCTGGATATTGCAACAAAACATTTACCCTAACCCTAACCAGAATTTAAAAAATACAGAGTTTTCTGGATATTGCAACAAAACATTTACCCTAACCCTAACAAGAATTTAAAAAATACAGAGTTTTCTGGATATTGCAACAAAACATTTACCCTAACCCTAACCAGAATTTAAAAAATACAGAGTTTTCTGGATATTGCAACAAAACATTTACCATAACCCTAACCAAAAGTGATAAAATACAGAGTTTTCTGGATATTGCAACAAAACATTTACCCTAACCCTAACAAGAATTTAAAAAATACAGAGTTTTCTGGATATTGCAACAAAACATTTACCCTAACCCTAACCAGAATTTAAAAAATACAGAGTTTTCTGGATATTGCAACAAAACATTTACCATAACCCTAACCAAAAGTGATAAAATACAGAGTTTTCTGGATATTGCAACAAAACATTTACCCTAACCCTAACCAGAATTTAAAAAATACAGAGTTTTCTGGATATTGCAACAAAACATTTACCCTAACCCTAACCAGAATTTAAAAAATACAGAGTTTTCTGGATATTGCAACAAAACATTTACCCTAACCCTAACAAGAATTTAAAAAATACAGAGTTTTCTGGATATTGCAACAAAACATTTACCATAACCCTAACCAGAATTTAAAAAATACAGAGTTTTCTGGATATTGCAACAAAACATTTACCCTAACCCTAACAAGAATTTAAAAAATACAGAGTTTTCTGGATATTGCAACAAAACATTTACCCTAACCCTAACCAGAATTTAAAAAATACAGAGTTTTCTGGATATTGCAACAAAACATTTACCCTAACCCTAACAAGAATTTAAAAAATACAGAGTTTTCTGGATATTGCAACAAAACATTTACCCTAACCCTAACCAGAATTTAAAAAATACAGAGTTTTCTGGATATTGCAACAAAACCCTAACCCTAACCAAAAGTGATAAAATACTGAGTTTTCTGGATATTGCAACAAAACATTTACCCTAACCCTAACCAGAATTTAAAAAATACAGAGTTTTCTGGATATTGCAACAAAACATTTACCCTAACCCTAACCAGAATTTAAAAAATACAGAGTTTTCTGGATATTGCAACAAAACATTTACCCTAACCCTAACCAGAATTTAAAAAATACAGAGTTTTCTGGATATTGCAACAAAACATTTACCATAACCCTAACCAAAAGTGATAAAATACAGAGTTTTCTGGATATTGCAACAAAACATTTACCCTAACCCTAACCAGAATTTAAAAAATACAGAGTTTTCTGGATATTGCAACAAAACATTTACCCTAACCCTAACCAGAATTTAAAAAATACAGAGTTTTCTGGATATTGCAACAAAACATTTACCCTAACCCTAACAAGAATTTAAAAAATACAGAGTTTTCTGGATATTGCAACAAAACATTTACCCTAACCCTAACCAGAATTTAAAAAATACAGAGTTTTCTGGATATTGCAACAAAACATTTACCATAACCCTAACCAAAAGTTATAAAATACAGAGTTTTCTGGATATTGCAACAAAACATTTACCCTAACCCTAACCAGAATTTAAAAAATACAGAGTTTTCTGGATATTGCAACAAAACATTTACCCTAACCCTAACCAGAATTTAAAAAATACAGAGTTTTCTGGATATTGCAACAAAACATTTACCCTAACCCTAACAAGAATTTAAAAAATACAGAGTTTTCTGGATATTGCAACAAAACCCTAACCCTAACCAAAAGTGATAAAATACTGAGTTTTCTGGATATTGCAACAAAACATTTACCCTAACCCTAACCAGAATTTAAAAAATACAGAGTTTTCTGGATATTGCAACAAAACATTTACCCTTACCCTAACCAGAATTTAAAAAATACAGAGTTTTCTGGATATTGCAACAAAACATTTACCCTAACCCTAACAAGAATTTAAAAAATACAGAGTTTTCTGGATATTGCAACAAAACATTTACCCTAACCCTAACCAGAATTTAAAAAATACTGAGTTTTCTGGATATTGCAACAAAACATTTACCATAACCCTAACCAAAAGTGATAAAATACAGAGTTTTCTGGATATTGCAACAAAACATTTACCCTAACCCTAACAAGAATTTAAAAAATACAGAGTTTTCTGGATATTGCAACAAAACATTTACCCTAACCCTAACCAGAATTTAAAAAATACAGAGTTTTCTGGATATTGCAACAAAACATTTACCCTAACCCTAACCAAAAGTGATAAAATACAGAGTTTTCTGGATATTGCAACAAAACATTTACCCTAACCCTAACAAGAATTTAAAAAATACAGAGTTTTCTGGATATTGCAACAAAACATTTACCCTAACCCTAACCAGAATTTAAAAAATACAGAGTTTTCTGGATATTGCAACAAAACATTTACCATAACCCTAACCAAAAGTGATAAAATACAGAGTTTTCTGGATATTGCAACAAAACATTTACCCTAACCAAAAGTGATAAAATACAGAGTTTTCTGGATATTGCAACAAAACATTTACCCTAACCCTAACCAGAATTTAAAAAATACAGAGTTTTCTGGATATTGCAACAAAACATTTACCCTAACCCTAACAAGAATTTAAAAAATACAGAGTTTTCTGGATATTGCAACAAAACATTTACCCTAACCCTAACCAGAATTTAAAAAATACAGAGTTTTCTGGATATTGCAACAAAACATTTACCATAACCCTAACCAAAAGTGATAAAATACAGAGTTTTCTGGATATTGCAACAAAACATTTACCCTAACCCTAACAAGAATTTAAAAAATACAGAGTTTTCTGGATATTGCAACAAAACATTTACCCTAACCCTAACCAGAATTTAAAAAATACAGAGTTTTCTGGATATTGCAACAAAACATTTACCATAACCCTAACCAAAAGTGATAAAATACAGAGTTTTCTGGATATTGCAACAAAACATTTACCCTAACCCTAACCAGAATTTAAAAAATACAGAGTTTTCTGGATATTGCAACAAAACATTTACCATAACCCTAACCAAAAGTGATAAAATACAGAGTTTTCTGGATATTGCAACAAAACATTTACTCTAACCCTAACAAGAATTTAAAAAATACAGAGTTTTCTGGATATTGCAACAAAACATTTACCCTAACCCTAACCAGAATTTAAAAAATACAGAGTTTTCTGGATATTGCAACAAAACATTTACCATAACCCTAACCAAAAGTGATAAAATACAGAGTTTTCTGGATATTGCAACAAAACATTTACCCTAACCCTAACCAGAATTTAAAAAATACAGAGTTTTCTGGATATTGCAACAAAACATTTACCCTAACCCTAACCAGAATTTAAAAAATACAGAGTTTTCTGGATATTGCAACAAAACATTTACCCTAACCAAAAGTGATAAAATACAGAGTTTTCTGGATATTGCAACAAAACATTTACCCTAACCCTAACCAGAATTTAAAAAATACAGAGTTTTCTGGATATTGCAACAAAACATTTACCCTAACCCTAACAAGAATTTAAAAAATACAGAGTTTTCTGGATATTGCAACAAAACATTTACCATAACCCTAACCAGAATTTAAAAAATACAGAGTTTTCTGGATATTGCAACAAAACATTTACCCTAACCCTAACAAGAATTTAAAAAATACAGAGTTTTCTGGATATTGCAACAAAACATTTACCCTAACCCTAACAAGAATTTAAAAAATACAGAGTTTTCTGGATATTGCAACAAAACATTTACCATAACCCTAACCAGAATTTAAAAAATACAGAGTTTTCTGGATATTGCAACAAAACATTTACCCTAACCCTAACCAGAATTTAAAAAATACAGAGTTTTCTGGATATTGCAACAAAACATTTACCCTAACCCTAACCAGAATTTAAAAAATACAGAGTTTTCTGGATATTGCAACAAAACATTTACCCTAACCCTAACAAGAATTTAAAAAATACAGAGTTTTCTGGATATTGCAACAAAACATTTACCCTAACCCTAACAAGAATTTAAAAAATACAGAGTTTTCTGGATATTGCAACAAAACATTTACCATAACCCTAACCAGAATTTAAAAAATACAGAGTTTTCTGGATATTGCAACAAAACATTTACCCTAACCCTAACCAGAATTTAAAAAATACAGAGTTTTCTGGATATTGCAACAAAACATTTACCCTAACCCTAACCAGAATTTAAAAAATACAGAGTTTTCTGGATATTGCAACAAAACATTTACCCTAACCCTAACAAGAATTTAAAAAATACAGAGTTTTCTGGATATTGCAACAAAACATTTACCCTAACCCTAACCAGAATTTAAAAAATACAGAGTTTTCTGGATATTGCAACAAAACATTTACCCTAACCCTAACCAGAATTTAAAAAATACAGAGTTTTCTGGATATTGCAACAAAACATTTACCCTAACCCTAACCAGAATTTAAAAAATACAGAGTTTTCTGGATATTGCAACAAAACATTTACCATAACCCTAACCAAAAGTGATAAAATACAGAGTTTTCTGGATATTGCAACAAAACATTTACCCTAACCCTAACCAGAATTTAAAAAATACAGAGTTTTCTGGATATTGCAACAAAACATTTACCCTAACCCTAACCAGAATTTAAAAAATACAGAGTTTTCTGGATATTGCAACAAAACATTTACCCTAACCCTAACAAGAATTTAAAAAATACAGAGTTTTCTGGATATTGCAACAAAACATTTACCCTAACCCTAACCAGAATTTAAAAAATACAGAGTTTTCTGGATATTGCAACAAAACATTTACCATAACCCTAACCAAAAGTGATAAAATACAGAGTTTTCTGGATATTGCAACAAAACATTTACCCTAACCCTAACCAGAATTTAAAAAATACAGAGTTTTCTGGATATTGCAACAAAACATTTACCCTAACCCTAACCAGAATTTAAAAAATACAGAGTTTTCTGGATATTGCAACAAAACATTTACCCTAACCCTAACAAGAATTTAAAAAATACTGAGTTTTCTGGATATTGCAACAAAACCCTAACCCTAACCAAAAGTGATAAAATACTGAGTTTTCTGGATATTGCAACAAAACATTTACCCTAACCCTAACAAGAATTTAAAAAATACAGAGTTTTCTGGATATTGCAACAAAACCCTAACCCTAACCAAAAGTGATAAAATACTGAGTTTTCTGGATATTGCAACAAAACATTTACCCTAACCCTAACCAGAATTTAAAAAATACAGAGTTTTCTGGATATTGCAACAAAACATTTACCCTAACCCTAACCAGAATTTAAAAAATACAGAGTTTTCTGGATATTGCAACAAAACATTTACCCTAACCCTAACAAGAATTTAAAAAATACAGAGTTTTCTGGATATTGCAACAAAACCCTAACCCTAACCAAAAGTGATAAAATACTGAGTTTTCTGGATATTGCAACAAAACATTTACCCTAACCCTAACCAGAATTTAAAAAATACAGAGTTTTCTGGATATTGCAACAAAACATTTACCCTAACCCTAACCAGAATTTAAAAAATACAGAGTTTTCTGGATATTGCAACAAAACATTTACCCTAACCCTAACAAGAATTTAAAAAATACAGAGTTTTCTGGATATTGCAACAAAACATTTACCCTAACCCTAACCAGAATTTAAAAAATACAGAGTTTTCTGGATATTGCAACAAAACATTTACCCTAACCCTAACAAGAATTTAAAAAATACAGAGTTTTCTGGATATTGCAACAAAACCCTAACCCTAACCAAAAGTGATAAAATACTGAGTTTTCTGGATATTGCAACAAAACATTTACCCTAACCCTAACCAGAATTTAAAAAATACAGAGTTTTCTGGATATTGCAACAAAACATTTACCCTAACCCTAACCAGAATTTAAAAAATACAGAGTTTTCTGGATATTGCAACAAAACATTTACCCTAACCCTAACCAGAATTTAAAAAATACAGAGTTTTCTGGATATTGCAACAAAACATTTACCCTAACCCTAACCAGAATTAAAAATATACAGTGTTTTCTGGATATTGCAACAAAACCCTAACCCTAACCAAAAGTGATAAAATACTGAGTTTTCTGGATATTGCAACAAAACATTTACCCTAACCCTAACCAGAATTTAAAAAATACAGAGTTTTCTGGATATTGCAACAAAACATTTACCCTAACCCTAACCAGAATTTAAAAAATACAGAGTTTTCTGGATATTGCAACAAAACATTTACCCTAACCCTAACCAGAATTTAAAAAATACAGAGTTTTCTGGATATTGCAACAAAACTTTTACCCTAACCCTAACCAGAATTAAAAATATACAGTGTTTTCTGGATATTGCAACAAAACCCTAACCCTAACCAAAAGTGATAAAATACTGAGTTTTCTGGATATTGCAACGAAACATTTACCCTAACCCTAACCAGAATTTAAAAAATACAGAGTTTTCTGGATATTTCAACAAAACCCTAACCCTAACCAAAAGTGATAAAATACTGAGTTTTCTGGATATTGCAAAAAAACATTTACCCTAACCCTAACCAGAATTTAAAAAATACAGAGTTTTCTGGATATTGCAACAAAACCCTAACCCTAACCAAAAGTGATAAAATACTGAGTTTTCTGGATATTGCAACAAAACATTTACCCTAACCCTAACCAGAATTTAAAAAATACAGAGCTTTCTGGATATTGCAACAAAACATTTACCCTAACCCTAACCAGAATTTAAAAAATACAGAGTTTTCTGGATATTGCAACAAAACATTTACCCTAACCCCAACCAGAATTTAAAAAATACAGAGCTTTCTGGATATTGCAACAAAACCCTAACCCTAACCAAAAGTGATAAAATACTGAGTTTTCTGGATATTGCAACAAAACATTTACCCTAACCCTAACCAGAATTTAAAAAATACAGAGTTTTCTGGATATTGCAACAAAACATTTACCCTAACCCTAACCAGAATTTAAAAAATACAGAGTTTTCTGGATATTGCAACAAAACATTTACCCTAACCCTAACCAGAATTTAAAAAATACAGAGCTTTCTGGATATTGCAACAAAACCCTAACCCTAACCAAAAGTGATAAAATACTGAGTTTTCTGGATATTGCAACAAAACATTTACCCTAACCCTAACCAGAATTTAAAAAATGCAGAGTTTTCTGGATATTGCAACAAAACATTTACCCTAACCCTAACCAGAATTTAAAAAATACAGAGTTTTCTGGATATTGCAACAAAACATTTACCCTAACCCTAACCAGAATTTAAAAAATACAGAGTTTTCTGGATATTGCAACAAAACATTTACCCTTACCCTAACCAGAATTTAAAAAATACAGAGTTTTCTGGATATTGCAACAAAACATTTACCCTAACCATAACCAAAAGTGATAAAATACTGAGTTTTCTGGATATTGCTACAAAACATTTACCCTAACCCTAACCAGAATTTAAAAAATACAGAGTTTTCTGGATATTGCACCAAAACATTTACCCTAACCCTAACCAGAATTTAAAAAATACAGAGTTTTCTGGATATTGCAACAAAACATTTACCCTAACCCTAACCAGAATTTAAAAAATACAGAGTTTTCTGGATATTGCAACAAAACATTTACCCTAACCCTAACCAGAATTAAAAATATACAGTGTTTTCTGGATATTGCAACAAAACCCTAACCCTAACCAAAAGTGATAAAATACTGAGTTTTCTGGATATTGCAACAAAACATTTACCCTAACCCTAACCAGAATTTAAAAAATACAGAGTTTTCTGGATATTGCAACAAAACCCTAACCCTAACCAAAAGTGATAAAATACTGAGTTTTCTGGATATTGCAACAAAACATTTACCCTAACCCTAACCAGAATTAAAAAAATACAGAGCTTTCTGGATATTGCAACAAAACATTTACCCTAACCCTAACCAGAATTTAAAAAATACAGAGTTTTCTGGATATTGCAACAAAACATTTACCCTAACCCTAACCAGAATTTAAAAAATACAGAGCTTTCTGGATATTGCAACAAAACCCTAACCCTAACCAAAAGTGATAAAATACTGAGTTTTCTGGATATTGCAACAAAACATTTACCCTAACCCTAACCAGAATTTAAAAAATACAGAGTTTTCTGGATATTGCAACAAAACATTTACCCTAACCCTAACCAGAATTTAAAAAATACAGAGTTTTCTGGATATTGCAACAAAACATTTACCCTAACCATAACCAAAAGTGATAAAATACTGAGTTTTCTGGATATTGCAACGAAACATTTACCCTAACCCTAACCAGAATTTAAAAAATACAGAGTTTTCTGGATATTTCAACAAAACCCTAACCCTAACCAAAAGTGATAAAATACTGAGTTTTCTGGATATTGCAACAAAACATTTACCCTAACCCTAACCAAAATTTAAAAAATACAGAGTTTTCTGGATATTGCAACAAAACCCTAACCCTAACCAAAAGTGATAAAATACTGAGTTTTCTGGATATTGCAACAAAACATTTACCCTAACCCTAACCAGAATTTAAAAAATACAGAGCTTTCTGGATATTGCAACAAAACATTTACCCTAACCCTAACCAGAATTTAAAAAATACAGAGTTTTCTGGATATTGCAACAAAACATTTACCCTAACCCTAACCAGAATTTAAAAAATACAGAGCTTTCTGGATATTGCAACAAAACCCTAACCCTAACCAAAAGTGATAAAATACTGAGTTTTCTGGATATTGCAACAAAACATTTACCCTAACCCTAACCAGAATTTAAAAAATGCAGAGTTTTCTGGATATTGCAACAAAACATTTACCCTAACCCTAACCAGAATTTAAAAAATACAGAGTTTTCTGGATATTGCTACAAAACATTTACCCTAACCCTAACCAGAATTTAAAAAATACAGAGTTTTCTGGATATTGCAACAAAACATTTACCCTAACCATAACCAAAAGTGATAAAATACTGAGTTTTCTGGATATTGCTACAAAACATTTACCCTAACCCTAACCAGAATTTAAAAAATACAGAGTTTTCTGGATATTGCACCAAAACATTTACCCTAACCCTAACCAGAATTTAAAAAATACAGAGTTTTCTGGATATTGCAACAAAACATTTACCCTAACCCTAAACAGAATTTAAAAAATACAGAGTTTTCTGGATATTGCAACAAAACATTTACCCTAACCCTAACCAGAATTTAAAAAATACAGAGTTTTCTGGATATTGCAACAAAACCCTAACCCTAACAAAAAGTGATAAAATACAGAGTTTTCTGGATATTGCAACAAAACATTTACCCTAACCCTAACCAGAATTAAAAAAATACAGAGTTTTCTGAATATTGCAACAAAACCCTAACCCTAACCAAAAGTGATAAAATACTGAGTTTTCTGGATATTGCAACAAAACATTTACCCTAACCCTAACCAGAATTTTAAAAATACAGAGTTTTCTGGATATTGCAACAAAACATTTACCCTAACCCTAACCAGAATTTAAAAAATACAGAGTTTTCTGGATATTGCAACAAAACATTTACCCTAACCCTAACCAGAATTTAAAAAATACAGAGTTTTCTGGATATTGCAACAAAACCCTAACCCTAACCAAACGTGATAAAATACTGAGTTTTCTGGATATTGCAACAAAACATTTACCCTAACCCTAACCAGAATTTAAAAAATACAGAGTTTTCTGGATATTGCAACAAAACATTTACCCTAACCCTAACCAGAATTTAAAAAATACAGAGTTTTCTGGATATTGCAACAAAACATTTACCCTAACCCTAACCAGAATTTAAAAAATACAGAGTTTTCTGGATATTGCAACAAAACATTTACCCTAACCCTAACCAGAATTTAAAAAATGCAGAGTTTTCTGAATATTGCAACAAAACATTTACCCTAACCCTAACCAGAATTTAAAAAATACAGAGTTTTCTGGATATTGCAACAAAACATTTACCCTAACCCTAACCAGAATTTAAAAAATACAGAGTTTTCTGGATATTGCAACAAAACATTTACCCTAACCCTAACCAGAATTTAAAAAATACAGAGTTTTCTGGATATTGCAACAAAACATTTACCCTAACCCTAACCAGAATTTAAAAAATACAGAGTTTTCTGGATATTGCAACAAAACATTTACCCTAACCCTAACCAAAAGTGATAAAATACAGAGTTTTCTGGATATTGCAACAAAACATTTACCCTAACCCTAACCAGAATTTAAAAAATACAGAGTTTCCTGGATATTGCAACAAAACATTTACCCTAACCCTAACCAGAATTTAAAAAATACAGAGTTTTCTGGATATTGCAACAAAACATTTACCCTAACCCTAACCAGAATTTAAAAAATACAGAGTTTTCTGGATATTGCAACAAAACCCTAACCCTAACCAAAAGTGATAAAATACTGAGTTTTCTGGATATTGCAACAAAACATTTACCCTAACCCTAACCAGAATTTAAAAAATACAGAGCTTTCTGGATATTGCAACAAAAAATTTACCCTAACCCTAACCAGAATTTAAAAAATACAGAGTTTTCTGGATATTGCAACAAAACATTTACCCTAACCCTAACCAGAATTTAAAAAATACAGAGCTTTCTGGATATTGCAACAAAACCCTAACCCTAACCAAAAGTGATAAAATACTGAGTTTTCTGGATATTGCAACAAAACATTTACCCTAACCCTAACCAGAATTTAAAAAATACAGAGTTTTCTGGATATTGCAACAAAACATTTACCCTAACCATAACCAAAAGTGATAAAATACTGAGTTTTCTGGATATTGCTACAAAACATTTACCCTAACCCTAACCAGAATTTAAAAAATACAGAGTTTTCTGGATATTGCAACAAAACATTTACCCTAACCCTAACCAGAATTTAAAAAATACAGAGTTTTCTGGATATTGCAACAAAACATTTACCCTAACCCTAACCAGAATTTAAAAAATACAGAGTTTTCTGGATATTGCAACAAAACATTTACCCTAACCCTAACCAGAATTTAAAAAATACAGAGTTTTCTGGATATTGCAACAAAACCCTAACCCTAACAAAAAGTGATAAAATACAGAGTTTTCTGGATATTGCAACAAAACATTTACCCTAACCCTAACCAGAATTAAAAAAATACAGAGTTTTCTGAATATTGCAACAAAACCCTAACCCTAACCAAATGTGATAAAATACTGAGTTTTCTGGATATTGCAACAAAACATTTACCCTAACCCTAACCAGAATTTAAAAAATACAGAGTTTTCTGGATATTGCAACAAAACCCTAACCCTAACCAACAGTGATAAAATACTGAGTTTTCTGGATATTGCAACAAAACATTTACCCTAACCCTAACCAGAATTTAAAAAATACAGAGTTTTCTGGATATTGCAACAAAACATTTACCCTAACCCTAACCAGAATTTAAAAAATACAGAGTTTTCTGGATATTGCAACAAAACATTTACCCTAACCCTAACCAGAATTTAAAAAATACAGAGTTTTCTGGATATTGCAACAAAACATTTACCCTGTAGCAGTTACCTCCTCCTTTCAAAACATAACTACACCGGTTTGCCGGTAGGTGGCGCTTTTTCACCGACAGGTGGCGCCGTAAAGCGACACCAGAGTTATCTGCCCTTCGGACTATAAGAGCCGGTGCAAAACGGAAATTCTCTCTCTTCCTCACCGACCTGCCTCGGCAGGCAGACGCTGACACTAGCCTTCCGTTTCACTCTTCTCTGGTCGACAGAACGACGCTAATACACTAGCGTTTCGTCACACGCTTTTCTCTTGAACTTGTCTCAGCAAAACAACTACCAACACACGTTTCTTCCGTCAACACGTGGGCAAACAACGGTAAGAGTTTCTCAACTCGTTTTCTTTGTGTTACGGCTTTCAAAGACTTTTCCTACGCCGGACTCATTTCTTCTTATACCTTTTCAAGAACTGTTTTTCCATCGACACACATGCATACATCACACACTTCACCATTCCACGTACACACACGTTCAATAAACGTTATTTGAACTACTTCATTTTTGTTTATTAATTATTACTCTGTCTTTGCATGCAACATCGCTTGATTTACTGAACACGCTTATAATCGGGGGAACACGACCCTCGATACCTAACAATTGGTGACCCGACGTGCAAGCTTTGTTGTATCTGACGGAGTAATTAATTTCGTACTAGAACAAAAAAAAAAAAAAAACATTTCTCGTTTTTTCTTCCGTGGTGAAACGAATTACGCACCCATCTTTTTCCTTTTTTTTCTACCCACGTGGTAGAAATATACAAACAAACAAAAGAAAAGAAGCCGCCATATTTATTTTTTTTCCTGGCCACGCGGAAATACCCAAACAAAACAAAAACATTCCTCGGCTTTTCTCCGAGTATAAAACAAATTACAATTTCATTTTTTTTTCTTCTTCTCTTTCTCCACCCGGAAAAATATATACTAAGAAAAAGACAAACTTTTTTTTTCTTCTTTTTCGACGAACAAAAGGACCTTACAAGACGCCACTTCCTTTGTTTTGAACACGTGGAGATAAAAAGAAAACTAAAGAAAACAAACGCTCACGCTGCCCATCTTTTTCATAACCACGTGTTGACAAAAAAAAAAAAAGGAAAAAAATTCAAAAAAATGCCGTCACCCCTTTCTGGACCACGTGTTGATAAAAAATTAAAAAAAAAAAAACGCCATTTTTATCTCTCGGACCACGCGGAAATGAAAATTCAAAAAAAAAAAAATACGAATTTTTTTTTTCTTTCTTTTCGACAACAAAGAAAAGAGAAGCCGCCATTCTTTCTCTACGTGGAAACTAACATTAAAAAAAACTAAAACGAAAACAAAAAACGTCATTCCTTGTGTGAAACAAATTACGACTCCATTTTTTTTTTACTTTTTCCTTTCTACCCACGTGTTGGTAATATATATATAAAGGAAAAGAAAACGACCAACACATGATGACAAACACGACCAACATCACCCTTCAAGGCCTACCAACAATCTTCAACACAACTTGAACAACCACATTTTCCCGGACATTCATCAAGCACGAAACATTTCCGGACATCACTGACGACACTATGGAAGAAATCACACCAGTTCAAAATGAGTACAACTGCACAAGCACAACTAAATACTCAACAACTAGACGTTCGTTGATCAACTGGGGGACACATCAACTCGAACGACGCGCACCAACACCAGTACAGACCCACTTGTACCTGGACCTACTAACTCACTTGCAGACATTTGTGCATCTGATTTTGACCATAGTGTACCACCAATCTCAACAACTAGATGTTTGTTCATCAGTTCCACAACACGGACTAATTAACATGAACAAACTCAACAACTGCACAGACTCACTTGTGCTCATTCATCAACAACTGCACAGACTCACTTGTGCTCATTCATCCACAACTGCACAGACTCACTTGTGCTCATTCATCAACAATTGCACAGACTCACTTGTGCTCATTCATCAACACCTGCACAGACTCACTTGTGCTCATTCATCAACACCTGCACAGACTCACTTGTGCTCATTCATCAACACCGCACAGACTCACTTGTGCTCATTCATCAACAACTGCACAGACTCACTTGTGCTCATTCATCAACAACTGCACAGACTCACTTGTGCTCATTCATCAACAACTGCACAGACTCACTTGTGCTCATTCATCAACACCTGCACAGACTCACTTGTGCTCATTCATCAACACCTGCACAGACTCACTTGTGCTCATTCATCAACACCGCACAGATTCACTTGTGCTCACTCATCAACACTGCACAGATTCACTTGTGCTCGCTCATCAACACCGCACAGACCCACTTGTGCTCACTCATCAACAACCGCGCAGACCCAAGCACCAAACATTCCCAGACAACACTGACAATTCAACGTTCGTTCATCAGCTCCGCATCACGCAGACTAATCAACATGAACAACGCCACCAACAAGTGCAAATTCGCTTGCACTCAACATTTTTCGACCGCAAACTCACTTGCACTCAAACTTGACGCAGACCCAAACAACACGCAGATCCACATGCGTTACAAACACTCAATTCCGCAGACGCACTTGCGATCAATCATTCAATACAGATGCAGAAACAGAAATAAGTAGCGTGCACACTACTTTTTCTAATCTTCAACAGCAAAACAGACATACCCACAAAGAATGCTTTTCATCTACAACTGTATATATTGAATAATATTTTCATATTTTTCAATCTGGGGGGGAGTCCTTGTAGCAGTTACCTCCTCCTTTCAAAACATAACTACACCGGTTTGCCGGTAGGTGGCGCTTTTTCACCGACAGGTGGCGCCGTAAAGCGACACCAGAGTTATCTGCCCTTCGGACTATAAGAGCCGGTGCAAAACGGAAATTCTCTCTCTTCTTCACCGACCTGCCTCGGCAGGCAGACGCTGACACTAGCCTTCCGTTTCACTCTTCTCTGGTCGACAGAACGACGCTAATACACTAGCGTTTCGTCACACGCTTTTCTCTTGAACTTGTCTCAGCAAAACAACTACCAACACACGTTTCTTCCGTCAACACGTGGGCAAACAACGGTAAGAGTTTCTCAACTCGTTTTCTTTGTGTTACGGCTTTCAAAGACTTTTCCTACGCCGGACTCATTTCTTCTTATACCTTTTCAAGAACTGTTTTTCCATCGACACACATGCATACATCACACACTTCACCATTCCACGTACACACACGTTCAATAAACGTTATTTGAACTACTTCATTTTTGTTTATTAATTATTACTCTGTCTTTGCATGCAACATCGCTTGATTTACTGAACACGCTTATAATCGGGGGAACACGACCCTCGATACCTAACAACCCTAACCCTAACCAGAATTAAAAAAATACAGAGTTTTCTGGATATTGCAACAAAACATTTACCCTAACCCTAACCAGAATTTAAAAAATACAGAGTTTTCTGGATATTGCAACAAAACATTTACCCTAACCCTAACCAGAATTTAAAAAATACAGAGTTTTCTGGATATTGCAACAAAACATTTACCCTAACCCTAACCAAAAGTGATAAAATACAGAGTTTTCTGGATATTGCAACAAAACATTTACCCTAACCCTAACCAGAATTTAAAAAATACAGAGTTTTCTGGATATTGCAACAAAACATTTACCCTAACCCTAACCAGAATTTAAAAAATACAGAGTTTTCTGGATATTACAACAAAACATTTACCCTAACCCTAACCAGAATTTAAAAAATACAGAGTTTTCTGGATATTGCAACAAAACATTTACCCTAACCCTAACCAGAATTTAAAAAATACAGAGTTTTCTGGATATTGCAACAAAACATTTACCCTAACCCTAACCAGAATTTAAAAAATACAGAGTTTTCTGGATATTGCAACAAAACATTTACCCTAACCCTAACCAGAATTTAAAAAATACAGAGTTTTCTGGATATTGCAACAAAACATTTACCCTAACCCTAACCAGAATTAAAAAAATACAGAGTTTTCTGGATATTGCAACAAAACATTTACCCTAACCCTAACCAGAATTTAAAAAATACAGAGTTTTCTGGATATTGCAACAAAACATTTACCCTAACCCTAACCAGAATTAAAAAAATACAGAGTTTTCTGGATATTGCAACAAAACATTTACCCTAACCCTAACCAGAATTTAAAAAATACAGAGTTTTCTGGATATTGCAACAAAACATTTACCCTAACCCTAACCAGAATTTAAAAAATACAGAGTTTTCTGGATATTGCAACAAAACCCTAACCCTAACCAAAAGTGATAAAATACTGAGTTTTCTGAATATTGCAACAAAACATTTACCCTAACCCTAACCAGAATTTAAAAAATACAGAGTTTTCTGGATATTGCAACAAAACATTTACCCTAACCCTAACCAGAATTTAAAAAATACAGAGTTTTCTGGATATTGCAACAAAACATTTACCCTAACCCTAACCAGAATTTAAAAAATACAGAGTTTTCTGGATATTGCAACAAAACATTTACCCTAACCCTAACCAGAATTTAAAAAATACAGAGTTTTCTGGATAGTGCAACAAAAAATTTACCCTAACCCTAACCAGAATTAAAAAAATACAGTGTTTTCTGGATATTGCAACAAAACCCTAACCCTAACCAAAAGTGATAAACTACTGAGTTTTCTGGATATTGCAACGAAACATTTACCCTAACCCTAACCAGAATTTAAAAAATACAGAGTTTTCTGGATATTTCAACAAAACCCTAACCCTATCCAAAAGTGATAAAATACTGAGTTTTCTGGATATTGCAACAAAACATTTACCCTAACCCTAACCAGAATTTAAAAGATACAGAGTTTTCTGGATATTGCAACAAAACCCTAACCCTAACCAAAAGTGATAAAATACTGAGTTTTCTGGATATTGCAACAAAACATTTACCCTAACCCTAACCAGAATTTGAAAAATACAGAGCTTTCTGGATATTGCAACAAAACATTTACCCTAACCCTAACCAGAATTTAAAAAATACAGAGTTTTCTAGATATTGCAACAAAACATTTACCCTAACCCTAACCAGAATTTAAAAAATACAGAGCTTTCTGGATATTGCAACAAAACCCTAACCCTACCCAAAAGTGATAAAATACTGAGTTTTCTGGATATTGCAACAAAACATTTACCCTAACCCTAACCAGAATTTAAAAAATACAGAGTTTTCTGGATATTGCAACAAAACATTTACCCTAACCCTAACCAGAATTTAAAAAATACAGAGTTTTCTGGATATTGCAACAAAACATTTACCCTAACCCTAACCAGAATTTAAAAAATACAGAGTTTTCTGGATATTGCAACAAAACATTTACCCTAACAAAAAGTGATAAAATACAGAGTTTTCTGGATATTGCAAAAAAACATTTACCCTAACCCTAACCAGAATTTAAAAAATACAGAGTTTTCTGAATATTGCAACAAAACCCTAACCCTAACCAAAAGTGATAAAATACTGAGTTTTCTGGATATTGCAACAAAACATTTACCCTAACCCTAACCAGAATTTAAAACATACAGAGTTTTCTGGATATTGCAACAAAACGTTTACCCTAACCCTAACCAGAATTTAAAAAATACAGAGTTTTCTGGATATTGCAACAAAACATTTACCCTAACCCTAACCAGAATTTAAAAAATACAGAGTTTTCTGGATATTGCAACAAAACATTTACCCTAACCCTAACCAGAATTTAAAAAATACAGAGTTTTCTGGATATTGCAACAAAACATTTACCCTAACCCTAACCAAAAGTGATAAAATACAGAGTTTTCTGGATATTGCAACAAAACATTTACCCTAACCCTAACCAGAATTTAAAAAATACAGAGTTTTCTGGATATTGCAACAAAACATTTACCCTAACCCTAACCAGAATTTAAAAAATACAGAGTTTTCTGGATATTGCAACAAAACCCTAACCCTAACCAAAAGTGATAAAATACTGAGTTTTCTGAATATTGCAACAAAACATTTACCCTAACCCTAACCAGAATTTAAAAAATACAGAGTTTTTTGGATATTGCAACAAAACATTTACCCTAACCCTAACCAGAATTTAAAAAATACAGAGTTTTCTGGATATTGCAACAAAACATTTACCCTAACCCTAACCAGAATTTAAAAAATACAGAGTTTTCTGGATATTGCAACAAAACATTTACCCTAACCCTAACCAGAATTTAAAAAATACAGAGTTTTCTGGATATTGCAACGAAACATTTACCCTAACCCTAACCAGAATTTAAAAAATACAGAGTTTTCTGGATATTTCAACAAAACCCTAACCCTATCCAAAAGTGATAAAATACTGAGTTTTCTGGATATTGCAACAAAACATTTACCCTAACCCTAACCAGAATTTAAAAGATACAGAGTTTTCTGGATATTGCAACAAAACCCTAACCCTAACCAAAAGTGATAAAATACTGAGTTTTCTGGATATTGCAACAAAACATTTACCCTAACCCTAACCAGAATTTAAAAAATACAGAGCTTTCTGGATATTGCAACAAAACATTTACCCTAACCCTAACCAGAATTTAAAAAATACAGAGTTTTCTGGATATTGCAACAAAACATTTACCCTAACCCTAACCAGAATTTAAAAAATACAGAGCTTTCTGGATATTGCAACAAAACCCTAACCCTAACCAAAAGTGATAAAATACTGAGTTTTCTGGATATTGCAACAAAACATTTACCCTAACCCTAACCAGAATTTAAAAAATACAGAGTTTTCTGGATATTGCAACAAAACATTTACCCTAACCCTAACCAGAATTTAAAAAATACAGAGTTTTCTGGATATTGCAACAAAACCCTAACCCTAACCAACAGTGATGAAATACTGAGTTTTCTGGATATTGCAACAAAACATTTACCCTAACCCTAACCAGAATTTAAAAAATACAGAGTTTTCTGGATATTGCAACAAAACATTTACCCTAACCCTAACCAGAATTTAAAAAATACAGAGTTTTCTGGATATTGCAACAAAACATTTACCCTAACCCTAACCAGAATTTAAAAAATACAGAGTTTTCTGGATATTGCAACAAAACCCTAACCCTAACCAAACGTGATAAAATACTGAGTTTTCTGGATAATACAATAAAACATTTACCCTAACCCTAACCAGAATTTAAAAAATACAGAGTTTTCTGGATATTACAACAAAACATTTACCCTAACCCTAACCAGAATTTAAAAAATACAGAGTTTTCTGGATATTGCAACAAAACATTTACCCTAACCCTAACCAGAATTTAAAAAATACAGAGTTTTCTGGATATTGCAACAAAACATTTACCCTAACCCTAACCAGAATTTAAAAAATACAGAGTTTTCTGGATATTGCAACAAAACATTTACCCTAACCCTAACCAGAATTTAAAAAATACAGAGTTTTCTGGATATTGCAACAAAACATTTACCCTAACCCTAACCAGAATTAAAAAAATACAGAGTTTTCTGGATATTGCAACAAAACATTTACCCTAACCCTAACCAGAATTTAAAAAATACAGAGTTTTCTGGATATTGCAACAAAACATTTACCCTAACCCTAACCAGAATTAAAAAAATACAGAGTTTTCTGGATATTGCAACAAAACATTTACCCTAACCCTAACCAGAATTTAAAAAATACAGAGTTTTCTGGATATTGCAACAAAACATTTACCCTAACCCTAACCAGAATTTAAAAAATACAGAGTTTTCTGGATATTGCAACAAAACCCTAACCCTAACCAAAAGTGATAAAATACTGAGTTTTCTGAATATTGCAACAAAACATTTACCCTAACCCTAACCAGAATTTAAAAAATACAGAGTTTTCTGGATATTGCAACAAAACATTTACCCTAACCCTAACCAGAATTTAAAAAATACAGAGTTTTCTGGATATTTCAACAAAACCCTAACCCTATCCAAAAGTGATAAAATACTGAGTTTTCTGGATATTGCAACAAAACATTTACCCTAACCCTAACCAGAATTTAAAAGATACAGAGTTTTCTGGATATTGCAACAAAACCCTAACCCTAACCAAAAGTGATAAAATACTGAGTTTTCTGGATATTGCAACAAAACATTTACCCTAACCCTAACCAGAATTTGAAAAATACAGAGCTTTCTGGATATTGCAACAAAACATTTACCCTAACCCTAACCAGAATTTAAAAAATACAGAGTTTTCTGGATATTGCAACAAAACATTTACCCTAACCCTAACCAGAATTTAAAAAATACAGAGCTTTCTGGATATTGCAACAAAACCCTAACACTAACCAAAAGTGATAAAATACTGAGTTTTCTGGATATTGCAACAAAACATTTACCCTAACCCTAACCAGAATTTAAAAAATACAGAGTTTTCTGGATATTGCAACAAAACATTTACCCTAACCCTAACCAGAATTTAAAAAATACAGAGTTTTCTGGATATTGCAACAAAACATTTACCCTAACCCTAACCAGAATTTAAAAAATACAGAGTTTTCTGGATATTGCAACAAAACATTTACCCTAACCCTAACCAGAATTTAAAAAATACAGAGTTTTCTGGATATTGCAACAAAACATTTACCCTAACCCTAACCAAAAGTGATAAAATACAGAGTTTTCTGGATATTGCAACAAAACATTTACCCTAACCCTAACCAGAATTTAAAAAATACAGAGTTTTCTGGATATTGCAACAAAACATTTACCCTAACCCTAACCAGAATTTAAAAAATACAGAGTTTTCTGGATATTGCAACAAAACCCTAACCCTAACCAAAAGTGATAAAATACTGAGTTTTCTGAATATTGCAACAAAACATTTACCCTAACCCTAACCAGAATTTTAAAAATACAGAGTTTTTTTAGTATTGCAACAAAACAGTTACCCTAACCCTAACCAGAATTTAAAAAATACAGAGTTTTCTGGATATTGCAACAAAACATTTACCCTAACCCTAACCAGAATTTAAAAAATACAGAGTTTTCTGGATATTGCAACAAAACATTTACCCTAACCCTAACCAGAATTTAAAAAATACAGAGTTTTCTGGATATTGCAACGAAACATTTACCCTAACCCTAACCAGAATTTAAAAAATACAGAGTTTTCTGGATATTTCAACAAAACCCTAACCCTATCCAAAAGTGATAAAATACTGAGTTTTCTGGATATTGCAACAAAACATTTACCCTAACCCTAACCAGAATTTAAAAGATACAGAGTTTTCTGGATATTGCAACAAAACCCTAACCCTAACCAAAAGTGATAAAATACTGAGTTTTCTGGATATTGCAACAAAACATTTACCCTAACCCTAACCAGAATTTAAAAAATACAGAGCTTTCTGGATATTGCAACAAAACATTTACCCTAACCCTAACCAGAATTTAAAAAATACAGAGCTTTCTGGATATTGCAACAAAACCCTAACCCTAACCAAAAGTGATAAAATACTGAGTTTTCTGGATATTGCAACAAAACATTTACCCTAACCCTAACCAGAATTTAAAAAATACAGAGTTTTCTGGATATTGCAACAAAACATTTACCCTAACCCTAACCAGAATTTAAAAAATACAGAGTTTTCTGGATATTGCAACAAAACCCTAACCCTAACCAACAGTGATGAAATACTGAGTTTTCTGGATATTGCAACAAAACATTTACCCTAACCCTAACCAGAATTTAAAAAATACAGAGTTTTCTGGATATTGCAACAAAACATTTACCCTAACCCTAACCAGAATTTAAAAAATACAGAGTTTTCTGGATATTGCAACAAAACATTTACCCTAACCCTAACCAGAATTTAAAAAATACAGAGTTTTCTGGATATTGCAACAAAACATTTACCCTAACCCTAACCAGAATTTAAAAAATACAGAGTTTTCTGGATATTGCAACAAAACATTTACCCTAACCCTAACCAGAATTTAAAAAATACAGAGTTTTCTGGATATTACAACAAAACATTTACCCTAACCCTAACCAGAATTTAAAAAATACAGAGTTTTCTGGATATTGCAACAAAACATTTACCCTAACCCTAACCAGAATTTAAAAAATACAGAGTTTTCTGGATATTGCAACAAAACATTTACCCTAACCCTAACCAGAATTTAAAAAATACAGAGTTTTCTGGATATTGCAACAAAATATTTACCCTAACCCTAACCAGAATTTAAAAAATACAGAGTTTTCTGGATATTGCAACAAAACATTTACCCTAACCCTAACCAGAATTTAAAAAATACAGAGTTTTCTGGATATTGCAACAAAACATTTACCCTAACCCTAACCAGAATTTAAAAAATACAGAGTTTTCTGGATATTGCAACAAAACATTTACCCTAACCCTAACCAGAATTTAAAAAATACAGAGTTTTCTGGATATTGCAACAAAACATTTACCCTAACCCTAACCAAAAGTGATAAAATACAGAGTTTTCTGGATATTGCAACAAAACATTTACCCTAACCCTAACCCGAATTAAAAAAATACAGAGTTTTCTGGATATTGCAACAAAACATTTACCCTAACCCTAACCAGAATTTAAAAAATACAGAGTTTTCTGGATATTGCAACAAAACATTTACCCTAACCCTAACCAGAATTTAAAAAATACAGAGTTTTCTGGATATTGCAACAAAACATTTACCCTAACCCTAACCAGAATTTAAAAAATACAGAGTTTTCTGGATATTGCAACAAAACATTTACCCTAACCCTAACCAGAATTTAAAAAATACAGAGTTTTCTGGATAGTGCAACAAAAAATTTACCCTAACCCTAACCAGAATTAAAAAAATACAGTGTTTTCTGGATATTGCAACAAAACCCTAACCCTAACCAAAAGTGATAAAATACTGAGTTTTCTGGATATTGCAACGAAACATTTACCCTAACCCTAACCAGAATTTAAAAAATACAGAGTTTTCTGGATATTTCAACAAAACCCTAACCCTAACCAAAAGTGATAAAATACTGAGTTTTCTGGATATTGCAACAAAACATTTACCCTAACCCTAACCAGAATTTAAAAGATACAGAGTTTTCTGGATATTGCAACAAAACATTTACCCTAACCCTAACCAGAATTTAAAAAATACAGAGTTTTCTGGATATTGCAACAAAACATTTACCCTAACCCTAACCAGAATTTAAAAAATACAGAGTTTTCTGGATATTACAACAAAACATTTACCCTAACCCTAACCAGAATTTAAAAAATACAGAGTTTTCTGGATATTGCAACAAAACATTTACCCTAACCCTAACCAGAATTTAAAAAATACAGAGTTTTCTGGATATTGCAACAAAACATTTACCCTAACCCTAACCAGAATTTAAAAAATACAGAGTTTTCTGGATATTGCAACAAAATATTTACCCTAACCCTAACCAGAATTTAAAAAATACAGAGTTTTCTGGATATTGCAACAAAACATTTACCCTAACCCTAACCAGAATTTAAAAAATACAGAGTTTTCTGGATATTGCAACAAAACATTTACCCTAACCCTAACCAGAATTTAAAAAATACAGAGTTTTCTGGATATTGCAACAAAACATTTACCCTAACCCTAACCAGAATTTAAAAAATACAGAGTTTTCTGGATATTGCAACAAAACATTTACCCTAACCCTAACCAAAAGTGATAAAATACAGAGTTTTCTGGATATTGCAACAAAACATTTACCCTAACCCTAACCCGAATTAAAAAAATACAGAGTTTTCTGGATATTGCAACAAAACATTTACCCTAACCCTAACCAGAATTTAAAAAATACAGAGTTTTCTGGATATTGCAACAAAACATTTACCCTAACCCTAACCAGAATTTAAAAAATACAGAGTTTTCTGGATATTGCAACAAAACATTTACCCTAACCCTAACCAGAATTTAAAAAATACAGAGTTTTCTGGATATTGCAACAAAACATTTACCCTAACCCTAACCAGAATTTAAAAAATACAGAGTTTTCTGGATAGTGCAACAAAAAATTTACCCTAACCCTAACCAGAATTTAAAAAATACAGTGTTTTCTGGATATTGCAACAAAACCCTAACCCTAACCAAAAGTGATAAAATACTGAGTTTTCTGGATATTGCAACGAAACATTTACCCTAACCCTAACCAGAATTTAAAAAATACAGAGTTTTCTGGATATTTCAACAAAACCCTAACCCTATCCAAAAGTGATAAAATACTGAGTTTTCTGGATATTGCAACAAAACATTTACCCTAACCCTAACCAGAATTTAAAAGATACAGAGTTTTCTGGATATTGCAACAAAACCCTAACCCTAACCAAAAGTGATAAAATACTGAGTTTTCTGGATATTGCAACAAAACATTTACCCTAACCCTAACCAGAATTTGAAAAATACAGAGCTTTCTGGATATTGCAACAAAACATTTACCCTAACCCTAACCAGAATTTAAAAAATACAGAGTTTTCTGGATATTGCAACAAAACATTTACCCTAACCCTAACCAGAATTTAAAAAATACAGAGCTTTCTGGATATTGCAACAAAACCCTAACCCTAACCAAAAGTGATAAAATACTGAGTTTTCTGGATATTGCAACAAAACATTTACCCTAACCCTAACCAGAATTTAAAAAATACAGAGTTTTCTGGATATTGCAACAAAACATTTACCCTAACCCTAACCAGAATTTAAAAAATACAGAGTTTTCTGGATATTGCAACAAAACATTTACCCTAACCCTAACCAGAATTTAAAAAATACAGAGTTTTCTGGATATTGCAACAAAACATTTACCCTAACCCTAACCAGAATTTAAAAAATACAGAGTTTTCTGGATATTGCAACAAAACATTTACCCTAACCCTAACCAAAAGTGATAAAATACAGAGTTTTCTGGATATTGCAACAAAACATTTACCCTAACCCTAACCAGAATTTAAAAAATACAGAGTTTTCTGGATATTGCAACAAAACATTTACCCTAACCCTAACCAGAATTTAAAAAATACAGAGTTTTCTGGATATTGCAACAAAACCCTAACCCTAACCAAAAGTGATAAAATACTGAGTTTTCTGAATATTGCAACAAAACATTTACCCTAACCCTAACCAGAATTTAAAAAATACAGAGTTTTTTGGATATTGCAACAAAACATTTACCCTAACCCTAACCAGAATTTAAAAAATACAGAGTTTTCTGGATATTGCAACAAAACATTTACCCTAACCCTAACCAGAATTTAAAAAATACAGAGTTTTCTGGATATTGCAACAAAACATTTACCCTAACCCTAACCAGAATTTAAAAAATACAGAGTTTTCTGGATATTGCAACGAAACATTTACCCTAACCCTAACCAGAATTTAAAAAATACAGAGTTTTCTGGATATTTCAACAAAACCCTAACCCTATCCAAAAGTGATAAAATACTGAGTTTTCTGGATATTGCAACAAAACATTTACCCTAACCCTAACCAGAATTTAAAAGATACAGAGTTTTCTGGATATTGCAACAAAACCCTAACCCTAACCAAAAGTGATAAAATACTGAGTTTTCTGGATATTGCAACAAAACATTTACCCTAACCCTAACCAGAATTTAAAAAATACAGAGCTTTCTGGATATTGCAACAAAACATTTACCCTAACCCTAACCAGAATTTAAAAAATACAGAGTTTTCTGGATATTGCAACAAAACATTTACCCTAACCCTAACCAGAATTTAAAAAATACAGAGCTTTCTGGATATTGCAACAAAACCCTAACCCTAACCAAAAGTGATAAAATACTGAGTTTTCTGGATATTGCAACAAAACATTTACCCTAACCCTAACCAGAATTTAAAAAATACAGAGTTTTCTGGATATTGCAACAAAACATTTACCCTAACCCTAACCAGAATTTAAAAAATACAGAGTTTTCTGGATATTGCAACAAAACCCTAACCTTAACCAACAGTGATGAAATACTGAGTTTTCTGGATATTGCAACAAAACATTTACCCTAACCCTAACCAGAATTTAAAAAATACAGAGTTTTCTGGATATTGCAACAAAACATTTACCCTAACCCTAACCAGAATTTAAAAAATACAGAGTTTTCTGGATATTGCAACAAAACATTTACCCTAACCCTAACCAGAATTTAAAAAATACAGAGTTTTCTGGATATTGCAACAAAACCCTAACCCTAACCAAACGTGATAAAATACTGAGTTTTCTGGATAATACAACAAAACATTTACCCTAACCCTAACCAGAATTTAAAAAATACAGAGTTTTCTGGATATTGCAACAAAACATTTACCCTAACCCTAACCAGAATTTAAAAAATACAGAGTTTTCTGGATATTACAACAAAACATTTACCCTAACCCTAACCAGAATTTAAAAAATACAGAGTTTTCTGGATATTGCAACAAAACATTTACCCTAACCCTAACCAGAATTTAAAAAATACAGAGTTTTCTGGATATTGCAACAAAACATTTACCCTAACCCTAACCAGAATTTAAAAAATACAGAGTTTTCTGGATATTGCAACAAAATATTTACCCTAACCCTAACCAGAATTTAAAAAATACAGAGTTTTCTGGATATTGCAACAAAACATTTACCCTAACCCTAACCAGAATTTAAAAAATACAGAGTTTTCTGGATATTGCAACAAAACATTTACCCTAACCCTAACCAGAATTTAAAAAATACAGAGTTTTCTGGATATTGCAACAAAACATTTACCCTAACCCTAACCAGAATTTAAAAAATACAGAGTTTTCTGGATATTGCAACAAAACATTTACCCTAACCCTAACCAAAAGTGATAAAATACAGAGTTTTCTGGATATTGCAACAAAACATTTACCCTAACCCTAACCCGAATTAAAAAAATACAGAGTTTTCTGGATATTGCAACAAAACATTTACCCTAACCCTAACCAGAATTTAAAAAATACAGAGTTTTCTGGATATTGCAACAAAACATTTACCCTAACCCTAACCAGAATTTAAAAAATACAGAGTTTTCTGGATATTGCAACAAAACCCTAACCCTAACCCTAACCAGAATTTAAAAAATACAGAGTTTTCTGGATATTGCAACAAAACATTTACCCTAACCCTAACCAGAATTTAAAAAATACAGAGTTTTCTGGATATTGCAACAAAACATTTACCCTAACCCTAACCAGAATTTAAAAAATACAGAGTTTTCTGGATATTGCAACAAAACATTTACCCTAACCCTAACCAGAATTTAAAAAATACAGAGTTTTCTGGATATTGCAACAAAACATTTACCCTAACCAGAATTTAAAAAATACAGAGTTTTCTGGATATTGCAACAAAACATTTACCCTAACCCTAACAAGAATTTAAAAAATATAGAGTTTTCTGAATAGTGCAACAAAAAATTTACCCTAACCCTAACCAGAATTAAAAAAATACAGTGTTTTCTGGATATTGCAACAAAACCCTAACCCTAACCAAAAGTGATAAAATACTGAGTTTTCTGGATATTGCAACGAAACATTTACCCTAACCCTAACCAGAATTTAAAAAATACAGAGTTTTCTGGATATTTCAACAAAACCCTAACCCTATCCAAAAGTGATAAAATACTGAGTTTTCTGGATATTGCAACAAAACATTTACCCTAACCCTAACCAGAATTTAAAAGATACAGAGTTTTCTGGATATTGCAACAAAACATTTACCATAACCCTAACCAGAATTTAAAAAATACAGAGTTTTCTGGATATTGCAACAAAACATTTACCCTAACCCTAACCAAAAGTGATAAAATACTGAGTTTTCTGGATATTGCTACAAAACATTTACCCTAACCCTAACCAGAATTTAAAAAATACAGAGTTTTCTGGATATTGCAACAAAACATTTACCCTAACCCTAACCAGAATTTAAAAAATACAGAGTTTTCTGGATATTGCAACAAAACATTTACCCTAACCCTAACCAGAATTTAAAAAATACAGAGTTTTCTGGATATTGCAACAAAACATTTACCCTAACCCTAACCAGAATTTAAAAAATACAGAGTTTTCTGGATATTGCAACAAAACATTTACCCTAACCCTAACCAGAATTTAAAAAATACAGAGTTTTCTGGATATTGCAACAAAACATTTACCCTAACCCTAACCAAAAGTGATAAAATACAGAGTTTTCTGGATATTGCAACAAAACATTTACCCTAACCCTAACCCGAATTAAAAAAATACAGAGTTTTCTGGATATTGCAACAAAACATTTACCCTAACCCTAACCAGAATTTAAAAAATACAGAGTTTTCTGGATATTGCAACAAAACATTTACCCTAACCCTAACCAGAATTTAAAAAATACAGAGTTTTCTGGATATTGCAACAAAACCCTAACCCTAACCCTAACCAGAATTTAAAAAATACAGAGTTTTCTGGATATTGCAACAAAACATTTACCCTAACCCTAACCAGAATTTAAAAAATACAGAGTTTTCTGGATATTGCAACAAAACATTTACCCTAACCCTAACCAGAATTTAAAAAATACAGAGTTTTCTGGATATTGCAACAAAACATTTACCCTAACCCTAACCAGAATTTAAAAAATACAGAGTTTTCTGGATATTGCAACAAAACATTTACCCTAACCAGAATTTAAAAAATACAGAGTTTTCTGGATATTGCAACAAAACATTTACCCTAACCCTAACAAGAATTTAAAAAATATAGAGTTTTCTGAATAGTGCAACAAAAAATTTACCCTAACCCTAACCAGAATTAAAAAAATACAGTGTTTTCTGGATATTGCAACAAAACCCTAACCCTAACCAAAAGTGATAAAATACTGAGTTTTCTGGATATTGCAACGAAACATTTACCCTAACCCTAACCAGAATTTAAAAAATACAGAGTTTTCTGGATATTTCAACAAAACCCTAACCCTATCCAAAAGTGATAAAATACTGAGTTTTCTGGATATTGCAACAAAACATTTACCCTAACCCTAACCAGAATTTAAAAGATACAGAGTTTTCTGGATATTGCAACAAAACATTTACCATAACCCTAACCAGAATTTAAAAAATACAGAGTTTTCTGGATATTGCAACAAAACATTTACCCTAACCCTAACCAAAAGTGATAAAATACTGAGTTTTCTGGATATTGCTACAAAACATTTACCCTAACCCTAACCAGAATTTAAAAAATACAGAGTTTTCTGGATATTGCAACAAAACATTTACCCTAACCCTAACCAGAATTTAAAAAATACAGAGTTTTCTGGATATTGCAACAAAACATTTACCCTAACCCTAACCAGAATTTAAAAAATACAGAGTTTTCTGGATATTGCAACAAAACATTTACCCTAACCCTAACCAGAATTTAAAAAATACAGAGTTTTCTGGATATTGCAACAAAACATTTACCCTAACCCTAACCAGAATTTAAAAAATACAGAGTTTTCTGGATATTGCAACAAAACATTTACCCTAACCCTAACCAGAATTTAAAAAATACAGAGTTTTCTGGATATTGCAACAAAACCCTAACCCTAACAAAAAGTGATAAAATACTGAGTTTTCTGGATATTGCAACAAAACATTTACCCTACCCCTAACCAGAATTAAAAAAATACAGAGTTTTCTGAATATTGCAACAAAACCCTAACCCTAACCAAAAGTGATAAAATACTGAGTTTTCTGGATATTGCAACAAAACATTTACCCTAACCCTAACCAGAATTTAAAAAATACAGAGTTTTCTGGATATTGCAACAAAACCCTAACCCTAACCAACAGTGATAAAATACTGAGTTTTCTGGATATTGCAACAAAACATTTACCCTAACCCTAACCAGAATTTAAAAAATACAGAGTTTTCTGGATATTGCAACAAAACATTTACCCTAACCCTAACCAGAATTTAAAAAATACAGAGTTTTCTGGATATTGCAACAAAACATTTACCCTAACCCTAACCAGAATTTAAAAAATACAGAGTTTTCTGGATATTGCAACAAAACATTTACCCTAACCCTAACCAGAATTTAAAAAATACAGAGTTTTCTGGATATTGCAACAAAACATTTACCCTAACCCTAACCAGAATTTAAAAAATACAGAGTTTTCTGGATATTGCAACAAAACATTTACCCTAACCCTAACCAGAATTTAAAAAATACAGAGTTTTCTGGATATTGCAACAAAACATTTACCCTAACCCTAACCAGAATTTAAAAAATACAGAGTTTTCTGGATATTGCAACAAACCCTAACCCTAACAAAAAGTGATAAAATACTGAGTTTTCTGGATATTGCAACAAAACATTTACCCTACCCCTAACCAGAATTTAAAAAATACAGAGTTTTCTGAATATTGCAACAAAACCCTAACCCTAACCAAAAGTGATAAAATACTGAGTTTTCTGGATATTGCAACAAAACATTTACCCTAACCCTAACCAGAATTTAAAAAATACAGAGTTTTCTGGATATTGCAACAAAACCCTAACCCTAACCAACAGTGATAAAATACTGAGTTTTCTGGATATTGCAACAAAACATTTACCCTAACCCTAACCAGAATTTAAAAAATACAGAGTTTTCTGGATATTGCAACAAAACATTTACCCTAACCCTAACCAGAATTTAAAAAATACAGAGTTTTCTGGATATTGCAACAAAACATTTACCCTAACCCTAACCAGAATTTAAAAAATACAGAGTTTTCTGGATATTGCAACAAAACCCTAACCCTAACCAAACGTGATAAAATACTGAGTTTTCTGGATATTGCAACAAAACATTTACCCTAACCCTAACCAGAATTTAAAAAATACAGAGTTTTCTGGATATTGCAACAAAACATTTACCCTAACCCTAACCAGAATTTAAAAAATACAGAGTTTTCTGGATATTGCAACAAAACATTTACCCTAACCCTAACCAGAATTTAAAAAATACAGAGTTTTCTGGATATTGCAACAAAATATTTACCATAACCCTAACCAGAATTTAAAAAATACAGAGTTTTCTGGATATTGCAACAAAACATTTACCCTAACCCTAACCAAAAGTGATAAAATACTGAGTTTTCTGGATATTGCTACAAAACATTTACCCTAACCCTAACCAGAGTTTAAAAAATACAGAGTTTTCTGGATATTGCAACAAAACATTTACCCTAACCCTAACCAGAATTTAAAAAATACAGAGTTTTCTGGATATTGCAACAAAACATTTACCCTAACCCTAACCAGAATTTAAAAAATACAGAGTTTTCTGGATATTGCAACAAAACATTTACCCTAACCCTAACCAGAATTTAAAAAATACAGAGTTTTCTGGATATTGCAACAAAACCCTAACCCTAACAAAAAGTGATAAAATACTGAGTTTTCTGGATATTGCAACAAAACATTTACCCTAACCCTAACCAGAATTTAAAAAATACAGAGTTTTCTGAATATTGCAACAAAACGTTTACCCTAACCCTAACCAGAATTTAAAAAATACAGAGTTTTCTGAATATTGCAACAAAACGTTTACCCTAATCCTAACCAGAATTTAAAAAATACAGAGTTTTCTGGATATTGCAACAAAACATTTACCCTAACCCTAACCAGAATTTAAAAAATACAGAGTTTTCTGGATATTGCAACAAAACATTTACCCTAACCCTAACCAGAATTTAAAAAATACAGAGTTTTCTGGATATTGCAACAAAACATTTACCCTAACCCTAACCAGAATTTAAAAAATACAGAGTTTTCTGGATATTGCAACAAAACATTTACCCTAACCCTAACCAGAATTTAAAAAATACAGAGTTTTCTGGATATTGCAACAAAACATTTACCCTAACCCTAACCAGAATTTAAAAAATACAGAGTTTTCTGGATATTGCAACAAAACATTTACCCTAACCCTAACCAGAATTTAAAAAATACAGAGTTTTCTGGATATTGCAACAAAACATTTACCATAACCCTAACCAGAATTTAAAAAATACAGAGTTTTCTGGATATTGCAACAAACCCTAACCCTAACAAAAAGTGATAAAATACTGAGTTTTCTGGATATTGCAACAAAACATTTACCCTACCCCTAACCAGAATTTAAAAAATACAGAGTTTTCTGAATATTGCAACAAAACCCTAACCCTAACCAAAAGTGATAAAATACTGAGTTTTCTGGATATTGCAACAAAACATTTACCCTAACCCTAACCAGAATTTAAAAAATACAGAGTTTTCTGGATATTGCAACAAAACCCTAACCCTAACCAACAGTGATAAAATACTGAGTTTTCTGGATATTGCAACAAAACATTTACCCTAACCCTAACCAGAATTTAAAAAATACAGAGTTTTCTGGATATTGCAACAAAACATTTACCCTAACCCTAACCAGAATTTAAAAAATACAGAGTTTTCTGGATATTGCAACAAAACATTTACCCTAACCCTAACCAGAATTTAAAAAATACAGAGTTTTCTGGATATTGCAACAAAACCCTAACCCTAACAAAACGTGATAAAATACTGAGTTTTCTGGATATTGCAACAAAACATTTACCCTAACCCTAACCAGAATTTAAAAAATACAGAGTTTTCTGGATATTGCAACAAAACATTTACCCTAACCCTAACCAGAATTTAAAAAATACAGAGTTTTCTGGATATTGCAACAAAACATTTACCCTAACCCTAACCAGAATTCCAAAAATACAGAGTTTTCTGGATATTGCAACAAAACATTTACCATAACCCTAACCAGAATTTAAAAAATACAGAGTTTTCTGGATATTGCAACAAAACATTTACCCTAACCCTAACCAAAAGTGATAAAATACTGAGTTTTCTGGATATTGCTACAAAACATTTACCCTAACCCTAACCAGAGTTTAAAAAATACAGAGTTTTCTGGATATTGCAACAAAACATTTACCCTAACCCTAACCAGAATTTAAAAAATACAGAGTTTTCTGGATATTGCAACAAAACATTTACCCTAACCCTAACCAGAATTTAAAAAATACAGAGTTTTCTAGATATTGCCACAAAACATTTACCCTAACCCTAACCAGAATTTAAAAAATACAGAGTTTTCTGGATATTGCAACAAAACCCTAACCCTAACAAAAAGTGATAAAATACTGAGTTTTCTGGATATTGCAACAAAACATTTACCCTAACCCTAACCAGAATTTAAAAAATACAGAGTTTTCTGAATATTGCAACAAAACATTTACCCTAACCAAAAGTGATAAAATACTGAGTTTTCTGGATATTGCAACAAAACATTTACCCTAACCCTAACCAGAATTTAAAAAATACAGAGTTTTCTGGATATTGCAACAAAACATTTACCCTAACCCTAACCAGAATTTAAAAAATACAGAGTTTTCTGGATATTGCAACAAAACATTTACCCTAACCCTAACCAGAATTTAAAAAATACAGAGTTTTCTGGATATTGCAACAAAACATTTACCCTAACCCTAACCAGAATTTAAAAAATACAGAGTTTTCTGGATATTGCAACAAAACATTTACCCTAACCCTAACCAGAATTTAAAAAATACAGAGTTTTCTGGATATTGCAACAAAACATTTACCCTAACCCTAACCAGAATTTAAAAAATACAGAGTT
This sequence comes from Sepiola atlantica, assembly GCA_963556195.1. Lineage (NCBI taxonomy): Eukaryota > Metazoa > Mollusca > Cephalopoda > Sepiida > Sepiolidae > Sepiola > Sepiola atlantica. The sequence continues at coordinate 445,176 of CAUVYP010000088.1, read as the reverse complement.
TTCTGAATATTGCAACAAAACATTTACCCTAACCAAAAGTGATAAAATACTGAGTTTTCTGGATATTGCAACAAAACATTTACCCTAACCCTAACCAGAATTTAAAAAATACAGAGTTTTCTGGATATTGCAACAAAACATTTACCTTAACCCTAACCAGAATTTAAAAAATACAGAGTTTTCTGGATATTGCAACAAAACATTTACCATAACCCTAACCAGAATTTAAAAAATACAGAGTTTTCTGGATATTGCAACAAAACATTTACCCTAACCCTAACCAAAAGTGATAAAATACTGAGTTTTCTGGATATTGCTACAAAACATTTACCCTAACCCTAACCAGAATTTAAAAAATACAGAGTTTTCTGGATATTGCAACAAAACATTTACCCTAACCCTAACCAGAATTTAAAAAATACAGAGTTTTCTGGATATTGCAACAAAACATTTACCCTAACCCTAACCAGAATTTAAAAAATACAGAGTTTTCTGGATATTGCAACAAAACATTTACCCTAACCCTAACCAGAATTTAAAAAATACAGAGTTTTCTGGATATTGCAACAAAACATTTACCCTAACCCTAACCAAAAGTGATAAAATACTGAGTTTTCTGGATATTGCTACAAAACATTTACCCTAACCCTAACCAGAATTTAAAAAATACAGAGTTTTCTGGATATTGCAACAAAACATTTACCCTAACCCTAACCAGAATTTAAAAAATACAGAGTTTTCTGGATATTGCAACAAAACATTTACCCTAACCCTAACCAGAATTTAAAAAATACAGAGTTTTCTGGATATTGCAACAAAACATTTACCCTAACCCTAACCAGAATTTAAAAAATACAGAGTTTTCTGGATATTGCAACAAAACATTTACCCTAACCCTAACCAGAATTTAAAAAATACAGAGTTTTCTGGATATTGCAACCAAACATTTACCCTAACCCTAACCAGAATTTAAAAAATACAGAGTTTTCTGGATATTGCAACAAAACATTTACCCTAACCCTAACCAGAATTTAAAAAATACAGAGTTTTCTGGATATTGCAACAAAACATTTACCATAACCCTAACCAGAATTTAAAAAATACAGAGTTTTCTGGATATTGCAACAAAACATTTACCCTAACCCTAACCAAAAGTGATAAAATACTGAGTTTTCTGGATATTGCTACAAAACATTTACCCTAACCATAACCAGAATTTAAAAAATACAGAGTTTTCTGGATATTGCAACAAAACATTTACCCTAACCCTAACCAGAATTTAAAAAATACAGAGTTTTCTGGATATTGCAACAAAACATTTACCCTAACCCTAACCAGAATTTAAAAAATACAGAGTTTTCTGGATATTGCAACAAAACCCTAACCCTAACAAAAAGTGATAAAATACTGAGTTTTCTGGATATTGCAACAAAACATTTACCCTAACCCTAACCAGAATTTAAAAAATACAGAGTTTTCTGGATATTGCAACAAAACATTTACCCTAACCCTAACCAGAATTTAAAAAATATAGAGTTTTCTGAATAGTGCAACAAAAAATTTACCCTAACCCTAACCAGAATTAAAAAAATACAGTGTTTTCTGGATATTGCAACAAAACCCTAACCCTAACCAAAAGTGATAAAATACTGAGTTTTCTGGATATTGCAACGAAACATTTACCCTAACCCTAACCAGAATTTAAAAAATACAGAGTTTTCTGGATATTTCAACAAAACCCTAACCCTATCCAAAAGTGATAAAATACTGAGTTTTCTGGATATTGCAACAAAACATTTACCCTAACCCTAACCAGAATTTAAAAGATACAGAGTTTTCTGGATATTGCAACAAAACATTTACCATAACCCTAACCAGAATTTAAAAAATACAGAGTTTTCTGGATATTGCAACAAAACATTTACCCTAACCCTAACCAAAAGTGATAAAATACTGAGTTTTCTGGATATTGCTACAAAACATTTACCCTAACCCTAACCAGAATTTAAAAAATACAGAGTTTTCTGGATATTGCAACAAAACATTTACCCTAACCCTAACCAGAATTTAAAAAATACAGAGTTTTCTGGATATTGCAACAAAACATTTACCCTAACCCTAACCAGAATTTAAAAAATACAGAGTTTTCTGGATATTGCAACAAAACATTTACCCTAACCCTAACCAGAATTTAAAAAATACAGAGTTTTCTGGATATTGCAACAAAACATTTACCCTAACCCTAACCAGAATTTAAAAAATACAGAGTTTTCTGGATATTGCAACAAAACATTTACCCTAACCCTAACCAGAATTTAAAAAATACAGAGTTTTCTGGATATTGCAACAAAACCCTAACCCTAACAAAAAGTGATAAAATACTGAGTTTTCTGGATATTGCAACAAAACATTTACCCTACCCCTAACCAGAATTAAAAAAATACAGAGTTTTCTGAATATTGCAACAAAACCCTAACCCTAACCAAAAGTGATAAAATACTGAGTTTTCTGGATATTGCAACAAAACATTTACCCTAACCCTAACCAGAATTTAAAAAATACAGAGTTTTCTGGATATTGCAACAAAACCCTAACCCTAACCAACAGTGATAAAATACTGAGTTTTCTGGATATTGCAACAAAACATTTACCCTAACCCTAACCAGAATTTAAAAAATACAGAGTTTTCTGGATATTGCAACAAAACATTTACCCTAACCCTAACCAGAATTTAAAAAATACAGAGTTTTCTGGATATTGCAACAAAACATTTACCCTAACCCTAACCAGAATTTAAAAAATACAGAGTTTTCTGGATATTGCAACAAAACATTTACCCTAACCCTAACCAGAATTTAAAAAATACAGAGTTTTCTGGATATTGCAACAAAACATTTACCCTAACCCTAACCAGAATTTAAAAAATACAGAGTTTTCTGGATATTGCAACAAAACATTTACCCTAACCCTAACCAGAATTTAAAAAATACAGAGTTTTCTGGATATTGCAACAAACCCTAACCCTAACAAAAAGTGATAAAATACTGAGTTTTCTGGATATTGCAACAAAACATTTACCCTACCCCTAACCAGAATTAAAAAAATACAGAGTTTTCTGAATATTGCAACAAAACCCTAACCCTAACCAAAAGTGATAAAATACTGAGTTTTCTGGATATTGCAACAAAACATTTACCCTAACCCTAACCAGAATTTAAAAAATACATAGTTTTCTGGATATTGCAACAAAACCCTAACCCTAACCAACAGTGATAAAATACTGAGTTTTCTGGATATTGCAACAAAACATTTACCCTAACCCTAACCAGAATTTAAAAAATACAGAGTTTTCTGGATATTGCAACAAAACATTTACCCTAACCCTAACCAGAATTTAAAAAATACAGAGTTTTCTGGATATTGCAACAAAACATTTACCCTAACCCTAACCAGAATTTAAAAAATACAGAGTTTTCTGGATATTGCAACAAAACCCTAACCCTAACCAAACGTGATAAAATACTGAGTTTTCTGGATATTGCAACAAAACATTTACCCTAACCCTAACCAGAATTTAAAAAATACAGAGTTTTCTGGATATTGCAACAAAACATTTACCCTAACCCTAACCAGAATTTAAAAAATACAGATTTTTCTGGATATTGCAACAAAACATTTACCCTAACCCTAACCAGAATTTAAAAAATACAGAGTTTTCTGGATATTGCAACAAAACATTTACCCTAACCCTAACCAGAATTTAAAAAATACAGAGTTTTCTGGATATTGCAACAAAACATTTACCCTAACCCTAACCAAAAGTGATAAAATACTGAGTTTTCTGGATATTGCTACAAAACATTTACCCTAACCCTAACCAGAATTTAAAAAATACAGAGTTTTCTGGATATTGCAACAAAACATTTACCCTAACCCTAACCAGAATTTAAAAAATACAGAGTTTTCTGGATATTGCAACAAAACATTTACCCTAACCCTAACCAGAATTTAAAAAATACAGAGTTTTCTGGATATTGCAACAAAACCCTAACCCTAACAAAAAGTGATAAAATACTGAGTTTTCTGGATATTGCAACAAAACATTTACCCTACCCCTAACCAGAATTTAAAAAAAAACAGAGTTTTCTGAATATTGCAACAAAACATTTACCCTAACCAAAAGTGATAAAATACTGAGTTTTCTGGATATTGCAACAAAACATTTACCCTAACCCTAACCAGAATTTAAAAAATACAGAGTTTTCTGGATATTGCAACAAAACATTTACCCTAACCCCAACCAGAATTTAAAAAATACAGAGTTTTCTGGATATTGCAACAAAACATTTACCCTAACCCTAACCAGAATTTAAAAAATACAGAGTTTTCTGGATATTGCAACAAAACATTTACCCTAACCCTAACCAGAATTTAAAAAATACAGAGTTTTCTGGATATTGCAACAAAACATTTACCCTAACCCTAACCAGAATTTAAAAAATACAGAGTTTTCTGGATATTGCAACAAAACATTTACCCTAACCCTAACCAGAATTTAAAAAATACAGAGTTTTCTGGATATTGCAACAAAACATTTACCCTAACCCTAACCAGAATTAAAAAAATACAGAGTTTTCTGAATAATGCAACAAAACATTTACCCTAACCCTAACCAGAATTTAAAAAATACAGAGTTTTCTGGATATTGCAACAAAACATTTACCCTAACCCTAACCAGAATTTAAAAAATACAGAGTTTTCTGGATATTGCAACAAAACATTTACCCTAACCCTAACCAGAATTTAAAAAATACAGAGTTTTCTGGATATTGCAACAAAACATTTACCCTAACCCTAACCAGAATTTAAAAAATACAGAGTTTTCTGGATATTGCAACAAAACATTTACCCTAACCCTAACCAGACTTTAAAAAATACAGAGTTTTCTGGATATTGCAACAAAACATGTACCCTAACCCTAACCAAAAGTGATAAAATACTGAGTTTTCTGGATATTGCAACAAAACATTTACCCTAACCCTAACCAGAATTTAAAAAATACAGAGTTTTCTGGATATTGCAACAAAACATTTACCCTAACCCTAACCAGAATTAAAAAAATACAGAGTTTTCTGGATATTGCAACAAAACATTTACCCTAACCCTAACCAGAATTTAAAAAATACAGAGTTTTCTGGATATTGCAACAAAACATTTACCCTAACCCTAACCAGAATTAAAAAAATACAGAGTTTTCTGGATATTGCAACAAAACATTTACCCTAACCCTAACCAGAATTTAAAAAATACAGAGTTTTCTGGATATTGCAACAAAACATTTACCCTAACCCTAACCAGAATTTAAAAAATACAGAGTTTTCTGGATATTGCAACAAAACATTTACCCTAACCCTAACCAGAATTTAAAAAATACAGAGTTTTCTGGATATTGCAACAAAACATTTACCCTAACCCTAACCAGAATTTAAAAAATACAGAGTTTTCTGGATATTGCAACAAAACATTTACCCTAACCCTAACCAGAATTTAAAAAATACAGAGTTTTCTGGATATTGCAACAAAACATTTACCCTAACCCTAACCAGAATTAAAAAAATACAGAGTTTTCTGAATAATGCAACAAAACATTTACCCTAACCCTAACCAGAATTTAAAAAATACAGAGTTTTCTGGATATTGCAACAAAACATTTACCCTAACCCTAACCAGAATTTAAAAAATACAGAGTTTTCTGAATAATGCAACAAAACATTTACCCTAACCCTAACCAGAATTTAAAAAATACAGAGTTTTCTGGATATTGCAACAAAACATTTACCCTAACCCTAACCAGAATTTAAAAAATACAGAGTTTTCTGGATATTGCAACAAAACCCTAACCCTAACCAAAAGTGATAAAATACTGAGTTTTCTGGATATTGCAACAAAACATTTACCCTAACCCTAACCAGAATTTAAAAAATACAGAGTTTTCTGGATATTGCAACAAAACATTTACCCTAACCCTAACCAGAATTTAAAAAATACAGAGTTTTCTGAATAATGCAACAAAACATTTACCCTAACCCTAACCAGAATTTAAAAAATACAGAGTTTTCTGGATATTGCAACAAAACATTTACCCTAACCCTAACCAGAATTTAAAAAATACAGAGTTTTCTGGATATTGCAACAAAACATTTACCCTAACCCTAACCAGAATTTAAAAAATACAGAGTTTTCTGAATAATGCAACAAAACATTTACCCTAACCCTAACCAGAATTTAAAAAATACAGAGTTTTCTGGATATTGCAACAAAACATTTACCCTAACCCTAACCAGAATTTAAAAAATACAGAGTTTTCTGGATATTGCAACAAAACCCTAACCCTAACCAAAAGTGATAAAATACTGAGTTTTCTGGATATTGCAACAAAACATTTACCCTAACCCTAACCAGAATTTAAAAAATACAGAGTTTTCTGGATATTGCAACAAAACATTTACCCTAACCCTAACCAGAATTTAAAAAATACAGAGTTTTCTGAATAATGCAACAAAACATTTACCCTAACCCTAACCAGAATTTAAAAAATACAGAGTTTTCTGGATATTGCAACAAAACATTTACCCTAACCCTAACCAGAATTTAAAAAATACAGAGTTTTCTGGATATTGCAACAAAACATTTACCCTAACCCTAACCAGAATTTAAAAAATACAGAGTTTTCTGAATAATGCAACAAAACATTTACCCTAACCCTAACCAGAATTTAAAAAATACAGAGTTTTCTGGATATTGCAACAAAACATTTACCCTAACCCTAACCAGAATTTAAAAAATACAGAGTTTTCTGGATATTGCAACAAAACATTTACCCTAACCCTAACCAGAATTTAAAAAATACAGAGTTTTCTGAATAATGCAACAAAACATTTACCCTAACCCTAACCAGAATTTAAAAAATACAGAGTTTTCTGGATATTGCAACAAAACATTTACCCTAACCCTAACCAGAATTTAAAAAATACAGAGTTTTCTGGATATTGCAACAAAACATTTACCCTAACCCTAACCAGAATTTAAAAAATACAGAGTTTTCTGGATATTGCAACAAAACATTTACCCTAACCCTAACCAGAATTTAAAAAATACAGAGTTTTCTGGATATTGCAACAAAACATTTACCCTAACCCTAACCAGAATTTAAAAAATACAGAGTTTTCTGAATAATGCAACAAAACATTTACCCTAACCCTAACCAGAATTTAAAAAATACAGAGTTTTCTGGATATTGCAACAAAACATTTACCCTAACCCTAACCAGAATTTAAAAAATACAGAGTTTTCTGGATATTGCAACAAAACATTTACCCTAACCCTAACCAGAATTTAAAAAATACAGAGTTTTCTGGATATTGCAACAAAACATTTACCCTAACCCTAACCAGAATTTAAAAAATACAGAGTTTTCTGGATATTGCAACAAAACATTTACCCTAACCCTAACCAGAATTTAAAAAATACAGAGTTTTCTGGATATTGCAACAAAACATTTACCCTAACCCTAACCAGAATTTAAAAAATACAGAGTTTTCTGAATAATGCAACAAAACATTTACCCTAACCCTAACCAGAATTTAAAAAATACAGAGTTTTCTGGATATTGCAACAAAACATTTACCCTAACCCTAACCAGAATTTAAAAAATACAGAGTTTTCTGAATAATGCAACAAAACATTTACCCTAACCCTAACCAGAATTTAAAAAATACAGAGTTTTCTGGATATTGCAACAAAACATTTACCCTAACCCTAACCAGAATTTAAAAAATACAGAGTTTTCTGGATATTGCAACAAAACATTTACCCTAACCCTAACCAGAATTTAAAAAATACAGAGTTTTCTGGATATTGCAACAAAACATTTACCCTAACCCTAACCAGAATTTAAAAAATACAGAGTTTTCTGGATATTGCAACAAAACATTTACCCTAACCCTAACCAGAATTTAAAAAATACAGAGTTTTCTGGATATTGCAACAAAACATTTACCCTAACCCTAACCAGAATTTAAAAAATACAGAGTTTTCTGGATATTGCAACAAAACATTTACCCTAACCCTAACCAGAATTTAAAAAATACAGAGTTTTCTGGATATTGCAACAAAACATTTACCCTAACCCTAACCAGAATTTAAAAAATACAGAGTTTTCTGAATAATGCAACAAAACATTTACCCTAACCCTAACCAGAATTTAAAAAATACAGAGTTTTCTGGATATTGCAACAAAACATTTACCCTAACCCTAACCAGAATTTAAAAAATACAGAGTTTTCTGGATATTGCAACAAAACATTTACCCTAACCCTAACCAGAATTTAAAAAATACAGAGTTTTCTGGATATTGCAACAAAACATTTACCCTAACCCTAACCAGAATTTAAAAAATACAGAGTTTTCTGGATATTGCAACAAAACATTTACCCTAACCCTAACCAGAATTTAAAAAATACAGAGTTTTCTGGATATTGCAACAAAACATTTACCCTAACCCTAACCAGAATTTAAAAAATACAGAGTTTTCTGGATATTGCAACAAAACATTTACCCTAACCCTAACCAGAATTTAAAAAATACAGAGTTTTCTGAATAATGCAACAAAACATTTACCCTAACCCTAACCAGAATTTAAAAAATACAGAGTTTTCTGGATATTGCAACAAAACATTTACCCTAACCCTAACCAGAATTTAAAAAATACAGAGTTTTCTGGATATTGCAACAAAACATTTACCCTAACCCTAACCAGAATTTAAAAAATACAGAGTTTTCTGGATATTGCAACAAAACATTTACCCTAACCCTAACCAGAATTTAAAAAATACAGAGTTTTCTGGATATTGCAACAAAACATTTACCCTAACCCTAACCAGAATTTAAAAAATACAGAGTTTTCTGGATATTGCAACAAAACATTTACCCTAACCCTAACCAGAATTTAAAAAATACAGAGTTTTCTGGATATTGCAACAAAACATTTACCCTAACCCTAACCAGAATTTAAAAAATACAGAGTTTTCTGGATATTGCAACAAAACATTTACCCTAACCCTAACCAGAATTTAAAAAATACAGAGTTTTCTGGATATTGCAACAAAACCCTAACCCTAACCAAAAGTGATAAAATACTGAGTTTTCTGGATATTGCAACAAAACATTTACCCTAACCCAAACCAGAATTTAAAAAATACAGAGTTTTCTGGATATTGCAACAAAACATTTACCCTAACCCTAACCAAAAGTGATAAAATACTGAGTTTTCTGGATATTGCAACAAAACATTTACCCTAACCCTAACCAGAATTTAAAAAATACAGAGTTTTCTGGATATTGCAACAAAACATTTACCCTAACCCTAACCAGAATTTAAAAAATACAGAGTTTTCTGGATATTGCAACAAAACATTTACCCTAACCCTAACCAGAATTTAAAAAATACAGAGTTTTCTGGATATTGCAACAAAACATTTACCCTAACCCTAACCAGAATTTAAAAAATACAGAGTTTTCTGGATATTGCAACAAAACATTTACCCTAACCCTAACCAGAATTTAAAAAATACAGAGTTTTCTGGATATTGCAACAAAACATTTACCCTAACCCTAACCAGAATTTAAAAAATACAGAGTTTTCTGAATAATGCAACAAAACATTTACCCTAACCCTAACCAGAATTTAAAAAATACAGAGTTTTCTGGATATTGCAACAAAACATTTACCCTAACCCTAACCAGAATTTAAAAAATACAGAGTTTTCTGGATATTGCAACAAAACATTTACCCTAACCCTAACCAGAATTTAAAAAATACAGAGTTTTCTGGATATTGCAACAAAACATTTACCCTAACCCTAACCAGAATTTAAAAAATACAGAGTTTTCTGGATATTGCAACAAAACATTTACCCTAACCCTAACCAGAATTTAAAAAATACAGAGTTTTCTGGATATTGCAACAAAACATTTACCCTAACCCTAACCAGAATTTAAAAAATACAGAGTTTTCTGGATATTGCAACAAAACATTTACCCTAACCCTAACCAGAATTTAAAAAATACAGAGTTTTCTGGATATTGCAACAAAACATTTACCCTAACCCTAACCAGAATTTAAAAAATACAGAGTTTTCTGGATATTGCAACAAAACCCTAACCCTAACCAAAAGTGATAAAATACTGAGTTTTCTGGATATTGCAACAAAACATTTACCCTAACCCAAACCAGAATTTAAAAAATACAGAGTTTTCTGGATATTGCAACAAAACATTTACCCTAACCCTAACCAAAAGTGATAAAATACTGAGTTTTCTGGATATTGCAACAAAACATTTACCCTAACCCTAACCAGAATTTAAAAAATACAGAGTTTTCTGGATATTGCAACAAAACATTTACCCTAACCCTAACCAGAATTTAAAAAATACAGAGTTTTCTGGATATTGCAACAAAACATTTACCCTAACCCTAACCAGAATTTAAAAAATACAGAGTTTTCTGGATATTGCAACAAAACATTAACCCTTACCCTAACCAGAATTTAAAAAATACAGAGTTTTCTGGATATTGCAACAAAACATTTACCCTAACCCTAACCAGAATTTAAAAAATACAGAGTTTTCTGGATATTGCAACAAAACATTTACCCTAACCCTAACCAGAATTTAAAAAATACAGAGTTTTCTGGATATTGCAACAAAACATTTACCCTAACCCCAACCAGAATTTAAAAAATACAGAGTTTTCTGGATATTGCAACAAAACATTTACCCTAACACTAACCAAAATTTAAAAAATACAGAGTTTTCTGGATATTGCAACAAAACATTTACCCTAACCCTAACCAGAATTTAAAAAATACAGAGTTTTCTGGATATTGCAACAAAACATTTACCCTAACACTAACCAGAATTTAAAAAATACAGAGTTTTCTGGATATTGCAACAAAACATTTACCCTAACCCTAACCAGAATTTAAAAAATACAGAGTTTTCTGGATATTGCAACAAAACCCTAACCCTAACCAAAAGTGATAAAATACTGAGTTTTCTGGATATTGCAACAAAACATTTACCCTAACCCTAACCAGAATTTAAAAAATACAGAGTTTTCTGGATATTGCAACAAAACCCTAACCCTAACCAAAAGTGATAAAATACTGAGTTTTCTGGATATTGCAACAAAACATTTACCCTAACCCTAACCAGAATTTAAAAAATACAGAGTTTTCTGGATATTGCAACAAAACCCTAACCCTAACCAAAAGTGATAAAATACTGAGTTTTCTGGATATTGCAACAAAACATTTACCCTAACCCTAACCCTAACCAGAATTTAAAAAATACAGAGTTTTCTGGATATTGCAACAAAACATTTACCCTAACCCTAACCAGAATTTAAAAAATACAGAGTTTTCTGGATATTGCAACAAAACCCTAACACTAACCAAAAGTGATAAAATACTGAGTTTTCTGGATATTGCAACAAAACATTTACCCTAACCCTAACCAGAATTTAAAAAATACAGAGTTTTCTGGATATTGCAACAAAACCCTAACACTAACCAAAAGTGATAAAATACTGAGTTTTCTGGATATTGCAACAAAACATTTACCCTAACCCTAACCAAAAGTGATAAAATACTGAGTTTTCTGGATATTGCAACAAAACATTGACCCTAACCCTAACCAGAATTTAAAAAATACAGAGTTTTCTGGATATTGCAACAAAACATTTACCCTAACCCTAACCAGAATTTAAAAAATACAGAGTTTTCTGGATATTGCAACAAAACCCTAACCCTAACCAAAAGTGATAAAATACTGAGTTTTCTGGATATTGCAACAAAACATTTACCCTAACCCTAACCAGAATTTAAAAAATACAGAGTTTTCTGGATATTGCAACAAAACATTTACCCTAACCCTAACCAGAATTTAAAAAATACAGAGTTTTCTGGATATTGCAACAAAACCCTAACACTAACCAAAAGTGATAAAATACTGAGTTTTCTGGATATTGCAACAAAACATTTACCCTAACCCTAACCAGAATTTAAAAAATACAGAGTTTTCTGGATATTGCTACAAAACATTTACCCTAACCCTAACCAGAATTTAAAAAATACAGAGTTTTCTGGATATTGCAACAAAACCCTAACCCTAACCAAAAGTGATAAAATACTGAGTTTTCTGGATATTGCAACAAAACATTTACCCTAACCCTAACCAGAATTTAAAAAATACAGAGTTTTCTGGATATTGCAACAAAACCCTAACCCTAACCAAAAGTGATAAAATACTGAGTTTTCTGGATATTGCAACAAAACATTTACCCTAACCCTAACCAGAATTTAAAAAATACAGAGTTTTCTGGATATTGCAACAAAACCCTAACCCTAACCAAAAGTGATAAAATACTGAGTTTTCTGGATATTGCAACAAAACATTTACCCTAACCCTAACCAAAAGTGATAAAATACTGAGTTTTCTGGATATTGCAACAAAACATTTACCCTAACCCTAACCAGAATTTAAAAAATACAGAGTTTTCTGGATATTGCAACAAAACATTTACCCTAACCCTAACCAGAATTGAAAAAATACAGAGTTTTCTGGATATTGCAACAAAACATTTACCCTAACCCTAACCAGAATTTAAAAAATACAGAGTTTTCTGGATATTGCCACAAAACCCTAACCCTAACCAGAATTTAAAAAATAAAGAGTTTTCTGGATATTGCAACAAAACCCTAACCCTTACCCTAACCGAAATTTTAAAAATACAGAGTTTTCTGGATGTTGCAACAAAACCCTAACCCTTACCCTAACCGAAATTTAAAAAATACAGAGTTTTCTGGATATTGCAACAAAACATTTACCCTAACCCTAACCAGAATTTAAAAAATACAGAGTTTTCTGGATATTGCAACAAAACATTTACCCTAACCCTAACCAGAATTAAAAAAAAACAGAGTTTTCTGGATATTGCAACAAAACCCTAACCCTAACCAAAAGTGATAAAATACTGAGTTTTCTGGATATTGCAACAAAACATTTACCCTAACCCTAACCAAAAGTGATAAAATACTGAGTTTTCTGGATATTGCAACAAAACCCTAACCCTAACCAAAAGTGATAAAATACTGAGTTTTCTGGATATTGCAACAAAACATTTACCCTAACCCTAACCAGAATTTAAAAAATACAGAGTTTTCTGGATATTGCAACAAAACATTTACCCTAACACTAACCAAAATTTAAAAAATACAGAGTTTTCTGGATATTGCAACAAAACATTTACCCTAACCCTAACCAGAATTTAAAAAATACAGAGTTTTCTGGATATTGCAACAAAACATTTACCCTAACCCTAACCAGAATTTAAAAAATACAGAGTTTTCTGGATATTGCAACAAAACATTTACCCTAACCCTAACCAGAATTTAATAAATACAGAGTTTTCTGGATATTGCAACAAAACATTTACCCTAACCCTAACCAGAATTTAAAAAATACAGAGTTTTCTGGATATTGCAACAAAACATTTACCCTAACCAGAATTTAAAAAATACAGAGTTTTCTGGATATTGCAACAAAACCTTAACCCTAACCAAAAGTGATAAAATACTGAGTTTTCTGGATATTGCAACAAAACATTTACCCTAACCCTAACCAGAATTTAAAAAATACAGAGTTTTCTGGATATTGCAACAAAACCCTAACCCTAACCAAAAGTGATAAAATACTGAATTTTCTGGATATTGCAACAAAACATTTACCCTAACCCTAACCAGAATTTAAAAAATACAGAGTTTTCTGGATATTGCAACAAAACCCTAACACTAACCAAAAGTGATAAAATACTGAGTTTTCTGGATATTGCAACAAAACATTTACCCTAACCCTAACCCTAACCAGAATTTAAAAAATACAGAGTTTTCTGGATATTGCAACAAAACATTTACCCTTACCCTAACCAGAATTTAAAAAATACAGAGTTTTCTGGATATTGCAACAAAACCCTAACCCTAACCAAAAGTGATAAAATACTGAGTTTTCTGGATATTGCAACAAAACATTTACCCTAACCCTAACCAGAATTTAAAAAATACAGAGTTTTCTGGATATTGCAACAAAACCCTAACCCTTACCCTAACTGAAATTTAAAAAATACAGAGTTTTCTGGATGTTGCAACAAAACCCTAACCCTTACCCTAACCGAAATTTAAAAAATACAGAGTTTTCTGGATATTGCAACAAAACATTTACCCTAACCCTAACCAGAATTTAAAAAATTCAGAGTTTTCTGGATATTGCAACAAAACATTTACCCTAACCCTAATCAGAATTAAAAAAATACAGAGTTTTCTGGATATTGCAACAAAACCCTAACCCTAACCAAAAGTGATAAAATACTGAGTTTTCTGGATATTGCAACAAAACATTTACCCTAACCCTAACCAAAAGTGATAAAATACTGAGTTTTCTGGATATTGCAACAAAACATTTACCCTAACCCTAACCAGAATTTAAAAAATACAGAGTTTTCTGGATATTGCAACAAAACATTTACCCTAACACTAACCAGAATTTAAAAAATACAGAGTTTTCTGGATATTGCAACAAAACATTTACCCTAACCCTAACCAGAATTTAAAAAATACAGAGTTTTCTGGATATTGCAACAAAACATTTACCCTAACCCTAACCAAAAGTGATAAAATACTGAGTTTTCTGGATATTGCAACAAAACATTTACCCTAACCCTAACCAGAATTAAAAAAATACAGAGTTTTCTGGATATTGCAACAAAACCCTAACCCTAACCAAAAGTGATAAAATACTGAGTTTTCTGGATATTGCAACAAAACATTTACCCTAACCCTAACCAAAAGTGATAAAATACTGAGTTTTCTGGATATTGCAACAAAACATTTACCCTAACCCTAACCAAAAGTGATAAAATACAGAGTTTTCTGGATATTGCAACAAAACATTTACCCTAACCCTAACCAGAATTTAAAAAATACAGAGTTTTCTGGATATTGCAACAAAACATTTACCCTAACCCTAACCAGAATTTAAAAAATACAGAGTTTTCTGGATATTGCAACAAAACATTTACCCTAACCCTAACCAGAATTTAAAAAATACAGAGTTTTCTGGATATTGCAACAAAACATTTACCCTAACCCTAACCAGAATTTAAAAAATACAGAGTTTTCTGGATATTGCAACAAAACATTTACCCTAACCCTAACCAGAATTTAAAAAATACAGAGTTTTCTGGATATTGCAACAAAACATTTACCCTAACCCTAACCAGAATTTAAAAAATACAGAGTTTTCTGGATATTGCAACAAAACATTTACCCTAACCCTAACCAGAATTTAAAAAATACAGAGTTTTCTGGATATTGCAACAAAACCCTAACACTAACCAAAAGTGAAAAAATACTGAGTTTTCTGGATATTGCAACAAAACATTTACCCTAACCCTAACCAGAATTTAAAAAATACAGAGTTTTCTGGATATTGCAACAAAACATTTACCCTAACCCTAACCAGAATTTAAAAAATACAGAGTTTTCTGGATATTGCAACAAAACCCTAACCCTAACCAAAAGTGATAAAATACTGAGTTTTCTGGATATTGCAACAAAACATTTACCCTAACCCTAACCAGAATTTAAAAAATACAGAGTTTTCTGGATATTGCAACAAAACCCTAACCCTAACCAAAAGTGATAAAATACTGAGTTTTCTGGATATTGCAACAAAACATTTACCCTAACCCTAACCAAAAGTGATAAAATACTGAGTTTTCTGGATATTGCAACAAAACATTTACCCTAACCCTAACCAAAATTTAAAAAATACAGAGTTTTCTGGATATTGCAACAAAACATTTACCTTAACTCTAACCAAAATTTAAAAAATACAGAGTTTTCTGGATATTGCCACAAAACCCTAACCCTAACCAGAATTTAAAAAATACAGAGTTTTCTGGATATTGCAACAAAACCCTAACCCTTACCTTAACCGAAATTTAAAAAATACAGAGTTTTCTGGATGTTGCAACAAAACCCTAACCCTTACCCTAACCGAAATTTAAAAAATACAGAGTTTTCTGGATATTGCAACAAAACATTTACCCTAACCCTAACCAGAATTTAAAAAATACAGAGTTTTCTGGATATTGCAACAAAACATTTACCCTAACCCTAACCAGAATTAAAAAAATACAGAGTTTTCTGGATATTGCAACAAAACCCTAACCCTAACCAAAAGTGATAAAATACTGAGTTTTCTGGATATTGCAACAAAACATTTACCCTAACCCTAACCAAAAGTGATAAAATACTGAGTTTTCTGGATATTGCAACAAAACATTTACCCTAACCCTAACCAGAATTTAAAAAATACAGAGTTTTCTGGATATTGCAACAAAACATTTACCCTAACACTAACCAGAATTTAAAAAATACAGAGTTTTCTGGATATTGCAACAAAACATTTACCCTAACCCTAACCAGAATTTAAAAAATACAGAGTTTTCTGGATATTGCAACAAAACATTTACCCTAACCCTAACCAGAATTTAAAAAATACAGAGTTTTCTGGATATTGCAACAAAACATTTACCCTAACCCTAACCAGAATTTAAAAAATACAGAGTTTTCTGGATATTGCAACAAAACATTTACCCTAACCCTAACCAGAATTTAATAAATACAGAGTTTTCTGGATATTGCAACAAAACATTTACCCTAACCCTAACCAGAATTTAAAAAATACAGAGTTTTCTGGATATTGCAACAAAACATTTACCCTAACCCTAACCAGAATTTAAAAAATACAGAGTTTTCTGGATATTGCAACAAAACCCTAACCCTAACCAAAAGTGATAAAATACTGAGTTTTCTGGATATTGCAACAAAACATTTACCCTAACCCTAACCAGAATTTAAAAAATACAGAGTTTTCTGGATATTGCAACAAAACCCTAACCCTAACCAAAAGTGATAAAATACTGAGTTTTCTGGATATTGCAACAAAACATTTACCCTAACCCTAACCAGAATTTAAAAAATACAGAGTTTTCTGGATATTGCAACAAAACCCTAACACTAACCAAAAGTGATAAAATACTGAGTTTTCTGGATATTGCAACAAAACATTTACCCTAACCCTAACCCTAACCAGAATTTAAAAAATACAGAGTTTTCTGGATATTGCAACAAAACATTTACCCTAACCCTAACCAGAATTTAAAAAATACAGAGTTTTCTGGATATTGCAACAAAACCCTAACCCTAACCAAAAGTGATAAAATACTGAGTTTTCTGGATATTGCAACAAAACATTTACCCTAACCCTAACCAGAATTTAAAAAATACAGAGTTTTCTGGATATTGCAACAAAACCATAACCCTAACCAAAAGTGATAAAATACTGAGTTTTCTGGATATTGCAACAAAACATTTACCCTAACCCTAACCAAAAGTGATAAAATACTGAGTTTTCTGGATATTGCAACAAAACATTTACCCTAACCCTAACCAGAATTTAAAAAATACAGAGTTTTCTGGATATTGCAACAAAACATTTAACCTAACCCTAACCAGAATTTAAAAAATACAGAGTTTTCTGGATATTGCAACAAAACATTTACCCTAACCCTAACCAGAATTTAAAAAATACAGAGTTTTCTGGATATTGCAACAAAACATTTACCCTAACCCTAACCAGAATTTAAAAAATACAGAGTTTTCTGGATATTGCCACAAAACCCTAACCCTAACCAGAATTTAAAAAATACAGAGTTTTCTGGATATTGCAACAAAACCCTAACCCTTACCCTAACCGAAATTTAAAAAATACAGAGTTTTCTGGATGTTGCAACAAAACCCTAACCCTTACCCTAACCGAAATTTAAAAAATACAGAGTTTTCTGGATATTGCAACAAAACATTTACCCTAACCCTAACCAGAATTTAAAAAATTCAGAGTTTTCTGGATATTGCAACAAAACATTTACCCTAACCCTAATCAGAATTAAAAAAATACAGAGTTTTCTGGATATTGCAACAAAACCCTAACCCTAACCAAAAGTGATAAAATACTGAGTTTTCTGGATATTGCAACAAAACATTTACCCTAACCCTAACCAAAAGTGATAAAATACTGAGTTTTCTGGATATTGCAACAAAACATTTACCCTAACCCTAACCAGAATTTAAAAAATACAGAGTTTTCTGGATATTGCAACAAAACATTTACCCTAACACTAACCAGAATTTAAAAAATACAGAGTTTTCTGGATATTGCAACAAAACATTTACCCTAACCCTAACCAGAATTTAAAAAATACAGAGTTTTCTGGATATTGCAACAAAACATTTACCCTAACCCTAACCAGAATTTAAAAAATACAGAGTTTTCTGGATATTGCAACAAAACATTTACCCTAACCCTAACCAGAATTTAAAAAATACAGAGTTTTCTGGATATTGCAACAAAACATTTACCCTAACCCTAACCAGAATTTAAAAAATACAGAGTTTTCTGGATATTGCAACAAAACATTTACCCTAACACTAACCAAAATTTAAAAAATACAGAGTTTTCTGGATATTGCAACAAAACATTTACCCTAACCCTAACCAGAATTTAAAAAAAACAGAGTTTTCTGGATATTGCAACAAAACATTTACCCTAACCCTAACCAGAATTTAAAAAATACAGAGTTTTCTGGATATTGCAACAAAACATTTACCCTAACCCTAACCAGAATTTAAAAAATACAGAGTTTTCTGGATATTGCAACAAAACATTTACCCTAACCCTAACCAGAATTTAAAAAATACAGAGTTTTCTGGATATTGCAACAAAACATTTACCCTAACCCTAACCAGAATTTAAAAAATACAGAGTTTTCTGGATATTGCAACAAAACATTTACCCTAACCCTAACCAGAATTTAAAAAATACAGAGTTTTCTGGATATTGCAACAAAACCCTAACCCTAACCAAAAGTGATAAAATACTGAGTTTTCTGGATATTGCAACAAAACATTTACCCTAACCCTAACCAGAATTTAAAAAATACAGAGTTTTCTGGATATTGCAACAAAACCCTAACCCTAACCAAAAGTGATAAAATACTGAGTTTTCTGGATATTGCAACAAAACATTTACCCTAACCCTAACCAGAATTTAAAAAATACAGAGTTTTCTGGATATTGCAACAAAACCCTAACACTAACCAAAAGTGATAAAATACTGAGTTTTCTGGATATTGCAACAAAACATTTACCCTAACCCTAACCCTAACCAGAATTTAAAAAATACAGAGTTTTCTGGATATTGCAACAAAACATTTACCCTAACCCTAACCAGAATTTAAAAAATACAGAGTTTTCTGGATATTGCAACAAAACCCTAACCCTAACCAAAAGTGATAAAATACTGAGTTTTCTGGATATTGCAACAAAACATTTACCCTAACCCTAACCAGAATTTAAAAAATACAGAGTTTTCTGGATATTGCAACAAAACCATAACCCTAACCAAAAGTGATAAAATACTGAGTTTTCTGGATATTGCAACAAAACATTTACCCTAACCCTAACCAAAAGTGATAAAATACTGAGTTTTCTGGATATTGCAACAAAACATTTACCCTAACCCTAACCAGAATTTAAAAAATACAGAGTTTTCTGGATATTGCAACAAAACATTTAACCTAACCCTAACCAGAATTTAAAAAATACAGAGTTTTCTGGATATTGCAACAAAACATTTACCCTAACCCTAACCAGAATTTAAAAAATACAGAGTTTTCTGGATATTGCAACAAAACATTTACCCTAACCCTAACCAGAATTGAAAAAATACAGAGTTTTCTGGATATTGCCACAAAACCCTAACCCTAACCAGAATTTAAAAAATACAGAGTTTTCTGGATATTGCAACAAAACCCTAACCCTTACCCTAACCGAAATTTAAAAAATACAGAGTTTTCTGGATGTTGCAACAAAACCCTAACCCTTACCCTAACCGAAATTTAAAAAATACAGAGTTTTCTGGATATTGCAACAAAACATTTACCCTAACCTTAACCAGAATTTAAAAAATTCAGAGTTTTCTGGATATTGCAACAAAACATTTACCCTAACCCTAATCAGAATTAAAAAAATACAGAGTTTTCTGGATATTGCAACAAAACCCTAACCCTAACCAAAAGTGATAAAATACTGAGTTTTCTGGATATTGCAACAAAACATTTACCCTAACCCTAACCAAAAGTGATAAAATACTGAGTTTTCTGGATATTGCAACAAAACATTTACCCTAACCCTAACCAGAATTTAAAAAATACAGAGTTTTCTGGATATTGCAACAAAACATTTACCCTAACACTAACCAGAATTTAAAAAATACAGAGTTTTCTGGATATTGCAACAAAACATTTACCCTAACCCTAACCAGAATTTAAAAAATACAGAGTTTTCTGGATATTGCAACAAAACATTTACCCTAACCCTAACCAGAATTTAAAAAATACAGAGTTTTCTGGATATTGCAACAAAACATTTACCCTAACCCTAACCAGAATTTAAAAAATACAGAGTTTTCTGGATATTGCAACAAAACATTTACCCTAACCCTAACCAGAATTTAAAAAATACAGAGTTTTCTGGATATTGCAACAAAACATTTACCCTAACACTAACCAAATTTAAAAAATACAGAGTTTTCTGGATATTGCAACAAAACATTTACCCTAACCTTAACCAGAATTTAAAAAATACAGAGTTTTCTGGATATTGCAACAAAACATTTACCCTAACCCTAACCAGAATTTAAAAAATACAGAGTTTTCTGGATATTGCAACAAAACATTTACCCTAACCCTAACCAGAATTTAAAAAATACAGAGTTTTCTGGATATTGCAACAAAACATTTACCCTAACCCTAACCAGAATTTAAAAAATACAGAGTTTTCTGGATATTGCAACAAAACATTTACCCTAACCCTAACCAGAATTTAAAAAATACAGAGTTTTCTGGATATTGCAACAAAACATTTACCCTAACCCTAACCAGAATTTAAAAAATACAGAGTTTTCTGGATATTGCAACAAAACATTTACCCCAACCCTAACCAGAATTTAAAAAATACAGAGTTTTCTGGATATTGCAACAAAACATTTACCCTAACACTAACCAAAATTTAAAAAATACAGAGTTTTCTGGATATTGCAACAAAACATTTACCCTAACCCTAACCAGAATTTAAAAAATACAGAGTTTTCTGGATATTGCAACAAAACATTTACCCTA
Source organism: Sepiola atlantica (assembly GCA_963556195.1). Lineage (NCBI taxonomy): Eukaryota > Metazoa > Mollusca > Cephalopoda > Sepiida > Sepiolidae > Sepiola > Sepiola atlantica. The sequence continues at coordinate 423,758 of CAUVYP010000088.1, read as the reverse complement.
ACCCTAACCAGAATTTAAAAAATACAGAGTTTTCTGGATATTGCAACAAAACCCTAACCCTAACCAAAAGTGATAAAATACTGAGTTTTCTGGATATTGCAACAAAACATTTACCCTAACCCTAACCAGAATTTAAAAAATACAGAGTTTTCTGGATATTGCAACAAAACATTTACCCTAACCCTAACCAGAATTTAAAAAATACAGAGTTTTCTGGATATTGCAACAAAACATTTACCCTAACCCTAACCAGAATTTAAAAATACAGAGTTTTCTGGATATTGCAACAAAACATTTACCCTAACCCTAACCAGAATTTAAAAAATACAGAGTTTTCTGGATATTGCAACAAAACCCTAACCCTAACCAAAAGTGATAAAATACTGAGTTTTCTGGATATTGCAACAAAACATTTACCCTAACCCTAACCAGAATTTAAAAAATACAGAGTTTTCTGGATATTGCAACAAAACATTTACCCTAACCCTAACCAGAATTTAAAAAAATACAGAGTTTTCTGGATATTGCAACAAAACATTTACCCTAACCCTAACCAGAATTTAAAAAATACAGAGTTTTCTGGATATTGCAACAAAACATTTACCCTAACCCTAACCAGAATTTAAAAAATACAGAGTTTTCTGGATATTGCAACAAAACATTTACCCTAACCCTAACCAGAATTTAAAAAATACAGAGTTTTCTGGATATTGCAACAAAACATTTACCCTAACCCTAACCAGAATTTAAAAAATACAGAGTTTTCTGGATATTGCAACAAAACATTTACCCCAACCCTAACCAGAATTTAAAAATACAGAGTTTTCTGGATATTTCAACAAAACATTTACCCTAACACTAACCAAAATTTAAAAAATACAGAGTTTTCTGGATATTGCAACAAAACATTTACCCTAACCCTAACCAGAATTTAAAAAATACAGAGTTTTCTGGATATTGCAACAAAACATTTACCCTAACCCTAACCAGAATTTAAAAAATACAGAGTTTTCTGGATATTGCAACAAAACCCTAACCCTAACCAAAAGTGATAAAATACTGAGTTTTCTGGATATTGCAACAAAACATTTACCCTAACCCTAACCAGAATTTAAAAAATACAGAGTTTTCTGGATATTGCAACAAAACCCTAACCCTAACCAAAAGTGATAAAATACTGAGTTTTCTGGATATTGCAACAAAACATTTACCCTAACCCTAACCAGAATTTAAAAAATACAGAGTTTTCTGGATATTGCAACAAAACATTTACCCTAACCCTAACCAGAATTTTAAAAATACAGAGTTTTCTGGATATTGCAACAAAACATTTACCCTAACCCTAACCAGAATTTAAAAAATACAGAGTTTTCTGGATATTGCAACAAAACATTTACCCTAACCCTAACCAGAATTTAAAAAATACAGAGTTTTCTGGATATTGCAACAAAACATTTACCCCAACCCTAACCAGAATTTAAAAAATACAGAGTTTTCTGGATATTGCAACAAAACATTTACCCTAACACTAACCAAAATTTAAAAAATACAGAGTTTTCTGGATATTGCAACAAAACATTTACCCTAACCCTAACCAGAATTTAAAAAATACAGAGTTTTCTGGATATTGCAACAAAACATTTACCCTAACCCTAACCAGAATTTAAAAAATACAGAGTTTTCTGGATATTGCAACAAAACCCTAACCCTAACCAAAAGTGATAAAATACTGAGTTTTCTGGATATTGCAACAAAACATTTACCCTAACCCTAACCAGAATTTAAAAAATACAGAGTTTTCTGGATATTGCAACAAAACATTTACCCTAACCCTAACCAGAATTTAAAAAATACAGAGTTTTCTGGATATTGCAACAAAACATTTACCCTAACCCTAACCAGAATTTAAAAATACAGAGTTTTCTGGATATTGCAACAAAACATTTACCCTAACCCTAACCAGAATTTAAAAAATACAGAGTTTTCTGGATATTGCAACAAAACCCTAACCCTAACCAAAAGTGATAAAATACTGAGTTTTCTGGATATTGCAACAAAACATTTACCCTAACCCTAACCAGAATTTAAAAAATACAGAGTTTTCTGGATATTGCAACAAAACATTTACCCTAACCCTAACCAGAATTTAAAAAAATACAGAGTTTTCTGGATATTGCAACAAAACATTTACCCTAACCCTAACCAGAATTTAAAAAATACAGAGTTTTCTGGATATTGCAACAAAACATTTACCCTAACCCTAACCAGAATTTAAAAAATACAGAGTTTTCTGGATATTGCAACAAAACATTTACCCTAACCCTAACCAGAATTTAAAAAATACAGAGTTTTCTGGATATTGCAACAAAACATTTACCCTAACCATAACCAGAATTTAAAAAATACAGAGTTTTCTGGATATTGCAACAAAACATTTACCCCAACCCTAACCAGAATTTAAAAAATACAGAGTTTTCTGGATATTTCAACAAAACATTTACCCTAACACTAACCAAAATTTAAAAAATACAGAGTTTTCTGGATATTGCAACAAAACATTTACCCTAACCCTAACCAGAATTTAAAAAATACAGAGTTTTCTGGATATTGCAACAAAACATTTACCCTAACCCTAACCAGAATTTAAAAAATACAGAGTTTTCTGGATATTGCAACAAAACCCTAACCCTAACCAAAAGTGATAAAATACTGAGTTTTCTGGATATTGCAACAAAACATTTACCCTAACCCTAACCAGAATTTAAAAAATACAGAGTTTTCTGGATATTGCAACAAAACCCTAACCCTAACCAAAAGTGATAAAATACTGAGTTTTCTGGATATTGCAACAAAACATTTACCCTAACCCTAACCAGAATTTAAAAAATACAGAGTTTTCTGGATATTGCAACAAAACATTTACCCTAACCCTAACCAGAATTTTAAAAATACAGAGTTTTCTGGATATTGCAACAAAACATTTACCCTAACCCTAACCAGAATTTAAAAAATACAGAGTTTTCTGGATATTGCAACAAAACATTTACCCTAACCCTAACCAGAATTTTAAAAATACAGAGTTTTCTGGATATTGCAACAAAACATTTACCCTAACCCTAACCAGAATTTAATAAATACAGAGTTTTCTGGATATTGCAACAAAACATTTACCCTAACCCTAACCAGAATTTAAAAAATACAGAGTTTTCTGGATATTGCAACAAAACATTTACCCTAACCCTAACCAGAATTTAAAAAATACAGAGTTTTCTGGATATTGCAACAAAACATTTACCCTAACCCTAACCAGAATTTAAAAAATACAGAGTTTTCTGGATATTGCAACAAAACATTTACCCTAACCCTAACCAGAATTTAAAAAATACAGAGTTTTCTGGATATTGCAACAAAACATTTACCCTAACTCTAACCAGAATTTAAAAAATACAGAGTTTTCTGGATATTGCAACAAAACATTTACCCTAACCCTAACCAGAATTTAAAAAATACAGAGTTTTCTGGATATTGCAACAAAACATTTACCCTAACCCTAACCAGAATTTAAAAAATACAGAGTTTTCTGGATATTGCAACAAAACATTTACCCTAACCCTAACCAGAATTTAAAAAATACAGAGTTTTCTGGATATTGCAACAAAACATTTACCCTAACCCTAACCAGAATTTAAAAAATACAGAGTTTTCTGGATATTGCAACAAAACATTTACCCTAACCCTAACCAGAATTTAAAAAATACAGAGTTTTCTGGATATTGCAACAAAACATTTACCCTAACCCTAACCAGAATTTAAAAAATACAGAGTTTTCTGGATATTGCAACAAAACATTTACCCTAACCCTAACCAGAATTTAAAAAATACAGAGTTTTCTGGATATTGCAACAAAACCCTAACCCTAACCAAAAGTGATAAAATACTGAGTTTTCTGGATATTGCAACAAAACATTTACCCTAACCCTAACCAGAATTTAAAAAATACAGAGTTTTCTGGATATTGCAACAAAACATTTACCCTAACCCTAACCAGAATTTAAAAAATACAGAGTTTTCTGGATATTGCAACAAAACATTTACCCTAACCCTAACCAGAATTTAAAAATACAGAGTTTTCTGGATATTGCAACAAAACATTTACCCTAACCCTAACCAGAATTTAAAAAATACAGAGTTTTCTGGATATTGCAACAAAACCCTAACCCTAACCAAAAGTGATAAAATACTGAGTTTTCTGGATATTGCAACAAAACATTTACCCTAACCCTAACCAGAATTTAAAAAATACAGAGTTTTCTGGATATTGCAACAAAACATTTACCCTAACCCTAACCAGAATTTAAAAAATACAGAGTTTTCTGGATATTGCAACAAAACATTTACCCTAACCCTAACCAGAATTTAAAAAATACAGAGTTTTCTGGATATTGCAACAAAACATTTACCCTAACCCTAACCAGAATTTAAAAAATACAGAGTTTTCTGGATATTGCAACAAAACATTTACCCTAACCCTAACCAGAATTTAAAAAATACAGAGTTTTCTGGATATTGCAACAAAACATTTACCCTAACCCTAACCAGAATTTAAAAAATACAGAGTTTTCTGGATATTGCAACAAAACATTTACCCCAACCCTAACCAGAATTTAAAAAATACAGAGTTTTCTGGATATTTCAACAAAACATTTACCCTAACACTAACCAAAATTTAAAAAATACAGAGTTTTCTGGATATTGCAACAAAACATTTACCCTAACCCTAACCAGAATTTAAAAAATACAGAGTTTTCTGGATATTGCAACAAAACATTTACCCTAACCCTAACCAGAATTTAAAAAATACAGAGTTTTCTGGATATTGCAACAAAACCCTAACCCTAACCAAAAGTGATAAAATACTGAGTTTTCTGGATATTGCAACAAAACATTTACCCTAACCCTAACCAGAATTTAAAAAATACAGAGTTTTCTGGATATTGCAACAAAACCCTAACCCTAACCAAAAGTGATAAAATACTGAGTTTTCTGGATATTGCAACAAAACATTTACCCTAACCCTAACCAGAATTTAAAAAATACAGAGTTTTCTGTATATTGCAACAAAACATTTACCCTAACCCTAACCAGAATTTTAAAAATACAGAGTTTTCTGGATATTGCAACAAAACATTTACCCTAACCCTAACCAGAATTTAAAAAATACAGAGTTTTCTGGATATTGCAACAAAACATTTACCCTAACCCTAACCAGAATTAAAAAAAATACAGAGTTTTCTGGATATTGCAACAAAACATTTACCCTAACCCTAACCAGAATTTAAAAAATACAGAGTTTTCTGGATATTGCAACAAAACATTTACCCTAACCCTAACCAGAATTTAAAAAATACAGAGTTTTCTGGATATTGCAACAAAACATTTACCCTAACCCTAACCAGAATTTAAAAAATACAGAGTTTTCTGGATATTGCAACAAAACCCTAACCCTAACCAAAAGTGATAAAATACTGAGTTTTCTGGATATTGCAACAAAACATTTACCCTAACCCTAACCAGAATTAAAAAAAATACAGAGTTTTCTGGATATTGCAACAAAACATTTACCCTAACCCTAACCAGAATTTAAAAAATACAGAGTTTTCTGGATATTGCAACAAAACATTTACCCTAACCCTAACCAGAATTTAAAAAATACAGAGTTTTCTGGATATTGCAACAAAACATTTACCCTAACTCTAACCAGAATTTAAAAAATACAGAGTTTTCTGGATATTGCAACAAAACATTTACCCTAACCCTAACCAGAATTTAAAAAATACAGAGTTTTCTGGATATTGCAACAAAACCCTAACCCTAACCAAAAGTGATAAAATACTGAGTTTTCTGGATATTGCAACAAAGCATTTACCCTAACCCTAACCAGAATTTAAAAAATACAGAGTTTTCTGGATATTGCAACAAAACATTTACCCTAACCCTAACCAGAATTTAAAAAATACAGAGTTTTCTGGATATTGCAACAAAACATTTACCCTAACCCTAACCAGAATTTAAAAAATACAGAGTTTTCTGGATATTGCAACAAAACCCTAACCCTAACCAAAAGTGATAAAATACTGAGTTTTCTGGATATTGCAACAAAACATTTACCCTAACCCTAACCAGAATTTAAAAAATACTGAGTTTTCTGGATATTGCAACAAAGCATTTACCCTAACCCTTACCAGAATTTAAAAAATACAGAGTTTTCTGGATATTGCAACAAAACATTTACCCTAACCCTAACCAGAATTTAAAAAATACAGAGTTTTCTGGATATTGCAACAAAACATTTACCCTAACCCTAACCAGAATTTAAAAAATACAGAGTTTTCTGGATATTGCAACAAAACCCTAACCCTAACCAAAAGTGATAAAATACTGAGTTTTCTGGATATTGCAACAAAACATTTACCCTAACCCTAACCAGAATTTAAAAAATACAGAGTTTTCTGGATATTGCAACAAAACATTTACCCTAACCCTAACCAGAATTTAAAAAATACAGAGTTTTCTGGATATTGCAACAAAACATTTACCCTAACCCTAACCAGTATTTAATAAATACAGAGTTTTCTGGATATTGCAACAAAACATTTACCCTAACCCTAACCAGAATTTAAAAAATACAGAGTTTTCTGGATATTGCAACAAAACATTTACCCTAACCCTAACCAGAATTTAAAAAAATACAGAGTTTTCTGAATATTGCAACAAAACCCTAACCCTAACCAAAAGTGATAAAATACTGAGTTTTCTGGATATTGCAACAAAACATTTACCCTAACCCTAACCAGAATTTAAAAAATACAGAGTTTTCTGGATATTGCAACAAAACATTTACCCTAACCCTAACCAGAATTTAAAAAATACAGAGTTTTCTGGATATTGCAACAAAACATTTACCCTAACCCTAACCAGAATTTAAAAAATACAGAGTTTTCTGGATACTGCAACACCACATTAACCCTTACCCTAACCAGAATTTAAAAAATACAGAGTTTTCTGGATATTGCAACAAAACATTTACCCTAACCCTAACCAGAATTTAAAAAATACAGAGTTTTCTGGATATTGCAACAAAACATTTACCCTAACCCTAACCAAAAGTGATAAAATACTGAGTTTTCTGGATATTGCAACAAAACATTTACCCTAACCCTAACCAGAATTTAAAAAATACAGAGTTTTCTGGATATTGCAACAAAACATTTACCCTAACCCTAACCAGAATTTAAAAAATACAGAGTTTTCTGGATATTGCAACAAAACATTTACCCTAACCCTAACAAGAATTTAAAAAATACAGAGTTTTCTGGATATTGCAACAAAACATTTACCCTAACCCTAACCAGAATTTAAAAAATACAGAGTTTTCTGGATATTGCAACAAAACCCTAACCCTAACCAAAAGTGATAAAATACTGAGTTTTCTGGATATTGCAACAAAACATTTACCCTAACCCTAACCAGAATTTAAAAAATACAGAGTTTTCTGGATATTGCAACAAAACATTTACCCTAACCCTAACCAGAATTTAAAAAATACAGAGTTTTCTGGATATTGCAACAAAACATTTACCCTAACCCTAACCAGAATTTAATAAATACAGAGTTTTCTGGATATTGCAACAAAACATTTACCCTAACCCTAACCAGAATTTAAAAAATACAGAGTTTTCTGGATATTGCAACAAAACATTTACCCTAACCCTAACCAGAATTTAAAAAATACAGAGTTTTCTGGATATTGCAACAAAACCCTAACCCTAACCAAAAGTGATAAAATACTGAGTTTTCTGGATATTGCAACAAAACATTTACCCTAACCCTAACCAGAATTTAAAAAATACAGAGTTTTCTGGATATTGCAACAAAACATTTACCCTAACCCTAACCAGAATTTAAAAAATACAGAGTTTTCTGGATATTGCAACAAAACATTTACCCTAACCCTAACCAGAATTTAAAAAATACAGAGTTTTCTGGATATTGCAACAAAACCCTAACCCTAACCAAAAGTGATAAAATACTGAGTTTTCTGGATATTGCAACAAAACATTTACCCTAACCCTAACCAGAATTTTAAAAAATACAGAGTTTTCTGGATATTGCAACAAAACATTTACCCTAACCCTAACCAGAATTTAAAAAATACAGAGTTTTCTGGATATTGCAACAAAACATTTACCCTAACCCTAACCAGAATTTAAAAAATACAGAGTTTTCTGGATATTGCAACAAAACATTTACCCTAACTCTAACCAGAATTTAAAAAATACAGAGTTTTCTGGATATTGCAACAAAACATTTACCCTAACCCTAACCAGAATTTAAAAAATACAGAGTTTTCTGGATATTGCAACAAAACATTTACCCTAACCCTAACCAGAATTTAAAAAATACAGAGTTTTCTGGATATTGCAACAAAACATTTACCCTAACCCTAACCAGAATTTAAAAAATACAGAGTTTTCTGGATATTGCAGCAAAACATTTACCCTAACCCTAACCAGAATTTAAAAAATACAGAGTTTTCTGGATATTGCAACAAAACATTTACCCTAACCCTAACCAGAATTTAAAAAATACAGAGTTTTCTGGATATTGCAACAAAACATTTACCCTAACCCTAACCAGAATTTAAAAAATACAGAGTTTTCTGGATATTGCAACAAAACATTTACCCTAACACTAACCAAAATTTAAAAAATACAGAGTTTTCTGGATATTGCAACAAAACATTTACCCTAACCCTAACCAGAATTTAAAAAATACAGAGTTTTCTGGATATTGCAACAAAACATTTACCCTAACCCTAACCAGAATTTAAAAAATACAGAGTTTTCTGGATATTGCAACAAAACCCTAACCCTAACCAAAAGTGATAAAATACTGAGTTTTCTGGATATTGCAACAAAACATTTACCCTAACCCTAACCAGAATTTAAAAAATACAGAGTTTTCTGGATATTGCAACAAAACATTTACCCTAACCCTAACCAGAATTTAAAAAATACAGAGTTTTCTGGATATTGCAACAAAACATTTACCCTAACCCTAACCAGAATTTAAAAATACAGAGTTTTCTGGATATTGCAACAAAACATTTACCCTAACCCTAACCAGAATTAAAAAAATACAGAGTTTTCTGGATATTGCAACAAAACCCTAACCCTAACCAAAAGTGATAAAATACTGAGTTTTCTGGATATTGCAACAAAACATTTACCCTAACCCTAACCAGAATTTAAAAAATACAGAGTTTTCTGGATATTGCAACAAAACATTTACCCTAACCCTAACCAGAATTTAAAAAATACAGAGTTTTCTGGATATTGCAACAAAACATTTACCCTAACCCTAACCAGAATTTAAAAAATACAGAGTTTTCTGGATATTGCAACAAAACATTTACCCTAACCCTAACCAGAATTTAAAAAATACAGAGTTTTCTGGATATTGCAACAAAACATTTACCCTAACCCTAACCAGAATTTAAAAAATACAGAGTTTTCTGGATATTGCAACAAAACATTTAGCCTAACCCTAACCAGAATTTAAAAAATACAGAGTTTTCTGGATATTGCAACAAAACATTTACCCCAACCCTAACCAGAATTTAAAAAATACAGAGTTTTCTGGATATTTCAACAAAACATTTACCCTAACACTAACCAAAATTTAAAAAATACAGAGTTTTCTGGATATTGCAACAAAACATTTACCCTAACCCTAACCAGAATTTAAAAAATACAGAGTTTTCTGGATATTGCAACAAAACATTTACCCTAACCCTAACCAGAATTTAAAAAATACAGAGTTTTCTGGATATTGCAACAAAACCCTAACCCTAACCAAAAGTGATAAAATACTGAGTTTTCTGGATATTGCAACAAAACATTTACCCTAACCCTAACCAGAATTTAAAAAATACAGAGTTTTCTGGATATTGCAACAAAACCCTAACCCTAACCAGAATTTAAAAAATACAGAGTTTTCTGGATATTGCAACAAAACATTTACCCTAACCCTAACCAGAATTTAAAAAATACAGAGTTTTCTGGATATTGCAACAAAACATTTACCCTAACCCTAACCAGAATTTTAAAAATACAGAGTTTTCTGGATATTGCAACAAAACATTTACCCTAACCCTAACCAGAATTTAAAAAATACAGAGTTTTCGTGGATATTGCAACAAAACATTTACCCTAACCCTTACTAGAATTTAAAAAATACAGAGTTTTCTGGATATTGCAACAAAACATTTACCCTAACCCTAACCAGAATTTAATAAATACAGAGTTTTCTGGATATTGCAACAAAACATTTACCCTAACCCTAACCAGATTTTAAAAAATACAAAGTTTTCTGGATATTGCAACAAAACATTTACCCTAACCCTAACCAGAATTTAAAAAATACAGAGTTTTCTGGATATTGCAACAAAACCCTAACCCTAACCAAAAGTGATAAAATACTGAGTTTTCTGGATATTGCAACAAAACATTTACCCTAACCCTAACCAGAATTAAAAAAAATACAGAGTTTTCTGGATATTGCAACAAAACATTTACCCTAACCCTAACCAGAATTTAAAAAATACAGAGTTTTCTGGATATTGCAACAAAACATTTACCCTAACCCTAACCAGAATTTAAAAAATACAGAGTTTTCTGGATATTGCAACAAAACATTTACCCTAACTCTAACCAGAATTTAAAAAATACAGAGTTTTCTGGATATTGCAACAAAACATTTACCCTAACCCTAACCAGAATTTAAAAAATACAGAGTTTTCTGGATATTGCAACAAAACCCTAACCCTAACCAAAAGTGATAAAATACTGAGTTTTCTGGATATTGCAACAAAGCATTTACCCTAACCCTAACCAGAATTTAAAAAATACAGAGTTTTCTGGATATTGCAACAAAACATTTACCCTAACCCTAACCAGAATTTAAAAAATACAGAGTTTTCTGGATATTGCAACAAAACATTTACCCTAACCCTAACCAGAATTTAAAAAATACAGAGTTTTCTGGATATTGCAACAAAACCCTAACCCTGACCAAAAGTGATAAAATACTGAGTTTTCTGGATATTGCAACAAAACATTTACCCTAACCCTAACCAGAATTTAAAAAATACAGAGTTTTCTGGATATTGCAACAAAACATTTACCCTAACCCTAACCAGAATTTAAAAAATACAGAGTTTTCTGGATATTGCAACAAAACATTTACCCTAACCCTAACCAGTATTTAATAAATACAGAGTTTTCTGGATATTGCAACAAAACATTTACCCTAACCCTAACCAGAATTTAAAAAATACAGAGTTTTCTGGATATTGCAACAAAACATTTACCCTAACCCTAACCAGAATTTAAAAAATACAGAGTTTTCTGAATATTGCAACAAAACCCTAACCCTAACCAAAAGTGATAAAATACTGAGTTTTCTGGATATTGCAACAAAACATTTACCCTAACCCTAACCAGAATTTAAAAAATACAGAGTTTTCTGGATATTGCAACAAAACATTTACCCTAACCCTAACCAGAATTTAAAAAATACAGAGTTTTCTGGATATTGCAACAAAACATTTACCCTAACCCTAACCAGAATTTAAAAAATACAGAGTTTTCTGGATACTGCAACACCACATTAACCCTTACCCTAACCAGAATTTAAAAAATACAGAGTTTTCTGGATATTGCAACAAAACATTTACCCTAACCCTAACCAGAATTTAAAAAATACAGAGTTTTCTGGATATTGCAACAAAACATTTACCCTAACCCTAACCAAAAGTGATAAAATACTGAGTTTTCTGGATATTGCAACAAAACATTTACCCTAACCCTAGCCAGAATTTAAAAAATACAGAGTTTTCTGGATATTGCAACAAAACATTTACCCTAACCCTAACCAGAATTTAAAAAATACAGAGTTTTCTGGATATTGCAACAAAACATTTACCCTAACCCTAACAAGAATTTAAAAAATACAGAGTTTTCTGGATATTGCAACAAAACATTTACCCTAACCCTAACCAGAATTTTAAAAATACAGAGTTTTCTGGATATTGCAACAAAACCCTAACCCTAACCAAAAGTGATAAAATACTGAGTTTTCTGGATATTGCAACAAAACATTTACCCTAACCCTAACCAGAATTTAAAAAATACAGAGTTTTCTGGATATTGCAACAAAACATTTACCCTAACCCTAACCAGAATTTAAAAAATACAGAGTTTTCTGGATATTGCAACAAAACATTTACCCTAACCCTAACCAGAATTTAATAAATACAGAGTTTTCTGGATATTGCAACAAAACATTTACCCTAACCCTAACCAGAATTTAAAAAATACAGAGTTTTCTGGATATTGCAACAAAACATTTACCCTAACCCTAACCAGAATTTAAAAAATACAGAGTTTTCTGGATATTGCAACAAAACCCTAACCCTAACCAAAAGTGATAAAATACTGAGTTTTCTGGATATTGCAACAAAACATTTACCCTAACCCCAACCAGAATTTAAAAAATACAGAGTTTTCTGGATATTGCAACAAAACATTTACCCTAACCCTAACCAGAATTTAAAAAATACAGAGTTTTCTGGATATTGCAACAAAACCCTAACCCTAACCAAAAGTGATAAAATACTGAGTTTTCTGGATATTGCAACAAAGCATTTACCCTAACCCTAACCAGAATTTAAAAAATACAGAGTTTTCTGGATATTGCAACAAAACATTTACCCTAACCCTAACCAGAATTTAAAAAATACAGAGTTTTCTGGATATTGCAACAAAACATTTACCCTAACCCTAACCAGAATTTAAAAAATACAGAGTTTTCTGGATATTGCAACAAAACCCTAACCCTAACCAAAAGTGATAAAATACTGAGTTTTCTGGATATTGCAACAAAACATTTACCCTAACCCTAACCAGAATTTAAAAAATACAGAGTTTTCTGGATATTGCAACAAAACATTTACCCTAACCCTAACCAGAATTTAAAAAAATACAGAGTTTTCTGGATATTGCAACAAAACATTTACCCTAACCCTAACCAGTATTTAATAAATACAGAGTTTTCTGGATATTGCAACAAAACATTTACCCTAACCCTAACCAGAATTTAAAAAATACAGAGTTTTCTGGATATTGCAACAAAACATTTACCCTAACCCTAACCAGAATTTAAAAAATACAGAGTTTTCTGAATATTGCAACAAAACCCTAACCCTAACCAAAAGTGATAAAATACTGAGTTTTCTGGATATTGCAACAAAACATTTACCCTAACCCTAACCAGAATTTAAAAAATACAGAGTTTTCTGGATATTGCAACAAAACATTTACCCTAACCCTAACCAGAATTTAAAAAATACAGAGTTTTCTAGATTTTGCAACAAAACATTTACCCTAACCCTAACCAGAATTTAAAAAATACAGAGTTTTCTGGATACTGCAACACCACATTAACCCTTACCCTAACCAGAATTTAAAAAATACAGAGTTTTCTGGATATTGCAACAAAACATTTACCCTAACCCTAACCAGAATTTAAAAAATACAGAGTTTTCTGGATATTGCAACAAAACATTTACCCTAACCCTAACCAAAAGTGATAAAATACTGAGTTTTCTGGATATTGCAACAAAACATTTACCCTAACCCTAACCAGAATTTAAAAAATACAGAGTTTTCTGGATATTGCAACAAAACATTTACCCTAACCCTAACCAGAATTTAAAAAATACAGAGTTTTCTGGATATTGCAACAAAACATTTACCCTAACCCTAACAAGAATTTAAAAAATACAGAGTTTTCTGGATATTGCAACAAAACCCTAACCCTAACCAAAAGTGATAAAATACTGAGTTTTCTGGATATTGCAACAAAACATTTACCCTAACCCTAACCAGAATTTAAAAAATACAGAGTTTTCTGGATATTGCAACAAAACATTTACCCTAACCCTAACCAGAATTTAAAAAATACAGAGTTTTCTGGATATTGCAACAAAACATTTACCCTAACCCTAACCAGAATTTAAAAAATACAGAGTTTTCTGGATATTGCAACAAAACCCTAACCCTAACCAAAACTGATAAAATACTGAGTTTTCTGGATATTGCAACAAAACATTTACCCTAACCCTAACCAGAATTTAAAAAATACAGAGTTTTCTGGATATTGCAACAAAACATTTACCCTAACCCTAACCAAAAGTGATAAAATACTGAGTTTTCTGGATATTGCAACAAAACATTTACCCTAACCCTAACCAGAATTTAATAAATACAGAGTTTTCTGGATATTGCAACAAAACATTTACCCTAACCCTAACCAGAATTTAAAAAATACAGAGTTTTCTGGATATTGCAACAAAACATTTACCCTAACCCTAACCAGAATTTAAAAAATACAGAGTTTTCTGGATATTGCAACAAAACCCTAACCCTAACCAAAAGTGATAAAATACTGAGTTTTCTGGATATTGCAACAAAACATTTACCCTAACCCTAACCAGAATTAAAAAAAATACAGAGTTTTCTGGATATTGCAACAAAACATTTACCCTAACCCTAACCAGAATTTAAAAAATACAGAGTTTTCTGGATATTGCAACAAAACATTTACCCTAACCCTAACCAGAATTTAAAAAATACAGAGTTTTCTGGATATTGCAACAAAACATTTACCCTAACCCTAACCAGAATTTAAAAAATACAGAGTTTTCTGGATATTGCAACAAAACATTTACCCTAACCCTAACCAGAATTTAAAAAATACAGAGTTTTCTGGATATTGCAACAAAACCCTAACCCTAACAATAAGTGATAAAATACTGAGTTTTCTGGATATTGCAACAAAGCATTTACCCTAACCCTAACCAGAATTTAAAAAATAAGGAGTTTTCTGGATATTGCAACAAAACATTTACCCTAACCCTAACCAGAATTTAAAAAATACAGAGTTTTCTGGATATTGCAACAAAACATTTACCCTAACCCTAACCAGAATTTAAAAAATACAGAGTTTTCTGGATATTGCAACAAAACCCTAACCCTAACCAAAAGTGATAAAATACTGAGTTTTCTGGATATTGCAACAAAACATTTACCCTAACCCTAACCAGAATTTTAAAAATACAGAGTTTTCTGGATATTGCAACAAAACATTTACCCTAACCCTAACCAGAATTTAAAAAATACAGAGTTTTCTGGATATTGCCACAAAACATTTACCCTAACCCTAACCAGAATTTAATAAATACAGAGTTTTCTGGATATTGCAACAAAACATTTACCCTAACCCTAACCAGAATTTAAAAAATACAGAGTTTTCTGGATATTGCAACAAAACATTTACCCTAACCCTAACCAGAATTTAAAAAATACAGAGTTTTCTGGATATTGCAACAAAACCCTAACCCTAACCAAAAGTGATAAAATACTGAGTTTTCTGGATATTGCAACAAAACATTTACCCTAACCCTAACCAGAATTTAATAAATACAGAGTTTTCTGGATATTGCAACAAAACATTTACCCTAACCCTAACCAGAATTTAAAAAATACAGAGTTTTCTGGATATTGCAACAAAACATTTACCCTAACCCTAACCAGAATTTAAAAAATACAGAGTTTTCTGGATATTGCAACAAAACCCTAACCCTAACCAAAAGTGATAAAATACTGAGTTTTCTGGATATTGCAACAAAACATTTACCCTAACCCTAACCAGAATTTAAAAAATACAGAGTTTTCTGGATATTGCAACAAAACATTTACCCTAACCCTAACCAGAATTTAAAAAATACAGAGTTTTCTGGATATTGCAACAAAACCCTAACCCTAACCAAAACTGATAAAATACTGAGTTTTCTGGATATTGCAACAAAACATTTACCCTAACCCTAACCAGAATTTAAAAAATACAGAGTTTTCTGGATATTGCAACAAAACATTTACCCTAACCCTAACCAAAAGTGATAAAATACTGAGTTTTCTGGATATTGCAACAAAACATTTACCCTAACCCTAACCAGAATTTAAAAAATACAGAGTTTTCTGGATATTGCAACAAAACATTTACCCTAACCCTAACCAGAATTTAAAAAATACCGAGTTTTCTGGATATTGCAACAAAACATTTACCCTAACCCTAACCAGAATTTAAAAAATACAGAGTTTTCTGGATATTGCAACAAAACCCTAACCCTAACCAAAAGTGATAAAATACTGAGTTTTCTGGATATTGCAACAAAACATTTACCCTAACCCTAACCAGAATTTAAAAAATACAGAGTTTTCTGGATATTGCAACAAAACATTTACCCTAACCCTAACCAGAATTTAAAAAATACAGAGTTTTCTGGATATTGCAACAAAACATTTACCCTAACCCTAACCAGAATTTAAAAAATACAGAGTTTTCTGGATATTGCAACAAAACATTTACCCTAACCCTAACCAGAATTTAAAAAATACAGAGTTTTCTGGATATTGCAACAAAACATTTACCCTAACCCTAACCAGAATTTAAAAAATACAGAGGTTTCTATATATTGCAACAAAACATTTACCCTAACCCTAACCAGAATTTAAAAAATACAGAGTTTTCTGGATATTGCAACAAAACATTTACCCTAACCCTAACCAGAATTTAAAAAATACAGAGTTTTCTGGATATTGCAACAAAACCCTAACCCTAACCAAAAGTGATAAAATACTGAGTTTTCTGGATATTGCAACAAAACATTTACCCTAACCCTAACCAGAATTTAAAAAATACAGAGTTTTCTGGATATTGCAACAAAACATTTACCCTAACCCTAACCAGAATTTAAAAAATACAGAGTTTTCTGGATATTGCAACAAAACCCTAACCCTAACCAAAAGTGATAAAATACTGAGTTTTCTGGATATTGCAACAAAACATTTACCCTAACCCTAACCAGAATTTAAAAAATACAGAGTTTTCTGGATATTGCAACAAAACATTTACCCTAACCCTAACCAGAATTTAAAAAATACAGAGTTTTCTGGATATTGCAACAAAACCCTAACCCTAACCAAAACTGATAAAATACTGAGTTTTCTGGATATTGCAACAAAACATTTACCCTAACCCTAACCAGAATTTAAAAAATACAGAGTTTTCTGGATATTGCAACAAAACATTTACCCTAACCCTAACTAAAAGTGATAAAATACTGAGTTTTCTGGATATTGCAACAAAACATTTACCCTAACCCTAACCAGAATTTAAAAAATACAGAGTTTTCTGGATATTGCAACAAAACATTTACCCTAACCCTAACCAGAATTTAAAAAATACAGAGTTTTCTGGATATTGCAACAAAACATTTACCCTAACCCTAACCAGAATTTAAAAAATACAGAGTTTTCTGGATATTGCAACAAAACATTTACCCTAACCCTAACCAGAATTTAAAAAATACAGAGTTTTCTGGATATTGCAACAAAACATTTACCCTAACCCTAACCAGAATTTAAAAAATACAGAGGTTTCTGGATATTGCAACAAAACATTTACCCTAACCCTAACCAGAATTTAAAAAATACAGAGTTTTCTGGATATTGCAACAAAACATTTACCCTAACCCTAACCAGAATTTAAAAAATACAGAGTTTTCTGGATATTGCAACAAAACCCTAACCCTAACCAAAAGTGATAAAATACTGAGTTTTCTGGATATTGCAACAAAACATTTACCCTAACCCTAACCAGAATTTAAAAAATACAGAGTTTTCTGGATATTGCAACAAAACATTTACCCTAACCCTAACCAGAATTTAAAAAATACAGAGTTTTCGGGATATTGCAACAAAACATTTACCCTAACCCTAACAAGAATTTAAAAAATACAGAGTTTTCTGGATATTGCAACAAAACCCTAACCCTAACCAAAACTGATAAAATACTGAGTTTTCTGGATATTGCAACAAAACATTTACCCTAACCCTAACCAGAATTTAAAAAATACAGAGTTTTCTGGATATTGCAACAAAACATTTACCCTAACCCTAACCAGAATTTAAAAAATACAGAGTTTTCTGGATATTGCAACAAAACATTTACCCTAACCCTAACCAGAATTTAAAAAATACAGAGGTTTCTGGATATTGCAACAAAACATTTACCCTAACCCTAACCAGAATTTAAAAAATACAGAGTTTTCGGGATATTGCAACAAAACATTTACCCTAACCCTAACAAGAATTTAAAAAATACAGAGTTTTCTGGATATTGCAACAAAACCCTAACCCTAACCAAAAGTGATAAAATACTGAGTTTTCTGGATATTGCAACAAAACATTTACCCTAACCCTAACCAGAATTTAAAAAATACAGAGTTTTCTGGATATTGCAACAAAACATTTACCCTAACCCTAACCAGAATTTAAAAAATACAGAGTTTTCTGGATATTGCAACAAAACATTTACCCTAACCCTAACCAGAATTTAAAAAATACAGAGTTTTCTGGATATTGCAACACAACATTAACCCTTACCCTAACCAGAATTTAAAAAATACAGAGTTTTCTGGATATTGCAACAAAACATTTACCCTAACCATAACCAGAATTTAAAAAATACAGAGTTTGCTGGATATTGCAACAAAACATTTACCCTAACCCTAACCAAAAGTGATAAAATACTGAGTTTTCTGGATATTGCAACAAAACATTTACCCTAACCCTAACCAGAATTTAAAAAATACAGAGTTTTCTGGATATTGCAACAAAACATTTACCCTAACCCTAACCAGAATTTAAAAAATACAGAGTTTTCTGGATATTGCAACAAAACATTTACCCTAACCCTAACCAGAATTTAAAAAATACAGAGTTTTCTGGATATTGCAACAAAACATTTACCCTAACCCTAACCAGAATTTAAAAAATACAGAGTTTTCTGGATATTGCAACAAAACCCTAACCCTAACCAAAAGTGATCAAATACTGAGTTTTCTGGATATTGCAACAAAACATTAACCCTAACCCTAACCAGAATTTTAAAAATACAGAGTTTTCTGGATATTGCAACAAAACATTTACCCTAACCCTAACCAGAATTTAAAAAATACAGAGTTTTCTGGATATTGCAACAAAACATTTACCCTAACCCTAACCAGAATTTAAAAAATACAGAGTTTTCTGGATATTGCAACAAAACCCTAACCCTAACCAAAAGTGATAAAATACTGAGTTTTCTGGATATTGCAACAAAACATTTACCCTAACCCTAACCAGAATTTAAAAAATACAGAGTTTTCTGGATATTGCAACAAAACATTTACCCTAACCCTAACCAGAATTTAAAAAATACAGAGTTTTCTGGATATTGCAACAAAACATTTACCCTAACCCTAACCAGAATTTAAAAAATACAGAGTTTTCTGGATATTGCAACAAAACCCTAACCCTAACCAAAAGTGATAAAATACTGAGTTTTCTGGATATTGCAACAAAACATTTACCCTAACCCTAACCAGAATTTAAAAAATACAGAGTTTTCTGGATATTGCAACAAAACATTTACCCTAACCCTAACCAAAAGTGATAAAATACTGAGTTTTCTGGATATTGCAATAAAACATTTACCCTAACCCTAACCAGAATTTAAAAAATACAGAGTTTTCTAGATATTGCAACAAAACATTTACCCTAACCCTAACCAGAATTTAAAAAATACAGAGTTTTCTGGATATTGCAACAAAACATTTACCCTAACCCTAACCAGAATTTAAAAAATACAGAGTTTTCTGGATATTGCAACAAAACATTTACCCTAACCCTAACCAAAATTTAAAAAATACAGAGTTTTCTGGATATTGCAACAAAACATTTACCCTAACCCTAACCAGAATTTAAAAAATACAGAGTTTTCTGGATATTGCAACAAAACATTTACCCTAACCCTAACCAGAATTTAAAAAATACAGAGTTTTCTGGATATTGCAACAAAACCCTAACCCTAACCAAAAGTGATAAAATACTGAGTTTTCTGGATATTGCAACAAAGCATTTACCCTAACCCTAACCAGAATTTAAAAAATACAGAGTTTTCTGGATATTGCAACAAAACATTTACCCTAACCCTAACCAAAAGTGATAAAATACTGAGTTTTCTGGATATTGCAACAAAACATTTACCCTAACCCTAACCAGAATTTAAAAAATACAGAGTTTTCTGGATATTGCAACAAAACATTTACCCTAACCCTAACCAAAAGTGATAAAATACTGAGTTTTCTGGATATTGCAACAAAACATTTACCCTAACCCTAACCAGAATTTAAAAAATACAGAGTTTTCTAGATATTGCAACAAAACATTTACCCTAACCCTAACCAGAATTTAAAAAATACAGAGTTTTCTGGATATTGCAACAAAACATTTACCCTAACCCTAACCAGAATTTAAAAAATACAGAGTTTTCTGGATACTGCAACACCACATTAACCCTTACCCTAACCAGAATTTAAAAAATACAAAGTTTTCTGGATATTGCAACAAAACATTTACCCTAACCCTAACCAGAATTTAAAAAATACAGACTTTTCTGGATATTGCAACAAAACATTTACCCTAACCCTAACCAGAATTTAAAAAATACAGAGTTTTCTGGATATTGCAACAAAACCCTAACCCTAACCAAAAGTAATAAAATACTGAGTTTTCTGGATATTGCAACAAAACATTTACCCTAACCCTAACCAGAATTTAAAAAATACAGAGTTTTCTGGATATTGCAACAAAACCCTAACCCTAACCAAAAGTGATAAAATACAGAGTTTTCTGGATATTGCAACAAAACATTTACCCTAACCCTAACCAGAATTTAAAAAATACAGAGTTTTCTGGATATTGCAACAAAACATTTACCCTAACCCTAACCAGAATTTAAAAAATACAGAGTTTTCTGGATATTGCAACAAAACATTTACCCTAACCCTAACCATAATTTAAAAAATACAGAGTTTTCTGGATATTGCAACAAAACATTTACCCTAACCCTAACCAGAATTTAAAAAATACAGAGTTTTCTGGATATTGCAACAAAACCCTAACCCTAACCAAAAGTGATAAAATACTGAGTTTTCTGGATATTGCAACAAAACATTTACCCTAACCCTAACCAGAATTTAAAAAATACAGAGTTTTCTGGATATTGCAACAAAACATTTACCCTAACCCTAACCAGAATTTAAAAAATACAGAGTTTTCTGGATATTGCAACAAAACATTTACCCTAACCCTAACCAGAATTTAATAAATACAGAGTTTTCTGGATATTGCAACAAAACATTTACCCTAACCCTAACCAGAATTTAAAAAATACAGAGTTTTCTGGATATTGCAACAAAACATTTACCCTAACCCTAACCAGAATTTAAAAAATACAGAGTTTTCTGGATATTGCAACAAAACATTTACCCTAACCCTAACCAGAATTTAAAAAATACAGAGTTTTCTGGATATTGCAACAAAACATTTACCCTAACCCTAACCAGAATTTAAAAAATACAGAGTTTTCTGGATATTGCAACAAAACATTTACCCTAACCCTAACCAGAATTTAAAAAATACAGAGTTTTCTGGATATTGCAACAAAACATTTACCCTAACCCTAACCAGAATTTAATAAATACAGAGTTTTCTGGATATTGCAACAAAACATTTACCCTAACCCTACCCAGAATTTAAAAAATACAGAGTTTTCTGGATATTGCAACAAAACATTTACCCAAACCCTAACCAGAATTTAAAAAATACAGAGTTTTCTGGATATTGCAACAAAACATTTACCCTAACCCTAACCAGAATTTAAAAAATACAGAGTTTTCTGGATATTGCAACAAAACATTTACCCTAACCCTAACCAGAATTTAAAAAATACAGAGTTTTCTGGATATTGCAACAAAACATTTACCCTAACCCTAACCAGAATTTAAAAAATACAGAGTTTTCTGGATATTGCAACAAAACATTTACCCTAACCCTAACCAGAATTTAAAAAATACAGAGTTTTCTGGATATTGCAACAAAACATTTACCCTAACCCTAACCAGAATTTAAAAAATACAGAGTTTTCTGGATATTGCAACAAAACATTTACCCTAACCCTAACCAGAATTTAAAAAATACAGAGTTTTCTGGATATTGCAACAAAACATTTACCCTAACCCTAACCAGAATTTAAAAAATACAGAGTTTTCTGGATATTGCAACAAAACATTTACCCTAACCCTAACCAGAATTTAAAAAATACAGAGTTTTCTGGATATTGCAACAAAACATTTACCCTAACCCTAACCAGAATTTAAAAAATACAGAGTTTTCTGGATATTGCAACAAAACATTTACCCTAACCCTAACCAGAATTTAAAAAATACAGAGTTTTCTGGATATTGCAACAAAACATTTACCCTAACCCTAACCAGAATTTAAAAAATACAGAGTTTTCTGGATATTGCAACAAAACCCTAACCCTAACCAAAAGTAATAAAATACTGAGTTTTCTGGATATTGCAACAAAACATTTACCCTAACCCTAACCAGAATTTAAAAAATACAGAGTTTTCTGGATATTGCAACAAAACCCTAACCCTAACCAAAAGTGATAAAATACAGAGTTTTCTGGATATTGCAACAAAACATTTAGCCAAACCCTAACCAGAATTTAAAAAATACAGAGTTTTCTGGATATTGCAACAAAACATTTACCCTAACCATAACCAGAATTTAAAAAATACAGAGTTTTCTGGATATTGCAACAAAACATTTACCCTAACCCTAACCAGAATTTAAAAAATACAGAGTTTTCTGGATATTGCAACAAAACCCTAACCCTAACCAAAAGTGATAAAATACTGAGTTTTCTGGATATTGCAACAAAACATTTACCCTAACCCTAACCAGAATTTAAAAAATACAGAGTTTTCTGGATATTGCAACAAAACATATACCCTAACCCTAACCAGAATTTAAAAAATACAGTTTTCTGGATATTGCAACAAAACATTTATCCTAACCCTAACCAGAATTTAAAAAATACAGAGTTTTCTGGATATTGCAACAAAACATTTATCCTAACCCTAACCAGAATTTAAAAAATACAGAGTTTTCTGGATATTGCAACAAAACCCTAACCCTAACCCTAACCAGAATTTAAAAAATACAGAGTTTTCTGGATATTGCAACAAAACATTTACCCTAACCCTAACCAGAATTTAATAAATACAGAGTTTTCTGGATATTGCAACAAAACATTTACCCTAACCCTAACCAGAATTTAAAAAATACAGAGTTTTCTGGATATTGCAACAAAACATTTACCCTAACCCTAACCAGAATTTAAAAAATACAGAGTTTTCTGGATATTGCAACAAAACATTTACCCTAACCCTAACCAGAATTTAAAAAATACAGAGTTTTCTGGATATTGCAACAAAACATTTACCCTAACCCTAACCAGAATTTAAAAAATACAGAGTTTTCTGGATATTGCAACAAAACATTTACCCTAACCCTAACCAGAATTTAAAAAATACAGAGTTTTATGGATATTGCAACAAAACATTTACCCTAACCCTAACCAGAATTTAAAAAATACAGAGTTTTCTGGATATTGCAACAAAACATTTACCCTAACCCTAACCAGAATTTAAAAAATACAGAGTTTTCTGGATATTGCAACAAAACATTTACCCTAACCCTAACCAGAATTTAAAAAATACAGAGTTTTCTGGATATTGCAACAAAACATTTACCCTAACCCTAACCAGAATTTAAAAAATACAGAGTTTTCTGGATATTGCAACAAAACATTTACCCTAACCCTAACCAGAATTTAAAAAATACAGAGTTTTCTGGATATTGCCACAAAACATTTACCCTATCCCTAACCAGAATTTAAAAAATACAGAGTTTTCTGGATATTGCAACAAAACCCTAACCCTAACCAAAAGTAATAAAATACTGAGTTTTCTGGATATTGCAACAAAACATTTACCCTAACCCTAACCAGAATTTAAAAAATACAGAGTTTTCTGGATAGTGCAACAAAACCCTAACCCTAACCAAAAGTGATAAAATACTGAGTTTTCTGGATATTGCAACAAAACATTTACCCAAACCCTAACCAGAATTTAAAAAATACAGAGTTTTCTGGATATTGCAACAAAACATTTACCCTAACCATAACCAGAATTTAAAAAATACAGAGTTTTCTGGATATTGCAACAAAACATTTACCCTAACCCTAACCAGAATTTAAAAAATACAGAGTTTTCGGGATATTGCAACAAAACCCTAACCCTAACCAAAAGTGATAAAATACTGAGTTTTCTGGATATTGCAACAAAACATTTACCCTAACCCTAACCAGAATTTAAAAAATACAGAGTTTTCTGGATATTGCAACAAAACATATACCCTAACCCTAACCAGAATTTAAAAAATACAGAGTTTTCTGGATATTGCAACAAAACATTTATCCTAACCATAACCAGAATTTAAAAAATACAGAGTTTTCTGGATATTGCAACAAAACATTTACCCTAACCCTAACCAGAATTTAAAAAATACAGAGTTTTCTGGATATTGCAACAAAACCCTAACCCTAACCAAAAGTGATAAAATACTGAGTTTTCTGGATATTGCAACAAAACATTTACCCTAACCCTAACCAGAATTTAAAAAATACAGAGTTTTCTGGATATTGCAACAAAACCCTAACCCTAACCAAAAGTGATAAAATACTGAGTTTTCTGGATATTGCAACAAAACATTTACCCTAACCCTAACCAGAATTTAAAAAATACAGAGTTTTCTGGATATTGCAACAAAACCCTAACCCTAACCAAAAGTGATAAAATACTGAGTTTTCTGGATATTGCAACAAAACATTTACCCTAACCCTAACCAGAATTTAAAAAATACAGAGTTTTCTGGATATTGCAACAAAACATTTACCCTAACCCTAACCAGAATTTAAAAAATACAGAGTTTTCTGGATATTGCAACAAAACATTTACCCTATCCCTAACCAGAATTTTAAAAATACAGAGTTTTCTGGATATTGCAACAAAACCCTAACCTTAAACAAAAGTGATAAAATACTGAGTTTTCTGGATATTGCAACAAAACATTTACCCTAACCCTAACCAGAATTTAAAAAATACAGAGTTTTCTGGATATTGTAACAAAACGTTTACCCTAACCCTAACCAGAATTTAAAAAATACAGAGTTTTCTGGGTATTGAAACAAAACATTTACCCTAACCCTAATCAGAATTTAAAAAATACAGAGTTTTCTGGATATTGCAACAAAACATTTACCCTAACCCTAACCAGAATTTAAAAAATACAGAGTTTTCTGGATATTGCAACAAAACCCTAACCCTAACCAAAAGTGATAAAATACTGAGTTTTCTGGATATTGTAACAAAACATTTACCCTAACCCTAACCAGAATTTAAAAAATACAGAGTTTTCTGGATATTGCAACAAAACATTTACCCTAACCCTAACCAGAATTTAAAAAATACAGAGTTTTCTGGATATTGCAACTAAACATTTACCCTAACCCTAACCAGAATTTAAAAAATACAGAGTTTTCTGGATATTGCAACAAAACATTTACCCTAACCCTAACCAGAATTTAAAAAATACAGAGTTTTCTGGATATTGCAACAAAACATTTACCCTAACCCTAACCAGAATTTAAAAAATACAGAGTTTTCTGGATATTGCAACAAAACATTTACCCTAACCCTAACCAGAATTTAAAAAATACAGAGTTTTCTGGATATTGCAACAAAACATTTACCCTAACCCTAACCAGAATTTAAAAAATACAGAGTTTTCTGGATATTGCAACAAAACCGTAACCCTAACCAGAATTTAAAAAATACAGAGTTTTCTGGATATTGCAACAAAACATTTACCCTAACCCTAACCAGAATTTAAAAAATACAGAGTTTTCTGGATATTGCAACAAAACATTTACCCTAACCCTAACCAGAATTTAAAAAATACAGAGTTTTCTGGATATTGCAACAAAACATTTACCCTAACCCTAACCAGAATTTAAAAAATACAGAGTTTTCTGGATATTGCAACAAAACCCTTACCCTAACCAAAAGTGATAAAATACTGAGTTTTCTGGATATTGCAACAAAACATTTACCCTAACCCTAACCAGAATTTAAAAAATACAGAGTTTTCTGGATATTGCAACAAAATCCTAACCCTAACCAAAAGTGATAAAATACTGAGTTTTCTAGATATTGCAACAAAACCCTAACTCTAACCAAAAGTGATAAAACACTGAGTTTTCTGGATATTGCAACAAAACATTTACCCTAACCCTAACCAGAATTTAAAAAATACAGAGTTTTCTGGATATTGCAACAAAACCCTAACCCTAACCAAAAGTGATAAAATACTGAGTTTTCTGGATATTGCAACAAAACATTTACCCTAACCCTAACCAGAATTTAAAAAATACAGAGTTTTCTGGATATTGCAACAAAACCCTTACCCTAACCCTAACCAGAATTTAAAAAATACAGAGTTTTCTGGATATTGCAACAAAACATTTACCCTAACCCTAACCAGAAGTTAAAAAATACAGAGTTTTCTGGATATTGCAACAAAACCCTAACCCTAACCAAAAGTGATAAAATACTGAGTTTTCTGGATATTGCAACAAAACATTTACCCTAACCCTAACCAGAATTTAAAAAATACAGAGTTTTCTGGATATTGCAACAAAACCCTAACCCTAACCAAAAGTGATAAAATACTGAGTTTTCTGGATATTGCAACAAAACATTTACCCAAACCCTAACCAGAATTTAAAAAATACAGAGTTTTCTGGATATTGCAACAAAACATTTACCCTAACCCTAACCAGAATTTAAAAAATACAGAGTTTTCTGGATATTGCAACAAAACATTTACCCTAACCCTAACCAGAATTTAAAAAATACAGAGTTTTCTGGATATTGCAACAAAACCCTAACCCTAACCAAAAGTGATAAAATACTGAGTTTTCTGGATATTGCAACAAAACATTTACCCTAACCCTAACCAGAATTTAAAAAATACAGAGTTTTCTGGATATTGCAACAAAACCCTAACCCTAGCCAAAAGTGATAAAATACTGAGTTTTCTAGATATTGCAACAAATCATTTACCCTAACCCTAACCAGAATTTAAAAAATACAGAGTTTTCTGGATATTGCAACAAGACCCTAACCCTAACCAAAAGTGATAAAATACTGAGTTTTCTGGATATTGCAACAAAACATTTACCCTAACCCTAACCAGAATTTAAAAAATACAGAGTTTTCTGGATATTGCAACAAAACCCTAACCCTAACCAAAAGTGATAAAATACTGAGTTTTCTGGATATTGCAACAAAACATTTACCCTAACCCTAACCAGAATTTAAAAAATACAGAGTTTTCTGGATATTGCAACAAAACATTTACCCTAACCCAAACCAGAATTTAAAAAATACAGAGTTTTCTGGATATTGCAACAAAACCCTAACCCTAACCAGAATTTAAAAAATACAGAGTTTTCTGGATATTGCAACAAAACATTTACCCTAACCCTAACCAGAATTTAAAAAATACAGAGTTTTCTGGATATTGCAACAAAACATTTACCTTAACCCTAACCAGAATTTAAAAAATACAGAGGTTTCTGGATATTGCCACAAAACATTTACCCTAACCCTAACCAGAATTTAAAAAATACAGAGTTTTCTGGATATTGCAACAAAACCCTAACCCTAACCAAAAGTGATAAAATACTGAGTTTTCTGGATATTGCAACAAAACATTTACCCTAACCCTAACCAGAATTTAAAAAATACAGAGTTTTCTGGATATTGCAACAAAATCCTAACCCTAACCAAAAGTGATAAAATACTGAGTTTTCTAGATATTGCAACAAAACCCTAACTCTAACCAAAAGTGATAAAATACTGAGTTTTCTGGATATTGCAACAAAACATTTACCCTAACCCTAACCAGAATTTAAAAAATACAGAGTTTTCTGGATATTGCAACAAAACCCTAACCCTAACCAAAAGTGATAAAATACTGAGTTTTCTGGATATTGCAACAAAACATTTACCCTAACCCTAACCAGAATTTAAAAAATACAGAGTTTTCTGGATATTGCAACAAAATCCTAACCCTAACCAAAAGTGATAAAATACTGAGTTTTCTAGATATTGCAACAAAACCCTAACTCTAACCAAAAGTGATAAAATACTGAGTTTTCTGGATATTGCAACAAAACATTTACCCTAACCCTAACCAGAATTTAAAAAATACAGAGTTTTCTGGATATTGCAACAAAACATTTACCCTAACCCTAACCAGAATTTAAAAAATACAGAGTTTTCTGGATATTGCAACAAAACATTTACCCTAACCCTAACCAGAATTTAAAAAATACAGAGTTTTCTGGATATTGCAACAAAACATTTACCCTAACCCTAACCAGAATTTAAAAAATACAGAGTTTTCTGGATATTGCAACAAAACATTAACCCTAACCCTAACCAGAATTTAAAAAATACAGAGTTTTCTGGATATTGCAACAAAACCCTAACCCTAACCAGAATTTAAAAAATACAGAGTTTTCTGGATATTGCAACAAAACATTTACCCTAACCCTAACCAGAATTTAAAAAATACAGAGTTTTCTGGATATTGCAACAAAACATTTACCCTAACCCTAACCAGAATTTAAAAAATACAGAGTTTTCTGGATATTGCAACAAAACATTTACCCTAACCCTAACCAGAATTTAAAAAATACAGAGTTTTCTGGATATTGCAACAAAACCCTAACCCTAACCACAAGTGATAAAATACTGAGTTTTCTGGATATTGAAACAAAACATTTACCCTAACCCTAACCAGAATTTAAAAAATACAGAGTTTTCTGGATATTGCAACAAAATCCTAACCCTAACCAAAAGTGATAAAATACTGAGTTTTCTAGATATTGCAACAAAACCCTAACTCTAACCAAAAGTGATAAAATACTGAGTTTTCTGGATATTGCAACAAAACATTTACCCTAACCCTAACCAGAATTTAAAAAATACAGAGTTTTCTGGATATTGCAACAAAACCCTAACCCTAACTAAAAGTGATAAAATACTGAGTTTTCTGGATATTGCAACAAAACATTTACCCTAACCCTAACCAGAATTTAAAAAATACAGAGTTTTCTGGATATTGCAACAAAACCCTAACCCTAACCAAAAGTGATAAAATACTGAGTTTTCTGGATATTGCAACAAAACATTTACCCTAACCCTAACCAGAATTTAAAAAATACAGAGTTTTCTGGATATTGCAACAAAACATTTACCCTAACCCTAACCAGAATTTAAAAAATACTGAGTTTTCTGGATATTGCAACAAAACATTTACCCTAACCCTAACTAGAATTTAAAAAATACTGAGTTTTCTGGATATTGAAACAAAACATTTACCCTAACCCTAACCAGAATTTAAAAAATACAGAGTTTTCTGGATATTGCAACAAAATCCTAACCCTAACCAAAAGTGATAAAATACTGAGTTTTCTAGATATTGCAACAAAACCCTAACTCTAACCAAAAGTGATAAAATACTGAGTTTTCTGGATATTGCAACAAAACATTTACCCTAACCCTAACCAGAATTTAAAAAATACAGAGTTTTCTGGATATTGCAACAAAACCCTAACCCTAACTAAAAGTGATAAAATACTGAGTTTTCTGGATATTGCAACAAAACATTTACCCTAACCCTAACCAGAATTTAAAAAATACAGAGTTTTCTGGATATTGCAACAAAACCCTAACCCTAACCAAAAGTGATAAAATACTGAGTTTTCTGGATATTGCAACAAAACATTTACCCTAACCCTAACCAGAATTTAAAAAATACAGAGTTTTCTGGATATTGCAACAAAACCCTAACCCTAACCAAAAGTGATAAAATACTGAGTTTTCTGGATATTGCAACAAAACATTTACCCTAACCCTAACCAGAATTTAAAAAATACAGAGTTTTCTGGATATTGCAACAAAATCCTAACCCTAACCAAAAGTGATAAAATACTGAGTTTTCTAGATATTGCAACAAAACCCTAACTCTAACCAAAAGTGATAAAATACTGAGTTTTCTGGATATTGCAACAAAACATTTACCCTAACCCTAACCAGAATTTAAAAAATACAGAGTTTTCTGGATATTGCAACAAAACATTTACCCTAACCCTAACCAGAATTTAAAAAATACAGAGTTTTCTGGATATTGCAACAAAACATTTACCCTAACCCTAACCAGAATTTAAAAAATACAGAGTTTTCTGGATATTGCAACAAAACATTTACCCTAACCCTAACCAGAATTTAAAAAATACAGAGTTTTCTGGATATTGCAACAAAACCCTAACCCTAGCCAAAAGTGATAAAATACTGAGTTTTCTAGATATTGCAACAAATCATTTACCCTAACCCTAACCAGAATTTAAAAAATACAGAGTTTTCTGGATATTGCAACAAGACCCTAACCCTAACCAAAAGTGATAAAATACTGAGTTTTCTGGATATTGCAACAAAACATTTACCCTAACCCTAACCAGAATTTAAAAAATACAGAGTTTTCTGGATATTGCAACAAAACCCTAACCCTAACCAAAAGTGATAAAATACTGAGTTTTCTGGATATTGCAACAAAACATTTACCCTAACCCTAACCAGAATTTAAAAAATACAGAGTTTTCTGGATATTGCAACAAAACATTTACCCTAACCCAAACCAGAATTTAAAAAATACAGAGTTTTCTGGATATTGCAACAAAACCCTAACCCTAACCAGAATTTAAAAAATACAGAGTTTTCTGGATATTGCAACAAAACATTTACCCTAACCCTAACCAGAATTTAAAAAATACAGAGTTTTCTGGATATTGCAACAAAACATTTACCCTAACCCTAACCAGCATTTAAAAAATACAGAGTTTTCTGGATATTGCAACAAAACCCTAACCCTAACCAAAAGTGATAAAATACTGAGTTTTCTGGATATTGCAACAAAACATTTACCCTAACCCTAACCAGAATTTAAAAAATACAGAGTTTTCTGGATATTGCAACAAAACATTTACCCTAACCCTAACCAGAATTTAAAAAATACAGAGTTTTCTGGATATTGCAACAAAACATTTACCCTAACCCTAACCAGAATTTAAAAAATACAGAGTTTTCTGGATATTGCAACAAAATCCTAACCCTAACCAAAAGTGATAAAATACTGAGTTTTCTAGATATTGCAACAAAACCCTAACTCTAACCAAAAGTGATAAAATACAGAGTTTTCTGGATATTGCAACAAAACATTTACCCTAACCCTAACCAGAATTTAAAAAATACAGAGTTTTCTGGATATTGCAACAAAACCCTAACCCTAACCAAAAGTGATAAAATACTGAGTTTTCTGGATATTGCAACAAAACATTTACCCTAACCCTAACCAGAATTTAAAAAATACAGAGTTTTCTGGATATTGCAACAAAATCCTAACCCTAACCAAAAGTGATAAAATACTGAGTTTTCTAGATATTGCAACAAAACCCTAACTCTAACCAAAAGTGATAAAATACTGAGTTTTCTGGATATTGCAACAAAACATTTACCCTAACCCTAACCAGAATTTAAAAAATACAGAGTTTTCTGGATATTGCAACAAAACATTTACCCTAACCCTAACCAGAATTTAAAAAATACAGAGTTTTCTGGATATTGCAACAAAACATTTACCCTAACCCTAACCAGAATTTAAAAAATACAGAGTTTTCTGGATATTGCAACAAAACATTAACCCTAACCCTAACCAGAATTTAAAAAATACAGAGTTTTCTGGATATTGCAACAAAACCCTAACCCTAACCAGAATTTAAAAAATACAGAGTTTTCTGGATATTGCAACAAAACATTTACCCTAACCCTAACCAGAATTTAAAAAATACAGAGTTTTCTGGATATTGCAACAAAACATTTACCCTAACCCTAACCAGAATTTAAAAAATACAGAGTTTTCTGGATATTGCAACAAAACATTTACCCTAACCCTAACCAGAATTTAAAAAATACAGAGTTTTCTGGATATTGCAACAAAACCCTAACCCTAACCACAAGTGATAAAATACTGAGTTTTCTGGATATTGCAACAAAACATTTACCCTAACCCTAACCAGAATTTAAAAAATACAGAGTTTTCTGGATATTGCAACAAAATCCTAACCCTAACCAAAAGTGATAAAATACTGAGTTTTCTAGATATTGCAACAAAACCCTAACTCTAACCAAAAGTGATAAAATACAGAGTTTTCTGGATATTGCAACAAAACATTTACCCTAACCCTAACCAGAATTTAAAAAATACAGAGTTTTCTGGATATTGCAACAAAACCCTAACCCTAACTAAAAGTGATAAAATACTGAGTTTTCTGGATATTGCAACAAAACATTTACCCTAACCCTAACCAGAATTTAAAAAATACAGAGTTTTCTGGATATTGCAACAAAACCCTAACCCTAACCAAAAGTGATAAAATACTGAGTTTTCTGGATATTGCAACAAAACATTTACCCTAACCCTAACCAGAATTTAAAAAATACAGAGTTTTCTGGATATTGCAACAAAACATTTACCCTAACCCTAACCAGAATTTAAAAAATACAGAGTTTTCTGGATATTGCAACAAAACATTTACCCTAACCCTAACCAGAATTTAAAAAATACAGAGTTTTCTGGATATTGCAACAAAACCCTAACCCTAACCAAAAGTGATAAAATACTGAGTTTTCTGGATATTGCAACAAAACATTTACCCTAACCCTAACCAGAATTTAAAAAATACAGAGTTTTCTGGATATTGCAACAAAACATTTACCCTAACCCTAACCAGAATTTAAAAAATACAGAGTTTTCTGGATATTGCAACAAAACCCTAACCCTAACCAAAAGTGATAAAATACTGAGTTTTCTGGATATTGCAACAAAACATTTACCCTAACCCTAACCAGAATTTAAAAAATACAGAGTTTTCTGGATATTGCAACAAAACATTTACCCTAACCCTAACCAGAATTTAAAAAATACAGAGTTTTCTGGATATTGCAACAAAACATTTACCCTAACCCTAACCAGCATTTAAAAAATACAGAGTTTTCTGGATATTGCAACAAAACCCTAACCCTAACCAAAAGTGATAAAATACTGAGTTTTCTGGATATTGCAACAAAACATTTACCCTAACCCTAACCAGAATTTAAAAAATACAGAGTTTTCTGGATATTGCAACAAAACCCTAACCCTAACCAAAAGTGATAAAATACTGAGTTTTCTGGATATTGCAACAAAACATTTACCCTAACCCTAACCAGAATTTAAAAAATACAGAGTTTTCTGGATATTGCAACAAAACATTTACCCTAACCCTAACCAGAATTTAAAAAATACAGAGTTTTCTGGATATTGCAACAAAACCCTAACCCTAACCAAAAGTGATAAAATACTGAGTTTTCTGGATATTGCAACAAAACATTTACCCTAACCCTAACCAGAATTTAAAAAATACAGAGTTTTCTGGATATTGCAACAAAACATTTACCCTAACCCTAACCAGAATTTAAAAAATACAGAGTTTTCTGGATATTGCAACAAAACATTTACCCTAACCCTAACCAGAATTTAAAAAATACAGAGTTTTCTGGATATTGCAACAAAACATTTACCCTAACCCTAACCAGCTTTTAAAAAATACAGAGTTTTCTGGATATTGCAACAAAACCCTAACCCTAGCCAAAAGTGATAAAATACTGAGTTTTCTAGATATTGCAACAAATCATTTACCCTAACCCTAACCAGAATTTAAAAAATACAGAGTTTTCTGGATATTGCAACAAGACCCTAACCCTAACCAAAAGTGATAAACTACTGAGTTTTCTGGATATTGCAACAAAACATTTACCCTAACCCTAACCAGAATTTAAAAAATACAGAGTTTTCTGGATATTGCAACAAAACCCTAACCCTAACCAAAAGTGATAAAATACTGAGTTTTCTGGATATTGCAACAAAACATTTACCCTAACCCTAACCAGAATTTAAAAAATACAGAGTTTTCTGGATATTGCAACAAAACATTTACCCTAACCCAAACCAGAATTTAAAAAATACAGAGTTTTCTGGATATTGCAACAAAACCCTAACCCTAACCAGAATTTAAAAAATACAGAGTTTTCTGGATATTGCAACAAAACATTTACCCTAACCCTAACCAGAATTTAAAAAATACAGAGTTTTCTGGATATTGCAACAAAACATTTACCCTAACCCTAACCAGAATTTAAAAAATACAGAGGTTTCTGGATATTGCCACAAAACATTTACCCTAACCCTAACCAGAATTTAAAAAATACAGAGTTTTCTGGATATTGCAACAAAACCCTAACCCTAACCAAAAGTGATAAAATACTGAGTTTTCTGGATATTGCAACAAAACATTTACCCTAACCCTAACCAGAATTTAAAAAATACAGAGTTTTCTGGATATTGCAACAAAATCCTAACCCTAACCAAAAGTGATAAAATACTGAGTTTTCTAGATATTGCAACAAAACCCTAACTCTAACCAAAAGTGATAAAATACTGAGTTTTCTGGATATTGCAACAAAACATTTACCCTAACCCTAACCAGAATTTAAAAAATACAGAGTTTTCTGGATATTGCAACAAAACATTTACCCTAACCCTAACCAGAATTTAAAAAATACAGAGTTTTCTGGATATTGCAACAAAACATTTACCCTAACCCTAACCAGAATTTAAAAAATACAGAGTTTTCTGGATATTGCAACAAAACATTTACCCTAACCCTAACCAGAATTTAAAAAATACAGAGTTTTCTGGATATTGCAACAAAACATTAACCCTAACCCTAACCAGAATTTAAAAAATACAGAGTTTTCTGGATATTGCAACAAAACCCTAACCCTAACCAGAATTTAAAAAATACAGAGTTTTCTGGATATTGCAACAAAACATTTACCCTAACCCTAACCAGAATTTTAAAAATACAGAGTTTTCTGGATATTGCAACAAAACATTTACCCTAACCCTAACCAGAATTTAAAAAATACAGAGTTTTCTGGATATTGCAACAAAACATTTACCCTAACCCTAACCAGAATTTAAAAAATACAGAGTTTTCTGGATATTGCAACAAAACCCTAACCCTAACCACAAGTGATAAAATACTGAGTTTTCTGGATATTGCAACAAAACATTTACCCTAACCCTAACCAGAATTTAAAAAATACAGAGTTTTCTGGATATTGCAACAAAATCCTAACCCTAACCAAAAGTGATAAAATACTGAGTTTTCTAGATATTGCAACAAAACCCTAACTCTAACCAAAAGTGATAAAATACTGAGTTTTCTGGATATTGCAACAAAACATTTACCCTAACCCTAACCAGAATTTAAAAAATACAGAGTTTTCTGGATATTGCAACAAAACATTTACCCTAACCCTAACCAGAATTTAAAAAATACAGAGTTTTCTGGATATTGCAACAAAACATTTACCCTAACCCTAACCAGCATTTAAAAAATACAGAGTTTTCTGGATATTGCAACAAAACCCTAACCCTAACCAAAAGTGATAAAATACTGAGTTTTCTGGATATTGCAACAAAACATTTACCCTAACCCTAACCAGAATTTAAAAAATACAGAGTTTTCTGGATATTGCAACAAAACCCTAACCCTAACCAAAAGTGATAAAATACTGAGTTTTCTGGATATTGCAACAAAACATTTACCCTAACCCTAACCAGAATTTAAAAAATACAGAGTTTTCTGGATATTGCAACAAAACATTTACCCTAACCCTAACCAGAATTTAAAAAATACAGAGTTTTCTGGATATTGCAACAAAACATTTACCCTAACCCTAACCAGCATTTAAAAAATACAGAGTTTTCTGGATATTGCAACAAAACCCTAACCCTAACCAAAAGTGATAAAATACTGAGTTTTCTGGATATTGCAACAAAACATTTACCCTAACCCTAACCAGAATTTAAAAAATACAGAGTTTTCTGGATATTGCAACAAAACCCTAACCCTAACCAAAAGTGATAAAATACTGAGTTTTCTGGATATTGCAACAAAACATTTACCCTAACCCTAACCAGAATTTAAAAAATACAGAGTTTTCTGGATATTGCAACAAAACATTTACCCTAACCCTAACCAGAATTTAAAAAATACAGAGTTTTCTGGATATTGCAACAAAACCCTAACCCTAACCAAAAGTGATAAAATACTGAGTTTTCTGGATATTGCAACAAAACATTTACCCTAACCCTAACCAGAATTTAAAAAATACAGAGTTTTCTGGATATTGCAACAAAACATTTACCCTAACCCTAACCAGAATTTAAAAAATACAGAGTTTTCTGGATATTGCAACAAAACATTTACCCTAACCCTAACCAGAATTTAAAAAATACAGAGTTTTCTGGATATTGCAACAAAACATTTACCCTAACCCTAACCAGCTTTTAAAAAATACAGAGTTTTCTGGATATTGCAACAAAACCCTAACCCTAGCCAAAAGTGATAAAATACTGAGTTTTCTAGATATTGCAACAAATCATTTACCCTAACCCTAACCAGAATTTAAAAAATACAGAGTTTTCTGGATATTGCAACAAGACCCTAACCCTAACCAAAAGTGATAAAATACTGAGTTTTCTGGATATTGCAACAAAACATTTACCCTAACCCTAACCAGAATTTAAAAAATACAGAGTTTTCTGGATATTGCAACAAAACCCTAACCCTAACCAAAAGTGATAAAATACTGAGTTTTCTGGATATTGCAACAAAACATTTACCCTAACCCTAACCAGAATTTAAAAAATACAGAGTTTTCTGGATATTGCAACAAAACCCTAACCCTAACCAGAATTTAAAAAATACAGAGTTTTCTGGATATTGCAACAAAACATTTACCCTAACCCTAACCAGAATTTAAAAAATACAGAGTTTTCTGGATATTGCAACAAAACCCTAACCCTAACCAAAAGTGATAAAATACTGAGTTTTCTGGATATTGCAACAAAACATTTACCCTAACCCTAACCAGAATTTAAAAAATACAGAGTTTTCTGGATATTGCAACAAAATCCTAACCCTAACCAAAAGTGATAAAATACTGAGTTTTCTAGATATTGCAACAAAACCCTAACTCTAACCAAAAGTGATAAAATACTGAGTTTTCTGGATATTGCAACAAAACATTTACCCTAACCCTAACCAGAATTTAAAAAATACAGAGTTTTCTGGATATTGCAACAAAACATTTACCCTAACCCTAACCAGAATTTAAAAAATACAGAGTTTTCTGGATATTGCAACAAAACATTTACCCTAACCCTAACCAGAATTTAAAAAATACAGAGTTTTCTGGATATTGCAACAAAACATTTACCCTAACCCTAACCAGAATTTAAAAAATACAGAGTTTTCTGGATATTGCAACAAAACATTAACCCTAACCCTAACCAGAATTTAAAAAATACAGAGTTTTCTGGATATTGCAACAAAACCCTAACCCTAACCAGAATTTAAAAAATACAGAGTTTTCTGGATATTGCAACAAAACATTTACCCTAACCCTAACCAGAATTTAAAAAATACAGAGTTTTCTGGATATTGCAACAAAACATTTACCCTAACCCTAACCAGAATTTAAAAAATACAGAGTTTTCTGGATATTGCAACAAAACATTTACCCTAACCCTAACCAGAATTTAAAAAATACAGAGTTTTCTGGATATTGCAACAAAACCCTAACCCTAACCACAAGTGATAAAATACTGAGTTTTCTGGATATTGCAACAAAACATTTACCCTAACCCTAACCAGAATTTAAAAAATACAGAGTTTTCTGGATATTGCAACAAAATCCTAACCCTAACCAAAAGTGATAAAATACTGAGTTTTCTAGATATTGCAACAAAACCCTAACTCTAACCAAAAGTGATAAAATACTGAGTTTTCTGGATATTGCAACAAAACATTTACCCTAACCCTAACCAGAATTTAAAAAATACAGAGTTTTCTGGATATTGCAACAAAACCCTAACCCTAACTAAAAGTGATAAAATACTGAGTTTTCTGGATATTGCAACAAAACATTTACCCTAACCCTAACCAGAATTTAAAAAATACAGAGTTTTCTGGATATTGCAACAAAACCCTAACCCTAACCAAAAGTGATAAAATACTGAGTTTTCTGGATATTGCAACAAAACATTTACCCTAACCCTAACCAGAATTTAAAAAATACAGAGTTTTCTGGATATTGCAACAAAACATTTACCCTAACCCTAACCAGAATTTAAAAAATACAGAGTTTTCTGGATATTGCAACAAAACCCTAACCCTAACCAAAAGTGATAAAATACTGAGTTTTCTGGATATTGCAACAAAACATTTACCCTAACCCTAACCAGAATTTAAAAAATACAGAGTTTTCTGGATATTGCAACAAAACATTTACCCTAACCCTAACCAGCATTTAAAAAATACAGAGTTTTCTGGATATTGCAACAAAACCCTAACCCTAACCAAAAGTGATAAAATACTGAGTTTTCTGGATATTGCAACAAAACATTTACCCTAACCCTAACCAGAATTTAAAAAATACAGAGTTTTCTGGATATTGCAACAAAACATTTACCCTAACCCTAACCAGAATTTAAAAAATACAGAGTTTTCTGGATATTGCAACACAACCCTAACCCTAACCAAAAGTGATAAAATACTGAGTTTTCTGGATATTGCAACAAAACATTTACCCTAACCCTAACCAGAATTTAAAAAATACAGAGTTTTCTGGATATTGCAACAAAACATTTACCCTAACCCTAACCAGCATTTAAAAAATACAGAGTTTTCTGGATATTGCAACAAAACCCTAACCCTAACCAAAAGTGATAAAATACTGAGTTTTCTGGATATTGCAACAAAACATTTACCCTAACCCTAACCAGAATTTAAAAAATACAGAGTTTTCTGGATATTGCAACAAAACATTTACCCTAACCCTAACCAGAATTTAAAAAATACAGAGTTTTCTGGATATTGCAACAAAACATTTACCCTAACCCTAACCAGAATTTAAAAAATACAGAGTTTTCTGGATATTGCAACAAAACATTTACCCTAACCCTAACCAGAATTTAAAAAATACAGAGTTTTCTGGATATTGCAACAAAACATTTACCTTAACCCTAACCAGAATTTAAAAAATACAGAGTTTTCTGGATATTGCAACAAAACATTTACCCTAACCCTAACCAGAATTTAAAAAATACAGAGTTTTCTGGATATTGCAACAAAACATTTACCCTAACCCTAACCAGCTTTTAAAAAATACAGAGTTTTCTGGATATTGCAACAAAACCCTAACCCTAGCCAAAAGTGATAAAATACTGAGTTTTCTAGATATTGCAACAAATCATTTACCCTAACCCTAACCAGAATTGAAAAAATACAGAGTTTTCTGGATATTGCAACAAGACCCTAACCCTAACCAAAAGTGATAAAATACTGAGTTTTCTGGATATTGCAACAAAACATTTACCCTAACCCTAACCAGAATTTAAAAAATACAGAGTTTTCTGGATATTGCAACAAAACCCTAACCCTAACCAAAAGTGATAAAATACTGAGTTTTCTGGATATTGCAACAAAACATTTACCCTAACCCTAACCAGAATTTAAAAAATACAGAGTTTTCTGGATATTGCAACAAAACATTTACCCTACCCCAAACCAGAATTTAAAAAATACAGAGTTTTCTGGATATTGCAACAAAACCCTAACCCTAACCAGAATTTAAAAAATACAGAGTTTTCTGGATATTGCAACAAAACATTTACCCTAACCCTAACCAGAATTTAAAAAATACAGAGTTTTCTGGATATTGCAACAAAACATTTACCCTAACCCTAACCAGAATTTAAAAAATACAGAGGTTTCTGGATATTGCCACAAAACATTTACCCTAACCCTAACCAGAATTTAAAAAATACAGAGTTTTCTGGATATTGCAACAAAACCCTAACCCTAACCAAAAGTGATAAAATACTGAGTTTTCTGGATATTGCAACAAAACATTTACCCTAACCCTAACCAGAATTTAAAAAATACAGAGTTTTCTGGATATTGCTACAAAATCCTAACCCTAACCAAAAGTGATAAAATACTGAGTTTTCTAGATATTGCAACAAAACCCTAACTCTAACCAAAAGTGATAAAATACTGAGTTTTCTGGATATTGCAACAAAACATTTACCCTAACCCTAACCAGAATTTAAAAAATACAGAGTTTTCTGGATATTGCAACAAAACCCTAACCCTAACCAAAAGTGATAAAATACTGAGTTTTCTGGATATTGCAACAAAACATTTACCCTAACCCTAACCAGAATTTAAAAAATACAGAGTTTTCTGGATATTGCAACAAAATCCTAACCCTAACCAAAAGTGATAAAATACTGAGTTTTCTAGATATTGCAACAAAACCCTAACTCTAACCAAAAGTGATAAAATACTGAGTTTTCTGGATATTGCAACAAAACATTTACCCTAACCCTAACCAGAATTTAAAAAATACAGAGTTTTCTGGATATTGCAACAAAACATTTACCCTAACCCTAACCAGAATTTAAAAAATACAGAGTTTTCTGGATATTGCAACAAAACATTTACCCTAACCCTAACCAGAATTTAAAAAATACAGAGTTTTCTGGATATTGCAACAAAACATTTACCCTAACCCTAACCAGAATTTAAAAAATACAGAGTTTTCTGGATATTGCAACAAAACATTAACCCTAACCAGAATTTAAAAAATACAGAGTTTTCTGGATATTGCAACAAAACCCTAACCCTAACCAGAATTTAAAAAATACAGAGTTTTCTGGATATTGCAACAAAACATTTACCCTAACCCTAACCAGAATTTAAAAAATACAGAGTTTTCTGGATATTGCAACAAAACATCTACCCTAACCCTAACCAGAATTTAAAAAATACAGAGTTTTCTGGATATTGCAACAAAACATTTACCCTAACCCTAACCAGAATTTAAAAAATACAGAGTTTTCTGGATATTGCAACAAAACCCTAACCCTAACCACAAGTGATAAAATACTGAGTTTTCTGGATATTGCAACAAAACATTTACCCTAACCCTAACCAGAATTTAAAAAATACAGAGTTTTCTGGATATTGCAACAAAATCCTAACCCTAACCAAAAGTGATAAAATACTGAGTTTTCTAGATATTGCAACAAAACCCTAACTCTAACCAAAAGTGATAAAATACTGAGTTTTCTGGATATTGCAACAAAACATTTACCCTAACCCTAACCAGAATTTAAAAAATACAGAGTTTTCTGGATATTGCAACAAAACCCTAACCCTAACTAAAAGTGATAAAATACTGAGTTTTCTGGATATTGCAACAAAACATTTACCCTAACCCTAACCAGAATTTAAAAAATACAGAGTTTTCTGGATATTGCAACAAAACCCTAACCCTAACCAAAAGTGATAAAATACTGAGTTTTCTGGATATTGCAACAAAACATTTACCCTAACCCTAACCAGAATTTAAAAAATACAGAGTTTTCTGGATATTGCAACAAAACATTTACCCTAACCCTAACCAGAATTTAAAAAATACAGAGTTTTCTGGATATTGCAACAAAACATTTACCCTAACCCTAACCAGCATTTAAAAAATACAGAGTTTTCTGGATATTGCAACAAAACCCTAACCCTAACCAAAAGTGATAAAATACTGAGTTTTCTGGATATTGCAACAAAACATTTACCCTAACCCTAACCAGAATTTAAAAAATACAGAGTTTTCTGGATATTGCAACAAAACCCTAACCCTAACCAAAAGTGATAAAATACTGAGTTTTCTGGATATTGCAACAAAACATTTACCCTAACCCTAACCAGAATTTAAAAAATACAGAGTTTTCTGGATATTGCAACAAAACATTTACCCTAACCCTAACCAGAATTTAAAAAATACAGAGTTTTCTGAATATAGCAACAAAACCCTAACCCTAACCAAAAGTGATAAAATACTGAGTTTTCTGGATATTGCAACAAAACATTTACCCTAACCCTAACCAGAATTTAAAAAATACAGAGTTTTCTGGATATTGCAACAAAACATTTACCCTAACCCTAACCAGAATTTAAAAAATACAGAGTTTTCTGGATATTGCAACAAAACATTTACCCTAACCCTAACCAGAATTTAAAAAATACAGAGTTTTCTGGATATTGCAACAAAACATTTACCCTAACCCTAACCAGCTTTTAAAAAATACAGAGTTTTCTGCATATTGCAACAAAACCCTAACCCTAACCAAAAGTGATAAAATACTGAGTTTTCTGGATATTGCAACAAAACATTTACCCTAACCCTAACCAGAATTTAAAAAATACAGAGTTTTCTGGATATTGCAACAAAACATTTACCCTAACCCTAACCAGAATTTAAAAAATACAGAGTTTTCTGGATATTGCAACAAAACATTTACCCTAACCCTAACCAGAATTTAAAAAATACAGAGTTTTCTGGATATTGCAACAAAACCCTAACCCTAGCCAAAAGTGATAAAATACTGAGTTTTCTAGATATTGCAACAAAACCCTAACCCTAACCAAAAGTGATAAAATACAGAGTTTTCTGGATATTGCAACAAAACCCTAACCCTAACCAAAAGTGATAAAATACAGAGTTTTCTGGATATTGCAACAAAACCCTAACCCTAACCAAAAGTGATAAAATACTGAGTTTTTTAGATATTGCAACAAAACCCTAACTCTAGCCAAAAGTGATAGAATACAGAGTTTTCTGGATATTGCAACAAAACCCTTACCCTAACCAAAAGTAATAAAATACAGAGTTTTATTGATATTGCAACAAAACCCTAACCTCAGCCAAAAGTGATAAAATACTGAGTTTTCTGGATATTGTACCAAAACCCTTACCCTAACCAAAAGTGATAAAATACAGAGTTTTCTGGATATTGCAACAAAACCCTTACCCTAACCAAAAGTGATAAAATACAGAGTTTTCTGGATATTGCAACCAAACCCTAACCCTAACCAAAAGTGATAAAATACAGAGTTTTCTGGATATTGCAACAAAACCCTAACCCTAACCAAAAGTGATAAAATACTGAGTTTTCTAGATATTGCAACAAAACATTTACCCTAACCCTAACCAGAATTTAAAAAATACAGAGTTTTCTGGATATTGCAACAAAACCCTAACCCTAACCAAAAGTGATAAAATACTGAGTTTTCTGGATATTGCAACAAAACATTTACCCTAACCCTAACCAGAATTTAAAAAATACAGAGTTTTCTGGATATTGCAACAAAACATTTACCCTAACCGTAACCAGAATTTAAAAAACACAGAGTTTTCTGGATATTGCAACAAAACCCTAACCCTAACCAAAAGTGATAAAATACTAAGTTTTCTGGATATTGCAACAAAACCCTAACCCTAACCAGAATTTAAAAAATACAGAGTTTTCTGGATATTGCAACAAATCCCTAACCCTAACCAGAATTTAAAAAATACAGAGTTTTCTGGATATTGCAACAAAACATTTACCCTAACCCTAACCAGAATTTAAAAAATACAGAGTTTTCTGGATATTGCAACAAAACCCTAACCCTAACCAAAAGTGATAAAATACTGAGTTTTCTGGATATTGCAACAAAACAGTTACACTAACCCTAACCAGAATTTAAAAAATACAGAGTTTTCTGGATATTGCAACAAAACATATACCTTAACCCTAACCAGAATTTAAAAAATACAGAGTTTTCTGGATATTGCAACAAAACATTTACCCTAACCCTAACCAGAATTTAAAAAATACAGAGTTTTCTGGATATTGCAACAAAACATTTATCCTAACCGTAACCAGAATTTAAAAAATACAGAGTTTTCTGGATATTGCAACAAAACCCTAACCCTAACCAAAAGTGATAAAATACTGAGTTTTCTGGATATTGCAACAAAACATTTACCCTAACCCTAACACGAATTTAAAAAATACAGAGTTTTCTGGATATTGCAACAAAACATTTACCCTAACCCTAACCAGAATTTAAAAAATACAGAGTTTTCTGGATATTGCAACAAAACATTTACCCTAACCCTAACCAGAATTTAAAAAATACAGAGTTTTCTGGATATTGCAACAAAACCCTAACACTAACCAAAAGTGATAAAATACTGAGTTTTCTGGATAATGCAACAAAACATTTACCCTAACCCTAACCAGAATTTAAAAAATACAGAGTTTTCTGGATATTGCAACAAAACCCTAACCCTAACCAAAAGTGATAAAATACAGAGTTATCTGGATATTGCAACAAAACCCTAACCCTAACCAAAAGTGATAAAACACAGAGTTTTCTGGATATTGCAACAAAACCCTAACCCTAACCAAAAGTG
Source organism: Sepiola atlantica (assembly GCA_963556195.1). Classification (NCBI taxonomy): domain Eukaryota; kingdom Metazoa; phylum Mollusca; class Cephalopoda; order Sepiida; family Sepiolidae; genus Sepiola; species Sepiola atlantica. The sequence goes on along the minus strand of CAUVYP010000088.1, from coordinate 378,955 downwards.
ATAAAATACTAAGTTTTCTGGATATTGCAACAAAACCCTAACCCTAACCAGAATTTAAAAAATACAGAGTTTTCTGGATATTGCAACAAATCCATAACCCTAACCAGAATTTAAAAAATACAGAGTTTTCTGGATATTGCAACAAAACATTTACCCTAACCCTAACCAGAATTTAAAAAATACAGAGTTTTCTAGATATTGCAACAAAACATTTACCCTAACCCTAACCAGCATTTAAAAAATACAGAGTTTTCTGGATATTGCAACCAAACCCTAACCCTAACCAAAAGTGATAAAATACAGAGTTTTCTGGATATTGCAACAAAACCCTAACCCTAACCAGAATTTAAAAAATACAGAGTTTTCTGGATATTGCAACAAAACATTTACCCTAACCCTAACCAGAATTTAAAAAATACAGAGTTTTCTGGATATTGCAACAAAACATCTACCCTAACCCTAACCAGAATTTAAAAAATACAGAGTTTTCTGGATATTGCAACAAAACATTTACCCTAACCCTAACCAGAATTTAAAAAATACAGAGTTTTCTGGATATTGCAACAAAACCCTAACCCTAACCACAAGTGATAAAATACTGAGTTTTCTGGATATTGCAACAAAACATTTACCCTAACCCTAACCAGAATTTAAAAAATACAGAGTTTTCTGGATATTGCAACAAAATCCTAACCCTAACCAAAAGTGATAAAATACTGAGTTTTCTAGATATTGCAACAAAACCCTAACTCTAACCAAAAGTGATAAAATACTGAGTTTTCTGGATATTGCAACAAAACATTTACCCTAACCCTAACCAGAATTTAAAAAATACAGAGTTTTCTGGATATTGCAACAAAACCCTAACCCTAACTAAAAGTGATAAAATACTGAGTTTTCTGGATATTGCAACAAAACATTTACCCTAACCCTAACCAGAATTTAAAAAATACAGAGTTTTCTGGATATTGCAACAAAACCCTAACCCTAACCAAAAGTGATAAAATACTGAGTTTTCTGGATATTGCAACAAAACATTTACCCTAACCCTAACCAGAATTTAAAAAATACAGAGTTTTCTGGATATTGCAACAAAACATTTACCCTAACCCTAACCAGAATTTAAAAAATACAGAGTTTTCTGGATATTGCAACAAAACATTTACCCTAACCCTAACCAGAATTTAAAAAATACAGAGTTTTCTGGATATTGCAACAAAACCCTAACCCTAACTAAAAGTGATAAAATACTGAGTTTTCTGGATATTGCAACAAAACATTTACCCTAACCCTAACCAGAATTTAAAAAATACAGAGTTTTCTGGATATTGCAACAAAACCCTAACCCTAACTAAAAGTGATAAAATACTGAGTTTTCTGGATATTGCAACAAAACATTTACCCTAACCCTAACCAGAATTTAAAAAATACAGAGTTTTCTGGATATTGCAACAAAACCCTAACCCTAACCAAAAGTGATAAAATACTGAGTTTTCTGGATATTGCAACAAAACATTTACCCTAACCCTAACCAGAATTTAAAAAATACAGAGTTTTCTGGATATTGCAACAAAACATTTACCCTAACCCTAACCAGAATTTAAAAAATACAGAGTTTTCTGGATATTGCAACAAAACCCTAACCCTAACCAAAAGTGATAAAATACTGAGTTTTCTGGATATTGCAACAAAACATTTACCCTAACCCTAACCAGAATTTAAAAAATACAGAGTTTTCTGGATATTGCAACAAAACCCTAACCCTAACCAAAAGTGATAAAATACTGAGTTTTCTGGATATTGCAACAAAACATTTACCCTAACCCTAACCAGAATTTAAAAAATACAGAGTTTTCTGGATATTGCAACAAAACATTTACCCTAACCCTAACCAGAATTTAAAAAATACAGAGTTTTCTGAATATAGCAACAAAACCCTAACCCTAACCAAAAGTGATAAAATACTGAGTTTTCTGGATATTGCAACAAAACATTTACCCTAACCCTAACCAGAATTTAAAAAATACAGAGTTTTCTGGATATTGCAACAAAACATTTACCCTAACCCTAACCAGAATTTAAAAAATACAGAGTTTTCTGGATATTGCAACAAAACATTTACCCTAACCCTAACCAGAATTTAAAAAATACAGAGTTTTCTGGATATTGCAACAAAACATTTACCCTAACCCTAACCAGCTTTTAAAAAATACAGAGTTTTCTGCATATTGCAACAAAACCCTAACCCTAACCAAAAGTGATAAAATACTGAGTTTTCTGGATATTGCAACAAAACATTTACCCTAACCCTAACCAGAATTTAAAAAATACAGAGTTTTCTGGATATTGCAACAAAACATTTACCCTAACCCTAACCAGAATTTAAAAAATACAGAGTTTTCTGGATATTGCAACAAAACATTTACCCTAACCCTAACCAGAATTTAAAAAATACAGAGTTTTCTGGATATTGCAACAAAACCCTAACCCTAGCCAAAAGTGATAAAATACTGAGTTTTCTAGATATTGCAACAAAACCCTAACCCTAACCAAAAGTGATAAAATACAGAGTTTTCTGGATATTGCAACAAAACCCTAACCCTAACCAAAAGTGATAAAATACAGAGTTTTCTGGATATTGCAACAAAACCCTAACCCTAACCAAAAGTGATAAAATACTGAGTTTTTTAGATATTGCAACAAAACCCTAACTCTAGCCAAAAGTGATAGAATACAGAGTTTTCTGGATATTGCAACAAAACCCTTACCCTAACCAAAAGTGATAAAATACAGAGTTTTATTGATATTGCAACAAAACCCTAACCTCAGCCAAAAGTGATAAAATACTGAGTTTTCTGGATATTGTACCAAAACCCTTACCCTAACCAAAAGTGATAAAATACAGAGTTTTCTGGATATTGCAACAAAACCCTTACCCTAACCAAAAGTGATAAAATACAGAGTTTTCTGGATATTGCAACCAAACCCTAACCCTAACCAAAAGTGATAAAATACAGAGTTTTCTGGATATTGCAACAAAACCCTAACCCTAACCAAAAGTGATAAAATACTGAGTTTTCTAGATATTGCAACAAAACATTTACCCTAACCCTAACCAGAATTTAAAAAATACAGAGTTTTCTGGATATTGCAACAAAACCCTAACCCTAACCAAAAGTGATAAAATACTGAGTTTTCTGGATATTGCAACAAAACATTTACCCTAACCCTAACCAGAATTTAAAAAATACAGAGTTTTCTGGATATTGCAACAAAACATTTACCCTAACCGTAACCAGAATTTAAAAAACACAGAGTTTTCTGGATATTGCAACAAAACCCTAACCCTAACCAAAAGTGATAAAATACTAAGTTTTCTGGATATTGCAACAAAACCCTAACCCTAACCAGAATTTAAAAAATACAGAGTTTTCTGGATATTGCAACAAATCCCTAACCCTAACCAGAATTTAAAAAATACAGAGTTTTCTGGATATTGCAACAAAACATTTACCCTAACCCTAACCAGAATTTAAAAAATACAGAGTTTTCTGGATATTGCAACAAAACCCTAACCCTAACCAAAAGTGATAAAATACTGAGTTTTCTGGATATTGCAACAAAACAGTTACCCTAACCCTAACCAGAATTTAAAAAATACAGAGTTTTCTGGATATTGCAACAAAACATTTACCTTAACCCTAACCAGAATTTAAAAAATACAGAGTTTTCTGGATATTGCAACAAAACATTTACCCTAACCCTAACCAGAATTTAAAAAATACAGAGTTTTCTGGATATTGCAACAAAACATTTATCCTAACCGTAACCAGAATTTAAAAAATACAGAGTTTTCTGGATATTGCAACAAAACCCTAACCCTAACCAAAAGTGATAAAATACTGAGTTTTCTGGATATTGCAACAAAACATTTACCCTAACCCTAACACGAATTTAAAAAATACAGAGTTTTCTGGATATTGCAACAAAACATTTACCCTAACCCTAACCAGAATTTAAAAAATACAGAGTTTTCTGGATATTGCAACAAAACATTTACCCTAACCCTAACCAGAATTTAAAAAATACAGAGTTTTCTGGATATTGCAACAAAACCCTAACACTAACCAAAAGTGATAAAATACTGAGTTTTCTGGATAATGCAACAAAACATTTACCCTAACCCTAACCAGAATTTAAAAAATACAGAGTTTTCTGGATATTGCAACAAAACCCTAACCCTAACCAAAAGTGATAAAATACAGAGTTATCTGGATATTGCAACAAAACCCTAACCCTAACCAAAAGTGATAAAACACAGAGTTTTCTGGATATTGCAACAAAACCCTAACCCTAACCAAAAGTGATAAAATACTAAGTTTTCTGGATATTGCAACAAAACCCTAACCCTAACCAGAATTTAAAAAATACAGAGTTTTCTGGATATTGCAACAAATCCATAACCCTAACCAGAATTTAAAAAATACAGAGTTTTCTGGATATTGCAACAAAACATTTACCCTAACCCTAACCAGAATTTAAAAAATACAGAGTTTTCTAGATATTGCAACAAAACATTTACCCTAACCCTAACCAGCATTTAAAAAATACAGAGTTTTCTGGATATTGCAACCAAACCCTAACCCTAACCAAAAGTGATAAAATACAGAGTTTTCTGGATATTGCAACAAAACCCTAACCCTAGCCAAAAGTGATAAAATACTGAGTTTTCTGGATATTGCAACAAAACCCTAACCCTAACCAAAAGTGATAAAATACAGAGTTTTCTAGATATTGCAACAAAACATTTACCCTAACCCTAACCAGAATTTAAAAAATACAGAGTTTTCTGGATATTGCAACAAAACCCTAACCCTAACCAAAAGTGATAAAATACTGAGTTTTCTGGATATTGCAACAAAACATTTACCCTAACCCTAACCAGAATTTGAAAAATACAGAGTTTTCTGGATATTGCAACAAAACATTTACCCTAACCCTAACCAGAATTTAAAAAATACAGAGTTTTCTGGATATTGCAACAAAACATTTACCCTAACCCTAACCAGAATTTAAAAAATACAGAGTTTTCTAGATATTGCAACAAAATCCTAACCCTAACCAAAAGTGATAAAATACTGAGTTTTCTGGATATTGCAACAAAACATTTACCCTAACCCTAACCAGAATTTAAAAAATACAGAGTTTTCTGGATATTGCAACAAAACATTTACCCTAACCCTAACCAGAATTTAAAAAATACAGAGTTTTTTGGATATTGCAACAAAATCCTAACCCTAACCAAAAGTGATAAAATACTGAGTTTTCTGGATATTGCAACAAAACATTTACCCTAACCCTAACCAGAATTTAAAAAATACAGAGTTTTCTGGATATTGCAACAAAATCTTAACCCTAACCAAAAGTGATAAAATACTGAGTTTTCTGGATATTGCAACAAAACATTTACCCTAACCCTAACCAGAATTTAAAAAATACTGAGTTTTCTGGATATTGCAACAAAACATTTACCCTAACCCTAACCAGAATTTAAAAAATACAGAGTTTTCTGGATATTGCAACAAAACCCTAACCCTAACCAAAAGTGATAAAATACTGAGTTTTCTGGATATTGCAACAAAACATTTACCCTAACCCTAACCAGAATTTAAAAAATACAGAGTTTTCTGGATATTGCAACAAAATCCTAACCCTAACCAGAATTTAAAAAATACAGAGTTTTCTGGATATTGCAACAAAACATTTACCCTAACCCTAACCAGAATTTAAAAAATACAGAGTTTTCTGGATATTGCAACAAAACCCTAACCCTAACCAAAAGTGATAAAATACTGAGTTTTCTGGATATTGCAACAAAACATTTACCCTAACCCTAACCAGAATTTAAAAAATACAGAGTTTTCTGGATATTGCAACAAAACATTTACCCTAACCCTAACCAGAATTTAAAAAATACAGAGTTTGTTGGATATTGCAACAAAATCCTAACCCTAACCAAAAGTGATAAAATACTGAGTTTTCTGGATATTGCAACAAAACATTTAACTTAACCCTAACCAGAATTTAAAAAATACAGAGTTTTCTGGATATTGCAACAAAATGCTAACCCTAACCAAAAGTGATAAAATACTGAGTTTTCTGGATATTGCAACAAAACATTTACCCTAACCCTAACCAGAATTTAAAAAATACAGAGTTTTCTGGATATTGCAACAAAACATTTACCCTAACCCTAACCAGAATTTAAAAAATACAGAGTTTGTTGGATATTGCAACAAAATGCTAACCCTAACCAAAAGTGATAAAATACTGAGTTTTCTGGATAATGCAACAAAACATTTACCCTAACCCTAACCAGAATTTAAAAAATACAGAGTTTTCTAGATATTGCAACAAAACCCTAACCCTAACCAAAAGTGATAAAATACAGAGTTTTCTGGATATTGCAACAAAACCCTAACCCTAGCCAAAAGTGATAACATACTGAGTTTTCTAGATATTGCAACAAAACCCTAACTCTAGCCAAAAGTGATAGAATACAGAGTTTTCTGGATATTGCAACAAAACCCTTACCCTAACCAAAAGTGATAAAATACAGAGTTTTATGGATATTGCAACAAAACCCTAACCTCAGCCAAAAGTGATAAAATACTGAGTTTTCTGGATATTGCAACAAAACCCTTACCCTAACCAAAAGTGATAAAATACTGAGTTTTCTGGATATTGCAACAAAACATTTACCCTAACCCTAACCAGAATTTAAAAAATACAGAGTTTTCTGGATATTGCAACAAAACATTTACCCTAACCCTAACCAGAATTTAAAAAATACAGAGTTTTCTGGATATTGCAACAAAACATTTACCCTAACCCTAACCAGAATTTAAAAAATACAGAGTTTTCTGGATATTGCAACAAAACATTTACCCTAACCCTAACCAGAATTAAAAAAATACAGAGTTTTCTGGATATTGCAACAAAACCCTAACCCTAACCAAAAGTGATCAAATACTGAGTTTTCTGGATATTGCAACAAAACATTTACCCTAACCCTAACCAGAATTTAAAAAATACAGAGTTTTCTGGATATTGCAACAAAACCCTAACCCTAACCAAAAGTGAAAAAATACAGAGTTTTCTGGATATTGCAACAAAACATTTACCCTAACCCTAACCAGAATTTAAAAAATACAGAGTTTTCTGGATATTGCAACAAAACCCTAACCCTAACCAAAAGTGATAAAATACTGAGTTTTCTGGATATTGCAACAAAACATTTACCCTAACCCTAACCAAAAGTGATAAACTACTGAGTTTTCTGGATATTGCAACAAAACATTTACCCTAACCCTAACCAGAATTTAAAAAATACAGAGTTTTCTGGATATTGCAACAAAACATTTACCCTAACCCTAACCAGAATTTAAAACATACACAGTTTTCTGGATATTGCAACAAAACATTTACCCTAACCAGAATTTAAAAAATACAGAGTTTTCTGGATATTGCAACAAAACCCTAACCCTAACCAAAAGTGATAAAATACAGAGTTTTCTGGATATTGCAACAAAACATTAACCCTAACCCTAACCAGAATTTAAAAAATACAGAGTTTTCTGGATATTGCAACAAAACCCTAACCCTAACCAAAAGTGATAAAATACTGAGTTTTCTGGATATTGCAACAAAACCCTAACCCTAACCCTTACCTTAACCATAATTTAAAAAATACAGAGTTTTCTGGATATTGCAACAAAACATTTACCCTAACCCTAACCAGAATTTAAAAAATACAGAGTTTTCTGGATATTGCAACAAAATATTTACCCTAACCCTAACTAGAATTTAAAAAATACAGAGTTTTCTGGATATTGCAACAAAACATTTACCCTAACCCTAACCAGAATTTAAAAAATACAGAGTTTACTGGATATTGCAACAAAACATTTACCCTAACTCTAACCATAATTTAAAAAATACAGAGTTTTCTGGATATTGCAACAAAACATTTACCCTAACCCTAACCATAATTTAAAAAATACAGAGTTTTCTGGATATTGCAACAAAACATTTACCCTAACCCTAACCAGAATTTAAAAAATACAGAGTTTTCTGGATATTGCAACAAAACATTTACCCTAACCCTAACCAGAATTTTAAAAATACAGAGTTTTCTGGATATTGCAACAAAACATTTACCCTAACCCTAACCAGAATTTAAAAAATACAGAGTTTTATGGATATTGCCACAAAACATTTACCCTAACCCTAACCAGAATTTAAAAAATACAGAGTTTTCTGGATATTGCAACAAAACATTTACCCTAACCCTAACCAGAATTTAAAAAATACAGAGTTTTCTGGATATTGCAACAAAACATTTACCCTAACCCTAACCAGAATTTAAAAAATACAGAGTTTTCTGGATATTGCAACAAAACATTTACCCTAACCCTAACCAGAATTTAAAAAATACAGAGTTGTCTGGATATTGCAACAAAACATTTACCCTAACCCTAACCAGAATTTAAATAAATACAGAGTTTTCTGGATATTGCAACAAAACATTTGCCCTAACCCTAACCAGAATTTAAAAAATACAGAGTTTTCTGGATATTGCAACAAAACATTTACCCTAACCCTAACCAGAATTTAAAAAATACAGAGTTTTCTGGATATTGCAACAAAACATTTACCCTAACCCTAACCAGAATTTAAAAAATACAGAGTTTTCTGGATATTGCAACAAAACATTTACCCTAACCCTAACCAGAATTTAAAAAATACAGAGTTTTCTGGATATTGCAACAAAACATTTACCCTAACCCTAACCAGAATTTAAAAAATACAGAGTTTTCTGGATATTGCAACAAAACATTTACCCTAACCCTAACCAGAATTTAAAAAATACAGAGTTTTCTGGATATTGCAACAAAACATTTACCCTAACCCTAACCAGAATTTTAAAAAATACAGAGTTTTCTGGATATTGCAACAAAACATTTGCCCTAACCCTAACCAGAATTTAAAAAATACAGAGTTTTCTGGATATTGCAACAAAACATTTACCCTAACCCTAACCAGAATTTAAAAAATACAGAGTTTTCTGGATATTGCAACACAACCGTAACCCTAACCAAAAGTGATAAAATACTGAGTTTTCTGGATATTGCAACAAAACATTTACCCTAACCCTAACCAGAATTAAAAAAATACAGAGTTTTCTGGATATTGCAACAAAACTCTAACCCTAACCAAAAGTGATAAAATACAGAGTTTTCTGGATATTGCAACAAAACTCTAACCCTAACCAAAAGTGATAAAATACAGAGTTTTCTGGATATTGCAACAAAACCCTAACCCTAACCAAAAGTGATAAAATACTGAGTTTTCTGGATATTGCAACAAAACTCTAACCCTAACCAAAAGTGATAAAATACAGAGTTTTCTGGATATTGCAACAAAACCCTAACCCTAACCAAAAGTGATAAAATACTGAGTTTTCTGGATATTGCAACAAAAACCTAACCCTAACCCTTACCCTAACCAGAATTTAAAAAATACAGAGTTTTCTGGATATTGCAACAAAACCCTAACCCTAACCCTTACCCTAACCAGAATTTAAAAAATACAGTTTTCTGGATATTGCAACAAAACATTAACCCTTACCCTAACCAGAATTTAAAAAATACAGAGTTTTCTGGATATTGCAACAAAACCCTAACCCTAACCAAAAGTGATAAAATACTGAGTTTTCTGGATATTGCAACAAAACCCTAACCCTAACCCTTACCCTAACCAGAATTTAAAAAATACAGAGTTTTCTGGATATTGCAACAAAACCCTAACCCTAACCAAAAGTGATAAAATACTGAGTTTTCTGGATATTGCAACAAAACCCTAACCCTAACCCTTACCCTAACCAGAATTTAAAAAATACAGAGTTTTCTGGATATTGCAACAAAACCCTAACCCTAACCAAAAGTGATAAAATACTGAGTTTTCTGGATATTGCAACAAAACATTTACCCTAACCCTAACCAGAATTTAAAAAATACAGAGGTTTCTGGATATTGCAACAAAACATTTACCCTAACCCTAACCAGAATTTAAAAAATACAGAGTTTTCTGGATATTGCAACAAAACCCTAACCCTAACCAAAAGTGATAAAATACTGAGTTTTCTGGATATTGCAACAAAACCCTAACCCTAACCCTTACCCTAACCAGAATTTAAAAAATACAGAGTTTTCTGGATATTGCAACAAAAACCTAACCCTAACCAAAAGTGATAAAATACTGAGTTTTCTGGATATTGCAACAAAAACCTAACCATAACCCTTACCCTAACCAGAATTTAAAAAATACAGAGTTTTCTGGATATTGCAACAAAACCCTAACCCTAACCCTTACCCTAACCAGAATTTAAAAAATACAGAGTTTTCTGGATATTGCAACAAAACATTAACCCTTACCCTAACCAGAATTTAAAAAATACAGAGTTTTCTGGATATTGCAACAAAACCCTAACCCTAACCAAAAGTGATAAAATACTGAGTTTTCTGGATATTGCAACAAAACCCTAACCCTAACCCTTACCCTAACCAGAATTTAACAAATACAGAGTTTTCTGGATATTGCAACAAAACCCTAACCCTTACCAAAAGTGATAAAATACTGAGTTTTCTGGATATTGCAACAAAACATTTACCCTAACCCTAACCAGAATTTAAAAAATACAGAGTTTTCTGGATATTGCAACAAAACATTTACCCTAACCCTAACCAGAATTTAAAAAATACAGAGTTTACTGGATATTGCAACAAATCATTTACCCTAACCCTAACCAGAATTTAAAAAATACAGAGTTTTCTGGATATTGCAACAAAACATTTACCCTAACCCTAACCAGAATTTAAAAAATACAGAGTTTTCTGGATATTGCAACAAAACATTTACCCTAACCCTAACCAGAATTTAAAAAATACAGAGTTTTCTGGATATTGCAACAAAACATTTACCCTAACCCTAACCAGAATTTAAAAAATACAGAGTTTTCTGGATATTGCAACAAAACATTTACCCTAACCCTAACCAGAATTTAAAAAATACAGAGTTTTCTGGATATTGCAACAAAACATTTACCCTAACCCTAACCAGAATTTAAAAAATACAGAGTTTTCTGGATATTGCAACAAAACCCTAACCCTAACCAAAAGTGATAAAATACTGAGTTTTCTGGATATTGCAACAAAACCCTAACCCTAACCCTTACCCTAACCATAATTTAAAAAATACAGAGTTTTCTGGATATTGCAACAAAACATTTACCCTAACCCTAACCAGAATTTAAAAAATACAGAGTTTTCTGGATATTGCAACAAAACATTTACCCTAACCCTAACCAGAATTTAAAAAATACAGAGTTTTCTGGATATTGCAACAAAACATTTACCCTAACCCTAACCAGAATTTAAAAAATACAGAGTTTTCTGGATATTGCAACAAAATCCTAACCCTAACCAAAAGTGATAAAATACTGAGTTTTCTGGATATTGCAACAAAACATTTACCCTAACCCTAACCAGAATTTAAAAAATACAGAGTTTTCTGGATATTGCAACAAAACCCTAACCCTAACCAAAAGTGATAAAATACTGAGTTTTCTGGATAATGCAACAAAACATTTACCCTAACCCTAACCAGAATTTAAAAAATACAGAGTTTTCTAGATATTGCAACAAAACCCTAACCCTAACCAAAAGTGATAAAATACAGAGTTTTCTGGATATTGCAACAAAACCCTAACCCTAACCAAAAGTGATAAAATACAGAGTTTTCTGGATATTGCAACAAAACCCGTACCCTAGCCAAAAGTGATAACATACTGAGTTTTCTAGATATTGCAACAAAACCCTAACTCTAGCCAAAAGTGATAGAATACAGAGTTTTCTGGATATTGCAACAAAACCCTTACCCTAACCAAAAGTGATAAAATACAGAGTTTTATGGATATTGCAACAAAACCCTAACCTCAGCCAAAAGTGATAAAATACTGAGTTTTCTGGATATTGCAACAAAACCCTTACCCTAACCAAAAGTGATAAAATACTGAGTTTTCTGGATATTGCAACAAAACATTTACCCTAACCCTAACCAGAATTTAAAAAATACAGAGTTTTCTGGATATTGCAACAAAACATTTACCCTAACCCTAACCAGAATTTAAAAAATACAGAGTTTTCTGGATATTGCAACAAAACATTTACCCTAACCCTAACCAGAATTTAAAAAATACAGAGTTTTCTGGATATTGCAACAAAACATTTACCCTAACCCTAACCAGAATTTAAAAAATACAGAGTTTTCTGGATATTGCAACAAAACATTTACCCTAACCCTAACCAGAATTAAAAAAATAAAGAGTTTTCTGGATATTGCAACAAAACCCTAACCCTAACCAAAAGTGATCAAATACTGAGTTTTCTGGATATTGCAACAAAACATTTACCCTAACCCTAACCAGAATTTAAAAAATACAGAGTTTTCTGGATATTGCAACAAAACCCTAACCCTAACCAAAAGTGAAAAAATACAGAGTTTTCTGGATATTGCAACAAAACATTTACCCTAACCCTAACCAGAATTTAAAAAATACAGAGTTTTCTGGATATTGCAACAAAACCCTAACCCTAACCAAAAGTGATAAAATACTGAGTTTTCTGGATATTGCAACAAAACATTTACCCTAACCCTAACCAAAAGTGATAAACTACTGAGTTTTCTGGATATTGCAACAAAACATTTACCCTAACCCTAACCAGAATTTAAAAAATACAGAGTTTTCTGGATATTGCAACAAAACATTTACCCTAACCCTAACCAGAATTTAAAACATACACAGTTTTCTGGATATTGCAACAAAACATTTACCCTAACCAGAATTTAAAAAATACAGAGTTTTCTGGATATTGCAACAAAACCCTAAGCCTAACTAAAAGTGGTAAAATACTGAGTTTTCTGGATATTGCAACAAAACATTTACCCTAACCCTAACCAGAATTTAAAAAATACAGAGTTTTTTGGATATTGCAACAAAATCCTAACCCTAACCAAAAGTGATAAAATACTGAGTTTTCTGGATATTGCAACAAAACATTTACCCTAACCCTAACCAGAATTTAAAAAATACAGAGTTTTCTGGATATTGCAACAAAATCCTAACCCTAACCAAAAGTGATAAAATACTGAGTTTTCTGGATATTGCAACAAAACATTTACCCTAACCCTAACCAGAATTTAAAAAATACAGAGTTTTCTGGATATTGCAACAAAACATTTACCCTAACCCTAACCAGAATTTAAAAAATACAGAGTTTTCTGGATATTGCAACAAAACATTTACCCTAACCCTAACCAGAATTTAAAAAATACAGAGTTTTCTGGATATTGCAACAAAACATTTACCCTAACCCTAACCAGAATTTAAAAAATACAGAGTTTTCTAGATATTGCAACAAAACCCTAACCCTAACCAAAAGTGATAAAATACAGAGTTTTCTGGATATTGCAACAAAACCCTAACCCTAACCAAAAGTGATAAAATACAGAGTTTTCTGGATATTGCAACAAAACCCTAACCCTAGCCAAAAGTGATAACATACTGAGTTTTCTAGATATTGCAACAAAACCCTAACTCTAGCCAAAAGTGATAGAATACAGAGTTTTCTGGATATTGCAACAAAACCCTTACCCTAACCAAAAGTGATAAAATACAGAGTTTTATGGATATTGCAACAAAACCCTAACCTCAGCCAAAAGTGATAAAATACTGAGTTTTCTGGATATTGCAACAAAACCCTTACCCTAACCAAAAGTGATAAAATACTGAGTTTTCTGGATATTGCAACAAAACATTTACCCTAACCCTAACCAGAATTTAAAAAATACAGAGTTTTCTGGATATTGCAACAAAACATTTACCCTAACCCTAACCAGAATTTAAAAAATACAGAGTTTTCTGGATATTGCAACAAAACATTTACCCTAACCCTAACCAGAATTTAAAAAATACAGAGTTTTCTGGATATTGCAACAAAACATTTACCCTAACCATAACCAGAATTTAAAAAATACAGAGTTTTCTGGATATTGCAACAAAACATTTACCCTAACCCTAACCAGAATTAAAAAAATAAAGAGTTTTCCGGATATTGCAACAAAACCCTAACCCTAACCAAAAGTGATCAAATACTGAGTTTTCTGGATATTGCAACAAAACATTTACCCTAACCCTAACCAGAATTTAAAAAATACAGAGTTTTCTGGATATTGCAACAAAACCCTAACCCTAACCAAAAGTGAAAAAATACAGAGTTTTCTGGATATTGCAACAAAACATTTACCCTAACCCTAACCAGAATTTAAAAAATACAGAGTTTTCTGGATATTGCAACAAAACCCTAACCCTAACCAAAAGTGATAAAATACTGAGTTTTCTGGATATTGCAACAAAACCCTAACCCTAACCCTAACCAAAAGTGATAAACTACTGAGTTTTCTGGATATTGCAACAAAACATTTACCCTAACCCTAACCAGAATTTAAAAAATACAGAGTTTTCTGGATATTGCAACAAAACATTTACCCTAACCCTAACCAGAATTTAAAACATACACAGTTTTCTGGATATTGCAACAAAACATTTACCCTAACCAGAATTTAAAAAATACAGAGTTTTCTGGATATTGCAACAAAACCCTAAGCCTAACTAAAAGTGGTAAAATACTGAGTTTTCTGGATATTGCAACAAAACATTTACCCTAACCCTAACCAGAATTTAAAAAATACAGAGTTTTCTGGATATTGCAACAAAACCCTAACCCTAACCAAAAGTGATAAAATACAGAGTTTTCTGGATATTGCAACAAAACATTAACCCTAACCCTAACCAGAATTTAAAAAATACAGAGTTTTCTGGATATTGCAACAAAACCCTAACCCTAACCAAAAGTGATAAAATACTGAGTTTTCTGGATATTGCAACAAAACCCTAACCCTAACCCTTACCTTAACCATAATTTAAAAAATACAGAGTTTTCTGGATATTGCAACAAAACATTTACCCTAACCCTAACCAGAATTTAAAAAATACAGAGTTTTCTGGATATTGCAACAAAATATTTACCCTAACCCTAACTAGAATTTAAAAAATACAGAGTTTTCTGGATATTGCAACAAAACATTTACCCTAACCCTAACCAGAATTTAAAAAATACAGAGTTTACTGGATATTGCAACAAAACATTTACCCTAACCCTAACCAGAATTTAAAAAATACAGAGTTTTCTGGATATTGCAACAAAACATTTACCCTAACCCTAACCAGAATTTAAAAAATACAGAGTTTTCTGGATATTGCAACAAAACATTTACCCTAACCCTAACCAGAATTTTAAAAATACAGAGTTTTCTGGATATTGCAACAAAACATTTACCCTAACCCTAACCAGAATTTAAAAAATACAGAGTTTTCTGGATATTGCAACAAAACATTTACCCTAACCCTAACCAGAATTTAAAAAATACAGAGTTTTCTGGATATTGCAACAAAACCCTAACCCTAACCAAAAGTGATAAAATACTGAGTTTTCTGGATATTGCAACAAAACCCTAACCCTAACCCTTACCCTAACCATAATTTAAAAAATACAGAGTTTTCTGGATATTGCAACAAAACATTTACCCTAACCCTAACCATAATTTAAAAAATACAGAGTTTTCTGGATATTGCAACAAAACATTTACCCTAACCCTAACAAGAATTTAAAAAATACAGAGTTTTCTGGATATTGCAACAAAACATTTACCCTAACCCTAACCAGAATTTTAAAAATACAGAGTTTTCTGGATATTGCAACAAAACATTTACCTTAACCCTAACAAGAATTAAAAAAATACAGAGTTTTCTGGATATTGCAACAAAACATTTACCCTAACCCTAACCAGAATTTAAAAAATACAGAGTTTTCTGGATATTGCAACAAAACATTTACCCTAACCCTAACCAGAATTTAATAAATACAGAGTTTTCTGGATATTGCAACAAAACATTTACCCTAACCCTAACAAGAATTAAAAAAATACAGAGTTTTCTGGATATTGCAACAAAACATTTACCCTAATCCTAACAAGAATTTAAAAAATACAGAGTTTTCTGGATATTGCAACAAAACATTTACCCTAACCCTAACCAGAATTTAAAAAATACAGAGTTTTCTGGATATTGCAACAAAACATTTACCTTAACCCTAACAAGAATTAAAAAAATACAGAGTTTTCTGGATATTGCAACAAAACATTTACCCTAACCCTAACCAGAATTTAAAAAATACAGAGTTTTCTGGATATTGCAACAAAACATTTACCCTTACCCTAACCAGAATTTAAAAAATACAGAGTTTTCTGGATATTGCAACAAAACATTTACCCTAACCCTAACCAGAATTTAAAAAATACAGAGTTTTCTGGATATTGCAACAAAACATTTACCCTAACCCTAACCAGAATTTAATAAATACAGAGTTTTCTGGATATTGCAACAAAACATTTACCCTAACCCTAACAAGAATTAAAAAAATACAGAGTTTTCTGGATATTGCAACAAAACATTTACCCTAATCCTAACAAGAATTTAAAAAATACAGAGTTTTCTGGATATTGCAACAAAACATTTACCCTAACCCTAACCAGAATTAAAAAAATACAGAGTTTTCTGGATATTGCAACAAAACATTTACCCTAACCCTAACCAGAATTTAAAAAATACAGAGTTTTCTGGATATTGCAACAAAACATTTACCCTAACCCTAACCAGAATTTAAAAAATACAGAGTTTTCTGGATATTGCAACAAAACATTTACCCTAACCCTAACAAGAATTTAAAAAATACAGAGTTTTCTGGATATTGCAACAAAACCCTAACCCTAACAAGAATTTAAAAAATACAGAGTTTTCTGGATATTGCAACAAAACATTTACCCTAATCCTAACAAGAATTTAAAAAATACTGAGTTTTCTGGATATTGCAACAAAACATTTACCCTAACCCTAACCAGAATTAAAAAAATACAGAGTTTTCTGGATATTGCAACAAAACATTTACCCTAACCCTAACCAGAATTTAAAAAATACAGAGTTTTCTGGATATTGCAACAAAACATTTACCTTAACCCTAACAAGAATTAAAAAAATACAGAGTTTTCTGGATATTGCAACAAAACATTTACCCTAACCCTAACCAGAATTTAAAAAATACAGAGTTTTCTGGATATTGCAACAAAACATTTACCTTAACCCTAACAAGAATTAAAAAAATACAGAGTTTTCTGGATATTGCAACAAAACATTTACCCTAACCCTAACCAGAATTTAAAAAATACAGAGTTTTCTGGATATTGCAACAAAACATTTACCCTAACCCTAACCAGAATTTAATAAATACAGAGTTTTCTGGATATTGCAACAAAACATTTACCCTAACCCTAACAAGAATTAAAAAAATACAGAGTTTTCTGGATATTGCAACAAAACATTTACCCTAATCCTAACAAGAATTTAAAAAATACAGAGTTTTCTGGATATTGCAACAAAACATTTACCCTAACCCTAACCAGAATTAAAAAAATACAGAGTTTTCTGGATATTGCAACAAAACATTTACCCTAACCCTAACCAGAATTTAAAAAATACAGAGTTTTCTGGATATTGCAACAAAACATTTACCCTAACCCTAACCAGAATTTAAAAAATACAGAGTTTTCTGGATATTGCAACAAAACATTTACCCTAACCCTAACAAGAATTTAAAAAATACAGAGTTTTCTGGATATTGCAACAAAACCCTAACCCTAACAAGAATTTAAAAAATACAGAGTTTTCTGGATATTGCAACAAAACATTTACCCTAATCCTAACAAGAATTTAAAAAATACTGAGTTTTCTGGATATTGCAACAAAACATTTACCCTAACCCTAACCAGAATTTAAAAAATACAGAGTTTTCTGGATATTGCAACAAAACATTTACCCTAACCCTAACCAGAATTTAAAAAATACAGAGTTTTCTGGATATTGCAACAAAACATTTACCCTAACCCTAACCAGAATTTAAAAAATACAGAGTTTTCTGGATATTGCAACAAAACATTTACCCTAACCCTAACAAGAATTTAAAAAATACAGAGTTTTCTGGATATTGCAACAAAACATTTACCCTAACCCTAACCAGAATTTAAAAAATACAGAGTTTTCTGGATATTGCAACAAAACATTTACCCTAACCCTAACCAGAATTTAAAAAATACAGAGTTTTCTGGATATTGCAACAAAACATTTACCCTAACCCTAACAAGAATTTAAAAAATACAGAGTTTTCTGGATATTGCAACAAAACATTTACCCTAACCCTAACAAGAATTTAAAAAATACAGAGTTTTCTGGATATTGCAACAAAACCCTAACCCTAACAAGAATTTAAAAAATACAGAGTTTTCTGGATATTGCAACAAAACATTTACCCTAACGCTAACCAGAATTTAAAAAATACAGAGTTTTCTGGATATTGCAACAAAACATTTACCCTAACCCTAACCAGAATTTAAAAAATACAGAGTTTTCTGGATATTGCAACAAAACATTTACCCTAACCCTAACAAGAATTTAAAAAATACAGAGTTTTCTGGATATTGCAACAAAACCCTAACCCTAACAAGAATTTAAAAAATACAGAGTTTTCTGGATATTGCAACAAAACATTTACCCTAACGCTAACCAGAATTTAAAAAATACAGAGTTTTCTGGATATTGCAACAAAACATTTACCCTAACGCTAACCAGAATTTAAAAAATACAGAGTTTTCTGGATATTGCAACAAAACATTTACCCTAACCCTAACAAGAATTTAAAAAATACAGAGTTTTCTGGATATTGCAACAAAACCCTAACCCTAACCAGAATTTAAAAAATACAGAGTTTTCTGGATATTGCAACAAAACATTTACCCTAACGCTAACCAGAATTTAAAAAATACAGAGTTTTCTGGATATTGCAACAAAACATTTACCCTAACGCTAACCAGAATTTAAAAAATACAGAGTTTTCTGGATATTGCAACAAAACATTTACCCTAACCCTAACAAGAATTTAAAAAATACAGAGTTTTCTGGATATTGCAACAAAACCCTAACCCTAACAAGAATTTAAAAAATACAGAGTTTTCTGGATATTGCAACAAAACATTTACCCTAACGCTAACCAGAATTTAAAAAATACAGAGTTTTCTGGATATTGCAACAAAACATTTACCCTAACCCTAACAAGAATTTAAAAAATACTGAGTTTTCTGGATATTGCAACAAAACCCTAACCCTAACCCTTACCCTAACCAGAATTTTAAAAATACAGAGTTTTCTGGATATTGCAACAAAACATTTACCCTAACGCTAACCAGAATTTAAAAAATACAGAGTTTTCTGGATATTGCAACAAAACATTTACGCTAACCCTAACAAGAATTTAAAAAATACAGAGTTTTCTGGATATTGCAACAAAACCCTAACCCTAACCCTTACCCTAACCAGAATTTTAAAAATACAGAGTTTTCTGGATATTGCAACAAAACCCTAACCCTAACCAGAATTTAAAAAATACAGAGTTTTCTGGATATTGCAACAAAACATTTACCCTAACCCTAACCAGAATTTAAAAAATACAGAGTTTTCTGGATATTGCAACAAAACATTTACCCTAACCCTAACCAGAATTTAAAAAATACAGAGTTTTCTGGATATTGAAACAAAACATTTACCCTAACCCTAACCAGAATTTAAAAAATACAGAGTTTTCTGGATATTGCAACAAAACATTTACCCTAACCCTAACAAGAATTTAAAAAATACAGAGTTTTCTGGATATTGCAACAAAACCCTAACCCTAACAAGAATTTAAAAAATACAGAGTTTTCTGGATATTGCAACAAAACATTTACCCTAACCCTAACCAGAATTTAAAAAATACAGAGTTTTCTGGATATTGCAACAAAACATTTACCCTAACGCTAACCAGAATTTAAAAAATACAGAGTTTTCTGGATATTGCAACAAAACATTTACCCTAACCCTAACAAGAATTTAAAAAATACTGAGTTTTCTGGATATTGCAACAAAACATTTACCCTAACCCTAACAAGAATTTAAAAAATACAGAGTTTTCTGGATATTGCAACAAAACATTTACCCTAACCCTAACAAGAATTTAAAAAATACAGAGTTTTCTGGATATTGCAACAAAACATTTACCCTAACCCTAACAAGAATTTAAAAAATACAGAGTTTTCTGGATATTGCAACAAAACATTTACCCTAACCCTAACAAGAATTTAAAAAATACAGAGTTTTCTGGATATTGCAACAAAACCCTAACCCTAACCAGAATTTAAAAAATACAGAGTTTTCTGGATATTGCAACAAAACATTTACCCTAATCCTAACCAGAATTTAAAAAATACAGAGTTT
This sequence comes from Sepiola atlantica, assembly GCA_963556195.1. Classification (NCBI taxonomy): domain Eukaryota; kingdom Metazoa; phylum Mollusca; class Cephalopoda; order Sepiida; family Sepiolidae; genus Sepiola; species Sepiola atlantica. The sequence continues at coordinate 358,359 of CAUVYP010000088.1, read as the reverse complement.
TCTGGATATTGCAACAAAACATTTACCCTAACGCTAACCAGAATTTAAAAAATACAGAGTTTTCTGGATATTGCAACAAAACATTTACCCTAACCCTAACAAGAATTTAAAAAATACTGAGTTTTCTGGATATTGCAACAAAACATTTACCTTAACCCTAACAAGAATTTAAAAAATACAGAGTTTTCTGGATATTGCAACAAAACCCTAACCCTAACCCTTACCCTAACCAGAATTTTAAAAATACAGAGTTTTCTGGATATTGCAACAAAACCCTAACCCTAACCAGAATTTAAAAAATACAGAGTTTTCTGGATATTGCAACAAAACATTTACCCTAACCCTAACCAGAATTTAAAAAATACAGAGTTTTCTGGATATTGCAACAAAACATTTACCCTAACCCTAACCAGAATTTAAAAAATACAGAGTTTTCTGGATATTGCAACAAAACATTTACCCTAACCCTAACCAGAATTTAAAAAATACAGAGTTTTCTAGATTTTGCAACAAAACATTTACCCTAACCCTAACAAGAATTTAAAAAATACTGAGTTTTCTGGATATTGCAACAAAACATTTACCCTAACCCTAACAAGAATTTAAAAAATACAGAGTTTTCTGGATATTGCAACAAAACCCTAACCCTAACCCTTACCCTAACCAGAATTTAAAAAATACAGAGTTTTCTGGATATTGCAACAAAACATTTACCCTAACCCTAACCAGAATTTAAAAAATACAGAGTTTTCTGGATATTGCAACAAAACCCTAACCCTAACCAAAAGTGATAAAATACTGAGTTTTCTGGATATTGCAACAAAACCCTAACCCTAACCCTTACCCTAACCAGAATTTAAAAAATACAGAGTTTTCTGGATATTGCAACAAAACATTTACCTTAACCCTAACAAGAATTTAAAAAATACAGAGTTTTCTGGATATTGCAACAAAACCCTAACCCTAACCAAAAGTGATAAAATACTGAGTTTTCTGGATATTGCAACAAAACCCTAACCCTAACCCTTACCCTAACCAGAATTTTAAAAATACAGAGTTTTCTGGATATTGCAACAAAACATTTACCCTAACCCTAACCAGAATTTAAAAAATACAGAGTTTTCTGGATATTGCAACAAAACATTTACCCTAACCCTAACCAGAATTTAAAAAATACAGAGTTTTCTGGATATTGCAACAAAACATTTACCCTAACCCTAACAAGAATTTAAAAAATACAGAGTTTTCTGGATATTGCAACAAAACATTTACCCTAACCCTAACCAGAATTTAAAAAATACAGAGTTTTCTGGATATTGCAACAAAACATTTACCTTAACCCTAACAAGAATTTAAAAAATACAGAGTTTTCTGGATATTGCAACAAAACATTTACCCTAACCCTAACCAGAATTTAAAAAATACAGAGTTTTCTGGATATTGCAACAAAACATTTACCCTAACCAGAATTTAAAAAATACAGAGTTTTCTGGATATTGCAACAAAACCCAAACCCTAACCAGAATTTAAAAAATACAGAGTTTTCTGGATATTGCAACAAAACATTTACCCTAACCCTAACCAGAATTTAAAAAATACAGAGTTTTCTGGATATTGCAACAAAACATTTACCTTAACCCTAACAAGAATTTAAAAAATACAGAGTTTTCTGGATATTGCAATAAAACCCTAACCCTAACCAGAATTTAAAAAATACAGAGTTTTCTGGATATTGCAACAAAACCCTAACCCTAACCCTTACCCTAACCAGAATTTTAAAAATACAGAGTTTTCTGGATATTGCAACAAAACATTTACCCTAACCCTAACCAGAATTTAAAAAATACAGAGTTTTCTGGATATTGCAACAAAACATTTACCCTAACCCTAACCAGAATTTAAAAAATACAGAGTTTTCTGGATATTGCAACAAAACATTTACCCTAACCCTAACAAGAATTTAAAAAATACAGAGTTTTCTGGATATTGCAACAAAACCCTAACCCTAACCAGAATTTAAAAAATACAGAGTTTTCTGGATATTGCAACAAAACATTTACCCTAACCCTAACAAGAATTTAAAAAATACAGAGTTTTCTGGATATTGCAACAAAACATTTACCCTAACCCTAACCAGAATTTAAAAAATACAGAGTTTTCTGGATATTGCAACAAAACATTTACCTTAACCCTAACAAGAATTTTAAAAATACAGAGTTTTCTGGATATTGCAACAAAACATTTACCCTAACCCTAACCAGAATTTAAAAAATACAGAGTTTTCTGGATATTGCAACAAAACATTTACCCTAACCAGAATTTAAAAAATACAGAGTTTTCTGGATATTGCAACAAAACCCAAACCCTAACCAGAATTTAAAAAATACAGAGTTTTCTGGATATTGCAACAAAACATTTACCCTAACCCTAACCAGAATTTAAAAAATACAGAGTTTTCTGGATATTGCAACAAAACATTTACCCTAACCCTAACCAGAATTTAAAAAAACAGAGTTTTCTGGATATTGCAACAAAACCCTAACCCTAACCAAAAGTGATAAAATACTGAGTTTTCTGGATATTGCAACAAAACATTTACCTTAACCCTAACAAGAATTTAAAAAATACAGAGTTTTCTGGATATTGCAACAAAACCCTAACCCTAACCAGAATTTTAAAAATACAGAGTTTTCTGGATATTGCAACAAAACATTTACCTTAACCCTAACAAGAATTTAAAAAATACAGAGTTTTCTGGATATTGCAACAAAACCCTAACCCTAACCAAAAGTGATAAAATACTGAGTTTTCTGGATATTGCAACAAAACCCTAACCCTAACCCTTACCCTAACCAGAATTTTAAAAATACAGAGTTTTCTGGATATTGCAACAAAACATTTACCCTAACCCTAACCAGAATTTAAAAAATACAGAGTTTTCTGGATATTGCAACAAAACATTTACCCTAACCCTAACCAGAATTTAAAAAATACAGAGTTTTCTGGATATTGCAACAAAACATTTACCTTAACCCTAACAAGAATTTAAAAAATACAGAGTTTTCTGGATATTGCAACAAAACATTTACCCTAACCCTAACCAGAATTTAAAAAATACAGAGTTTTCTGGATATTGCAACAAAACATTTACCCTAACCAGAATTTAAAAAATACAGAGTTTTCTGGATATTGCAACAAAACCCTAACCCTAACCAGAATTTAAAAAATACAGAGTTTTCTGGATATTGCAACAAAACCCTAACCCTAACCAGAATTTAAAAAATACAGAGTTTTCTGGATATTGCAACAAAACCCTAACCCTAACCAGAATTTAAAAAATACAGAGTTTTCTGGATATTGCAACAAAACATTTACCCTAACCCTAACCAGAATTTAAAAAAACAGAGTTTTCTGGATATTGCAACAAAACCCTAACCTTAACCAAAAGTGATAAAATACTGAGTTTTCTGGATATTGCAACAAAACATTTACCTTAACCCTAACAAGAATTTAAAAAATACAGAGTTTTCTGGATATTGCAACAAAACCCTAACCCTAACCAGAATTTAAAAAATACAGAGTTTTCTGGATATTGCAACAAAACATTTACCTTAACCCTAACAAGAATTTAAAAAATACAGAGTTTTCTGGATATTGCAACAAAACCCTAACCCTAACCAAAAGTGATAAAATACTGAGTTTTCTGGATATTGCAACAAAACCCTAACCCTAACCCTTACCCTAACCAGAATTTTAAAAATACAGAGTTTTCTGGATATTGCAACAAAACATTTACCCTAACCCTAACCAGAATTTAAAAAATACAGAGTTTTCTGGATATTGCAACAAAACATTTACCCTAACCCTAACCAGAATTTAAAAAATACAGAGTTTTCTGGATATTGCAACAAAACATTTACCCTAACCCTAACAAGAATTTAAAAAATACAGAGTTTTCTGGATATTGCAACAAAACCCTAACCCTAACCAGAATTTAAAAAATACAGAGTTTTCTGGATATTGCAACAAAACATTTACCCTAACCCTAACAAGAATTTAAAAAATACAGAGTTTTCTGGATATTGCAACAAAACATTTACCCTTACCCTAACCAGAATTTAAAAAATACAGAGTTTTCTGGATATTGCAACAAAACATTTACCCTAACCCTAACAAGAATTTAAAAAATACAGAGTTTTCTGGATATTGCAACAAAACATTTACCCTAACCCTAACCAGAATTTAAAAAATACAGAGTTTTCTGGATATTGCAACAAAACATTTACCCTAACCCTAACAAGAATTTAAAAAATACAGAGTTTTCTGGATATTGCAACAAAACCCTAACCCTAACCAAAAGTGATAAAATACTGAGTTTTCTGGATATTGCAACAAAACCCTAACCCTAACCCTTACCCTAACCAGAATTTTAAAAATACAGAGTTTTCTGGATATTGCAACAAAACATTTACCTTAACCCTAACAAGAATTTAAAAAATACAGAGTTTTCTGGATATTGCAACAAAACCCTAACCCTAACCAAAAGTGATAAAATACTGAGTTTTCTGGATATTGCAACAAAACCCTAACCCTAACCCTTACCCTAACCAGAATTTTAAAAATACAGAGTTTTCTGGATATTGCAACAAAACATTTACCCTAACCCTAACCAGAATTTAAAAAATACAGAGTTTTCTGGATATTGCAACAAAACATTTACCCTAACCCTAACCAGAATTTAAAAAATACAGAGTTTTCTGGATATTGCAACAAAACCCTAACCCTAACCAAAAGTGATAAAATACTGAGTTTTCTGGATATTGCAACAAAACCCTAACCCTAACCCTTACCCTAACCAGAATTTTAAAAATACAGAGTTTTCTGGATATTGCAACAAAACATTTACCTTAACCCTAACAAGAATTTAAAAAATACAGAGTTTTCTGGATATTGCAACAAAACATTTACCCTAACCCTAACCAGAATTTAAAAAATACAGAGTTTTCTGGATATTGCAACAAAACATTTACCCTAACCCTAACCAGAATTTAAAAAATACAGAGTTTTCTGGATATTGCAACAAAACATTTACCTTAACCCTAACAAGAATTTAAAAAATACAGAGTTTTCTGGATATTGCAACAAAACCCTAACCCTAACCAAAAGTGATAAAATACTGAGTTTTCTGGATATTGCAACAAAACCCTAACCCTAACCCTTACCCTAACCAGAATTTAAAAAATACAGAGTTTTCTGGATATTGCAACAAAACATTTACCCTAACCCTAACCAGAATTTAAAAAATACAGAGTTTTCTGGATATTGCAACAAAACATTTACCCTAACCCTAACCAGAATTTAAAAAATACAGAGTTTTCTGGATATTTTAACAAAACCCTAACCCTAACCCTTACCCTAACCAGAATTTAAAAAATACAGAGTTTTCTGGATATTGCAACAAAACATTTACCCTAACCCTAACCAGAATTTAAAAAATACAGAGTTTTCTGGATATTGCAACAAAACATTTACCCTAACCCTAACCAGAATTTAAAAAATACAGAGTTTTCTGGATATTGCAACAAAACATTTACCTTAACCCTAACAAGAATTTAAAAAATACAGAGTTTTCTGGATATTGCAACAAAACCCTAACCCTAACCAAAAGTGATAAAATACTGAGTTTTCTGGATATTGCAACAAAACCCTAACCCTAACCCTTACCCTAACCAGAATTTTAAAAATACAGAGTTTTCTGGATATTGCAACAAAACATTTACCTTAACCCTAACAAGAATTTAAAAAATACAGAGTTTTCTGGATATTGCAACAAAACATTTACCCTAACCCTAACCAGAATTTAAAAAATACAGAGTTTTCTGGATATTGCAACAAAACCCTAACCCTAACCAGAATTTAAAAAATACAGAGTTTTCTGGATATTGCAACAAAACATTTACCCTAACCCTAACCAGAATTTAAAAAATACAGAGTTTTCTGGATATTGCAACAAAACATTTACCCTAACCCTAACCAGAATTTAAAAAATACAGAGTTTTCTGGATATTGCAACAAAACATTTACCCTAACCCTAACCAGAATTTAAAAAATACAGAGTTTTCTGGATATTGCAACAAAACCCTAACCCTAACCCTTACCCTAACCAGAATTTAAAAAATACAGAGTTTTCTGGATATTGCAACAAAACATTTACCCTAACCCTAACCAGAATTTAAAAAATACAGAGTTTTCTGGATATTGCAACAAAACATTTACCCTAACCCTAACCAGAATTTAAAAAATACAGAGTTTTCTGGATATTGCAACAAAACCCTAACCCTAACCAGAATTTAAAAAATACAGAGTTTTCTGGATATTGCAACAAAACATTTACCTTAACCCTAACAAGAATTTAAAAAATACAGAGTTTTCTGGATATTGCAACAAAACCCTAACCCTAACCAAAAGTGATAAAATACTGAGTTTTTTGGATATTGCAACAAAACCCTAACCCTAACCCTTACCCTAACCAGAATTTTAAAAATACAGAGTTTTCTGGATATTGCAACAAAACATTTACCTTAACCCTAACCAGAATTTAAAAAATACAGAGTTTTCTGGATATTGCAACAAAACATTTACCTTAACCCTAACAAGAATTTAAAAAATACTGAGTTTTCTGGATATTGCAACAAAACCCTAACCCTAACCAGAATTTAAAAAATACAGAGTTTTCTGGATATTGCAACAAAACATTTACCCTAACCCTAACTAGAATTTTAAAAATACAGAGTTTTCTGGATATTGCAACAAAACCCTAACCCTAACCCTTACCCTAACCAGAATTTAAAAAATACAGAGTTTTCTGGATATTGCAACAAAACATTTACCTTAACCCTAACAAGAATTTAAAAAATACAGAGTTTTATGGATATTGCAACAAAACATTTACCCTAACCCTAACCAGAATTTAAAAAATACAGAGTTTTCTGGATATTGCAACAAAACCCTAACCCTAACCAAAAGTGATAAAATACTGAGTTTTCTGGATATTGCAACAAAACCCTAACCCTAACCCTTACCCTAACCAGAATTTTAAAAATACAGAGTTTTCTGGATATTGCAACAAAACATTTACCTTAACCCTAACTAGAATTTAAAAAATACAGAGTTTTCTGGATATTGCAACAAAACATTTACCCTAACCCTAACCAGAATTTAAAAAATACAGAGTTTTCTGGATATTGCAACAAAACCCTAACCCTAACCAGAATTTAAAAAATACAGAGTTTTCTGGATATTGCAACAAAACATTTACCCTAACCCTAACCAGAATTTAAAAAATACAGAGTTTTCTGGATATTGCAACAAAACATTTACCCTAACCCTAACAAGAATTTAAAAAATACAGAGTTTTCTGGATATTGCAACAAAACATTTACCCTAACCCTAACCAGAATTTAAAAAATACAGAGTTTTCTGGATATTGCAACAAAACCCTAACCCTAACCAGAATTTAAAAAATACAGAGTTTTCTGGATATTGCAACAAAACATTTACCCTAACCCTAACCAGAATTTAAAAAATACAGAGTTTTCTGGATATTGCAACAAAACATTTACCCTAACCCTAACCAGAATTTAAAAAATACAGAGTTTTCTGGATATTGCAACAAAACATTTACCCTAACCCTAACCAGAATTTAAAAAATACAGAGTTTTCTGGATATTGCAACAAAACATTTACCCTAACCCTAACCAGAATTTAAAAAATACAGAGTTTTCTGGATATTGCAACAAAACATTTACCCTAACCCTAACCAGAATTTAAAAAATACAGAGTTTTCTGGATATTGCAACAAAACATTTACCCTAACCCTAACCAGAATTTAAAAATACAGAGTTTTCTGGATATTGCAACAAAACATTTACCCTAACCCTAACCAGAATTTAAAAAATACAGAGTTTTCTGGATATTGCAACAAAACATTTACCCTAACCCTAACCAGAATTTAAAAAATACAGAGTTTTCTGGATATTGCAACAAAACATTTACCCTAACCCTAACCAGAATTTAAAAAATACAGAGTTTTCTGGATATTGCAACAAAACATTTACCCTAACCCTAACCAGAATTTAAAAAATACAGAGTTTTCTGGATATTGCAACAAAACATTTACCCTGACCCTAACAAGAATTTAAAAAATACAGAGTTTTCTGGATATTGCAACAAAACATTTACCCTAACCCTAACCAGAATTTAAAAAATACAGAGTTTTCTGGATATTGCAACAAAACATTTACCCTAACCCTAACAAGAATTTAAAGAATACTGAGTTTTCTGGATATTGCAACAAAACATTTACCCTAACCCTAACCAGAATTTAAAAAATACAGAGTTTTCTGGATATTGCAACAAAACCCTAACCCTAACCAGAATTTAAAAAATACAGAGTTTTCTGGATATTGCAACAAAACATTTACCTTAACCCTAACAAGAATTTAAAAAATACAGAGTTTTCTGGATATTGCAACAAAACCCTAACCCTAACCAAAAGTGATAAAATACTGAGTTTTCTGGATATTGCAACAAAACCTTAACCCTAACCCTTACCCTAACCAGAATTTTAAAAATACAGAGTTTTCTGGATATTGCAACAAAACATTTACCTTAACCCTAATGTGAAACAGTGATTTCATCCGACGTATCTGCCCCCTTTATGGCGCACCGATATGCATCGGAGAGATCAGCCCCCCACGTGGAGAAAGGTGACGGTCTGGGAGGTGTCAATTTCGACCAATTGACACGAAATAAGGATTGGGCGGATGTGAAACAGTGGTTTCAGCGACGGAGTCTGCACCCCGGGGTGCACTGGAATGCATCGGGGAGATCAGGCCCCGCGTAGAGACAAGTGGAAGTCTGGGAGCTAGTACGTATTTTTGACTGACCAGACCGTAATCGCCGTTGGCGCCAAAGAGTCTGAAATTGGTTCTCGTGTTGACGTGGCGATCGAGCCCGCCCGAGAAATGACAATTTCCATATGTCTGGCGGGCCCCGTTAATCGTAAATACTGGGGGAGACATCAACAGGGAAAAGCAAGCGTGCCAGGCTCTATGTGTGCGGGCGCGGGCGGCGGAGATAGGATCGCCGATCGGGCTGTCACTTTTGGTTGTGGCCAGAGCCTCCTCTTCCCGATGATTGTTTGATCTAGATAACGTCGGAGAGAGGCGAACCAGAACACCCCAATTGTCGTACAACACGACGAGAGGGGTGGGGACACAGAAGAAGGGATGGGGTAAAGAAAGAGGGTAAGTCAGCATCGCGCGTACCACACAACGAGAAGAGAGAGAGAGAGAGAGAGAGAGAGAGTATGAGTTATACGTTTTTCGTCTTTGATTTTTGAGATGAGAAGGCGGTCGCGACAGTCAGATCTAAGAATTGGTCGAGAACGGACGTCTCCGTCGGGCTAGGGGATCACCAGACGAGATGCTGCGCGAACAGCTTCTTGTCTGGGAGGTGTTAACAATAGTGCCCCCCCCCACCGTTTTCAATAGACAAGTCACAACTTAATTAAGGATTAACACTCGTAAAGGGAGTTTCACACACACACACACACAGAGAGAAGGAAGATAAGATAGTTAGAAAAAAGCCATTATCGAAGAATAGACTTTGGGTTAAAAACCCACCGTTCATTTTTATTAAATAATTATTGTTGTGAAAAGACCTAGCCGTTTGTTGAGTTATTCTGTCATCGAATTGTGCTGCTAAGTAATCTTGCCCTCACAGAATCACGGAGTCGTCATTCAGCAGACCCGGGGGAGATTCGAGCCATCTTTCTTTTTACAGCCACTACAGACGAAATCACGAGCCAAAGAAAAGGTGTTCACAGTCAGGAAGGATTCCTGCACCGAGACGGTTCCCATTACATTACATTTGATGCCGTCACGTCGCAAGGAGAGTAAGAGTGTGGGGTCCACGTTATAAATGGTGCCGCGACCTAGGATCAGGGTACTTGAAGGTGCCTGGTAGCCTCGGGGAAAAAAAGATAACAGAGCAAATCCACGGGCACAACAAGCGATTTTTTTTTACCGGCAGAGCACTTTGAAAAAAAAAAATAGACAGACGGACAAACAGATCCGCGGCAGATCAAACGATCTGTTTTACCGGCAGGGAACAAGGACATCGACACCCGTGTTTGAAAAAAAAAAAAGAAGAAAAATAGAAAAAAGAAAAGAAAAGAGAGAAACAGTTTAACGGGCATGTACACCCGTGGTTGAAAAAGAGAATAAAAAAAAAAAAGGAGGAAGGAAGAGAGAAAGAGTTTGACGGACATCGACACCCGTGTTTGAAAAAAAAAAAAGATAGAAAAAAAAGGAAAAGAAAAGAGAGAAACAGTTTAACGGGCATGTACACCCGTGTTTGAAAAAAAAAGAGAAAGATAGAAAAAGAGATAGACTGAGAGAAAAAACGAACTTTTAGTCAATTGATTGAAAGGCCCAGACGGACTCGAAAAATAACAAGCAACCAACCCAGAGACGAAAGACCACAGGGGCAGCAGAGAAGTGGGGTAAGTGACTCTTGATTTCTCTTGTTCGCTTGCTCGGTTGTCGGTGTATCGATTGTTGTCCAAACTTTGCACACAGTTTGGGTAGTTCTGTTGTTAGGGGTGGTAAGCTAGAACGCAAAGGGAATGGGTTCGGAGGAAGACCTAGTAAATAGTGTAACAGGTATAGGGAGAGAAGAGACTAGAAAGATAGAAAGTCCGATAGGAGGGATACGAATACCCCCCCACAGAGGGGATCCCGTCGGTTTAATGGAGTGGTTAGCAGTAATTCAGAAGAAGAGGGTGATTTATGGACTAGAAGATTTAGAGATGGTGCTGCTCGCTCTAGAGGGAGCGAGGGGCCCAGTGTCGAGATTCATTGAGGGGAGGTATGTAGAGAACCCGGGGATCACTTGGACGGAGCTCCGCGAGCAGCTAGTGAGGCAATACGCCAGCGAGCGAACCGCGATTGAGGCCGTACGCGAGTTGACCCGGCTAAGGTTAAGCAATGGCGAGGAAAGGCCTGGGAGAAGGAAAACGGTGGGGGCAGGGCGAGTCCGGGGCCCCGAATGGAGAGAGGGGGCGGAGAGGATTGGGAGGCAGACTCCGATCGTAGAAGGAAGGCATGGGACCTTCAAAATGAGTACGATAGGCCCGCACCGGCCAGGCAGGTATCAGTCCGCTGGACCTGCAGGGGTGAGGGGCATAGAGCAGCAGAGTGTCCCACAAATTATGGGCGCCCACGCAGCTCGGTTAGACCGAACTGCACTAGGTGTGGTCGGTTCGGACATGAGAGTCGGTGGTGCACAGCGGCATAGATCGGAGGTGAGGAATTAGGATTCCGAACCTTAGTGTGCCACCTGACACTGGGGTAAAGAACCAGGGAAGCGCCCAGAGGCCACCCCACAGAGTATAAAAAGTAGGGTGGCCCCCAGAATGATAAGTTTAGTGAAAGATAGCGAATTTAAATGGGAAGAAGACGGGCTTGGGTTTTGTTCGCCGGTTTATGAGAAACCGCAAGAAGCAATGAACCCCCCCCGTAGAGAGAGAGATCGAATTAAACGCGACTGCTAGGTCGGTTGACAAGTCCAGCGAGTGGGAGGAGAGCGGCAAAATACCCCCCTGCCCAGCTCCAGAAGAGACTGAGAGAAAATCGGTTAGCCAAAAAGGTAGAGGAATTACCTCTGAAGTTACGGTAGAATGGGAAGAAGACGGGCTTGGGTTTTGTTCGCCGGTTTATGAGAAACCGCAAGAAGCAATGAACCCCCCCGTAGAGAGAGATCGAATTAAACGCGACTGCTAGGTCGGTTGACCAGTCCAGCGAGTGGGAGGAGAGCGGCAAAATACCCCCCTGCCCAGCTCCAGAAGAGACTGAGAGAAAATCGGTTAGCCAAAAAGGTAGAGGAATTACCTATGAAGTTACGGTAGAATGGGAAGAAGACGGGCTTGGGTTTTGTTCGCCGGTTTATGAGAAACCGCAAGAAGCAATGAACCCCCCCGTAGAGAGAGATCGAATTAAACGCGACTGCTAGGTCGGTTGACCAGTCCAGCGAGTGGGAGGAGAGCGGCAAAATACCCCCCTGCCCAGCTCCAGAAGAGACTGAGAGAAAATCGGTTAGCCAAAAAGGTAGAGGAATTACCTATGAAGTTACGGTAGAGGGGAGCAGAACGCCCCACCACAGAATAGCAGGAAAGCCAAGCCAAAGATAGTCAAGGACCTGGGGGGAGAGGCCGAGGTTGTGCTGTGTCGCATTCGTTGGCTCCACCGCGCGCAGGGAGGGCCCCCATGCGTGTGCGGTGCTGGTGGTTGTGGCGCGGACAGTTGTCTTGGATGCCCCCCCCCCCCGAGATAAAACGGACATATAAGGATAGAAAGAGATGCATAACTGGGACCGATGGAGGGTCGTCGTGGTTAGATCCAAATGATCGATCACAAGTAGTAATATACCTGCAGCTGGATGGGCTGTTGCCGAACGACCAGGCAGATATATAGTGAGTTGTAAAAGCAAAAGAAAGTTGAAGTAATCGACAGATGTTCGAACCACCGTGAATATGACAGATTGTGGTGCGCCTTACGAAAGGGCACAGAAGTAATGATAAGCGAAGAGAAAGATATGAGATCCTATCTAAGATAGATAGTGTTGATACAGACGAAGCAGAAGAAATCAGTGGCCCCCCGTTGCTGGGAGAGGCACTCGATGAGTAATTAGGGACAGTGTCGGGAAGCGATGAGAGAATGATTATGAAGAAATTGGAAGTTATAGGGAAGAACCAAAAGGGTTACTGTCGCATGCAGCCAGAGAAGGCGCATCGATATCGAATGTCACCGGGCCGAAGTGAGCCAAGAAGGTGTTAGTCTGAGAGAATTGTTTTTCCCAGAGAAGGGAACGAGGAGAATCCGGCCGAGGTGGCCGACGCAATGATAGTGACGGTATGCGAACCAGACAGGTCCGTACCAAGAGAATTTCAGTTGTTGATACTGACGAGTGAGTGCACAGGTGCACAGTTGGATATGCAATCGCTAAGACACTTGTCGCCGAATATAATCATCTCGGCAGATTAAAGCCGAATTACCAAATCGTTTGCGATTACCGGTCGACCCCATCGAACAGTTATGAAAGTATTATAATGTGTTAAAATGCGTTGCATAACCAGAAGGTAACAAGCTGTTAGCTTTAGAGAGATTGAGGGTTCGATTAACCCCGTCAGGAAGGGAAAATTCACGTTAAAAGGTAGAACTAGACACGGGCACGATAGGGCTTGGTCGATGTTAGTGAGAATTGTGCACATAAATAATAGGGTTAGCTTTTGCAGAAAAGACAAAGGGCGCGAGAAAGACATAGGGAGAAATTGGACGGCGCGAGCACACCGACGGCCGAGTGCATGAGCGAGGGAGGGTTACCCTTGAGTACACTTCACCCAGATAGCGAGCGGGAGCAGGAATCCCTGCCCTGTCGGAAATCCGGGTGGATGACCAGTGAAGAAGTAGAGATTGATTCCGAGGAGAGGGTGATGGTGACGTAATTTGTAAGGGGCGTTGCGAGCTCCAATCTGTATTAACAAACTTTTAATTGCATGCATAATAATTCATTTTGTCACCTACCCACCTCCCAACACAGAAACCACAAAATGCATACGCACATACACACATACATACGTAGTCCTGATGTTTTAATAGACTGGAAAGAGAAAAAGAAGGACAGACCAAAAGAAAACAGAACAGAAAAAGAAAACTTTTTGTTCCATTGTTTAGCTACAGTTTTTTCTTAATTTTTGATTATTATTGTTTTGATTGTATTATCCGTTGTTCTCTCTGTGTGTGGGGAAAGGTAACGGTCTGGGAGATGTCAATTGCAGCCAAGTGACACGAAATAAGGGTGGACGGATGTGAAACAGTGATTTCATCCGACGTATCTGCCCCCTTTATGGCGCACCGATATGCATCGGAGAGATCAGCCCCCCACGTGGAGAAAGGTGACGGTCTGGGAGGTGTCAATTTCGACCAATTGACACGAAATAAGGATTGGGCGGATGTGAAACAGTGGTTTCAGCGACGGAGTCTGCACCCCGGGGTGCACTGGAATGCATCGGGGAGATCAGGCCCCGCGTAGAGACAAGTGGAAGTCTGGGAGCTAGTACGTATTTTTGACTGACCAGACCTTAATCGCCGTTGGCGCCAAAGAGTCTGAAATTGGTTCTCGTGTTGACGTGGCGATCGAGCCCGCCCGAGAAATGACAATTTCCATATGTCTGGCGGGCCCCGTTAATCGTAAATACTGGGGGAGACATCAACAGGGAAAAGCAAGCGTGCCAGGCTCTATGTGTGCGGGCGCGGGCGGCGGAGATAGGATCGCCGATCGGGCTGTCACTTTTGGTTGTGGCCAGAGCCTCCTCTTCCCGATGATTGTTTGATCTAGATAACGTCGGAGAGAGGCGAACCAGAACACCCCAATTGTCGTACAACACGACGAGAGGGGTGGGGACACAGAAGAAGGGATGGGGTAAAGAAAGAGGGTAAGTCAGCATCGCGCGTACCACACGACGAGAAGAGAGAGAGAGAGAGAGAGAGAGAGAGTATGAGTTATACGTTTTTCGTCTTTGATTTTTGAGATGAGAAGGCGGTCGCGACAGTCAGATCTAAGAATTGGTCGAGAACGGACGTCTCCGTCGGGCTAGGGGATCACCAGACGAGATGCTGCGCGAACAGCTTCTTGTCTGGGAGGTGTTAACAATAGTGCCCCCCCCCACCGTTTTCAATAGACAAGTCACAACTTAATTAAGGATTAACACTCGTAAAGGGAGTTTCACACACACACACACACAGAGAGAAGGAAGATAAGATAGTTAGAAAAAAGCCATTATCGAAGAATAGACTTTGGGTTAAAAACCCACCGTTCATTTTTATTAAATAATTATTGTTGTGAAAAGACCTAGCCGTTTGTTGAGTTATTCTGTCATCGAATTGTGCTGCTAAGTAATCTTGCCCTCACAGAATCACGGAGTCGTCATTCAGCAGACCCGGGGGAGATTCGAGCCATCGTTCTTTTTACAGCCACTACAGACGAAATCACGAGCCAAAGAAAAGGTGTTCACAGTCAGGAAGGATTCCTGCACCGAGACGGTTCCCATTACATTACATTTGATGCCGTCACGTCGCAAGGAGAGTAAGAGTGTGGGGTCCACGTTATACTAACAAGAATTTAAAAAATACAGAGTTTTCTGGATATTGCAACAAAACATTTACCCTAACCCTAACCAGAATTTAAAAAATACAGAGTTTTCTGGATATTGCAACAAAACATTTACCTTAACCCTAACAAGAATTTAAAAAATACTGAGTTTTCTGGATATTGCAACAAAACATTTACCCTAACCCTAACCAGAATTTAAAAAATACAGAGTTTTCTGGATATTGCAACAAAACCCTAACCCTAACCAAAAGTGATAAAATACTGAGTTTTCTGGATATTGCAACAAAACATTTACCCTAACCCTAACAAGAATTTAAAAAATACTGAGTTTTCTGGATATTGCAACAAAACATTTACCCTAACCCTAACCAGAATTTAAAAAATACAGAGTTTTCTGGATATTGCAACAAAACCCTAACCCTAACCAAAAGTGATAAAATACTGAGTTTTCTGGATATTGCAACAAAACATTTACCCTAACCCTAACCAGAATTTAAAAAATACAGAGTTTTCTGGATATTGCAACAAAACATTTACCTTAACCCTAACAAGAATTTAAAAAATACTGAGTTTTCTGGATATTGCAACAAAACATTTACCCTAACCCTAACCAGAATTTAAAAAATACAGAGTTTTCTGGATATTGCAACAAAACCCTAACCCTAACCAAAAGTGATAAAATACTGAGTTTTCTGGATATTGCAACAAAACATTTACCCTAACCCTAACCAGAATTTAAAAAATACAGAGTTTTCTGGATATTGCAACAAAACCCTAACCCTAACCAAAAGTGATAAAATACTGAGTTTTCTGGATATTGCAACAAAACCCTAACCCTAACCCTTACCCTAACCAGAATTTTAAAAATACAGAGTTTTCTGGATATTGCAACAAAACATTTACCCTAACCCTAACCAGAATTTAAAAAATACAGAGTTTTCTGGATATTGCAACAAAACATTTACCCTAACCCTAACCAGAATTTAAAAAATACAGAGTTTTCTGGATATTGCAACAAAACCCTAACCCTAACCAGAATTTAAAAAATACAGAGTTTTCTGGATATTGCAACAAAACATTTACCCTAACCCTAACCAAAAGTGATAAAATACTGAGTTTTCTGGATATTGCAACAAAACATTTATCCTAACCCTAACCAGAATTTAAAAAATACAGAGTTTTCTGGATATTGCAACAAAACATTTACCCTAACCCTAACCAGAATTTAAAAAATACAGAGTTTTCTGGATATTGCAACAAAACCCTAACCCTAACCAGAATTTAAAAAATACAGAGTTTTCTGGATATTGCAACAAAACATTTACCCTAACCCTAACAAAAAGTGATAAAATACTGAGTTTTCTGGATATTGCAACAAAACATTTACCCTAACCCTAACCAGAATTTAAAAAATACAGAGTTTTCTGGATATTGCAACAAAACCCTAACCCTAACCAGAATTTAAAAAATACAGAGTTTTCTGGATATTGCAACAAAACATTTACCTTAACCCTAACAAGAATTTAAAAAATACAGAGTTTTCTGGATATTGCAACAAAACCCTAACCCTAACCAAAAGTGATAAAATACTGAGTTTTCTGGATATTGCAACAAAACCCTAACCCTAACCCTTACCCTAACCAGAATTTAAAAAATACAGAGTTTTCTGGATATTGCAACAAAACATTTACCTTAACCCTAACAAGAATTTAAAAAATACAGAGTTTTCTGGATATTGCAACAAAACATTTACCCTAACCCTAACCAGAATTTAAAAAATACAGAGTTTTCTGGATATTGCAACAAAACCCTAACCCTAACCAAAAGTGATAAAATACTGAGTTTTCTGGATATTGCAACAAAACCCTAACCCTAACCCTTACCCTAACCAGAATTTAAAAAATACAGAGTTTTCTGGATATTGCAACAAAACATTTACCCTAACCCTAACCAGAATTTAAAAAATACAGAGTTTTCTGGATATTGCAACAAAACCCTAACCCTAACCAAAAGTGATAAAATACTGAGTTTTCTGGATATTGCAACAAAACCCTAACCCTAACCCTTACCCTAACCAGAATTTTAAAAATACAGAGTTTTCTGGATATTGCAACAAAACATTTACCTTAACCCTAACAAGAATTTAAAAAATACAGAGTTTTCTGGATATTGCAACAAAACCCTAACCCTAACCAAAAGTGATAAAATACTGAGTTTTCTGGATATTGCAACAAAACCCTAACCCTAACCCTTACCCTAACCAGAATTTTAAAAATACAGAGTTTTCTGGATATTGCAACAAAACATTTACCCTAACCCTAACCAGAATTTAAAAAATACAGAGTTTTCTGGATATTGCAACAAAACATTTACCCTAACCCTAACCAGAATTTAAAAAATACAGAGTTTTCTGGATATTGCAACAAAACCCTAACCCTAACCTAAAAGTGATAAAATACTGAGTTTTCTGGATATTGCAACAAAACATTTACTCTAACCCTAACCAGAATTTAAAAAATACAGAGTTTTCTGGATATTGCAACAAAACCCTAACCCTAACCAAAAGTGATAAAATACTGAGTTTTCTGGATATTGCAACAAAACCCTAACCCTAACCCTTACCCTAACCAGAATTTTAAAAATACAGAGTTTTCTGGATATTGCAACAAAACATTTACCTTAACCCTAACAAGAATTTAAAAAATACAGAGTTTTCTGGATATTGCAACAAAACATTTACCCTAACCCTAACCAGAATTTAAAAAATACAGAGTTTTCTGGATATTGCAACAAAACATTTACCTTAACCCTAACAAGAATTTAAAAAATACAGAGTTTTCTGGATATTGCAACAAAACATTTACCCTAACCCTAACCAGAATTTAAAAAATACAGAGTTTTCTGGATATTGCAACAAAACCCTAACCCTAACCAAAAGTGATAAAATACTGAGTTTTCTGGATATTGCAACAAAACCCTAACCCTAACACTTACCCTAACCAGAATTTAAAAAATACAGAGTTTTCTGGATATTGCAACAAAACATTTACCCTAACCCTAACCAGAATTTAAAAAATACAGAGTTTTCTGGATATTGCAACAAAACATTTACCTTAACCCTAACAAGAATTTAAAAAATACAGAGTTTTCTGGATATTGCAACAAAACATTTACCCTAACCCTAACCAGAATTTAAAAAATACAGAGTTTTCTGGATATTGCAACAAAACCCTAACCCTAACCAAAAGTGATAAAATACTGAGTTTTCTGGATATTGCAACAAAACCCTAACCCTAACCCTTACCCTAACCAGAATTTAAAAAATACAGAGTTTTCTGGATATTGCAACAAAACATTTACCTTAACCCTAACAAGAATTTAAAAAATACAGAGTTTTCTGGATATTGCAACAAAACATTTACCCTAACCCTAACCAGAATTTAAAAAATACAGAGTTTTCTGGATATTGCAACAAAACCCTAACCCTAACCAAAAGTGATAAAATACTGAGTTTTCTGGATATTGCAACAAAACCCTAACCCTAACCCTTACCCTAACCAGAATTTAAAAAATACAGAGTTTTCTGGATATTGCAACAAAACATTTACCCTAACCCTAACCAGAATTTAAAAAATACAGAGTTTTCTGGATATTGCAACAAAACATTTACCTTAACCCTAACAAGAATTTAAAAAATACAGAGTTTTCTGGATATTGCAACAAAACATTTACCTTAACCCTTACCAGAATTTAAAAAATACAGAGTTTTCTGGATATTGCAACAAAACATTTACCTTAACCCTAACAAGAATTTAAAAAATACAGAGTTTTCTGGATATTGCAACAAAACATTTACCTTAACCCTAACCAGAATTTAAAAAATACAGAGTTTTCTGGATATTGCAACAAAACATTTACCCTAACCCTAACCAGAATTTAAAAAATACAGAGTTTTCTGGATATTGCAACAAAACATTTACCTTAACCCTAACAAGAATTTAAAAAATACAGAGTTTTCTGGATATTGCAACAAAACATTTACCCTAACCCTAACCAGAATTTAAAAAATACAGAGTTTTCTGGATATTGCAACAAAACCCTAACCCTAACCAAAAGTGATAAAATACTGAGTTTTCTGGATATTGCAACAAAACCCTAACCCTAACCCTTACCCTAACCAGAATTTAAAAAATACAGAGTTTTCTGGATATTGCAACAAAACATTTACCCTAACCCTAACCAGAATTTAAAAAATACAGAGTTTTCTGGATATTGCAACAAAACATTTACCTTAACCCTAACAAGAATTTAAAAAATACAGAGTTTTCTGGATATTGCAACAAAACATTTACCTTAACCCTAACCAGAATTTAAAAAATACAGAGTTTTCTGGATATTGCAACAAAACATTTACCCTAACCCTACCCAGAATTTAAAAAATACAGAGTTTTCTGGATATTGCAACAAAACATTTACCTTAACCCTAACAAGAATTTAAAAAATACAGAGTTTTCTGGATATTGCAACAAAACATTTACCTTAACCCTAACCAGAATTTAAAAAATACAGAGTTTTCTGGATATTGCAACAAAACATTTACCCTAACCCTAACCAGAATTTAAAAAATACAGAGTTTTCTGGATATTGCAACAAAACATTTACCTTAACCCTAACAAGAATTTAAAAAATACAGAGTTTTCTGGATATTGCAACAAAACATTTACCCTAACCCTAACCAGAATTTAAAAAATACAGAGTTTTCTGGATATTGCAACAAAACCCTAACCCTAACCAAAAGTGATAAAATACTGAGTTTTCTGGATATTGCAACAAAACCCTAACCCTAACCCTTACCCTAACCAGAATTTAAAAAATACAGAGTTTTCTGGATATTGCAACAAAACATTTACCCTAACCCTAACCAGAATTTAAAAAATACAGAGTTTTCTGGATATTGCAACAAAACATTTACCTTAACCCTAACAAGAATTTAAAAAATACAGAGTTTTCTGGATATTGCAACAAAACATTTACCCTAACCCTAACCAGAATTTAAAAAATACAGAGTTTTCTGGATATTGCAACGAAACCCTAACCCTAACCAAAAGTGATAAAATACTGAGTTTTCTGGATATTGCAACAAAACCCTAACCCTAACCCTTACCCTAACCAGAATTTAAAAAATACAGAGTTTTCTGGATATTGCAACAAAACATTTACCTTAACCCTAACAAGAATTTAAAAAATACAGAGTTTTCTGGATATTGCAACAAAACATTTACCCTAACCCTAACCAGAATTTAAAAAATACAGAGTTTTCTGGATATTGCAACAAAACCCTAACCCTAACCAAAAGTGATAAAATACTGAGTTTTCTGGATATTGCAACAAAACCCTAACCCTAACCCTTACCCTAACCAGAATTTAAAAAATACAGAGTTTTCTGGATATTGCAACAAAACATTTACCCTAACCCTAACCAGAATTTAAAAAATACAGAGTTTTCTGGATATTGCAACAAAACATTTACCTTAACCCTAACAAGAATTTAAAAAATACAGAGTTTTCTGGATATTGCAACAAAACATTTACCCTAACCCTAACCAGAATTTAAAAAATACAGAGTTTTCTGGATATTGCAACAAAACCCTAACCCTAACCAAAAGTGATAAAATACTGAGTTTTCTGGATATTGCAACAAAACCCTAACCCTAACCCTTACCCTAACCAGAATTTAAAAAATACAGAGTTTTCTGGATATTGCAACAAAACATTTACCTTAACCCTAACAAGAATTTAAAAAATACAGAGTTTTCTGGATATTGCAACAAAACCCTAACCCTAACCAAAAGTGATAAAATACTGAGTTTTCTGGATATTGCAACAAAACCCTAACCCTAACCCTTACCCTAACCAGAATTTTAAAAATACAGAGTTTTCTGGATATTGCAACAAAACATTTACCCTAACCCTAACCAGAATTTAAAAAATACAGAGTTTTCTGGATATTGCAACAAAACATTTACCCTAACCCTAACCAGAATTTAAAAAATACAGAGTTTTCTGGATATTGCAACAAAACCCTAACCCTAACCTAAAAGTGATAAAATACTGAGTTTTCTGGATATTGCAACAAAACATTTACTCTAACTCTAACCAGAATTTAAAAAATACAGAGTTTTCTGGATATTGCAACAAAACATTTACCCTAACCCTAACCAGAATTTAAAAAATACAGAGTTTTCTGGATATTGCAACAAAACATTTACCCTAACCCTAACCAGAATTTAAAAAATACAGAGTTTTCTGGATATTGCAACAAAACCCTAACCCTAACCAAAAGTGATAAAATACTGAGTTTTCTGGATATTGCAACAAAACCCTAACCCTAACCCTTACCCTAACCAGAATTTTAAAAATACAGAGTTTTCTGGATATTGCAACAAAACCCTAACCTTAACCAAAAGTGATAAAATACTGAGTTTTCTGGATATTGCAACAAAACATTTACCTTAACCCTAACAAGAATTTAAAAAATACAGAGTTTTCTGGATATTGCAACAAAACATTTACCCTAACCCTAACCAGAATTTAAAAAATACAGAGTTTTCTGGATATTGCAACAAAACATTTACCCTAACCCTAACCAGAATTTAAAAAATACAGAGTTTTCTGGATATTGCAACAAAACCCTAACCCTAACCAAAAGTGATAAAATACTGAGTTTTCTGGATATTGCAACAAAACCCTAACCCTAACCCTTACCCTAACCAGAATTTAAAAAATACAGAGTTTTCTGGATATTGCAACAAAACCCTAACCTTAACCAAAAGTGATAAAATACTGAGTTTTCTGGATATTGCAACACAACATTTACCCTAACCCTAACCAGAATTTTAAAAATACAGAGTTTTCTGGATATTGCAACAAAACCCTAACCCTAACCAAAAGTGATAAAATACAGAGTTTTCTGGATATTGCAACAAAACATTTACCCTAACCCTAACTAGAATTTTAAAAATACAGAGTTTTCTGGATATTGCAACAAAACCCTAACCATAACCAAAAGTGATAAAATACTGAGTTTTCTGGATATTGCAACAAAACCCTAACCCTAACCCTTACCCTAACCAGAATTTAAAAAATACAGAGTTTTCTGGATATTGCAACAAAACCCTAACCCTAACTAAAAGTGATAAAATACTGAGTTTTCTGGATATTGCAACAAAACCCTAACCCTAACCCTTACCCTAACCAGAATTTAAAAAATACAGAGTTTTCTGGATATTGCAACAAAACCCTAACCCTAACCCTTAACCTAACCAGAATTTAAAAAATACAGAGTTTTCTGGATATTGCAACAAAACCCTAACCCTAACCAAAAGTGATAAAATACTGAGTTTTCTGGATATTGCAACAAAACATTTACCCTAACCCTAACTAGAATTTTAAAAATACAGAGTTTTCTGGATATTGCAACAAAACCCTAACCCTACCCAAAAGTGATAAAATACTGAGTTTTCTGGATATTGCAACAAAACATTTACCCTAACCCTAACCAGAATTTAAAAAATACAGAGTTTTCTGGATATTGCAACAAAACATTTACCCTAACCCTAACCAGAATTTAAAAAATACAGAGTTTTCTGGATATTGCAACAAAACATTTACCCTAACCCTAACCAGAATTTAAAAAATACAGAGTTTTCTGGATATTGCAACAAAACATTTACCCTAACCCTAACCAGAATTTAAAAAATACAGAGTTTTCTGGATATTGCAACAAAACCCTAACCCTAACCAAAAGTGATAAAATACAGAGTTTTCTGGATATTGCAACAAAACATTTACCCTAACCCTAACCAGAATTTAAAAAATACAGAGTTTTCTGGATATTGCAACAAAACCCTAACCCTAACCAAAAGTGATAAAATACTGAGTTTTCTGGATATTGCAACAAAACATTTACCCTAACCCTAACCAGAATTTAAAAAATACAGAGTTTTCTGGATATTGCAACAAAACCCTAACCCTAACCAAAAGTGATAAAATACTGAGTTTTCTGGATATTGCAACAAAACATTTACCCTAACCCTAACTAGAATTTTAAAAATACAGAGTTTTCTAGATATTGCAACAAAACCCTAACCCTAACCAAAAGTGATAAAATACTGAGTTTTCTGGATATTGCAACAAAACATTTACCCTAACCCTAACCAGAATTTAAAAAATACAGAGTTTTCTGGATATTGCAACAAAACATTTACCCTAACCCTAACCAGAATTTTAAAAATACAGAGTTTTCTGGATATTGCAACAAAACCCTAACCCTAACCAAAAGTGATAAAATACAGAGTTTTCTGGATATTGCAACAAAACATTTACCCTAACCCTAACTAGAATTTTAAAAATACAGAGTTTTCTGGATATTGCAACAAAACCCTAACCATAACCAAAAGTGATAAAATACTGAGTTTTCTGGATATTGCAACAAAACCCTAACCCTAACCCTTACCCTAACCAGAATTTAAAAAATACAGAGTTTTCTGGATATTGCAACAAAACCCTAACCCTAACTAAAAGTGATAAAATACTGAGTTTTCTGGATATTGCAACAAAACCCTAACCCTAACCCTTACCCTAACCAGAATTTAAAAAATACAGAGTTTTCTGGATATTGCAACAAAACCCTAACCCTAACCAAAAGTGATAAAATACTGAGTTTTCTGGATATTGCAACAAAACATTTACCCTAACCCTAACTAGAATTTTAAAAATACAGAGTTTTCTGGATATTGCAACAAAACCCTAACCTTAACCAAAAGTGATAAAATACTGAGTTTTCTGGATATTGCAACAAAACATTTACCTTAACCCTAACAAGAATTTAAAAAATACAGAGTTTTCTGGATATTGCAACAAAACATTTACCCTAACCCTAACCAGAATTTAAAAAATACAGAGTTTTCTGGATATTGCAACAAAACATTTACCCTAACCCTAACCAGAATTTAAAAAATACAGAGTTTTCTGGATATTGCAACAAAACCCTAACCCTAACCAAAAGTGATAAAATACTGAGTTTTCTGGATATTGCAACAAAACCCTAACCCTAACCCTTACCCTAACCAGAATTTAAAAAATACAGAGTTTTCTGGATATTGCAACAAAACCCTAACCCTAACCAAAAGTGATAAAATACAGAGTTTTCTGGATATTGCAACAAAACATTTACCCTAACCCTAACTAGAATTTTAAAAATACAGAGTTTTCTGGATATTGCAACAAAACCCAAAAGTGATAAAATACTGAGTTTTCTGGATATTGCAACAAAACCCTAACCCTAACCCTTACCCTAACCAGAATTTAAAAAATACAGAGTTTTCTGGATATTGCAACAAAACCCTAACCCTAACTAAAAGTGATAAAATACTGAGTTTTCTGGATATTGCAACAAAACCCTAACCCTAACCCTTACCCTAACCAGAATTTAAAAAATACAGAGTTTTCTGGATATTGCAACAAAACCCTAACCCTAACCCTTAACCTAACCAGAATTTAAAAAATACAGAGTTTTCTGGATATTGCAACAAAACCCTAACCCTAACCAAAAGTGATAAAATACTGAGTTTTCTGGATATTGCAACAAAACATTTACCCTAACCCTAACTAGAATTTTAAAAATACAGAGTTTTCTGGATATTGCAACAAAACCCTAACCCTAACCAAAAGTGATAAAATACTGAGTTTTCTGGATATTGCAACAAAACATTTACCCTAACCCTAACCAGAATTTAAAAAATACAGAGTTTTCTGGATATTGCAACAAAACATTTACCCTAACCCTAACCAGAATTTAAAAAATACAGAGTTTTCTGGATATTGCAACAAAACATTTACCCTAACCCTAACCAGAATTTAAACAATACAGAGTTTTCTGGATATTGCAACAAAACATTTACCCTAACCCTAACCAGAATTTAAAAAATACAGAGTTTTCTGTATATTGCAACAAAACCCTAACCCTAACCAAAAGTGATAAAATACAGAGTTTTCTGGATATTGCAACAAAACATTTACCCTAACCCTAACCAGAATTTAAAAAATACAGAGTTTTCTGGATATTGCAACAAAACCCTAACCCTAACCAAAAGTGATAAAATACTGAGTTTTCTGGATATTGCAACAAAACATTTACCCTAACCCTAACCAGAATTTAAAAAATACAGAGTTTTCTGGATATTGCAACAAAACCCTAACCCTAACCAAAAGTGATAAAATACTGAGTTTTCTGGATATTGCAACAAAACATTTACCCTAACCCTAACTAGAATTTTAAAAATACAGAGTTTTCTGGATATTGCAACAAAACCCTAACCCTAACCAAAAGTGATAAAATACTGAGTTTTCTGGATATTGCAACAAAACATTTACCCTAACCCTAACCAGAATTTAAAAAATACAGAGTTTTCTGGATATTGCAACAAAACATTTACCCTAACCCTAACCAGAATTTAAAAAATACAGAGTTTTCTGGATATTGCAACAAAACATTTACCCTAACCCTAACCAGAATTTAAAAAATACAGAGTTTTCTGGATATTGCAACAAAACCCTAACCCTAACCAAAAGTGATTAAATACTGAGTTTTCTGGATATTGCAACAAAACCCTAACCCTAACCCTTACCCTAACCAGAATTTTAAAAATACAGAGTTTTCTGGATATTGCAACAAAACCCTAACCTTAACCAAAAGTGATAAAATACTGAGTTTTCTGGATATTGCAACACAACATTTACCCTAACCCTAACCAGAATTTTAAAAATACAGAGTTTTCTGGATATTGCAACAAAACCCTAACCCTAACCCTTAACCTAACCAGAATTTTAAAAATACAGAGTTTTCTGGATATTGCAACAAAACCCTAACCCTAACCAAAAGTGATAAAATACAGAGTTTTCTGGATATTGCAACAAAACATTTACCCTAACCCTAACCAGAATTTAAAAAATACAGAGTTTTCTGGATATTGCAACAAAACCCTAACCCTAACCAAAAGTGATAAAATACTGAGTTTTCTGGATATTGCAACAAAACATTTACCCTAACCCTAACCAGAATTTAAAAAATACAGAGTTTTCTGGATATTGCAACAAAACCCTAACCCTAACCAATAGTGATAAAATACTGAGTTTTCTGGATATTGCAACAAAACATTTACCCTAACCCTAACTAGAATTTTAAAAATACAGAGTTTTCTGGATATTGCAACAAAACCCTAACCCTAACCAAAAGTGATAAAATACTGAGTTTTCTGGATATTGCAACAAAACATTTACCCTAACCCTAACCAGAATTTAAAAAATACAGAGTTTTCTGGATATTGCAACAAAACATTTACCCTAACCCTAACCAGAATTTAAAAAATACAGAGTTTTCTGGATATTGCAACAAAACATTTACCCTAACCCTAACCAGAATTAAAAAAATACAGAGTTTTCTGGATATTGCAACAAAACATTTACCCTAACCCTAACCAGAATTTAAAAAATACAGAGTTTTCTGGATATTGCAACAAAACCCTAACCCTAACCAAAAGTGATAAAATACTGAGTTTTCTGGATATTGCAACAAAACCCTAACCCTAACCCTTACCCTAACCAGAATTTTAAAAATACAGAGTTTTCTGGATATTGCAACAAAACCCTAACCTTAACCAAAAGTGATAAAATACTGAGTTTTCTGGATATTGCAACACAACATTTACCCTAACCCTAACCAGAATTTTAAAAATACAGAGTTTTCTGGATATTGCAACAAAACCCTAACCCTAACCAAAAGTGATAAAATACAGAGTTTTCTGGATATTGCAACAAAACATTTACCCTAACCCTAACTAGAATTTTAAAAATACAGAGTTTTCTGGATATTGCAACAAAACCCTAACCATAACCAAAAGTGATAAAATACTGAGTTTTCTGGATATTGCAACAAAACCCTAACCCTAACCCTTACCCTAACCAGAATTTAAAAAATACGGAGTTTTCTGGATATTGCAACAAAACCCTAACCCTAACTAAAAGTGATAAAATACTGAGTTTTCTGGATATTGCAACAAAACCCTAACCCTAACCCTTACCCTAACCAGAATTTAAAAAATACAGAGTTTTCTGGATATTGCAACAAAACCCTAACCCTAACCCTTAACCTAACCAGAATTTAAAAAATTCAGAGTTTTCTGGATATTGCAACAAAACCCTAACCCTAACCAAAAGTGATAAAATACTGAGTTTTCTGGATATTGCAACAAAACATTTACCCTAACCCTAACTAGAATTTTAAAAATACAGAGTTTTCTGGATATTGCAACAAAACCCTAACCCTAACCAAAAGTGATAAAATACTGAGTTTTCTGGATATTGCAACAAAACATTTACCCTAACCCTAACCAGAATTTAAAAAATACAGAGTTTTCTGGATATTGCAACAAAACATTTACCCTAACCCTAACCAGAATTTAAAAAATACAGAGTTTTCTGGATATTGCAACAAAACATTTACCCTAACCCTAACCAGAATTTAAAAAATACAGAGTTTTCTGGATATTGCAACAAAACATTTACCCTAACCCTAACCAGAATTTAAAAAATACAGAGTTTTCTGGATATTGCAACAAAACCCTAACCCTAACCAAAAGTGATAAAATACTGAGTTTTCTGGATATTGCAACAAAACCCTAACCCTAACCCTTACCCTAACCAGAATTTAAAAAATACAGAGTTTTCTGGATATTGCAACAAAACCCTAACCTTAACCAAAAGTGATAAAATACAGAGTTTTCTGGATATTGCAACAAAACATTTACCCTAACCCTAACCAGAATTTAAAAAATACAGAGTTTTCTGGATATTGCAACAAAACCCTAACCCTAACCAAAAGTGATAAAATACAGAGTTTTCTGGATATTGCAACAAAACCCTAACCCTAACCCTTACACTAACCAGAATTTAAAAAATACAGAGTTTTCTGGATATTGCAACAAAACCCTAACCCTAACTAAAAGTGATAAAATACTGAGTTTTCTGGATATTGCAACAAAACCCTAACCCTAACCCTTACCCTAACCAGAATTTAAAAAATACAGAGTTTTCTGGATATTACAACAAAACCCTAACCCTAACCAAAAGTGATAAAATACTGAGTTTTCTTGATATTGCAACAAAACATTTACCCTAACCCTAACTAGAATTTTAAAAATACAGAGTTTTCTGGATATTGCAACAAAACCCTAACCCTAACCAAAAGTGATAAAATACTGAGTTTTCTGGATATTGCAACAAAACATTTACCCTAACCCTAACCAGAATTTAAAAAATACAGAGTTTTCTGGATATTGCAACAAAACATTTACCCTAACCCTAACCAGAATTTAAAAAATACAGAGTTTTCTGGATATTGCAACAAAACATTTACCCTAACCCTAACCAGAATTTAAAAAATACAGAGTTTTCTGGATATTGCAACAAAACATTTACCCTAACCCTAACCAGAATTTAAAAAATACAGAGTTTTCTGGATATTGCAACAAAACCCTAACCCTAACCAAAAGTGATAAAATACTGAGTTTTCTGGATATTGCAACAAAACCCTAACCCTAACCCTTACCCTAACCAGAATTTAAAAAATACAGAGTTTTCTGGATATTGCAACAAAACCCTAACCCTAACTAAAAGTGATAAAATACTGAGTTTTCTGGATATTGCAACAAAACCCTAACCCTAATCCTTACCCTAACCAGAATTTAAAAAATACAGAGTTTTCTGGATATTGCAACAAAACTCTAACCCTAACCAAACGTGATAAAATACTGAGTTTTCTGGATATTGCAACAAAACATTTACCCTAACCCTAACCAGGATTTAAAAAATACAGAGTTTTCTGGATATTGCAACAAAACCCTAACCCTAACCAAAAGTGATAAAATACTGAGTTTTCTGGATATTGCAACAAAACCCTAACGCTAACCCTTACCCTAACCAGAATTTAAAAAATACAGAGTTTTCTGGATATTGCAACAAAACCCTAACCCTAACCAAAAGTGATAAAATACTGAGTTTTCTGGATATTGCAACAAAACCCTAACCCTAACCCTAACCAGAATTTAAAAAATACAGAGTTTTCTGGATATTGCAACAAAACCCTAACCCAAACCAAAAGTGATAAAATACTGAGTTTTCTGGATATTGCAACAAAACATTTACCCTAACCCTAACCAGAATTTAAAAAATACAAAGTTTTCTGGATATTGCAACAAAACCCTAACCCTAACCAAAAGTGATAAAATACTGAGTTTTCTGGATATTGCAACAAAACATTTACCCTAACCCTAACCAGAATTTAAAAAATACAGAGTTTTCTGGATATTGCAACAAAACCCTAACCCTAACCAAAAGTGATAAAATACTGAGTTTTCTGGATATTGCAACAAAACATTTACCCTAACCCTAACCAGAATTTAAAAAATACAGAGTTTTCTGGATATTGCAACAAAACCCTAACCCTAACCAAAAGTTATGAAATACAGAGTGTTCTGGATATTGCAACAAAACATTTACCCTAACCCTAACCAGAATTTAAAAAATACAGAGTTTTCTGGATATTGCAACAAAACCCTAACCCTAACCAAAAGTGATAAAATACTGAGTTTTCTGGATATTGCAACAAAACCCTAACCCTAACCCTAACCAGAATTTAAAAAATACAGAGTTTTCTGGATATTGCAACAAAACCCTAACCCTAACCAAAAGTGATAAAATACTGAGTTTTCTGGATATTGCAACAAAACATTTACCCTAACCCTAACCAGAATTTAAAAAATACAGAGTTTTCTGGATATTGCAACAAAACCCTAACCCTAACCAAAAGTTATGAAATACAGAGTGTTCTGGATATTGCAACAAAACATTTACCCTAACCCTAACCAGAATTTAAAAAATACAGAGTTTTCTGGATATTGCAACAAAACCCTAACCCTAACCAAAAGTGATAAAATACTGAGTTTTCTGGATATTGCAACAAAACATTTACCCTAACCCTAACCAGAATTTAAAAAATACAGAGTTTTCTGGATATTGCAACAAAACCCTAACCCTAACCAAAAGTGATAAAATACTGAGTTTTCTGGATATTGCAACAAAACATTTACCCTAACCCTAACCAGAATTTAAAAAATACAGAGTTTTCTGGATATTGCAACAAAACCCTAACCCTAACCAAAAGTTATGAAATACAGAGTGTTCTGGATATTGCAACAAAACATTTACCCTAACCCTAACCAGAATTTAAAAAATACAGAGTTTTCTGGATATTGCAACAAAACCCTAACCCTAACCAAAAGTGATAAAATACTGAGTTTTCTGGATATTGCAACAAAACCCTAACCCTAACCCTAACCAGAATTTAAAAAATACAGAGTTTTCTGGATATTGCAACAAAACCCTAACCCTAACCAAAAGTGATAAAATACTGAGTTTTCTGGATATTGCAACAAAACATTTACCCTAACCCTAACCAGAATTTAAAAAATACAGAGTTTTCTGGATATTGCAACAAAACCCTAACCCTAACCAAAAGTGGTAAAATACTGAGTTTTCTGGATATTGCAACAAAACATTTACCCTAACCCTAACCAGAATTTAAAAAATACAGAGTTTTCTGGATATTGCAACAAAACATTCACCCTAACCCTAACCAGAATTTTAAAAATACAGAGTTTTCTGGATATTGCAACAAAACCCTAACCCTAACCAAAAGTGATAAAATACTGAGTTTTCTGGATATTGCAACAAAACATTTACCCTAACCCTAACCAGAATTAAAAAAATACAGAGTTTTCTGGATATTGCAACAAAACATTTACCCTAACCCTAACCAGAATTTAAAAAATACAGAGTTTTCTGGATATTGCAACAAAACCCTAACCCTAACCAAAAGTGATAAAATACTGAGTTTTCTGGATATTGCAACAAAACCCTAACCCTAACCCTAACCAGAAATTAAAAAATACAGAGTTTTCTGGATATTGCAACAAAACCCTAACCCTAACCAAAAGTGATAAAATACTGAGTTTTCTGGATATTGCAACAAAACATTTACCCTAACCCTAACCAGACTTTAAAAAATACAGAGTTTTCTGGATATTGCAACAAAACCCTAACCCTAACCAAAAGTGGTAAAATACTGAGTTTTCTGGATATTGCAACAAAACATTTACCCTAACCCTAACCAGAATTTAAAAAATACAGAGTTTTCTGGATATTGCAACAAAACCCTAACCCTAACCAAAAGTGATAAAATACTGAGTTTTCTGGATATTGCAACAAAACATTTACCCTAACCCTAACCAGAATTTAAAAAATACAGAGTTTTCTGGATATTGCAACAAAACATTTACCCTAACCCTAACCAGAATTTAAAAAATACAGAGTTTTCTGGATATTGCAACAAAACATTCACCCTAACCCTAACCAGAATTTAAAAAATACAGAGTTTTCTGGATATTGCAACAAAACCCTAACCCTAACCAAAAGTGATAAAATACTGAGTTTTCTGGATATTGCAACAAAACATTTACCCTAACCCTAACCAGAATTTAAAAAATACAGAGTTTTCTGGATATTGCAACAAAACATTTACCCTAACCCTAACCAGAATTTAAAAAATACAGAGTTTTCTGGATATTGCAACAAAACCCTAACCCTAACCAAAAGTGATAAAATACTGAGTTTTCTGGATATTGCAACAAAACCCTAACCCTAACCCTAACCAGAATTTAAAAAATACAGAGTTTTCTGGATATTGCAACAAAACCCTAACCCTAACCAAAAGTGATAAAATACTGAGTTTTCTGGATATTGCAACAAAACATTTACCCTAACCCTAACCAGAATTTAAAAAATACAGAGTTTTCTGGATATTGCAACAAAACCCTAACCCTAACCAAAAGTGATAAAATACTGAGTTTTCTGGATATTGCAACAAAACCCTAACCCTAACCCTAACCAGAATTTAAAAAATACAGAGTTTTCTGGATATTGCAACAAAACCCTAACCCTAACCAAAAGTGATAAAATACTGAGTTTTCTGGATATTGCAACAAAACAGTTACCCTAACCCTAACCAGAATTTAAAAAATACAGAGTTTTCTGGATATTGCAACAAAACCCTAACCCTAACCAAAAGTGATAAAATACTGAGTTTTCTGGATATTGCAACAAAACATTTACCCTAACCCTAACCAGAATTTAAAAAATACAGAGTTTTCTGGATATTGCAACAAAACATTTACCCTAACCCTAACCAGAATTTAAAAAATACAGAGTTTTCTGGATATTGCAACAAAACATTCACCCTAACCCTAACCAGAATTTAAAAAATACAGAGTTTTCTGGATATTGCAACAAAACCCTAACCCTAACCAAAAGTGATAAAATACTGAGTTTTCTGGATATTGCAACAAAACATTTACCCTAACCCTAACCAGAATTTAAAAAATACAGAGTTTTCTGGATATTGCAACAAAACATTTACCCTAACCCTAACCAGAATTTAAAAAATACAGAGTTTTCTGGATATTGCAACAAAACCCTAACCCTAACCAAAAGTGATAAAATACTGAGTTTTCTGGATATTGCAACAAAACCCTAACCCTAACCCTAACCAGAATTTAAAAAATACAGAGTTTTCTGGATATTGCAACAAAACCCTAACCCTAACCAAAAGTGATAAAATACTGAGTTTTCTGGATATTGCAACAAAACATTTACCCTAACCCTAACCAGAATTTAAAAAATACAGAGTTTTCTGGATATTGCAACAAAACCCTAACCCTAACCAAAAGTGATAAAATACTGAGTTTTCTGGATATTGCAACAAAACCCTAACCCTAACCCTAACCAGAATTTAAAAAATACAGAGTTTTCTGGATATTGCAACAAAACCCTAACCCTAACCAAAAGTGATAAAATACTGAGTTTTCTGGATATTGCAACAAAACATTTACCCTAACCCTAACCAGAATTTAAAAAATACAGAGTTTTCTGGATATTGCAACAAAACCCTAACCCTAACCAAAAGTGATAAAATACTGAGTTTTCTGGATATTGCAACAAAACATTTACCCTAACCCTAACCAGAATTTAAAAAATACAGAGTTTTCTGGATATTGCAACAAAAGCTTAACCCTAACAAAAGTGATCAAATAGAGAGTTCTTGATATATCAACAAAACCCTAACCCTAACTCTTTCCCTAACCAGAATTTTAAAAATACAGAGTTTTCTGGATATTGCAACAAAACCCTTACCCTAACCCTAACCAAAAGTGATAAAATACAGTGTGGTTAGCAAAGTCGCCCCAGCCAGGAATGGATCCAGAAAGTGTGGTTTGAGTTGTCCCCCTTTGCAAATTGGCTGTTTGGAGATTTGAAAGCTAGATGGCTCTGGTTGACAGTCAATTTGCATAGGTGGGGCAAAATGTAGTATATAAACTGTACTCTTTTCATTGAGCTTGTAGAGAGCGGTAGGGAGAAAAGTGAGTTAAAAGATTGCTTGATTTGTCGGGATGCGGGTCACCCTTCGATATTTTCGAAGGAGGTGTAAGTTAATAAATCATTGGGGGCCGCATCAAATCTTTTTTTTCGAGTTTTCAATTTCGACTGGCAAATCGGCACCTCTGCCACATTTCAATAACGGGGAGCTTTTTACTAACCTAAAAATGTTTATCATTTTATTTTGTACCTATAATTTTTAGCCCCCCCCCCCCCGATGCTTATATTCTATAGTGGCTTTAAGTAGGTTCCCATGGTATGAATTTTTATGGTGATAGCCATGGATGTAAGTATGAATGTGGTATTTTGGTAAATGATGGTCGCGATTGAACTAGCTAAGTTGAGACCTTTTTTAAGTTAGAGTTGACCTATCCGCACCCCCCCCCCCCCCTTTTTCTGGCCCTGTGCCACATTTTATATGTATTTATTCAAATATATGTAAATAAATATTGAGAGCGATAGGGAGAAAAGTGAGTGTTTGTTACAATCGTTTAAAATGGAGCAGGTGATTATCTTCTATATTGTTATACTGTTGACGCCATTTTTCTGATTTGTTACTGTTATTGTTATTTACCCGTTGGACTTTTTTTTTCTTTGTTGAACTTTGTTGCTGTTTTTTTGTTTTTTTGGGAACGACGCCGTTTTTTTTTCTCCTTTTTTTTTGGTCTCTAGTTTGTTAACTAAATGACTGGAGACATGTCCAACATCGAGAACACGGAATGGTGCAAGCCACCAAAAGTTACTATTAACGTGAAGGAGTTCATTGAGGAGGCAAAAAACTGCTCGCACATGGTCGCGGAGACCGGTATTCTTGTCGACATCCCGAAGTTGGAGGAAATACTGAAACGGACGGTATCTTTATTTGTCGTTGATAAAAAGATTAAAAAATCCGTTAGAGCAACTCCCGAGCTAATTTTAAAACTCCTACATACAGCGGGTTTTAAACCACAAAGATTGATCAAATCAAAAGGATTTAACAACTGGTCAGCGCTTTTTTTGGATGAGAACACATGTAGCAGACTCTCACTGACACAAATCATTACACCGGAGTATGTCCTATGCACAGAATATATGGGGAAGAGGAGATCCTCCATTTCCATTTTTAACGTGCCATTTCACGTCAGAGGCGAACACATTGGGGCTTTCCTCTTAAAATTTGGCGAAATTACTGACGTCAGTTATGACGAGTTTCCAGGTATCTGGAATTTTGAAATTCTAGTTGACAAAAAGTCATATGAAAATATCCCCTATTACCTTCATATAGGGAAGGAGAAACTGCCCATTATCTTAACAGGAAGAAGACCC
Source organism: Sepiola atlantica (assembly GCA_963556195.1). NCBI lineage: Eukaryota > Metazoa > Mollusca > Cephalopoda > Sepiida > Sepiolidae > Sepiola > Sepiola atlantica. Next base: position 323,214 of record CAUVYP010000088.1, on the reverse strand, counting down.
ATATGTTGGTTCTGTGAAGAAATGGGTCACTTAACCATGGATTGCCCCCCCCCAAAAAAAGTATCAACTGTAAAAACGACTACCCCAATCACGAAAAAATCGAAAGCTGAACCTCACCTCGACACGCATCCAAAGATTGGCCATACCATTAATTCTGCAACCGATGATTCGTAAGATGAATTCCCGGCACTACCATCAAGCAAAAGACCTGACGATGAAAAGGAAGGCTGGATTATCATACCAGGGAAAAAGACCCCGGGACGTGTATCATTGGATGAGATGCGAGAAAGGGAAATGTTAAAGAATAACCCCGGTAGAGACTCTTATTTAAATGCGAAGGCTTTACAAAGTAAATTGGACAAAAGTAACACACCCAAAACTACTCCTGACCCAACCCCTAAACCTAGTCCCCAACCGATCACCAAACCGAAAACCCCCCAAAATCCTCAGTCCCCCAAATCAATGCCACCACCAATAACTGGTCCCATCACGGACAAACCGTACAAACTAAGCCCACAAAAAGTCCCCAAAAATCTCAAATCTCCCAGACCTTCTCCTTTTGTTTCCCCTTTAAATACCCCCAGAAACACTCCTCCTGCATCCCCCTCAAAGCATCCCTCCCCTGCGCCTCCTCCAGCTTCTCCCATAGAGCCTAGCTCCCCCTTCCCTTCTCCCATGGATGACATGCCTCCGCCTCCACCCGCTACGCAGAAAAGACAGAGAAGTCCTTCCCTAGAGAAAAGGAGAGTTAAAAAATCTGCTTTTCTCTCGGGAAGGGATATTAGTAAAAGCACCCAAACGCAAGTTGAGACTGTTAAAAATTTGCGTGGTACCAACCTCATTGGACTTTTAAAATTCGATGAGGTTGGAGGATTATCCATCGAAGACCCGGCAAACTTCCCCAATGCAACTAGAGTAAGAAAAAGAACCGAGGCAAAGGCTCTATGGCAGATGTTGGAGGAGGCGAACAGCGCCTTTGATTTCACTCCCCCATTAGTAATTGTAAAAAATAGTGAGTTAATGGAACTTCGAAACGATTGTTTTGTGAGACTACTCATAAAAATTCACCCATCCCTGTATAGAATAGCAAAATAAACTTATCCTCATGATATTGGCGGCATCTCCCATGATGGTCTAATTGACGACAAAATGGGAAAACAGTCTTTTGGGAGAGCCGTTGGTATCCTGACTACATCTATGTTCGTTTCTCAAACCCAACCCTAAGGCATCTTTATGGCTCTCTATCTAGCAAGTTTAAATGTGCGGAGCCTGAGGGCGAATGACCGTAAATTTCGGGTCGCTATTGACCTTCAGCGCCTCTGAGTGGATATATGTTGTGTGCAGGAAACCCACCTGAATTCAGGGGACCATTTGGGTGCGTTGGCTAAGCGTTTTCACGTTTATTCAGCGTACTTTAATTCTTCCGCAAGGGGAGTTTCCTGGCTGGTAAGCAAGACTTTAGATGCGTCGTGTGACCCTTGCTACATGGATCCGGAAGGGAGACTATGTTTTTGGATATTACCATAAAGGGGAAAGCATTTCGACTCGTTGGGGTTTATGCTCCCAATAGCCATTCTGAGCTCAGTTCTTTCTTTCGGCGAATCGAGCAGTTCTTGAATACTACTCAGACGGTCATTTTAGCGGGAGACTGGAACGCGGTCCTGGATCCCGATTTAGATCGTAATCTGCCTAGGGGTACTAACACTGATCGGGATGCTAAAATATTTCGGGATTTTCTCGATAAGTTTGATCTTATCGACAAGTTCCGGAATGAAAAGCCCCGTGATAGGGTATGGACTTGGACATCTAGACGCGGTTCCGATTTCAGACAAGTATCGAGCTATATCGATCGGTTCTTAATTAGGAGAGTCGACGTAGAGGTAGTTGAATGTCCAAGTCTTCATAATATAGTTTACTCGGACCACAGACTTATTCGGGTCCATGTGAACTTAGATAGACCTAAGCCTAGATTAGATGGGTACTGGAAGCTCAACACTTCGTTGTTCGATGTGAAGGGCTACCGGGACCAGCTTCTACTAACATTGAATGGGCGAAGTGCAAAGGCCCTTGTCGACACGGGCTGTACCTCAACACTTGTCACCAAAGACATGGTTGACACATGCAGTGGGACCAGCAGCATTACGGCAGTTGACGGCAGAGAGGTGAAATGCAATGGCACAAGTGTCGTTCGGTTGATGGTATGTGGGATGTCGCTAACAATCCAGGCGATTGTTATTAACAAAATTGTCACGAGCGTCGATGTGGTGCTAGGGATGGACGCAATTGCTCGACTAGGGGGCGTCACAGTACATAAGAACACCGTGAGATTTGGAGGGCATCAAGGGGCTGCAGGTGTGCGATCCGAAAAAGGTGGCAGAGGAACAGGAACGGCCGGGGCAGACAAAAGTTGCATGATAGAGGACCAAGATTTCTCTGCACACTTTGATGGTGAGAAATGGACTATTAAGTGGGTATGGAAGGGAGAACCTCCCGTACTGAACAACAGTGGAATGCTACGAGCATACGTTGCGAGGAGGCGTAAGAATTGAATTTGAGAAGGAGGTGGACCGTTGGATCTCAGAGCGGATTTTAAGACCATGGATGGAGAAGGTGGAAGGCGTGCTGCCGTTAATGGCGGTTGTTCAGCCCACAAAGCAAAAGGTTTGGCCAGTACTGGACTTCAGGGAACTGAACGTATACGTTGCGTGTCACACGGGAGATGATGTGATGGACGTGTGCGGAGAGACCATGCGAGAGTGGAGGCAGATGCAGAAGGCTGCGGCGATTGTGGATTTAAAATCTGCATACCTACAAATCCACATTTCGCAGGAATTCTGGAAGTACCAGCTGGTCGGATACAAAGGCCAAACATACTGCCTAACTAGGTTAGGGTTTGGCCTGAATTCTGCACCAAAGATCATGGCGGCGATCCTCAAAACGGTGCTAAGCAAGGAGGACGCAGTCAGAAGAGCCACCAGTTCCTACATAGATGACATCATGGTGGATGAGACGGTAGCAACTGCAAAGGACGTAGTAGAGCACCTCAACGGCTTTGGGATTATCACAAAACGCCCGGAATCGTTGGAGGGGGGAGTGGCGTTAGGGCTCCAACTAAGGAAGGACCAAATATGAAAGGTTAGTGTTCCGGAGGGGAAATGAAATCCCGGAGGTGTCTGAAAAAATGAGCAGGTGGGAACTCTTCTCGATATGCGGAAGACTGGTGGGTCATTACCCGATTGCAGGATGGCTACGGACTGCATGTAGTTACATCAAAAGGCGAGCTAATGGAGTGAAGTGGGAGGATGGAGTTGATAAAGAGACTGTGGGCATTATGAGAGAGATTATTGAAGAGGTGAAGAGGAAGGATCCAGTGAGAGGTGTTTGGCACGTACCCAATAGTGCAGAAGGTGTTGTGTGGTGTGATGCAAGCAGTATAGCAGTGGGGGTCACCTTGGACATAGGTGGTGTCACTGCAGAAGATGCTGCTTGGTTGCGGAAGAAGGACGACGTGGCTCACATAAATGTGGCGGAACTGGATGCGGTTATGAAGGGCATCAACTTAGCCTTGAAATGGGGGCTACGGAATGTTGAGGTGAGGACCGACTCGGCCACTGTGTTCTCTTGGGTCCAGTCCGAAGCTACAGGAGAAAGGAGAGTGAAGACGAAATGCGCCGCCGAGATGCTCGTGAAGCGTCGATTGATGACGTTAAGGGAGCTGATTAGGGAATTTGATCTTCAACTCAGGATCAGTATCGTTCCCTCAGCGAAGAACAGAGCAGATGTGATGACAAGGGTGAGGAAGACCTGGCTAAAGGCACCGAATGAGGCGGCTGCTGCAATATGTGGCTTGGCTGAAGACACTCCGAAGGATTTGCATGACATGCACCATTTCGGAGTGGATAGAACCTTGTTCTTGGCCAGGAAGGTGGACCCCAGAATCACAAAGGAGGCCGTCAGGACAGTGGTTGAGAGATGCCACCAGTGTCAATCAGTCGACCCTGCGCCGAGTAGACACGAAGGTGGTGAGATTCAGGTGGCAGAGAACTGGAGCAGGTTGGTGATAGACGTGACGCACTATCGACAGAGTCCGTACCTGTCAATGGTCGACTGTGGACCTGGAAGAGTGGCCATTTGGAGAGAGATCAAGGCGGAAAATGCAGGTGAGATTGCAAAGGTCCTGGAAGAGGTGTTTTTGGAGAGGGGTCCAGTGACGGAAGTGCTAATGGACAATGGAACTGCCTTTTGCTCAGCAGCCCTGAAGAATGTGTTGGATAAGTGGGGAGTGCGGCGCTATTTCAGGGCTGCATATAGACCAGGCGGAAACGGAATTGTGGAGCGGCATCACAGGACCATCAAGGCTGTAGCTGAAAGGGGCCAGATTTCACTGCCAGAAGCTGACTTCTGGTATAATATGGCTCCAAAGTCAGGACAAAAAGTGGAGTCAGTACCGCAGAGGGCAGTCTTCAAGTACGAGTGGCGGCATCTCCGAACTGTGCCCATAGCCACGGAGGAAGGGGAGAAGCAAGCGTCTGTGCGAGTGGGAGAGAAAGTGTGGATCAAACCGCCTGAAGCTCGCTGTACCGCACGCTGAGGGAGGGACATTGTGACAAGTGTCCAGTCCCCGAACAATGTATCCATCAACGGCATCCCTCGACACATCCTTGATGTGCGGCCGGCAGTGGTGTCATCAATGGAAGAAGACAGCGATGTCGAGCCAAGTCGCGACGTTCACGAAGAGGCACCACGGAGATCGCAGCGAGAGAGACGCCCGCCATGTTGTTCAAGAGACTACGTGATGGGCTGACTAGTGATGATCGTGTAGATCAAGAGGCCGTGTGGTTAGCAAAGTTACCTCAGCCAGGAATGGATCCAGAAAGTGTGGTTTGAGTTGTCCCCCTTTGCAGATTGGCTGTTTGGAGAATTTGAAAGCTAGATGGATCTGGTTGACAGTCAATTTGTATAGGTGGGGCAATAAGTAATATAAAAACTGTACTCTTTTATTTGAGAGGCAGAAGAGCGGTAGGGAGAGCAGAGTAAGGCTGAAAGAAGAGACGGTGAATACAAAAAATGCAGAGTTTTATGGATATTTTATTCTCACACTAAATCTAGCCTAAATACTAAAAATATAGATATTTATGGATATTTAATTCTAACCATAACTATAATCCTTGGCCAAATCTTAAAAATGCAGAGTGTTATGGATATTGTATTCTCGCCGTAACCCTAACCCTAAACCAAATCGAAAAAACGCAGAATTTTATGAATATTTAATTCTGAACCTAACCCTAACCCTAGCCCAAATCTAAAAAATGCAGAGTTTTATGGATATTTAATTCTAACCCTAACCCAAACCCTAGCCCAAATCCAAAAAATGCAGAGTTTTATGGATATTTAATTCTAACCCTAACCCTAACCTTAGCCCAAATCCAAAAAATGCAGAGTTTTATGGATATTTAATTCTAACCCTAACCCAAACCCTAGCCCAAATCCAAAAAATGCAGAGTTTTATGGATATTTAATTCTAACCCTAACCCTAACTTTAGCCCAAATCTAAAAAATGAAGAGTTTTATGGATATTTAATTCTAACCCTAACCCTAACCTTAGCTCAAATACAAAAAATGCAGAGTTTTATGGATATTTTATTCTAACCCTTACCCTAAAACTAGCCCTAATCCAAAAAATGCAGAGTTTAATGGATATTTAATTCTAACCCTAGCCCTAAAACTAGCCCAAATACAAATAATACAGAGTTTTATTGATATTTAATTCTAACCCTTACCCTAAAACTAGCCTAAACTCCAAAAATGCAGTTTTATGGATATTTTATTCTAATCTTAACCCAAACCCTAGCCCAAATTAAATAAATGCAGAGTTTTATGGATATTTAATTCTAACCCTAACCCCAAAACAAGTCCAAATCCAAAAAATGCAGAGTTTTATGGATATTTAACTCTGACCCTAACCCGAACCATAACCCTAGCCCAAATCAAAAAAATGCAGAGTTTTATGGATATTTAATTCTAACCCTAACCCCAAAACTAGCCTAACTCCAAAAAATGCAGATTTTTATGGATATTTAATTCTAACCCTAACCCAAACCCTAGCCCAAATCCCAAAAATGCAGAGTTTTATGGATATTTAATTCTAACCCTAACCCCAAAACTAGCCTGACTCCAAAAAATGCAGAGTTTTATGGATATTCAATTCTAACCCTAACCCAAACCCTAGCCCAAATCCAAAAAATGCAGAGTTTTATGCATATTTAATTCTAACCCTAACTCTAACCTTAGCCCAAATCCAAAAAATGCAGAGTTTTATGGATATTTAATTCTAACCCTAACCCAAACCCTAGCCCAAATCCAAAAAATGCAGAGTTTTATGGATATTTAATTCTAACCCTAACCCTAACCTTAGCCCAAATCCAAAAAATGCAGATTTTTATGGATATTTAATTCTAACCCTAACCCAAACCCTAGCCCAAATCAAAAAAATGCAGAGTTTTATGGATATTTAATTCTAACCCTAACCCCAAAACTAGCCTAACTCCAAAAAATGCAGAGTTTAATGGATATTTAATTCTAACCCTAGCCCTAAAACTAGCCCAAATACAAATAATACAGAGTTTTATTGATATTTAATTCTAACCCTTACCCTAAAACTAGCCTAAACTCCAAAAATGCAGTTTTATGGATATTTTATTCTAATCTTAACCCAAACCCTAGCCCAAATTAAATAAATGCAGAGTTTTATGGATATTTAATTCTAACCCTAACCCCAAAACAAGTCCAAATCCAAAAAATGCAGAGTTTTATGGATATTTAACTCTGACCCTAACCCGAACCATAACCCTAGCCCAAATCAAAAAAATGCAGAGTTTTATGGATATTTAATTCTAACCCTAACCCCAAAACTAGCCTAACTCCAAAAAATGCAGATTTTTATGGATATTTAATTCTAACCCTAACCCAAACAATAGTTGTATGGATATTTAATTTTAACTCTAACCCTAGCCCAAATCAAAAAAATGCAGAGTTTGTTAGATATTTTATTCTAACCCTAATCCTAACCTTAGCTCAAATCAAAAAGATGCAGAGTTTTATGGATACGTCTATCTAAACCTAACCCTAACCCTAGCCCAAATCCAAATTTATGGATATTTACTTCTAACTCTAATCAAAACACTAGCCCAAATCGAAAAAACCCTAACCTTATCCCAAACAAAAAAAAATGCAGAGTTTTATTGATGTTTTATTCTAACCTGAACCCAAGCCCAAATCCAACCAATTCCGAGTTTTATGGATATTCAATTCTAACCATTAACCCTAGCTTAAATCCAACAAATGCGCAGTAGTATGGATATTTAATTCTAACCCTAATCCTAACCCTAGCCCAAATCCAAAAAATGCAGAGTTTTATGGATATTTAATTCTAACCCTAATCAAAACACTAGCCCAAATCACAAAAAATGCAGAGTTTTATAGATATTTTATTCTAACCCTAATCCTAACCTTAGCTTGTGGTGAACACCACAATTGGGGTACTCTCTCTTACTCTCTCCCTTTCTTTCTTTGTTTAACCCTTCTTCGCCTCTGAAGGGAGAAACTCGTGAAATCTCGCAGAATCACGTTGGCTGAAGCATTTCGGCCAGCTTGACCATGCGAGATTTGAAGTCGATAAAAGAACACGTAGTCCCTTCCTCTTCCTCTTTTCCTTCAGCGTTTTTGAGAAGAATGCACCAAGAACTCTCGGCGATTCCCCCCCCCCCCCACACACACACCAGCTCGAACGAGCTGTGTGGAGGAGGGAGGAAGAATAAAAAGGTAATCCCTTTTCTTCAGGCATCTTTAATTCAAAGGAACATTACTTTAAGAATCTCTCTTAATACAAACGAACTTTTTTTCTTCACACATTCACCATTCACAGTTTGCCAGCCAAATGACATTCAACACGCATCGCATCATACGCCCCAATAATGAACTTATACTCTCTTCTAAATAGTAAATAAATTGTTTTGTTAATAAAAATGTTATTCCTTTCTTTTTTTTATTAACCATTATAAGAGGCCTATTCGTATATGTGTATAGCTTCCTAATTCCTTCGCTTTCTTTAAGGTAAGTTTAAATAATGTTTTCTTCCTTCATCTTGGTTGTCTTAAACTGTTTTATTTAATCCCCACGTGGTCCGATGGTGGAATCTAACAGTGAGATGACATGCCGTTATAAAGGCATCTATCACACTACCTATGGTTGGGGGATTCATTATCGCAAAACCATTTGTCAAAATCCTTCGCGACTGTGGTTAAAATCCAAAACCCTTTGTTCTTCTTTTGAATCTCCTGCCATTAACAAACACTTCCACCCCGGCCATAATTGGTGACCTCTCCGACGTTAACACGCTAACAAAATCCTTCTACGATACAATAATTAAAAATCTTTCTGATAAGATACAATTTTAAGATACAAATAAATAAAAAATAAGATAACCATTTCTAAACTTAAAAGACAAACAAACAAATTTAAATATTAATCTTATTTAGCGAAGGAAACTTAGAATAGAATACGGCAGTAAGTAAAACAAAAAAAATAAAAATTCATATACGAAGAAAATACAAGTCTACGAACTTAACAAAAAAAAAAAATGAGCGTCTCACATCACAAAAAAAAAAAATCTCTTTCAACAAAAAAAAAATCTTCGTAAAACAAACAAAATTTCTTTCAACAAAAAAATCCTTTTCATAAAACAAACAACAAAATTCCTTTCAACAAAAAAAAAAAAAAAAAAATCCTTTTTCATAGAACAAACAAAATCCCTTTCAACAACAACAAAAAAAAAATCCTTTTCACGAAGCAACGCAAGGAAAGAAAATCTTGAAAAACAAAAATCATTGCTAACGAAAAACACAAGAATATTTTTTTACAAGAAAAAACTTCTTTCACAAAACAAATTTTAACGAAACAAACAAACAAAAAAAACATCCTTTCACTGAACACAAAAAAAAAAAAAAGTGCTTTTCGCGAGACAAGGAGAGATGGGTCTACAAAAAAAAACAGGAATCTCTTTAAAAAAAAAAAAAATCTTCCCACGTGGCGCAAATATACCGAACAATGAAAAATCCCGCCAAACGCCATTTTGAAAAAAAATGGAGCTACAATAGGCAAATACAAAAAAAAATTTTTTTTTTAATGAAAAATTAATGACGTCAACCCGACAACCAAAAAAAAATAATAATGATAGTCTTATCAGTCGAGGAACAATGGAAGCAACAAAAGGCGCCAAGCATTGAATCTCCCAAGTCAAATACAGCTTCGTTTAAGAAATCTACAACCTGAGAAAACCTGTATCAGCCAAAGAATACTTACATGAACGCGACCAAATTTCAACGCAAGCCTCGAGATTATTTCCTAAAATACCCAGCTTCGTCTAGAGACATTTCTTTCTCCTGATATTTCCTCAGCCCAAGAATCTCTAGGTGAACGCTAAGTTCCAGCAGAAAAATACACATCCGAAAGCTAAAACTACAAACAATACCAGCTTCGCGTGGCGGAAAATCCCAATGTGCACAAAATTAAAATTTCGCCCGCGAACGCTAATTTTGCTGGAACACCCATATAACTTCAGCTTCATCCATCCCGGAATGAACGCTAAATCCTCGCTGATAAAGATTGTTGTTATATATATATATAAAAAGAGTTTTTATACAATTGGCAAAACGCCATCATTCGGACAAACAAAAAAAATGGATTGATTCTATGCAGGGATGGCAAAATGGCGACAACTGATTTTAAAAGTTCTGTCATAAGCTATCCCCTGTACGAATTACCAATAAAATGCCTAAGTCGGTTTATTTGTTGCTACACAAAAAGGGAAGACTAATTACAACAGATCCATCTACTCCGTACTCGGTGGGAAGCTTATGTGGTGAACACCATAATTGGGGTACTCTCTCTTACTCTCTCCCTTTCTTTCTTTGTTTAACCCTTCTTCGCCTCTGAAGGGAGAAACTCGTGAAATCTCGCAGAATCACGTTGGCCGAAGGATTTCGGCCAGCTTGACCACGCGAGATTTGAAGTCGATAAAAGAACACGTAGTCCCTTCCTCTTCCTCTTTTCCTTCAGCGTTTTTGAGAAGACTCTCGGCGATTCCCCCCCCCCCCCACACCAGCTCGAACGAGCTGTGAGGAAGAATAAAAAGGTAATCCCTTTTCTTCAGGCATCTTTAATTCAAAGGAACATTACTTTAAGAATCTCTCTTAATACAAACGAACTTTTTTTCTTCACACATTCACCATTCACAGTTTGCCAGCCAAATGACATTCAACACGCATCGCATCATACGCCCCAATAATAAACTTATACTCTCTTCTAAATAGTAAATAAATTGTTTTGTTAATAAAAATGTTATTCCTTTCTTTTTTTTATTAACCATTATAAGAGGCCTATTCGTATATGTGTATAGCTTCCTAATTCCTTCACTTTCTTTAAGGTAAGTTTAAATAATGTTTTCTTCCTTCATCTTGGTTGTCTTAAACTGTTTTATTTAATCCCCACGTGGTCCGATGGTGGAATCTAACAGTGAGATGACATGCCGTTATAAAGGCATCTATCACACTACCTATGGTTGGGGGATTCATTATCGCAAAACCATTTGTCCGAAATCCTTCGCGACTGTGGTTAAAATCCAAAACCCTTTGTTCTTCTTTTGAATCTCCCGCCATTAAACAAAGACTTCCACCCCGGCCATAAGCCCAAATTCAAAAAATGCAGAGTTTAATGGATATTTAATTCTAACTCTAATCAAAACACTAGCCCAAATCGAAAAAATGCACAGTTGTATGAATATTTAATTCTAACCCTAACCGAAACCCTAGCCCAAATCACAAAAAAATGCAGAGTTTTATAGACATTTTATTCTAACCCTAATCCTAACCTTAGCTCAAATAAAAAAAATGCAGAGTTTAATGGATACGTCATTCTAAACCTAACCCTATCCCTAGCCCAAATCCAAAAAATGCAGAGTTTTATGGATATTTAATTCTAACCCTAAACAAAACACTAGTTCAAATCGGAAAAATGCACAGTTGTATGAATATTTAATTCTAACCCTAACCCAAACCCTAGCCAAAATCACAAAAAATGCAGAGTTTTATAGACATTTTATTCTAACCCTAATCCTAACCTTAGCTCAAATAAAAAAAATGCAGAGTTTAATGGATACATCATTCTAAACCTAACACTAACCCTAGCTCAAATCAAATAAATGCAGAGTTTTATGGATATTTTATTCTAACTCTAATCAAAACACTAGCCCAAATCGAAAAAAGGCACAGTTGTATGAATATTTAATTCTAACCCTAACCCAAACCCTAGCCCAAATCACAAAAAATGCAGAGTTTTATAGATATTTTATTCTAACCCTAATCCGAAGCTTAGCTCAAATAAAAAAATGCAGAGTTTTATGGATACGTCATTCTAAAGTTAACCCTAACCCTAGCTCAAATCCAAAAAATGCAGAGTTTTATAGACATTTAATTCTAACCCTAACTAAAACACTAGCCCAAATCGAAAAAATGCACAGTTGTATGAATATTTAATTCTAACCCTAACCCTACCCTAGCTCAAATCACAAAAAATGCAGAGTTTTATGGATACGTCATTCTAAACCTAACCCTAACCCTAGCCCAAATCCAAAAAATGCACAGTTTTATGGATATTTAATTCAAACCCTAATCAAAACACTAGCCCAAATCGAAAAAATGCACAGTTGTATGAATGTTTAATTCTAACCCTAACCCAAACCTAGCCCAAATCACAAAAAATGGTGAGTTTTATGGATACGTCATTCTAAACCTTACCCTTACCCTAGCTCAAATAAAAAAAATGCAGAGTTTTATAGATATTTAATTCTAACCCTAATCAAAACACTAGCCCAAATCGAAAAAATGCACAGTTGTATCAATATTTAATACTAACCCTAACCCAAACTCTAGCCCAAATCACAAAAAATGCAGAATTTTATAGATATTTTATTCTAACCCTAATTCTAACCTTAGCTTGAATAAAACAAATGCAGAGTTTTATGGATACGTCATTCTAAACCTAACCCAAACCCTAGCCCAAATCACAAAAAATGCAGAGTTTTATGGATATTTTATTCTAACTCTAATCAAAACACTAGCCCAAATCGAAAAAATGCAGAGTTGTATCAATATTTAATACTAACCCTAACCCAAACCCTAGCCCAAATCACAAAAAATGCAGCGTTTTATGGATACGTCATTCTAAACCTAACCCTAATCCTAGCCCAAATCCAAAAAATGTACAGTTTTATGGATATTTAATTCTAACCCTAAACAAAACATTAGCCCAAATCGAAAAAATGCAGAGTTGTATCAATATTTAATTCTAACCTTAACCCAAACCCTAGCCCAAATCACAAAAAATGCAGAGTTTTATAGACATTTTATTCTAACCCTAATCCTAACCTTAGCTCAAATAAAAAAAATGCAGAGTTTTATGGATACGTCATTCTAAACCTAACCCTAGCCCAAATCGAAAAAATGCACAGTTTTATGGATATTTAATTCTAACCCTAATCAAAACACTAGCCCAAATCACAAAAAATACAGAGTTTTATGGATACGTCATTCTAAACCTAACCCTAACTTAAGCCCAAATCGAAAAAATGCAGAGTTGTATCAATATTTAATTCTAACCTTAATCCGAACCTTAGCTCAAACAAAAAAAAATGCAGAGTTTTATGGATATTTAATTCTAACCTTAATCCGAACCTTAGCTCAAACAAAAAAAATGCAGAGTTTTATGGATATTTAATTCTAACCCTAAACAAAACACTGGCCCAAATCGGAAAAATGCACAGTTGTATGAATATTTAATTCTAACCCTAACCCAAACCCTAGCTCAAATCACAAAAATGCAGAGTTTTATAGATATTTTATTCTAACCCTAATCCTAACCTTAGCTCAAATCAAAAAAATGTAGAGTTTTATGGATACGTCTATCTAAACCTAACCCTAACCCTAGCCCAAATCCAAATTTATGGATATTTAATTCTAATCTTAACCCTAACCCTAGCCCGAATTTAAAAAATGCACAGTTTTATGGATAAGTAATTCTAACCCTAACCTAAATCCAAAAAATGCAGAGTTGTATAGATATTTAATTCTAACTTTAACCCTAGCCCTAATCCACCAAATGCAGAGTTTTATGGATATCTGATTAACCATAGCCAAATAAAAAAAAAGGCAGAGATTTATAAATATAAATTTCTAACCCTAATACAGATTCTGACCCAAGTTTATAAGCTTGATGTTTTTTTTTTCTTTAAAGTAAACTTTAACCGAACAAGTGTTAAAACGGTGTAAGGGTTAATGGGGTACTTATACAAATTAGGAGCCAAATTTATATCGACATCACGCCGGTAGTTTCCGGGTGTTTACGTAGACGGCTAGAAAATACCGAATGAAAAGTCGGTCGTTTTCGTCCCCCAAAAATTCAACACGAGGCTAGATGTTTTTTGTTTTTTTTGTTACACGTTAATTTATTTTTTAAAGAAAACTTTAACCGAACAAGTGTTAAAACGGTGTAAGGGTTAAGGGGTACTTATACAGATTAGGACACAAATTTATATCGACATCACGCCGGTAGTTTCCGGGTGTTTACGTAGACGGCTAGAAAATACCGAATGAAAAGTCGGTCGTTTGCGTCCCCCAAAAATTCAACACGAGACTAGATTTTTTGTTTTTTTTTGTTACACGTTAATTTATTTTTTAAAGAAAACTTTAACCGAACAAGTGTTGGTACTGTTTTAGAATTTGACCCTAACCTTCGTGACTGCCCGGCAGCAGCGAGCCGACAGCTAACGGAAGCGTCCGAGACCTGCCGAATGCGAGACCTGCCGAAATCGAAAACGAGGCTGGCTGGCAGACGATATTGAATTCAAAGAGAGACGCTTGGCACAAAGTAAAAATGAATTTTGAAGTGTTGTGTAGTTCGATTGCCTCTCCGGAGCAGTGCATTAACTTTTGCCAGCAGAAAGAAAGCTCTGCTGGCAAAAGATATGCGATGTTGCGGCGGCGGCCGACTTTGCCGGCTAGTACCAAGAAAGACAGTTTCCGAAAAATATGCCTGGAGATGCCCCACCCAGGAATGCCGGGCTTGGATTTCGCTGCGATCGGGGACGTTTTTTTCGCGATCCAACCTCACCATATCGAAAATTCTGAAAATGATATACCTGTGGTCCCAGGATATGGCGACCGGAAAAAATCTAAAAAAAGAATGCGGCGTACTGTCTAGTGCCACGCAAGTGGATTGGAAAAATTTCCTGCGGGAGGTGTGCATCAAACACCTAGCACGAAACCCCAGACGACTCGGAGGCCCAGGGCATACGGTTGAGATAGATGAGAGTCTGTTCAACCGTAGGAAAAACAACGTCGGCCGTGTTCTGCAGCCGCTCTGGGTCTTCGGGGGATACGACCCCGCAGAGAAGGAGGGTTTCCTGGTAACGGTACCAAACAGAAATGCCGAAACCCTCCTTCCAATAATCAGACAGTACGTCGCCCCTGGGACCACGGTCGTCTCCGATTGCTGGAGGGCTTACAGCAGGATAGGAGAGGAGGATGGATATCGCCACCTAACTGTTAATCACGCCCAGCATTTCGTGGACCCGACGACGGGGGCATGCACAAATCATGTCGAGAGAATGTGGAAGGAAGCGAAGCAGAGGAACAAGAAAGAATGCGGGACGAGCAGGACCCTGATAGACGGCTATCTGCGGGAATTCATGTGGCGACAGACTTTTAAAAAAGACCCTTTCGCCGCCATATTATCGCAGATAGCCGTACTTTATCCAGTCGTCGGCGACCAACAATCTTCTGCTGCTCCGCCTCCTTCCACATCCTCGGCGACGACCCCATCCTCCTCTTTTGCCTGTATTTCGCTAAGCCCTCCTCCAAAAGCGAAAAACAAGCCCTTACCCCTCCAGCTAATATAATTGAAAAAAGAAACAAAAAAAAAAAAATGGTTATTTTAGCGTTCATAAAAACAGTTTATTTCAGTTAAACAAAAACAAAAAAAAAGAGTTTAAAAAGTTAGTTTTCTTACTTAAAATGGTTAATTATTAATAAAAAAAAAAGTTTATTCATTTCAGGTATGGGTTTGTTCATTTATTTCATTTTCTGTATACAAATATATGCATTTCTTTTTCTTTACGTATATTCATCGTCTGACATTGTTGTCGTCTGCCGACTCGGCAGGTCTCGGACGCTTCCGTTAGCTGTCGGCTCGCTGCTGCCGGGCAGTCACGAAGGTTAGGGTCAAATTCTAAAACAGTACCCAAGTGTTAAAACGGTGTAAGGGTTAAGGGGTACTTATACAGATTAGGACACAAATTTATATCGACATGGCGCCGGTAGTTTCCGGGTGTTTACGTAGACGGCTAGAAAATACCGAATGAAGTCGGTCGTTTTCGTCCCCAAAAAATTCAACACGTGGCTAGATGCTTTTTTTTTTTTGTTACACGTTAATTTATTTTTTAAAGAAAACTTTAACCGAACAAGTGTTAAAACGGTGTAAGGGTTAAGGGGTACTCATACAGATTAGGACCCAAGTTTATATCGACATGGCGCCAGTACTTTCCGGGTGTTTACGTAGACGGCTAGAAAATACCGAATGAAAAGTCGGTCGTTTGCGTCCCCCAAAAATTCAACACGAGGCTAGATGCTTTTTTTTTTTTGTTACACGTTAATTTATTTTTTATAGAAAACTTTAACAGAACAAGTGTTAAAACGGTGTAAGGGTTAAGGGGTACTTATACAGATTAGGACCAAAGTTTATATCGACATGGCGCCGGTAGTTTCCGGGTGTTTACGTAGACGGCTAGAAAATACCGAATGAAAAGTCGGTCGTTTGCGTCCCCATAAAAGTCAACACGAGGCTAGATGCTTTTTTGTTTTTTTTGTTAAACGTTAATTTATTTTTTAAAGAAAACTTTAACCGAACAAGTGTTAAAACAGTGTAAGGGTTAAGGGGTACTCATACAGATTAGGACCCAAGTTTATATCGACATGGCGCCGGTACTTTCCGGGTGTTTACGTAGACGGCTAGAAAATACCGAATGAAAAGTCGGTCGTTTGCCTCCCTCAAAAATTCAACACGAGGCTAGATGTTTTTTTTGTTACACGTTAATTTATTTTTTAAAGAGAAATTTAACCGAACAAGTGTTAAAACGGTGTAAGGGTTAAGGGGTACTCATACAGATTAGGACCTAAGTTTATATCGACATGGCGCTGGTAGTTTCCGGGTGTTTACGTAGACGGCTAGAAAATACCGAATGAAAAGTCGGTCGTTTGCGTCCCCCAAAAATTCAACACGAGGCTAAATGTTTTTTTTGTTTTTTTTTACACGTTAATTTATTTTTTAAAGAAAAATTTAACCGAACAAGTGTTAAAACGGTGTAAGGGTTAAGGGGTACTCATACAGATTAGGACCCAAGTTTATATCGACATGGCGCCGGTAGTTTCCGGGTGTTTACGTAGACGGCTAGAAAATACCGAGTGAAAAGTCGGTCGTTTGCCTCCCTCAAAAATTCAACACGAGGCTAGATGTTTTTTGTTTTTTTTGTTAAACGTTAATTTATTTTGTAAAGAAAACTTTAACCGAACAAGTGTTAAAACGGTGTAAGGGTTAAGGGGTACTCATACAGATTAGGACCCAAGTTTATATCGACATGGCGCCGGTAGTTTCCGGGTGGTTACGTAGACGGCTAGAAAATACCGAATGAAAAGTCGGTCGTTTGCGTCCCCCAAAAATTCAACACAGGGCTAGATGTTTTTTGTTTTTTTTGTTAAACGTTAATTTATTTTTTAAAGAAAATTTTAACTGAACAAGTGTTAAAACGGTGTAAGGGTAAAGGGGTACTCATACAGATTAGGACCCAAGTTTATATCGACATGGCGCCGGTAGTTTCCGGGTGTTTACGTAGACGGCTAGAAAATACCGAATGAAAAGTCGGTCGTTTGCGTCCCCCAAAAATTCAACACGAGGCTAAATGTTTTTTTTGTTTTTTTTTACACGTTAATTTATTTTTTAAAGAAAAATTTAACCGAACAAGTGTTAAAACGGTGTAAGGGTTAAGGGGTACTCATACAGATTAGGACCCAAGTTTATATCGACATGGCGCCGGTAGTTTCCGGGTGTTTACGTAGACGGCTAGAAAATACCGAGTGAAAAGTCGGTCGTTTGCCTCCCTCAAAAATTCAACACGAGGCTAGATGTTTTTTGTTTTTTTGTTACACGTTAATTTATTTTGTAAAGAAAACTTTAACCGAACAAGTGTTAAAACGGTGTAAGGGTTAAGGGGTACTCATACAGATTAGGACCCAAGTTTATATCGACATGGCGCCGGTAGTTTCCGGGTGTTTACGTAGACGGCTAGAAAATACCGAATGAAAAGTCGGTCGTTTGCGTCCCCCAAAAATTCAACACGAGGCTAGATGTTTTTTGTTTTTTTTGTTAAACGTTAATTTATTTTTTAAAGAAAACTTTAACCGAACAAGTGTTAAAACGGTGTAAGGGTTAAGGGGTACTCATACAGATTAGGACCCAAGTTTATATCGACATGGCGCCGGTAGTTTCCGGGTGTTTACGTAGACGGCTAGAAAATACCGAATGAAAAGTCGGTCGTTTGCGTCCCCCAAAAATTCAACACGAGGCTAGATGTTTTTTGTTTTTTTTGTTAAACGTTAATTTTTTTTTTAAAGAAAACTTTAACCGAACAAGTGTTAAAACGGTGTAAGGGTTAAGGGGTACTCATACAGATTAGGACTCAAGTTTATATCGACATGGCGCCGGTAGTTTCCGGGTGTTTACGTAGACGGCTAGAAAATACCGAATGAAAAGTCGGTCGTTTGCGTCCCCCAAAAATTCAACACGAGGCTAGATGTTTTTTGTTTTTTTTGTTAAACGTTAATTTTTTTTTTAAAGAAAACTTTAACCGAACAAGTGTTAAAACGGTGTAAGGGTTAAGGGGTACTCATACAGATTAGGACCCAAGTTTATATCGACATGGCGCCGGTAGTTTCCGGGTGTTTACGTAGACGGCTAGAAAATACCGAATGAAAAGTCGGTCGTTTGCGTCCCCCAAAAATTCAACACGAGGCTAGATGTTTTTTGTTTTTTTTGTTAAACGTTAATTTATTTTTTAAAGAAAACTTTAACCGAACAAGTGTTAAAACGGTGTAAGGGTTAAGGGGTACTCATACAGATTAGGACCCAAGTTTATATCGACATGGCGCCGGTAGTTTCCGGGTGTTTACGTAGACGGCTAGAAAATACCGAATGAAAAGTCGGTCGTTTTCGTCCCCCAAAAATTCAACACGAGGCTAGATGTTTTTTGTTTTTTTTGTTAAACGTTAATTTATTTTTTAAAGAAAACTTTAACCGAACAAGTGTTAAAACGGTGTAAGGGTTAAGGGGTACTCATACAGATTAGGACCCAAGTTTATATCGACATGGCGCCGGTAGTTTCCGGGTGTTTACGTAGACGGCTAGAAAATACCGAATGAAAAGTCGGTCGTTTTCGTCCCCCAAAAATTCAACACGAGGCTAGATGTTTTTTGTTTTTTTGTTACACGTTAATTTATTTTTTAAAGAAAACTTTAACCGAACAAGTGTTAAAACGGTGTAAGGGTTAAGGGGTACTCATACAGATTAGGACCCAAGTTTATATCGACATGGCGCCGGTAGTTTCCGGGTGTTTACGTAGACGGCTAGAAAATACCGAATGAAAAGTCGGTCGTTTGCGTCCCCCAAAAATTCAACACGAGGCTAGATGTTTTTTGTTTTTTTTGTTAAACGTTAATTTTTTTTTTAAAGAAAACTTTAACCGAACAAGTGTTAAAACGGTGTAAGGGTTAAGGGGTACTCATACAGATTAGGACTCAAGTTTATATCGACATGGCGCCGGTAGTTTCCGGGTGTTTACGTAGACGGCTAGAAAATACCGAATGAAAAGTCGGTCGTTTGCGTCCCCCAAAAATTCAACACGAGGCTAGATGTTTTTTGTTTTTTTTGTTAAACGTTAATTTTTTTTTTAAAGAAAACTTTAACCGAACAAGTGTTAAAACGGTGTAAGGGTTAAGGGGTACTCATACAGATTAGGACCCAAATTTATATCGACATGGCGCCGGTAGTTTCCGGGTGTTTACGTAGACGGCTAGAAAATACCGAATGAAAAGTTGGTCGTTTGCGTCCCCCAAAAATTCAACACGAGGCTAGATGTTTTTTGTTTTTTTTGTTAAACGTTAATTTATTTTTTAAAGAAAACTTTAACCGAACAAGTGTTAAAACGGTGTAAGGGTTAAGGGGTACTCATACAGATTAGGACCCAAGTTTATATCGACATGGCGCCGGTAGTTTCCGGGTGTTTACGTAGACGGCTAGAAAATACCGAATGAAAAGTCGGTCGTTCGCGTCCCCCAAAAATTCAACACGAGGCTAGATGTTTTTTGTTTTTTTTGTTAAACGTTAATTTTTTTTTTAAAGAAAACTTTAACCGAACAAGTGTTAAAACGGTGTAAGGGTTAAGGGGTACTCATACAGATTAGGACTCAAGTTTATATCGACATGGCGCCGGTAGTTTCCGGGTGTTTACGTAGACGGCTAGAAAATACCGAATGAAAAGTCGGTCGTTTGCGTCCCCCAAAAATTCAACACGAGGCTAGATGTTTTTTGTTATTTTTGTTAAACGTTAATTTATTTTTTAAAGAAAACTTTAACCGAACAAGTGTTAAAACGGTGTAAGGGTTAAGGGGTACTCATACAGATTAGGACCCAAGTTTATATCGACATGGCGCCGGTAGTTTCCGGGTGTTTACGTAGACGGCTAGAAAATACCGAATGAAAAGTCGGTCGTTTGCGTCCCCCAAAAATTCAACACGAGGCTAGATGTTTTTTGTTTTTTTTTGTTAAACGTTAATTTATTTTTTAAAGAAAACTTTAACCGAACAAGTGTTAAAACGGTGTAAGGGTTAAGGGTACTCATACAGATTAGGACCCAAGTTTATATCGACATGGCGCCGGTAGTTTCCGGGTGTTTACGTAGACGGCTAGAAAATACCGAATAAAAAGTCGGTCGTTTGCGTCCCCCAAAAATTCAACACGAGGCTAGATGTTTTTTGTTTTTTTTTGTTAAACGTTAATTTATTTTGTAAAGAAAACTTTAACCGAACAAGTGTTAAAACGGTGTAAGGGTTAAGGGGTACTCATACAGATTAGGACTCAAGTTTATATCGACATGGCGCCGGTAGTTTCCGGGTGTTTACGTAGACGGCTAGAAAATACCGAATGAAAAGTCGGTCGTTTGCGTCCCCCAAAAATTCAACACGAGGCTAGATGTTTTTTGTTTTTTTTGTTAAACGTTAATTTATTTTTTAAAGAAAACTTTAACCGAACAAGTGTTAAAACGGTGTAACGGTTAAGGGGTACTCATACAGATTAGGACTCAAGTTTATATCGACATGGCGCCGGTAGTTTCCGGGTGTTTACGTAGACGGCTAGAAAATACCGAATGAAAAGTCGGTCGTTTGCGTCCCCCAAAAATTCAACACGAGGCTAGATGTTTTTTGTTTTTTTTGTTAAACGTTAATTTTTTTTTTAAAGAAAACTTTAACCGAACAAGTGTTAAAACGGTGTAAGGGTTAAGGGGTACTCATACAGATTAGGACTCAAGTTTATATCGACATGGCGCCGGTAGTTTCCGGGTATTTACGTAGACGGCTAGAAAATACCGAATGAAAAGTCGGTCGTTCGCGTCCCCCAAAAATTCAACACGAGGCTAGATGTTTTTGTTTTTTTTGTTACACGTTAATTTATTTTTTAAAGAAAACTTACACTGAACAAGTGTTAAAACGGTGTAAGGGTTAAGGGGTACTCATACAGATTAGGACCCAAGTTTATATCGACATGGCGCCGGTAGTTTCCGGGTGTTTACGTAGACGGCTAGAAAATACCGAATGAAAAGTTGGTCGTTTGCGTCCCCCAAAAATTCAACACGAGGCTAGATGTTTTTTGTTTTTTTTGTTAAACGTTAATTTATTTTTTAAAGAAAACTTTAACCGAACAAGTGTTAAAACGGTGTAAGGGTTAAGGGGTACTCATACAGATTAGGACCCAAGTTTATATCGACATGGCGCCGGTAGTTTCCGGGTGTTTACGTAGACGGCTAGAAAATACCGAATGAAAAGTCGGTCGTTCGCGTCCCCCAAAAATTCAACACGAGGCTAGATGTTTTTTGTTTTTTTTGTTAAACGTTAATTTTTTTTTTAAAGAAAACTTTAACCGAACAAGTGTTAAAACGGTGTAAGGGTTAAGGGGTACTCATACAGATTAGGACTCAAGTTTATATCGACATGGCGCCGGTAGTTTCCGGGTGTTTACGTAGACGGCTAGAAAATACCGAATGAAAAGTCGGTCGTTTGCGTCCCCCAAAAATTCAACACGAGGCTAGATGTTTTTTGTTATTTTTGTTAAACGTTAATTTATTTTTTAAAGAAAACTTTAACCGAACAAGTGTTAAAACGGTGTAAGGGTTAAGGGGTACTCATACAGATTAGGACCCAAGTTTATATCGACATGGCGCCGGTAGTTTCCGGGTGTTTACGTAGACGGCTAGAAAATACCGAATGAAAAGTCGGTCGTTTGCGTCCCCCAAAAATTCAACACGAGGCTAGATGTTTTTTGTTTTTTTTTGTTAAACGTTAATTTATTTTTTAAAGAAAACTTTAACCGAACAAGTGTTAAAACGGTGTAAGGGTTAAGGGTACTCATACAGATTAGGACCCAAGTTTATATCGACATGGCGCCGGTAGTTTCCGGGTGTTTACGTAGACGGCTAGAAAATACCGAATAAAAAGTCGGTCGTTTGCGTCCCCCAAAAATTCAACACGAGGCTAGATGTTTTTTGTTTTTTTTGTTAAACGTTAATTTATTTTTTAAAGAAAACTTTAACCGAACAAGTGTTAAAACGGTGTAACGGTTAAGGGGTACTTATACAGATTAAAACCCAAATTTATATCGACATCACGCCGGTAGTTTCCGGGTGTTTACGTAGACGGCTAGAAAATACCGAATAAAAAGTCGGTCGTTTGCGTCCTCCAAAAATTCAACACGAGGCTAGATGTTTTTTGTTTTTTTTGTTACACGTTAATTTATTTTTTAAAGAAAACTTTAACCGAACAAGTGTTAAAACGGTGTAAGGGTTAAGGGGTACTTATACAGATTAGGACCAAAATTTATATCGACATCACGCCGGACGTTTCCGTGTTTTTACGTAGACGGCTAGAAAATACCGAATGAAAAGTCGGTCGTTTTCGTCCCCAAACAATTCAACACGAGGCTAGATGTTTTTGTTTTTTTTGTTACACGTTAATTTATTTTTTAAAGAAAACTTTAACCGAACAAGTGTTAAAACGGTGTAAGGGTTAAGGGGTACTTATACAGATTAGGACCAAAATTTATATCGACATCACGCCGGACGTTTCCGGGTGTTTACGTAGACGGCTAGAAAATACCGAATGAAAAGTCGGTCGTTCGCGTCCCCCAAAAATTCAACACGAGGCTAGATGTTTTTGTTTTTTTTGTTACACGTTAATTTATTTTTTAAAGAAAACTTACACTGAACAAGTGTTAAAACGGTGTAAGGGTTAAGGGGTACTCATACAGATTAGGACCCAAGTTTATATCGACATGGCGCCGGTAGTTTCCGGGTGTTTACGTAGACGGCTAGAAAATACCGAATGAAAAGTTGGTCGTTTGCGTCCCCCAAAAATTCAACACGAGGCTAGATGTTTTTTGTTTTTTTTGTTAAACGTTAATTTATTTTTTAAAGAAAACTTTAACCGAACAAGTGTTAAAACGGTGTAAGGGTTAAGGGGTACTCATACAGATTAGGACCCAAGTTTATATCGACATGGCGCCGGTAGTTTCCGGGTGTTTACGTAGACGGCTAGAAAATACCGAATGAAAAGTCGGTCGTTCGCGTCCCCCAAAAATTCAACACGAGGCTAGATGTTTTTTGTTTTTTTTGTTAAACGTTAATTTTTTTTTTAAAGAAAACTTTAACCGAACAAGTGTTAAAACGGTGTAAGGGTTAAGGGGTACTCATACAGATTAGGACTCAAGTTTATATCGACATGGCGCCGGTAGTTTCCGGGTGTTTACGTAGACGGCTAGAAAATACCGAATGAAAAGTCGGTCGTTTGCGTCCCCCAAAAATTCAACACGAGGCTAGATGTTTTTTGTTTTTTTTGTTAAACGTTAATTTATTTTTTAAAGAAAACTTTAACCGAACAAGTGTTAAAACGGTGTAAGGGTTAAGGGGTACTCATACAGATTAGGACCCAAGTTTATATCGACATGGCGCCGGTAGTTTCCGGGTGTTTACGTAGACGGCTAGAAAATACCGAATGAAAAGTCGGTCGTTTGCGTCCCCCAAAAATTCAACACGAGGCTAGATGTTTTTTGTTTTTTTTTGTTAAACGTTAATTTATTTTTTAAAGAAAACTTTAACCGAACAAGTGTTAAAACGGTGTAAGGGTTAAGGGTACTCATACAGATTAGGACCCAAGTTTATATCGACATGGCGCCGGTAGTTTCCGGGTGTTTACGTAGACGGCTAGAAAATACCGAATAAAAAGTCGGTCGTTTGCGTCCCCCAAAAATTCAACACGAGGCTAGATGTTTTTTGTTTTTTTTGTTAAACGTTAATTTATTTTTTAAAGAAAACTTTAACCGAACAAGTGTTAAAACGGTGTAACGGTTAAGGGGTACTTATACAGATTAAAACCCAAATTTATATCGACATCACGCCGGTAGTTTCCGTGTTTTTACGTAGACGGCTAGAAAATACCGAATGAAAAGTCGGTCGTTTTCGTCCCCAAACAATTAAACACGAGGCTAGATGTTTTTGTTTTTTTTGTTACACGTTAATTTATTTTTTAAAGAAAACTTTAACCGAACAAGTGTTAAAACGGTGTAAGGGTTAAGGGGTACTTATACAGATTAGGACCAAAATTTATATCGACATCACGCCGGACGTTTCCGGGTGTTTACGTAGACGGCTAGAAAATACCGAATGAAAAGTCGGTCGTTTTCGTCCCCCAAAAATTCAACACGAGGCTAGATGTTTTTGTTTTTTTTGTTACACGTTAATTTATTTTTTAAAGAAAACTTACACTGAACAAGTGTTAAAACGGTGTAAGGGTTTAGGGGTTCTTATACAGATTAGGACCCAAATTTATATCGACATCACGCCGGTAGTTTCCGGGTGTTTACGTAGACGGCTAGAAAATACCGAATGAAAAGTCGGTCGTTTTCGTCCCCAAAAATTTAACACGAGGCTAGATTTTTTGTTTTTTTTTGTTACACGTTAATTTATTTTTTAAAGAAAACTTTAACCGAACAAGTGTTAAAACGGTGTAAGGGTTAAGGGGTACTTATACAGATTAGGACACAAATTTATATCGACATCACGCCGGTAGTTTTCTGGTGTTTACGTAGACGGCTAGAAAATACCGAATGAAAAGTCGGTCGTTTTCGTCCCCCAAAAATTCAACACGAGGCTAGATTTTTTGTTTTTTTTTGTTACACGTTAATTTATTTTTTAAAGAAAACTTTAACCGAACAAGTGTTAAAACGGTGTAAGGGTTAAGGGGTACTTATACAGATTAGGACACAAATTTATATCGACATCTCGCCGATAGTTTCCGGGTGTTTACGTAGACGGCTAGAAAATACCGAATGAAAAGTCGGTCGTTTTCGTCCCCCAAAAATTCAACACGAGGCTAGATGTTTTTTGTTTTTTTTTGTTACACCTTAATTTATTTTTTAAAGAAAACTTTAACCGAACAAGTGTTAAAACGGTGTAAGGGTTAAGGGGTACTTATACAGATTAGGACACAAATTTATATCGACATCACGCCGGTAGTTTCCGGGTGTTTACGTAGACGGCTAGAAAATACCGAATGTGTCAGAAATTTATTTTCTTCTTCTTCTTCTTCTTCTTTTCTTTTCTTCTTCTTCTAAAACCCCCTTTTTTAAGAACTTGTAATGAATGACTGCTGCTGATGGCACGTGTCGGTGTCTGAAGCGTGGGCGTTTGACGCCGGAAGCCGTTGAAATAACCGCGAAATTCAAGTTAGTTGCTGAAACGATCTCGAGGTGAAGAGGTCGGTCGACTCAACTCGGACATGAAGAAGTCCTAAAAACAAGAATGTTAAAACAGGAATATGTAGAGAGCATGCCTGTAAAGATCTTCAAGGAAGTTGGAGTTTCAACTAGTGTTCGAGGTTGAATATTTACGTTGGACGGAGAAGTCCACTGAAGTCTAAAAACAGAAACAAGGAAGATATTCATTTGAAAGGCAAATGTGCCTTTAGAAAAGACGAAACGAAGTGAGTTTCGAAAGATGTCTCCAAATGAAGTGTTGACGTGGAAGAGTGCCACTATTCTCAAAAGGAGTCGATCGAAGAAACGATGCGATGTCTATAAAAAGAATGAACAATCAAAGGAAACAAACAGCGCGAACAAAAAGGACTTTTCTATATTCTTCTGGTATTTTTTTATTTTACTAACAAAATTCTTTCAAGTAAGTTTTCTCTTTTTTCTGACATGTCTTTCCTAGCAAAGTTAATAAGCCTTCGGGCAGCATAATTAGGACTTTATTTATGCAGCCTTTCCGTGTGTCCATCGGAACTTAAATTCAGTCTATGAAGTGAACTTTGACCCATGAACTTTCTGCCGACCACATTTTACCTTTTTTTTTCTTTTTCTTCAATAAATTGTTTGTTGTTTAAAATAGCTTGTTTTTTTCTCTTACTGTTTATTTAATTGTCTAGTTATTGCCCGAGGTCCTTACGTGTATCGATTTTGGCCTGTACGTGGTTAAAATTGCGATATTCTGCATAAATAAATTCTAGGTCTCTGTGTTCTATTCTGTATCTATGTTTAAACACAGAGGCGTTCGGCCTAATGGTTTCTACGCTCTGTCTTACTAAGAATAGTGAGCGAGACCATTTCTTTCTGTCTATCGTTTGGGAGTGGTTCTATAAACACTATTTTATTGTACTGTAAAGGTAGTCGTTTGTGCCCAAACTGTATATAGACTTATCAAGGTTCACTGGACTGGAGAAGCTGCTTTTATAGTCAATTAATGATTTTCTGTTTTATCTTCGTCGCTGCTTTGAGTTCATTGTGTAATTTATCTTGCGCGCGTGCGTGTCGCCATTTTATTGTCTCCACGTGGTGAGTCAGCCATCTTGTCTTGTTCAGTTTAAGTTGGCGGGAAAATTTGGCGCCAAGTGTAGGTGTCACTGTCTGTAGTAACCCCCCCCCTCTCTTAGTACATGTAGAAAGGAGTCGGTGGGGAGGGATTTGAAAAATGGCGAGTTTAACAGCAGATGTCTTGTTGAAAAAAATAAAATACGCTAAAGATAAAATATTAGTTGTATTTGAAGTGTTAAAATCTTCTAGTGAGATAGAAGAATCTAAATATATTTTGTGTAAAGAACAGATTGATGAATATCTGAAAGACGTAGTTCGGTTGGAGGAACAAGTTATGGATGCTTATCTCTCTGATGGTGCAGACGATGTTAGTGGAAAGTTTTAATAAGGGAGCTGCCTTATTTAAAATACAAGTGATAGAAAAATTAACTACGTTTAAGCCTTGTAAAAAAGACGTTGACGAGAATTCCAGAATTAGTAAGGGGATAAAAGGCATCGATTTAACCCCTAAAATAGTTTGTCCCAAGTTTAGCGATAGGGATCTTGAAACGGATAAGTTAGCTTATCTAAACTTCCATAGAGAATTTTTGAATTGTGTAGCTAATCTTGATAGTGACGCATTAAGATTAGTGATATTGAAAAACCATCTTTCTGGTTATGCCTTTCATGTGATAAAACATCTGTCTGTATCCGATGAAAATTATCGAGTAGCTTTGGACTTGCTATCGAAAGAGTTCTTAGACGAAAAGTGTATCGTCGACTCTATATTTTCGTCCATGTTGAATGAAAATCGCATGTATAATAATAATGTCGTAAAGAAATTCCTGACTAAGATGAAAACCCAATTGTACGAGTTAAAGAACTCGTTCGGTTTGGATTTCTTTGAGAGTAATTCTCCGGGAAATCGTTTGTTAAGTCACATTGTATTCAATAAACTGACAACTTCCTTTAAGTCAGAATTAATACATAAGGTGAACGGAAATTATCCTTCTTTGAACCAAATTCTGGAGAATAGTGTTGAGATATTTAAAACACTGGAATTTTGTGAACACGATTCGAGATATCGTAAAGTTGATTCCTTTAAGGAAAAGAGTAAATTCAGGCCTTTCGAACCTGAAAAGAAACCTTCCACGTTGAAAAATTTTCATGTTAAAACATATAAGGTTAAGTTTAAGTGTTGTTTTTGTAGAAACGATTATCATCTGTCTCGTGACTGTAATAAGTTTCCCTCTTACGAAGAAAGACTTAAAAGATGTAGCGAATTAAAGTTATGTGCTAGGTGTACTAGCTCTTATCATCTGAAGAATTTGTGTCCTTATGAAAAAAACGATAAGATTACGTGTTGGTCGTGCGAACAGTCGGGACACTTGTCCGCCTTGTGTCCGAGTTTTCTCAAACCTGTGGTGAAGTCAAATATTTGCAGGTTGAAGAGTAGTTCTTCATTGTTGCCTGTGATAGGTATCACAGTTGAAGTAGGTGGCGAATTTCACACCGTAAATTGTCTGCTAGACACTGGTAGTGAACGGTCTTATATGGGTAAAAGATTTTCTGATAGATTTATGAAAGAAGAGTTGTCTTCCTTGCATCGTCGAAAATACGTAATAAAGACCTTTATTGGTAGCCAAGAGAAAGACTTGAATGAAGTAACATTGAAGGTGTCCTTTCCCGATGTTGCGAGAAGTATCAATTTTCTGATGGATGAACAGTTGGATTTGTCCTTCAAAATGAAAGGGTTGGAGGAGGTGATCAGTAATTTGAAGAAAAGCGACGTTAAACTTGCTGCTGATTTCTCCGAATTGAGAAGTGATGTTCTTGAAATATACGGTCTGATAGGGATTGATGTGATTAGATTTCTGGGACCCTTAAGATTAACAAAGATTAAAAATGGTTCTGCTTTTGAGTCCTCGCTAGGTATGATATTATTTGGCGACCCCTCTGATTTTGAACCACATATGGAGATTGGTTTAAATTATAATCAAGTCATCGGTGAACATGCTTCTTGTGATGTGACCCATGTTTACTTTGCTCTAGAACCTAAGTCCAACCATCTGGATCCTTGGAATAGTCTTGATGGAGCTTCCGTGGACAGAGGTATTGAACAAATGTTCAAATTGGAATCATTAGGGATAGTTAATGAAGTTAGTAGTGATTACGACAGAAAGAAAATAGAAGAATTCAGCTCCTCTATTGAATACAGAGATAATAATTACTACATAGGTTTGTCGTGGGACTTAGATAAATTAAAGAAAGTACCCTCTAACCATAGAGTATCGTTAGCTGTCCTAGATAAAGTAGTGGACAGATTATCCTCTCAGAACTTATATTCTGAGTATTGCAAAGTCTTCCTAGACCAGGAATGTGAGGGTGTGATTGAAAGAATCCATCCGACTCCTTCGGAGTTCTACAAGTATACGTGGATACCGCACCGGCCAGTCTTTAAAAATGATGTGCAGTGCACGACTAAGATTAGGCCTGTTTTCAATTGCTCGTTGAGGGTAAATAATAAACCTTCTCTCAACGATTGTGCTTATAGTGGCATAAATCTGTATACTGACATGTTGGAACTTCTGTTCAAATTTAGAACAGATAATTATGTATTATTGGCTGACATCAGAAAGGCGTTTCTGATGATTAGACTAAAGAATAACTTTGACAAAAATAGATTCTGTTTCTTTTTAAAAATAAAAGATGAATTAGTGTGTTTTCAATACAAAACTCTGATATTCGGGTTTGTGTCTAGTCCCTTCATCTTAAGTTACGTAGTGAAGCACCACGTTGAGAAGCACTCATCGGGACCTTGTAGAGACATGTTGTTAAAAAACTTTTACGTAGATAATCTAGTGAAAACACATGGGTCTCCTGATGAATTGTTGAAACTCTATACCGAGGCTGTGAATGTCATGGAAAAGGGAAGCTTCTTATTGAAAACGTGCTGTAGTAACAGTAAATTGGTGTCTGCTCGCATTCGAGCAGATAACAATTACTCTTCTCATGGAGTGCCCTGTGAGAAAGTACTGGGGTATTGGTATGACCCTGAGTCAGACGAAATTGGTATCTCCAAAGGTGAAGTTAAAAAGTCAGTCTCCACAAAAAGAGATATGCTATCCGTTAGTTCGTCTGTATTCGATCCGTTAGGTTTAGTATTGCCTATAACTATAAAAGGAAAAATTATATTAAGTCAAGTTTGGAAATCAGGAGTGGCATGGGATCAGGTAGTTCCTGATAGCTTGTTGTCTGTTTGGAATAGTTTTCAGGCAAATCTCCGAGATGTTCAAAAAATTGGTTTTGAAAGATGTTCAGTACAAACCAATTCGCCTGTTACCTTGATCGTGTTTTGTGATGCTTCGAATCTTGCTTATGGCATAGTCGAATATATGTATCAGGGAGGAGAGGCCAGGCTATTTTATGCGAAAGCCAAAGTGGCTCCTTCTGTTAAAAGAACTCTTCCTACGTTGGAATTACTAGCTGTATATCTGGGAATTAAGCATCTCCTTATTTTGATTGAAATGTTTCCCAAGCTGTTTGAGGAAATTATCATTGCTGTAGATGCACAGGTAGTGCTATCTTGGTTGTTGTCTGAATCTGTACACACTAAATGCCAGTTCACTAAAAATCGTTTGAAGGATATAAAATTCATTATGAATGAGATAAGTTGTAAGGGTTATACCTTAAAGTTCAAGTATGTAAGTACTAGTGAAAACCCTGCAGATTTGTTAACTAGAGGCGTTTCCTTTAGTAAGTTTAAAAAGGATAAAAACTTTTGGATTAGAGGTCCAGTATGGTTACAGACAGAAAAGTTGAAGTGGCCTGACTATAAGTTGGATTGCATTAGTGACAAATGCAAGACCTTGGTAACTGCTTATACTGGCTTGAATGGGGATTCTAACTCATGTGTGGTTGAGTTAGAAAGATTCTCTTCTCTCAAAAGGTTGATAAGTACCTTAGAGATTGTGTTTAAATTTATTGCCAAGTTAAGGGGCGATAAGCGTGATGTCAATTTTACTTCTGAGGCAAAGTCCTATTTGATTAAGGTTACTCAGAGTGAGTTTTTCGCTGAAGAAATAAGTTTTCTGAAAAGTAAAGTTGAAAGTAATATTCCTTTGTTGGTGAATAAGTTGAACCTAATTTTGGATGACAACAATTTGTTACGTTGTCGGGGACGTATAGAAAACTCTGAATATTTTTCCGAAGAAGTGAAAAGTCCTGTTCTGCTGCCTAAAATGTGTCACCTAACCAGTTTGTTGGTGATGGAGTGTCACATAAAATGCAAGCATTTGGGGATTGCTGCTACGCTTGATAAGGTGCGCAATTCTGGGTTTTGGTTACCCAAGGCCAGGCAGGCCGTCAAGATTGTTCTTGCTAGTTGTATGGTATGCAAGAAGTTTAACTCCTTGTCTTTTCGTTATCCTAAGATGACAAACCTACCCAAGCATCGAGTTAATCTTATCAGACCTTTCTACCATACGGGGATAGACTTCACGGGTCACCTGTGGGTAGAGGACGGTAGTAAAGTAAAAAAGATGTATATATTGCTATTCACTTGTCTTAGTGTGCGTTCTATACATATGGAGTTGGTTGAAGAAATGAGTACTCAATCGGTAGTGTTAGCCTTTTTGAGGTTCTTCAATGTATATGGTGTACCATCACACATATACTCAGACAATGCTTTATCCTTTGTTGCTGGGTGCGACTTAGTGAAAGAAGTTCTTCTCTCTGATGGATTCAGAGGAGATTTGGAAATGTGTTAAGGATAAGAATCCTGACTATGTTTACTATTAGACTGTAAGTGAGCGATCTTTTTCTTTTTCTTTTTTTTGTTCGGGAGAGTGTCAGAAATTTATTTTCTTCTTCTTCTTCTTCTTCTTCTTTTCTTTTCTTCTTCTTCTAAAACCCCCTTTTTTAAGAACTTGTAATGAATGACTGCTGCTGATGGCACGTGTCGGTGTCTGAAGCGTGGGCGTTTGACGCCGGAAGCCGTTGAAATAACCGCGAAATTCAAGTTAGTTGCTGAAACGATCTCGAGGTGAAGAGGTCGGTCGACTCAACTCGGACATGAAGAAGTCCTAAAAACAAGAATGTTAAAACAGGAATATGTAGAGAGCATGCCTGTAAAGATCTTCAAGGAAGTTGGAGTTTCAACTAGTGTTCGAGGTTGAATATTTACGTTGGACGGAGAAGTCCACTGAATTCTAAACACAGAAACAAGGAAGATATTCATTTGAAAGGCAAATGTGCCTTTAGAAAAGACGAAACGAAGTGAGTTTCGAAAGATGTCTCCAAATGAAGAGTTGACGTGGAAGAGTGCCACTATTCTCAAAAGGAGTCGATCGAAGAAACGATGCGATGTCTATAAAAAAAATGAACAATCAAAGGAAACAAACAGCGCGAACAAAAAGGACTTTTCTATATTCTTCTGGTATTTTTTTATTTTACTAACAAAATTCTTTCAAGTAAGTTTTCTCTTTTTTCTGACATGTCTTTCCTAGCAAAGTTAATAAGCCTTCGGGCAGCATAATTAGGACTTTATTTATGCAGCCTTTCCGTGTGTCCATCGGAACTTAAATTCAGTCTATGAAGTGAACTTTAGCCCATGAACTTTCTGCCGACCACATTTTACCTTTTTTTTTCTTTTTCTTCAATAAATTGTTTGTTGTTTAAAATAGCTTGTTTTTTTCTCTTACTGTTTATTTAATTGTCTAGTTATTGCCCGAGGTCCTTACGTGTATCGATTTTGGCCTGTACGTGGTTAAAATTGCGATAAATGAAAAGTCGGTCGTTTTCGTCCCCCAAAAATTCAACACGAGGCTAGATGTTTTTTTTGTTTTTTTGTTACACGTTAATTTGTTTTTTAAAGTAAACTTTAACCGAACAAGTGTTAAAACGGTGTAAGGGTTAAGGGGTACTCATACAGATTAGGACCCAAGTTTATATCGACATGGCGCCGGTAGTTTCCGTGTGTTTACGTAGACGGCTAGAAAATACCGAATGAAAAGTCGGTCGTTTTCGTCCCCCAAAAATTCAACACGAGGCTGGATGTTTTTGTTTTTTTTGTTACACGTTAATTTATTTTTTAAAGAAAACTTTAACCGAACAAGTGTTAAAACGGTGTAAGGGATAAGGGGTCCTTATACAGATTAGGACACAAATTTATATCGACATCACGCCGGTAGTTTCCGGGTGTTTACGTAGACGGCTAGAAAATACCGAATTAAAAGTCGGTCGTTTGCGTCCCCAAACAATTCAACACGAGGCTAGATGTTTTTGTTTTTTTTGTTACACGTTAATTTATTTTTTAAAGAAAACTTTAACCGAACAAGTGTTAAAACGGTGTAAGGGTTAAGGGGTACTCATACAGATTAGGACCCAAGTTTATATCGACATGGCGCCGGTAGTTTCCGTGTGTTTACGTAGACGGCTAGAAAATACCGAATGAAAAGTCGGTCGTTTTCGTCCCCCAAAAATTCAACACGAGGCTAGATTTTTTGTTTTTTTTTGTTACACGTTAATTTATTTTTTAAAGAAAACTTTAACCGAACAAGTGTTAAAACGGTGTAAGGGTTAAGGGGTACTTATACAGATTAGGACACAAATTTATATCGACATCACGCCGGTAGTTTCCGGGTGTTTCCGTAGACGGCTAGAAAATACTGAATGAAAAGTCGGTCGTTTTCGTCCCCCAAAAATTCAACACGAGGCTAGATTTTTTGTTTTTTTTTGTTACACGTTAATTTATTTTTTAAAGAAAACTTTAACCGAACAAGTGTTAAAACGGTGTAAGGGTTAAGGGGTACTTATACAGATTAGGACACAAATTTATATCGACATCACGCCGGTAGTTTCCGGGTGTTTACGTAGACGGATAGAAAATACCGAATTAAAAGTCGGTCGTTTGCGTCCCCAAACAATTCAACACGAGGCTAGATGTTTTTTTTTTTTTGTTACACGTTAATTTATTTTTTAAAGAAAACTTTAACCGAACAAATGTTAAAACGGTGTAAGGGTTAAGGGGTACTTATACAGATTAGGACCCAAATTTATATCGACATCACGCCGGTAGTTTCCGGGTGTTTACGTAGACGGCTAGAAAATACCGAATGAAAAGTCGGTCGTTTTCGTCCCCCAAAAATTCAACACGAGGCTAGATGTTTTTTTGTTTTTTGTTACACGTTAATTTATTTTTTAAAGAAAACTTTAACCGAACAAATGTTAAAACTGTGTAAGGGTTAAGGGGTACTTATACAGATTAGGACCCAAATTTATATCGACATCACGCCGGTAGTTTCCGGGTGTTTACGTAGACGGCTAGAAAATACCGAATGAAAAGTCGGTCGTTTTCGTCCCCCAAAAATTCAACACGAGGCTAGATGTTTTTTTTTGTTTTTTTTGTTACACGTTAATTTATTTTTTAAAGAAAACTTTAACCGAACAAGTGTTAAAACGGGATAAGGATTAAGGGGTACTCATACAGATTAGGACCAAAGTGTATATCGACATGGCGACGGTAGTTTCCGGGTGTTTACGTAGACGGCTAGAAAATACCGAATGAAAAGTCGGTCGTTTTCGTCTCCAAAAAATTCAACACGAGGCTAGATGTTTTTTTGTTTTTTTGTTACATGTTAATTTTTTTTTAAAGAAAACTTTAACCGAACAAGTGTAAAAACGGTGTAAGGGTTAAGGGGTACTCATACAGATTAGGACCCAAGTTTATATTGACATCACGCCGGTAGTTTCCGGGTGTTTACGTAGACGGCTAGAAAATACCGAATGAAAAGTCGGTCGTTTTCGTCCCCAAAAATTCAACACGAGGCTAGATGTTTTTTGTTTTTTTTGTTAAACGTTAATTTATTTTTTAAAGAAAACTTTAACCGAACAAGTGTTAAAACGGTGTAAGGGTTAAGGGGTACTTATACAGATTAGGACCCAAGTTTATATCGACATGGCGCCGGTAGTTTCCGGGTGTTTACGTAGACGGCTAGAAAATACCGAATGAAAAGTCGGTCGTTTGCGTCCCCCAAAAATTCAACACGAGGCTAGATGTTTTTTGTTTTTTTTGTTAAACGTTAATTTATTTTTTAAAGAAAACTAACCGAACAAGTGTTAAAACGGTGTAAGGGTTAAGGGGTACTCATACAGATTAGGACCCAAGTTTATATCGACATGGCGCCGGTAGTTTCCTGGTGTTTACGTAGACGGCTAGAAAATACCGAATGAAAAGTCGGTCGTTTGCTTCTCCAAACACTTCAACACGAAGCTGGATGGTTTTTTTGTTTTTTGTTACACGTTAATTTATTTTTTAAAGAAAACTAACCGAACAAGTTTTTAAACGGTGTAAGGGTTTAGGGGTACTTATACAGATTAGAACACAAGTTTGTATCGACATGGCGCCGGTAGTTTCCGGGTGTTTACGTAGACGGCTAGAAAATACCGAATGAAAAGTCGGTCGTTTGCGTCCCCAAAAAATACAACACGAGGCTGGATGTTTTTGTTTTTTCTGTTACACGTTAATTTATTTTTTAAAGAAAACTAACCGAACAAGTGTTAAAATGGTGTAAGGGTTTAGGGGTACTTATACAGATTAAGACCCAAGTTTATATCGACATCACGCCGGTAGTTTCCGGGTGTTTACGTAGACGGCTAGAAAATACCGAATTAAGTCGGTCGTTTGCGTCCCCAAAAAATTCAACACGAGGCTGGATGTTTTTGTTTTTTTTGTTACACGTTAATTTATTTTTTAAAGAAAACTAACCGAACAAGTGTTAAAACGGTGTAAGGGTTAAGGGGTACTTATACAGATTAGGACCCAAGTTTATATCGACATGGCGCCGGTAGTTTCCGGGTGTTTACGTAGACGGCTAGAAAATACCGAATGAAAAGTCGGTCGTTTGCGTCCCCAAAAAATTCAACACGAGGCTGGATGTTTTTGTTATTTTTGTTACACGTTAATTTATTTTTTAAAGAAAACTAACCGAACAAGTGTTAAAACGGTGTAAGGGTTAAGGGGTACTTATACAGATTAGGGCCCAAGTTTTTATCGACATGGCGCCGGTAGTTTCCGGGTGTTTACGTAGACGGTTAGAAAATACCGAATGAAAAGTCGGTCGTTTGCGTCCCCAAAAAATTCAACACGAGGCTGGATGTTTTTGTTTTGTTTGTTACACGTTAATTTATTTTTTAAAGAAAACTAACCGAAAAAGTGTTAAAACGGTGTAAGGGTTAAAGGGTACTTATACAGATTAGGACCTAAGTTTATATCGACATCACGCCGGTAGTTTCCGGGTGTTTACGTAGACGGCTAGAAAATACCGAATTAAAAGTCGGTCATTTGCGTCCCCAAAAAATTCAACACGAGGCTGGATGTTTTTGTTTTGTTTGTTACACGTTAATTTATTTTTTAAAGAAAACTAACCGAACAAGTGTTAAAACGGTGTAAGGGTTAAGGGGTACTTATACAGATTAGGACCTAAGTTTATATCGACATCACGCCGGTAGTTTCCGGGTGTTTACGTAGACGGCTAGAAAATACCGAATGAAAAGTCGGTCGTTTGCGTCATCAAAAAATTCAACACGAAGCTGGATATTTTTGTTTTTTTTGTTACACGTTAATTGATTGTTTAAAGAAAACTAACCGAACAAGTGTTAAAATGGTGTAAGGGTTTAGGGGTACTTATACAGATTAAGACCCAAGTTTATATCGACATCACGCCGGTAGTTTCCGGGTGTTTACGTAGACGGCTAGAAAATACCGAATGAAAAGTCGGTCATTTGCGTCCCCAAAAAATTCAACACGAGGCTGGATGTTTTTGTTTTGTTTGTTACACGTTAATTTATTTTTTAAAGAAAACTAACCGAACAAGTGTTAAAACGGTGTAAGGGTTAAGGGGTACTTATACAGATTAGGACCTAAGTTTATATCGACATCACGCCGGTAGTTTCCGGGTGTTTACGTAGACGGCTAGAAAATACCGAATGAAAAGTCGGTCGTTTGCGTCATCAAAAAATTCAACACGAAGCTGGATATTTTTGTTTTTTTTGTTACACGTTAATTGATTGTTTAAAGAAAACTAACCGAACAAGTGTTAAAATGGTGTAAGGGTTTAGGGGTACTTATACAGATTAAGACCCAAGTTTATATCGACATCACGCCGGTAGTTTCCGGGTGTTTACGTAGACGGCTAGAAAATACCGAATGAAAAGTCGGTCGTTTTCGTCCCCCAAAAATTCAACACGAGGCTAGATGTTTTTTTGTTTTTTGTTACACGTTAATTTATTTTTTAAAGAAAACTTTAACCGAACAAATGTTAAAACTGTGTAAGGGTTAAGGGGTACTTATACAGATTAGGACCCAAATTTATATCGACATCACGCCGGTAGTTTCCGGGTGTTTACGTAGACGGCTAGAAAATACCGAATGAAAAGTCGGTCGTTTTCGTCCCCCAAAAATTCAACACGAGGCTAGATGTTTTTTTTTGTTTTTTTTGTTACACGTTAATTTATTTTTTAAAGAAAACTTTAACCGAACAAGTGTTAAAACGGGATAAGGATTAAGGGGTACTCATACAGATTAGGACCAAAGTGTATATCGACATGGCGACGGTAGTTTCCGGGTGTTTACGTAGACGGCTAGAAAATACCGAATGAAAAGTCGGTCGTTTTCGTCTCCAAAAAATTCAACACGAGGCTAGATGTTTTTTTGTTTTTTTGTTACATGTTAATTTTTTTTTAAAGAAAACTTTAACCGAACAAGTGTAAAAACGGTGTAAGGGTTAAGGGGTACTCATACAGATTAGGACCCAAGTTTATATTGACATCACGCCGGTAGTTTCCGGGTGTTTACGTAGACGGCTAGAAAATACCGAATGAAAAGTCGGTCGTTTTCGTCCCCAAAAATTCAACACGAGGCTAGATGTTTTTTGTTTTTTTTGTTAAACGTTAATTTATTTTTTAAAGAAAACTTTAACCGAACAAGTGTTAAAACGGTGTAAGGGTTAAGGGGTACTTATACAGATTAGGACCCAAGTTTATATCGACATGGCGCCGGTAGTTTCCGGGTGTTTACGTAGACGGCTAGAAAATACCGAATGAAAAGTCGGTCGTTTGCGTCCCCCAAAAATTCAACACGAGGCTAGATGTTTTTTGTTTTTTTTGTTAAACGTTAATTTATTTTTTAAAGAAAACTAACCGAACAAGTGTTAAAACGGTGTAAGGGTTAAGGGGTACTCATACAGATTAGGACCCAAGTTTATATCGACATGGCGCCGGTAGTTTCCGGGTGTTTACGTAGACGGCTAGAAAATACCGAATGAAAAGTCGGTCGTTTGCTTCTCCAAACACTTCAACACGAAGCTGGATGGTTTTTTTGTTTTTTGTTACACGTTAATTTATTTTTTAAAGAAAACTAACCGAACAAGTTTTTAAACGGTGTAAGGGTTTAGGGGTACTTATACAGATTAGAACACAAGTTTGTATCGACATGGCGCCGGTAGTTTCCGGGTGTTTACGTAGACGGCTAGAAAATACCGAATGAAAAGTCGGTCGTTTGCGTCCCCAAAAAATACAACACGAGGCTGGATGTTTTTGTTTTTTCTGTTACACGTTAATTTATTTTTTAAAGAAAACTAACCGAACAAGTGTTAAAATGGTGTAAGGGTTTAGGGGTACTTATACAGATTAAGACCCAAGTTTATATCGACATCACGCCGGTAGTTTCCGGGTGTTTACGTAGACGGCTAGAAAATACCGAATTAAGTCGGTCGTTTGCGTCCCCAAAAAATTCAACACGAGGCTGGATGTTTTTGTTTTTTTTGTTACACGTTAATTTATTTTTTAAAGAAAACTAACCGAACAAGTGTTAAAACGGTGTAAGGGTTAAGGGGTACTTATACAGATTAGGACCCAAGTTTATATCGACATGGCGCCGGTAGTTTCCGGGTGTTTACGTAGACGGCTAGAAAATACCGAATGAAAAGTCGGTCGTTTGCGTCCCCAAAAAATTCAACACGAGGCTGGATGTTTTTGTTATTTTTGTTACACGTTAATTTATTTTTTAAAGAAAACTAACCGAACAAGTGTTAAAACGGTGTAAGGGTTAAGGGGTACTTATACAGATTAGGGCCCAAGTTTTTATCGACATGGCGCCGGTAGTTTCCGGGTGTTTACGTAGACGGTTAGAAAATACCGAATGAAAAGTCGGTCGTTTGCGTCCCCAAAAAATTCAACACGAGGCTGGAAGTTTTTGTTTTGTTTGTTACACGTTAATTTATTTTTTAAAGAAAACTAACCGAACAAGTGTTAAAACGGTGTAAGGGTTAAGGGGTACTTATACAGATTAGGACCTAAGTTTATATCGACATCACGCCGGTAGTTTCCGGGTGTTTACGTAGACGGCTAGAAAATACCGAATGAAAAGTCGGTCATTTGCGTCCCCAAAAAATTCAACACGAGGCTGGATGTTTTTGTTTTGTTTGTTACACGTTAATTTATTTTTTAAAGAAAACTAACCGAACAAGTGTTAAAACGGTGTAAGGGTTAAGGGGTACTTATACAGATTAGGACCTAAGTTTATATCGACATCACGCCGGTAATTTCCGGGTGTTTACGTAGACGGCTAGAAAATACCGAATGAAAAGTCGGTCGTTTGCGTCATCAAAAAATTCAACACGAAGCTGGATATTTTTGTTTTTTTTGTTACACGTTAATTGATTGTTTAAAGAAAACTAACCGAACAAGTGTTAAAATGGTGTAAGGGTTTAGGGGTACTTATACAGATTAAGACCCAAGTTTATATCGACATCACGCCGGTAGTTTCCGGGTGTTTACGTAGACGGCTAGAAAATACCGAATGAAAAGTCGGTCATTTGCGTCCCCAAAAAATTCAACACGAGGCTGGATGTTTTTGTTTTGTTTGTTACACGTTAATTTATTTTTTAAAGAAAACTAACCGAACAAGTGTTAAAACGGTGTAAGGGTTAAGGGGTACTTATACAGATTAGGACCTAAGTTTATATCGACATCACGCCGGTAGTTTCCGGGTGTTTACGTAGACGGCTAGAAAATACCGAATGAAAAGTCGGTCGTTTGCGTCATCAAAAAATTCAACACGAAGCTGGATATTTTTGTTTTTTTTGTTACACGTTAATTGATTGTTTAAAGAAAACTAACCGAACAAGTGTTAAAATGGTGTAAGGGTTTAGGGGTACTTATACAGATTAAGACCCAAGTTTATATCGACATCACGCCGGTAGTTTCCGGGTGTTTACGTAGACGGCTAGAAAATACCGAATGAAAAGTCGGTCGTTTGCGTCCCCAAAAAATACAACACGAAGCTGGATGTTTTTGTTTTTTTTTTGTTACACGTTTATTTATTTTTTAAAGAAAACTAACCGAACAAGTGTTAAAATGGTGTAAGGGTTTAGGGGTACTTATACAGATTAAGACCCAAGTTTATATCGACATCACGCCGGTAGTTTCCGGGTGTTTACGTAGACGGCTAGAAAATACCGAATGAAAAGTCGGTCGTTTTCGTCCCCAAAAATTCAACACGAGGCTAGATGTTTTTTGTTTTTTTTGTTAAACGTTAATTTATTTTTTAAAGAAAACTTTAACCGAACAAGTGTTAAAACGGTGTAAGGGTTAAGGGGTACTTATACAGATTAGGACCCAAGTTTATATCGACATGGCGCCGGTAGTTTCCGGGTGTTTACGTAGACGGCTAGAAAATACCGAATGAAAAGTCGGTCGTTTGCGTCCCCCAAAAATTCAACACGAAGCTGGATGGTTTTTTTGTTTTTTGTTACACGTTAATTTATTTTTTAAAGAAAACTAACCGAACAAGTTTTTAAACGGTGTAAGGGTTTAGGGGTACTTATACAGATTAGAACACAAGTTTGTATCGACATGGCGCCGGTAGTTTCCGGGTGTTTACGTAGACGGCTAGAAAATACCGAATGAAAAGTCGGTCGTTTGCGTCCCCAAAAAATACAACACGAGGCTGGATGTTTTTGTTTTTTCTGTTACACGTTAATTTATTTTTTAAAGAAAACTAACCGAACAAGTGTTAAAATGGTGTAAGGGTTTAGGGGTACTTATACAGATTAAGACCCAAGTTTATATCGACATCACGCCGGTAGTTTCCGGGTGTTTACGTAGACGGCTAGAAAATACCGAATTAAGTCGGTCGTTTGCGTCCCCAAAAAATTCAACACGAGGCTGGATGTTTTTGTTTTTTTTGTTACACGTTAATTTATTTTTTAAAGAAAACTAACCGAACAAGTGTTAAAACGGTGTAAGGGTTAAGGGGTACTTATACAGATTAGGACCCAAGTTTATATCGACATG
This sequence comes from Sepiola atlantica, assembly GCA_963556195.1. Classification (NCBI taxonomy): domain Eukaryota; kingdom Metazoa; phylum Mollusca; class Cephalopoda; order Sepiida; family Sepiolidae; genus Sepiola; species Sepiola atlantica. Next base: position 282,585 of record CAUVYP010000088.1, on the reverse strand, counting down.
GCGCCGGTAGTTTCCAGGTGTTTACGTAGACGGCTAGAAAATACCGAATGAAAAGTCGGTCGTTTGCGTCCCCAAAAAATTCAACACGAGGCTGGATGTTTTTGTTATTTTTGTTACACGTTAATTTATTTTTTAAAGAAAACTAACCGAACAAGTGTTAAAACGGTGTAAGGGTTAAGGGGTACTTATACAGATTAGGGCCCAAGTTTTTATCGACATGGCGCCGGTAGTTTCCGGGTGTTTACGTAGACGGTTAGAAAATACCGAATGAAAAGTCGGTCGTTTGCGTCCCCAAAAAATTCAACACGAGGCTGGATGTTTTTGTTTTGTTTGTTACACGTTAATTTATTTTTTAAAGAAAACTAACCGAACAAGTGTTAAAACGGTGTAAGGGTTAAGGGGTACTTATACAGATTAGGACCTAAGTTTATATCGACATCACGCCGGTAGTTTCCGGGTGTTTACGTAGACGGCTAGAAAATACCGAATGAAAAGTCGGTTATTTGCGTCCCCAAAAAATTCAACACGAGGCTGGATGTTTTTGTTTTGTTTGTTACACGTTAATTTATTTTTTAAAGAAAACTAACCGAACAAGTGTTAAAACGGTGTAAGGGTTAAGGGGTACTTATACAGATTAGGACCTAAGTTTATATCGACATCACGCCGGTAGTTTCCGGGTGTTTACGTAGACGGCTAGAAAATACCGAATGAAAAGTCGGTCGTTTGCGTCATCAAAAAATTCAACACGAAGCTGGATATTTTTGTTTTTTTTGTTACACGTTAATTGATTGTTTAAAGAAAACTAACCGAACAAGTGTTAAAATGGTGTAAGGGTTTAGGGGTACTTATACAGATTAAGACCCAAGTTTATATCGACATCACGCCGGTAGTTTCCGGGTGTTTACGTAGACGGCTAGAAAATACCGAATGAAAAGTCGGTCATTTGCGTCCCCAAAAAATTCAACACGAGGCTGGATGTTTTTGTTTTGTTTGTTACACGTTAATTTATTTTTTAAAGAAAACTAACCGAACAAGTGTTAAAACGGTGTAAGGGTTAAGGGGTACTTATACAGATTAGGACCTAAGTTTATATCGACATCACGCCGGTAGTTTCCGGGTGTTTACGTAGACGGCTAGAAAATACCGAATGAAAAGTCGGTCGTTTGCGTCATCAAAAAATTCAACACGAAGCTGGATATTTTTGTTTTTTTTGTTACACGTTAATTGATTGTTTAAAGAAAACTAACCGAACAAGTGTTAAAATGGTGTAAGGGTTTAGGGGTACTTATACAGATTAAGACCCAAGTTTATATCGACATCACGCCGGTAGTTTCCGGGTGTTTACGTAGACGGCTAGAAAATACCGAATGAAAAGTCGGTCGTTTGCGTGCCCAAAAAATACAACACGAAGCTGGATGTTTTTGTTTTTTTTTTGTTACACGTTTATTTATTTTTTAAAAAAAACTAACCGAACAAGTGTTAAAACGGTGTAAGGGTTAAGGGGTACTCATACAGATTAGGACCCAAGTTTATATCGACATGGCGCCGGTAGTTTCCGGGTGTTTACGTAGACGGCTAGAAAATACCGAATGAAAAGTCGGTCGTTTGCGTCCCCAAAAAATTCAACACGAGGCTGGATGTTTTTGTTTTGTTTGTTACACGTTAATTTATTTTTTAAAGAACACTAACCGAACAAGTGTTAAAACGGTGTAAGGGTTAAGGGGTACTTATACAGATTAGGGCCCAAGTTTTTATCGACATGGCGCCGGTAGTCTCCGGGTGTTTACGTAGACGGCTAGAAAATACCGAATGGAAAGTCGGTCGTTTGCGTCCTAAAAAAATTCAACACGAGGCTGGATGTTTTTGTTTTGTTTGTTACACGTTAATTTATTTTTTAAAGAAAACTAACCGAACAAGTGTTAAAACGGTGTAAGGGTTAAGGGGTACTCATACAGATTAGGACCCAAGTTTATATCGACATGGCGCCGGTAGTTTCCGTGTGTTTACGTAGACGGCTAGAAAATACCGAATGAAAAGTCGGTCGTTTTCGTCCCCCAAAAATTCAACACGAGGCTGGATGTTTTTGTTTTTTTTGTTACACGTTAATTTATTTTTTAAAGAAAACTTTAACCGAACAAGTGTTAAAACGGTGTAAGGGTTAAGGGGTACTTATACAGATTAGGACACAAATTTATATCGACATCACGCCGGTAGTTTCCGGGTGTTTACGTAGACGGCTAGAAAATACTGAATGAAAAGTCGGTCGTTTTCGTCCCCCAAAAATTCAACACGAGGCTAGATTTTTTGTTTTTTTTTGTTACACGTTAATTTATTTTTTAAAGAAAACTTTAACCGAACAAGTGTTAAAACGGTGTAAGGGTTAAGGGGTACTTATACAGATTAGGACACAAATTTATATCGACATCACGCCGGTAGTTTCCGGGTGTTTACGTAGACGGCTAGAAAATACCGAATTAAAAGTCGGTCGTTTGCGTCCCCAAACAATTCAACACGAGGCTAGATGTTTTTTTTTTTTTGTTACACGTTAATTTATTTTTTAAAGAAAACTTTAACCGAACAAATGTTAAAACGGTGTAAGGGTTAAGGGGTACTTATACAGATTAGGACCCAAATTTATATCGACATGGCGCCGGTAGTTTCCGGGTGTTTACGTAGACGGCTAGAAAATACCGAATGAAAAGTCGGTCGTTTTCGTCCCCCAAAAATTCAACACGAGGCTAGATGTTTTTTTGTTTTTTGTTACACGTTAATTTATTTTTTAAAGAAAACTTTAACCGAACAAATGTTAAAACGGTGTAAGGGTTAAGGGGTACTTATACAGATTAGGACCCAAATTTATATCGACATCACGCCGGTAGTTTCCGGGTGTTTACGTAGACGGCTAGAAAATACCGAATGAAAAGTCGGTCGTTTTCGTCCCCAAAAAATTCAACACGAGGCTAGATGTTTTTTTTTGTTTTTTTTGTTACACGTTAATTTATTTTTTAAAGAAAACTTTAACCGAACAAGTGTTAAAACGGGATAAGGATTAAGGGGTACTCATACAGATTAGGACCAAAGTGTATATCGACATGGCGACGGTAGTTTCCGGGTGTTTACGTAGACGGCTAGAAAATACCGAATATAAAGTCGGTCGTTTTCGTCTCCAAAAAATTCAACACGAGGCTAGATGTTTTTTTGTTTTTTTGTTACATGTTAATTTTTTTTTAAAGAAAACTTTAACCGAACAAGTGTAAAAACGGTGTAAGGGTTAAGGGGTACTTATACAGATTAGGACCCAAGTTTATATCGACATGGCGCCGGTAGTTTCCGGGTGTTTACGTAGACGGCTAGAAAATACCGAATGAAAAGTCGGTCGTTTGCGTCCCCCAAAAATTCAACACGAGGCTAGATGTTTTTTGTTTTTTTTGTTAAACGTTAATTTATTTTTTAAAGAAAACTAACCGAACAAGTGTTAAAACGGTGTAAGGGTTAAGGGGTACTCATACAGATTAGGACCCAAGTTTATATCGACATGGCGCCGGTAGTTTCCGGGTGTTTACGTAGACGGCTAGAAAATACCGAATGAAAAGTCGGTCGTTTGCTTCTCCAAACACTTCAACACGAAGCTGGATGGTTTTTTTGTTTTTTGTTACACGTTAATTTATTTTTTAAAGAAAACTAACCGAACAAGTTTTTAAACGGTGTAAGGGTTTAGGGGTACTTATACAGATTAGAACACAAGTTTGTATCGACATGGCGCCGGTAGTTTCCGGGTGTTTACGTAGACGGCTAGAAAATACCGAATGAAAAGTCGGTCGTTTGCGTCCCCAAAAAATACAACACGAGGCTGGATGTTTTTGTTTTTTCTGTTACACGTTAATTTATTTTTTAAAGAAAACTAACCGAACAAGTGTTAAAATGGTGTAAGGGTTTAGGGGTACTTATACAGATTAAGACCCAAGTTTATATCGACATCACGCCGGTAGTTTCCGGGTGTTTACGTAGACGGCTAGAAAATACCGAATTAAGTCGGTCGTTTGCGTCCCCAAAAAATTCAACACGAGGCTGGATGTTTTTGTTTTTTTTGTTACACGTTAATTTATTTTTTAAAGAAAACTAACCGAACAAGTGTTAAAACGGTGTAAGGGTTAAGGGGTACTTATACAGATTAGGACCCAAGTTTATATCGACATGGCGCCGGTAGTTTCCGGGTGTTTACGTAGACGGCTAGAAAATACCGAATGAAAAGTCGGTCGTTTGCGTCCCCAAAAAATTCAACACGAGGCTGGATGTTTTTGTTATTTTTGTTACACGTTAATTTATTTTTTAAAGAAAACTAACCGAACAAGTGTTAAAACGGTGTAAGGGTTAAGGGGTACTTATACAGATTAGGGCCCAAGTTTTTATCGACATGGCGCCGGTAGTTTCCGGGTGTTTACGTAGACGGTTAGAAAATACCGAATGAAAAGTCGGTCGTTTGCGTCCCCAAAAAATTCAACACGAGGCTGGATGTTTTTGTTTTGTTTGTTACACGTTAATTTATTTTTTAAAGAAAACTAACCGAACAAGTGTTAAAACGGTGTAAGGGTTAAGAGGTACTTATACAGATTAGGACCTAAGTTTATATCGACATCACGCCGGTAGTTTCCGGGTGTTTACGTAGACGGCTAGAAAATACCGAATGAAAAGTCGGTCGTTTCCGTCATCAAAAAATTCAACACGAAGCTGGATATTTTTGTTTTTTTTGTTACACGTTAATTGATTGTTTAAAGAAAACTAACCGAACAAGTGTTAAAATGGTGTAAGGGTTTAGGGGTACTTATACAGATTAAGACCCAAGTTTATATCGACATCACGCCGGTAGTTTCCGGGTGTTTACGTAGACGGCTAGAAAATACCGAATGAAAAGTCGGTCATTTGCGTCCCCAAAAAATTCAACACGAGGCTGGATGTTTTTGTTTTGTTTGTTACACGTTAATTTATTTTTTAAAGAAAACTAACCGAACAAGTGTTAAAACGGTGTAAGGGTTAAGGGGTACTTATACAGATTAGGACCTAAGTTTATATCGACATCACGCCGGTAGTTTCCGGGTGTTTACGTAGACGGCTAGAAAATACCGAATGAAAAGTCGGTCGTTTGCGTCCCCAAAAAATACAACACGAAGCTGGATGTTTTTGTTTTTTTTTGTTACACGTTTATTTATTTTTTAAAGAAAACTAACCGAACAAGTGTTAAAACGGTGTAAGGGTTAAGGGGTACTTATACATATTAGAACCCAAGTTTATATCGACATCACGCCGGTAGTTTCCGGGTGTTTACGTAGACGGTTAGAAAATACCGAATGAAAAGTCGGTCGTTTGCGTCCCCAAAAAATACAACACGAAGCTGGATGTTTTTGTTTTTTTTTGTTACACGTTTATTTATTTTTTAAAGAAAACTAACCGAACAAGTGTTAAAACGGTGTAAGGGTTAAGGGGTACTTATACAGATTAGGGCCCAAGTTTTTATCGACATGGCGCCGGTAGTTTCCGAGTGTTTACGTAGACGGTTAGAAAATACCGAATGAAAAGTCGGTCGTTTGCGTCCTAAAAAAATTCAACACGAGGCTGGATGTTTTTGTTTTGTTTGTTACACGTTAATTTATTTTTTAAAGAAAACTAACCGAACAAGTGTTAAAACGGTGTAAGGGTTAAGGGGTACTTATACAGATTAGGGCCCAAGTTTTTATCGACATGGCGCCGGTAGTTTCCGGGTGTTTACGTAGACGGCTAGAAAATACCGAATTAAGTCGGTCGTTTGCGTCCCCAAAAAATTCAACACGAGGCTGGATGTTTTTATTTTTTTTGTTACACGTTAAATTATTTTTTAAAGAAAACTTTAACCGAACAAGTGTAACAACGGTGTAAGGGTTAAGGGGTACTTATACAGATTAGGACCCAAGTTTATATCGACATGGCGTCGGTAGTTTCCGGGTGTTTACGTAGACGGCTAGAAAATACCGAATGAAAAGTCGGTCGTTTGCGTCCCCAAAAAATTCAACACGAGGCTGGATGTTTTTGTTTTTTTTTGTTACACGTTAATTTATTTTTTAAAGAAAACTTTAACCGAACAAGTGTTAAAACGGTGTTAGGGTTAAGGCGTGCTTATACAGATTAGAACACAAGTTTGTATCCACATGGCGCCGGTAGTTTCCGGGTGTTTACGTAGACGGCTAGAAAATACCGAATGAAAAGTCGGTCGTTTGCGTCCCAAAAAAATTCAACACGAGGCTGGATGTTTTTGTTTTTTTTGTTACAGGTTAATTTATTTATTAAAAGAAAACTTTAACCGAACAAGTGTTACAACGGTATTAGGGTTTAGGGGAACATATAGAGATTAGAACCCAAGTTTATATCGACATGGCGCCGGTAGTTTCCGGGTGTTTACGTAGACGGCTGGAAAAAGCCGATTGAACATTCCGTCGTTTGCGTCCCCAAAAAATTCAACACGCAGCTGGATGTTTTTTGTTTTTTTTTGTTACACGTAAACTTATTTTTTAAAGAAAACTTTAACCGAACAAGTGTTTAAACGGTATTAGGGTTTAGGGGTACTTATACATATTAGGACCCAAGCTTATATCGACATGGCGCCGGTAGTTTCCGGGTGTTTACGTAGACGGCTAGAAAAAGCCGATTGAAAAGTCGGTCGTTTGCGTCCCCAAAAAATACAACACGAAGCTGGATGTTTTTTTGTTTTTTTTGTTATACGTAAACTTATTTGTTAAAGAAAACTTTAACCGAACAAGTGTTACAACGGTATTAGGGTTTAGGGGTACTTATACATATTAGGACCCAAGCTTATATCGACATGGCGCCGGTAGTCTCCGGGTGTTTACGTAGACGGCTGGAAAAAGCCGATTGAAAAGTCGGTCGTTTGCGTCCGAAAAAATACAACACGAGGCTGGATGGTTTTTTTTTTTTTGTTCCACGTTAATTTATTTTTAAAAGAAAACTAACCGAACAAGTGTTAAAACGGTATTAGGGTTTAGGGGTTCTTATACATATTAGGACCCAAGTTTATATCGACATGGCTCCGGTAGTTTCCGGGTGTTTACGTAGACGGCTAGAAAATACCGAATGAAAAGTCGGTCGTTTGCGTCCCCCAAAAATTCAACACAAGGCTGGATATTTTTTTTTTGTGTTACATGGCGCCGGTAGTTTCCGTGTGTTTACGATCAGTAAATTCATTATGATCAGTTCTGTGGAAATGGTGGTATGTTTTCTAGTAAGTCATGGGTTGCTTCCCTTTGTTTGAAACCGGTTGAGGGTGAAGGCTTTCAGTTTTTGCTTACGTGCCAGGTTGAAGGTCACATGGATTATTTTGCGTAGGAGTTGGGTTAGGTTGAAGCCATTTTGTGTCACGTTGTTTCTATTTTTAGAAATGATGCATTGGTTCTGTCTCGATTTGATATCGGCGCGAAGTTTTACCAGAACAGACTTGGGCGCCTGACAGTCAACACCTGTAAAAGCTGTTTCTCCGTCCATAGGTGGGACGTTAAATTTTGAGAAGAATTTCTACTTGAAGAAATTTAAGAGATAGAGTATCTCTTGGCAAAAATTGCCTTTTATGTATGAAATATTCTTCCTTCGGTCAACGAATATTTCCTTTTGAAGATGTTTCAAGTCAGAGACTTGAAATGAAGAATTATGGAGAATTTGAACGAGATAAAAATATCTCAGGGCACGAAATTGCCTATATTGAAGAGCTTAGCTCCCGTGAACTGAAATACTTTGCTGTTGAGAAGATTCTAAATCAGAGATTAAGAATCGTAAAGTGTGATCGTCCTTGCAACACAGATCGATTTGAAAGAGATGACTTTGAAAATTGGATCCTCACATGATCGCGTGTGATGCTATTTGGGACAAACTGTGAAAAAAGCAAGTATTATGTTTATTTGAAATTTGGACTGTTCTAGTGACGTATTTCTTACGTTGGGTTTGCTATAAGAAAATTATTGAAGAAAAGGAAAGAAAAAAGCAACTTTGTGACAGACGTTTGATAAAATAAAAAAAGGTTATTTTTACCATGAAAATTATGTCGGCATTCAGCACGGTTTGTCAATTTTATTACTTTTGATTGTAACTTTGGTGTAAAGAAAAAAAGAGACTATTTGATTGATTTTGTAAGAATACTGACTTTATAGCAAGTTCATGTTTTAAAAGGATTTATTCCTTTGCTTAGATTGTGTTTTATTTGTGAAGAAGAAAAAGGATTACTTATTTCGCGAACGAAAAGTAAGGTTTTATTATCTGCCTCCCTTTTTAAGATTGTGTCAATTTTTGTTGTATCTAACTTTAATGTTAACAAATCCTGATGTTGTATTTTGTTGATTTTTACTGTTTTTGTACGTTATCTAGGAATAATTTATTTATTCCAGCTCTGGAAAAACAGCAGTCCAAGCTACCTTTTTTTGTAAATAAAACTTTGTTTTAACTTTTATGAACATCTTGTACTCGTCCATTCCTTCTCTCTTGTTATAATTTTTTTGTGATAATTGTCCTAGGTAACATGACTTTTGTTTAGAGCGGTTTTCGTTAACACCCACGAAAAATCCGACAATTTCGATTTCATCCTTGAATTTTGTAACCATTGATTTCAGATATTTTTCCATTCAAAAAAAGGGGTTGTCTATTTCGGTAAAGACGACCAAAAAGTTATAGTCGTAACGTTAGCATGTTTGTAAAACGAATTCTACGGAAACGAACAGAACTAAACGAAAGCGGGAACGCCGTCCCGAATATATTCCCGATGTCATGATTTTATTTTATTTTTTTTAGCTTTTTTTTCCGAAGGGTCACTGAAAATTGTTATGTCCATGACTGACTTTAATGAAATAACACGTTTAAGTGACCCCTTTTTTTTTAAGCTAACGCCTTATCATAAAAGAAAAAGCATTTTTGATTGTACTTTTTCCGAGTTATTTTATTATTTTTTTTAATAAAAAGAAATTTAGTGTTTTAACAACAACAAAAACAAATCTGAATATCTAGAAAACTCTGCATTTTGGGGGGATTTGGGTTATGGTTAAGGTTAGGGTTCGATATGAATATTGAGAAAATTCTGAATTGTGGTGATTTTGGCCAGGGTTAGGATTAGGGTTTGATATGAATATCAAGAAAATTTGGCATTTTGTTATTTGGGCTCGTGTTATGGTTAGGGTTGAATATTCAGAAAACTCTAAATTTTGTTTATTTAGGGTTAGGTTTAGGGTTGAATATCCAAAAAACTCTGCATTTTTTTATTTTGGTTAGGGTTAGGGTTAGGGTTAGATATGAATATTCAGAAAACTCTGAATTTTTTTTATTCCGGCTACGGTTAGGGTTAGAGTAATGGTTATATATTAATATTCAGAAAACTCTGCATTTTTTTAATTTGGGTTAGTGTTAGGGTTAGAGATGAATATTAAAAAAACTCTGCGTTTTAAATTTTGGTTAGGGTAAGGATTAGATATGAATATTCAGAAAACTCTAAATTTTGTTTATTTAGGCTAGGGTTAGGTTTAGGGTTTGATATCCAGAAAACTCTCCATTTTTTAATTTTGGTTAGGGTTAGGGTAAGGATTAGATATAAATATTCAAAAAACTCTGGATTTTTTTATTTGTGATAGGGTTAGGGTTAGGGTTAGGGTTTGATATGAATATTCAAAAAACTCTGCATTTTTTAATTTTGGTTAGTGTAACGATTAGATATTAATATTCAGAAAACTCTAAATTTTGTTTATTTAGGCTAGGGTTAGGTTTAGGGTTTTATATGAATATTCAAAAAACTCTGCATTTTTTTATTTTGGGTTAGTGTAAGCGTTAGATATGAATATTAAAAAAAAACTCTGAATTTTTTTCATTTGGGCTACGGTTAGGGTTAAGGTTAGAAATGAATATTTAGAAAACTCTGCATTTTTTTGATTTGGGCTAGGGTTAGGGTTAGGGTTAGATATGAATATTTAGAAAACTCTGAATTTTTTTTATTAGGGTTAGGGTTAGGGATCGATATGAATATTCAGAAAACTCTGCATTTTTTTTGATTTGGCCAAGGGTTAAAGTTAGGGTTACTGTTAGATATGAATATGTAGAAAACTGCATTTTAATTTGGGCTAAGGTTAGGGTTAGATATGAATATTCAGAAAACTATTAATTTTTTTAATTTAAGCTAGGGTTAGGGTTAGGGTTAGATATGAATATTCAGAAAACTATTAATTTTTTTGATTTGGGCTAGGGTTAGGGTTACGGTAGATATCAATATTCAGAAAACTCTGCATTTATTTATTTGGGCTAGGGTTAGGGTTACAGTATGATATGAATATCCAGAAAACTCTGCATTTTTTTTATTTGGGCTAGGGTTAGGGTTACAGTATGATATGAATATCCAGAAAACTCTGCATTTTTTTTATTTAAGATAGAGTTAGGGTTAGCTTTTTTTGATTTGGGCAAGGCTTAGGGTTAGATAGAAATATTCAGAAAACTCTGCATTTTGGAGATTGGAGTGGCACTTAGCATGCCAGATGGTGTTGAGATTGGAGTGGCACTTAGCATGCCAGATGTTGTTGAGATTGGAGTGGCACTTAGCATGCCAGATGGAGTTGAGATTGGAGTGGCACTTAGCATGCCAGATCCTGTTGAGATTGGAGTGGCACTTAGCATGCTCGATGGTGTTGAGATTGGAGTGGCACTTAGCATGCTCGATGGTGTTGAGATTGGAGTGGCACTTAGCATGCTCGATGGTGTTGAGATTGGAGTGGCACTTAGCATGCCAGATGGTGTTGAGATTGGAGTGGCACTTAGCATGCTCGATGGTGTTGAGATTGGAGTGGCACTTAGCATGCCAGATGGTGTTGAGATTGGAGTGGCACTTAGCCTGCCAGATGTTGTTGAGTTTGGAGTGGCACTTAGCATGCCAGATGGAGTTGAGATTGGAGTGGCACTTAGCATGCCAGATGGTGTTGAGATTGGAGTGGCACTTAGCATGCCAGATGGAGTTGAGATTGGAGTGGCACTTAGCATACCAGATGGTGTTGAGATTGGAGTGGCACTTAGCATGCCAGATGGTGTTGAGATTGGAGTGGCACTTAGCATGCCAGATGGTGTTGAGATTGGAGTGGCACTTAGCATGCTCGATGGTGTTGAGATTGGAGTGGCACTTAGCATGCCAGATGGTGTTGAGATTGGAGTGGCACTTAGCATGCCAGATGTTGTTGAGATTGGAGTGGCACTTAGCATGCCAGATGGAGTTGAGATTGGAGTGGCACTTAGCATGCCAGATCCTGTTGAGATTGGAGTGGCACTTAGCATGCCAGATCCTGTTGAGATTGGAGTGGCACTTAGCATGCCAGATGGTGTTGAGATTGGAGTGGCACTTAGCATGCTCGATGGTGTTGAGATTGGAGTGGCACTTAGCATGCCAGATGGTGTTGAGATTAGAGTGGCACTTAGCCTGCCAGATGTTGTTGAGTTTGGAGTGGCACTTAGCATGCCAGATGGAGTTGAGATTGGAGTGGCACTTAGCATGCCAGATGGTGTTGAGATTGGAGTGGCACTTAGCATGCCAGATGGAGTTGAGATTGGAGTGGCACTTAGCATACCAGATGGTGTTGAGATTGGAGTGGCACTTAGCATGCCAGATGGTGTTGAGATTGGAGTGGCACTTAGCATGCTAGATGGAGTTGAGATTGGAGTGGCACTTAGCATGCCAGATGGTGTTGAGATTGGAGTGGCACTTAGCATGCTAGATGGTGTTGAGATTGGAGTGGCACTTAGCATGCCAGATGGTGTTGAGATTGGAATGAACCTGGCTACTGCCTCACAGAGATATTTTGATCTCCGTATCTGTTGTTGTTCACTGGTGATGTTGGCAAGCCGCACCCTGCCTCTTATTCTCCCGTGATTGTTGGTTGGGAAGACTGGGAAGTGTTCAAGATCTTTGCACCCAGTCGTTTGGCTGTTGAATGTCGAATAGTGTTCTCTGCGGCACCACTGTCCACAATGATCCTCATCGGATGGTGATTTGAGAACATGTCGATGTAGGGGATTGTTCAGTCTTCACTCGCCGTGAGGCTGTTGTATTTTCATCCTCTATATGTAATTGATTCAAGATCCAGTGACAACTGATGGATTTCGAGCATTGGGCAGGCTCTGATCATATATCGCCGGTCTGATTCAGGAAGGAAGGTACATTTACTCAGGAAATGGTTTGTGTTGAACCCTTTTGCCTGACTACACAGTGGGCAAGTCCTCCTCGGTTGGGGTTTCTTGTCGTCACGATGTGGTGTAATGAATGCCCGACTCACGGACACCTTATTTCCTAACTTCTTGAGAAGAGAATACAATGCCAGGGAGATTTCAGGCTTGGTTGACGCCAATGTGCGTGACCGTAATTCTGTCCCATAATGTTGCTTCACTAACTTAGGGAGGACTGGGTGGAGTAGGCATAACGAAGTGAGGACTATTAAATTCTCCAATGTGGGGGTGACTTCCTTGCCTTCTGTGGGAAGACTGTCATCGTGTCTTATATGGTGTCAGTGTTTAGCAGGGAGTCATCAATGAAGGCTGTTAGTCTCGGAAATAAACCTTCTGGGCGTTCGTCCAGTTCAAGTCTTATGAAGTTGAAGTCAAGGAGTTGAAAGCCACTAGTCTGGATGCCATAATGCTATCTTATGGCCTGTAAAACACTTGCGAAGGACGTGGATGTCTTGACAATGGCATTCCGTGATATGTCGGGGCAGTAATTTGCCACCATCATCTCGACAATATTATCTTATTTTATTGGGTGTGGGTGTGCAGGTGACTTCTTCACCCAATTAGCCTCGAAGAATGGGGCATAGTTGCTATCAAGGGACAGGCAGTATGTATGGTTATTCCTCCATACCTCAATGGAAGAGATAATCTCGTTCTTTATCAGGCACCACTCCTTCGAGGTGCGTGCAGACATACTGAGAGATATTTGAGCAACTGATATGTATTTGAATGAGTTTTATAATCCTTTGGACGTAGCATATGTTGGTAAATAAACTGCATTAAATAAAAATGTATCACGCAAAACCTTTTGAAGGTACGAACATACTTTATTCCCTATCGTACTGACACAACAAAACGTAAACTCATGATGAATGGAACAGTCCTTCACCGAGCAGACGAGAAGCGCAAATAACTGAGTAATACTTAGAGTTATCAGCCCTGACCTATAAATATGCTTGTAACTTAATACTGGCGTATGGTATTTTTAATGGATTGCTGTATATTAAGGTATATTTACTGAAGATTACTTGGAAACCATTAATTTCTGGAGGTTTTCAGTAGCATATCTCGATTCCTTGCAAAAAAATACACTTATATGGCAACTTTCATTGTTTAATCTTGTGTTTTAACAAAGATATGAAATTTTTACTAAAAAAATAGTGTAAAAAATATAAAGAAAAAATGGAAAATATCCAACTTTGAAAGGAAAAAAAATGTTTTATTTATTTTCAGATTTAAAAAATTTTAAAAGCTAAAGATTTTTCTACATCTTATTTAATGTGTAATGTTAAATTATACTAGTTTATTTACCCAACCTTTTACTTGAAGTAGCCATCATTTTAGGGCCTTAATATTATACTAGTTGAAGTAGCCATCCTTTTAGGGCCTTAATATTATACTAGTTGAAGTAGCCCTCCTTTTAGGGCCTTAATATCATACTAGTTGAAATAGCCATCCTTTTAGGGCCTTAATATTATACTAGTTGAAGTAGACATCCTTTTAGGGCCTTAACATTATACTAGTTGAAGTTGCCATTATTTCAGGGCCTTAATATTATACTAGTTGAAGTAGACATCCTTTTAGGGCCTTAACATTATACTAGTTGAAGTTGCCATTATTTCAGGGCCTTAATATTATACTAGTTGAAGTAGACATCCTTTTAGGGCCTTAACATTATACTAGTTGAAGTTGCCATTATTTCAGGGCCTTAATATTATACTAGTTGAAGTTGCCATTCTTTCAGGGCCTTAATATTATACTAGTTGAAGTAGACATCCTTTTAGGGCCTTAATATTATACTAGTTGAAGTAGCAATCCTTTTAGGGCCTTAATACTATACTAGTTGACGTAGCAATCCTTTTAGGGCCTTAATATTATACTAGTTGAAGTAGCCATCCTTTTAGGGCCTCAACATGATACTAGTTGAAGTAGACATCCTTTTAGGGCCTCAACATTATACTAGTTAAAGTAGCCATTCTTTTAGGGCCTCTCAATTATACTAGTTGAAGTAGACATCCTTTTAAGGCCTCAACATTATGCTATTTAAAGTAGCCATCTATTTAGGGCCTAAACATTATACTAGTTGACGTAGCCATCCTTTTAGGGCCTAAACATTATACTAGTTGAAGTAGACATCCTTTTAGGGCCTCAACATTATACTAGTTGAAGTAGACATCCTTTTGAGGCCTCAACATTATACTAGGTTAAGTAGACATCCTTTTAGGGCCTCAACATAATACTAGTTGAAGTAGACATCCTTTTAGAGCCTCAACATTATACTAGTTGAAGTAGACATCCTTTTAGGGCCTCAACGTTATACTAGTTGAAGTAGTCATCCTTTTAGGGCCTCAAGTTATACTAGTTGAAGTAGACATCCTTTTAGAACCTCAACATTATACTAGTTGAAGTAGCCATTCTTTTAAGGCCTTAACATTATACTAGTTTAAGTAGACATCCTTTTAGGGCCTCAACATTATACTAGTTGAAGTAGCCATATTTTTAGGGCCTAAACATGATACTTGTTGAAGTAGCCATCTTTTTAAGGCTTTAATATTATACTAGTTGAAGTAGCCATCCTTTTAGGGCCTCAACATTATACTAGTTGAAGTAGCAAGCCTTTTAGGGCCTTAATATTATACTAGTTGAAGTAGCCATATTTTTAGGGCCTCAATATAATACTAGTTGAAGTAGCCATCCTTTTAGCGCCTAAACATTATACTAGTTGAAATAGCCATATTTTTAGGGCCTAAACATGATACTAGTTGCAGTAGCAATCCTTTTAAGGTCTAAACATTATACTAGTTGAAGTAGCAATCCTTTTAGGGCCTCAACATTGTACTAGTTGAAGTAGACATCCTTTTAGGGCCTAAAAATTATACTAGTTGAAGTAGCCATATTTTTAGGGCCTAAACATGATACTAGTTGAAGTAGCCATCTTTTTAAGGCTTTAATATTATACTAGTGTAAGTAGACCTTTTTTTAGGGGCTCAACGTTATACTAATTGAAGTAGCCATCTTTTTAGGGTCTTAATATTATACTAGTTGAAGTAGACATCCTTTTAGGGCCTCAACATTATACTAGTTAAAGTAGCAATCCTTTTAGGGCCTCAACATTATACTAGTTGATGTAGACATCCTTTTAGGGCCTCAACATTATACTAGTTGAAGTAGCTATCATTTTAGGGCCTAAACATTATACTAGTTGAAGTAGCCATTCTTTTAGGGCCTTAACATGGATACTAGTTGAAGTAGCCATCCTTTTAGGGCTTTAACATTATACTAGTTGAAGTAGCCATCCTTTTAGGGCCTTAACATTATACTAGTTGAAGCAGCAATCCTTTTAGGGCCTTAATATTATACTAGTTGAAGTAGTCATCCTTTTAAGGCCTTAACATTATACTAGTTGAGGTAGTCATCTTTTTAGGGCCTCAACATTGTACTAGTTGAAGTAGTCATCCTTTTAGGGCCTCAACATCATACTAGTTGAAGTAGCCATTCTTTTAGGGCCTCAACATAATACTAGTTGAAGTAGCCATATTTTTAGGGCCTAAACATGATTCTAGTTGAAGTAGCAATCCTTTTAAGGCCTCAACATTATACTAGTTGAGGTAGACATCTAAAATTATACTAGTTTTAGTAGTCATCCTTTTAGGGCCCCAACAATATACTAGTTGAAGTAGTCATCCTTTTAGGGCCTCCAGATTATACTAGTTGAAGTAGCCATCCTTTTAGGGCCTCAACATTATACTAGTTGTAAGTAGACATCCTTTTAGGGCCTCAAGATTATACTAGTTGAAGTAGCAATCGTTTTAGGGCCTTAACATTATACTAGTTGAAGTAGACATCCTTTTAGGGCCTCAACATTATACTAGTTGAAGTAGCCATCCTTTCAAGGCCGTAACATTATACTAGTTGAAGTAGCCATCCTTTTAGGGCCTCAACAATATACTAGTTGATGTAGCCATCCTTTTAGGGCCTCAACATTGTACTAGTTGAAGTAGCCATCTTTTTAGGGCGTCAACATTATAGTAGTTGATGTAGCATACGTTTAGGGCCTAAACATTATACTAGTTGAAGTAGCCATTCTTTTAGGGCCTCAACATTATACTAGTTGAAGTAGACATTCTTTTAGGGCCTCTCAATTATACTAGTAAAAGTAGACATCCTTTTAGGGCCTTAACATTATACTAGTTGAAGGAGACATCCTTTTAGGGCCTTAATATTATACTAGTTGAAGTAGTCATCCTTTTAGGGCCTTAACATTATACTAGTTGAAGTAGCCAATCTTTTTAGGGCATCAACATCATACTAGTTGAAGTAGCCATTCTTTTAAGGCGTCAATATTATAGTAGATAAAGTAGTCATCCTTTTAGGGCCTAAACATTATACTAGTTAAAGTAGACATCCTTTTAGGGCCTTAACATTATACTAGTTGAAGTATCCATCCTTTTAGGGCCTCAACATTATACTAGTTGAAGTAGCCATCCTTTTAGGGCCTCAACATGATACTAGTTGAAGTAGCCATATTTTTAGGGCTCAACATTGTACTAGTTGAAGTAGTCATCCTTTTAGGGCCTCAACATTATACTAGTTGAAGTAGACATCCTTTTAGGGCCTCAACATTATACTAGTTGAAGTAGTCATTCTTTTAGGGCCTTAAAATTATACTAGTTGAAGTAGACATCCTTTTAGAACCTCAACATTATACTAGTTGAAGTAGTCATCCTTTTAGGGCCTCAACATTATACTAGTTGAAGTAGCCATTCTTTTAGGGACTTAACATTATACTAGTTGAAGGAGACATCCTTTTAGGGCCTCAACATTATACTAGTTGACGTAGCAATACGTTTAGGGCTTAAACCTAATACTAGTTTAAGTAGTCATCCTTTTAGAACCTCAACATTATACTAGTTGAAGTAGACATCCTTTTAGGGCCTCAACATTATACTAGTTGAAGTAGACATTCTTTTAGGGCCTCAACGTTATACTAGTTGAAGTAGTCATCCTTTTAGGGCCTCAACGTTATACTAGTTGAAGTAGAAATCCTTTTAGGGCATCAACATTATACTAGTTGAAGTAGACATTCTTTTAGGGCCTCAACGTTATACTAGTTGAAGTAGTCAACCATTTTAGGCCCTTAACGTTATACTAGTTGAAGTAGACATCCTTTTAGAACCTCAACATTATACTAGTTGAAGTAGTCATCCTTTTAGGGCCTCAACATTATACTAGTTGAAGTAGACATCCTTTTAGAACCTCAACATTATACTAGTTGAAGTAGTCATCCTTTTAAGGCCTCAACATTATACTAGTTGAAGTAGCCATTCTTTTAGGGCCTTAACATTATACTAGTTGAAGGAAACATCCTTTTAGGGCCTCAACATTATACTAGTTGACGTAGCAATACGTTTAGGGCTTAAACCTAATACTAGTTTAAGTAGTCATCCTTTTAGAACCTCAACATTATACTAGTTGAAGTAGACATCCTTTTAGGGCCTCAACATTATACTAGTTGAAGTAGACATTCTTTTAGGGCCTCAACGTTATACTAGTTGAAGTAGTCATCCTTTTAGGGCCTCAACGTTATACTAGTTGAAGTAGAAATCCTTTTAGGGACTCAACATTATACTAGTTGAAGTAGACATCCTTTTAGGGCCTCAACATTATACTAGTTGAAGTAGTCATTCTTTTAGGGCCTTAAAATTATACTAGTTGAAGTAGACATCCTTTTAGAACCTCAACATTATACTAGTTGAAGTAGTCATCCTTTTAGGGCCTCAACATTATACTAGTTGAAGTAGCCATTCTTTTAGGGACTTAACATTATACTAGTTGAAGGAGACATCCTTTTAGGGCCTCAACATTATACTAGTTGACGTAGCAATACGTTTAGGGCTTAAACCTAATACTAGTTTAAGTAGTCATCCTTTTAGAACCTCAACATTATACTAGTTGAAGTAGACATCCTTTTAGGGCCTCAACATTATACTAGTTGAAGTAGACATTCTTTTAGGGCCTCAACGTTATACTAGTTGAAGTAGTCATCCTTTTAGGGCCTCAACGTTATACTAGTTGAAGTAGAAATCCTTTTAGGGCATCAACATTATACTAGTTGAAGTAGACATCCTTTTAGAACCTCAACATTATACTAGTTGAAGTAGTCATCCTTTTAGGGCCTCAACATTATACTCGTTGAAGTAGCCATTCTTTTAGGGCCTTAACATTATACAAGTTGAAGGAGACATCCTTTTAGGGCCTTCAACTTATACTAGTTGAAGTAGCCATCCTTTTAGGGCCTAAACATTATACTAGTTGAAGTAGACATCCTTTTGGGGCCTCAACATTATACTAGTTGAAGTAGACATCCCTTTAGGGCCTAAACATTATACTAGTTGAAGTAGTTATCCTTTTAGGGCCTCAACATTATACTAGTTGAAGTAGCCATCCTTTTAGGGCCTTAACATTATACTAGTTGAAGTAGCCATCCTTTTAGAGCCTCAGCATTATACTAGTTGAAGTAGACATCTTTTTAAGGCCTTAACATTATACTAGTTGGAGTAGTCATCCTTGTAGAGCCTCAGCATTATACTAGTTAAAGTAGCCATCATTTAAGGGCCTAAATATGATACTAGTTGAAGTAGCCATTCTTTTAAGGCCTCAACATTATACTAGTTGAAGTAGCCATATTTTTAGGGCCTAAACATTATACTAGCTGAAGTAGCAATCCTTTTAGGGCCTCAACATTATACTAGTTGAAGTAGACATCCTTTTAGGGCCTCACCATTATACTAGTTGAAGTAGCCATATTTTTAGGGCCTAAACATGATACTAGTTGAAGTAGCCATCTTTTTAAGGCTTTAATATTATACTAGTTGAAGTAGCAAGCTTTTTAGAGCCTTAATATTATACTAGTTGAAGTTGTAATCTTTTTAGGGCCTCAACATTATACTAGTTGAAGTAGACATCCTTTTAGGGCCTTAACATTATACTAGTTGAAGTAGCCATCCTTTTAGGACCTCAACATTATACTAGTTGAAGTAGCCATATTGTTAGGGCCTCAACATAATACTAGTTGAAGTAGACACCCTTTTAGGGCCTTAACATTATACTAGTTGAAGTAGCCATCATTTAAAGGCCTCAATATAATACTAGTTGAAGTAGCCATTCTTTTAGGGCCTAAACATTATACTAGTTCAAATAGCCATATTTTTAGGGCCTAAACATGATACTAGTTGAAGTAGACCTCTTTTTAGGGCCTCAACATTATACTAGTTGAAGTAGTCATCCTTTTAGGGCCTCAACATTATACTAGTTGAAGTAAACATCCTTTTAGGGCCTTAACATTATACTAGTTGAAGTAGCCATCCTTTTAGGGCCTCAACATTATACTAGTTGAAGTAAACATCCTTTTAGGGCCTTAACATTATACTAGTTGAAGTAGACATCCTTTTAGGGCCTTAACATTATACTAGTTGAAGTAGCCATCATTTTACGGCCTTAACATTATACTAGTTGTAGTAGCCATCATTTTAGGATCTTAACATTATAGTAGTTGAAGTAGCCATCATTTTAGTCACTTAAACTTATACTAGTTGAAGTAGACATTCTTTTAGGGCCTAAACAATATACTAGTTGATGTAGACATCTTTTTAGAGCCTTAATATTATACTATTTGAAGTGGCCATCCTTTTAGGGCCTTAACATAATACTAGTTGAAGTAGCCATCCTTTTAGTCACTTAAACTTATACTAGTTGAAGTAGACATCCTTTTAGGGCCTTAACATTATACTAGTTGAAGTAGCCTTCTTTTTAGGGCCTTAACATTATACTAGTTGAAGTAGCCATCATTTTAGGGCCTGAACATTATACTAGTTGAAGTAGCCATCCTTTTAGGGTTTAACATTATACTAGTTGAAGTAGCCATCCTTTTAGGGCCTAAACATTATACTAGTTGAAGTAGACATCATTTTAGGGCCTCAACATTTTACTAGTTGAAGTAGACATCCTTTTAGGGCCTCAACATTATACTAGTTGAAGTAGCCATCCTTTTAGGGCCTCAACATTTTACTAGTTGAAGTAGACATCCTTTTAGGGCCTTAACATTATACTAGTTGAAGTAGCCATCCTTTTAGGGCCTAAACATTATACTAGTTGAAGTAGACATCATTTTAGGGCCTCAACATTTTACTAGTTGAAGTAGACATCCTTTTAGGGCCTTAACATTATACTAGTTGAAGTAGCCATCCTTTTAAGGCCTCAACATTTTACTAGTTGAAGTAGACATCCTTTTAGGGCCTCAACATTATACTAGTTGAAGTAGCCATCCTTTTAGGGCCTCAACATTTTACTAGTTGAAGTAGACATCCTTTTAGGGCCTTAACATTATACTAGTTGAAGTAGCCATCCTTTTAGGGCCTCAACATAATACTAGTTGAAGTAGACATCCTTTTGAGGCCTCAACATTATACTAGGTTAAGTAGACATCCTTTTAGGGCCTCAACATAATACTAGTTGAAGTAGACATCCTTTTAGAGCCTTAACATTATACTAGTTGAAGTAGCCTTCTTTTTAGGGCCTTAACATTATACTAGTTGAAGTAGCCATCATTTTAGGGCCTGAACATTATACTAGTTGAAGTAGCCATCCTTTTAGGGTTTAACATTATACTAGTTGAAGTAGCCATCCTTTTAGGGCCTAAATATTATACTAGTTGAAGTAGACATCATTTTAGGGCCTCAACATTTTACTAGTTGAAGTAGACATCCTTTTAGGGCCTCAACATTATACTAGTTGAAGTAGCCATCCTTTTAGGGCCTCAACATTTTACTAGTTGAAGTAGACATCCTTTTAGGGCCTTAACATTATACTAGTTGAAGTAGCCATCCTTTTAGGGCCTAAACATTATACTAGTTGAAGTAGACATCATTTTAGGGCCTCAACATTTTACTAGTTGAAGTAGACATCCTTTTAGGGCCTTAACATTATACTAGTTGAAGTAGCCATCCTTTTAGGGCCTCAACATTTTACTAGTTGAAGTAGACATCCTTTTAGGGCCTCAACATTATACTAGTTGAAGTAGCCATCCTTTTAGGGCCTCAACATTTTACTAGTTGAAGTAGACATCCTTTTAGGGCCTTAACATTATACTAGTTGAAGTAGCCATCCTTTTAGGGCCTCAACATAATACTAGTTGAAGTAGCCATCCTTTTAGGGCTTTAACATTATACTAGTTGAAGTAGCCATCCTTTTAGGGCCTTAACATTATACTAGTTGAAGTAGTTATCCTATTAGGGCCTTAACATTATACTAGTTGAAGTAGACATCCTTTTAGGGCCTCAACATTATACTAGTTGAAGTAGCCATCGTTTTAGGGCCTAAACATTATACTAGTTGAAGTAGACATCATTTTAGGGCATTAACATTATACTAGTTGAAGTAGACATCCTTTTAGGGCCTCAACATTATACTAGTAGAAGTAGCCATCCTTTTAGAGGCTTAATATTATACTAGTTGAAGTAGCCATCCTTTTAGGGCCTCAACATTATCCTAGTTAAAGTAGACATCATTTTAGGGCCTTAACATTATACTAGTTGAAGTAGCCATCCTTTTAGGGCCTCAACATTATACTAGTTGAAGTAGACATCCTTTTAGGGCTTCAACATTATACTAGTTGAAGTAGACATCCTTTTAGGGCCTCAACATTATATAACAAAATTTACATTTTAAGACGGGGGATCAGTCTTCTTCGTCTTTTCCCACAGTCCGTTTTTCACAACTTTTTAGGTCTTAAAATCTCAATTTTGTGAAATTTCTTTCCAAAAACCCCGATATTCTCTCGCGACATGATAGGTACTTGTAAGCAGAAGAAGAATTTTAAAGATTTGAGATGGTCAAAAAGAGGGGGATCAGTCTACGTTGAATTTACATTGAAAACTGATCCCCCGTCTTAAAATCTAAATTTTCTGAAATTTCTTTCCAAAAACTCCGGAATTCTCTACTGACATGATAGGTAATTGTACACCGAAAAAGACTTTTACAAAAATTGAGATGGTCAAAAAGTGGGGGATCAGTCTACGTTGAATTAACATTGGAAACTGATCCCCGCTCCTAAAATGTAAAATATTTGAAATTTTTTTCCAAAAATGCCGGAATTCTCTAGCAGCCTGATAGGTAAGTGTACACCGAAAAAAGAAAAAAAAACTGGTCATTAAAAAGTTGTGAAAAACGGACTGTGAGAAAAGACGAACATGTGCCAATTTCGATTTCATCCTTGAATTTTGTAACAATTGATTTCAGATATTTTTCCATTCAAAAAAAAGGGGTTGTCTATTTCGGTAAAGACGACCAAAAAGTTATAGTCGTCGTAACGTTAGCATGATGTTTGTAAAACGAATTCTACGGAAACGAACGGAACTAAACGAAAGCGGGAACGCCGTCCCGAATATATTCCCGATGTCATGATTTTATTTTATTTTTTTCAGCTTTTTTTTTCCGAAGGGTCACTGAAAATTGTTATGTTCATGACTGACTTTAATGAAATAACACGTTTAAGTGACCCCTTTTTTTAACGCCTTATCATAAAAGAAAAAGCATTTTTGATTGTACTTTTTCCGAGTTATTTTATTATTATTTTTTAATAAAAAGAATTTAGTGTTTTAACAACAACAACAACAAAAAATCTGAATATCTAGAAAACTCTGCATTTTGGGGGGGGGATTTGGTTTATGGTTAAGGTTAGGGTTCGATATGAATATTGAGAAAATTCTGAATTGTGGTGATTTTGGCTAGGGTTAGGGTTTGATATGAATATAAAAAAAACTTGGCATTTTGTTATTTGGGCTCGTGTTATGGTTAGGGTTGAATATTCAGAAAACTCTAAATTTCGTTTATTTAGGGTAAGGTTTAGGTTGAATATCCAGAAAACTCTGCATTTTTAAATTTTGGTTAGTGTAAGCGTTCGATATGAATATTTAAAAAAACTCTGAATTTTTTTGATTTGGGCTACGGTTAGGGTTAAGGTTAGATATGAATATTTTGAAAACTCTGCATTTTTTTTGATTTGGGCTAAGGGTAGGGTTAGGGTTGAATATCCAGAAAACTCTGCATTTTTTTATTTTGGCTAGGGTGAGGGTTAGGGTTAGCGTTAGATATGAATATTCAGAAAACTCTGCATTTTTTTATTTGGGCTAGGGTAAAGGTTAAATATGAAAATCCAGAAAACTTGGCTTTTTTTAATTTTGGCTATTCAGGCTAGGGTAAGGGTTATATATGAATATTCAGAAAACTCTGCATTTTTTTAAATTCAACTAAAGTTAGGGTAAGGGTTAAATATGAAAATCCAGAAAAATCTGCATTTTTTTATTTGGGCTAGGGTTAGGGTTAGGGTTAGGGTTAGATATGAATATTCAGAAAACTATGCATTTTTTGGATTTGGGCTAGGGTTAGGGTTAGGGTTAGGGTCAGATATGAATATCCAGAAAATCTGCATTTGTTTTATTTGGGCTAGGGTTAGGGTTACGGTAGATATTAATATCCAGAAAACTTTGCATTTTTTTTTATTCAAGCTAGGGTTAGAGTAAGGGTTAGATATCAATATTCAGAAAACTCTGCATTTTTTTTTATTTGGGCTAGGGTTAGGGTTACAGTATGATATGAATATCCAGAAAACTCTGCATTTTTTTTATTTGGGCTATGGTTAGGGTTAGGGTTATGGTTAGGGTTAGGGTTAGATATGAATATTCAGAAAACTATGCATTTTTTGGATTTGGGCTAGGGTTAGGGTTAGGGTTAGGGTTAGGGTTAGATATGAATATCCAGAAAATCTGCATTTGTTTTATTTGGGCTAGGGTTAGGGTTACGGTAGATATTAATATCCAGAAAACTTTGCATTTTTTTTTATTCAAGCTAGGGTTAGAGTAAGTGTTAGATATCAATATTCAGAAAACTCTGCATTTTTTTTTATTTGGGCTAGGGTTAGGGTTAGGGTTAGGGTAGATAATAATACCCAGAAAACTCTTCATTTTTTTTTATTTAAGCTAGGGTTAGAGTAAGGGTTAGATATGAATATTCAGAAAACTCTGCATTTTTTTTTATTTAAGCTAGGGTTAGGGTTACAGTATGATATGAATATCCAGAAAACTCTGCATTTTTTTTATTTGGGCTATGGTTAGGGTTAGGGTTATGGTTAGGGTTAGGTTAGATATTAATATCCAGAAAACTCTGCATTTTTTTTATTTAAGCTAGAGTTAGGGTTAGGTTTTTTTGATTTGGGCAAGGCTTAGGGTTATGGTTAGGGTTAGGGTTAGGGTTAGATAGAAATATTCAGAAAACTCTGCATTTTTTTGATTTGGGCTAGGCTTAGGGTTATGGTTAGGGTTAGGGTTAGGGTAGATATTAATATTCAGAAAACTCTGCATTTTTGTGATTTGGGCAAGGCTTAGGGTTATGGTTAGGGTTAGGGTTGGGGTAGATATGAATATCCAGAAAACTCTGCATTTTTTTGATTTGGGTTAAGGGTAGAGTTAGGGTTAGGGTTGAATGTTATTAAAACTCTGCATTTTGTTGATTAGCCTTATGCTTATGCATTTTTTATATCGCAGTCTGAAGATACCTCTTCACGTCCTTAATGTTGTGAAGTCGCTTCGAAGGACGAGTTCCCTTCATCAGGTGTGCCCGTGTTCGTCTGAGGTCTGGCCATTCGTTTTGGATCTCCTTCCATGCGGGACAACTGGTGTAAGGGAGCTTTGAGGATCCTCTGATGATCTCCGCGAGTGAAGTCCTAAATACGGTGGCCCTCATCCTGCCCCCGTACGAAGGAGCAGACTTAACATGTTGGGTGGCTGCATTCAAAGTCAGCAAAATCAATACCATCAGCAAAATCAGTGTAATAAGCAAACCAGCAAAATCAGCAAAAATCGGCAAAATCAGCAAAATCAGCAAAAATCAGCAAAAATCAGCAAAATCAGCAGGTATGTTTGCTCTGTCAGCGCGATGTTAGACGGAAGCCTGGAAATGCAGACAGTAGCCAGAAATGATTTCAATCTTCGGCTGGCTGAGAACTGACCCCGGCAGAGCTTTTCATAGGCCTTAACGCAAAGGCTTGCTATCGGTGAGGACAGCGGGATGATGTTCTGACTGGATCAAGTATGGGCCAAAATGCTTGATCGCTGCAGCAATAGCCAATGCTTCGACTTCACACGGCAGCTAAGTGGTTGATGACCGTTTAATCTTGCATAAAAATAACCACAGCGCAGTAGTTTCCCTCCTCTGTCTGCACACGTCAGCCAATGCTATGTTGTTTAACGGATCCATCAGTCACGATGTTTTTTTTATGGACATGAGGACAGATAAACACGAGGATGTTTCACGTTCTCTCTCCCCCCTGATCTCATGATAACAGAGATGGCAGGGAGGCATCGATCGCCTTTGCCGGTTGCTTCTTCTTCGGGGGACAACGCAAGCCTCATCTTCGCCTTTGCCGGTTGCTTCTTCTTCGGGGGACAACGCAAGCCTCATCTTCGCTTGTGCTCTCGTCCGTGGTTTGAGGGTCGAGAAACATCGCGTCCGCTGGAATACTGCTGATATCCAAGTCACTGTCCGATGGGGCTGCTGCAAGCCAGAGCGATGCCTCACTGCTTTCTGACTCGCTCTTGTCGTCCAGTGATTGTTGCATTACTAACCGTAGGTCTCTGACGTGACGGGGCATACCGTCGACTCGCACCGCCTGTGGGCTGATTACCTCAGTGACGCGTCCAATGTACTCGGCACATTAGTTCCTTCAGAGTTGTCTCTGATCTTGGCAAGCCCATCGCGCAGTTTCTGAAAGGGGTCACAACACCACAATATTTCATGGCTCCTTTGCCAAGGGAATTTGATAGAAGGCGCTAGTGAGGTCAGTTTAGATGATCCATTGCCACTGGCTTATCTTCCTCAGAGTGGTATCAACGTTCGGGAGACGGCTGCGGCTTTGAATAGAGACCAATGCTGGAAAATGCAGTGACCAGGCGGTGGCCTCCACTAAGCTTGCGGACTAAGGAGAAGAGGTGTACATACTCAACTGCTACTCTGACATGTTCGGGCTGGGAAAACACACGAATGGGTTCCAAATCATGGAACTTCAGTTGTAGCTCTCTGTTTATTTTCATTATATTGGGGAAATCGGTCTCGACACTGGGCTGGTCGTGTAGGACCCATGTTAATTGTGGCCTCGATGTGACCAGATGAGCAGTTATACCTGGGTAAACCCTCTCCAAATGCATTGGAACATTCGGCGTTGAGATGTTGGAATCCAATCTTTTCTGATCGGGATAGCAGGTCATCCAGGTTAATGTTCTCTTGGTGTTTGGTTGAGATTGGAGTGGCCCTTAGCATGTCAGATGGTGTTGAGATTGGAGTGGCACTTAGCATGCCAGATGTTGTGTAGATTGGAGTGGCACTTAGCATGTCAGATGTTGTTGAGATTGGAGTGGCACTTAGCATGCCCGATGGTGTTGAGATTGGAGTGGCACTTAGCATGCCAGATGGTGTTGAGATTGGAGTGGCACTTAGCATGTCAGATGGTGTTGAGATTGGAGTGGCACTTAGCATGCCAGATGTTGTGTAGATTGGAGTGGCACTTAGCATGTCAGATGGTGTTGAGATTGGAGTGGCACTTAGCATGCCCGATGGTGTTGAGATTGGAGTGGCACTTAGCATGCCAGATGGTGTTGAGATTGGAGTGGCACTTAGCATGCCAGATGGTGTTGAGATTGGAGTGGCACTTAGCATGCCCGATGGTGTTGAGATTGGAGTGGCACTTAGCATGCCAGATGGTGTTGAGATTGGAGTGGCACTTAGCATGTCAGATGGTGTTGAGATTGGAGTGGCACTTAGCATGCCAGATGTTGTGTAGATTGGAGTGGCACTTAGCATGTCAGATGGTGTTGAGATTGGAGTGGCACTTAGCATGCCCGATGGTGTTGAGATTGGAGTGGCACTTAGCATGCCAGATGGTGTTGAGATTGGAGTGGCACTTAGCATGCCAGATGGTGTTGAGATTGGAGTGGCACTTAGCATGCCCGATGGTGTTGAGATTGGAGTGGCACTTAGCATGTCAGATGGTGTTGAGATTGAAGTGGCACTTAGCATGCCAGATGGTGTTGAGATTGGAGTGGCACTTAGCATGCCAGATGGTGTTGAGATTGGAGTGGCACTTAGCATGCCCGATGGTGTTGAGATTGGAGTGGCACTTAGCATGCCAGATAGTGTTGAGATTGAAGTGGCACTTAGCATGCCAGATGGTGTTGAGATTGGAGTGGCACTTAGCATGTCAGATGGTGTTGAAATTGGAGTGGCACTTTGCATGTCAGATGTTGTTGAGATTGAAGTGGCACTTAGCATGCCAGATGGTGTTGAAATTGGAGTGGCACTTTGCATGTCAGATGTTGTTGAGATTGAAGTGGCACTTAGCATGCCAGATGTTGTTGAGATTGGAGTGGCACTTAGCATGCCAGATGTTGTTGAGATTGGAGTGGCACTTAGCATGCCAGATGTTGTTGAGATTGGAGTGGCACTTAGCATGCCAGATGGTGTTGAGATTGTAGTGGCACTTAGCATGCCAGATGTTGTTGAGATTGGAGTGGCACTTAGCATGCCAGATGGTGTTGAGATTGGAGTGGCACTTAGCATGCCAGATGGTGTTGAGATTGGAGTGGCACTTAGCATGCCAGATGTTGTTGAGATTGGAATGAACGTGGCTACAGCCTCACAGAGATATTTTGATCTCCGTATCTGTTGTTGTTCACTGGTGGTGTTGGCAAGCCGCACCCTGCCTCTTATTCTCCTGTGATTGTTGGTTGTGGCCAAGATCTGACTGATACTATGCGGCCTGAATTACAATTTGCTGCACATTAATCGGACACGACCTCTTCATCTGCTTGTCGGGAAGACTGGGAAGTGTTCAAGATCTTTGCACCCAGTCGTTTAGTTGTGGAATGTTGAATCGTGTTCTCTGTGGCACCACTGTCCACAATGATCCTCATCGGATGGTGATTTGAGAACATGTCGATGTAGGGGAATGTTCAGTCTTCACTCGCCGTGAGGCTGTTCTATTTTCATCCTCTATATATAATTGATTAAAGATCCAGTGACAAATGTGACAAATGATGGATTTCGAGCATTGGGCAGGCTTGGATCATATATCGCCGGTCTGATTCAGGAAGGAAGGTACATTTACTCAGGAAATGGTTTGTGTTGAACCCATTTGCCTAACTACACAGTGGGCAAGTCCTCCTCAGTTGAGGTTTCTTGTCGTCACGATGTGGTGTAATGAATGCCCGACTCACGGACACCTTATTTCCTAACTTTTTGAGAAGAGAATACAATTCCAGGGAGATTTCAGGCTTGGTTGACGCCAATGTGCGTGACCTTAATTCTGTCCCATAATGTTGCTTCACTAACTTAGGGAGGGCTGGGTGGAGTAGGCATAACGAAGTGAGGACTATTTAATTCTTCCTCGCCGGCTGTGGGAAGACTGTCATGGTGTCTTATAGGGTGTCAGTGTTTAGCAGGGAGTCATCAATGAAAGCTGTTAATCTCGGAAATAAACCTTCTGGGCGTTCGTCCAGTTCAAGTCTTATGGAGTTGAAGTCAAGGAGTTGAAAGCCACTAGTCTGGATGCCATAATGCTATCTTATGGTCTGTAAAACACTTGCGAAGGACGTGGATGTCTTGACAATGGCATTCCGTGATATGTCGGGGCAGTAATTTGCCACCATCATCTCGACAATATTATTTTATTTTATTGGGTGTGGGTGTGCAGGTGACTTCTTCACCCAATTAGCCTCGAAGAATGGGGCATAGTTGCTATCAAGGGACAGGCAGTATGTATGGTTATTCCTCCATACCTCAATGGAAGAGATAGTCTCATTCTTTATCAGGAACCACTCCTTCGAGGTGCGTGCAGACATACTGAGAGATATTTGAGCAACTGATATGTATTTGAATGAGTTTTATAATCCTTTGGACGTAGCATATGTTGGTAAATAAACTGCATTAAATAAAAATGTATAACGCAAAACCTTTTGAAGGTACGAACATACTTTATTCCCTATCGTACTAACACAACAAAACGTGAACTCATGATAAATGGAACAGTCCTTCACCGAGCAGACGAGAAGCGCAAATAACTGAGTAATACTTAGAGTTATCAGCCCTGACCTATAAATATGCTTGTAACTTAATACTGGTGTATAGTATTTTTAATGGATTGCTGTATATTAAGGAATATTTACTGAAGATTACTTGGAAACCATTAATTTCTGGAGGTTTTCAGTGGCATATTCCGATTCCTTACCAAAAAATACACTTATATGGCAAATTTCATTGTTTAATCTTGTGTTTTAACAAAGATACAACATTTTTACTGAAAAATTAGAGTAAAAAATATAAAGAAAAGTTGTAAAAATATCCAACCTTGCAAGAAACAAAAATTGTTTTATTTATTTTAAGATTTTAAAAATTAAAAAAAAACCCATCATTTTACAGTTTAACATTATACTAGTTGAAGTAGCCATCCCTTTAGGGCCTTCACATTATACTAGTTGAAGTAGACATCATTTTAGGGCCTTAACATTATACTAGTTGAAGTAGCCATCCTTTTAGGGCCTCAACATTATACTAGTTGAAGTAGACATCATTTTAGGGCCTCAACATTATACTAGTTGAAGTAGCAATCCTTTTAGGGCCTCAACATTATACTAGTTGAAGTAGACATCATTTTAGGGCCTTAAACTTATACTAGTTGAAGTAGCCATCCTTTCAGGGCCTCAAAATTATA